>OY728142.1:456713207-459113207 GCA_963277665.1 Viscum album
CCATTCACTATAAAAAGGGGAAAAGAAATATTTGAAAGGGTGAGACAAGATCCTCAGAAATGGTAAAAATGAGATATATTAATGTTCACATTAATATAAAAAGGTAATAATGGTTGGACATCTGTGTAACAACATGGGATTTAAAGAAACTATTTTGAAGAGTGTATAAGACTCATAACACTAAACCAAAACACTGTGAAATATTATTATTTAAATATGATCATTATAATCAAGCCGCTAAATTTGTGGTTATGAATAAAATAATTTTTTTTTAAATATAAATAATGTTCCAAATAAATATAAATATTTTATCATTTCATAGTAAATTATATCGTATTTTTTTAAAAACTAATCGAATTTATTGAAAATTCTTTTTCATTAAAAATGGATATTATTATTTTTAGAAGAAAATATTATAAATAATTAGTGAAACATTTAAAAATATTATTATATAAAGGGATATTAATTTTAAAATTATATTTTCAATTTTATATTATAGTGAAATTTTTTATTTTTTTAAACAGATATTTTTCATTGTATAGTTTAAAACCGATATTCGAGGAACTTCCATAATATTTCAATAAATTATATAACCTAAATGTAACAGTATGGTATTATTTGTTATTAAATGTAACATAAATATTATTTTGTTATATTTATTGTAATTAGTTATATAATAATGAACATTATATTGGATTTTGGTATTTGATAATTTTTGTACATAAAATGGAATTTAATTAAAACCAATTTCTTCATCATGTATCATGGTTAAAATATTATATTAAATTATTTCTCATATATAAATATAATCATGAAAATTTGATTCCGTATTTTTAAATAGGATTTATTAAATTTTAATGTTTTTCAACTTTTTTATTCATTATAAATAGTAACTATAATAATAATTTACAATGTTTTATATGTAAATCAATTAATTAATGTTCAAAATAATAAGATATGGAAAAAGACTATAACATAATAGTTTCAATTAAAACATTGGAAGATGAGAGATTATAAATTTCAATCCATGGCTATATATATGTCTTCCTTGTTACATATTTAGTTTATTATTACATTTATAATATTCATGTTATAAATTATCAGAAAAATATTACTTTTTATGTTTTAATAACTAAAATATTTTTTGACATGGATAAATGAAACATATGTTCTGGTATAAATATTAAATTTCAAGATACGTTTTTATCATGGTAATGTATTTATAAATCTGGTTAATGAATTTGTTGCCAAAAATTATTATGCAACTATGAAATAATATTCATTAAATTAATTGATAAGAAAGCTAAATGATTCTAAAAATTTTAAAAGTAATATAAATTTTATTAAATATTTTTTCCCACTTATTTATTTTTAATTAAAAAAATTTATGGATTTAAATATATTATATGTTAATTTTATTTCGTTCATGTTTCTTTCAGTGTCAAAATAAAAGAATTCTTTAAAAATGACATTAATGAAATTTTTTAATAATTAATAATTTAGAAAATGAATTAAAAACCATTATGATCAAACTAATTTCAAAAAAGAGTTGACACGGGTTACAAACTATTGATATGGGTAAAAAATAATGTGAACATATAATTGGTTTTTATGTGATTTTTTTTAACCCAAACGAACACTGTATGTTAATGTTTTTATTTTTAATCACTTTTCATGGGAAGATTAATTTCTATCTTTTTAATATTTGAAAAAATTCTAAAAGTTCCTCTCCCCTCTTGTATTAAAAGGAACCTTATATCATCTTTTATTCACACGTAAATAGATTATTGTTATAACAAAGACCTATCTAAATACATTAATAATGTCTCTTAACACCTTCTATATGATTTCTAATTTTTATAATACACTCCTATTTGGGAATATCATGTAAAACTAAAGCGATTATCTAAAATAGGGGAATACTTCTTAACTGAGAATCATTGTTTTATTACTTCTTTATCAACTATATAATATAATAAATTTATGGTGATATTATATCATAAATATAAAAAATATAATAATATAATAATATTTTAATTTCATAAGCTAAATCTAAATTTTATTCCATCAAATGGGAAAACCCCATTATTCAAGTGTAGGATGATATACTACCTCATAATTTGATATAAATATTTTAACATCAAATTAACTCATGTATATTTATGATAATGGAATAAATATATATATTATATTCTTGAAATATTTATAAATATATGAAATAAAGATATTATACATCATGTTATCATTTCATTCATTGAATGATGATAATTTTGTTTGTGCATATGTGTGGATTACCACCTCAATGAGTCATACAATTTTTTTCATTTCTTCATCACACAGATGGTATAAAAAATTATATTTAATGAAATAATATTATACTTATCAGAGAATTATAATTATAGATTTATGAAATAACACTTATCTTATTTTTGTTATGATCCTAGAAAATTATACATGATGCTCATGCATACATACAACCCACCATATTTATTATTATAACACATTTATTTTTCAATGAAAACATTTAATTGATGTTTTTAAAAGTACAAGTGATATAAAAAATTGATGTTGTTTATTTTTTTTATAAAAATGATGCATCAGTGTCCCCTATGACCATATTTTACCTGTTGATGTAATTTTGAACATAAGATCTTAATATCATGAAGATATTCAACCCGAACATAAATGATTATGAAATTCGGTATAACAAAAATTTGATTATAAAATGTACTATTAAATTAAAAAATGTTATTATGAATGTAAATAAATTACATAATTTCATTATTCTGGAAGATAAATAAACTGCATGATGAGTTGGACATCAGGTAAAAGACATTCATATAGAAAATTTTATTCTAATGTTAGCTTCCACTTCATTCTTTCCCATGTCCATGTAATTATAAACAATTAAAGAATTTATTTAATTATTTTTTAAAGGATAAAAAATTTTAATTTTATATTATTTTTCATTATTAATAATTTTCATGAAATCGAATATCATTATATTTTTTATAAGTTATCATTTATATACAATACCATACATTATATGTTTTAAATATAATATTATAATTTATTCTCTAATAAGTCAATATTACTAAAAATTTATTATTAATGTATTAATATGTAAAAAAATAAATTATAAATTAAATTTTATACCACCTTTTTATTTCATTGAAATTTTATAGAAGGAATATATTTATTTATTATTTAAAAAACAATTTTACATTCATTACAAATGAAAGAATAAAGGTTTTCTTTAAATTTATATAGTGTCAAAATATTCCCCCCACCACCACAGCCATTGTTTTATAAATGAATTTCTTTATAAGATTCATTTTTTTATTCAAATTTTAATTATATATCCCATTTTTATAATTATTTTCAAGATAAAATTTTCTTGAATGAATATTTATATATCATGATATGTTTTTATTATTGGTGTAATATAACTTTTTGGGCATCCCATTCATTTGGATATTACCATTATATATATAACTAATATAATCATTATCATAAATGATATCGAACTCATAAAAATTATTTATATATGTCTCTCACATATATACATTGCTTATTATACCCTCCTATTATAGTGTAATACAAGACTAATGATCGTTAAATAAATTAAATATTTTTTTTTAAAATCATATTATTATGTTATAATTTAATGTTATGAAATTCAATATCCTTACATGGGAAATTAGTAGGTTTTTACCTTTGGATTTTTTCAATTTTATTAAACAGATAGTCATTGATATATTATAATGGTTATGTCCATATAGTGTTTCAATGCATTGGGTAATTATTTTTTCCTCTCAAACATAATGTATGGGGTTAGGGTGTAATCTTGATCCACTATGGGAGAATTTTCACCATATGATGTGACTTTGGAAGATATCCTTGATTTATTCTATTTCATTTTTGGTATTGTTTCCACATTTCACATATATCTTTGATATTATGATACCATGTTATTTTTGTTATACATCCATTTTATTACTCATGAGAATATGATTAAAGTAACGTATATGATACTTTGGAAGGGTGAAATGTGTATCATTTAATAAAAATAATTCTTGTATTTTAATGATTTGAAGGGAAATATAATTTTTATATTTTATGATTTCTGTTAAAATTTTGTATAAAAATATTTGTGTATAATATTATAATTCCTAAGAGACCTAACATTCCTCATGATCATAATGTTTTATTTAAAAAAATAGTAATCATGTATATGAATTCCTAAAAAAATGTTTATTTCTTTGTTTTTAAA
Source organism: Viscum album (assembly GCA_963277665.1). Lineage (NCBI taxonomy): Eukaryota > Viridiplantae > Streptophyta > Magnoliopsida > Santalales > Viscaceae > Viscum > Viscum album. The sequence goes on from OY728142.1 coordinate 456,717,481, forward strand.
TGTATATTACTCTAATTTTTCACATCCCACATTTGAATATATTTTCTTAGTGTTTTAACAACTTGTAGGGAAATGGATGGGATCAATATTTAAATTATGAATATATGTATTTAAATGAAAAAATTTCCCATATAAATTTTTTTGTTTCAATTAGAAAGATGATATACTAATATATATTGTCCACTTTGTGATGTAATATTTAAATTTTTAAATTTGACGGAGAATTTATATAAATCAATAAACTATGTAGTTGAAATAATGTATTAAATAAAATTATGTATTAAATAAAATTTTGAAATAAAACAGATCATTGTGTAATGATTATGGTTTGGTTTAAACAGAGTGATTTAGATGAATGTTTTTTAAAAAATTGTATATTATTATGTTTTCATGTGCGGATAATATAAGATTTATGGATACCATCATGGGATGATGTCTTTATGGTCTATAATAATTTCAATTCCTATGATATCAATTATTAGTTATTATATTATGTGACTAAAATAATATTAATGACATCTAAGAAAACTTTTTAATTGGATTGAGGTATATGTATCACTTAGGTTCAACATGATATTTTTTTTAGGAAGAATGACCTTTTAATAAGTTTTTCTATATTGTTATACTTCATTTTATTTATGATATTTGATAAATTTTGTTATTATTAAGGATTTGTATCATATTTTTTGGGACATGATAATAATTATAATATTAAAAGATATAAAAATGGAAAACCAATCATATCATTAAAGACTTATAGACTTGAACCCACAACCAATGGGTGAAAAAAGATTAAATTAATACCGATATGATTCATGATATATTTGTTAGAATAAATTTTTTTTTAAAAAAATTATTATTCTTAAAAATATTAAATATATTTTTTCATATTTTTTATCATAAAGATAACCATTAGTTTAAAAAGTTTTATTTGTGATTGGGTTATTCACTATTTTTACACTTATATAAATAAGGTGAACAGAACATAATGATATTTTCTATTCAAAATAGTGTTTCAAATTTATATTAGAAGAATTTATCCTTTAATATGGATTTATAGAGATTTAGGTTATATGTGGAAGTCTTTATCATAATATAGAAATGTTCTAATTAGGGAATATAGATCATTGATACGATACATTAAGAGTGATTGATGTTATTTGCTCATAACTATTAATTTTCTATGGATGAATAGGTGATAAAATCATTATAATCCTTTTTTATTAACCATATAATGGAATAATTTGATGAATTTTATGGTTAATTATTTAATTAATAATCTAGATAAATCATTGGGTGTTAGTACTGAAACTTTTTAGGTTAATATTGTTTTTCATAATTTGATGCCTTTTTATATTGATAATTATCATATACTATAAATTTTTGTTTATTTTAATATAATTATAGGGGTGATATTTTATTTATCCCCTATGGATTATGTGAATGGTTTGAAGAAGATTTTAGTTTTTAATAAATGAATAAAATTCATCATGAATGCTCATTATTTGCGAAAAATATTGATATTTTATTATGGAAATAGATTGATGGATTAAATTGTACATATCAATTAAGTATATGTCATTATTTTTTTCTATTTTCAAAATTAATTATTTGGATATTGTAAAACTATTTTTAAAGAAATGTCATCATATTACCTTAATTTCTAATCAATCGATGATGTTTTTTTCACATAATTTGTTTATGGTTTTCATGTCATCATCTTTCTTTATCTTTTACATTATAATTATAATTGATCTCTATATCTATCTGTAATTATTATGAAATCATATTTTTTCTCCAAATACATATTATCACATCCAAATAATGTCATCTTATTTGTAATCATACTTTTGTGGTGAATTTCATATTTCATTATCTCTCTTTTTAGGGAGATGTTTTATTAACAGTTTTTCTAATGTTGATTTCATCATGGATAATTATTATGGCAAATATGTAATTCACCAAGCCCCAGTTCAAATTAATATAACACAATTTAATAAAATTAGGAATAATTAAAAACCACAATTATAAAAAAAAATTAATATTATTATTTATGGAAATGTATACGACTTAAAACAAAGAGAATAAGTAAACTAATAATTATAACAATTTAAATATAATAATTATAAATAGGACAGAAAAAATGTGAGTATAAATTGGATTAAATTAATAATTAAATATATATTAGTTTCCTATTTAATATATATTTATTAACAATATATTTTTAAATAATCATACAATTTTTACTAAAGTAATTGTATTTTTCAAAAAAACACTTTCATAAAAAATTGGATTTTATTTCGATTCATGGGAAAATATTGTAATTAATTTCTATAAAATTTAGAAATTAAATTTAACATATATGATAAAATATATTATATCATCATATCAATACTATCATAAAACTAATTTTTGGTTTTTTCTGAAAAATGTGATGTTTAGTGAATAGTGAGAATACTATTTTATTTAAAACATCTATTTATTTTAAAAAAATTATATTATATAAATTTCACAATTAAATTCAATTTGATTACAAATTAGCATAAATATTATTTAATGATATTTATTGTAAACAATTAAAATTTTAAAAATTTTATTCTATATTTTGGTATAATAACATTTTTTCACATAAAATGCATTTTTCTAAAGCACTAGTTTTCATCATGTCTCATGGGGATAATTTTGAAATAAAATTATAATGGTATGTTAATTTTTGGTTCTTTAATTTATTTTTTGTTTTTTGTGGTGTTCATAAGAGTATCTATGGTGTTTTTAAAATTTTAGATGCTAAAGGTTATAAGAAGAAAGATTACAAGTCCTGTAAGTGGATTATACGACATGAATGTATTTTTCATGATGTGTCTTGGGATGGATCATGGTGTTAATAATTTTACATGACGTGAATGAGGGTTTCATGATGTGTAATATATATAGGTTTAAAAATAAATAATAAAAAATAAGAGGTGTTAGTTATTTTGGTAGAATCCAAAACTCGAGGATTACATGTCGTGAAAGGGGATTACACATCATGTAATACCAAAATTCAGTGACGTTTTAAAAATTATTTTCATCTATGTGTTTATTCATTATGTTGTTATCTATTCAACCTCTCTTTTTAGATAACCCTTGTCACCTCAAGGTTCCTATATATACATTCTCCTCCCACCATGATCTGTTGAACACAATGGTCATTCATTAGCAATTCGTGGTCATTCCATGGATTGGTCTCTAATTTTTCTCATCTATTTTATTCTATTCATATCTTGATGATCCACTATGGGAGTGATTCGTTTGTTTAGGTTATAAAATTGTTTTTTATTTTATGGTCTTCGGTTGTTTCGTAGGTTTCTATGTGGTTCCTCATGGCATGGTTTTGGTTTGTTGGAATTCTTCCTCGCGATGTGGTATGCAACAAGTTGGAAAAATTCCACGAGGAATGATTTGCTTCATTTCTCTTTATTTGTGCATCATTTGGGAGGGGTTACTATTTTTTAACTATCTATTTTAGTGGTGATGGATTACTTGATCATAAAATAATTTTTTTTAAATGAATTGAATATGGGAAATGGGGATTGATTTTCATTCATTTATATATTTTGTAATATTTGTGATATTGTAAATTGTTTGGGTATGATACCGTGAAATACATTGTGTCTATTGGGGGATTTTTTTATGGTATAAATTCTCATTATTTTTTGTTATGGTTGGTATTTTTTTCTATCACCCTTAAATGGATATTTGGTAAATATTTATATTTATATAATAAAAACATTTCCCCATGATGTTTTATTTTTGTGCCAAAACCCCTAAATTAAATTTCAATGTGATTTAGAGACATTGTAAATATGTACAAAATCATATTGATGTGTTGTGATGTGCATTTGTGATTTTGGGATGATGGTGTGTGAATTCAATGGGGTGTGGGATGATATGTGGTTTTTTGGATGTTCTTTTTGTGCCAAGAAGTGGTGGTTTATTTGGATGTGCTTTTTGGGTAGTGAAGATATTGTATGTTTGGTCGTGATTTTGGGGAGATTATGAGGTATTTTTGTTTGGACACAATTGTGGTGATTAAGTGGTGGTTTGTTTTTTCATTAATTTGGTTTGGTGATTGTGTGGTTGTTTTGTTCAAGATTCTTGAGTAATGGTGCAATGAATAACTAATTTGTTTAACAATGATTGAAATGATACGGGTTGGTTTTTCTAATGGGATGATATTTATTTTAAATTAATTTAATGATGGTTTGTTTTATTAATGTTTTTTGATGGTAAATAATTAAATTAATGGGTGTTAAACATGGTGGGAAATTGAATCCACTGGTTACAGATCTTCACCTTTTCATATAAATACTACATATACTGATAAATGAATTTATTGGTAGTTGAAAAAGTGATTGTGATGCAAGTTAGTAATTTTTTATTAACATGTAGGTTTTATTTTTGTCCTTTTTGTTATGTATATATATATATATATTTATACACTAAAATGTATTTGGATTTTCTATATGCACCACACCCACATTGAGAATTGTGTTCCTAATACGAGCATAGTCAAGTGAAGGGTGTTTTTCTCGACACCTGTCAGGGAGTATTAATGAATGTGTATAATCTATTTCTCTGTATCTACATATATGAGAGTTGAATGTGGAATAATATATTATATATGGTTGAATGTTCTTGATTAATATGGTGAATTTTATTCCCCTTATGTATTCATGGGACATGTGATATTAGTGGTTCTTGATAGAGAGGTGATATGTGTCCCAAGTGTCTTCACAGAGATGTGTGATTGCCTATGTGTTTTAAGGTGAGAGATTATAGTGCTTTGAGGGAGATGTATCATGTGTTTTTAGGTGATATTTATATGATTTTTCTTGTTGGTAGGAGAACTAGGAACTTACTGCAAGGTGCATTATGAACGTGCTCATGGGGCTATGTGGTATATGAAATTGATGGGGTTTCCATGACGTATGATGTTGGTTTCTGGTGAAGAATAATTTGAGAAAGTGATGTGGTGTACCCTTATCTATGTGATTCTTTTTATATTATAATTCATAGTTTTCATCATTTAGTGAGATTTACTTAGTGAGGATATGATGGGTTTTAGACCTCCATAGGTGATGTTTAGTTATGTTATTTCTATAAGGGGCATTTCTAGGCAATGTTCACATGTTCCCAAGAGGATTGTTTTTCCAACTAATTATACTTGTATGTTAAATAATTGTATATAATAGTATTTTTCTGTTTCCTGGTGGATTTTTTGGACCAGGTATGACCTTACTATATTGGATCCTTCATTGTTTTTGTTTCACAAAATCATAACTACTTTTGGGTATTTACTGTTAGCACTTTTACTGTATCAGTTCAATTTTCTAAATACATTATGGGATAGTTTTTAGTTTTATTATATATATGTCATGGGGTTGTTTTTTGATGTTTCATTTTCTCTCTTGATAATTTTTTATTTATAATGTGATATGTCTCCCATATTTTGAGATTTTTACACCTTTTTTAATAGTCACTAACATAGGGATTACTCGAGGAGGGATTCTGGGTGTCATTATCATCTTTTATTCATTGTCATCCCTAGAGGAGTATCATTAGAGGAATGTGTTTGTTAAATAATTTTATCAATGGTGATGGATAATATATTGGATAGTGTTTAGGAGTAGGAATAGTGATGATTTCATGGGGTGATATGGAAATAGGGACAGTTTTTCTTTGTGTGTGAAATAGGCCAGGGAGATGGGCTAGGATGCAGGGTTTTATCCCCCTCCCCCCCCCAATGAGTTCCGATGAATATACTCTGAGATTACTAAACATCAAAGTGAGATGGACCTTTCTACAAGGTAAAGTCATAGGAGTGGTACATTCACTCTGATGACGTGTGTTCTTCTTTAATTTGGGTTATTTTAAGATAGTCAAAATGGGGATAATAAATTATATGAGTTAAAATGTATCATAAATGAAATTACACAATACTCATATATTAAATAATAATTTCATAATAGTAGGTCACATTTAGTTTTAACATGGTGTTTTATGCAATATAATCTAAACATACTGTCTTATATAATATAACCTAAACTATGTATTTCATGTGATAATTTAATATTGAATACAAAAAATTTATTTGGGATAATTGATTTTACAAATTATCAGAGTGTCTCATTCTACACCTCATAAAATGAAAATTTTCCTTGAAATTCATCGTGTTAGTTCCAAAAATTGGTCACTTTTACCTCATTACATCATTAAGATCCACTGTATCTTACTCAATAATGTATTTTTTTCAAAAAAAATCATTGACCATGTTAGTGGTCCAGTTTCACAAGACATTCTCTAATAAAATAACAATAAAAAACATCTATTATTCATAATAAATATCATAATATATTTGTAGGACCTATTTGTTCATTACATTTGATGAATCATGTTAATAATTTCTCATAGAGGATAAATGGAAGACATTTTTAAATTGACAGTGGTTTGGATTATGTGAAACATGATATGATATTGACCAGATTGGATCAATTATTACATACGAACTAATATACCTAGGGATTATTTATTCATTCTTTCGTTCAAGTTGTAAATCATAGAAATTAATTTTTATTAAATTCAAAATCCATATCATTTAAATTATGATCATTATTTTTTTAATTATTTAAAAGACATACATGTTACTGAATGGATCTAACATTCTCTTCTATCTAATAATATTTCTCAAGTCTTAATAACTATCTTTCTACAACATTATTTTGGTACATTAAATTTATAAAATTATTTAAATAATGGAATTAATATGGATACATATAAATACTCTAGGTAATGATATCGATTTATGTAAATAAAAATTAATGATAGTGAAAATCCCAATAAAAATTGAGATCTTTATAATAAGATCTTATCATTTCCTGTAGTGCATAAATTTTACTATAAGACTGAGTGTATGTTCAAGGATGATTCATAGGTCTAAAAATGAACTATAATAGAGGATCATGTGGAAGGATTATCAAAAAAATGGAGTTAAACATCATATTATTATTAGGTTCAATTTAATTTTGGATTTCATTCAACTATACATCATTATTAATTTTTCTTATGGAATGATAATATATTGATAAATTTTCTCTAGTCGCAATGAAGTGTGATGAATTTTTAAGGTGATCATATATATCCAATAATTATCTCAACTTCAATGATGAGATAAACCCTAAAGGTCTCCCTTATCATTAATTAAATTTCAAAAAAGTTTTATAGCATTCAACAGCAATAACATTATCCAAAAAACATATAAAAATATAAATGATACAATTTCAATAAAGTTTTCTTAAAACATATTTAATCATAATAAACTCTAATACCATAAATCCTATAACGATGTTTCAATGACATTGAACATATGATCAACCTTAAACTCATAAACCAATGATGGTATACATAACTCAATAGTTAATATTACAGGGATACATATACACATACAAAGTTAGTTAATAAATTTGTCCTTATACAACCTCTTATCTTATTCAAAACTACTTTCACTGGATTCTTGGGTTAATAATTATAACTATAGAATATATATTGTGATTTCAATACTAATATATATATATATCTAGATATAATAATTTCCCAAAATTACACATAATTTGAAATAAATGATGAATAATATTTTTATACGACTTTTTATTACCATATCAAACATGAAATTCATAGTTATTGAGGGGAGTATAATTATTCATAGTCATCATGATTCATTTCATCCATTGTGGATATATTATATTTCTCCTTGTCCTGTTAATTCAGTGGATATTATGACTTATCACTAATATTAACACATATATTGAGTTATTTATTTGAATAATTACAAAACTCCTTGAAAGAAGAAACACTCTATTGTGGGTGCATTATTACGAAGATCAATCTCCATATTTTTATTATTAGAAAACATTTTCCAATTAATTAATCATTTTATATCTCAATGAACATAACTAGTACACATAAAAAATTTTTTATTCCCCTTAAAAAAATTTATTCCACTTCTATTCACAAACATTGTTAAAAAAGGAATGGACAACTTCATCTCATCATGGATTTTATATTCTCTATTGAATTTGACTTTCTCTAATTAACAAATCCATGAAAATGATACATAAATAAAACCTCTTATACCATATTTATTGAAGCTAAATCAATCACTTAAATGTTTTTGATGTCTGTTATTTCAAATTACCTTTAGAGACTTGGTTTTAATCCACTAAATATTCTATCAATCTCAAATTATGGTAGGATAATAATACTCATAGTGTACATCAAATTTCCTGTAAAATTTTCATCCGAGGTTCAAATGGATTCCTTATGATTTTAATATATATCATTAAAAAATTTCTTCATCATTTCATTAATAATATATAGAAATTAATTATTGATAAATAATGTGTTTAATTCATAAAAATCATTGGAGTCAATAATATTATCATTTATTTTATTCCAGAGGAGAATCTACCATTGATCCTCATCGCCCTATAAAATATAGATATATATAATTATTTTTTCATAACATTCAAACTATTGAATGGAAAATATATTTTTAGTGGTACTGAACCATTACTCAAAAACTAAATGACCAATGGATCCACTCATGGTAGCTATAAATTTCTGTATAAAGAAACCAATATGAAATTGTTATAACCTTTTCTCATTTGGTTTTTAATCATGATTCATTTCATGATTCATTTCATGTTAAATTGAAATTAGATCTTTCATTAGAGCTCCTATTACTTTTGTATTCTAATGATTGAAATCATCGAATTTTTCATTAAACATTTCATTAAGATGGTTTCTTCAGATTATTTACGTTGATTAAAACCAAAAATTATAAGTTAAGATACAATAATAATAGTGGAGGAAAATAAAATAATAAAACAGAAAACATATAGTACTTTTAAACCATAACACATTTTTTTTATATTTCACATTTTCTCAATCCAACATCATTCATATTCATGATCGATTTAAATCCTTCATGATTTTTCATAGATAATTTTGGAATTAAAATATAATAACCCCTTGGAGTGTCAATCTAAGTGAGCTATAAGGCCTAATATTATGAACTTGATGATAATCAGGTCCAGATCAATATTTCCTATAAAATGTTATTAACATAAGGAACCTATTATCTAGGGAAAAATTAATTTTTTGTATCTTAACATGGAAGTATTGTTATAGAAACCAATATCACTATCATTTACCAATATTTCAGGAGAGTTTACTATAATTTATCTCGTATGTAGAATTATCATTAGAGGAATTAATAGACATATCCATAGAAATATTCATAGTTATAATACTGATGATTAATTATAATATTTTCCAAAGTTTAACTATAACATTCCTGTGATACCAAATATAGTAAACACTGATTTTCATACGTAGATATTACATAACAATAAATGAATAATAAATACATTACACAAACAAATTAATGAGGAGCATAATATTTTAGTGTCAATGAAGACTAGGATTACAACATTTTAATTTAGAACATGTTCTTCAATATCTACCATAAATAACATGTCCTTTAGTACTCTTCTTAAACATACCCTACTAAAAACCATACCTTCTAACATGGAGAAGATAAACATAAGAATTTTTTATCTCAAATTCTTATTAATGTTATATTATAGGGATAAAAATTCAAAATGTGAAGATAATTATATCATAAAATGATCATATCATTTGAAAACCATATCATAGATATCATAAATAAATAATCTTTTTTCATTGAATAATTATTGTATGTTAATAAGTCATGCATTAAATGGAAATTAATGAACATGATCTATGAGAGAATAACTTTGGAAAAATACATAGAATCATGGAATATACTTGATCAAAAAAAAATTACATGAGGGCTGCACAAATATACACTTAAAACATATTAGTCTTCCACTAAAAACATCATCACTTATATTAGGATTCAGAAAATATCCCATATACCCTATTTTTATCATTATAGAACATCCAATCTACCCACTTTTTGAATGGGAAAATCTCTCTTGTACCATATTTCCGATACGGGATGAACACCCATATAACCATTAAGCATGTATAAAATTAATAATTAATAAACTAATATTGAGGGAGATATAGGTCCCACCAATTAAATGGTGAAAATAATCCATATGAATGACACATGATCATAAAATATTAATCATTTCAAAAAAAAGAAAAAATATGTAATATAATCACACCATAATTTCTTCAAAGCATTACTTGTGGAAAAAGGATTTTGTTTCATAAGTATTTTATCATTTTATACCCCATAGATGAGAAATTGGTTCTGGAAACATCTTGAAATAATAAACATATACAACACACTAGAGGAATAATAATTGTATCCTCAATTCATATCTATAATAACTCAAAAGTAATATAAAATAATTTGTTCTATTATGAACAATAATTTTCAAAGTAAAATTTCTTGGAACATTTATTTTAGGAAATAAACTTTCATTAAAAATAACTATTTTTAACAAAAAGTCATATATTATTGCATAAATTCATTTAATTGATGAAATATTTGAAATTATATAATGAAATATTAAAATAATAAAATTATAGTTTTTTTCATAATTTTGTGTTCATCTCATACTTGTTAAAATAAAAGATTTAATCAAATTATAGGCATAATATAAATGGGACATGTTAGGAAATGTATATGAATTATTATTTTTATTTTTCCTAACATTTAAAAAAGGGTTAAAATAATATTAATAAATTATACTGTAAAATTAAAACCTTTTTAATAATTATATTATAATCTATTATAATATATTATAATGGTAATTAGAAGAAATGGATATATAATGTTAGTTTTCATTAAAAACACATTACATTGAAATATTAATTTTATAATTATAGTACAAAGAATGGAAAACCATTATTCTCATTATATATATAGTATAGTGAAATTAATTTTTTATATAGATAAGGATCATATTGTTTAATCATCAAAAACCTAAAATGAAAAAATACCGATGAATGATGTGAATATATCATAAAATCCATAAAAATTTGCTTGACATTGATTCATAATACCCATAAAATAATAAGCATAAATGAAACAAAAAATATCAACATAATGTAATATGTTCGTGATATTATATGTTAAATATTATTTATATACACCTTATAAAATACTCTAGTTTCATAAGAAATCATATATCCTAAATAATCAAATTTGAGAAAAATTATACATTACCTATTTAGAATCAATTCATTCGAAAACCACATGATAAGTGATACTATCATGGATATGTAAAAACGTATAATTTTAAATATTGTAATATTAAAAAATCCATGTGATGTAGATGCACCACATAAAATAAATTCTTAATGAATATGGCTTCATCTTATATAAGTAAAAGGTGTGACATAAATCAATTACCTTGTATCTTGAATTCCTTCATACAAATTAAAATACAATGAATAAGAAATATTATTCAATTATTCATATATTAAAATAACCACAAATATATATATATATATATAACTATCATATATTATTTAGATACTAATTTGTTTATAACTATTTTTTTAAAATTCATTATTAATGTCATATTACAGAAAATAACTACATTGTTTTTAATGTTTGCGTAGATTTTTTATGTTTGGTACTCTTAATTTGATAATGGTTTAATATTATAATTAATATTATTAGTGATATAAAATCATATATATTAATTACACATGTTTCTATAGTAATCTATAAATTTTATAGATTGAAAATTAAATACAATATTTATGCAAATGACACGTCGTATAAACAGAGGTGCATTGTTTTAATTTTCATATAAGAAATCATGAAATTAAAGAAAACTTATATATATTAATTTCTAACATATTTTAATTATATATATATATATATTATATTTTCATTAAACCCATCCTTATTAAATTCCATATAAATTTTGAATGAATCACCTCGCTTTGTGAGGCGGTGGTCCGCTAGTCACACGATTGATGTTATTAATTACCAAAAAATATGATATTAGGAAGGTAAATGTTATATAAAAACTCTAAAATCATTATAATATGATATATAAAACATATAAAAAATAATTCCATCAGTATAACCGGCCTTGAGATATGGTGACTAGAAATTAATAACATCAGTACCTAAAGCTGTAGTCTATCATGAAAAACAATGATGACTCCATAACCCATTTGATAAAATTGGATAAGGATTTAATGTAGTTCTGTCAGAATAAAAAATCTAATTATTGTGAAGATAAATATGTTATAATAAAATAATTGATTAATAAAAACTAAAGGAGGTGAAGAAATAATTATATTAAAACACTTGTTTATAGATGATAATTATAATTTACAAAACATCTTTTGGTTTCATCAAAATGGATTATTAGGATTACATTATATACATACTAAGGTATCTCAGATGATATTTTGGATGAAATCAGGTGATTTTGTCTGGGGGTGGTTGAACCAGATTAATTCTTATGTGTTAATAGTTGAGGAGAGGGGTGGCCTTTTGTATGTGAGTTGAGTGACATACTTGTAATTTTTTAAATATAAAACACGTACTCACATTTATACCATGGAAAAAGTCATAAAAGGGGAAATATATTAACCCAAAATATATAATATAAATGTTTATCCAATTGGGTTTCAGAAATGTTTTGGTTAATTTTAAAACCCTATTGGTTTAGTCTAAGCCATTATAACCACATTTTTGTTTTAAATGCAGTAAACAATTTTCAATGTCGTTACTATTAATTAACTACAATTATTTTGTGGAATGTATTTAATAATTTAAATTATTATGATTAAAACGATTCAATTTATTTTTAAAATTCCAAATACATATTTTAAAAAATATATTTCTATATCAATCTCACTAAAGCAAAGCTAAATTGTGGTCTTAAAGAGAAATATGTAAAATGGTTAAAAATGTTATTATATAAATATTAAATATGAAAATAATTTAAATGATAAATTTTTTTATTAATATATATATATAATTGATATATTTATATTATTATACTTTCTGAAAATTAATTTTATATTTTTAATGTTATAAAAAAATTTCAATTCATATAAGAAACCACAATTTGTTCCAATTCATGGTGAAAATTACATTCTAAAAAAAATTATAAATAAACACATAAAACATTAATATGATGATATAAAAAAATTAAATTATTTTTTAATAAATAATTTCTAATTGTTTCAATAATTAGAATCAAAATAAGTGAGAAAAAGGGACCAAAACAAATATTTATAATAATAGATTTTCCAATAATAAATTTATATTTATTCATATTTCGTTTCAAGGAAAGAGATATGTTTAATTTTAATAAATTGATTGAATATATAATGTATAAAAAAATTTAATATAATTGACCAAAATTATTATTATTATTATTTATGGTAAAAAGAAATTATATCTATTAAAATAGTTTTTCATAAAATATATTTATTTTATTTAGATATTAAATTAATTATAATTTATATATAAATTGACAATAAATAATTCATTTATAATACTTGTTTAAAAAATATATTTTCATTATTTAATTAATCTTATTCATACACACCATTACAATAATTAATATATAATTAAAATATTAAATAATAATTTCTTAATTATATGTCATATTTCATTTAAACTTAGTATCGTGTGGAACTATAATGACCATGCCTTATAACATTACATAATCATGAATTAGACGAATAATTCATGTTGAGGGTCTTTTCAGGTTTAGGCTTTTATAGATTTAGGCTATAACATATGCATGACAACTTGAGTAATACATGTAGACACATCTACTCAGTTTCCATTTCATTCAAAAAATAAAAACACTTGAAAAAAAGAGTCATGTCTAGTTCCATGTTTTAAACAACATGACATTTTCTTTGATCCCGTACGTGACCCTATTCCACATTATGTCTTGTGAAAAAAATTCAAAACATTAGGATGAGCATAAAAAACTTAATAAGGGATACAAAAAGAAGGAACACTATTATTGTTTCAAAACAACAAGTAATCCATGAATACATTATCATAATTAATACTTTTCACCTTCATGAAGTAGTAAATACTATTCATTGAATAAAAGATCAATACATACCATTTTGTAACCAGTTGATTACCATAAAACCCATAAAAACACATAACATATAAAGGTAACTTGGTACAGAGACATACAAAAATTTAATAACCATACGATCGACTGCCACACATAGCACGAAATGGAATAGCCATACAACTTACTTCAATATACAATGTATTATGGGCTATAACGTAACCACACATCCTAGAATATCACGGCACCACCTGTCAGTTGTTTTCTCATCTAACCACCCGTCAAATGTCGAAGTACCAATATAAAATCATAACACATAAAATATTTCAAATATTAGCATTTCACTAATAACATTTAATTTGAAATCATAATAAATAATTTCAAGTTATTAAAATAATCAACCCATTTCAAAAACCATTTTAAATACCAAAACACCCAATAATATAATAAGTTATTTCCTTTTCATTTTATAAATCATTAAGGCTTATAGAGGAAGCCAAATTACATTTATGGTGGAGGAGAAGTCATTGTCGCCGCAAACCGTACAAATATTCTGTTTTTCATTTAGTAAAATGCTTCGTAGAAATAGATTCCCATTGAATGAAGGTAAAATTAAAACAGTATTATTATACACCGTGTAAAAGAAGAATGTATATATTATTGAAATATGCCTCAATGAAAGGAGATTGAGAAGAAGTCCCTTACCTCGTGTCCCACTTGACCCGTTCATTCTATAATTTCACTAATAATGAACTAAAGTTAACTTCTAATTGATTAATAAGATTTTCCAAGTTTATTAAAACATTTATTTAAATTATTACCATTTTATAAACATTATTTAATCATTTATGTTAATAATGGTCGTTTCGTCGATATTTGGTACGTGAGTAAAAAATGAACACCTTATATTTACAAGTTATCCATGTGGTCAGTAGTCCATTTAATCCAGAGTGATATCAATTATTTAGATATTATATATACCATGTATATCATGTATATATATATATATATATTTATAACAGTACATATCATTCAGTGATAAGAAATTAAATGCACCGTTCAAGGAGACGGTAAGTCGTACGTGCACATAAACACTACATTCATTTCTATTTCATATTTGATTGAATTAAGAGATAATTATACATAGGTATATTATAATTTCATCATATTATCATATATTATACCATTTACTCCATCTTTTATACATACAACATATGGAATGAACGAATCATATCATTTTGAGGGTGTGGTAGTCCGCACTTCCTCAAATGGAATTATCGGGTTAACCCATAATGGAAACCATAAAGGTATGCTATAAATAAAAAATAAAGAATCATAAAGAAAACATAAACATAATATATATCATATATAAATATATTTCCATTTTAATTGACACCCTTATTGATGGTAGGATATAATCGAACAATCATTATTTCATGAGAAGTTAGTTTTCCATCCACAAAAATAGTATGTTCTTCACCCATTAGATGGCGGTGTTTGTAAGTGTTGTTCGAATACATCTCATAACAACATCATAGTATATTTAGGATACAGGTGATGTTATAAAATAATGTAATAAAAATATTTTTGGGGTTGGATAAGTAAAATATTTTAAAATATTTCAAGAGAAACTATTACCTTTAATTTGGATAACATTCATTGGATTGATCCAAAAGAAATTCATGAATTTCCTTATGCCTAAGGTAAGGCATTTAAAAGGAGGATAGGGGTATAGGGAGATTAATTGGGCAGAGGTTGTATAAGTTGAAAGGCTTGAGAGGTGTGAGAAAAGTGTTAGAAATGGTGTCCTTTTATAACGGGGAGCAGGGGCACTTAAGAAAAGTTTGAAACATTTAATTTATTATAAACTTTTCTTTGGTTTAAAAAGGTCCAAAAATCAATAACGTTAAAGAAAATAACTCATGGTCGATATAAAATAATTCAATAACATTTTAATAGGTTTTTTATATAATATTTTTATTTCTCATATTATTTATTTAAGTTATTTATTAATGAGATAAATATTGCACCATTATTGTGTCATAAATAATTTAATTTATTCAATTTCTAAAAATTAAAAAAATACTATGATGTAGGATGTATATTTATATTTCCAATTAATATTTATAGTCGAAATGATAACTTATATAACACCATGTAAAAATTAATTCAATAAAAGATTTTTGTTTTTGTCATTTTTGTATTTATTTTCAATTAATTAAAACAAAGTAGCATTTTCACAATTAAGTGACTTTATGGGGCCCCAAAATCGAAGTAATGATGACCATGTTTGGCCATTATACATTAAATACGGATTAGAAACGTGTTACGGTAATTTTATATATATTTTATATTATTTTTACCATGAATCACCCTATTTACCTCTCACAATGGTAAATAGAATTCAAAAGATTCTATTCGCCAAAAACTCTTTAATCTTATTCTACCACTTTTTACTTACTAATAACAACCATTTATGTCGGATTTTTTAAAATTCAATTCACAGAAGTAGTAAAATTATACTAAAATGAAATGATTAGTATTTTTTCTATTACATAGTGGTTTCACTATTAATCAAAAATTGATGTTTTTTCAGAAACATACCAAAAATTAAGCCTAATCTACGTTTGATATTCCAAATTCAAAAATGATTTTTATTATAAAAAATTAAAAACATAGAAGTTGGATTAATTAATTTAAAATTAATTCCTGTTTTCAAAACAAAAATCTTATTAATAAGAAATAATAATTATCAAAATATTGACAGTTAATTATGTCTAATTTCAAAATGAAATTGGTTACAATGACCAACATTTCAATTAATGGAAAAAACATAATATAATTACACATTAAAAACAAATAATATGATATTCTATCGAGATAAATAAATTAGATTAAAAGGATCTTTTGAATTAAAATTATATATTTTCACTATTTATAAAAATTAATTTTATCATAAAAATACCAAAAAATTTACCCAAAGTAAATTATGATGTGCCGATTCTAAATTATAATTTTTTGTTGTACAAATTCAACATATGAAAATTCCAAAAAATAATATTTAATTAGGCTTATCCATTACTAGGTGGAAAATCATCATTTTAAATTAAATTATGCATAAAATTAGATTCATTCACATTTTATGCCTCTAACATTTTTTGGATGAATGTAAATTCCTTTAAAAAACATGTATAATCATACTGTAGTTAGTTTTTTTCATTCCATCTAATACAACGGATTTGAGTTAACTACCATTTAAAATAATAATATTATATTATTACTCTACAATGTAAGATTTCAAATAAACTTATTGTTTCGTATCAGGTATGTCATCGAACATATCAGCCCCTATAAAGTAAAGTTGATATTTAATTCACAAAATATTAATAAAAAGAGAATGTATTATTTCTTTATTTACCCAGGATATTACATCATTCCCCCTTCTATAAATTGCGTCCTCACAATTTTATTCACATATCAAATAAGTGGGGGTACTTATCCCTCATAGCATTTTGAGATTCCCACTTTGCCACTTCAACAATATGGTTTTCCTGTAAAACCATTACATGGTGAAGTGCATTATTCCTCAACACATTCTCTCTATGGTCTAGAAAATGGATTGGTTGTTCCTCATAAGATAGATTATATTCCAACTAATCTACCTATGAACTTAAAACATGAGATGGATCGGGCATATACATTCTCAACATTGAAACATGGAAAACATTGTGTGCCGAAATAAACATGTAGGTAAATCCACTCAATAGGAAACTAATCCAAATTATTCAAGGATATTATAAGGTCCAATGAACCTCAGTATCTACATTCTATTATTTCCAAAATGCATCACACTTTTCCATGGAGAAACTTTCAGAAATACATGATCATCTACCTTGAAAGAGAGATCCTTTCTCCGATTATCCACATAACTTTTCTGCCTTCTCTGAGATGTTATCATGTTGTTCTGAAACAACTAACCTTTTTATGCCATATCATCTATCAATTTTGTTCCCATCAGATTTTTTCACCTATATCATCCAAAAAAGCTGGAGTTCGACACCGCTTTCCATATAATTCCTAAAACAGAGCCATCTATATAATTGAATGAAAACGATTATTATATAAAAATTCATCCAAAATTTCTTTTTGGTCCCACCCTCACTTATAATCCAGTGAAAAACCCTGTAGAATATCCTCCATGTTCTGAATTTTTTTGTTCTGATTTCCCATATGATTGTGGATGAAAATCTGTACTAAAATTTAATTCCATACCCAGCAACTTCCAATTGCCTTTCTAAAAGATAGAAGAAAATCTGGGATCATGATTAGATACAATGGAGAGGCGAACACCATATATGTTGACTATATCATTAACATACAACGGAGAATGTTGATCTTCAGACAAAGAATCTTGAATAGGGAGTAAATTAGAAAATTTAGTCAATCGATCAACAATAACCCAGATTTCATTATTACCTCGAGATATCTTTGGTAATTCCATAAAAAATTCCAGGGATATATTTTCCCATTTCCAGTATGGCACCAGTAAAGACTAAATCATTACTTTGAGTAACTTACACTTTTCCATAACCAACTAGAAAGTCAAACACTGCATAGTAATATTAACAATATCTCTTTTCATTAAATCTCACCAGTAATACTTCCAATGATCTCTGTACATCTTAGCACTTCCAGGATAAACTGGAAACGAGGAATTATGAGCTTCAAATAACAACTCATTCTTCAAATATGAATCACAAGACACACATAATCTCTTCACAATCCTTAAAACACAATCATTATCAATATTAAAATTATGAAACATACCCTTCTGAACCAACTCTGCCTTTTTATGTAACTCACTGTCTTCCTTCTGCGCTTGCTTAATTCTCTATGATTGAGATGATTTCGTTGACACCTGAAAAAAATAGAATAATTTCCTACACCAACAACATCCATGCCGAAGTTCATCAAATCAAAAACCCAAGGATCTCTTTCCAAATGTATCATGGTTAATGAAGCATTAATTTTTCAACTCAAAGCATCATCAACTTTATTTCCTTTTAAAGAATGGTAATAGATCGTGCAATAATAATCCTTGATTTATTCCAACCATATCCTATGTCTCACGTTCAATTATTTTTTTTGTGAATACATACCTTAAACTTTTGATATCAATATAAACTTTACACATTACTCTATACAAATGATGCCTCCTAATTTTTAAATAAAAAACTACATCAGCTTATTCTAGATCATGTATAGGGTAATTTAACTCATGAGGTTTCAACTAACGTAAAACATATGCAATTACCCGGTCATTCTGCATAAGGACAAAAACAAGTCCTTTCAACAATGAGTCATTGTAAATAAAAAAGTTACCACATCTGGAAGGAAATTCCAAAACTGGAGCATTCACCAATCTTCGTTTCAATTCTTGAAAACAATGATCACATTACTTTGTCCAGATAATCATAACACCTTTTCGAGTAAACATTGTCAGTGGACTAGATAACTATGCAAAATTTTCAACAAACCTCTTTTAATAATTTTCCAAACCTGGAAAACTACAAATCTCAGTTATATTTTTGGGTATTGTCTATTCTTCAACAACATTTGTTTTAGAAGGATCAAAACTATGCAATTTTTTGAAACAATGTGACAAGGGAAAGAAATTTTGTTGGAACCAAAATTCACATTTGATGAATTTCCCAAACAGTTTCAATTCATTTAAGGTTTTCATGAAAAACCTTATATGACTTTCATGTTCCTCATTACTTTTGGAATAAACCAAAATATCATCAATGAACACAACTACAAACTTATCTTAGAACTCACATAATATTATATTCATAAGATCCATGAATACATCAAGATAATTGGATCACCCAAAAGGTATAAATACCAATTCATACAGGCCATGTCTAGTACGAAATGTAGTCTTTGTAATTCCTACTTCTTTTATATTCAACTGATCATACCCTGACCTCAAGTCAATATTTGATAAATATTGGGTTCCCTGGAGGTGATCAAAAAAATAAAATATAAGAGGCAAACGATTCTTGTTATTAACAGTGATGTTTTTCAATGCTCTATAATCGATGTTATATCTCATTAAACAATTTTTCTTTTTCTACAAGGACAAGAGAACCCCATAGTGTTGTTCTAGGTCGAATTAATCCTTTATCTAATAACTCCTGCAATTTCTTCATTATCTCTAAAAGTTAAATTTGAGCCATTCAATAAGGGGGTTTTGAAATCAGCTTATCATCATGAACTAATTCAATAGTAAATTCAAATTATCGATCAGGTATAATACCAAGAAACTCATCAGAAAAAACATCATGATTCACATTTACAACTGCCACATCTTTTATCTAAACAGTTCCTTTATTTTCACCAATATGTTCAGGGTAACATTCATTTCCATATTATACTAGTTTCTCACCTTTCTGATATCTTATCAAAAGTAAAGGTATATTCTTGTATACAGACTAAAAATCATCCTGAAACAAAAAAAAATCATTAGCTCTACAGTCAATATTAGCATGATAATCAGAAATCAAATCCATACCCTAAATAACATCAAACTCTACTATAGGAAAAATAATAAGGTTTGTAGGTAGACTCTTTCGGCACACACAGACAAGAAGGTTCTTATAATTTATTTTTTTCTAAATGTATCATCCAGGTATTTTTACCATAAGTTCAGTATTCATATCATGAGATGCAATTAAATTTTTTTTAGAAAACTTCTCCGAAATGAATTATTTTTTAGACACTTAATCAAACAACACCTTGGAAAAAATGAACAAAAAAATAGTGTACCAGATACTACTTCATTCGATGGCCCAAAATATGCAAAAGTATGTGGAAAGGATTTCACCACCCCTTTCTGCTTCTAGTCATGTTGATTTACCATAGTTGAGATCTTCCCAGGACACCCATTTTATTAATGACCCATTTCATTGCCCATAGAGCTATCCGCTAGCATTTAATTTCTTTCTTGATCATCTTCCTCATAGTAACAAGCAATATGACCAGACTTACAACACCTAAAACACATCCCAAACATTGATAAACATTCTCTAGGATGCATTTTACCACATTTCTCACAAGATGGATATTTAGTTTTCTTACCTCCAGGCTTCTTTGATAAATTCTTTCCATTTGCCTACCAACTGGACCACTTTTTCTGTTGTTTGTCAAAGAAAACCTTATCATCTAGAAACTCCATTTCTATCTTATCCACACATCAAAAAAGTTTTTCATAAATTTTGAACTCACGAGAGTCTATTTCTCTTCGATAGCGCGACTTCACTCCAGACTAAAATCAATTTATACTATTATCAATATCTTTGATGTAATTTGGAGCATACTTTTCCAGTCGAGTGAACATTCTTTATTTAGCATCCACTGAGTCATCCTCAGGACTCAATTCCAAGAATTGTTTCTCCATCCTATGTCGATCCACCTTAGGAAAATAGTTCTCTAGGAACACACCTTTGAATTCATCCAAATAAAGTGCATAAATCTCCACGTTATCCGTGATATTTTTTGCAATTGATCACCACTGATCAGCTTCACCTTCAAAATGGTAAACAGTAAGACTAACCTTTGGATGTTCCGAACAGCCCATCACATAAAAAATTTTCTCTAGTGCTTTAATTTACCCTTCAGCTAGCACAAGGTCAGATTTAAACATCTCAAGGTTTTATGAGAAATAATATTTTTAATTTCACTGATGTCTTGTGTTATACGCTAATCCGTGGTTATCATTCACTATACACAACATTGTATGATCTTGAGGTATACTCAAACAATATTCTTGTATTTTGTCGCATGTAAGAGTTACCATCCTCAATAATGTGTGTTGTACCCAAAACCGAGTTTTACTAAAAACGATATATTTTTATAATATTATTATGAACTAGCCGTTAAGAATAGTATTAACCAAATTTTTTATTTTATAAAATTATAATTAATCTTACTCATTTTCTAGAACATGGTATTTGAACAAAATCAATTTTTCGTATAGAGGATGTATTTTTTTTAAATACAGTTTTTCTGTCATTTTATGGTGCACCCATTTTAAATAAAAAATTTGACATGTTTATTATTTCAATTTGAAAATGTAATCTTCTTATTTTTGATCAGGGTATTAAAATTAATTTTGGAAATTTTGTTGACATTATTCTCATAACCTTCATATTTTGATGACTATTAAAAATACGCTAAATTTGCATAAAAAACAACTTTTTTCATACAGATAATTTAATGGTTAAATTATAATATTGAATATTCTTAATGTACAAATAAAATATATTTTTACCATTTAATATAATTTATGTCATTATCATTAATTTTACATTGAATTCATTGGCAAAAACATTTCAATATTTTGCAATTTTTTAAACAAAAACCCATTTTTTCGAAAATGGTATTAATTTTAAATTAAATACTACAACCTTTATGTATTGAATTTGAAAAAATTGATTCCATATTTGTAATCATTAGGTCTAAATTATGTTAATAGTCTACTTTTTATTATTGGCCATTATGAATAGTGACTATGGTAAATTTTATTTACCAATGTTAAATGTATATTGGATTATTAAGGGTAATGAAAATATTATAAAATTACCCTAAAACTTGTCTTCATATAATTGTATGATTATATTTCATCCTAAAATATACTTGGGTCAAAATGGTATCTATTAGAACCAAATTGTATGTGATTAAGACCTTTAATTTATTTTATTTAAAGGAATGTGAATATCTCTCACTCAAACATTAATAATTAAAGTATTTTTAATATAAATTTATCAAAAATAAAAATTCTATTATAAGTACTCATTTTAAAGCTAAAATATTATTATTTATCATGGTAATTTATTTGTAATTATTATGATATATTTATTTACATTAATAGCTTAAAAACTAATGATGTAGAAATTATTTTTTTAATGAAAAATCAATAATATAGTTTTTATTCAAATAATAATTCCCATAAAAGACCCAAACATTTGAACAAAACTTATTGGTTATAAAAATACAAATGTATAATTTTGGACTACTTGGATCCTTATAATGTTGATTACGACATTTATAATATATTATTTTAATTTATGTCAAAGTTTTCAACTTCATAATTTATTAAACGTAACATTATAAAAGATGAATGTTTTAGAAGATAAATTCGACTAAAAGTATTATTATGAAATATATTAGATTTATAATCATAATAGTATTATATTTTTAATTTATATTCAACAAATTATTATATTAAATAATCATACAAAATGTTGTAGAAATTATTTTATTCATGGAAATATCAATTAAATCGTTTAAAAATATTAAAATAAATATTATATGAACAAATTAATGTTCTCCAAAAAATTTCTAGATGAATATGACATGTTATAAATCTATTAAATATTATGGTTTGAATATATCCTCTATGTGTATTTTATCTAAATTCAAATAATTGAATAGTGTCAAAATTGACTATATTAATATTTTATTAAAATAATATATTATTAAATTGCTTACAAATCACAAAAATATATAAAAATTATATATTGATATTTATATGGTCTAAAATGTCACAAAGTATCCAATTATGGAAAAGTAACAATTCATATTTAATTATTTATAAAATTTAGAATATTGAATATTTTTACTACAAATAAAATTAAATAGATTAAATAAGGACAAATCAAAATGGTTGGGTTTAAAATAAATAAAAACATGTCTAAATTTTATTTGTTGATGAGATTACAAACCTAAATCTTCTCATCTTCTAAATGAGTCATTTTTTGTGGTTTTTATGTGGGGTTTGAATTTATTATAAATTTATATTTTTGAGGTTTCAAAACGTTCCCCTCTCCTCTCTTATAAAAGGTAACCTCATTCCTCTCCTATACCCAACATTTTGAGCCTTCATGCTTGGAAAAAACATATCCATTTATTTTCTCCAATTCCCTTGAACCATAATAGAGGTCCTTATCTGATTCAAATATAATCTTTAGTTACCTAAGAGGAGGTTTAGAAGAGGCACGTAGAAGAAGAGGTAATATGCTTTACCGATTCCATCAAATTTATTCTCCTTCTGATTCTTCATTTTTATTTGTTTCATTATAAAATAATAACATAATTATCATAATATACTAATATTTTATTATAAATATGAAACAATCCTATTTCACCTTCTATCCATTCTTAGTAAAACGAAATCACTACACGTGCGAGCATACGAAATATCGTCTCCACACTGTGGTGTAATTTGATGTTCCACCACCACATTACATAGATGGGTATAATGATGTAAATAATAACTATATATTATTATTATAACATGATACTAATTCTTAGATGATATATCATCCACTCCAATTCCATTCAATAATTATGGGAATGATATCATCGCTCGTGTGTACTTACGGATTACAGTCTCCTTGACGCGATGAGGTTCCTTCTTCATGTTAACCATTAAAGAATGATTATAATATATATATATTGAATAATAATTAAATATATGACATAATAATTCTACTTAATTTATGTGTATATATATATCATTCATCAAATAAATTCATTTGAAGTCAATAATGAAAGGAAAACATTGTTCATGCGTACGTACGACCTCCTGTCTGCATTAACGGTGTATTTCATTCCATTTATCGATCTATTATATTCTAAATGTATATAAATATTGTTTTAAATTCAAGAAGTATGTAATAAATATTTATGTAATTATATGAATAATTACAAGTCAAAACATGAATGATAAATGAAACAATTTTACTCAAAATGCTTCTTTAACTTGGAATTGAAAAATGAACGAGTAATATAAAATCGCATGTGAAACATATATGATATCATTAATATTATTATTTTTATATTACAGGATAATAATATTTTTAAACCCACAATATAGGATTCTCAGAAACATATGAAAGAAATTGGACAAAAGGTAATGGATAATTATTCCAATCTCATTTTTTTCTGAGATTGTTTATTTGTAAGTATGTATTGGGGTTATGTTTATCATTCATGTTATATTTTTTCTCAAAATGATTTCATAAAATGTTTAATATTATTTAATGTATTTTTAAATTCATTTTTACACTTTTTTTACCACATGTTATGGAAGGAATCTTTCTTTTTTTTACTCTATGAGGTATATTTTAACTTTTCCAGCAAAAGTATGAGAATAATGTTTTTTTAACTTATACAGAAAGAACTGATTTTTACGGTTTCATAACACCTTATTTTCATGAAGATTACTATATAATATTTCATTATTATTTTCAACAAAAATCATTTTCTTTTAAAATTTCATGGCATTTTTTGAAAATAATTTTATTTTGAAGAAGAAATGATATTTACCTCAAGATTTCATTTAAAGTGTTTTATGAAAGCTATTTTATATCTAAGATGAAATTATTTTGTATGTTTATGTGTAAAGTATAATGTATCTATTATTTAAATGGTCTGATTTTTATTATGATTAAATGATATCCATTTGTTTTATATGGATTATGTTATGATGGGCTGATGTTTATAAAACCCATATTATTCATTAGGTTATGATGAATGATTTATGTTTATTTTTTGGCACATAGAAGAATGATTTAAGTATGAGATATGTGTGACCTATATCTCAGACCCATGAATTGGGTAAATATTTATATCTCATGAGATATACATGGCTATAATGGCATTTAATATTAGGATTAGTAATACACGGCTAGAACGGCCAAAAAACCTGGTTCAGTAATGGACTTTGTCCACTATGATAGTCTTGGAAGTAATGCCATGGCTAAAATGGAAATCATATCATGTGCTTAATGGATTCCATATTTACATGTTTTATTCCAATTCTATGTTATCATGAAAAAATTTACTTTATGATCTATGAATTACATACTGCAATGATTTATTTCACAACATGAGATTTTTATGTTTAAACATTATGATAATGTTTTGAAGTTCAACTGTATATGGTTTGTTTTATATTCTCCAAGATTACCCTTACTGATCATTTTAGCTCAAACTTTTCATGTTTACTTTTCCCCAAGATATAAAGAAATGTTTTATGTAATAAAACAAATGAAAAAGATATTTATGTGAGATGTTGAAGATCATTCACCATGATTAGAAGATTATGTTCCATGATTTCAAAGACAGTAAACTATTACGGTCCATGGGTGTCTGTTTTTGTTAAGTATTATGTATTTCGCAAAAGTATTGTAATTTCCTTGAACATCATTCTTGGGTCTCTATAGTTGGTATCAGTGGAAAGGTTTAGTAAATCATGCAAACTAGGTTGTGAAATATTTAGTTAGATCCCTAGAGATATTGCTAAGGTATATCCAGGGACGTCTCTAAGGATAAGTAAAATTACAAGTTATACTCCTATAATTATGGTAATGATCTTAGATTTAAACCTAAGATGTTATATATTAAAGGTACTCCCACATTAATATGTTGTTTTCCTAGCATTATTTTTCCCTCTCACACTATTCGTTTGGGTTTTAGACTATGGCTGGAACCCGAAATAACCATGTTGATCAATGTAATAGAAAATAAAAAGATTGTAATCATGAAAAAACCAATGTTATGGGAGATGGAGGAAAAAATATTATTTTTTATACTCAAGGTATGAATCATTCTAGACTTCAAAATGAGTAGAGAAGGGAACAAAATTCTATTGATTCCTTCATGAGGAAACACCCCCTTCTTTCTGTGGGTCTTCAGATCCACTTGTTGAATGAACAATAGATCATTACCATTGAAATGATATTGTCCATACATTATTGTTCGGAACATGAAAATTTCATTCTAGTAATTTACCATTTAGAAGGGGAAGCAGATCAGTGGTGGACTCTAATTTAGAATACGATTCCCCATGATGAAATTGAATCCATGGAATGGGATGAGTTCGACAATTTATTTTTCAATAAGTACATTCCTCATATTATTAGAATGAATATGGAAAAGGAGTTCCTCGAGTGTAACAAAAAGTATAATGATTCTGTTGGTATATATGATTTGAATTTTACAAATCTTACAAGGTATGCATCTGGATTATTCAAATAACCTGAAAGTAAAGTAGATTGATTCTTATGTGGATTAAAACCATGATTTAGAAATTCGTTACCTATAAGAGAATTTAGTTTCTATGAAGTGAGTGTGCATTGTGCTATCAAGGTAGAATTTGAAGTTGGTGTGGAAAGAAGCATGGTAAAGATTGCCTTAAATGGACTATAAAATGTTCTATGAGCGGAATAGAAGGTCATTGAGCAGCTGAGTGCTGAAATGATGGGAAAAAAGGTAGCTATTGATGTGAATGGAGAAAACACTACAGAGAACGCACCACAAACACTTCAATTATACAAGTGAAGGGAAATGGTGAATTATGCTATCCAATGCCCTAATCCAAGGGTTAATGTTGATCAACATTAATATCCTCTTAAGGGAAAGGAAAATGGTAAGTCACAGGCGATCACTATCAGAAATGTTGAATATGACAATGAATTGGTGGAATGATTTAGTGTTTATGTAACAGGATTCCAAAATAGTGTAGCAGAATCTCATTTTTAGTATTGTGGAATATTGGAATAACCATGTATTTGTTTATTGTGGTTATCAATAATTGTATGGTACCAGTAACCTTGAAAACTGATTGAAATATTTTTGGAAAGCACCAAATAAGTGCATAATGAAGGAGTAAAGAGATAATGAAAATTTTGATAGTATTAATGAGCTCATGGCTGATATAAGGACAAAGTGATATCATTGTTTGAGTATATATAATTTTTGGGATTTTGGTATGTGGAATGAATTAACTTTTGACATAATTCATGTTTTAACATTGATTATATGGTTATTCATGTTTCTAGATAATACATGATTATAGAATTCATATATTTGGAATGTAACCTACATGATATATCTTATGATATATGAGGGATAAATGATGGTATTCGCATGCTTGGTAGATGAGTTTTCTAGTAGACATTTTCTTTATACTATGTGATTGGACAGAAGTACCTTTGATAAGACTAAAGGTTTTGATGGATTATCTTGAACATCAGATAGTACTATTTAATGTTAATAAATTCATTGAATATATAATGTATAAAATAATTTAATATAATTCCCCAAAATTAATATTGTTATTTTTATGGTAAAATGAAATTACGTAAATTAAAATAGTTTTCCATAAAAAATATTTCCATTATTTTGAAATTTAATTTATTATAATTTATATATAAATTTTCAATAATGAATTAATTATTCATACTTTTTTATAAAATAAATTGGAATTATTTAATTAATCCTATTCATACCCTACACTACAATATTTTATATATAAATAAATTATTAAATAATAATTTCTTAAATATATGTCATATTTCTCTTAAACATAGTGTCATGTGAAACTATAAGGACCCTACCTTAAAACATTACAAAATATTGAATTAAACGAATAATTCACATTGAAGATCTTTTCAGGTTTAGTGTTTTTGAGATTTAGGCCATAACATATGCATGACGACTTGAATAGTACATGTAGACACATCAACTCTGTTTCTATATATTTCACAAAATAAAAACTCTTGAAAAAAATAGATTCTTGTCCATTTCCATGTTTTAGACAGCATGACATTTTCTTTGATCCCATACTTGACCCTATTCCACATTATGTCTTGTGAAAAACATTTCAAAACCATGGGATTAGCATAAAATGCTCAGTAAAGGATACAAAAAAGAAATAATTCTATTAGTTTTTCAAAACAACATGTAATCCAAGAATACTTTATCATAAGTAATACTTTTCACCTTTATGAAGTAGTAAATACTATTCATTGAATTAATGATCAATACTTACCATTTTGTAAACAATAGATTACAATAAAACCCATATAAATAACACATAACATATAAAGGTAACTGGGTACAAAAACATACTAATATTGAATAACCATTCGGTTGACTTCCACACATATCTCTAAATGGAATTTCTATACGGCTGACTTCCATACCCAATGTATTAGAGGCTATGACGTAACAACCCATCTTGGTTTATCCCGACAGCACCTGTCATTTGTTTTCTCATGTAACCTCTCAAAAATATGTCCATGTACCATTATAAAATCATAACACATAAAATATTGAAAATATTAACCTATCACTAATAACATTTAATTTACAATCACAATAAATAATTTCAATATATTAAAATAATCAAACCATTTCAAAAACCATTTTCAATACCAAAAGACCCAAAAATAGAATAAGGGATTTTCTTTTCATTTTAGAAAACATTAAGGCTTATAGAGGAATCCAAATAACGTTTACGGGGGAGGAGAGGTCATTATCACTGCAAACCATACAAATAATATGTTTTTCATTTAGCAAAACACCTCATAGAAAAATAATCAAATTGAATGAAAGTAAAAGTCAAACTGTATTATTATACACTGTGTAAAAGCATAAGGTATATATAATTGAAATATACCTCATTGATAGGAGATTGAGAAGAAGTCCTTACCTAATGTCCTACATGACTTGTTCGTTCTTTAATTTCCGGAATAATAAACTACTGTTAATTTCTAATTTATTAATAACATTTTTCAACTTTATTAAACCTTCTATATCAATTATTATGCTGTTATAAACATTATGTAATCCTTTATGTTAACAATGGACGTTTCGTTGATATTTGGTACTTGAGTGAAAAATGAACACCTTATATTTACAAGTTGTCCATGTAGTCAATAGTCCATTATATCCAGAGTGATATTAATTATTTAGATATAATATATATCATATATATCACACATATATATATAATAGAACATATCATTTAGAGATAATAAATGAAATGCACCGTTCAAGGAGATGGTAAGCCGTACTTGCACATAAATACTACTTTCATTTATATTTCGTATTTAGTGGAATTTAAAAATAATGATACATAGGTATTTTATAATTAAAACAGATTATAATATATAATACCATTTACTCCATCCTTTATATGTACCACATATGGAATGAACGAATCATATCACTTTTAGGGGGTGGTAGTATGCGCTTCCTCAAATGAAATTATCGCATTTACCTATAATGAAAACCATAATGGTATGCTATAAATGAAAAATATAGAGTAATAAAGAAAACATAAACATAATATATATCATATATAAATATTGTTCTATCTTAATGGACACCATGATTGGTGATAAAATATAATCGAACAATCATCTTTTCGTGAGGTGTTGGTCTGCCATCCATAGAAATAGTATGTTCTTCACCCATTAGATGGAGGTGTTTGTATGTTTAGTTTGATGAAATCTCATAAAAACATACTAGTATATTTATGATAATTGTGATGTTATAAAATAATGTAATAAAAAGAGTTTAGGGGTAGGAGAAGTAAAATAAAATAAAATGTGTTAAGAGAAACTGTGACCTTTAATTTGGGTAAAATCCATTGGTTTGAACCAAAAGGACATCTTGAACTACCTTATACATAAATTAATGCTTTTAAGAGGAGGAGAGGGATATAGGGAGATTAATTGGTCAGATGATGGATGATTCAAGAGGGTTGATAGGTCTGATAAATGGGTTATAAATGGTGTCCTTTTATTCGGGGGAGGAGGGGCACTTTAGAAAAGTTTGAAACAATTATTTTATTATAAACATATCATTGGTTTTAATAGTTCTAAAAATAATTAAATTCGAAGATAAATTACACATGGTTGAAATAAAATAATTCAATATGAATTGAATAGTTTTTCGATAAAATTTTATTATTTATAATCTTATTTATTTAATTTATTTATTAATGAGGTAAATACTACATCATTATTGTGTCATAAATAATATAATTTATTCAATTTCTAAAAATTAAAAAAATATACTATGACGTAGGTTGTATTATTATATTTACAATGAATATTTATAGTCAAAAGGATAACTTATATAACACCATGTAAAAATTAATTGAATAAATGATTTTTGTTTTTGGGATTTTTTTATTTGTTTTAAATTAATTAAAATTAAGAGGCATTATTACACTAAAGTGACTACATGGGGTCCCAAAATCGAACCAATGATAACCATGGTTGTCCATTACACATCCCATAAGGGTCGAACACGTGTTACAGTAATTTTATATTATTTTTATATTATTTTTACCTTTAATTACCTTATTTATCTCTAACCACGGTAAATAAAAGTCAACAGTTTCTATTCACCAAAAATTATTTAATCTTATTGAGTCACATTTTACATACTAATAATCACCATTTATGTCATAATTTCGAAAATTCAATTCACAGAAGTAGTATAATTTCATTTAAATGAAATGATTAGTTTTTTATCTACAACTTAGTGGTTTCACTATTCATAAAAAATTGATGTTTTTTCAGAAAAATACCAAACATTCAGCCTAATATATATTTGATATTATGAGTTATAAAAATATGTTTATTATAGAAAATTAAAATCATATAAGTTTTATTAATTAAATTAAAAACAATTCCCATTTTCAAAACAAAAAGCATGTATTTACGAAATAACAATTATCAACAGATTGATAGTTCATTATGTCCAATTTCAATGTGAAATTGCATCCACTGACCAACATATGATTAAATGGTAAAAAAATAATATAATTACACTTTAAACCAATTAATATTATATTCTATACAAATAAATGAATTAGATTAAAATACAATCTGATTCAAAATACAGTATTATTCACTATTTATTAAAAAACAATTTTATCAGAAAAATACCAAAAAAATTACCCAACGTAAATTATGATGTCCCGATTTTAAATTAGAATTTTATTTGGTCATATAAAACCTATAAAATGCCAAAAAGTAGATTAAATGAGGGTTATACATTAAAAGGTTGTAAATTGGCCTTTTAAATTAAATTATTCTTAACTTTAGATTCATTCACAATTTAAGCCTCTAACATTTTTTTTCAAAAATTTAAACACTTTTAAAACATGAATAATCATACTGTAGTTAGTTTTTTTATTCCCTACAACACATTAGCTTAGAGTTAATGACCATTTAAAATAATAATATTATATTATTACTGTGCAATATAAGATATCAATGAAATTCGATGATGTGTATCATGTACGCCATCGAACATAGAAACACCTTCAAATTAAAATTGATATTTAAGACAAAAAATATTAATAAAAATAGAGTGTATTATTTATTTATTTAACCATGATGTTACATCATTACCCCCTTTTGGAAAATGTGTCCTCACAATTTTAGTCACTTATTAAATAAGTGGCGGTATTTATCCCTCATATCATTTTCAGATTCCCACATTGACTCTTCAACCATATATTTTTTCCATAATACCATTACCTGGTGAATTTACTTATTCCACAACACATTCTCTCTATGGTCAAGACTCCAGATTGGTTGTTCCTCATAAGAGTGATTCTCTTCCAAATGAACTACCTCTGGGCTTAAAACATGAGATGGATATGGAATATACATTCTCAACATTGGAACATGAAAAACATTGTGTAATGGAATAGACATGGAGGTAAATCCACTCAGTAGGCAACTAATACAACATTTTTAGAATTTTATAAGGACTAATTAACCTGAGTCTCTACATTCCATTCTTTCCAAAATGATTCACACTTTTCCATGGAGAAATTTTTAGAATGAAATGATCATCTACCTCAAATGAGAGATTCATTCTCTGCTTATCTGCATAACTTTTCTTCCTGCTTCAAGGTGTTCTCATGTTGTTTTGAAAAGAAATGTCCATTTTCTGCCATCTCTACTATCAATTCTAATCCCATCAGCTTTTTTCACCTACTTCATCCCAAAGAGATGGAGTTCGACACCACTTTCGATATAATGCCTCAAATAGATCCATATGTATACTGGAACAATAACTGTTATTATATGAAAATTAAACCAAAGAAAGTTGTTGGCCCCAAATTCACATGTAATCCAGTGAACCAGCATGTAGCATATCCTTCATGTTCTGAATTATTCATTCTGATTGCCCATATGATTGCGGATGGACTGCTATACTAAAATTTAATTCAATACCCAATGACTTCTAAATTCTTTTCTAAAGGTTAGAAGTAAACCTAGGATTGCGATTAAATAAAATGTAGAAGGGAACACCATGTAAAATGACTATCAAATTAACCTACAACAGAGAATGTTGATCTTCAAACAATTTATCTTGAATAGGAAGGAAATGAGAAGATTTAGTCAATCGATCAACAATAACCCATATTGCATTATTAACTCAAGTTATCTTTTTTAATCCCCTAACAATGTCCATGGATATATTTTCCCACTTCCACTATGGCACCGGTAAAGACTGAAACATTACTTTCAGGAACATCCACTCTGATTTAACCTTCTGGAAAGTTAAACACTTCACAGTAATGTATGCAATATATCTTTTCATTCCATACCACCAGAAATACTCTCAAACATATCTGTACAGCGTAGTACAGCCGGGATGAACTGGAAATGTGGAATTATGAGCTTCAAGTAACAAATCATTCTTCAACTATGAATCACAAGACATACATAAAATCATACCAAACCTCAAAACACATTCATTATCAACATTAAAATTAGGAAACATAACATTTTGAACCAACTCTACCTATTTTTGTAACTCTATGTCTGCCTTCTACGCTAGCTTAATTCTCTATAATATATATGATTTCACTGAAACCTGAAACAAAATAGAATAATTTCCTACACCAACAACATACATTCCAAAGTTCATCAACTCACGAACCAAAGGATCTATTTCCAAACATATCATGGTTAATGAAGCATTACTTTTCTGACTCAAAGCATCAGCCTATTTACTTTCATTTCCCTAAAGGTAATGGATCATGCAATCATAATCCTTGATTAATTCGAACCATCTCCCCTATCTCATGTTCAATTATTTTTTTTTGTGAATATATAAAATAAAATTTTTTATGAGTATAAATTTCACACTTTACTCCATAAAAATGATTCCTTCTAATTATTAAATCAAAACCAACATTAGCTAATTCGAAATCATGTGTAGGGTAATTTAACTCATGAGGTTTTAGCTGATGTGGAGCATAAGAAATTAACAGATCATTCTGGATATAGACACAACCAAGTCCTTTCAAACATAAATCACTATAAATAACAAATTTACCATATCTGGAAGGCAATGCCAGAACTTGAGCATTCACCAATATTCTTTTCAATTCCTGAAAAAAATCATCATATTATTTTTTCCAGATAATCATAACACCTTTTCGAGTTAACAATGTTAGTGAAATAGACAACCCTTCAAAATATTCAACAAACCTTTTCTAAAAACCTTCCAAACCCGGAAAACAACGACTCTCAATTATATTTGTGGGTCTTCTCCATTCCTCGAAAACATTTTTTTAGAAGGATAAAACTATGGAAATTTTCGAAACAATGTTACCAAGGAAATAAATTTTTTTATAACCAAAATTCACACTTGATGAATTTCCAAAACAATTTCTTCTCTTTTATGGTCTGTGAGACAACCCTTTAACGACATTCATGTTCCTCTTTAATTTTGGAATAAACAAAAATATCATCAATGAATGCAACCACAAAATTATCCCAGAACTCACATAAAATTCTATTAATAAGATCCATGATTACAATAGGAGCATTGGTTAAGCCAAAATTCATAAATACATATTCATAATGACCATATCTAGCACGAAATATAGTCTTCAAAATGTCTGTTTTTCTACTTTTAACTTATCGTACCCCGACCTCAAGTGAGTCTTTGAGAAATACTGAGCTCCCTGGAGCTGATCAAACAAATCATTGATAAGAGGCAAAATATACTTGTTATAAAAAGTGTTTTTATTCAATGCTCTATAATCAATTCAATGTCTCATTGAACCATATTTCTTTTTAAAAATCAAGACAGGAGCACCCCATGGTGATGTCTTACGTCGAATGAAACTGTTATCTAATGACTCCTTCAATTTCTTCTTTATCTCTAAAAGTTAAATTTGAGCCATTTAATAAGGGGGTTTTGAAATTGCCTTAGCATCGTAAACTAATTCGACAGCAAATTCATCTTCTCGATCAGGTAAAATACCAGACAACTCATCAGGAAAAACATAAAGAAACACATTTACCACTGGCACGTCATTTATCTTAATAGTTCCTTTATTTTCAAAAATATGTTCAAGGTAACATTCATTTCCATATTTTACTAGTTTCTCATCTTGCTGATATTTTATCAAAATTAAAGATTCATTCTTGTATACATACTAAAAATCATTCTAAAATTAAACATCTTTATCTCTATAGTCAATCTTAGCATGGTAAATAGAAATACAATCCATACCCCAAATAACATCAAAATCTACTATAGGAAAAATAATAAGGCTTGTAGGTAGACTCTTTCTGCACAGAAGGACGAGAAGGTTCTTATAATTTCTCTTTATCTCAATGTTTTATCCAGTTTTTTTTACCATATGTTCAGTATTCATATAATGAGATGGAATTCACAATTTACTAGAAAAATTCTCATAAGTGAATGATTTTTTAAACACGTAATCAAACAATACCTTGGCATAATATAAACAAACATTGTACTAGATACTACATCATTCGATTTCCCAACATCTACTAAAGTAGTTGAAAAGGATTTAGCCACCACATTCTTCTTGTAGCCTGGTTGATTTCCCACTGTTGATCTCTTCCAAATACACTCATTTTCCTAATAACCCATTTTATATCCCATAAAGAATCATACTGCTAGCATTTCATTGCCTTCTTGATCATTTTCTTTACAATAATGTGCGATATGACCAGACTTACAAAACTGACAGAACATCCCACAGAATGATAAACACTCTATATGATGCTTTTTACCACACTTCTCACATGATGGTCCTTTAGTTTTCTTACCTCAAGGCTTATTTGATAAATTCTTTCCCTTTTCCGTCCAACTGGACCACTTATTTTATTGTTTTTCAATAAACAATTTATCATCTAAAAACACCATTTCCACCATCTCCACACATAGAACTAGTTTTTCATAACTTTTCATCTCACGAGGGGATAATTCTCTTCGATATCACTGCTTCAATCTGGAGAAAAATCAATTTATCTTACTATCAAGATCCCTGATGAAATTTGGAGCATACCTTTCCAGTCAAGTGAACATTCATGCATAAGAATCCATTGAGTCATCCTCATGCCTCAATTCCAATAATTTTTTCTCCATCCTAAGATGAACCACCTTAGGAAAATATTTCTCAAGGAACATACCTTTGAATTCATCCAAATAATGTGCATCAATATCAACAATATCCCTGATATTTTTCACCATCGATCACCACTAATCAGCTTCACCTTTCAAATGGTAAACAACGAGACAAAAAATATGATGTTCTACACAACCATTTACATCAAAAAAATTATCAAGTGCTTTAATGCACCTTTCAGCTAGCATATGGTCAGATTGTTACACATCATGATTTTATGAGAAATAATATTTTTAATTTCATTGATGTCTTGTGTTGTACTCTACACCAAGGATATAATTCACTCTACAAAACATCGTATTAGCTTGAAGTATTAGAAAACACTATTTTTGGCTTGTGTTGCACGCAAGAGCGACCTTCCTCTACAACGTGTGTTGTACACAATACCCAGTTTTTATAAACAATGATATATTTTAACAATATTATTATGAATTAGATGTTAATAATAGTATTATCTAAATTTTGAATTTTATAACAATATAATTCATCTAACATAGTATCTATAACATGGTATGTCAATAGAATTAAATTTTCGTATAAAGGAAGTTTTTTTTAAATGCAGTTTTGCGGTCATTTTATGGCCCACCCATTTTAAATCAAAAATTTGAAGAGATTATTATTTAAATTTGGCAACAAAATATTCTTATTTTGAATTAGGATATAAAAATTAGTGTTACCTAAATTTTTGACATTATTCTGATAACCTTCATTTTTTGATGACTAATAAAAATACGCTAAATTTTAATTATAAACAACTTTTTTCATCGAGATAATTTATATGGTTAAATTATAATATTGAATGGTCTTAATGTATAAATAAAATATATTTTTACAATTTAATATAATATATTTCATTATCATTAATTTTACATTGAATTCATAGGTAAAAACATTTCAATCTTTTGCAATGTTTTAAACAAAAACCCTTTTTTTCAACAACGGGATTAACATTAAATTAAATACTGAAAATCATGTGTATGGAATTTGGAAAAATGGATTCCATATTTGTAATCTGTAGGTCATAATTATGTTAATATTCTACTTTTTATTTTGGGGCATTATGAATAGTAACTACGGTAAATTTTATTTACCATAGTTAAATGTAAATCCAATAATTAAGGGTAAATATAATATTATAAAATTACATAACACACGTATTAAAATTATTTTATGATTATATTTCATCCTATAATAAACTTTGGTCGAAATGGTATCTATTAGAACCCACATGTATGTGATTAGGACCTTTAATTTATTTTATTTAAAGGAATGTGAAATATGTCTCACTCAAACATTAATAATTAATGTATTTTTCATATTAGGTTATACAAAATATAAATTTGATTATAAATAATAATTTTAAAGCTAAAATTTTTATCATTATCAGTATAATTTATTTTTAATTTTTATGTAATATATAATTACCTGCATAGCTTATAATTTAATAATGCATAAATTATGTATTTAGTGAAAAATCAATAATATAGTTTTTATTAAAATAATAACACCCATAAAAGACCCAAACACTTGACCAAAACTTATTGGTCATAATAATCCATGTTTCAAATTCTGGACTATTTGGATCCCTATAAAACAGATTAGGACATTTATATTTTTTACTTTAAATGATATGAAAGTTGTCACCTTCATAGTTTAATAAAAGTAACATTTTAAAAGTGGGATTTTTTAGAAGATAAATTCGACTAAAAAATTTTTTATGAAAGATATTAGATTTATATTCATCATAGTATTTTTTAAAACTTTTATGAAACAAATTAGTATATTAAATAATCATAAAAAAATGTTGTAGTAATAATTTTATTAAGAGAAATATCAAATAAATCTTTTTAAAATTATTAAAATAAATATTATATTTACTAATTAATGTTATACAAGAATTTTATAGATGAATATGACATGTTTAAAATATATTAAATATTTTGGGTTGAATATATATCTTCTCTATTGATTTTATTTAAATTCAAATAATTGAATAGTGTAAAAATTGACAATAATGATATTTTATTAAAATAATATTATTAAATTGATTAAAAATCACAAAAATATTTAAAAAATTTAAATTGAATTTATATGGTCTAAAATGTCATAAATTATCAAATTATGGATAATTCAAAATACATATGTAATTATTTATTACTATTCAGAATTTAGAATCTTATTACCACATGTAAAATTTAATAGATTAAATAATGATAAATCAAAATGATAGGGTTTAAAATAATAAATAAAAGTATAAATTTCATTGGTTGATGAGATTACATTCCTATCTCATCTCATTTTTTAAATGAGTCATTTATTGTGGTTTTTATGTGGGTTTTGAATTTATTATATTTTATTATTTTTGAGGTTTCCAAAAGTGCCCCTCTCCTCTCTAATAAATCGGAACCTCATCCCTCTCCACTTCATGACATTTTGAGCCTTCATGCTTGGAAGAAACCTTTCGATTTTGTTTCTCCAATTACTTATCAATATACTAGAGGTCCTTATCTTCTCCAAAGACAATCTTTAGTGACATTAGAGGAGGTTTAGAAGAGTCACATCGAAGAAGAGAAAATATCCTTTACCGATTATTTCAAATTTATTTCTCATTATACATCCTATTTTTTATTTGTTTCATTATGAAATAATAATATCTGTATTACTAATATTCTGATATGTAATTATAAATATGAAACAACCCTATTTCACCTTCTATCTATTCTTAGGAAAACGAAATCACCGCACGTGCGTACATACGAAATATTGTCTCCTTGTCGGGGTGTAATCTGTTGTTCCACCACCACATTACATAGTTGGGTATAATGGTGTCAATAATAAATATATAATTTTATTATAACATAATACTATTTATTATATTTTAAATCATTCACTTCAATTCCATTCAATAATTATGGGAACGATATCATTGCTCGTGCGTACTTATAGATTACCATCTCCACGATGTGATGAGATTCATTTTTCATGTTAACCATTAAAGAATGATTATAAAATACATATACTGAATAATAATGAGATATATGACATCATAAATCTAATGGAATTATGTGTATATATATATATATGTCATCATCTTAATTCTATTAAAGGCAATAAGGAAAGGAAAACAATGTTCATGAGTACCTACGACCTACCATCTCTATGAACGGTGTATTTCATTCCATTTATCGAGCTATTATATTATGAATATATATAAATCATGTTTTACAATCTGGAAGTATGTAATCATGATATAAGTAATCATATGAATAATTACAAGTCAAAACATGAACAATAAAAGAAACGATTTCCCCCAAAACACTGCTTTAACATGGAATTGACAAACGAATAGGTAATATAAAATCATAACTTAATCATATATGATATCATAAATATTATTATTGTTCTATTATAGGTTAATAATATTTTTAAACCCTCTAAACAGGATTCTCAGAAAAATACGGAAGAAATTGGACATATGGTAAGGGATAATTATTCCAATCTCATTTTATCCGAGACTATACATTCGTAAGTATTTATTGGGGTTATGTTTATCATCCAAGTTCTATTTTTCTAAAAAAAATTCATAAAATATTTAATATTATTCTATGTATGTCTAACTTCATTTTTACCCTTTTTTACTGCATTTTACGGAAGGAATATTTCTTTTTTTTACCATATGAGGTACATTTTGTCTTTTCCAGCAAAAGTACGAGAATATTTTTTTTAACTTATACAGAATGAATGTATTTTTACAGTTTCATAATTCCTTATTTTTATGAATCTTCCAATACAATATTTCATTATTATTTTCAACAAAATCCATTTCTCTTAAAATTTCATGGAATTTTTTGAAAAGAAACTTATTTTGAAGAACAAAGGATATTTTCCTTAGGAATTAAATTCAAGTGTTTTATCAAAAATATTTTCTATTTAAGATGAAATTTTTAGCATGTTTGTGTGTCATGTTAATGTCTTTATTATTTATATGGGTTGATTTTTCTTATGATGAAATGATATCCATTTTTTTATATGGATTATGTTATTATTGGATAATGTTTATGAAACCCATATTAATCTTTGGGTTATGATGAATGATTTATGTTAATTTTGTGGTACACAAAATAATGATTTCATTATGAGATAGGTGTGACCTATATCTCACACCAATTCATTGGGTAAAAATTTATATCTCATGAGATATACATGGATATAATAGATACCAATATCTGGTTAAGTAATACAGGGCTGGAACAACATGAAAACACGGTTCAGTAATAGACTTTTTCCACTATGATGGTCTTTGTAGAAATGCATTAGATACAACAGAAATCATATAATGTGATTAATGGATACCACAATTGCATGTTTTATTCAAATTCTATTTTATCATGAACAAATTTCGTTATGATCTATGCCTTAAGTACTGAAATAATTTATTTCACAACTCCAGATTTTGATGTTTAAACATTATGATAATGTTTTTAATTTTAAATTTATATGGTTTGTTTTATTTTTTACATGATTACCATTACTGAGCATTTAATCTCACAATTTTTAAGTTTACTTTTCCCCAAGATATAAATAATGTTTTTATGTAAGAAAAAAAGGGAAATATCTTTATGGGAGATGCTGAAGAACTTTCAACATGATTAGAATATTGTGTTCCATGATTTAAAAGATAGTAAACTATTACGGTCCATGGGTGTTTGTTTTTGAAAAGTATTTGGTATTCAGAAAAAGTAATGTAATTTTGATGTACATCATGCTTGGGTCTCTACAGATTGTATCAGAGGAAAGGATTAGTTAATCTGGGAAACTCGGATTTGAAAACTTTATTTAGATCCCTAGAGATATTTATAAGGTATGTCTAGTGATGTCTGTAAGGATAAGTATAAGAATAGGTTATACACCGATAATTATGGTAATGATCATAGAGTTAATCATAAGATGTTAGATATTAAAGGTAAACCCCCTTTAATATGTTTTTTCCTAGCATGATTTTTTCATCTCACACTATTCGTTTTGGGTTTTAGACAACGGCTGGAACCCGAATGAACCATGTTGATAAATGTAATGGACAACGCAATGATTTTACTCATGAACGAACCAATGTTATTGGAGATGGAGGTAAAAATATTATTGCTATAATTACACAATATATGAATCATTCTAGACTTCCAAATGAGTAGTGAAGGGAAAAATATTCTATTGAGTCCGTCATGAGGAAATTCCCACCTTCTTTCGGTGGGTCTTCATATCCACTTGTTTCTGAACAATGGATCATTACCATTGAAAATATATTTTCCATGTTTTGTTGTATGGAACATGAAAAATTTAATCTGTCTATTTACCATTTTGAAGGAGAATCAGATTAGTGGTGGACTCTAATTAAGAATACAAGGCCCCAATATGGAATTGAATTCGTGGAATGGGATGAGTTCAAGAACTTATATTTCAATATGTACATTCCTCGTGATCTTTGAATATAGATGTAAAAGGAGTTCCTTGAACTTAATAAAATTTTTTATGAATCAGTTGTTATATATGAAGTGAATTTTAGAAATCCTGCAAGGTATGAATATGGATTTATCATCCAACCTGAAAGTAAAGTTGATCGATTATTCAGTGTCATAAAACCATGTCTTATAAAGGAATTAGCTATAAGATACTTTAGTAGCTATGCAGTGATTTTGCGTTGTGCTATCAAGGAAAAATTGGAATTTGGTGTTACAGATCCATCTAATCGTTTAGAAAAGAAAAAAAATATAGAGTTCATGGAAAGATATCAAAACTATGGTGAAAGGATGACAAATGTTTCTCTATGCTCATAGTGTGGAAAAAAGTGTGGTTGATATTGTCATAAAGGGACTATAAAATGTTTTAAATGTGGAAAATATGGTCATCGAGAAGATGAGTTCTTAAATAATGAGAAAAAGGTAGCTAATGATGTGAATGGAGAAAAGACTACAGAGAACGCACCACCAACTCATCAATGCTACAATTGCAGGGAAATAGGGCATTATGCTAACCAATATCCTAATCATAGGGTTAATGATGATCTACATCGACATCCTCTTACGGAAAAGGAAAAATAGATGCCACATGCATTCACTATTGGTGATGTTGAATACGACAATAAATTTGGTGTAATGATTAAGTGTTTACGTAATGGGATTTCGAAATAGTGTAGCGGAATCTCATTT
The DNA here is from genome assembly GCA_963277665.1 of Viscum album. Classification (NCBI taxonomy): domain Eukaryota; kingdom Viridiplantae; phylum Streptophyta; class Magnoliopsida; order Santalales; family Viscaceae; genus Viscum; species Viscum album. Next base: position 456,760,131 of record OY728142.1, read on the forward strand.
TTAGTATTGTAGAATATTTGAATATCCATGTATTGGTTTATTCCAATTTTCAATAATTGTATGGTACCAGTAACCATGAAAAGGTGATTGAAATATTTTTGAAAAGCACCTAATTTGATAATAATGAAGGAATAAAGTGATAATGAAATGTTTTTATTATTAATGAGCTCATGACTGATATAAGGACAAAGTGATATTATGGTTAGAGCATATAAAATTTTGGGATTTTGGTATGTTGAAAGAATTAACTTTTGACAACATTTATTTTTTCAAAAAGATTATATGGTATTTCATTATTATAAATAATACATAATTAAGGAATTTATATGTTTTTAATGTTACATACAATATATATCTTATGATATACAGGGGATAAATGATGGTATTCACAATCTTGGTAGATGAACTTTCTAGTAGTCTTTTTTGTTATACTATGATATTGGACAAAAGTTTTTTTGATTTGACTAAAAGTTGTAATAGATTATGTTGAACATCAGATAGTACTATTTAAGGTTAAAAAAATTTCTAGAATGATATAAAGTATATTTTTTGAAAAAAGGAGAACATGCAGGAAAGGTGACAACCCATCGCGTGGGACAAAGATACAGGAATAGATCCCACAACTGATGTACGACAATCCGTTTTTGCCTACCACTAGCCAATAAAAGTCCATGGTTAGTAGAAATTAGTTTTATATTATTATGTGGTGTGATAGAGAATGTATAAGTCCTTTTTTGGAATCATATACACCATAGATGGACTTATGTAATTTGTGCTAAACATTTTGTGATAAAGGGAGATGGAATTACTTATCATTCTATCGGATGATGTGATCATACATTAAGAATGAAAAATTAAAATTCATTTTATTAAATAAGAAATGAATTATAAATTTTTCATGGAATAACCAATGATCATTTTATAATGATATCAGGTAAGTATTTATCCTTATGTAAAAAATTTCACCAACATTTGGTAAATGATCCTAAAAACCAAAAATGTTGTCCTAGTACCCTCATATCGGATGAATCAGATGGTAACAAAGATCATCAAAAAAAATTTGGCTTTTTTATTGTTGTATTTTTCAAATCCATGTTATCTACCACTCTTCATCATAACATGATAGTTATATTTCTCTTCCATATCCATATTTTCACTTATATTATCTTAGGTGGAAACCCAATGTTGAGTTACTTTCAGTGACCGTTATGTTTCTAAATTTCCTTTTTAAAAAATATTTTTTGTATTCCTTTTTACGATGTGGGATTCTATGAAGGAAAAAATAAATTATTAAATGATTTATAACCCCGAAAAATTTAAAGGGAGAAATTCATTTTAAGGGGGGTAGAATTTAACAGCCCGAGGTTATATGAGAAATAATATTTTAAATTTCTTTGATGGCTTGTGTTGAATGCTACACCAATATTAGCTTGTGATATATGAAACAACGTATTATCTTTTAGTATACTCAAACACTATTCTTGGCTTTTGTTGCATGCAAAAGCGACCTTCCTCAATAGCTTGTGTTGTACGCAATACCGAGTTTTACTAACTAATGATATATTGTTATAATAATATTATGAAATAGCTGTTATGAATAGTATTAAGAAAATTTTGAATTTTATAACATTATAATTCATATTACCCATTTTCTAAAACATGGTAGAAGAAAGAAATCAAATATTTGTATCAAGGAAGTTTTTTTAAATGCAGTTTTGCCGTCTTTTTATGTAACACACATTTTAAATCAAATTTTTGATAATTTTATAAGTTCAACATGACTAGGTAAACTTTATATTTTGAATCAGGATATAAAAATTTATGTTGTATTAATTTTTGACATTTTCCTGATGACCTTCATATTTTGATGAATAGTAAAAATAGGCTAAATTTTTATTAAAACAACTTTTTTCATCGAGAAAATTTATATGGTTAAATTATAATATTGAATGGTTTTAAATTATAAATAGATTATATTTTTAAAATTTAATATAATTTCGGTCATTATCATTAATTTTACATTGAATTCAAAGGTAAAAACATTTCAATCTTTTGTAATGTTTTAAACAGAAACCCATTTTATTTTCGACAATGTGATTAATTTTAAATTAAATACTGCAACTTTTGTGTATTGAATTTTGAAAAATGTATTCCATCTTTGGAATCAGTAGGCCAAAATTATTTTAATAGGCTACTTGTTATTTTTGTGCATTATGAATAGTAACTACGACAAATTTTATTTTCAACTTTTGAAGGTAAATCTGGATATTAAGGGAAAAGATAATATTATAAAATAACTCTAACCCTTGTCTTAAAATAATTCGATTATTATGTTTCATCCTAAAATATACTTGGGTTGAAATGGTATCTATTAGAACCCACTTATATCTGATTGAGAACATTAATTTATTTTATTAAAAGGAAAGTGAAATATGTCACACTCAAACATTAATAATTATATTATTTTTAATATAAGGTTATAAAGAATATAAATTCGATAATAAATACTCATTTTAAAGCTAAAATTATTTTCTATATCATGGTTATTTATTTTTAATTTTTAAGAAATATTTAATTACCTTAATAAGTTATAAATTTATGAAGAAAAAATTATTTATTTATTAAAAAATCAATAATATAGTTTTTATTCAAATAATAATACCCATAAAAGACCCAAACACTTGACCAAAACTTATTTTACATAAGAATCCATGTTTCAACTTTTAGACCATTTGGAGACTTATAAAATAGATTAGGATATTTATATTATTTTATTTTAAATGATATCAAAGTTGTCACCTTCATAATTTAATAAATGTAACATTTTAAAATTTGGGTATTTTAGAAGATAAATTCAACTAAAAGTATTATTATGATTTATAATAGACTTATATTCATCATAGTATTTTATTTTTAATTTTTTTGCAAAAAATCAGTATATGAAATAATCATACAAAAATGATGTATTAATTATTTTTTTAATAGAAATATCAAATAAATGGTTTTAAAAATATTAAAATAAATATTATATGAAATAATTAATATTCTCTGCAAATTTTATAGATGCATATGACTTGTTAAAAATATATTAAATATTTTTTTCTGAATAGATATTCTAGGTGGATTTTATTGATATTCAAATACCTAAATAGTGTCAAAATTTACACTATTGATATTTTATAAAAATAAAATAAAATAAAATAAAATTGTTTAATAATCAAAAAAATATTAAAAAATTATAAATTGAAATTTATATTGTCTAAAATGTCATAAATTATCCAATTATGTACAATTCACAACACATAAGTAATTATTTATACCAATATAGAATATAGAATATTATTACCATAAATAAAATTAATTAGATTAAATAAGGATAAATCAAAATTATAGGGTTTAAAAAAGAAACAAAACAAGTCTAATTTTTATTGGGTGATGATATTTCAACACTATTCTCTCTCATCTTCGAATTGAGTAATTTTTGGACGTTTCAATTTGAGATATATATTTAATATAAATTATTATTTTTGAAGATTCCAAAAGTTCCCCACTCTTCTCTTTTAAATGAGTACCACCTCCCTCTCCTATTCACAACATTTTGAGCCTTAAATACCAGAATAAACCTATCCATTTCTTATATCCGCTTCCTTAGAAACATACTATAGGTCCTTATCTTCTTCAATGTCCAACTTTAGTTCCCTAAGAGGAGGTTTAAAAGAGGCGCATCGAAGAAGAAGTAATATCCTTTACCAATTCATTCAAATTTATTTCTCTATATACTTACTCATTTTTATTTTTTTCATTATAGAATATAAACATCTGTATCACTAATATACTAATATTTTATTATAAATATGAAACAACCCCATTTTACCTTATATCCATCCTACGGAAAATAAAATCACCGCACGTGCGTAAGTACAAAATACAGTCTCCATGTCGTGGTGTATTCTATTTTTCCACCACCACCTTAAATGGATGGGAATAATGGTGTAAATAATAACTATATATGGTTATTATATCATGATAATAATTCTTGAGATATTCTATCATCTACTCCAATACCATTCAATAATTATGGGAATGATATCATCGCTCGTGCCCACGTATAGAATACCATCTCCACGACGCGATGAGATTTATTCTTCATATTCACCATTCATGATTGATTATATAATATATATTAAATAATAATAAAATATATGACATAATAATTCTAATGGAATTATGTATATATATATATATATTTCATCTAGTTACTTCCATTCATGTCAATAAGGAACAGAAAATAGTGTACATGCGTACGTATGGCCTACCGTCTCCTTGAATGGTGTATTTCATTACATTTATCGATCTATAATATTCTAAATATATATAAATCATGTTATAAATTATGGAAAAATTAATCATGATCTATGTAATCATATTAATAATTACAATTCAAAAGTCGAACAATAAATGAAACAATTTTAAACAAAACACTGCATTATCATGGAAATGACAAATGAACGGATAATATAAAATCGTAAGTGAATCATATATGATATCATAAATATTATTATTGTTCTATTGAAAGTTAATAATATGTTTAAACCAACTATATATGATTCTCTAACACATACTAATGAAATTGGACATATGGTAAGGAATAATTATTCCAATATCGTACTTATTCGAGATTGATTATTCGTAAGTTTTTAATGGGGTTATATTTATCATCCATGTCCTTGTTTTATAAAAATGTTTTCATAAAATGTTTACTATTCTTAAATGTATTTTTAAATTTATTATTAACCTTTTTTACCACATGGTATGGGTGGAATAATTCTTTTGTTCACCATATGAGGTATAATTTTTCTTTTTCATCAAAAGTAAGAGAATAATGTTTTTTAACTTATACGGTAAGAACGAATTTTTACGGTTTCATAAAGCCTTATTTTAAAGATGATTCCTATATAATATTTCAGGATTATTTTAAAAATTAATTTTTTTTCTTTTATAATTTCATGGCATTTTTTAAAATATAAATGAGTTTGAAGAAGAAGGGATATTTTCCTCAAGAATTCAGTTCAAGCGTTTTATCAAAACTATTTTCCATATAAGAATAAATTATTTAGAATATTTATGTGTCATGTATAATGTATATGTTATTTACATGGTATGATTTTTGTTATGATGAAATGATATCCATTTGTTATATATGGATTATGTTGAGATGTGATGATATTTATGAAACACATATTATTCATTGTGTTTTGATGAATGATTTATGTTTATTTTGTGTGAAACAAAATAATGATTTCATTATGATAGGGTTGGGACCTATATCTCCCTAAAATTCATTGGGTAATGATTTATATCTCATTACATAGACATGAAGGAAACTACAAGTAAATTCTGGTTCAGTAATACAGGGATGGAACAAAAAGTAATCTCATTTCAGTAATGGACATTGTCCACTATGATGGTCTTGGAAATAATTCCTTGGCTACTATTGAAATAATATCATGAGCTCAATGGATTCCAAAATTACATGTTTTATTCCCATGCAATTTTATCATTATTAATTTTCCATGATGATTGTTTCCTTACGTACTACCTAGATTTATATCATAACTCAAGATTTTTATGTTTAAACAGTCTGTTCAATAAGATAAAATGTATATGGTTTTTTTTTATTTTTTCCATTCTTACTCTTACTAAGAATTTGAGGTCACCCTTTTTATGTTATCTTTTCCCTAGGATATAAAGAAAGGTTTTATGTAAGAAAACAAAATGGAATGATCTTTATGGGAGATGATGAAGATCTTTCACCAGGATTAGGAGATTGTGTTACAAGATTCCAAAGACACTATACTATTAGCTTCCTTGAGTGGATTTTTTGGTTATGTATTATGCATTCCACAATAGAAATGTAATTTCTTTGTAATTCAAGATTTGGTCTCTACACAGATGATCCTATGAATGATGGTGGATGTTGCCTCATGAAATGATCCACTAATGACATGTTCCTCTATGGTTGATCTGGATGATATCGTGAATGGATACCACCACCATTTATATCCTAAGTAAATTATACCATCACTTAAAAAAACATTTCAGTTCTGATTCTGACCATCTCAGGTTGCTGATTTGGATGGTTTTTTTCCTCTTGATGTCGTCCCAACATAGTTGCCATGTATCCTCTTTGGAAAACCATCCTGAACACAGAAATAACATCGGAGAAGAAACATGATAATCTAAAAATACTATATCATTTCAATATTAACATAACTAAATTTATGGATATTAATTTAACACTTCACTAACTCCAAAAGTTATCTAAACCAAAACTCGGATACAAAACATAAAGATCCATCCTTAAAAAATTACATAATCATGAAATAAAAAAAATAATTCTCATTGAGTATCTTTTCAGGTTTAGTGTTTTATATAATTAGGAAATAACATATACACGAATACTTGAATAATACATATAGACACATCTAATCAGTTTCCATTTTCTTCACAAAATAAAATCTCTTGAAAAAAAGAATCTTTTATAGTTCTAGGTGTTAGACAACATGACATGTCTTAGAACCCATTATCGACCATATTCCACGTTATGTCCTCTGAAACACATTTCAAAAACTTGGGATAATAATAAAAGACTTAGTAAAGGATACACAAAGAATGAAAAATATTATTTTTTTCAGAACAACAATTAAACTATAAATACTTTATCATATGTAGTACTTTTCACCTTTATGAAGTAGAAAATACTCTTCATTGAATAAAATATCAATACTTCCCATTTTGTATCTAAGATATTAACATAAAACCCATATAATGAAAACAAAACATAAAAAGGAAACATGGGACATAAACATACTTAAATGGAATAACTAAACATTCGAATTCACACATTTCAATAAATGGAATAGCCATACGACTGAGTTCCGTACCCAATGAATTTGAGGTCATAATGTGACCACCAATCCTGGTTTATCACGACACTACCTATCATTTCTATTATCACGTAACCACCTATCAAATCTCCATGTACCATTAAAAAATCATAACACATATAATATTGAAAATAAAAACGTTTGACTGATAACATTTAATTTGAACTCACAAGAAAAATTTTCATGATATTGAAATGATATATCCATTTTAAAAACAATTTTCATTACCAAAACACCAAAAACAGAATAAGGTATTTCCATTTCATTTTAGAAAACATTATGTCTTGTAGAGGAATCTATAAAACGATTACTACGACAGAGAGGTCATTATCGCTACAATTGTTGAAAACATTCCATTTTTCATTTAGTAAAATGATTCCTAGAAAAAAAAATTCCCTTCAAATTAAATTAAAAGGAAAAGGTTTTTATTATACACCATGTAAAATAAGAATGTATATATTATCCAAATATGCCTCAATAAAATGAGAATGAGATGAAGTCACATACCTCGTGTGTGACTTGACCCGATCATTCTTTAATCACTTAAATAATAAAGTAAAGTTAATTTATAACTTCATAAGAACCATTTACAAGTTTATAAATCTTTTTATTTCAATTAATACCTTTTAATAAACAATATGTAATCATTTATGTTAATAATGGTTGTTTGGTTGATATTTGGTACTTGAGTTAAAAGTGAACACCTTATATTTCCAAGTTGTCCATGTGGTCAATAGTCTATTATATCCAGAATGATATGCATTATTTAGATATAATATAAATCATATATACCCAGTATATATATATATATATTTAACAATACATATCATTTGGATATAAGAAATGACTGCACCATTCATGGAGACGGTAAGCTATACGTACAGATGAACGCTATTTTCATTTCTATTTCATATTTAATGGAATGAAAACATAATGATATATAGGTACATTAAAATTCTAGTATAGTATCATATATTATATCATTAACTACATCCTTTATACATACCATGTATAGTATGAACGATTCATATCCCTTTAAGGTGGTGGTAGTCCGCACTTCCTCAAATTAAATTATCGTGTTTAACCATAATGGAAACCATAAAGGAATGATATAAATGTAAAATTATGAAGAATAAAGAAAACATATAAATAATATATATCATATATAAATATTGTTCCATCTTAATGGCCACCATGATAGGCAACATGATATAATCGAACAATCATCTTTTCATGAGGTGTTAGTATTCTATCAAGAGAAACAATATGGTCTTCATCAATTAGATGGAGGTGTGTGTAAGTGTCGTTCGAATAAATCACATAACAACAACCTAGTAAATTGAGGATAATGGTGATGTTATAAAATAATGTTATAAAAATAGTTTATGGGTAGGATAGGTAAATTAAAGAAAATAATTTAAGAGAAATTGTTACCTTTAATTTGGGTAACTTCCATTGGTTTGAACCAAAAGGACTACATGAAGTGCCTTCTGCATATGGTAAGTTATCTATAAGTTGGAGGGGGATGTAGGGATATTAAATAGGCAGGGGATGGGTGATCCAAATGGCTTGGGAGGTGTCAGTAATGGGATAGAATTTGTGTCTTTTTATAAGCAGGAGGAGAGGATATTTAGGAATGTTTCGAACAATTTTTTTATTAGAAACATATCTCCTGTTTCAAAAGGATCAGAAATCATTATTATCAATGATAAGATGAATCATAGTTGAAATAAAATCAACCAATAATAATTGGACAGGTTTTGTATATTATTTTTATATTTATATTCTTTTTTATTTAAGTTAACTATTAATGAGTTAAATACATTATCATTATTGTGTCATATATAATTTAATTTATTATATCTATAAAATTTAAAAAATAAAAATCATATATTATATGTTTTTATCTTTCCAATTAATATTTATTGTCAAAATGATAACTTATATAACACCATGTATAAAATTAATTTACTGCAAGATATTTGTTTGTGTCGTTTTTGTCATTAATTTATATTAATTAAAATAAAATGTCATTATCACTCTAAAGTGGCTCTATGGGGTCACAAAATTGACCTAAGGATTTTAATGGTCGGTCATGACCCATCCAATAAGGTTAGGAGAATTGTTAATTTAATTTTATATTAATTTAATATTATTTTTACCTAAAATTACCATATTTACATTTAACTGCAGCAAATTAAAGTCAAAAGTTACTATACACCAAAAATAATTTTAATTTTATTGAACCACATTTTACTCAATAATTACAACCATTTATGTTATATTTTCAAAATTAAATTCCAAAAAGCATTAAAATGTCATTTAAATGAAAAAATCAACTTTTTTTCTACTACTTAGTGGGTTCACTATTCTTCAAAAATTTAAGTTCTTCAAAAAAAATACCAAAAAATATGCGTTAGCTATATTCGATATTCTGAATTAAAAAATGATGTCTATTTTAAAAAATTTAAAACATAGAACTTGGATTAATTAATTTAAAATTAATTCTTTTTGTCAAATCGAAAAGAGTATTTTTATGAAATAATATCTATCAAAATATTGATATTTGATAATGTCCAATTTCAATGTGAAATAGATTTTAATGACCATCATTAGATTAAATTTTAAAAAGATAATATAATTACACTTTATAACCTATTAAGAAATAATATATATATATATATATATATATATTAGATAAAAATGAACTTTTGAAATAAAATATAGTATTTGTCACTATTCATAAAAAATGAATTTTATCAGAAAAATACAAAACATTTACCCAATGTGAATTTTGATGTCCCGATTCTGAAGGAGAATTTTATTTGGTCAAATATAAAATTTGAAAGCGAAAAAAATATATTTAAAGAGGGTTCCCCATTAAAATGTGGTAAATTGACCTTTTAATGTAATTTTTTCTTAAAATTAGATTCATTCACCTTTTAATCATCTAAATTTTATCTGATAAATGTAAATACTTTAATAAATATTTATAATAATATTGAAGTATGTTTTGATCATTCCAACCAACACAACCTCTAGGATTTAAATACCATTTCAAATAAGAATATTATATTATCAGTGTGCAACGTATGATTTCAATGAAACCCATTGTTGCATATTGTGTGTGCCATCGAACAAGGCAACCCCATTACTGAATAATTAATATTCAATTCACAAAATAATAATAAAAAGATAATGTATTATTTCATTACTTACCTAGGATTATACATGAAAAAATGATAAAAATAGTGTTTCATGTAACATATGATCAAATAATACTATCATGTTACTATAATTATCAAAAATAATAAATATAATTGAAAATTTATATTTCAAAAAATTTCACGGTGTTACAGGTTTAACCTTGATTTTTTTATAATACCATGTCTTATTTTGTTTCCCAATATTAAATAATTCCATGAAGATTTAATTTGTTTCCTTATTATATGATTCAATTCTTAGGACTATCCTCATTATCATATCATGTTATTAATCCTGACAAGAACGTTATTATTTATTACCATTTTTGGAGTTAATAGTATTTTAATATAACCATTTTTAGAATTTATTTTCTCCTGGGTAAACTATGTAGTTTCAAAATATATCAGATTGTTTGGATAACTATGTAGTTTTTAAAATAGTGATGTTATATTTATTGTTTATTATTATTATTTATTTTTTTAATCATCAAATGTATACTTGTATATAGAACCTTGGTTTGTACATGATGTATGTATATGTGAAATAATATGATATAATGTGTGTTTAAGGATTAAATCAACAAATAATGAATATAAAATGATGATAGAAAGTTGGAAATATAATTTCATGAATTGTGATGAACACATTTGGTTGATTGAGAAAATAGTATTTGTTATTTAATGTTTCGTAACAACCTTAATGGTGTTTTCAAATATTTCTCATTGGTGGAATTCATCTTAAATTGATCATATGTCTATTTTATATCAAACACAAATAATATTGGAAAGGTCACACAATATATATATATAAGTCGATTTAAGATAATTTGATTCATTATAAGGAGGCTCTTATATATAGTGGACCATTGGCGAGATGATTGAGATTTTATATTCTTCTTGGGGTACATCAATATTTAGATTACCAGATATAATTAGAGAAATATACTAATAATTAAAATTCATGTGATTATGAATATATATATATAGGACCCCTAGACTGAGTAATTTTATTGGTGATATTCCATGTTATTTTAGGAGTGAGAATATATAGGTGTTTCTAATATGAAAAATATTATTTGAGATACAACCTATAATTTATGATATAGATTCATGTGAATTTTGAAATAGCTTATGATATTGGTTTTCCATTTATTATTAATTAGATGTTTATGACAAGAAATTTTTTTTATGATATTGTTAAATGAGAGGCACTACCAAGTACATGATATATGATTTATAGCTACCTGATAATCAAAATGTAAGTCACATAAATTTATATTTATTTTGTTTCGATTTTTTGTTTTGAAGGTCTGGACTAGTTGTATGTCTTTAAATGTTATCTAGATGCTTATTTTTTATAGTTGTTAGAGAGTGGGTAGATTGTTGTTATTATGGACATGGCATCGGTTAGTGGGTGATAATGAAATAGACCTTATATTATAGGAAATTTTTTATTTGAATGAGGATTTCAAGATGTGATAAAATATTTGTTGGATTGAAAATTTGTTAAAATGGTATGTTATTTAGATACATGTTCAATCTATCCAATAGATTTATGATAGTGAGTCGAGTTCTGTCAACTATTTGATCAATATCGTACAATGATTAGTCATAGTGAAAATATAGATCGTTCACTAAGAATATATGGGTGAAATAAACACTAGAACACAAAATGAATCATTTATAGGACATTAAGACAATTTTGTTCATAGAAATAGAAAATGTACATTTTGGAAAATACGTGACTTTGGAATTGTGTTGGGTTGTTTTGGTATGGTCGAACCAAGAGTATCTCTTCACATATATTGTCATGGTTGAATGTTGGTTAAAGAGATAAAGGAAGGATGACAAAGATGATTGATGTAAAAGAGATATGTAACCTATATAATAAAAAAACATATGATAAATGATTTTAGTATTGTTATAATGGGGGAGCATTTCTCTAGGGGAGTGACATGATTTCAATAATTTGAACATGTTTAGGATCTGAACGATATGGGGTATAAGTATATAGATTTTATGTATTGTGAACAATTGTACCAATGAGGTTGTAACAATAATGATAAACTAAAATTTCTATGTATATTAGAATAATTTAACAAGTATGTCTACATCTGCTGGTAATCGAGGATTCATGTTGGTTCTCGATTATGCAATGCATAGTAAAGTCTAGTAATAATGTGTAGCATTCAGTACAGTCTGAGTCGTTTGTGTAAAGACCCAATATTTTTAGGTTTTTTAGAGTCATTTTTTCATTAATTGTATAGTTTACCTTATTTATTGATGATTATGAACTATTGATTCCAATTTATTAAATTTTGTGTCAAATAAGATATATGGATTTGAATGTGTTGTCATGTGGAGTTCATGTATTCTCACCTCGCATGGAATTATTTTCATGTGATATTCATGTACATAATATCAGAGGTACATAAAATCATGAAATTACAGTAAAATTACATATTGAGATGGATAGAAATATAACACTGTAATTACACTGGGATTCATATTCGAAATTCTGAATGTGTTTTTGAATAATTACGCAATAACTTTAAAAGCTAAAGGATCCATATCAGATAATGATATATTATGCTAGTGAGTGGGGTGATGTATTTTTTTAATTAATTTGATAAGGAGTTATAATTGAATATTTTTAAAAAATTGGGTAGTGTAGTTGGAACCCAATCCAATATTTTCATTGGACCATAGTAAATGCACCATATTTGGTGATTCTAATGGTAGGGAGAATCGTGGTTTGGAACCATCATTTATGAGTGGTTTCCTATGAATGTTAGAACCATGAGCATAATAATGAACCTAGTAATGTGTATTGTGTGTCTTAGGATAAATGGGTATGATTAAATGATGTCTCATGGTTTTTATTAATCTAATGGGTTATGTATTAGTTAATGATGAATATATTTTCTTATGTATAGATCTTTGTAGAAAAATCTATTTTAGAATAACGTGATAAAAAGTGAGGACTTGATCATGAATTTAGGACTGATGTAGGTTATTATTAATGGATAGAAGAACACTCAGGATTCTAGGGATAATATGATCTATGGTATGGATGGTGAAAAATTAATATCCTCTTCATGCATTCATTTTTAATGGATTTATATTTTTAGATTGGTGAGGGGGTTATTTATAAAGATATGGGATAATGTTCTGCAATATGAGAGTTAGGATATATTTGGGATATGTTTTTGGATGTTGAATAATATTTTGTATATTTGTCTTTTTCTCATATGGAAGTCCTAGAAAATAATGGGTGGTTTACTATTGAATATAAGAAGCTTGATGTAGATTATGTTATAACCTAGGTGGGTCTCTTGATGAGGAAGGTAGGTTGATAGGTTGGCACCACTACTAGGTGGGTTTGACATATGAATAAATATGATTGAATAATTTAATTCTATGAATGGTTGTGGCATATAATAACCGAAAATGTTGATGTAATTTGTTTGGTTACACATAGGATTTCATTCGATTTATCTATGAAATAATATCGTTTCCATAAAATTTCTCTACGATACACCTGAAATGAATCATGGATCTTTTTTACATGAGTGAAATTTTGTTTTAATTGTCATTCGTGATATCTAGTTTACCTAAGAGATACATAAATAGGTTTCCAATATTATTTTCTTCCATATATAGTTTCTCTATACTTATTTCTATTTGGAAATAATTGGTTTTTCAGTGTGTTTAAGCAATTAATTTAACACGGTTTCTACAAATTATTCCTTCAATTATAGTCCCCATCCTACCCGATTATATCATTTTGGATTCATCCTAGTCAGTGGTATTAAATCCACCAAATCATTGTGGAATCATAAACTAAAAATGGGGATTTAACATATTGGTGTTTGAATATATGTCATGATAATGATCATAGACCATATATCATCATTGTAGTTGAGATATTCGAATTATGAATATTCCATGGATTTTTAATGACATTATGTTTAACTAAAAATTTAATCATTCTAGTTAAATACGTTTCTTTCATGGTTTAGGTTCAAAAATATCAATATTTTATATAACTCATTTTATATCATCATTTTAAAAATCGAATATTTCTTGATTAGTTTTTAGGCATTTATTCTTTTCTGAATTATATTAAAAAACATGTTTTACATTTTTATAAATAAAAAATCATTAGATAATGAGTGATATTAGAAGATGATAATAGAATTAATATGTCCTGGAAGAGTGAAATCAATATTACTCATGTTATTTTTAATGGTTTTGGCATCGATTAATTTAGATAGTCCCAATTATTTTCCAATAAATAATTTTTGATATTTGATGTGTACTATGTGGTATATCTTCCTAGGAAAATCGACCAATATTTGAATAAAAATATATTTATTAAAATAAAAATGACTCTTAATAAGAAAATTATCTAAAGGGATGTGATATAAATTTATAACCCTCTTTGATAACGTAGAAATTGAGGGAAACAAAATTAATTAATGTAACACACAAAAATTCTAAAAGAGATACTAATTATTCAACAATGTGTATGATATAGAACACTAAATGTGGTAATAAATATTCCATCTCGATGCATTATGTATCTCTAATATTTTATATAAATTTAATATATTTTATAGCTTCAAATGAATGAAATTATCATTAATCTTATATCATACAAAACAAATAGTTTCTTCAATAGTTTACATTACATAAAAAATCGGTTTTTAAAGAATACAAATTTATTATAAATAATATTATTTAATAATATAATATTTAAAATTGGTGTTAATTTAGGGTATATAAATATTATTATAAAATATGATGAAAATACATGGTTTACACAAATATAAAATAAATTCATTGGTTACTATTTAATAAATATAAGAGAAAATTGAATATAAATACAATTGTTTGATAAGAACTATAATTATTCATCAAGAGAGTTTTATCATAAAATTTTTTATTAATTAATAAAATTAATTTATGGTTATTAAATATATATCTCATCTATTTAACAAAATATTTTTGATATTAATCCATTTATAGGATATTCATGTGAGAATAATAAATCATGTTTTTCACATATAAATTATATATTTTTTAAAATAAATTAGGTCAACTTATGATGGGTAATTTTTTTAAAACAATGATTTTGAAATTTTATAAATTAAATATTTTAAAATAAAATTCATTTTTAAAAATTAGACATCAAATTTGGATTATGGTTAATTTTTAGTATATTTTCCCGTGGTTTCATTTTATTATTAAATATGAAAATAATATTATATTATTTGGTCAGTAACTATTCATATAATTTAATAATATAGTTAACTTATAAATTAATTTTTTTTTAATTTATATTTATTTCAAAAATAAATCAAAAAATTCAATTTTGGTTATTTTAATCAATTTCACATTGATATTGGATATAAAAACATTTCAAACATTTCAAAAATTTACATGAAAAATCTATTTTTTGTCATATCTGTATGAATAAATTTAAATTAATTAAAGGGAATTCAAGGATTAGAATTTTTTAAAATAGATTATATATTTGGATTCTGAATATTTTATAATTTCAAATAATTTCTCTATATTTTTTGACAAAATTGTATTGTGAATGTCATTTAAATTAATTACAACGATTAAGAGAATATTAACAAAATAACGAAGGATACCTTAATATTAAGGGATGAAAATAACCTTAAAACATGACACAAATCCATTTTATAAATATATTTATATCATATAATACCATTTATATAATTTTTTCATTATTGAATCCAAATAAAATGGTGAAAACGTGGGTAGAATTCACTCATTATGAAATTTTCAAGAATAAACTCTTTTATTGCTATAAAACGGTACACAACCATCAATCTTATTCATATCTCATATTCCCTTTTCCTCTTAAAAAACCTGACCAAATAGTATCCCATATTTCCTCCGATATTATTATAAACCACTCTTTGGTTTGAAATAAAACCATTCATGTCTTTTTTTATAATCCAAAAAGAGTTACCTGAATAAGGGATTACATTTGTAACATCCTAGATAAATATAAAATAACAATTTTCTATATTAATAAATATTTATAAATTATATATTTCTATAAAGGGACTATATGTTTGATAAAATACCCAACACACATAAATGAGTTTCTCTGAAATCTTATGTTGCACATAATATAATGTTATACTGAAAAGTAATACATTATTAATAGTATTATTTTTTGATTCAGTTATCTCATATCCATTAGAATGGTCAATAATAATGATATTAACAAAATTACAAAAATAAGTATTAAACATGTTTATATAATGATTGATTTTTTGAAAACATAATTAAAAATTAAAAATAAATCCATATGAAAATAAAGGATATGTTTTTCTGAAAACATAAACTATTTAAATGAATATGAGTGAATCAATAAAATAATAAAATCATTCATGATTGATTTTATTAAAAAAAATATATGATATATATATATATATATTCAATTTGTGATTTCAAAATCATCTTATATGTTTTCTATAATAGTTATAAGAACAAATACAATTTAAGAGATAAAAGAAGTATTTTTTTCTAAAAATATAGTTTTATAGTATTTTGATGGAGAACCCATTTTAAACATAGTTTCTATCATGTATATATATATTATTTGATTTAAAACATAATAATAGAAGGAAGTAAATTAAATGATACCATTTTTTTTATTTTTTTATTTTTCTAATTAAATTCATATATTAATGATTATTCAAAATACTATAATTTTTATTTCAAATTGCATTTTCATCCATTTTATTTTATTTGGATAGATTATATTTTAAAATAGTTCTAATTTATAATTATATTATGTTTTTATATTTTAATCTGATTTTTTCCATTTGAAGTAATATAAAATTTAAAATATACACAAACAAATGTACATCTTCTGATGGTGTTTACATTTAAAAAATATGTTTTCATATTATGAAAATAGGGTTATATTTTAAATTAATTAATGGAATTATATGATTTAATTTGGGAAAATTAATAACATTTTTTGAATGTGAATTTATAAAATATTTAAACAGGTCTGTTTTGTTATTGGACATCATGAATAGTAACTTTAGAATTTATTTTTATTACCACATCTAATGGTAAATCAGGTAATTAAAGGTAAAAATAATATTATAACAATATAAATATAAGGCCTCATTCTAAAACATTACATAATCATTAGTTAAATAAATACTTAACATTGATGATCTTTTCAGGTATAGATCTTTAGAAAATTCAGCCATAATTTATGTATAACAACATGAATATTACATGTAGACTCTTCTACTCAGAATACATTATTCATAAAATAAAAACATTTAAATGAAAACAAGATTTTTTTCATGGTATAGATCATTGTGAATCCTAAATTTCTTACCCTTCCTAATACCTTGTGAAAAAAAAATTCAAAAACAAGGGTTGAGCATAAAAATTGTATTAAGGGTTATAAAATAAAGAATTAAAACATTACTCCATCTTGAAATATGAAACATAATCACTTTATCATACATCGTGAAATAATAAGATTTATGAATAACACATAGTAATAACAAATCATAAAGGTAACATAAGGAATCTAGGTCATACCTATATTGTAGCTTTCATAGCTAATAGGGAGTTATATTACAATACCCATAAACATATATTCCCTAAATTAAATTTAAAAAAAAATTAACGTTTATGTTTTTCATGTTACCTAATGCATTGGAGTGCTATCTTAGGGACACCCGAACTAGGTTTATCACGGAACCACCCGTATACAAAAAAAATGCCCAATAATCATAACATAATCATAACACATAACACAAGTATAAATGAAAGATAAATTTCCACATTGAAATCAAAATAAACCAATTCAATATGTTGACATAATAAATCCATTATAGAAATGATTTTCAATACATAAATATATAATAATATTATATGGTATTTATTTTCCCTTTAAAAACATTACATCTTGTTATGGAATCAAATTAAAAAATATTTCTCAAGGTAGTGGAAAGGTCTTTGTCGGGACAAATGTTAAAAAAACATTCCTTTTGTCGTTAAGTAAAACACTATGTATAAAAAATATTCCTTTTGAATGAAATTAAAAGTCACTGTGTGTTATACACCATATGAAATAATCTCGTGTATATATAAAAGTATCCCTCAATGAAAGGATATTGATATGAAGTCCCTCACCTTGTATTCTAATTACCATGTTCATTATTTATTTTCCTAGATAAGAAAATAAAATCTACATTCATCAAAAACATTTTCAATATTATTATTTCTTTTATGTCACATATATTCTTTTTATAATAATCATGTAATTATTCATGCTTATATCGGTCATTTGGCAGACTTTCGATAGTTGAGTCAAAATAAACATGTTATAATTAGAAATTGTCCATGTTGTCGAAATTTCATAATCACCTGAATGAAATTCATTAATTATATATCATATATATAATATATATCCAGTATATATTTAATTTCAATATTCCATATAATTTCGATATATGAAAATGGAATGCACCATTAATGGAGATTGTAAACTATACGTACGAATGAACTCTGCATTCATTTCTTTTTTATATTTAAAGGAGTGAAAACTAAATGACTAATATGTATATTAAAATACATGTACAATATTATGTTTTATATACATTATGTATTTTAATTAACACCATAATTTATACGTTCCATGTATGGAATGAACATGTCCTATCACTTTGAGGGTGTGGTAGTCTGCACATCCTCAATGCGAATAATCATATTTATACAACATGAAAAGCATAATGTAATTTTATAAATTATAATTAAATAATAATTGAGATCAAATAAATATCTTATATATCATATATAATTATAGTTCCAAAATAATTGACACCATAAGAGGTGGTATGGGAAATAAAAAAATCGTTGTTTTCTAAGGTAGTAGTTCATCGTCCATGGAAACAGTATGTTATAAACTCATTAAATGGAGGTGTTTTTTAGTGTAGTTTAAATAAATTTAATAACTAAATTATATTATATTTATGATATTGTTGTTATTATGAAATAAATTAAAAAAATAATATAATAATAAGTGAATAAGTAGAATAATGGAAAGGAATATCAGAGGGGATGCTACCACTTAAACCATGTAACTCTCTTTGATATGAACAAAAATTCCCCCTTTAATTCCCTTATACTGAGGAGAAGGATTCTAAGTGGAAGAAGTGAATGTTGGGAGATTCTTGGAGTAGAATTTGGTTGATAAAATGTGCATGAGAGATGTGTGTAATGGGTTAGAGGTGGCGCCTTATATAATGAGGATGATGATCTCTTTATAGATGTCAGAATGAATTATTTTATTACTAAATTATTTTTGGTCTCAATAGGTCAAAAAAAACTAAATCCTAAGATAATATGTTTATAATTCTGAATAAAATCATCCAATATAATTTGGACATGTTTTCGATATTTTTAAATCCTTATCATTTATATATAACTCATTTTTACTCTTATTGTTTTATCAAGCATTTAACACTTTGAGAATCGAAATAGTTACAAAAACCTGACTAATATCCAATTAGAGAGTAAATAATAAAATTTTAGACAAGTGATAAATATTTTTACAAATTATAGATTTTTTGAAATTTTTTAATATTTAATAAAATATTTTATATTTTAAAATATGGATTATATATATTTTGACCCTATTCATGTCATGAATTTTTTAGAGATCCAAAACAACATGATTGATTCAAAAAAACATCATTAATGAAAATATAACAAGTAAATATCCTCCAAAAATATTTGGATGTTATTTAAACAACCAAATAACATTTATTTTTTCATTTTTAACATCATTTATTTGAATACATTATTAATGAAGAAATCACTCCATCACCATTGTGTCGTAATTAAATTTATTTATTTACTGTCTAAAAATTATAAATAAAATATCCTGATGTAGAAAATACATTTAGATTTATAATTACTATTTATATCTGAAAATATAACTTATATAACCCTATATATAAGTTGTTTTATGAAAATCTATTTGTTGACATTAAATTTTCTATAACATTAAATTAATTTTTATAAAATATCATTTTCACATAAAATATGCTAAATGGGGTCCCTAAAAACACCCATAGATTCCCATGGTAGTATTTTAATTAGAAAATATTATTTGAACCCGTGTTAAGGAAATTTTATATTATTATAATATTATTTTTAACCCTTATTTACCCGATTTTACCCTTTAACCAATGTAAATAAAATATTTAGTGAAGTTGGTATTCATAAATTATGAAAATAATAGTTACCTATTTAAAAAATAAGGAACTCATAATTCCATATATGGAATCCATTATTCAATATTCAGTACACAAAGGTATGATAAATTTATATAAATTAAATTCTCGTTGTTAAAAGCAAAAAATTTGTTTTTAGGAAATTATAACTATAAAAAGAAAGACAAGTGTTAATGGACCATTTCAATGTCAAATTACATACAATGACAAAAAAATGAATTAAATTATAAAAATATAATCCAATTATAGTTTAATACTAATTAAATTTACAGTCTAACTATATAAAAAAATTATATTAAAAGGCAGTTTTGAATTAAAATGCAACATTTTTTAATATTCATTAAAAATTGAACATTATTAGAAAAATACGAAAATTTTACCAAATGTAAATTATGATATACCTCTTATAAATAATATTTTTATTTATTCAAATGGAACATATAAATGTGATAAAAAAATATTTAAAAGGGGTTCTCTATCAAAAGGCTGTAAAACTACCTTTTAAAAATATTATAGAAAATAGGATTAAATTTTTATTAATTCTCATTTTAAACATCAAAATATTATTGGATAAATGTAAAATTATTTAAAAAAATTTTAAATATACTATGGTTAGATATGTTCATTATTGACAATACTATAGATAGGTGTTAACTACGATTTCAAATAATTAAAATATTATATTATTTTTGGTATGACTCATCCTTGTGTGCAACACGAGATTTTTGAGAATCACATTGTTGTGTGTCAGGTACTCCATCGAATATATCACCTCATTTAATGTAAAATTTATATTTAATTAAAAATATTAATAAATATGAAAATGGAATAATCATTATTTACCTAAGAAGTTACATCCATCCACCATTTTGAAAATTCTGTCGTCACAATTTTATTCACTTATCAAATAAGTGGTGGTATTTATATCTCATATAATTTCCATATTATGACATTGCCTCATCATCCATATAGTTTTTTTCAAAAATCCATTGCCTGATGATTTACCATATTCAACAACACTTTCTCTCTTCAGTCAAGAATATAGAATGGTTGTTCCTCATAAGAATGATTGTCTTCTAACTGAACTACATCTAGACACAAAAAATTAGATACATCCAGGAAATACTTTATGAAAATTTAATCATGAAATACATTGTGTACCTGGAATAAACATGGAGGTAAGTCCACTCATTTGACAACTAATCCCACATTATCTATGATTTTATAGGGTCCAACAAACCTTAGACTCAACATTCCCTTCTTACCAAGATGCATCAGATGTTACCATGGAGAAAAATTGAGAAATACATGATCACCTTCCTTGAAATAAAAATCCTTTCTTTGGTTATATGCATAACCTTTTTGCATGTTCTAAACTATTCTCAGGTTTTCCTAAATCAACGAAACATACAAATTCTAGTCCCATCAAATTCTATTCACCTACTTCATTTGAATTCTCTTGAGTTCTACACCGCATTACATATAATTCTATGAATGGTTCCATATATATACTTGAATGAAAACATTTATTATAATAAAATTCATCAAAATATATATTTTGGTCCCAAATTCCTTATTAATCCTTTGAGAAAACATGTGATATACCATCCAATAAATAAATTGTTCATTCTCACTGCATATCTGATTGTGTATGAAAAGTTGTACTAATAGTCAATTCAGTAACCATTGATTTCTAAAGACCCTTCAACATGTTATAAGTGAACATGTTATCACGATCAGAAACAATGGATATGGTAAATCCATGTAAATTGAAAATCTCTTTAATATTCAATCAAGAAATAAGATCCAGGGATATATTATCTCGAATTGAATGAAAATGATTAGATTTAGTTAATCGAACCACAATAACCTAAATAAAATTGTTACCATGAGATGTATTTGGAAATCCCATGATGAAATCTAGGGATACATTTTCCTATTTCCACTATGCATTGGCAATGGTGGAAGCATCCCTTTCTGTAACTATCTCTCTTATTTATCCTTTTGACAAGTCAGGAAGTTTATATTAATATGACCAATATCTCTTTTCATTCCATACCACGAGTAATACCTAGGAAGATTTTGTACAGCTTAGTACTTCTAGAATGAGCATAAAATGGATAAATATGACTAATAGATAACAACAATTTCATCAGCTGGGAATCAAAAGGCACTCATTACCTCTTTCCAAACCAAAAAAACAAATACTTTTTCATTCTTAATCTAATGTAACTTATTCTTGGGTACCAATTAGACCTTTATGAAACTCACTAACACCTTTCTATGCTTGATTTATTCTATCTTCTAGGGATGACTGGACAAAACCTGAAACAAAACAATGGAAATTTCTAAAACAACAACATATATGCCAATGATCATCAAATCATTAATCAAAGTATCTTGTTTCAAATTTTACATAGTTAATGTAGCATTAATGTTTCTAATAATTCATCGGCCTCCTTATTATAATATCTTTAAATATAATTATTAAATCATAATCCTTGTTTAATTCTAGCCACATCGCCTATCAATGTTAAATTCTTTCTGAGTAAATATATACTTAAAACTTTTGTGATTGGTATATATTTCAATGATTACTCCAAGAAAATGATGCCTTTATAATTTTAAATAAAAATCAACAATAGATAAATCTAAATCTTGTGATAGTATTTTAACTCATGAGGTTTCAACTTACATGAAACATAAAAAATTACCTGATCATTATTTGTAAGGACACAACCAATTCGTTTCATCTAAGCATAATTGTAGATAATAAATTATTCATTTCTAGAAGGTAATGCCAAAACTAGAGTATTCAACAATTTTCTTTTCAATTACTGAATAAATTCATCAAATTATTTTTTCCAAATGAACATAATCCTTTTCGAGTTAAATTAATCAATTAGCTATATAATCATGGAAATTTCTCAACAAATATCCTTTAATAACCAGATAAACCATGAAAACTATAAATATTTTTTATATTTTTTGTTTTTTTACAATCAATAAAAATATATGTTTTTGAAATATATAAAATTATGCCATCTTTAGAAATATTGTGTCCCAAAATTGAAATATTGTGTAACCCAAAGACATACATGATGAATTTACCATACAATTTATTTTCATTTAAATTTTTCAAGACAACCCTCAAGTATTTTTCATGATTCTCTTTACTATTGCAGTAATACAAAATTTCATCAATAAATATGAAAAGATTATTATCTAAGAACTAATAAAAAATTATATTCAGAAGATCCATTAATGTAGCATGTGAATTGGTTAACCTAAAATGAATTACTACAAAATTATAATGTCTATACCAATTATGAAATGAAGACTTCAGAATGTCTACTTCCTTTACCTTAAACTGATATCATGCCATCCTCATATCAATCTTCAAAATATATAGAGGTCCCTAAAAATGATCAAAAAAATAATATATATAAGGAAAAGGATACAAATTTAATTTTGAATTTTACTTATTGATCATGTATTATACGAGGAAAGTCATCAGAAAAAACATCAAGATACTCATTTACCACCAGTACAACATTAATCCGAACAGATACATTATTTTTAACAATATGTGCAATGTAAAATTAATTACAGTCATTTTCTAGTTTCCCATATTCCAGATATGTTATCAAAATTAAGGGTTAATCTTGTACACAAATAGAAATTCGTTCCAAAACGAATCCAATTTTTCTCTACATTAAATCAGATCATGATAAACCGAAATCCAATCCATAACCAAAATAACTTAAATACCCTATAGTTGAAGAAAAGTAAGGTTTATAGGAAAATTATTCATACACATAAGGACATAAAGGTTTTATAATTTACTTTTATCGCAATATTTCCCCCTGGTATTTTTATATAATTTCAGGATTCATATCTAGATAAGTAATTGAAATTTTAGTAGAAAATTTATCTGAAATGAAGGAATGTGTAGACCTTGAATCAAACAATAAATTGGAATAATATGAATAAACAAACAGTTTACCGGATACTATTTAATTTGATGGACCTAAATATATTGAATTAGATACTAAGGTTTTCATCACCCTTTCTGTATGTAGTCAAGCTTCATTCCAATAGTTGACTTCACTGTTGAAACTCATTTGCATTATGACACATTTCATTGCACTAAAAACAATTTATATACTATAAATCATATTTTGTCATAGTATTACCCAGATATTTTTTAGTTCAATTACGAGGCTTATGTCCCCTTTTACCACATTGGAAGCACTTACTAGAATTCAAAATGCATTCCCCAGTGTTCTTTTTTTCATATTTTTCACAAACATTAAACTTATTTTTATTCCCATCAGATGTTTTATGAAGAGTTATTCTCATTCATCTTCCACCTCGACCACTTATTTTTTTGTGTGTCAATAAACACATGATCATAAAAAAACTCCATTTCCACCTTTTTTTCACATTAAACATGTCTTTCATAAATTTTGAACTCACTAGAAGACAATTACATTCAATACATTGGATTTAATCCTAAGTAAGAAAACTGATTTTACTATCAAGAGATCGTACGAAATTTGGATCATACCTTTCCAATAAATAGAATTTTTTTTCATAAAATTCCACACTTAATTCCAAGAATTATTTTTCCATCTTATGTTGAACCACATTAGGAAAATATTTCTCATGAAAAAACCATTCAATTAATCCCAATAGATAATCGATCTAATCACCATCCTTAATATTTTTAACCATCAACCATTACTGATCAACTTCACCATCAAAACAGTAAACATCAAGACTATCCTTTTGATGTTTTAAACACCCAATTGAATCAAAAAACGTTTCCAGTGCATTTATCCATCCTTTAGCTAGAAAAGGCTCATATGATCCTTGGAATGATGGGGTGTTTCTTCATGAAATTCCCTACTATATACATGTTCCACTAGGGTAATTCTAGTTACTCTCTTACATGTATATCACCAATATTTATATCCTAAGTTCACTATGAAATCAATGTGAAATAATATTCATTTTTTGATTCTGATAACCTTAGCTTGCTTATTTAAAAGGTTGTTTCCATCTAATGTCGTCCCATCATAGCTGCCCTATTTCAATTATTGAAATCCATTCTTATTAGAGAAATATCTTATACAAAGAAACATGGTAATATATAAAATCTATATCATTTATATCTTACCATAAATTAATTTATGTATATTAATTTAACAATATCATATCTTCAATGTTGTCTAAACGGACCTTTGAAACCAACTATAAGGCCTCTACCATAAACATTACATAATCATGAATTAAGATAATAATACACATTGTTGATATTTTTAGGTTTATATATTTAGAGAATTTGGTCATAACATATACATAACTATAAGAATATATTATATAGACACTTCTACTCAGTATCCATTTTTCATTAAACAAAAATTCATTAATGAAAATAGGTGTTCTTCTCATGATATAAATCTTCTTGAATACTTCTTTTCTCTTATACATACATATACACTATGAAAAACATTTAAAAAACATATGATGAGCCTAAAAAGCTCAATAATGGTTAATAAGTAAATAAAGAAAACATTATTCCATCAATACATTCAAAACATAATTTCATTAATATACTTCATGAAATAATAATACTTATTAATAACACAATGTAATCGCAATTCATAAAGGTAAATTTTGGCATCTATATCATAATTACATTATATCTTTCACAGCTACATATGGAGTTATTTTCGAATACCCACCACATTATATTCCCAAAATATAAAAGGGGAAAAATTAAATTTTACCTCTATCATGTTACCCAATGCATTGGAGTGCTATCTTGGGCTCACCCGCCATATTCTTATCATGGAACCACCTGTATATGTAAACAATTCCTTGGAACAATAACATAATCCTAACACATAACAAAAGCATAAAAGAAACATAACATTTCAACTTAAGAATCAAAATATCCCATATCAATATATTGACATAATCAATCCATTCTAAAAACCATTTTCAATAACACAAAATGTAAAAATTTTATATGGAATTTTGTTTCCTTTAAAAACATAACGTCTTATTAAGGAAGCCGAATATCAAATAATTCTCGTTGCGGTGGAAAGGATGTTTTCTCCATGAACATTAGAAAGAAACATTAATTTTTTCTCATTTAGAAAAACACCACAAAGAAAAATGATTCCATTTGAATGAAATTTAAAGTCATATGGGTGTATACACTTTATAAAATAATTTCGTGTATAAACCAATGTTTTTTTCATTGATTAGAGATAGACACAAAATCCCTTACCCTGTGTTTGACTTGTTTGGTTCATTATTTATCTCCCTAAATAATTAAATTATGTTAATTGTACATGAATCAAAACCGTTTTCATGTTCATTATTACTTTTATTTCACGTATTACCATTTTATAACAATCATTTAATTATTCATGTTCTTATTGGTTTTTTTAGTTTATCGGTACATGAGTCAAAATGAACATGTTATAATTACAAATTCTCCATGTGGTCAAAAGTCTATTATCTCTAGAATGATATTCATTATTGAGATATAATATTTTTCATATATATCTAGTATATATTTATTTAGAATAAACCAAATCATTTGTATATATGAAAATGATATGCAACATTCATGATGAAAGTAAGCCATAAGTATGCATAAACGGTACATTAATTTATTTTTCATACTTAATAGAATTAAAATTAATAGATAAATATGAATTTTATAATTCAGGTAGAAAATAATATTTTTATAAGTTATTTATATTCATTAAAACCGTCCTCTATACATTCCATGTATAGTATGAATGAGTCATTTCACTTTGAGAGGGCAGTGGTCTGCATTTTCTAAAATGAAATTATCTGATTTATAAAACACGAGAAGCATAAATTTAGGTTCTAAATGAGAAATAAAGAATCATAGATTTAAGAAAATATAATAAATATCATATATAAATATAATTCCATCACAATGGACAACATATGAGGTGGTATTGGAAATTGAACAATCATCGTTTCGTGAGTTAGTAGTTCATCGACCATAGAAATAAAATGTTCTATAAAAATTAGATGGAGGTGTGTGTATATATAGTTAGAATAATTCTCATAAAAACATAATAGTATATTGATGATTCTGGTGTGGGTTTTTAATCAATGAGTAATAATTGAATAGGTAGGGAAGAAATTGAGTAATTGAAACAAATTTTAGAAATGACACTGCCTCTTAAAACATGTAACAATCATTGATTTGAGACAAAAAGATTTATTTAATTTACTTCAACCTAGGGGGAGGACTCTTGGAGTAATAGGGGGATGTTTGGAGAATTTAATTGTATATTTTGGATGAGAAATAGGATTTAGAGCTGTGTTTAATGAATTAGGGTTGGTGTCCTTTTATAAGAGGGATGATAGGCTCTTTATGAACATTTCATAGAATTGTTTAATTGTAAATTAATTTTTAACTTATTAAGGTTAAGAAATCATTGAATTAGAATCTATGATTAATATAAGTCTATATAAAATCATTAAATAATAATTGGATTGGTTTTGGAAATTTTTTAATCCCTATCGTTTTTAGCACTTTTTTTCTCTTACCGATTTATCAAGTGTTTAACACTTTGAGAATAAAAATAGTCAAAAAAAACATTACAAATATCCAATTAAAAAGTCTATAATATAACATTATACTTTTGATAAATATTTTAATGAATGATATATTTTTTTATAAAATTAATAATATTTAATAAAATATTTTATTTTATAAAATAAGAATTTTTTGAATTTTGAAACTATTTTTAAAAATCCCAAAAAAATATGATTTATTCAAGAAAACATCATTAATGAAAAATATCATGTATATATCATCCAAAAAAGTATATGTATGATATCAAAATAAAAAAAATTATATTTATTTTAAAATTTATTATCTCATTTATTTGAATACGCTATTAATGACGAAATAACTACATCACTATAGTGTCATAATTTAATTTAATTAGGTAATTTAAAAAAAATTTAAATAAAATATCAAGACGTTTGAAATATATTTAGTATTCTATAGACTATTTATATTCAAAACATCACTGATATAACCCAATATAAAATGATTGTTACTAAAAGATATATGTTAGTGTTACATTTTACTTAACTTTGAATTAATTTTTATAAAATTCCATTTATAATTTATAAGTAACTCCCTGGGGTCCCAAAAATGACCCAATATTACCATGTTTGGAAATTTATCATTCATTTGGATTTGAGAATATTTTAGGGAAAATTAATATTATTAATCTATTATTGTTTACCCTAATATACTAGATTTATCCTTTAACCATGGTAAATAATTTTTTTACTATTGTCAGTATTCATAATGTCAAAAAATAAATATAAGAAATTTAAACAATTCTGACCTCCAGATTACAAATATGGATTCCATTTTTCCAAATTCGAGACACAGATGATTCAGAAATTAATTTAAAATTAATTCTCCCTGTCTAAACCAAAAAATGTGTTTTTATTAAATAATAACTATCAAAAAATTGACATGTGTTTATGTTGAATTTCAATGTAAAATTACTTCCAATGTCCAAAATTCAATTAATTGATTAATGTTTAATCCAATTACCCTTTAAAACAAATTATAAGTATAGTCTATCACTATAAATAAATTATATTAAAAGGTAGTTTTGTATTAAAATCCACTAGTTTTCAATATTAATTTAAAATCAACATTAAAAAAAATATCAAATTTTTACCCAAAGTAAATTTTGATATCCTAATTCAAAATATAATGTTAATTTTTTCAAATGGAACATATGAAAATGACAAAAACTATATTTAAAAGGGGTTCTCTATCAAAATGCGGTAAACGAACTTTTAAAAATATTAGATCATTTATTCTTAAATTTGAATTCATTCTCATTTTAGGCCACTAAATTTTATTGGATAAATGTAAAATCATTTAACAAACATTTTTAATCATAATATATTTTGTTCTTATCATTTCTACCAAAACAATGGAAAGGCATTAATTACCATTTAAAATAATAATATTGTTATATTATATTTTTTAATGAGTTAGCCTTCTGTGCAACATGTGATTTCATATAAAATCATTGTTGCATGTTTGTTACCCAATCGAACATAGAATACCCTTTAATGTAAAGTTTATATTTTATTCAAAAATATTAATATATATGAAAATGTCATATTATTTATTTACTTGTGATGTTACAATAAATCTACACTAACATTTGTTCATATTTAGTTAGATGAGTGTATTATGCCTATGAGAACCCTTGGGTGGATTTAATGTCTTCTTGGATGCATTTGAATGTATTTAATGGATTTATAATATCATATTCAATGAATAGTCATTTTAGTACACTTTTGTTTTTTATAATGAATTTTATTTTAATTTGGATTTATATAAGATATAAAATAGACCATAAATATTAATTTAAATTCTAAAAATACTACCTATTTCATGGTAATTTATTTATAATTTTAATAAATTATATAATTAAATTTAATTATAACACAAAAATGATTTAGTAATTTCATAATAAATTATAAAATCAAATAAATGAGATTATCAATATTAAAATAAATATTATTTGAAATAATTTTTTATTTCAACAAATTTTATGGATATATTTGAAACTTTATTGATGATTTAATGGAGTTGGTTTTAAATTATCTTATTATCATGTTATTTTTTAAATTTTAACTAATGAACAGTGTCAGAATTGAGAAAATTGGTATTTAAGAATATAAAATAGTTTAATAAATTTTATAAAATCCATAAAAGTATAGTATACATAAATATTGTTAGGATATGTCATAAAATATCCTAAATTACACATTTATAAGTCATTTGACATGTTATTGTAATTATATTATCCGAAAAATTTGTGAATAACATGATATCACATTATGATTACAAAGAAATGTTAGGAACATGTATAATTTTATTTTTATGATATATATTCGAAAAAATTAATCATATATTGAAATAAAATTATTTGGGAACATTTGGAATCGATATTGTATTTATATAAATTTAGTACTTTAAATAATTCTAAAGGTGAGTCTTCCCTCTATTATAAAAAGCGTTTCATTCATAAATGTTACTCACATAAAAAAAGCCTTTTGGTTCAAAAACTCTCTTCTCAAACACCCTCTTATAATCTTTCCTCACATTTTTGAGTTCTTAGTTTGGGCAGAACACCCTCTTTATAGGTGTTAGGGTGTTCTTCAATGGTGTTTTACCTATGAAGAGGTTTTGTTTTCATTTATGTGTTTCTAATCTATTCATTCTTCAAAATACATAAAATATCCTTCTACCCTGATGAAATATTTACAAAAATATATGAAATAAACCAAGATTTTATTAATTTAATTCTGTAACACCTGAGACTCTTATAAGAAATATTTTTATTAAAGGAATCTTTCACTACACACAACACTAACTTGGATTTCTTTACACGCAACCGCATCCTTCCTCAATAATTTGTGTCGTACGCAATACCGAGTTTCACTAAACAACGATATGCCATTGAAATATTATTAAAACTAGCCATTATGAATAGTAATAACCACTTTTTGAAATTTTATAAATTTTATTTTTCAAAATGGACTTCATTTTTTGATTTGTAATATCGAAATTATCTTAGGGTGAAATTTTGGTACTTTTCAGATAACTTTCATATTCTGATGAATAGTGAAAATTATTAAATTTTAATTAAAAACAACTTTTTTAATCGAAATAATTAATAGTGATAAATTATTAATTTTAGTGGTTTTAAAGTATATTTAGAATATATTTTTACAATTTAATACAATGTTGTTCATAGGACGTAATTTCACATTTAAACCAGACATAAACCAGTGTCAGTTTTTTGATAGTTATTATCTTTTAAAAACACTCTATTTGTCTTAACGATGGGAATTAATTTTTAAATTATTTAATGTAACTGATGTTTTTTGAATTTGGTAAAATAAACATCATTTTTGAATTCATAATATCAAATATAGCTTAGGCTTAATTTTTGGTATTTTTCTGAAAACTTTCAATTTTTGATGAATAGTGAAACCACTAAGTGGTAGTTAAAAAAAATGAATTTTTCATAAAACTTAATTTTACCGCTTCTGTGAGTGGAATTTCGAAAATTCGAGAGACACGGTTAATATAAAGGACTAAAATGTGGTTCAATGAGATGAAAATAGTTTTTGGTGAATACTAACTTTTTACTTTTATTTACAACGGTTAAAAATAATAGGGTAATTAAGGGTAAAAATGATATTATTATTACCCTAAAATATGTCCTAATTCTATTTTTTAATTATAATTCTACCAAAAACACACTTAGGAATAAAATATGTCCATTTAGGTCCACTTGGATTAGATTAGGACATTTATTATTAATTTATTTAAAGAAGGGTTAAAATAGTTAAAATCAATGTTTAATAAGTAAATAATTTTTAATATAGGGTTATACATAAGATAAATTCTACTATAAATAGTCATTATAAATCTAAAAAGATTTCCTACAAAATTGTATTTTATTTGTAATTTTTAGAAATTAAAAAATTTAATTTATTTATGACACAACAATGATGCAGTAATTATCTTATTAATATAATATTGACATAATTGATGTTATAAATACGCAAATAAATGTAATTTTAGACTTTTTATGAATTACACTAATTTTCTAGATTAATATTAAATGTTATTATTGATTTAATTAACTTTTTTAGAACTAATCATTCTTTTATGATTTTCACAAAAATTAATTACTAAATAGTGTCAAAATTGACATAAAATAGTTTTTAAAACAAATATTATATTAGTAATTGTTATTTTATTTTTAAAAATCTAAGGTTCGGCCAAATGACTTAGATAAGGTTATATATATTAATAATAAACAACTTGGGGTTCGTTTGGCTGCTTATAGTAAGATTATTAACTTTATAGTATAAGAACACAAGAAGACACGGTAAAAGAAAAATTCTTTAACTTAATGTTAAATCTAAATGATAAAGTTAAAATAGGAACCTAAACTTTTATAAATTCTATTGGATGAGAGGATTTCGACCCATCCCCACCTTAGCCTCTAAATAAATCAATTTGGAGCTATTTAAAACCGAACTTGTCTTTATAATAAAATAATATTTTTAGTTATTCCAAAGGTGCCCCTCTCCTCCCTTATAAAAGGGAACCTCCTCCCTCTCTTCCTCACACCACTTTGAGCCTTCATGCTCGGCCAAACCATGCCACTTTATCCTCTCCACTTCCCTAGATACATCCTAGAGGTTCTGGTGTTTTTTCAAAGACCTATGTTAGTGCCCTAAAAGGAGGTCTCAAAGAAGCATTTCAAAGAAGAGGTAATGTCTGTTACCGATTCTTTCATCTTTATTTCTTGTTCCACTTTTTCTTTTTTAGTTGTTTCATTATGAAGTAAAAAATCAGTATCAAACATATAATTATGAGTTATTATAAGTATGAAACAACCCTATTTCAGCATCTATCCATCCTATGGAAAAATAAATCATCGCGAGTGCGTACGTACGGAATACCGTCTCCACGCCGTGGTGTAATCTATTTTCCACCACCACCTTACTTGGATTGGTATAATGGTGTAAATAATGACTATATATGACTATAATAAAGTGATACTGATTCTTAAATAGTATACATACACTCCAATACAATTCCACGATCATAGGAACGATATCATCACTCGTGCGTACGTACAGAATACCGTCTCCACGATGTGATGCTACTCGTTCTACATGATCTTCATTTCACAATGATTATATAAATGAAATGAATTGAATGAATGAATATTTTATATATTACACTAATACCATTCTGGAAATGAGGTATCTATAACCTAAAGAGAAGAATAAGAATTTATTCGACAAAACACGCATAAGAACAAAAAGTTATAAACACCCGAATAACAAGTAGCAAGGATATATTACTACTAAGAAGCTAAGAATATGTCCAAATATGATATCATAAAAATAAGTATTATTATGTAACAAGTCAATAACATTATTTAAATCATTTTACAGGATGTTCGGACATGTACAAAGCATATCAGACCTAAGGTAAGGGAAAATATAACAATCCCATTTTTATCCGAGATTGTTTATACTTTGGCATTTACTGGGGTGTATTTTATCATCCACATCCATGTTTCCTCAATATTTAATATTATTTCCATCCACCTACAATTGTTTAAATCCAATTTTACCCTTCGGTGAGTTTTTAGTAAAGGATATGAAAGGAATCTTTTGTCGTTTTTCGTATGAGGTACTTTTTGACTTTTCTGACTAAAGTACAAGAAGAATGTTTTTTAACTTATACGTAATGAATGGATTTTAAAAAAATATTTCCAAGAATCTTCCTTTACAAGTTTTCAAGTTTATTTTTAATCAACTTCTTTTAGTTTAAAATTGTCTGACATGTTAAGAAAGGAAAAATGTTTTTGAAGTAGAAATATTTTTATGAATTCCTTTATCTTATATGAATTTTTTATGATATCACGATGTTTATGATTCCCATTTTTATTACATGGGTAATGCTATGATTTATGGTTTATGATTTTGTGGCGCACATAATAATGGTATAATTAAGAGATGGGTGGGACCTATATCTCCCTCCAATGCATTGGGTAATGATTTTATATCCCATGAGATAGACATGGCTGGAACGGTAGGTTATACCGGTTCAGTGAAACCGGACTGAAACGAGGAGTGAACTCGGTTCAGAAATGGACTTTTTCCACTAAGATAGTTTTGGAAATGAGTCTTGACTAATAAGATATGATTCTCTATGATTATGTGTGTATGCCACAAAGTTTCATGTTTTGAGTTATGATTATTGGGATTTCATTTCACTACTATGATTTATCCCATGTTATGAAATTATGCTCTCTTTTACAGGTTAAAATCTCTAAAATGTTATGTTCTTATGAATATGATGTGATTGATATTTATTTTGTTTACCCTTAATGAGTATTTGAGCTCACACTTTTGTATGTTTTGTTTCCCCAGGCCAGGAAGAATGTTATTAAGTAGAATATTCCAAAAAGGGACTCTAGATATGATGAAATAAATGGGAGGCAAAGTAGATTCTTTATGAACTAGTTGTTTATGTTTCCCAGTTTCTAAAGACATTATACCTATATGGTCCTTTCTTGGTTTTGTTATATGTTGTAATAAGTGTGCTTCAATTATGAAGTAAAAAACAATGTATGTAAAGTATGGGTCGTTATATTTGGTATCAGAGGAAAGGTATAGTCAACCTTTGGAAACTAGGATGTGAAAGCCATAGTAAGAACCCTAAGGATAAGTCTAAGCATAGAAAAAAATCTTAGTGTTTTAGAAATGGCCATGAATAACCTTGGATAAGACCTAAAGTGTGAAAATTTATTCTTGATTATGTGGTTTTCCTATTATAATTAGTGTTTCTCACACTATTTTTCTTGGTTTTATTCAATGGTTGGAACCTGAAGGAACCGTGTTAATGCGGAATGCGATGGGCAATGCAATGATTGTCCCCCTGAGCAACCAAACATTATGGGAGCTGGAATGCAAGGTCTTGTAGCCATGCTCACACAACTTTCTCAAGCTATGAATCATGCAGGACTTCCAAACGAGCAAAGGAAGGAGCAACATTCTGTTGAATCCTTCATGAGACAGCGTCCACCTTCATTCAGCGGGTCTACTAATCCAGTGGTTGCTGAACAATGGAATAGTAATACTGAGAAGATATTTTCAGTTCTTCAATGTTCTGATCATGATAAAGTCATCTTAGCAGTGTATCGTTTGGAAGGTGATGCTGATCAATGGTGGAATCTTATTAAGAATATGAGGCAATGGGATGAAATTGAGTCCATGGAATGGGACGAGTTCAAAAACTTATTTTTCAATAAGTAATTCCCTCATATTCTCCGAAAAAAGATGGAGAAAGAGTTTCTTGAACTGAAGAAAAAGGATGATGAATCTGTTGGTATCTATGAAGCAAATTTTACAAGACTTGCAAGGTATGCTTCTGGTATTATTATCCAACTTGAGAGTAAGATCGATTGATTCTTTAGTGGATTAAAACCAAGTCTTAGAAGGGCGTTAGCTATAAGGGACTTCAATATCTACGAGGAAATCGTTCGATGTGCTCTCAAAGACAAGATGGAGATCGGAGTAACCCATCAGTCATATGGGTTTGATAAGAAGAGGAAAATGGAATTCAAAGGAAAATCTAAAAAGCACACTGAAAAGAACATGAGCTTTCCCTTATGCTCAATGTGTGGAAAGAAACATGGAGGGAGTTGTCTTAAAGGGACAAGTAAATGTTTCAAATGTGGAAAGGAAGGTCATCGTGAATTTGAATGCCACGATGATGGGAAGAAGATGTCTAATGATGCAAACAAAGGAAGGGATACACAGAATGAACCTACTACACTTAAATGTTTCAAGTGCAAGGAGATGGGGCATTATGCCAATAAATTCCCTAATCCAAGGGTTGATGATGATGGTCGACATCAACAAAATCTTAAGGCTAAAGACAAAGGAAATTCACATGCAATTTCTATCAGCGATGTGGAGTACGATAACGATGTGGTGAAAGGTACACTTACCATCCATTCTAAAGTAGCAAATGTTTTATTTGATTCTGTATCCACCCACTCCTTTATTTCTGAAGAATTTTCTAAGGGTATCACCGTATTACCTCAACAATTAGATGTTGAGTTAGCTGTGACAACACCTAATGGCACAACAGTCGCATCAAAAGTTTATAATTCTTTTCCGATCGAAGTTTGTGGGAAAGTGCTTCCTGTAAATCTTTTGATCCTTCCTATAGTGGAATTTGACGTGATTCTTGGCATGGATTGGATTTCTTTATATGGAGCTCATATCAATTTCCAAAGAAGAGAAGTCACATTTCATATTCTAGATCAATCTATGATCGTCTATCGATGCAAGAATGAACATAACCTTCCAGTGGAAATTTCGTCCATCTTATGGGTATTGATTCCACTAAATGAAGGTTATTTATCTCAAATGGTTGGTGAAAAACTCATGATTAATAATATGCCCATTGTACGGGAGTTTGATGATGTCTTTCCGGAGGAATTACTGGGTCTTCCACCAAATCATGGAGTTGAGTTTTTAATAGAACTCGTACCGGGTGCTTTCCCAATTTCAAAGACACCTTATAGAATGGCCCCAATTGAGTTGTCGGAATTAAAGAAGCAACTCCAAGAGAATCTTGATAAGGGATTAAAACACCCTAGTGTGTCACCTTGGGGATCACCTGTTCTATTTGTTAAGAAGAAAGATGGATCAATGAGACACTACATTGATTATCGAGAACTTAACAAGATCACTATCAAGAACAAATATCCTCTCCCACACATTGATGACTTATTTGACCAACTATGCGGAGCTCAATACTTTTCCATGATTGATCTTCGTTCAGGGTATCATCAATTAAGGATCAAAAGGGAGGATATACCAAAGACGGCTTTTCGTAAAAGGTATGAACACTATGAATTTATAGTGATGCCATTTGGTCTTACTAATTCCCCTGCTATCTTCATGGATCTGATGAAAAGAGTCTTTAGAGTCTATCTGGATCAGTTTGTGGTAGTCATTATAGATGATATTTTTGTCTATTCAAAGAGCGAGGAATAACATGAAGATCACTTGAGAATTATATTGAAGACCCTCAGAAAGGGGTAGCTTTATGCCAAATTTACCAAGTGTAAATTTTGGCTTCAAGAAGTTTCATTTTTGGGTCACATAATCTCAAAAGAGGGGATATCTGTGGATCCAGCAAAAACAGTGGTTATCGAAAGATGGTCGAGACCAACAACAGTAACCGAGATCCGAAATTTTCTTGGTTTAGCTGGATATTATCAACGTTTTGTGAATTATTTTTCCCGATTATGTAATCCACTCACCAAGTTGACTCGGAAAGGAGTTAAGTTTGTTTGGACGGAGGAATGTGAAGAGAATTTCAAGGAGTTGAAAAGAAGGTTATCCAGTGCACCTGTGCTCACACTGCCTTGTAGTGGAGAAAGGTTTGTGATCTACAATGATGCATCCAATAAGGGATTGGGGTGTGTTCTTATGCAAAATGATATGGTGATAGCTTATGCCTCACGACTGATGAAAATACATGAGCAAAATTACCCAACTCATGATTTGGAGTAAGCTGCGGTAATCTTTGCATTAAAGATTTGGAGGCATTGCCTTTATGGAGAAAGGTGTGATATTTATACTGATCATAAAAGTTTAAAGTATATTTTCACACAAAAGGAGCTAAATATGTACCAAAGAAGATGGTTGGAGCTGATTAAGGATTATGACTGCTCAATCCATTACCACCTTGGAAAAGCAAACAAGGTGGCAGATGCATTTAGTCGACAAGACCATGCCATTTTATCCATGATGAGGATCACAAAAGATCCAATATTTATGGATTTACAAAGGATGGATCTCCGAATTATAATGGAAGGGGAAAATCTTATCTTTCTCAAATGAATGTTCAACCATCTATACATGTGAAGATTAAAGAGGCACAGAAAGAAGTTGTTGAGTTACAAAAGAATGTGAGAAATGTTCATGAATTCAACCTTGATTGTGATGGGATAATAAAGTTCAGGAATAGGGTTTGTGTTCCTCCCATCCCAGAATTAAAGAAGGAGCTGCTGGATGAGGCTCATAGTTCTTCATTCTCTATTCATCCTGGAAGCACGAAGATGTATAGGGACCTGAAGGAGTACTTCTGGTTGGATGGAATGAAATGATATGTTGCTGAATATGTCTCTCGATGCTTGGTTTGTCAACAAGTTAAAGCTGAGAGACAGAAGTCTAAGGGGATGTTACAACCATTACCCATACCCGAATGGAAATGAGAAAACATCACTATGGACTTTGTCACATGAATTCCTAAAACATCCAAAGGCAATAATGCTATCTGGGTCATAGTTTATCGTCTTACAAAGTCTACACACTTCATTGTTATTAGAGAGGATTTCATTCTGGATCAGATTTCCATGATATATGTAAAGGAAGTGGTGATATTGCATGGAGTACCACTTTCTATTATATTTGATCAGGATCTGAGATTTACCTCGAAGTTCTGGTGAAGTCTTCAGAAAACTCTGGATACGGACTTGAGTTTTAGCACTGCTTATCATCCTCAGACAGACGGTCAGTCTGAGAGAACAATTCAAACTCTAGAAGATATGTTAAGAGCTTGCTCTATGGATTTCAAAGGTGGATGGGATCAACACCTACCTTTGATGGAATTTTCATATAATAATAGCTTTCACTCCAGTATTCAGATGGCTCCTTATGAATCTCTCTATGGAAAGAAATGCATGACTCCAACTTGCTGGGATGAATTCGGGGAAAGAAAGCTATTAGGACCCGATCTCGTTGATGAAATGGCCGAAAAGGTCAGATATATTCAACAACACATAAGAGCAGCTCAGAGTCGACAGAAAAGCTATGCCGACAACCGAAGAAAAGACCTAGAGTTTGAAGTGGGTGATAAAGTGTTCTTACGAATATCTCCCTGGAAGAGGGTCATGAGATTTGGAAAGAAGGGGAAGTTGAGCCCTATATATATCGGTCCTTTCGAAATACTGGATCGTGTTGGGATGGTAGCTTACCGATTGGCGCTTCCACAGAATCTCTCTCTAGTTCACGATGTGTTCCAGGTATCTCTCCTGAGAATGTACATACCTGATCCTTCACATGTACTCAGCTCAGAAGTTGTACCGCTGGAGCAAGATCTTTCTTATAAAGAACAACCGAAAGAGATTCTGGATCGTAGCGAAAAAGTCCTACGAAACAAGACCCCTGTATTGGTGAAAGGTTAATGGAGGAACCACCAATTAGAAGAAGCTACATGTGAGCTTGAGGATATGATGAGGGACAGGTATCCTCATCTTTTTGTTACAAAGTGACGAATTTCGAGTGCGAATTTCATTTTAAGGGGGGTAGAATGTAACGCCCGAGAATTTTATAAGAAATATTTGTATCAAAGGAATATTTCACTACACACAACACTAGCTTGGCTTGCTTTACATGCAACCATGTCCTTCCTCAATAGCTTGCGTCGTACACAATATCGAGTTTCACTAAACAACAATATGCTATTGAAATATTATTAAAACTAGCAGTTATGAATAGTAATAACCACTTTTTGAAATTTTATAAATTTTATTTTTCAAAATGGAATTCATTTTTGGATTTGGAATATTGAAATTAGCTTAGGGTGAAATTTTGGTACTTTTCGGATAACTTTCATATTCCGATGAATAGTGAAAATTATTAAATTTTAATTAAAAACAAATTTTTTAATCGAAATAATTTATAGTGATAAATTATTAATTTGAGTAGTTTTAAAGTATATTTAGAATATATTTTTACAATTGAATACAATGTTGTTCATTGGATGTAATTTCACATTAAAACCAGACATAAACAAGTGTCAATCTTTTGATAGTTATTATCTCTTAAAAACACGCTATTTGTCTTAACGACGGGAAATAATTTTTAAATTATATAATGTAACTGATGTGTTTTGAATTGGGTAAAATAAACATCATTTTTGAATTCATAATATCAAATATATCTTAGGCCTAATTTTTTGTATTTTTCTGAAAACTTTAAATTTTTGATGAATAGTGAAACCACTAAGTGGTAGTTAAAAAAACTGAATTTTTCATAAAACTTAATTTTACCGCTTCTGTGAGTGGAATTTAAAAAATGCGAGAGACACTGTTAATATCAAGGACTTAAATGTGGTTCAATGAGATGAAAATATTTTTTGTTGAATAGTAACTTTTTACTTTTATTTTCCACGGTTTAAAGTAAATAGGGTAATTAAGGGTAAAAATGAAATTATTATTACCCTAACACATGTCCTAATTCTATTGGATAAGTTTAATTCTACCAAAAATCAAACATAGGAATAAAATATGACCATTTAGTCCCACTCGTATTAGATTAGGACATTTATTATTAATTTATTTAAAGAAAGGTTAAAATAGTTAAAATCAATGTTTAATAAGTAAATCATTTTTAATATAGGGTTATACATAAGATAAATTCGACTATAAATATTAATTAGAAATATAAAAATATTTCCTACATAATGGTATTTTATTTGTAATTTTTAGACATTAAATAATTTAATTTATTTATGACACAACAATGATGCAATAATTATCTTATTAATGAAATATTGACATAATTGATGTTATAAAAACGCAAATAAATGTAATTTGAGACTTTTTATGAATTACACTATTTTTCTAGATTAATATGACATGTTAGTATTGATTTAATTAACCTTTTTAGAACTAATCATTCTGTTGTGATTTTCACAAAAATTAATTACTAAATAGTGTCAAAATTGACATAAAATAGTTTTTAAAACAAATATTATATTAGTAATTGTTCTTTTATTCCTAAAAATCAAAGGATCGGCCAAATGTCTTAGACAAGGTTATATATATTAATAATAATCAACTTGGGGTTTGTTTGGCTGTTTATAGTAAGTTTATTAACCTTATAGTATAAGAACACAAGAAGACACAGTAAAAGTAAACTTATTTAACTTAATGTTAAATCTACATGATAAGGTTAAAATAGGAACTTAAACTTGTCTAAATTATATTGGATGAAAGGATTTAGACCCATCCCCACCTAGCCTCGAAATAAATAAATTTGGAGCTATTTAAAACCAAACATGACTTTATAATAAAATAATATTTTTAGTTATTCCAAAGGTGCCCCTCTCCTCCCTTATAAAAGGGCACCTCCTCCCTCTCTTCCTCACACCAATTTGAGCCTTCAAGCTCGGCCAACCCCTGCCACTTTCTCCTATACACTTCCCTAGAGACATCCTAGAGGTTCTGGTCTTCTTCAAACACCTATTTTAGTGCCCTAAAAGAGGTCTCAAAGAAGCACTTCAAAGAAGAGGTAATGTCTGTTACCGATTCTTTCATCTTTATTTATTGTTCCACTTATTCTTCTTTAGTTGTTTCATTATGAAGTAATAACATAAGTATCACTAATATATTGATATGTTATTATAAGTATTAAACAACCCTATTTCACCATCTATCCATCCTACAGAAAAAGAAATCGACGCGCGTGCGTACGTACGGAATACCATCTCTACGCCGTGGTGTAATCTATTTTCCACCACCACCTTACTTGGATGGGTATAATGGTGTAAATAATGACTATATATGACTATTATAAAGTTATACTGATTCTGAAATAGTATAAATACACTCCAATACAATTCCACGATCATAGGAACGATATCATCACTCGTGCATACGTACGGAATATCATCTCCACGATGTGATGCGACTCGTTCTACATGATCTTAATTTCATAATGATTATATAAATGAAATGAAATGAATGAATGAATATGATATATATTACACTAATACCATTCTGGAAATGAGTTATCTATAACCTAATGATAATAATAAGAATTTATTCGACAAAACACGCATAAGAACAAAAAGTTATAAACACCCGAATAACAAGTAGCAATGAAATATTACTACTAAGAAGCTAAGAATATGACCAAATATGATATCATAAAAATAAGTATGATTCTGGAATAAGTCAATAACATTATGTAAATAATTATATAGGAGGTTCGGACACGTACAAAGCATATCGGACCTAAGGTAAAGGAAAATATCACAATCTCATTTTTATCCGAGGTTGTTTATACTTTGGCATTTACTAGGGTGTATTTTATCATACACATCCATGTTTCCCCAATATGAAATATTAATTCCATCCACCTACAATTGTTTAATTCCAATTTTACCCTTAGGTGAGTTTTTAGTAAAGGATATGAAAGGACTCTTTGGTCTTTTTTCGTACGAGGTACTTTCTGACTTTTCCGAGAAAAGTACGAGAAGAATGTTTTTTTAACTTATACGGCATGAATGGATTTTTAAAACAATATTTCCAAGAATCTTCTTTTACAATTTTTCAAGTTTATTTTTAATCAACTTCTTTTAGTTTAAAATTGTATGAAATGTTAAGAAAGGAAAAATGTTTTTGAAGTAGAAAGGATATTTTCCTCAAGAATGGAGTTCAAGTGCATTATCAAAATTATTTTCCATCTAAGATAATATAGGGTTCTGTTTCTATCCCTATTATTATGTGGATTTGATTATGTTGTGATTGAATTATTTTTATGAATTCCTTTATCTTATATTAATTTTTTATGATGTCACGATGTTTATGATTTCCATTTTTATTACATGGGTTATGCTATGATTTATGGTTTATGATTTTGTGGCGCACATAAGAATGGTATCATTATGAGATGGGTGGGACCTATATCTCCCTCCAATGCATTGGGTAAATATTTTATATCTCATGAGATAGACATGGCTGGAAAGGTAGGTTATACCGGTTCAGTGAAACAGGACTGAAACGAGGAGTGAACTCAGTTCAGAAATGGACTTTGACCACTAAGATAGTTTTGACAATGAGTCTTGAATAATAAGATATGATTCTCTATGTTTATGTGTGTATGCCACAAAGTTTCATGTTTTAAGTTATGATTATTGGGATTTCATTTCACTACTATGATTTATCCCATGTCATGAAATTATTATCTCTTTTGCAGGTTAAGATCTCTAAAATGTTATGTTCTTATGAATATGATGTTATTGATATTTATTTTGTTTACCCTTACTGAGAATTTGAGCTCACCCTTTTGTATATTTTTTACCCAGGTCAGGAAGAAGGTTATTAAGTATAATATGCCATAAAGGGACTCTAGATATGGTGAAATAAATGGGAGGCCAAGTAGATGCTTTATGAACCAGTTGTTTATGTTTCCCAGTTTCTAAAGACATTATACCTATACGGTCTTTTCTTGGTTTTTTTATATGTTGTAATAAGTGTGATTCAATTCTGAAGTAAAAACAATGTATGTAAAGTATGGGTCGTTATAAATTCCATCACATAAAACCATATCCAATTTCATTTATTGAGAAATGAAAATTTTCATCATTTGTACGACAACCAACACCCTCACTAAAAAATATATTTTGTTTTTCATTATTTTCAATCAATAATAGTAGTAATGATGAAATTAATGTTTATAAATGAGTTTGATGACAAATTTTTTATAATAAGAGTATAATTAATCAATTTTGTATTAATTTACATGCACATGAAATTGATATTGTCGTTCGTGTGTACGTGTATACTTTAACCTCCACGAAACGTAGTGAATCATTTTTATTCACCACCTCACATATCAGATATATATATATGTATACCTAAATGATTATTATTATGGTAATTATATTATTTTAATTATGGAATGATAAAATAATTATAACCTTATATCCAAAATAATAAATGAAAACTGGAAAATTAATGATACTTATGTACGTCCTACCATCTCCATGATTATAAAATTGTGTGTTTTTCATTACATAAATGAATAAATTTATTTAAAAAGTATTATTTATGTTTAAAAATACTTATTATGTCCTGGCTATTATTTTGGAGATGATGTACATACAACCACCTTGACTATTGACAATATACCAAGATCAATTATGACTCCAGTAACGAAAGTCAAAAAACATTCTATAAGGACATAAATAATTAGATAATTCTAATAACATGATAATAAGTGATATAAAAGGAATAATGAGAATAATAATGGTTGGAATATGTTATAAAATAACTTAATTTTATTATTAATGAAGATAAATAAAGTATGAGGTGATTCAGACTGGATGTAACGGATTTCATTTCACCACTCTTTCGTTGTTTAATTTACAATTATATTAACCTTATTATTTAATAATGTTTATATCCAAACATTTTGACATGTCATATTCATTTATTATTAATAATAATTGTACTTATTGTTTTATTAAATTTAATTATTCTTGGAGATAAATATTTATATTTTCAATGTGTTATATGACTCATTTAATCTGTAATGTATAAATTATAAATTATTTAATTAATGATATTAATTTAAATATTAATTTATATGGATATAAAGGGATTATATATTAAATTTTATGTCTATATTTAATTTTATTTTAATTTATCACAAATAATAATTTTATACAAAGTGATTTACATCACCTAAAAATAGACAAAATGAATTTTTT
The DNA here is from genome assembly GCA_963277665.1 of Viscum album. NCBI lineage: Eukaryota > Viridiplantae > Streptophyta > Magnoliopsida > Santalales > Viscaceae > Viscum > Viscum album. The sequence continues at coordinate 456,804,829 of OY728142.1, forward strand.
TTCTTCTATATAGTAACAACGAATTCCCTATCACCATAACCATTATTCAATACATGGAATCTTCTATAAGTATTAATGTTTTTTAAATGGAAAATAAATCCATTATTTCTTTTTTGGATATCTTAGTATTGAAAATGATTCATAAAATGAAAATGGTATTTTTATATTGAAATGAATTTCATATGGGATTAGAAGAAGTTCATAAAAGGATTTTGTGATGAATGTGTTTTATTAAGGAAAGGGTATAAGAGAATTATATGGAACGAGTGAGCCTGAATTATCTTATATAAAGATTTGATCCCCATTGTAGCTTACATTTTATCCCGTTAAAACTTATTTGAAGGGATGATCTCCATAATAGTTCACATGTGAGCCTGATATTGATTAAATGAAGGGTGATCCCGATTATAGATCTCAAATTCCTGTGGAAATGATAATATTAGAAGTTATACATATTTTTATTCCAATTGAAATGAGTTTGAAAGGGATGTTAGTATATAATTATTTAACTCAGCTAAAAAGATGTAACTGCTTTCCAGTGGATATTTTTGTTTTTTCATTGAGAATTTTTTTTAGTTGTATTAATATAATAATTAATTGTTTCATCAGCTTGAGGAAAATTAAATGGGTTACCATGTTTTAAGAAGGATAATTGTATTCTTTTTTTATGTCCCTTACTAAGAATTTTGTTCACATCCCATTTTTTAAATTATTTTCTCAGTATTTATGAGATAATATCGTCAATTATGGACCCAAGTTAATGTTATGATTATTAAAAATGAAAATTAACCATGATAATATTTTAAATTTTATATGTTTTGGATGAATTGGATAAAATTGGAAGTGTATAATTTGTATTCATAGGGATTTTTTATGTAATAGGTATGGCTTAATTTTCTAAATCTCTAAAACTGACAAGCTCTCCAATGTGAATTTTTTACATTACATATGATTATTTAATGTTTAAGTATTGGTATATATAGAATGCAATATAGGTTATTGTAGATAAATTTAATAGTTTCTATGGTGTTATTTACATTGATATAAGGGATTTTATTTTATGGTTATCTTAAAATGATGTATCATTTTATGATTACCTTGTTTCTCTATATAAACTATGTTTTTTTAGAATGGTTTTATTTATAATAATTAGAAATTATTTAATAGGAATGCATCGAGAGGAAAAAACCATTCAATGAAAATTCATGAGGTTGTTGGAATCACATATGAACAGTTTGATGTTGTAATGGCATGGTTGAATCCAGATATAAATGGTGTTGTTATCCATGCATGAGATCATATAGATCAACCATAAGGGAATGTGTTTGTAGTGTAATATTTTTTGAGGCTATAACCACCATAATTCAATGGATCATCTGACCCCGTGGATGCTGAATGATGGATTAATACCCTAAAAAATATATTTGAAGTTATCAGATGTTCAGACCATCCATGAGAAACACTTTCCATCTTTAATTTTTTATGTGATGATGATATATGTTTTTCATTGATTAAGAAAACTCCAAATAAAATTTACATAGATTCCATGGAATGGGAATAATTTTAAGATATTTTACATGAGAAATATTTCCCTAAATTTATCATTCATATTACATAGTAATGATTCATGTAATTATAGAAAAAAGATGATGATCCATTTACCACATATGAAGAGAAATAAAAAATATAGGACATGTATATTTCATATATTATTTGAAACATTACGAGAAAAATTAATATATTTTACCCAATATTGAAATAAGGGATATGAAGATCTGATGCCTCATAAAAATTGAAATGTTATGAAAAAGTGGATTATTGTGCTGTGAATGTTAAAATGAATTTTTCCCACGCATACATTCCATGTTATGATAAGAATAAGAAACTATCAATTTTGTAGGTAATAGATAATAAACTAACTATGAATTCTAGACGTAATCATAAAACATGTTTCAATTTTGGTAAAATAGATTTTGGGGAATGTATTTCATGATCTGGAATGTGTTACTGGTATGGTATATTTGGTCACATTGTTTGTGACTAAATTGAAAATGGTCTTGAATCTTCCAATATTGTGATAAAATTTTGCTATTCTATTGTTAAATTATTTAGCTGCAATTAGTTGGGACATTATCAAAATAAGTGTTATGAAGTTAAATACCAAGGGACGAAATCTTTATGACCAGAAAGAACAAGGTTTTGGAAATCATTTTCTTATTCAATAGTTGATATTGAGCTATATGGTGATGTGATGGAAACTCATGAGATCCTAATATTTTTCGCCTGATAACCATATGTTCAAGGAATTAGACACACCCTGTGACGTTATATTTGATTTGATAATAAGTTATGAATGTCCTTTAGAAGAGATTATTTATGGGGTTATGTTTATGTATGAATTTTTTTAATTGTTGAACTATGCATTACTTCTTGACCTCTATTTTATGTTATTGATAAGCATTAAGGTTTATGTGATATTTTGTGATGTTTATTCCTCGGGATATACTTCCTAATTCATGGAGTATTATTAGAGTGAAATTGTGCTTATAAAATGGGAGGACCTCATGTATCTGTGTTTCATTATGTTCTTATTCTAGTATTTAAATTAATTCATCAACTCGGTCAAATGGATCATAAAACTAAAACATTATTCATTAAATTTTATTAGTGGTATTTTTACCCATAAAATATTTATGTTTTTTTATGGATAACATTCCAATGACTATGTTCTCTATCACTCTTAATTTTTTTTTGAGTGAGTTTTATAATCTAATTATGTGTTTTTATAAATGGAACCCATGTATATGATATATTGAGTGAATTTTTTATTTCACTTTCTTTATTTTTATGTATGGGTTTTATTGAATAATTTTTTCATTTGTGATTTTAATTAAGTAATTATGAAATGTAAAACCTTTGTTACTAAGATCAAAATTAAAACTGTGAGGAAACAATTTCCAAAAATGGGAAGAATTTAACATCCCAAATAAATATAGATTGAATCATTTTCATAATTATTAATATTTACAAATTAATTTCTTCTAAAATGGTGATCTGTGTTTGATACCATACTCTACACACAACAATGGGTTTTTCTAAAATCATTCATTATAATCATGAATTAGTTATACTGAAAAAAGATATCTTATTTTTATTATTATTTGATGTTTTATTTATTTAATTATTGTTAGAATTGTAGGAATTAATTATATTAACTAAATTATAAAAATAGTATTTAAACATGTTTATAAAATTATTAATAGTTTATAATTTTAATTATAAATGAATATAAAAACCAATTAAATATGACTGATTTTTATGAAAAATACTATTAAAATGGAAATAAGTGAGTTCATAAAATTAAAGAAAACACATCTGATGAATTTAATGAATGATATATATATTCATATTATATGAAATTTAATTTAAAATTCATCTTCTATGATTTCTAGACATGATATAAGAACAAATTCAATAATTATTGAAAAAATATTATTATTTAAAAAAATTCAGTTTTGTTATCTTGTGATGGAGAACCCATTTTAAATCATTATTTTCTTCTCTTTTATAATGTATTTTGTTTAATATAATCTTATTCATTCAAATAGGGACAACAATATTTTATTTGGATAAATTTATGGTATTTTAATATTTAAATTCATATATTAATTAATAGTGAAAAGTACTATAGTTTTAATTCAAACTCTCTATTTTTATAATTTGTTCTAATTGATAGATTATATCCTTATATGTTTTAAAATAGAATTATATTAATGTTTTATCTATTAATCCTATTTTCATAATTGGATGTAATTTAAAATTGTAATTACTTTTAAACACATGCCAATCTTTTGATGTTTAAAATTGAAAAACTATTTTCTTATTTTGACAAGGAGGGGTAATTCTAAATTTATTAGAGCTTGTTATGTGTTTTAAAATTTGAAAAAATGAATTCCATATATGGAATAAAAATATCCAAATTATTTAAATAGGTCCTGAATTTTGGACATTAGGATTAGTAACACTAGTAATTATATTATTACAATTGTTAAAGGGAAATCTGATAAATAATGGTAAATATATTAATATAATAAAATAAAACTACCATTACATTAATTATAATTTAACTGGATGAGTGTATTTCGACCATGATCATCCTTGGTTTGATTTAAGGACCACATGGTGTCACATGAAAGACATTAATGCATAGATAATATTTTAATCAATGAATAGTCCTTTTTAATGAACTTTTGTTTTTTATAATGTAATATATTTTAATATACAGTTATAATAGGTATCTCATTGAATATAAATAGTTATTGGAAATATATAAATATTACCTAAATAAAGGAAATGTATTTTAATTATGTGAAATTAAATAAGTCAATTTAATTGTGACACAAAATTATACAGTAATATCATAATTAATGAAAGAATCATATAAATTATATTATTAATTTTAAAATAAATATTATTTTACATAATTTATTCCATAAATGATTTTTTGTATATATTTGACATTTTGGGGCTAATTTAAAGGGTTTGTTTTAAACTTTCCTTTCTGTTATGATATTTTTTTAATGTCAACTACTGAATAGTCATCTATTGGTATTTTAAAACATAAAATAGTATATGAAATGTTACCCAAATCCAAAAAATATATATAATTCATCAAAATGGTAAAGATAGATTGTAATATTTCATTATCAACACAATTATTGGTCGTTTTACATTTTATGATAAATATATCAATTAAAAAAATTAAATAACATGATATCTTAGTAAGATTAAAAATGGTAAAATAAGGGTTAAAAATAAAAAGATAAAGAATAAAATATATTTCAAATAAATAAAATTTTATTTAGTTGATGGGGATTAGACCCAAAATCTGAATATATTCCAAAATAATATTTTTGGTCACCAATTGGATTAATATTTTACTTTATATGATTTTAATAATTTCATTACATACAAGGGTGACCCTCCCCTCTAATATAAAAAGGAATCCATTCCTCTCTTTTACTCAAAATTCATAAACCATTTATTCAGTCTTTAACTATTCAAAACCATTCCATGAATCCCTATTCACCTTATTTAGTCTTTAGTTTTTCAATAAATCACTTCTATGATGTGTTAAGGTGTTCTTCAAAAGAGATTAACTAAAAAATTGTTGATATTAATTTTGTGTTTCTATTTATTTTTATCTTGCACTTCATTAAAATCTCCTCCAACTATGATGAAATAATAACTAAAATATAATAAATATATTGAGTTGTTATTATTTTAATATATCATTTCAAATATATCTACTATTTAATTAAATGGGAAATGATAATTTCATTCGGGTGATGGACAGACTACCACCTCGTAAACCGATATAGTTTGTTTTTCATTACTGTATCTCAACAGTGGTTATAATGATATAAATAATCATTCTATATGAATTTAATGTAATATTTATCATAATAATATAATAACATATCAATTATATTCTAATGTTACATGCACATTAAAATGATAATGTCGTTCGCCCGTATATGTGAAGTATCACCCCCACGAAGCAGTGTGAAATGTTTTTATTCACCACATCAATTAGAAAAAATATATATAAAAATAAATTTATATTATTATTTTAATTATATAGTTGTCATTTTTAAAATAGAAAATAATAATCATCTTATTTCATTAATGATTAATGAAAATCGAAATATTACTCACGTGTACGTACAACTTACTATCTCCATGATTGTAAGGTTGTTCATTTTTCATACTATATATAAATGGATAGATTTTTTTAAAAAAATTTCTTTATAAAATTTATTATTATATAATTTATTTGATTATATAAATGATTTAATTATTACCACATGTTCTATTAATGTCGTACCAAGTTAATTTTTGACCCATGTAACGAATACCGACAAAACGTCCGATATGAACTTAAATAACTGTGTAATTGTTATAACATGATATTATGTGATATTAAATAGATAATTAAGATTAAAAATGATCTCGAGAAATTATAAAATTATATATGTTTATTATTAGTGATGATAAAAAATATATGAGACTATTCAGACTTGAAGTAATGGATTTCGTATCAATCTTCTTTCATTAAATCGTTTTTTTGATAATATACGCCTATATTTATTTATAAAGATAATATATTGACAATATTACATTTAAAATCCATATTTTATCTATCATATTACAATTTTTTGTTTTTAAATTTATTAATTCATCTTGATTATGATTAAAATGTTCAATGTGGTATTAATGACCATGAATGTTTAATGATTTTAATATCAAATAATTTTTTCATTATATTATTTAGTATTTTTAATTATTTTGATATAAAACTGTAATAAATGAATTTTTATGTTGATAATGAATTTCATTAAATGTTTTAAAATATAATATTTTTATACAAATCATTTTACTATCTTTATAAAATGATCAAATGAATGTTTTTCCTATATACAACAATAACGTCTTCTTAGATGAAATAAATGTTATTTGATACTTGGATTCCTCTATAATACCTATGGTTTTTTAAAAGTAAAATAAATACATTATTCATATTTTGGAAATATTGGTATTGAAAATTGGTTATTACATAAAAAATATATTTTTATACCGAATTTATTTCAAATGGGATTAGATGATATTTTCAAAACGATTATGTGATGAATGTGTTTTATTCCTGAAATGAAACATGAGAATTATTTGAAATTAGTTATCTCGACAAAGTGTATATGACGGGTTGATCACTATTGCAGCTCATGGGTGATACCGTTATAGCATATATGACAGGATGATCCCCCTTATTTATATTATTCGATAAGTCACGTAAAGGATTTATAATTTCTTTTTATGTTTTTATTTTTTTTTATTTTTGAAAAAAGTATGACTTTTATTTACGTAAATATGTTTTTTTTATCATTTCAAGGAAAATAAAATGGGTTACCATGTTTAAAAAAGACCATTGGTATTTATTTTTTATGTCCTGTTATGATGTATTTTTTATCATCCAAGGGTTTCGTATGTTTTCATAGTATTAAAGGGACAATAGAGTTGTCATGGAGTCAAGGAAATGTTACGATGATTAAATTTGAAAAGAAACCATGTTTCATTTCATAAAATATTTTTTTATGGAAGAAATGGATACTGTTAGAGGTGTATTACTTTTCATTTTATGGTTTAGTTATGTAATATTTATGTCATATCTATCATAATATATAACCCCAAAATGATCCTCAATGTTAATTCTTTTCATATTATTAAATTATGTTATGATTAAGGATGGGGCCTTATATCATTCTTCAATGATCACTTTTGTTTTGTTTACATGTGAAACCATTTATTTATATTTATATTAATTTTATACAGTATCATAAATATATTAAATAGGAGGATATTTTTTTATTATATGATTTATACCTACACTTTCATGCATGACCATCAAATGAGACACACAATCATTATTTATGTGTACAGTGAACTACTCCATCATGAACTGATGTCGTTCGTTCATACAGTTACAACCATAAATGGTTTTAATAGTGAGTAATTTATAGTTTATATATTATGATAATATTTATATATAATTTAATTTTACATAATGAACATTTCACAAAATCATACATTCATGCCTTATATTTTATGGGAATATGATAATATCGTTTGGGTACATGTGGACTATAGACTTTTCAATGTGATGTGATTCATTCACATCGTACATGGAATTTATTAATGATTATTTTAATTAAAATATGTGAAATATTTGAAATATTTATTTTTCTGCAATAATTATTTACATATATATCACTTAAATATCGTTTGTTTAAATATGAAAATCAAATGAAAGTAGCATTCATGCGTACATATAGCCTATCGTCGCCATGAACGGTGCGTTTAATTTCATATATCCAATATTATGTTTTATTCTAAAAATATATATTATAAATGTGTAATTTAATTTAATAACGGTTTATATTCTGGATATAGTTAAACCATGATTGGCATAAAAATATAAATTAAAAAAAACTCGATTATCTAAGTAATTACAAGTCAAAATGATGAATATAATTAAATATATTAAATAGAATAGTAATAATATATTACAAATGAATAATATTTGATATTATAAATATGATTATTGTTTTTTAAAAATTTACTAACATTTTAAATATCATTATACAAGAATTTAATGGATGTTCACCCAAAAGGAAATTCATGGAAAGGGATTCTTGTATTAATTTATTATCATCAAGGCATACTCTATTTTTCCCAAAATATCTCTTGTGTGGTGTATATACTATCTATATTATATTTAATATCATGAATAAATTTATCTTACTTGTATATATATATTTATTTGATGTTATTTCCTTCTTGGGAATTCTAATTAAATGTAACCATATGGTAATGAAATTTCATAATAGTATTCCTTTCCAATGAGTTATATTACATCCTAATTGTCATTAATATCTTATGATTATTAGTATATCGAAATTTACAATATATTAAGTTATTTACAAAACTTATATGATTATTTATATATGTTAGACATAAAGAATTCATTTATTTATTCTCAATTAAATGTTTTGATCATTTTAAGGGTTTATATCACAATCTAAATCTAATAAAAAAAGATCATTCTTGAAAATATATCATATATTTTTCTTAATATTTTTATATAAAAAAATTAATTTTATTCTATTCTGGTTTTTAGTTATCTTTTTCATCTAATAGAACACTTTTTTTCACTATGGTACAATTTTTTTTAGAAAATGATATTAAGAAAACATGAAATCATTTCCCTATTTAGTTATAGAACCAGTCTTATTATAAGTCCCCAATTATCAAAAAAATGTTTTCATAATTTTCTTCAAAAATTACAAATTGATTTATTAGTGTATTTTTTTAGTATTTTAAAATTTTATGTCAACTTTTAAGAGTATTTTCATATCTTTTTATGATTTATTCACATTTCTAAAAAAATCATTATAAAAAGTATGTTTTATTTATCTTGACCAACATCTAAAAAATTAAACATCATCATTTCTTTGATAATTGAATTAATTTTTTAAAAGGATAGTTTTTAAATAGTTTTTAAAATGTAATTTTCATTGAAAAAGATATTGAAAATTTTCTTAAATATTAAAATAATACTTTCCTCATGAATGGTCACAAATGAAAATTTTATATTATTTATATTCATCAGGTCCAACAACCCATTATCTACACTCCATATGGGATATTTCATATTCATACAATCCTTATTCATTATATATTTGGCCTTTTTTTATTATTTCTTTGGATAGTATTTAAATTCACTTACATTATACATTTTTATAGTATCATTGATATAATAAATAATTAGTGATAATTTTATATTAAATTTCCCTTAAATATCAAAATCATTTATCATTGATATGATTATTTTCTAAACAACATACAACTTTTACACATGGTGTTTACTATTATATCAAGTTGATATCTAGAAAAATATTGGCATACTATTATCTTTTACTGAATTAATATATTTAATAAGGTAAATTTTTCTTCAGTTAAATCAATTACTCAATATCTGTATAATAGTTTGGAAAAGTACAACATGGGTTTAGATTAATTTGATATATTCCCCTAGATTAATTAATAGTATTATTAAATGAAATAAATTTTTAATAAATACTTAGGGTTTATTAGAAATAAAATTATAAAGAGGCTTGTGAATTTTCTTTAATGATGTCTGTAAAACCATATTGTGAATGGTCTTGATAGCAAAGGTAACCTGTACATAGGACACATGACATCCAATAATTATTAATTAATATCTTTTACGTTATTATTATTTTCCATGTTGTTTAATATTTAAAATTATATGTGGATGAATATCATTTTCATTTTATTTGTTAAATTGTAGGTGTTTTAGTTTTTTAGAATTTCATATAGAGTATGCATTATCTATCTATTTTAATGTCACATGTTTCATGTTATTAACTTTCCATATTTTTCATCCACTAAACTAATTTTTTTTTGGATTATATTTAATGTTATTTTATATATTTACATTTCCATATTTATTAATCTTCTTGATTTATTATTTATTTTGATGTACTTATCCCTTTCTAATAATTTTTGCGACCCTTATTTTTTTCATTCCCAAAGAATACTAAATTATACTATGAAATATATGAATGGATATGCATATTGGGAATAAATTTATCTTTAGATAAATAAAATTTATGTTTTAATAAGGGCATTTTTTCAATAAAAAACTCATGTATGTATATGGTTTTCTAAGATTAAAAAGATGATCTGTCTTTGAGATGAATTTCCTTTTAATCTGGCCATTTTCATGGTAGTAAACATCGACATTAGGCATTCTGGTGTCAATTCACTATAATTTTTATCAAAAGAAGTTTATTAAAAACCCTGAGAACTGGATTTAGGATAACATAGATTACAAAACATGTCCCTTTGGTATAATTTAAAGATAAGTATATAAGAACATTATAATGTTCCAGTAAGATAGAATTATGTTTTTTTTCCTACAAATACATCCATGTATGGATACTACATGTGAACATGGTTATGGAATAGATATGCCATGGGTTAAAAAAACCAAAATATAGTATTGGGATTGACTCAAGTGTATCATGGTGCCTGACAATGGGCATTAATCTGCATATTTTTAACAGTGCTAGGGGATTATAATAGGATGAATCAATTTTTTTTAAAACTATTATGAAGGATTTGAAAGGTTAATGACAATTAATTGTGAAAGTTTAACATCAGAAAAAGGGAAAACTTATGTTGAAAAATAGACTATGTATTTATGTGTTGTTCTTGTATTGAAAATCATAGTAAACACACAATTTAGTAAATACCAATTTCATAATGATGTCCATTATATCTGTTTTATAAATAATATTTACACTTTTTAGAAAAATGACAACATGCATATCAGGTGATAACCCATAATTTCTTCCCAGGTGGTGGGGTTTTTTTCATGATTAATGTACGATATGGTTTTTGATCCTACCACAATCCTATGTGATGTCCTGGTTAAGGATTAATTATTTATAGTTGAATAATATGTTTAGTAAATATTAATAATGTAGCTGTAGTATCATTTTTGGTGTTTGATGATTAATGTATAAACAATATTGGTTTGGTAAAATATTTAGAGTCAAACATAAATGCATGGTTTATGGTTCTTACATTACATAAAAAATGAATTTTAGATCTTGATGAATAATAAATGGTTTCATAGTAGGATATTAATTTCATGAAGTCATGTCTGAATTTTAATTTGATCGAAGCATAAACAAAAGACTACATTGTCCAAATGAAATTAAAATATATAATGTAATTATATTTATTATATTCCTGATCCATTCAAAATTCATCAACATTAGAAAAATTATATTTAAAACAATTTGATCATAATACCTATTTTTTTCCAAAGTTCTTTTAAATAATCAAAGATTTATGGATTTGAGGCCATATATATTCCATTTATCATAAAATTGTTTTAATCAATGAACTCAATAAACAATGTAAATAATTACAATTTTCTTTCATGTATGAATCTATACATTCCACTATCATTATCCAAATTAGATATATAGTAATATGTTATTAAATGTAACTTATTTACTTCACATTATCACATATTAAGAGGATATCTTATCATATATTCTCAAAATATGTTATTTAAACAATTTTTTTTTCAAATATAAAATCCTAGATTTCCATTAGCATTGAAAAATTAAAAATTCAAAAAGATCAAATAATTAATTTTTATTGTGTATGAAACAAAACAAGAAACATAGATATACATATAATCTATTACTAATTTATGATATATTTTATATTTTATGTAAATTTAATATATTTTATTGATTGAAATTCATGAAATACTAATTTAGCTTCCTTCACATGTTACTACTAGTTTCATTGATATCTATTGTTATAGGGAACTTCATGTATTACATAACACAAATATATTATTAAAACATTAATTTTTTATATAATAGGATATAACATAGGCATTAATTTACTAGTTAAAAATATAAATAGATAACATATTAAAATATATGGATCAAAAAAAATATAAAATTAATTTATTTTTATGAATTTTATGTATATAAGAACCAATTTAATTTAAAGGATATTTTGTTTTAAATACTATTATTATGCTCTTTTTCTGTATTATAATAATTAATTAAATAATCTACTAATAGTAAATGATTTATTTATAATATATATTATATTTTAAATAATATATTTTTCAAATTTATCTAATATATTTAAAAATCACTCGATAAGAATAAATATTGCTTTATGCCTAAGAATTGTATGATTCAAATAAGGGTAATTTTTCTTAATTTTAATACAGCACCTATTTTAGAACAAAATTTTAAAAATATTATAATCATTATTTTTGAAAATAAATATCATTTTTGATATTTTAATAGAAAATAATATTTTATTGATTTTTTATATTTTTCTGTGAGGTTTCAATATTTTAAGAATAATGAAAAATACTAAATTTTAATTGAAAAATACTATTTCATAAAATTTATTTACATAGTTAAAGTATAATATAATTTTTATTATAAGTAATACAAGTAAAATTATAATTCAAGTAATTCAACTTAATTCATTTGAATAATATTTTCATTGATATTTCATAAGAAAGAATTTTAATATTTTCGGAATTTGTACCTTAAATACCTAATTCTGCATCAAATATTCGTGATTAAATTTAAATATATATCTTCAGATTATGTGATTGGAATTTAAATAAACTAATTAAATTTTTTTAAATATTACAATTTATAATTTCAAAAAGGATCAACTTAGTTTTTGACATAAAAAATTAAACACAATTATTTAAATAAATTACAACAATTAAGAGAAAAATTTAATTAACATGGGACTGAACCGTAATCATAAGGACTAAATTAACCAAAAGAATTACCAAAAAACAATTTATATTAATATTTATACGATATAATATTGTTTATTAGTTATAATTAATTATTAGATCAACACATCATAAATAAAAACAATGATGTAATTCCCTCATTCAAAATATTTCAAGAATGAAACTTCTCCCCACTATTAAAAGGAAATCAACCCTCCCTATAATACACACCTGTATATTCAATTGGATCATACATACAATGACGAAGTAATATCAAAAATTCCCCCTAGTCATCCTATAATCTCTACATTGGTTATACAAAAATCAAACCATGTTTTTTGGATTAAACTAAATAGAGCTACTCTAATAAGAGGTAACATTCTTCAACTAAAAATTTTGGTTCATTTACTTCTCCAAAATTTCAATTGTGTTGATAACATGATTTTATAATAAGCATAATATATTCAATATAGTGAGATATTTATATGTTTATATTTCAAACTACACATTCACAGACATCCATAAAAGGGATACCCAATCATTGTTCATGTGTACAATGTACTACTATCTCAAAAAATTGATGGATTTCATTATTCAATTTACCAATATTTAATTTTGGAATAATAATTAAATTATCATTTCTATATAATAGATATATTATTTATAATGTATTTATAATTTTTAAAAAATTTAAATAACTTTAATTTTATACCTTTAATATATTACGAATATGGTAACATCATTTTTGGATGTTTAGACTATTGACTTCTCAAAGAGACATGACTTGTTGACATATAAGATAGAATGTATTGAGAATGGTTTTAGTATAAATATGTGACATATATGACATAAATATAATAGGTTGATAATAATATTCATAGAAATCGTTTAGTTTACATTTTTCTAAAAAATAAAATGTAATGGATCTACTGTTCTTGAATGATGTTTGTAGAACCAAAAATAAAAATAGAAAAATTACATGAAAAACATTGCTGAAATAACCCGACATGATGAATATAAGGAAAGATACTCAATAAAGAGGTAATGATATATTATAATATAATCAGATATGATATTATAAATATTATTTTGGTTCTTTTAAATGTTAATTACAAGATTATAGCAGTTATATAGTAATTTAATGGTTGATCAACCTAAAAAACAGAAGGAATGGGATTATAATCTAACTTTTTCTTATGTGATACATACACAATTCTGACCATATATTAATTTTTTTTGGTTTATATAATTCCCATATAACATTTTATGTCATGAATGCTTTTAACTTTATTGAATTTAGAGTCTCATTTTATTTTATTTTGTTCATAGGGATTATGATTCAAAAGATACCAAGTGGTAAAGAAATTTCACATCTCCATTCCTTTTCCTTTGTTTATATTACACCTCAATGTCAATAATATAATAAAATTATTGTATTAATTAATTTTACTATTTATTGATGTATTTACACTTATTATATGGGTATTTATAGTTGAAACACATAATGAATACTTTTATTAATTTTTTCTTCACCATTATGATCATTTTAATGTTTTATTTGACAATATCATTCTAATCAAGATTGCTCATTCATGAAATTACAATAATGTATTCTATATGATTTTTGTTAAATAATAAATTTAATATTCTTATTATCAGTTTACAAATATCTTATTCATGTAATAATACTATTTTCCCATTATTTAGATCCCAAAAATGTTTTGAAAAAATTTCGAAGAAAAAATGACATTATTTACCTTTTTAGTTAGAGAATCTCTTTTCCTCTAAAACCATATTCTATATAAAAATGAATTTCTATAAAAATTAGAAAAAATGTCTATTTATAGTGATGTTTACACTTTTTGGTCTCTTGGAAATATTTTTAATGGAATATAATTCTCTCCATCCCATCGATTCCATTTTATTACCTTCTTTCCGTAAAATATTAATTGCCTTTTATAATGTATGATATATATATAATTAAACATTAAAATTTATTTTATAATTAATTTAAAAGATTAAAATGTGGATTTATATTCAGATGTTATTTTTAAAAACTAATTTTAATGAAATAGATTTTAAATTGTTTTAAATGAAAATGATATTTTCCTGAATAATTTTTTGAATGATCTTTTTATAGTGTTTCTTTTCATCAAAAACCAAATACCCTTATATATATTTTACTAGAGATATTTTTTATGTTACTTTCCTTATTTTTCATCTAAATGGTTTAAGATTTATTTTCCTGTGGATAGAATCGACATTCACTTCCATGATTCATTTATATATTCCCCTTGACATATTCAAATTCCAATGATTATTGAACCTTAAAATTCCCCAAATATCGAAATAATTTTTCATGTATATGAATATAGACTAAACCATACACCATTTTAATATATTTTGTTTAATTGGGATTCCATTTGATATTTGGGGAAATATTTTTAATCATTACTTTTTATTAAATACATATAATTGATAAGTCACATTGATCATTAATTAAATATATTACTCTATATATGATGAATTCCTTGGATATGTTCAAATCATGTTGCGTATCGTGTCTATAATACCCTTTATGCATTGGTAGTATTATTGGTTTAAATCAGTAGGTAACAAACCCATTGTTTTAGTTAACAAGCAGATTCTAAACTGTTTGGAGAAAGGATATGATGGTATTATGCTAAAACCTCTTTTTATTTGTCATGATAGAAAAGGTACCATGTACGTAGGAAATATGGATTATAATAATATGGAATTTCTTCATTAATGTTATTGTTTTTTTCTATGATATTTTCACACTGAAATTATTTTTTGATTCATTTCATTCATATTTACTCGAATAAACAATAAGTGTTTTTTGTGATTTTAGTTTTTTATAAATTATGTATTATCTATTTACATTAATAGCATGTATTTCTAGTTACTACCTTTCTATATTTTTTCCCACTTTATTATATTTTTATTAATTACATGTCATGTGTTTTTAGTTATTTATCATTTCATATATATTCATTATTTATTTTACTATACATAAACCTTAGTGATCATCTAATCTCACCATTATTGTTTATCATTCCCTGGGAATCCAAGAAGTTAACTATTATGGTTATGAATGTATATTATACATTAGATTAATTTTATCCATGAATGAATATTATTTTCTTTTTAATAAGAGTATTCGTTTTTAATAAAAAATTATATTTATATCTAGTTTACAAAGACTACTAAACTGGTTTATACATTGGGATAACATTCTGTATAATCATTCCAATGTATTTTTAGTAGGCACTCTGTTTGGGATTTCCTGGTTCATGTAAATAAAATTAATTTTTAATCCCTTATAATATAAATACCCCAATGTGTGAATTAATAATGTAGTTATGTGATAATACTGGTCCAACGAATATGAACTTTCTTGATCTCCACGTATAGTGACAAGAGGGGTTGGAGTAATTATCCTTAGCTTAGTTATGTTATACGATGAGATTAAATATCTCCATTAGGCTGGTTGAGATTAGAATATAGATATTGTTACTCTGTTTCTTCAGATGAATGTACCATATCTGGTATCACATGGATGAATATGGAGTGGGTGGGTGGTAGGTTTAACATGAGAGATACAATGGAAGTGATATGGTGGTTATTCTATAAATTGATACAAATTCTTATAAATCATATCTTACAAGGCCTAAGTTTCCAAGTTATAATTGTGATGATAAATATGGATAATATACATTCCAATTCATGGCTGTTGATCTAAGATATGATACTGAGATCAAGGTTCCCATATATGTTTCTCGTTCTATTTGGTGAACATGTTTACCCAAATGGGATACCTTGAGTGTTATTTAAAAATGATTTGACTTTTATATAGTAGTGATGTCTATGGGTGTAACCACTAAACATTAATTCATTTCATGAGAATGATATTGCATTATTGATAATTTTGGTTAATTATTTCTTTTGGATGATAGGTTTTATATAAGGAGAGACCGGTCTTCTTACAAACTGTTTCATTAAATTTTCAATGATAAGTTATTAGGGGGGGGTTGCACATATCCTAAGACATTATATGGAACACCCAAAAATTAAACTAAGATTCAAACTTTTTTATCTATATGGATTGAATAATTTGGCCACTTTAGATTAAATTGGTTAGATTATATCCATTATATTAATAGAATAGACTCACATTATTTTTCAGTTGATCATTATATTGTAAAATCACGAGGAAAAAATCTTTGGATTTGGTTTTTATGATAATTTATTTATAATTTCTTTGTAATAACTCTTTTTTGGGTTAGGTTTACGTATAATGGAAATGATGTTTGGATTTATCAAATAGGATAATATGATTTTCATCGACTCAAACATTTGAATTATATATTTACGAAATATTATATTTTCTAGGGTCTTCCATCTAGGAATTGGGTGTATTATTGGCGCAAATATATTACCCAGGTCATGCTCTTATGAATAAACCATAGCCCTTTTAATATTCGTATTTTCTGTGATTAATTCCTAAAAATGAGTTCTTTACATGATATTATATTTCTTATTTTTAAAAAAATGTTCATTAATGTTGTGTGGCATGTTCGGAGACATCAATTGATGGACTAATAATATATAATCAATCTTGTGTTTCACATTAGAATATAATGATCATTTATGGATTATTTATTTTACTCCTCAATAACTTATTTATTTTTTCGGAAAATATTTCATACATGTTCCCTAAATTTATTAGATATCTAAAAACCTTCATTATTGGATTACTACAAATTCAGACTCACTCCATTGTTTAGAATCTATATTATTTTAGTTCTTTAGTATCTATCAATATTCACAGGTTCGGTTTTTCAGATGGCCTAGTGTATGAAGATGTGGAAAGATAACATAGATGTTATTAGAGACTGAGATGTGATGAGTCATGCAGATGGAAGTAGAGAATTAGTTAATTTTAAGCATTTTATATGCGTATATGTGGTTGGATGAATTGTAAAATGGTATTTTATGATTGTATGATCAGACGCCTTTATGACTGAATTTTTCTTCTTATTCATTAAATATACAAGTTTATGTGTTGTATTTCATTCATGTACCCTAATTTTTTATTTTTTTCTATGTTGTTTGGTTTATTTTGACACTATCATTACAATCTCAGATATGGGTGTGTAGGGTCCCCATAACACATCCTTTTACACCATTACGAGTCAGCATTATGTGATTTATAGAAGGTGTGTATGAGGTTCAGTCCTATCCCTAACTAGTTACTATTTATAGTGAACTAGGGATGGTTTTTTAAATAAATATTAAATAACATTTTCTAATTTCATAATTGTATTTATTTATATTTAATTGAAAATAATATTGACCATTTTTAATTTGGGTTACATTTATATATTAAAAATTATTTATAATTTAATTCATTCAAAATTAATATATTTCAATTTTATGATCCACATATATTCATCTATGAAATAATTTTAGTACAAGGATACATTATCAATTAATTTATTATTAAATTTATTATATATATGATTTTTTACACATTAAAATTGAATATTTAGATATACGTTTAATTTTTAATGTATTATCACATTTTAGAGACTATATTTTCAATAATTATGATTTATTTATCCTTTTTTACTCTGGAATAACAATCATAATTTACTATTTTATATCATTCATGTGTATATTTCCAAAAAAACGATATGAATCTCTTCTGTGATTGAATATGGTGTGTTATCCCTTTCAATTTGTGAATCATATGTATGTTATGACTTATAAAAAAAATGTAAACCAATTTTTATTTATTGGTTAATGATTATTTCATGAAATATTGATAATATGTGGAATACATATATACATTTAATGAATTTATAATGTGTGGGTCTAGAATTTTATATCCCTCTAATACATTTTGTAATGATTTATGTTTCTTAAGATAATTATTTTATGTGTATACATGATGTCGGTATTTATGTTTATATGTTATGAATATACATGATGTTGTAATATATGTTCACAATTTTTTTAATATACATGATGTAGTCAACTATGTTCACATAATAATATGTATAAATTTTGTGGTAATGTATATTCACAACTATTAAGATTTCTAATTCAAATTTATTTAGCATTCATTTTTTAAAGTCATCATTAGTCATGATTATCATAATTATAATTCTTATTCTATTTATATGTAATATGTTGTGCTTTCATGATAATTTTTTAATGGTTATACATTATAATATATTTTAATATAATCATTAACTATGCATAATTATTATTGTTACATGATCTCATTCCATTAATCAATTTATTTATTCTATGTTGATGTTACTTTAACATGGATATTCTAGTGATATCCTATCCATAACTCATTGACATTAATTTCACTAATTGATCATTTCTGTTACGTCCTTTTTATATTTTTCCAATCTTCCCATTAAATGAAGAAGAATATTAATCATGAAATGTTTCATATGGAATAATGTATAAGTTTATATTATTGATGAAATTTTTGTGTTGTTTTCTTGTAATGATGTAATATAAGAGATCTTCAAAACAAAATAACATTGGGTTATTAAAGAGTGATTAATTTGAGATATATAATGATTAAATATCTAAAATTATGTAATGTAATTTAATTTTTGTATTGGGTTGTATTAATGAAATTTATATTATATATACAAGAGATGCATCCTTCAGATTACGGAACCTAACTGGGTTGTTCCTACTATTGTATTCAAATATTACCAGTAAAGCATAGTCAATGTCTAGCCTTTGTCCATTTATTAATAATAAAAAATAATCAAGCATATATAAAAAGGGCGAAAAGACAACTACAGATCTTAAAATTCATACACATTAACACATCCATTATATATTTCATCCTCTGTAGTAGTTAATTATCACATTGATCATTTATTATGCTTAAGTACCTTTGCATATTTTTTTTATGATTAAACTTCTCCAAAGATATAAACACATTATAGGAGTGCATAGCCCATATTTCCTTCACAAGATAATATCTAGTAGGCATCGTCATTAGGAGATATGATTATTATTTCCTCATCTATCCCCATGGTGGAAAATTAATAGTATCTTCATTCTCGAGCATCTTCTTCCTCCCACCCTAATCCACATCATTGTCGGAAGGTCGTACCACACTAATCTCATTCTCCTTATCACTATCTGATATGTCACCCCATATTAAATGTATTTTCACCTCTTGGTATCCATTATTAAATACCCATTCCTATTGGTCTTTATATAAATGTCAATCAGGGAAAGACAGTGTGGCCACTCCAAAATATTTAGCATTACACATTCTCTAGTGGAATCATCCTTAGAAAAGAAATTAGACTACCACATGACACCTTACTTTCATGTATCTTCCTCCTTTGTATGAGAATTATCATTATTTTCCAGTTCTATAAAAAGATTATCGGAGGATATTGTGAGTGTCATTCCTCCCGCATCAACCTCCTACCCTAGAATCTCTTCAACACAGGCATCAACCACCCTCAATTCTGAAAAAATTGAGTCCAGATGCAGCGCAGTCATAGACTCTATCTGCAAGGATCAAGATTCCCAATTCTCCACTGTAATTTTATTAGCAATACCAAGATTAATCTTTATGTTCTCAAAACTCTTCCTAACTATCGGATCATGTAGCCTCTTTTGCACCTCGTACAGATAATTCCCATGAACTGTGAACTTAGGAGCGATATGCTCCAAATCCCAGACCACTGCAACATGATATTGTTCATCAGCCCTTGCATGTCTAGTATAAGATAAATACCCTTGATCACATTCAGCAGTATCACAATGTGGTTGAGTACTCTTATACAAATCCTTCATCTACAGCGAAGATGAACCAGATGAGACACAACCATCACTACCCATTCTCAAAAACCATGGTGAAGCCCCAACCAGACCTTTTTATCGAGAAACCAAATCTGCATGCTCGAGACGACCACATGAAACATAATAAAACATTTATTACTAGAATTTTACATCCTACTCATACCGAAACGCTTTCCTATCCATTATCAAAACCCAATTCACAGGTTGTCTCTCAACGTTAACCTCCACTTAATTATGTGGAAAAATGTGATGACAAACCACCTCTATCTGATGATCAGAACACATATGTTTTCCCATTATGTTCCCAATGGCACACAAAATAGTGGTATTTTGAATGGATAGAGGGAGACCAGGGAGACTCACCCTTGTATCCATCATCGAGGGATCGCATCTCATGTGAATGTGGAGATTCCATCAAAGAAGATAAAAGGGATCTCATTGCATATTTGAGGGGATCTAGACCAAGTGGTATTTAGGTCATCTTCTATCTCAAACTAGATTATCAAATGAATCCTCTTAATTGTGAAAACTATCACACACTCCTGATGATCCCACAAATTGAAAAAAAGTGGCCATATTCATCAACTTATGGACACTGATGATCAAACATAGCCACCTGCATGAGTTTCTAGAGATTTGTTGCACCATTAAGCTCCTATAAGGAACGATGGAGTTGAGGCACACCTTTTAACTTCTCAGGGAAATTATGATATAGTTATTTGAATTTAAGGAAAAATGTCAAGATTGGTGAATGACAAGAAGGCGTTAAATCTTTTATGAGATTGAGATCACGGACCTCCACCTTCTGATGGAGAGAGGGGAGCATGGATCCCAGACATTAGTTTGAGGGCATTATGGAAGGAGAATAGTTCATCACGATGAAATCCTCCCCACTTGTATTCCCCTATTATAACAACACTTATATACATAGTAATTATAGTACATATAGCACTGAATTCATTATAAAATTAGGCAATTATATGAATTTTATAGTGTGGATGAAATTAATTTTCCAAATAATATATTTCTATTTGTTAACTATTTTCTATAGAATAATATTGATTATTAATTGTATCTTATAAACTCTTAATTTTATTGTGAAAAAATCATATTTGATAGAAATAAATTCTGTGAAACAATGAACTATAAAAATCATAATATTATGGTGAAATTATCAATTCAGAATGTATTGGTAAGTTATTATTAGATTAAAAAATATGATTAATAATTTATTTAATGCCTAAATTTTACAATAATTTATTTTTTAGGATAATCCACCTATTATAATAAATATTATTTATCCCATTATAGAAGAAATAATATAGGGAAAGGGTAATCTCGATGCTTGAATTG
This sequence comes from Viscum album, assembly GCA_963277665.1. NCBI lineage: Eukaryota > Viridiplantae > Streptophyta > Magnoliopsida > Santalales > Viscaceae > Viscum > Viscum album. The sequence continues at coordinate 456,827,000 of OY728142.1, forward strand.
CCCAAGATACACCCAAGAGGGGATGCTTTATGTTCTCAAACACACATCCAAATATAAAAAAACTAGAGGTGATAACATAAAATATTCATGGAGAGGATATAACCATAAATATAAAGTCAGAGTGTCATTATATATTCTACCAAAATTTCATTATGACTTGTCTATATTACAAAAATCTAAAAATAATTTAAAATAAATACGGTTCCATTATTGTCCCCATGATAAAGAATAGAAAATCAATAAAATAGTCATCATGATGCATAAAAACAATATAGACAAATAATAACATATACACGTGTAAAATAAGCTTCACCATATAATAAAAACTAAAAAACACAAGTTGATACATATGAATTATAGTAACTGGATTGTAAAAAATAATGGTTATTGGCCCAATACATATAATCCTCTCTTCAAAATCCATAGCCTCTTTAACCTACTAAAAATTATCCATAAGTACATCTATAAGGGATATCATTTCCATAAATAAAATATAATGGTTTAACCATTTATATTCAATCCCATATCGTGTACAAGGGCACTTGGTGATTCTAACAACCTATTTTGACTCTACCACATTCTTCAACACGTTGAGTACTGTTATAATCAAGTAGATGTTCATGAAATTAATATATTGAAAATCATCATACATTCCTAACCCACCTACCCATAAATATGTCTCAACGTATATAACGATGAATAAAAACTATATCAACATTTATATGCCATGCTTATGAAATATGTAACCCTGAATTCGTTTGGATAATTATGGTAATATGAATTTATAGATACATCATAATGATGACAATTGGGGAAACACATGTCAATATATCAGAATATAATATAGAAAAAATTCAACTAAAACAAATATAACAGGTAGTCCAAGAATAGTAATTCATATAATATATAATAATCAATATAAAAATTGAATCTAAATAGGAAACCTATTGTAATTTTAAAAATAGATTCATTGTTAATTATCTCATGGACACATATTTTATCCACTTTTCAATATTTGTAAAGTCATATGACATAATATTAAAATAAAACCACTTAATAATATCAAACAAACTCCCCCCAAGGAGGTTAGGTTATATAGATTATCTAATTCTTATATAGATTCATTCAAATTATTATAAGGTGGGAATTATAACTGTTTATGATGTTCATGAGATGAATTACATATACAAAAGGTTTATATCATGGATAATAACATATTTCATCATCATAGTAAACAATCATTAGATAGATCCCAAATATTCAATATATCACACAATCAAACCATCCATATTATGTATTTCCCAGTAGAAAAAGTCAATTAAAACCATTATTTGGTGGCTACCATAGAAAGTTGTATATCCCTGATCAAAATAAAATTATAAAACATTGTAATCAAGAAATTATATCTATCACAAAAGTTCAAAGATCCCCCACTTGGTAGTTCTCATGGAACAAGTTGAACCACACCATTATTAGGGGGTTTCCCATCATAATAGTGTCATGTCCATGAATATATGTTTTTGTCTCATACCCAATACTTATAAAGTAGTAATCTGATTCAACAATGTATTCTAATGAACAAAAAGCTACTCAATTAGTACATCCTATGTATAAGTGTACCACATAGTCACCCAATAGGGATCTCCCTTTAAAACATCTCATGTTTACACAAAATTTCCATTATTATTATCCCAAATTCATTAAAATTGAATGATTAGAAATCCAATATCTTTAAATATTTTACCAATTCAACAAATCCTTATTTAGTAAAATATATATCACAATCAGAGAAATCATCCTATGTGGAAAACCAAGAATAAATACATATAATTGGGCACACATTCATCGAAGTAAATGAAATTTTCCCACATCAACCCTCTACGAGGTAAATTATTAATATTTGGACCCCCTTTCCTTATTAATGTAAACATAAAATCATTATCGGGGCATCAAATGTATTTTTTATGGTTCCTATTATAACATCATACAATACTAAAACATGGGCACATACTCGAATAAAAACATATATCATCCTAATCTATGATTAACCTTACCATGTCCATACACACCATGGTTCTACATTGACTTCATATAAAATAGGTATGATTCTCTAAGTCCGACTCTAATAGGCCATAGTCTTCATACTTGAAAAATTACAAATAATCACAAGGTAGGATATATAGAAACATTCTTCCTTCTGAGGTATATAAACCATCTCCTGTTAAATGGATTAAAAGACACAATGATATAAATAACCAACTATTGTATAAGAATATCATGTATATATCTCAATCGAGTAGATGGAGAGAGACACTATATTACATAATATACTATCTTAGCCCTACCAGCCCTATAATATTGTCAACTTTACAATGATAAAACTCAGCACAAACATATTCAAAAGTCATACAAATTATTGTCCCTCTACAGAAATGCAACGTTTTTTTTGGAACAAGGTCTATCTACTGATAAATACACAAATAACTAGAAATACTCTCTAAAAACAATTGGGTAATATGGAAATAGTTTAACACACGAATATACAACAAAACATATTACAACCTCAAATAACCTAGGGGAAACCAATCATTTAAGAAGGAATCCCACACACAAATAAAAATGAAAAACTTATCTGATAGTGTGATCAAGGATAACCACATTACTCACTAATATATACTATGATGCATTAACATGTATTCAACGTGAAAAGGGGGATGATACCTCCCATCCCATTGAATAATTAAAATTCTAAGTCTATTATCTAGCTAAAAAGGAAATTTATATAAATGAAATGAAATCACATAATGGAAGCTGTTGAGATCCCCATTCACTAACGATATACAAATTAATTAAAGATAAAGTACAAAATAGAACCTTAAAACCAAATGGATGTTTAACTAAAACCACTAATACATCAAAATTCTTAAAATAAGGCCCTGTGCTAAAATTTGTGCATTAGGGAACACAACTAACAATTCCCATCACTCTTATATATATGAATATATGTCCATGCCTTGAATCACTGGATGATATACATACATTTAAAAAACATTCGAGATACGTGTAACCCATACAAAAAACTCACAAGATAGAAACCCAGATTTATAGATTCACTCAATGTGATAGTGGAAAACAACCTTCATGACATCAACCACCAGAAGAACACTCGCGTCTCTATAAATTGAAAAACATATGGAAGAAAAACTAAAAAACCAATTCAATCAAAGCCTCTATAAGAATTAAACCTCCATGTTGGTCAATTATAATCAAAACTAATAATATATATATATGAAATATCAAAATATACACATGAATTACTTGTACATGCATCATGGATGAGGAGGTACCATCTTAGGAAACTAATCTACCTCAACTATATAACAACTTACAATACATATATAACATTTCAAACATGTTTGGGATCCCATGAATCATCAATACCTGTGATTATATATGAATAATTTAACTAGAATCCATGTGGGAACAACCACTTAAACATCATATGGGGATACTAACAATCATAGACAAAATAAAATTTCTCATACCTTACTCAGCAAGTGGATTCCCACAACGTCATCCAAAAATAACTTCTAACACTAAGACAATACAAATTGTCATAGGGAAAGTGTCTAACTGAATAATTGTGTAATTATTTCCAAAAAATTAATTTATTACAATGGTCCAGTGATAGGGACCATCCATGATATGTCAAAATGTATGCATCATCTCCCATAGTAACAATATGTGACATAACATAAAATAGTTAATATATCAACTATCCCAAAGAACACTATCCACTTAGTCCATATTAATAAAATGGAAAAATAACATTCCACTTTCTTTTGTTTCGAATATACATGATCCAAGTCCAAAGATGGGGTGAATGAGGAGAGGGATCGATTCACCTACATGTCTCGTATAAGATTTTGTCCAACCATACTAACCTACAATAGAGAGGGTAAAAATCACACATAGAAGAGAAACATTACTCGTGACCATAATCCTCTAGGATACAAATATATACTAGTAACCCATCATGGGTCATAATATTTGAAAAATAGTTGGTATCATATAATACTTATAGATTTATCAAAATATGAGTCTTTATCCGATACAACTACAATAATCTAGTATATAGATCTCATCTTCATCGCCAATGGGTTAATATCCACAACCAACACTCAAACCATTTCTCCACCAGCCTTTAATAGTGTAGAGGGTTATACCATGTTTTATTACACTGAATTTTATTATAAAAGAACTATTAATAAGTTCATTAAAAGTTCCTAAGATTGATAATAGATAGACCAATACGATTAGGAAAGTACACCTAATGTTCTATATAACACCACTACCTAGATCACTAGGTCCTAGTTAGGGTGTCACATATACTCATGAATTCCTCCACATATAAAAAAGTCTATCGATTATCCAAGGGTTTCTATTAACCTAATTTAAAAAATTAATATAATCGAATCACTATTAATTTTAAATATAAACCCCATTAAATAAAACTGGAAACTGATAGAATAGATTCATATAATAACAACACGTAATATAGGTCTCACAAAATAGTCCATCTATCTCAGAGTGTGGTATGTTGACTGACGCTTGATAACGAATAATGTAAAGTAAAAAACCATTATAATTATCATGAGTGAATATTTATATCACCTCAGTCTTCAAATATCAACAATATGAATTATCCAATGTAGTATCCTTATAGTTAGATCATTACCTTTGAAATCTCGATGGACAATGAGATTCTTGTGTAGGGTGTAATAATGAACCAATATGAAATCAATCAATGTTATGATAACACAAATGATAAAATATATAAATATATATGTTATAATGGTAGTTTAATGTTTTTATAAAGCATATAAGTTTTGATAAATCATGGGATAATGATGCTTCAATGAACCACTACTCCAAATTCATAGACACTTAGATGAAATAATGATCATAAGTAGTCACATCATTACTTAGATCTTGAAAAAATATCCATTTTAAATCTTGATTGATTAATAAAATATCAATTTTTTTGTTACATCAATATGGAATAATTATATTCCCACCATGAAAGAAAATTTCTGGTTCCCACATATCATCCCAATTAATGTTTCTTGAGTAAGCCACATTCACATATGTCAATGCAATATCGGTCTATAAGAATGCAACGTAAATAAATACTGACCTATTTCTTTGTCTTTGGGGGAAATCCAAATTTAGTATATCATATCAATATTTGTGATCAAAATAATCTAATCAAAATATTTAAACTCTCATATTTGGGGTCAACAACTAATGTTATTACAAAATAATACAATGAACCCATTCTTTTAGGAACTATACAGACATCCCTATATAGTAATCAAAATATAGATAGTAAAACAAATACATAAATAAGGTATCATATGACACATAACCACAAAAATGATTATAATATCATGATAGTGTTCCAAAATTGCTAAAAACAAAATCATAATATATAATATTGTTAATAGATAAATTTCATAATATTATAAGTTAATCTTACCTCAATGCACCAATGGTAATTACTAATAGCCATAAATGAACCATGCCAATGAGCCAATTATCTAATAACCAATCATTATTCACCATAAAAACAATTATAGAATTAATATTCAATAAATTTAACATGTAATGGGATTATATATACAACAAAATACCAAATGATATCAAATAAAAATGGTGGATATTTAACTATTTAATAAAGGGATGAAAAGTATCAAGATCCGGCATCAATAAATAAATGTACCATAAATTCTCTATTTATTCATTACTGAATGAGTAGTTCTATTAAATATGGCATATATATGTTAATAATCTAATGATAATGGGAGTATTTATCTATAATTGACGAATCCATCCATATGGGAGTCAACAGATCAGTAGAATTATGTATCAAAAAATATTGTAAATGGTGATATCCATATCCATTTAAATATATATCCTTGGGATGATCAATTTTGTTAAAATTAAATACTCATTGGGAATGTCAACAACATATATTTGAAAAAATAATTACAAAGTCAAATTGAATTAAAATTTCTCCAGGTAACCATGAGAAATTCGGTGGCCATCACCTATATCCTACTAACACCATTTGTCGAAAGGTTTTTTTTATTTGTTAGTTTGTATCTATAAGTCAAATCCTATGATAACAATATATCCATATACTAGATTGTGGGTTTTCACTAAGGTGCTAGTGGAACCAATGTGAGACCAGGTATATTTCCACATCAAAAAGTAATCTACATGAAATGTACGTGATTTTTTGTGGCACAACATTAGCTCAAAGAAACTAATTAGATCCCCAGAGAAATTTTCATTATATTCTGAGACCTAAAAACATAAATAGTTCTAAAAACAGAATATATGTTATGTATGTACATAATAAAAATGTAACATTCAATTTCTATGATTTTAGAAACTCCCTTTCGAAATACATTTCATCATCGAGATGTATCTCCATAAGTCATGATCAGCAAACAAATTATATTTCCAAAGGACTTATAAATATAAATCCCATGTATCATCTTCAATTTTCCTATTCCATCAATGATATATACCAAATGAAACCATTACTTCCAATAAAAATATAGTTTACTAGTCTATAATATAATGGTTGTCCCAAAATTGATGCATCTTCTTCATACTCAACATCCTTATCATCAACCAGTTACAAAGGCTCAATCATATACATTTGAATCTGAGAAAGATTATAATGTTTTATAATTCTATGATATCATGAACAGATTTCCATTTTGTAGGACACTATATTTTTATGATTGATGATCTCAAATGGCCCCACTAACCATGATTCTAACATTCCATGCCTTGGAATTTTTTGAGGCCTCAATCGAGGGGAAACATATTAGAATATTAGTTTCTAATGTTACACTCAAATGTTCATCACATCTAGTTAACATATGAGTGTTTTAAGGAATGAGTGGTCATATATATCATCCAAATTATCTACACCTGTTTGGAAGTATCCTACTCCAAATGTTTACCATTGAATATTTCTTTACCCCCCTCAAGGAAACATAGTATTGAATGATGTGGTTGACAAAAATGAGCATATAATAATTCCATTTAATCAAAATTGGGTAACTATTATTCAACACATAATTATTTACTCTTGGAAGATCGTACCATTATATACTAAATTATTGGGATAATTAATAAAGTATTTCATCTAGTATCTATACATTCGTCTCTGTCTACCAATCAGTTTATTAATTATATATAGTGAATAGCTTCATCTTAGACCCAATATTCTTTTATAATTCATTATAAAATCATATTGTAGAATATTCTCCTATTTCTAAACTAATGATTGAAGGCACATAATGCATATACATGATCTGTTGAATTAAGATTTATCTAAGTCCATATAATGAACTATTCTTCCAAATCATCAAGATTAACACACATTCATTATCTAATAAAAAATAAATCATATAATTGATCACCCCATCAGGATCACAGAAAACCCCTTAAAAATTCCATGAACACCTCATCCAACTTCCACATTAGAACATGTTGGGGTGGAAGAAATCCAATTGGTCGTGATCATTCATCCATGACCATTGTACATTTATGATAAAGTGAAAATAATCATATAATGTCTATATTCATAACATTCCAGCAGAAACATCATAGGATATTATGATATATCAAAATCAGTCATGGGCACACTACCAACTATGAAGCATGATGATCCTTTATCAACTCTTCCCACATTAGAGTAAGAACCTCAACTATCCCATAAACATATAGCAGACTATTTCTCCCATAATATTATCATTTAACACGTTCATTGCTCATTAAACACTCTTACATCTGTATGAATTTAGAATTAGTACCTTGTATGTCCATCATTCAATCCTCCTTGGTGTACTTGATAACTAATGGATCATTTGTGGTTTCCCATTGTTGTTCGTAATCACCCATTGGATGATCCAACAAAAGCCTAATTAGTCTCCATTACACTATTAATGACCAATATTCAGCACCTATATTTTTCTACTGATGTAATATTCAAATCATTACCATTTCGTGGAACATATTCTATACAAGAGAAATAAATTAATTAGCTATTTAACAGATTAATAAATAAAAACAAATAAGGGTCCCTATAGACGAATTATAGTTAACTTTGGTGTTCTTTTTAGATAAAAATTCTAATAACAATGATATAATATCACAAAAAATTAAATGAATAGACTAACACATGTAATCCAAGATCATGATTTGGGTTTCTTCACTAATGGGTTTAAATTATTTTCCAAAAATAAACTATATTATCTCTTAGTGTTGAAAAATATATCAAATATAAACAGAAGTTATCATGGTAAAAACAAAATATATTTCAACTATTAGGTATGATAAAAAAAACTATGATTTTAATGACCTATTAATCTCTATGTATTCCTCCTCACAATGGTTTGTCGATTAAATATAACCCCGTATATGTATGAGAGGTCATAAGAAGTGCTAAGAGATATAATTCCTGAATTTAATGTCAATATAATCCCACAAAAATAATGAAATAATGTTTCTAAAAAATTTCTATCATTTATTAGGATATATAATTTCTTATAAAATTTTAAGATCAATATAGATTCCAATATAATAAATCACATTTAATATTCAAAATTCCCATCAAATTAATAATTGACACATTATAAAATTGGTATATTGTTAATATTATTAATGTGTAATGGACATGATATCAAAATGTATTGATTTAGATTCAATTGTTTGATAATGTATGAGGATATCTAAAATGAATAAAAAGACAAATAATGCTTTTCTATGGATTACTGATCATATTCCTGATTCCCAAATTTTTACACTAGGAATTCCTAAATCTAGAAGATATTAAGTGATACTAATATATCACATATCTTTTTCTACAAACAATATTTGGAATATCCACTTCTATGACCTAATGATGAAGTAAATAGAAACACATGTTAATATCTTATAACCACAATTCTCAAAACAAATAATTTAGAAAATAATCCATTAATTTAAATATATACTTATTCATCATAGTGATCTGATTTATCTTTTTGGAATATAAGAATATTTGATGTCATCCAGTGACATAATTATGAAAAATTATAGGGAAAATAAAATGGGAAGGGTTTACTAAAATACACTATTTTTTCATATCCAAAATCCACACCTATTCTTCAATAATGTTGTTAGATTCCATATAAAATAGTGGATGCAATATAAGTTTCTCATATTTCATGATATAAATGTCAAACATAATTACTCTATCCGGAGGTACATAGAGATGTGAATTAATTTAGAAAATCATTATGATAATGATCCACTATAAGAGGAAGAGATTATGAAATTGTTTCATGGCATACGACAATATACATAAATTCTACCAAAACTAAAATGGATCTAAATTTATAATTTTATTATCCCATTCTACATTATTCTCAGTCCCATTATCTTGTTAGAAGGTGGGTCACTATATTAGGAGAGTTAATTAACACTCGTTGTCAATAAATATAGAATTATAGTTGATAACTAGTTAACCAATTCATAACAAATGAATTACCTCATAGATAATAATTTTCAAATTCATAAAAAAATATTTGTATAACTAAAAATTAAATGAAGAAAATCAAAAATAAAATCGTAGGGGATCTACCTTCCATCTAAATGGTTTGTCTAGAAGATGAAATAAAATGGTGGAATTAACTAGAATGTATCATCCTACACAAAATGGTATGTAATTAATGAATATGAGTCTCATATATCTAAAAAAATTATGAAAAAATAATAGATTTATTCAATAAGGTTACTTGAATGATCTTTGGCCACAATCCACCATTAGCGGAAAAATATTAACTGACATACAATCTACCAGAATCAACTTTATGGTTTCCCCTTTGAGGATGAATAATCACTTGTTCCAAATAATTTTATAGGGTATATATCAGTTGGGGAGGTACATCAGTAACACTATGATGAAATCTATTTTTTTCAACCACTACTATTTATTACAAAAGTGTTGAAGATTCATTAACATGTTTCACCGATGATAATTTATGAGTTGAATAAAAAAACATGAGTTGAATCTCTATTCATCCGCAATTATAAAAACTAATTGAACACACATTCATAGAGGGATATAAATAACCAATGTTATTATCTTTCTATATACCTCCAGCAAGTATCATATCCACATAATTCCCCATTCACGTGTTATAAAATGTACTCAAAACACTAGAAAAACTGATACCAATAAGAAGAAGTACAACACATTCCACATACATAACATTCAATAATTTCTAGATCGACTCATATTATATTAGAATAAGTTTTTTGTTAATTTTTTAACCCTTAAACTCCATTTTGTTCTAATAACAATGTAGAACAACTATTACTTATTAACTGCATTCCTAGAAAAATGATTAGATAAAAAATGTGTGTCTGTAAAACAATCCAAATAAAAATGAAATAGAATCATCCCTTATAGAATCCCCATAATCTCTTGTCAGTGTTTTAACATTATAATATAAGGTTAAAAACATCAAGAATATGGATTAGATTGTATTTCGAGTCAATCCATGATGCCCCCCATTTTGGTTCATGATTCTCCACCACCTAACCACGGGTCACTATAGCATGAAGATGTCTAGTATATCCCATTAATCCTTTATAGTCTCTATTATATCAATGTTTCCCTTGATGTAATCAATCCATTCCTCAATATCATTTGACTATTTAATTCCATGTAATGATGGAATCTATTGATGTGGGAATACCTTATCATAATTGATTGGTGACCTATGAGATCCTACAGCTTATAAAAGAACTAGAATATGGAATGAATACATAAATTGTTCAAATTATAAATCTACAAGATTTTTTTTATTTTGGAATACAAAATAACACCTTCACGCATGTCAGGGGGCACTACAAGATCAACCATCCATGTATGAGAATCATGACACACTTCTCCAGATTTTCCTATAAGATGAATTTGTGCTGTAAATATCATAAATTCTAAAAGACCACTTAGAAAATATTTTAATAGATTAATTTAATATACTAATAATGTAATTAGATGTATAAAATTGAACAATAAAGTAATACTCAACCTATGTGGATACCCATATCATCGAGGATAAATTCCCTTATAACTACCTTGGTTCGGAATCAATAATCATTTAATATCATGTAAGTCATAGTAATATATATATATATATAACAAATCATATCATTATTAGTTCAATTAATTAATATTTAATTATATATATTTCATAGAATCATCGATCATAGATTAATAATAAAATTTTATTTATTTAATTATTATATATGAATCGATATTTTATGAATGATGTGTTTACATGAGTTTCAATTCATGTTTCATATTAACAACCCAAATCCAAAAAAAATCATTAAACTAATTCATGTGCATCATTATTTTATATAGTAATAAAAAGTAAAATTAAAAAAATTTGAAGAAATATGATCAAAGATAAATTGGAGGTCTATTAAATATGAGATATCAATTTATACTTGTCAATATAGCCTGAGTTCTACAAAACCTATCTCTTGTGCACCAATCACTATGATAAATTGATATTAGACCTCCAATAACTCCTATTTTTAAATATATAATCCAATTTACTAGGTTTAGGAAAGAGTGTTAAATGACCTTGCACATGTATACCAATATAAAATAGTCTACAAACTAGCATCAGTGATTTCAATGGTGTCACGTAGAGATAAAATCATTAGAGAAATAAGAAATATAAAATCACCAAAACAAAGTGAAAAAAAATTCTAGAAAGGCATATTAGAAACTAAAAATATATCATACTGATCTAATAAAAAACATATATTTAATGAAATATAAATCAAATTCTTACACTATTGTAATTCAGCCAATTTGTTATAGAAATGAATATAATCATAAAAATTGAACAAATGATCCAAAGTCTAATATGGCATAATATCAATCCTCATTGACTATCTTATTTATTCCCCCTAATAATATCAATTTCATATAGCTTGATCAATGGAAATGAAGTCTATTTACAAATATTATTTATCATGGGGAATTATAGAATAAACCCATTTGAATACCCCAAATGAATACATAACATAATTTTATTACTATATTTTTTGTATACCATAGGTATAATGTAAATTTGTAATTAAGGAAATAATTACATTGAAATTATGTTCAATCCAAAATTCTGCAGAGCCCTATTATTCCATTTCTAGAAGAAATGCATGTTAATTAAAAACTATAATCATAGCTTGGAATATATTATCCAATAATATCACCATATTGGAAAAAAATCACCATATAATCAAATATCTATGATCCAAATCTATGAAATAACTGCACACTCCAAATTAAGGTAAATGCATGGCATCCACAAATCAATCCATTTCTTAATTATGGGGAAATCCACATTCACACATTCATTTATAGTAACCAGCTCTAGGTTAAGCCTCATCAACACATGATGTCTCAGTTATCTATCTCTAGGGAACACCATATTTCACATGATATCTATAAAGGCATGATATAAAACATCCAATAAAAAATGGTACTAATCCCACTCTATGTGATCAACTTGTCGAGTTATTCTATATTAGTACATCAAAACAAATCCTAGTGTAATCACTCATGAATTAATGAAAAATACACAATGATTAATTTAACAATAATGACTTGACAAGAAATTTCTCATGGCCTAAAATGACACGCACATGAATATCCAAATAATAAATTGTATCCCAACTACACACACATGCAAATGAATTTCATAAAATATTACTAATGTACAAAGTCCATCAATTGGTAAGTGATTCCTACAATGGTTTCATTTATTGTATTTACAATATCCATTACTAAATAATGTGTTCACAACAAACCCATTTTTTCTTAAATCTAAATCATGATTCAATATTCAATAAGAATAAGGAATCTTGGGTTTAGTGATTGAGTAACAAATTAAATGAGAACCTCCTCCAATTTTAGATCTAAATATATTATAAGATAGGATTAAAGATAAAATAATACCATTGAATCCAAAAATAAAACCATGATTTATCCTTCAGATAAAAAATGAAAACATAAATCCCACTCACAAAGCATATATCTATTAATCATCCCAATTGAAATTGAATATTCTTCTATAATAGATGGATCATGCTATTTTATAGTCAAAAATTTATTAAAAGTATGTATTATAAGGACATGGGATGTTGGGGGACAAAACCAACAAAATGGAGATATTTAGTATATCCTGTAAAACTAAGGATCAAACTCATGGAGGAGAATATAAATATTTTACTTTAAGATATATTATTGATGAATTCATAACGATTGGACAATCATGGAACCATCGGGGAGTAATTTTCCCTCACTAGTTTAATGATGGCTCCGCCGGTTGAATATTATTTTCTGGAAATCTCACCAAAAACTATAATAACAATCCGGAGATGCATTCATTATTCATTTATTAAATGTTATTATTGTACTAGATAATGAGTGTAACCTATGATGAACATGTAATACTGCTACTTCCCTTAGCTATCTAGTGGCATTATACGAGATTGTAGTGGTCGACCACTATTACTCATCTACTGGTCGGATTCCCCGTCTCCTTTTTATATAATTATCCACCACTAAATTTCCATATAATTCCTCAAAAATCATACCAAGTTATATCAAAACCTAATAAATCACACCGTTTAATTTAAAAAAAAATCTACATTCTAGGATTAAATATTATGTTACTACAAACTATCAATCTAATAAATATTCCCAATTTTAACTGAAATGTACATTCATACTAAATGGGGATCCATGGTCATTATCTCTATGTGGGGTACAATGTTTATATCCATGTACACTAGTCATGTGAAGCATATTGACAATGTGAGGACTTGTACATTCACATGTTCCGCACATGTGTATCTGACATTGTAAACGAAAAACCCCAAAAAAAATTCCCTATGGTACTACATTATGTGTATGAATAGTTAATTTTTTTTGGATATCATATCATACAGGTGACACACTAAAACAATACAAGGTGTTTGATCGTGAGTATACATGTCATCTAGATGGAAATTATGAAAATGTATGTTAAGTGATCATCCAAATATTGCATTGAACAATATAGTTTTTAGGAATTACCAATTGGATTATAGAAAATATGATAAGTAATATAATATATTGAATGAATTATTTAAATTCAATACAAAATGATGATCAAAATGGAAATAACAAGAACTAACTATATGAAAATCATCCGAGATCTAGGATTGAACCACTGGTTCCACTATCATACACTGCAACATCATTATTTTGGATCTGCATAGCCCAAGATGATGATTAGTCATCAATCACATACTCTTAGGATGTTTTATCTCTATTGATGTTTAGTGGGATTAGATCCTCATGTATTCATATAGTGATAGAGGGGAGAGTTTAGTATATTGTATTAAATCTAATTAAATAATGGGAAACCAGTTAAATTGTCCGGATCAAGTTACCATTCTAGAAAAATTTATTTAATATACCTTAAGTAAATCCCTTGATTTTTGATTCATTCAATATATGATACTTCAAATATGGAACTTACTTTATGATATATATATATATATATATTATTAAATATGACAAAAAAATATAATATTTTTGTAATAAATATTAATTACACTGAATATATATCATTATTCATTATCTCAACAAATACAATTACTATGGTAAAAGTTATGTTCTAAAATCAATGAAATCATTGTATGTTTTTCGGAGGTTGTCAAATAAATGAAAAATACTAAATTACCTATTTTAAATGTACAAGGATTAAAAAAAAAGAAATGTTGTATATCTTCTATATAGGAAAATTTGTCTCATTACAATCTCCATGAATCAATTATTTTTATACTTAATATTGAAATTTATATAAAATATATCCATAAAACCATCCATAAATGTTCATGTGGGATAATATGAATATATACATATTAGACACTTTTGCATGAAATGTCAATCCCTAGTCAATTACCCAAACAAACCCCACAAAAAAGTACACCCTTTCCAAAAACTATGATCATGTATACTATGTCCAAGATTCTATTTATTTGATCACCATATAATTGTTACATATTAAATAGATAACCTTCAAATGAAGCATTAGTCAGATTGAACAAAATCAACATTTCTTATAGACAACAACCATTATGCTTTGATGGTGTGAATCTTAATGATCATAGTATGTTGAGATCCTATGAAATATGGGTATATGTCAGGTATAGGTAATTCACATAAGACCCTTTTAGGGAAATCATTAACAACACAAAAAATTAGGGAAACCATAATACTTCCTTTTTAAGACAATCAAAACTCAATAACATCAACTCCCTAGTGTAATAATTGAAGTGACGTAATTCAAAGTGAGTCTATATCCAAATGTTATTAACAATAACGTAGTGCACTACCCAGGACAGATGAGATAATTTTATCATGGTTACCTAATCACAATCATCATATAATCATGAATTCTATCAATCAGGACCCATATTCACTATTAAATTATGGAAACTCTTCTTCCAATACATGTGACCTTATCCAACAACTATAGAACCAAAAGACAACACCTACCAAATTTCAAACACTCATGATCATAAAATTGGCATGGTTATCCAATATAACATCTTATAATAAGACTCTAGTGAAACTACATAAAAAACAAAACACAAAACCATGTAACTAGCACATAAATTTTTTTTTACCACTACAAATCCCAATCCACACGACAACTGGACATGTATGGTCCCCTAAAAATCTACATGAATAACATAATGATGCCAAGTACTTATGGTGTCATAGGGTACTATATGAATGGATCTATTCTATCATGAAGAAACAATAGATCAATTTTTTTTAAGTCCATCCAAATTAACCGAACTAGGTCATAGTCAAACACATATAAATAGGATAATAATAATAATTTTAAATGAAAATATGGGAAAATGAAATGTCCAAAATTTAAAAATTATTCGTTTGATTCTATGAAAACCCCATTAAATAAAAAACATACTTCCTAGCCTGTGACAAAATATACTGAATTATTTGGTGGATGGTTCTTTTCACAAGCTAGTATTAAATCCAAATGATGTAAAAATTGACTTATCAACTATAAATATAAGGAAAAAAAACAAAAACAACTCACAAACCCAAACCCAACAATACAACACTTATTGGTTAAACAAAAACATCTCAAAGTGTGACTCTCCTATATATATGGATTCCTTGGGAAGCCACCCAGAAAATCATCTATCATTGTTGGTATAAATGAGAATAAATGATCACATGCATATAGAACAGTGATCCGCAAAAAAATTATAGGAAATATTGTAAATATAATTCCCTAATCAGAATTACTATACCTATTTAAAAGAATGTGTGGTTTCTAAGAAACACACACAGTACAATAATATGTCATATATAAAACATATTTTTAATTAAATAATGATCTAAAACCATTAGTAGATTTCATTATATGTCAATTTTAATTATGATGATAAACTATAGTGTACATACCATTCATGATATAAGGTATCATCACAATGATTCCTTACATGAACACAGGGTGTACCCCCATGCCTTTTCATCCAAGCATGACATCCTACTCACTATAAAAGTCCCTCTCCAAAAAAATTATATTTTTGGGAATTTAAATGAACCAAGGATTATCCTATGAAATATTATCTATCAATATATCACATTAAAAATAAACCCATTTAAAGATCATATAGAATAATAATCTATTTATAAGGACCCAAATTGACTTCAGGTTTTGGAAAATCAAACAGGGAGTACTGTTCTCACTAGGGGTGAACCCGCAATACATCAAACACTACAAACAGAGGACCCATTATTTATCTTATTTGGATAATTAAATATTTATATTATAGGGAAATAATGACTTATCATATTCAATGGGGACCCTACCCCATCCATAGACATGATGTTAAATCCTTCAGACCCATAGAGGTCCCATACATAATAGATTATAGTGTCGGCCTCTGTATCCTTGATTGATTACCTACATGCATGGATGGACGAACCAAACCTTCACAAAAAAAGTACAATGCACTATATTTATAATGTATCACACTATATGCAACATGAAATTATATACCCCACCATGGTATAGGGTCTAACTCCATAATATGATTCAATAGGTAAGGACCCCATGCATGAATGAAGGATCAATGCCCCATGAATAAAAAACATTACTTGTATCCATGAGGGGATATCATACTCCCTAATCTCATATGGGTGACTCGTGCCTCTTTGGATGACACCACATCTATTGGGGAACCATCCGTAGTAAAGAATCCATCACCCTATCTAATCTCTTTATACATGGGGAATACCAACTCTACAATTAGTTATCATGTACCCCACATATAACGTTTTGGAACAATGAATGTATCTAATAATTAAATTTAATATAAAATAATAGAATATTATCCTCTTCAAAGGGGAAAATGTTTATAATTATTCAAGAGGCTTCTATTGTATATAGAAATATAAAAACAACACCTCTTATGAATAAATTTTTATAGGAGAAATCAAGGTGTTAATTGAATGATGCCTATATTGAAGATGATATGACACTCCATTAAATCACAAATGATTATAAAACTACATTATTGATTGAAATATATAATTATACAATTTGACTTACTATATAATCAATTTAATAAACCATATATATTATCAAATTAATCTCATAGGAATGCATTGGCTATAACTCCCTTACTAGGTTCCCTAGTTTGAAAATTGTTCATCTTCATATTAACATTTTTCAACCAATATATCCAACAAAAATAGGAGAAACCTTTCTACCTAAATCCATCTGTATTAAATACATGATTTGATAACACATTATCAGAACTAGACACACTAGGGCTCCAACATCACGGGCAGTATGCGAAGTTTTACACCACTAGATCTCATCTAATACACCATGGGCTATTAAACAAAACAATGTAGGAATAAAAATTACATTAGAGGAAATATTAAAAAATAATGTATCTAGAGATACACAATATACCATCCAAAAATGTGCACATAAACAAGAAGTATATATAAAACTAGAAAAAAAAGTAAAGAATGCATGTGTACTTCATAAGAAATTATAAAAAGAAGGCCATAATGTATATGTATCTCTAATATTAATTCTACAAACTCTAGAATCTCACCATCACCACCAAGATCAGTCTTCACACTACCAGGTTGGAAAGGCCACCGATTTATACAATATCAGTATATTAACACCATGCATGGGGTATAATAACAATGACTGTGAGTAAAAAAAACCAAGTAGGATGACACAAAAAAATTAAATTTTCCTATAGGTAAACTAAGAATATGGTTTGACTCGTATGACCACCCATAATACATAATGGAATCACAACTCATAGAAAATTCATCAAAATATCCCATACTCAATGGTATATCTAAATTTATTAAGTTGAAAATGGAAATCATAACTACTCACTCATCCGGAACACGAGGAAAACCAAAACTATTATCAAACATTATGGGAAAACACCTACCTACACATTTCAGCAATTTAATACCAACATAATTTCATTATGAAAAGGAAAAAACCTTCAAAAAATAGAAACATACATAGGTAATCTTATAAGACCTATATTCATGGATGGTATAAAAAAAATGATAGTAAATGTCTTCCCTATAATGGACGAACCCATGGGGTGAGTCACTAAAATCATCAACATTATATTTTTCTAGGTACAAGTACCTGTGTTATATTGGGATTAAAGGAGCACAAAACTAGTGATTATAGTGATCTCATACCTTTAAGAATAACCCATGGATTAATCCCATTGGTAGAAAATTATACAATGAAAAACAATATGGATGATATATTATCCATCAAAGAATATAATAATATGAGAACCGAAAATATCATTCAAAACATTGTGTTATCAGAAAAGATTCATTATGATAGTAACCACCTTATAAAGTCTATAATATCTGGAAATCACACTATAAAGAAAAACCAAACTGATCAATATGTTATATTTATTCATCTTAATGCATGAAAATTTCATGTAGGTGATAAAACATTAGCAGAAAATTATGAAAACCCTAATCCATCATAGGAGATGCATTTTGTGGTGGTATATGAATCCCTTAGATGGGAAAAAATTAAAACACAAATCCCCCTCTACTGAACAATTAAATTCATCACCAATCTAATATTTCAATAGCATTGTGTATAGTACACCACACCATGGGTGAAAAAAAACAATACAAAGTACATTGACCACTCAAAAAAGAAAAAATCATAATTCATAGGAGGGTACTAAATGAGAAAAAATCCTAGTATAAAGGAAACATGAACAACCCTAAAACATGATTATATATGAATTAAACAAAAATAAATCATCCCACCTGATCCTATCACATAGGATTTGGGGATGTATCCAAATAAAAAATTATCATGTATTTTTGTAATAGAATAAATTCCAATGATCTAGTGAAACGGTCTATGGAAGATTCCCCAAAAACACATCTATATATACCATAGTGTTAACTCAATACGAAACATTAAATAACAATAAAATGTAATATTGAAATGAATACCATTCACTAAGGAAATTAGTACAAAATAAAATGGTCTAACTCCTCCGTCCTTTATGATCAATACATAGGCATCAAAACAAACTATAGGTTTTATATATAGAGAGACATCAATATATCTACATATAGAGGAATTAACATGTGATTCTAAAACTAGACTAAGATCCACCAAATGAATCTTCTATATAGAGAGAACCTGTCACACTTGGTAGATGGTTGGAATATTTGTCCCAACATCATCTGAGATACGATATTATACTAGAGACCTTTGGCATGTACCTAAATATGAAAAAGATACGGTCTCATACTCAATGATTGATTTCACAATGGTAAGGGTATTTGACCATAATCAACAACATAATGATATGTTTATTTCATATAATTGTCACTCAGGTGTTAGGAACCATATAAGAACACAAACAAAATCTCACCATTGGATTCTAATAGTGTAGAGGATAATATCACATTGTATTTGAAATGATACTAGAAAAAAAATCCTTATATGTTTACAATCGTATATATTATGAGAAAATATACATACAATATAATGTGTGGAATAATGTGTAATGTTCAAGTAGTACACAATTTATAGTCTCAATCACCCAATTTTGTGCATATATTTGATCCAACCAAATAACAACCTTCAAATTTTATAAAATAATTTTGTGAAATTCATTTGATATTTTCAATATTTTATTGACATAAACTAGAAAAAATCAATATATTTTCATGTAATATTTAATTAACCATTATTTACTAAAAAAATTTATCTACTATTACACACAATACACTGTTTATGTTTCATTTCACAAAACATTGATTCTAAATGAGACATGTCATGCAATTGAAATATTATTATTTAATATTTTTGGTATCAGACATATGTTAGAATATATTTTAGGTATAATATTTGATAATAATTGAGAATATTGAGTGCATACATATATATAATTAATAATATATCTTCTAATATATTTTAATTGAAATTAATAACTATTTGTAATTAAATGATATCTTTTTCTAAAAATAATTGTGAAAACCAATCTGTTCTACCTCAATAAATTAAAGTTTTTACTTTGGATAATAGATTTAATGATATTTATATTATATATATAAATTACATAAACTATATAATATTAATCTAATGTGTTTTATATTATATGGATATGAATAAATCCATTTTTATTCCTAAAAAATTGTTTTTTCTAAAGAAATGTTTTCTTCCATTTTAGGACACATTTATAATAATATAAATTTTAAAAAATTATATAAAATAATTCTTTTTAACAACAAATTAAATCATAATTTTAAAATTATATTCTAGTGATTTTTTCGGATAATAAATAAACATTTCTTTTTTTGATGAAAAGTGAAAAAATTAAATATTTTATTTGAAAACTACCATTTTCATTACAATTTTTCCTAAAGATAAATTATATTTTAAATATTATTTAAAAGTATAATTCGTTCAATTATAAATAATTTAATCCAATTTTAATCATTGTAAAAAATTTCATATTAGAAATTTTACATAAAAACATTTTTATCATTTGAACATTTTCGCTTTAAAAACTCACTTCTACTTCACATTATCTTGATTAATTTTAAAAAGAATTTTTTAAATCATATTAAAAAATTTTAAAATATTATGGTGAATGTTGAAAAAATTAATTAACGCAGTTAGAGAAACAATTGGATTATATTAAGGTAAACTAAAAGAAATGGTTAAAAAGATTTTTTAAAAAAAGGTTTAAAATACTATTTAATGGACATATTTTGACCATTATTGTTATATTGTTTTATAATGGCCTCATTTGAATCATTTTTACGTATGAAAAATGTGGTAGAACTAATTTCTTTTAAGAAATACCTACTGTGTAATCTCCCAAACATATAAAAGAACTCCCCTTATCCTCTATTACTAACACAATAAAAACTATTTGGATATCACATCCCTACATAGATAACTTACCAATATCTCTATGATCATTATAGATTCCTTATTATATGAAACATTCCTTCCTAGGAATGATTTATTACAATCTTAAGGGGAATTCATAAATAATAATATGTTTTAATGGTTATGATTGAAGTCAATTATTAATATTAATGGATTTATAAAATCACTTTTATTTAGAATTGAATTTTTTCATATTCACGACATTCATATTTTTATAGTGTATATAATTCTCAATGAAATTATACATCATTAATCTACCCCATTTAATGATAATTTGTTTTTGTATCAATGTTATTATGTAATGAGGCTTATGTTTAAATGTTATCAAAGTGTTAATATATTTATGAAACAATCTCATTGTCAAATAATATTTTTTATCATTATGTTTTTGACAATAACATCTTGTTATCAATATATCAAGAAACTGGTCAATTTTCTTCTCATTTGTTTATTTATGAAAATTTATTCTAATAGTACTATATTCCACTTTTTTATAATTATAATAATTGATAAAATGTTGATGAGAATTCATGAAATTATTTCTCTCTTTGATCTTAATTCCATTTTGTAGTGATAACATATTTCTTTAAAAATATATTTTTAATTTTTTTATTCTACAAATAATTTAAAAATTATTATGAAATTTTTTTAAAATTATTTAATTAAATAATTGGGATCATCAGTTCATTTTTGAAAAAAAATCATATTTATGTTGTACCAAAAATTTGAAAAGAATATTCAGTTTTATGTGTACCACATTAACAAAAATTTTAATTTTTGACCATTCAATACATTTAATATTCCTTATAAAATTTCATATAGACATTAATATAATAAATTTAATAAAAAAAGTTAGCTACAAAATGTTATTTATTAACAAATAAGTGATATGTTTATCAGAAATTGTCTTCAATTATTTTATTTCCAGATTCACTTTAATGTTTTGAAATATGATTCAAATGGGAAGGGTTTTGATAATGGTTTGTATATTAAAAGGAACACTAAAATAACTAATACTTTTATAATTAATTAATCCAAATAATCATTCAAAATCCATCACCTTATAAGACTACATCATTTTATATTATTAATACATTATTGGGGATGTGATCATATGGTATCATTCTTATTCTATCTCTTAATTTTTTTTATGGTGATAATATATTTATGAAACCTTTTTTGAGGGTTATACTATAATGAAATAGTTTTGAAACTTTACTAGTTATCCATGATTCATGTTTCGATGAAATAGTCAAAAGGTTATAAAACCTATTTATCTTCTTTAAGTAATGATATGAGGATTTGGTTACGAAACACAATAATTTCATATATTTTGATATGATGTATTTTTTTAGAACATTTGGCATATATATTTATCATTTTCATAATGGGAATGTGGATTTGTTATATCAATGGATATTGGATATATTATAAAAAAATATGGATTTTGAATGAACGATAACTACTATGATGTTATATATGGTCTTATACTTCATATCTAAAATTTTATGCATGAACCTTATTACATGTTAAATTTTTTATTCATGATCATTATAACATGTTATCAATGTGTATCTGTGGACCCCTATTTTATTAATATAATTTTATGTGTGGACATTTTTTCTTTTCCATAAATTTATGTGATAGATTAATTTCATGTCATTAAAATTATTATTGAACATGTTTCTATTTATAAATGTTCACAATGTTATATGATAATTTGTATGCCAAAAATCAATGTTTTATTACCTTTTTATAAATTCACAGATCATGTTATTTGATTCACTTATGATTCATGTCTTTTAAAAATCCAATATTTTAGACATGATGCATTTTTATTATATATGATAGGATGGGTATGACCATTATAAGATAACTTCATTATCACATACCCTTCTTCTTAACTTATGTTTCGTTATTATATAATATTTCTATCTCTTAGGATTATGTTTTCTAATCATCAAGGATCACCCTTTCATAATTATTGAATTCAGTTGCTTTGAGGAAATGTTTTTTGCATGATATATCTGTGTTTAGTATTAAATAGAACAATATTTTTGGAAAACATTGATGATATTTCTCCATTATATAATATTATTTTCCACAATACCAACGTAACTATACTATTATGGTCATTAATATTTTGATTTTGAAATGTAATGAATATTTATATAAAAGTATTTAATATCCATGTAAGAGAATCCTAGGTTTTTATAGTTTATATTAAAGTAAATAATTAGTTAAAATGTGGAATCTAGGGTGATAAAACATTATTGATATTCATATGGATATATATATAAATAATTATAGGGATGTATCCAGGGATAATTATATGGATGATTCATTATATAGGAAATTTCTTTGGAATTTTTTTATGGATAGAAAAAGTACATTCTATAACATTACATCCCTATCTAGATAGAACAAGTGGATGTGGTGGTGGAACATATGTACCTATGGTTAATAAGCACAAACCCCTCATATAGACCTAGTCCCAACCAGAAACTGGTGAAAAACAATGGGCCTTATTTTTCACATTATTAGACACTCATGGTGGATATTCTTTGAAAAATCTAAAAAAATTTGCAAACCATCAAGAAATATTTAAATTGATGTTGATCATGGATGTCCTATGATATGTATAATGTGTAATTTTTTAATATTTTTTCAATGATTTATACATCATATATGTTATTTTTTAAAATTATTTGGGTTTTCATAGATATAGGTATTACTCACACTATACATTTTGGTTTTAGTCTATGGAGGGAACCAGAATGTATGAGTATTAAATTAATTGTGAAAAAGAAATTATGAGAAGCCAAACAAAAAAGATGACTAGTGTAAAAGAATTTGTGATTATTTGTAATCAGTTTTCATGTAACATGATTAACAATGTTCACCATAAACAACTAATGTACTCACCAAATAAAATAATGATATAGTTCAATGAGATTTTATGTAGTGGAGATGAATGTGTAAATTTCGATTTAGATTCCCATATATTTTGAATGAGGTAAGAAACACTCAAAATAATGTCTTAGAAGGAGAAAAATATGATTTATATGTGCTGAAGAAGTACAAATAATAGATTATTAGTGAGTAAAAAAATTAAATGTTTTTTCCGTTTAATGGAATAGAATATAGTTATCCCAATGGTATTTTAAATGGATGAATTCCACCATAGTGGAATGTACTAGTATTTTTCAAATCACTTTACTCTGGGGAAATCCTAATAAGGGAATTCAAAAGGATGTATGTGTAATGGTTATATTGTTGATTCTGAATAGACTACAAATTTAATATGATAAGAAATAAATGTTACGTAATAATCTGATGAAGGCTAGTCAATTGATTCAGAATGTTGAGGGACAGATAATTAATTTATTTACTATAATTAATGGACTATGTTAAAGGAGTCATAAAATATTAAAGGATCATTGAGTACATTATTTTCATTACTACTTTTTAAGAAGTTGATAAATGGAATTATTGGACTACAAGTTTAATTAGTTAGAAATGAAATATTTTGATTATAGAAAGGTAACACTTAATATGATCATTATATTAAGGAAAAAATGTTTTGTTTTGATAAAGAAGAAATTTTCATAGATAATATAAATTTCATATCATATATATTAACATAAATGATAAAGTATTTATTAATAAAGTGGTTTAGTTTATCATTGATGGAGTTGAAAACATTATTGGATATATAGAATGTATTCAATAATATGTGTTTTATCCAAGGAATGATAATGATTTCACATTTTCATTGTAATTATATTGTAATACTAGTTTCATTATAATACACAATAAAGGTATTCACATGCATGGAAGGTCAAAATTAATATCTATTTAATGTTTTTTTGATGATTAATTCCATGTTCATTTTATAAATTTAATAAAATTACTTTGTATGTTATTGGATTTTAATATTTTGGAATGGAAATAAGGATAACTATTTATGAAATGATATATGTTGAAATTGGAAAGAGGTTTCATATATTAATTTCTATTTCTACAATTAATGATTTATACATTTTTGATTAGCTATTATTTATATTTTTTTGTGATAAATATTGAAACAAAAAATCATATATCATTCTATATATGAATATTATAATCCATTAGTGATTTAGTTTTAAAAAATTAACCATCATCTCACGGTGGGTCAGATGAAGTGTTGTTTGATCATGGAATAACCAATGTGTTATATTATGTGCATGAAATAGAATGAAATAATATATATTTGTCCTCAGTTGAAAATTTATCCAAATTTGGTAAGGGATATTGAAATAAATTGGTTTCATGTTATAAAATTGTTTATGATATTACTGAACTTTTTTGACATGACCCATCCTCGGGTCACGTGTCGTGACTACCCAAAGCCCGCCTTCCATAGGCCAGGGGCTGGTGACTAGCACCAAAGGTGTATGTCCCGATAAATGGGAAGGCATTACTGTTATATAAGTAAAGAAACACAACAGAGTATGCAAGCTATATTAAACACTAAGTAAACTGAGTACAAAAGTAAGTACTGAAAAGTAATGGGCCGTAATAGAAACCCAACTGAAATTAAAGTACAACTGAAAAGAAAGTACAACAGAAGTAAAGAAAATCCTCAGCCACCGAGTCGTCCTCTGGCTATCCCACCTTAATGGTTGGTAAATATTGTCTCCTCATCTCCTCAGGACCGGCCGTCCACTCCGTGTCCATGCCGCCTAATAGTCCACCTTTTGGAACCGTCCCGCTCCACATGCCTCAACCACGATCAGAGTTGTTTTTCATCTGCAACCAACACAATGTAGTGCCAGCATAGCCCATGCAGGGGTGAGTATACGATACTCAGTAGGGACCCCAAGACCCCCGATGTTCTCCCAGAATCCACAAAGGATAAACCCAAAAGGAAGGATACAAACACAAAGTATCAACCAACTCTACTTAGGAATATGCCCATACATATACCTAAGTCATAATTTCTAGTTCCACACCAACTCACAAGCCCAAGTACAACCCAGTCCACACAGGAAAACACAACCCAATCAACACAGGAAAGAAAGTCAATCATATAGAAGATAATTATTGAACGTCAAGACTCAGCTCACACAGGTATACTACTCACGAAGAGGGTGGAGATGATAGATGTAGCATCTGAATCATCTCCCCTATCGAACCCACGTAGGATCCTAGTACAGTAACCATCATTGTCGAACCCATGTAGGATCCAAGTATAGTCATCCCCACTGCTGAACTCACATCGTATCCAAGTATAGTCGTCCTCACTACCTAACCCACAAAAGATCCAAGTACAGTCATCATCGTCGTCGCAGTTGCAGCCTGCTCTAGGGTTGGTGCGCACAACATGCTTGATTCCGGGAGGGTCCGCTCCACGATCCAAGAGGGTCGATACATCAAAGGTCACAAAGTTCAAATTTTATGTATCAAAAAGTTACATCTCGTCAATAGGAACTCAACGCGATAGACGACGCGTCAATCAGACGCCCTGTCTGAGAGATATTGGATTTTCCATCCCACGGCGCCGGTTGGTTTTAAACTAAAACCAACCCGACCGTACTCCAGATGCATCCAAACCTCGAGTGGAGTAATCCAAAAGCCATCTCACTAAGAGGAATTCATTTTTATTGATGACACATCATTCGGACGTCCGATCATTAAGTTATAAGCGTTTCTGCTCCAAGGGACCGACTGTTGCGGGTTTGAACCAACCTGGTCATACACAAACATTGTCTAAACCTAGAGTGTTATATACAGAGATGGGTTTCTCGATCAAAGGATCCCAACGCAACAGACGGTGCATCGATCGGAGGTTCGTATCCCAATATATGGGCGTTTGAACGAACCTGGTCCGAAAATAGGGTGTTTGGGCCCGATCCGACCCGGCCGAATACCCAATGGGTCTGTCCGACCCGGATCCGGGTCCGGCCCGGTTGGCGCGGCCCGGCCCACGGAGGGGAGTGGCTTATGTCCTGGATCCAGGAAGCTGGCCACGGCACAGCTCGCGGTCGAGCAGGGTGCGAATGGGGGGCGTGACCCCCTTTGTTTCGAACACGGTGGCACCCCTTGGTGGGGTCCGCCGTAGGCAGATCCAGGGGGTTACGCCCTCCAGTGACACTGAAAACTGCCAGCCATAATGGTTGACCGGTGTGAGCTACCGCGAGACCCGCGAGGGTCCTGCCTCCTGGAGCGTCGGCAGCCGGTTGAGGCCGGCCACCCCTGCTGGTGACCGCTATGGCTCTCGTTCGATCGACGCAACGTGACCGCGCCGCGCCACTCCGCTGCAGCCTGCTCTGGCCGCGGCCGCCCTCAGGTTCTCCGATGCAGCGCGATGGCACCACGCACCACTGTCATGGCCCGCCCGATCGTGGTTCCTTCGGCATCACAGGCGGGCGCGACGGTGCTGCGCACCACCGTCGCAACCCACTCCAGCCGTTGTTCACTTCATTTCCACGCGGTGCGATGGCACTGCGCCACCTTACCTCATACGTCATTTTTGATAAAAAATAAAACAGAGAGTAGGAATCGTACATGTTTGTGTGGTCTGATCTCCTCCCATTACGTTGGTAACATTCAGCCTAAATAATCAACGAAGAACGTTAAATTCAACTTGGACGAAGATAACCCCTACCTCGATAAATGATATCGTTTGTCAGCGATGCGGAAGATGGCATCGCTGGATGAGGTTTCGAAGACGACGTTTGCGTTCATCCAAGGGGAGGATGGCATCTCACACTAGATGCGGAGAGAAGAAGGAATGTCAGGTCGTCTCTCTTTGTGGTGACAACGTTCTTCGTCGAAGGGTGTCGTTCTTTGCGGGAGGATGAAATTATTCCAATAAAGCTAAAGTTGTGTCCCCAATTCCCAACAAAACAATCTTACCCCCAAAATAAAAAAAATCTCATCATATTTTATTAATTCATGCCATGCATTTAAATTTTTAATTTCAAACACATAACTCTCTTAATTGATTAAGTGTGTTGGCATGATTTAATGTGGGGAAGGTGGGGAGAGGAGAAGTCACCCACTAAATTACAAAGGGGTTTAACAAGTTTAAAGGGGGGGAGTTAAGGGGTTAGGGAATGTGAATGGTTGGGGCTCGTGTGGGCCCCACCTCACAAATATCCTAACATGAGTAGTTAGAAACATGTTGGTCCCACCCCCACTTCCCCATGTAGATTAAAACCACGTAAGAAAAAGAAATAAAATTTTAACACAATTTTATTTTACTTTTCTTTTAATCCATTATTATTTTTACAACTCCTTCCAAGAAAACGCACATTAGGTATAGGTCCTCTGATGCAATTACAGGTGCTGCGGTTACATCAGTGCCCTCAGATTTCAATTCCATGCACCAGTTCAAAAGATAGAAAAACCTGCTCGTTCGTTCACTGAACATACACATGCTTAACTTCGGAAATTGATTCCGGGCACACCAGGCCTCAGAAATCAGGTGCCATTAGAAACTTCATACTCTTAAAATCCCAATAATTTATGAAAAACAATTCCTTGAAATTTACGCATCTTTACATTACTCCAACCTCAAGGCTTTACGTCCCCATAAAGCTATATCATAAACTAGGGAAACAAATGAGGGTATTGTGCACACATCTGAGCCTCCCACTCCCATGTGATTCCTTGGAAGTTCCCATCCTGCCACCTAATGCGCACTAGAGGAATCAACCTTCCACGTAGGACCCACTGATGTCGATCCTCGATCTCCACTGGGACCTCTGCAAATATCTCCCCGTTATCGATGTCCAGCTCCCCGTGATCAATGATATGCGTCGAGTCGTGCTTGTATCTCCTTAGCTGATATATGTGAAAGACATCATGAACCCAGTGCAGCTTAGGTGGAAGAGACAGGTGATAAGCCACCACACCTATCCTACTAAGAACCTGGAATGGTCCGATTAAGTGTGGATATAACTTGCCACCCCGACCAAATCTCTCTTTTCCATGTCCAGGTGAGACACCTAAGAAAACGTGGTCACCATCCTCGATCTCCAATGGTCTCCGCATCCTATGAGAATAAGATTTTCGTCAGCTCTGAGCAGTCCTCATCCTCTCCTGGTTGATATGAACCTTCTCCGTCAGGGCCTGGACCATCTCTGGTCCTACAAGTGCTGACTTCCCAGGGTCTGTCCAGTATAGAGTGGATCTGCAAAGTCGGTGGTATAATTGATCGTATGGTCCCTTTCCAATGGTGGAGTGGTAGTTGTTGTTGTACGCAAACTCCACCAAAGGTAGGTGATCCTCCCAACTATGACCAAAGTCAAGGACACATGCACATAGCATTCCCTTGAGATTATGAATGGTCCTCTCCGTCTGGCCATCCGTCTGAGGGTGGAAGACGGTGCTCAGGCATAACTGCGTCCTAAATGCCTCCTGCAACCACTTCCAATGCCGGGAAGTAAGGAGGGCATCTCGATCAGAGATGATAGACTATGTTACACCATGAATCCATACGACCTCCTGAACGTAGAGGCGTCCCAATATATCCATAGAGACCGGCTCTCTGATAGGTAAGAAGTGGGCCTACTTGGTGAGTCGGTCGACAATCACCTAATTGGAGTCGTTTCCTTTGGAAGCACATGGAAGCCATGTCATAGAATCCATAGATATCATGCCCCACTTCAACACCGGGACCCTTAAGGGCTGTACTAAACCTACTGGTACATGGCGCTCCACCTTCACCTGCTGGTAGGTGAGGCATCATGAAACGAACTCTGCCACAGCTTTCTACATACCCGGCCACCAGTGCTATCGTCTGAGGTCTTGCTACGTCTTCTCTACTCCAGGATGTACTACTAGAGGGGAATTGTAAAACTCCCTCAGAACCTACTCCTGTAATGCAACTGGTATGATGGTACATCCCCGGAAAATAATGACATGCTCTCATCCTACAAAGAATCCATCAGGTGCATGTCCTGTGGATATCTGTGCAGGTCGCGTCTCACAGTAAATGTCTCCTTAATGTGCCTCCCTGGCCTGCTGAAGTAGTTGAGGGGTGACTGTGAGCGACTGGAGAAAGGCTGCCCTATATCTATCCACGAAGGATATCAGCAAAGCGACTAACTACTTTGTCGCCTCTCCAAATTGTTGAATGCCCAACCTCCTGCTGAGAGCATCAGATACTACGTTCCTCTTTCGAAGAATATAGACTATCTCAAAGTCATTTTCCTATAGGAACTCGATCCATCATCGTTGTCTCTGGTTCATGTCCTTCTGCGTGAAGATGTACCTGAGACTCTGGTGGTCAGAGTAGACTATAAAGTGCTCTCCCATCAGATAGTGATGCCACATCATCAAGGTGAATACCACTGTTTCTAACTCCAGGTCATGGGTAGCGTAGTTCTTCTCGTTCTACCTCAACTATTGTGAACCATAAGTGATCAGTTCCTACTCCTGAATCAGGAAACACCCGAGTCCGGTCCCTGATGCATCCCAGTATACTACGTACCCTACGCCCTCATCTGGTAACCTCAAGATGGGTGCACTGGTCAATCTCTGTCTAAGCTCATGGAAGCTCTACTGACATCTATCTGACCACATGAAGGATTTCCCCTTATTCTTCAAAGCGGAAAGTGGTGCTGCAACTATGGAGAATTCTAGTAGAAATCTCCGATAGTACCTAAGCAGACCTAAGAAAAACCGCAACTTCGTCAACCACATGGGTGGCTCACAAGTAAGTACTGCGTCAATCTTCGCAGGATCAACTACAAATCCCGCCTCAGAGATGTTGTGCCCAAAGAAGTGGACCTCTCGAATACAGAACTAACTATTTCAGAGATTACCGTAAAGATGGTGCTCTCAGAGTGTATCATGTAAAACTAGCAAGTGGTAGGCTTGATCCCCCACAGTAGTCGAGTAAATCAGTATGTCGTTGATAAAGAACACAACAAAACGATCAAGGTAAGGCTGGAAGATCCTGTTCATGAGACTCATGAACACTGCTGGATCATTGGATATGCCGAAAGGCATAACCAAGAACTCATAGTGGACATACTGACACCTGAAGGTTATCTTCTGTACATCCTCGTCTCGAACTCTGAGATGACGATAGCCTGGCATGAGGTCTATCATCGAGAACCATCGTTCTCCCTTGAGATGATCGAAGAGTTTATGAATCCTCAGAAGTGGATACTTTTTCTTCACAGTCATCTGATTTAGGCAACAGTAGTCGACACATAGTCGCATGCTCCCATCAGCTTTCATGTCAAACAAAATCAGGGAAGACCAGGGTGAAACACTGGGTCGGATGAATCCCATTCCTTGCAAGTCCTCCAGCTATACTCGCAGCTCACAAAGCTCAGTGGGAGCCATCTGATATGCTGGTGTAGATATCGGGGATGTCTTGGGGTACAAGTAAATATAGAAGTCTACCTCTCTACGAGGAGCTAGTCATGGAACGTCGTCAGGAAAAACGTCCGCAAACTGATCCACTACTATAGGAAAACTCGGAATCCTCACATCAACTGCTCCTAGTATGAGACTATCCAACTAATGAGTGCTCGGTTTTCCTATCCTATGTGTGAGTCCATCCTGTGCTGCAAAGGCTCCCTTCTCACTGGTGAAGGTGAACCTTCTCCCATCGTTGCGGACACACCACACCTTGTCCTAATATAGTCAATCTAAGCATGAACTTTACACAACCAATCCATGCCCAAGATGATGTCATAAGGCCTTGAAGCTGCTACAAGAAGATCCCAGCCGAAGCTCTCGCCTCCTAGAGTATGCTCAAACTCCCGAAACCAATTATTAATCGTCGAGTATGCTCCCATAGGAGTCTCTAGCTATAAGGATTGAGCCAACGGCTCTGTCGGAATCTCTGTTCTCCGAAAAAGGGCAGTGGCAATGAAAGAATGTCTCAGTCCTGTGTCTATAAGAACTACACCAAGGGTGGATTAGACATAGACAATACCTGGAATCATCTCAGATGCACTGTGGTCATAGGCCTCTACTGCCTAAAACTGAGCCTACCTCTGTCTTCCAGGTCCATGTAGTCGCGGTGGACCTCCTTGTGGTGGTGGTGGTGGAGCCCCAATGTGTCGTCCACCGCCTACTGCTCGACCAGCTCCTCTACCTCGTCTGCCTACTCCATGCAGGCTGCCATGGTCGAACCTCTTCCTCTACTTGGGTGGTCCCTCAACCGTCTGCTGCTACACTGCATGGCGGGTTGGGCAGACACGATCCATGTGGCCCTGCCCACCACATGCATAGAACTGTCTGCCTCTCATATGATTAGCTCTGTTGTGTGCGCCCCGCACCTCCGAACCAGTATCATGCGTTCATCCACCTGATGGTCGGGTCCACCTGGACCTCTGTGACATCTATCTACTACCGACTGCAGAAGACTCCGCTACGTGCCGCCCTGCGGAATGTCTCACTTATGGTGAAATCTCAGCAAGAAATATCATCACAAGAAGGGCTCACTCCAGTACTCCTGCGTACATCAGTATATTGAGGGAGATCATCGATCCCCTGATCTCATGCCTCTGTCTATACTCAAAGGTCCGGGCCAGGAAGAATGGGTCTCTTACCATGTCTATGGAGTAGTGCGAGAGATTAGTAAATATTGCCGAGTACTGAGCTACTATCTTGCTTCACTACCGTTGTTGTATTAGCTCTTGAATGCACAACGCAAGGAGGGTGGCTGGAACAAACTCCAAGAAGAATAGGCTCTTGAAGTCCATCCAAGTAGTGATGCCTCGTCGTGCACCTGGAGCATCAGGCTCCACCATCTACTTGATGTCGCGTGCAGGAAACTCGCCGTAAGGATCGCCATGAGGTCAGCTGGTGTCCCTACTAATCTGGATTCGGATAAAAGCCTACAGCCAGTCCTCGACTTCCTGAGGGTCCGTATCTCCGTGGAACAAGGGAGACCTCTGATGATGAAACTCATGCAGTGCACTCAGGTGACGTACACTCTCACCTGCTCGGGCTGGGGACATCGGTGGCTCGGCGGGAGAGGTACCGCTGGTGCCTCTGCTGTAATGGGGCCCTACACCGAGGCCTCATCGCTTAGTGGGCTTCCATCTCTCACAAAGCCTGGAACCCTAGCTAGCTGCCGTCATGGGGCCATCCTAAAAAGAAATAGGTGTGTCACGGTTAATTAAGTATACATGGTGAGATGACAGAAATTAATCACAAATACATCTTTTGAAACACACATGCAATCAATGTTTTCGTGCATTGAGTTGAAAATCAGATGTCAGGGTCCTGGTGTAAGGATACCTCAGTCGCCGTACCAACACTGGACTCCCTGGACTGATAACCGCACTCAATACTCTAAACATTATTGCTTCACAGAGAATATATTTCCAGAGTCCTGAGTTATGCGGTAGAAAAACTCATCTGATTCCAATTTGTCATGACCCATCCTCAGGGCCCATATCGTGACTACCCAATGCCCAGCTTCCATTAGGCAGGGGCTGCCAACTAGAACCAAAGGAGTAAATCTCGATAAATGGGAAGGAATTGACTTTATATAAGTAAAGAAACACAATAGAGTATACAAGATATAGTAAACACTAAGTAAGCTGAGTAAAAAAGTATGTTCTAAAAAGTAATGGGCCAGAATACAAACCCAACTGATAGTAGAGTACAACTGAAAATAAAGTACAGCAGTTGTAAAGTAAATCAGCAACCATAGAGTCATCCTCCGACTATCCTACTTTGAGGGTGGGTATAGATGGTCTCCTCAGCTCCTTAGTACCGGACGGTCACTCCGTGTACGTCCCACCTGATAGTCCACCTCTGGGTACCATCCTACTCCACAAGCCTCATCCACGATCGGCGTTGACCGTCGTCTACAACCAACACAACGTAGTGCGTTCATAGCTCTTGCATTGGTGAGTATACGATACCCAGTAGGGACCCCGAGACCCCTGAAGGTCTCCCATAATCCACAAAAGATAAAACAAAAAGGAAGGAAACAAACATGAAGTATCAACCAACTCTACATAGGTATATGACCATACATATACCTAATTCATCATTTTCAGTTCGACTCCAACTCACGAGCCCAAGTACAACCCAGTCCACACAGGAAAACACAACCCAATACACACATGAAATCAAGTCAATCATATCAAAGATAATGACTGAATGTTAATACTCATCTCACATATGTATACTACTCACAAAAAGGGGTGGAGATGATAGATGTATCCTCAGAATCATCTCCCCTAACGAACCCACGCAGGATCCTAGTACAAAAGTCGTCGCTGCCGAAGCCACGAAGGATCCTAATAGAGTAACCATCACTGCTGAACCCATGTAGGATCCAAGTAGAGTCTTTCTCACTGTCGAAACCACATAGGATCCATGTACAGTCGTCCATGCTACTAAAACCATATAGGATCCAATTACATTCATCATCGTCGTCGCAACCGCATCCAGCTCTAGGGTTCCTCCACACAGCATGCTCGATTCCGAGAGCGTCCGCTCCACGATCCAAGAGGGTACATACATCAACTATCACGATGTCTAGAGTTGATGTATCAAAAAGTTCCATCTCATCAATAGTAACTCAACGCAATAGACAACGCGTCAATCGGACGCCCGGTCTAAGAGATATTGGCTTTTCCGTCCCAGGGTCCCAGTTGGTTTTAAAATAAAACCAAAATGACCGTACTCCAGCTGCGTCCAAACCTCAAGTGATTTAAGAGAAAATACCCGTATCACTAAGAGGAATTCAACGTGATTGACGACATTTCACGTCCGATCGTTAAGTTATAGGCGTTTCCGCTTCAAGGGCCCGGTTGGTTTCGGGTTCGAACCAACCTGGCCATACCTAATATAAGGCCCCAGCCTTAAACCTTACTTAATCTTGAGTTATTACAAGATTACACATTGAGGATCTTTTCAGGTTTAGAGTTTTAGAGAATTAGATCATGAAACTTGCATTACATTCCACATTTAAACAAAGTGGTTTCATAAAAGACAATATTTATTCTTCCCATCAACGGAAACATATTTAAAATAAAACAAGGATTCTTTCTTGACACATCCTTGACACTATCATCACATCATGTACCTTTCCCTTGACCTGTGAAAAACATTTCAAAAAAAAAATTGGGATGAGCATAAAAAGCTCAGTAAGGGTTATAAAAATATGGAAAGGAAACATGAGTTTATATATAAATAAGAATGAAATCATACTTTACCCATAAAACATAGGCACATTAACATACCTCATCAAACCATGAATAAATCAAAGAAATCATAAGACATAAAGGTAACTTGAGGCATTCATAACATTCTTACGTAGGGAGTAACCCTCTTGGTTGCGTTTTGGAATACCCATCACAGTATATTCCCTAAATCTCCTTGGAGAAAACTTAACATTTCACTCCTTCGCATTACGCAATGCATTGGAGATCTATATCGGGCTCACCCGCCCTTAGTTTACCACAGAACCACCCGTCTTCATAATAATTCCCAAGAACCTCAACATAATCGTATCACATAAAACATGCATAAAGGAAACATAATATTTCCTCCTTTCAAGAACCAGATATCAATACAACACATTGATATAAAAACATTATGAAAACCATTTTCAATTCCAAAATAAAAGAAAAGTAAAACATTGTATTTTTTTTCTTTTTAAAAAAAATTATGGCTTCTAGAGGAATCCGAAACTCAAATAATGGTCACGGTGGTGGAGAAGTCATTGTCGCCGCATACGTACGACAAAAACATTCCCTTTTGTCGTTTAGTAAACGCTTCGTATAAAAAATATTCCTTTTTAATAAACGTAAAATTCAAAGGGGTTTATACACCATATAAATGAAGGTTGTGTATAAAACAAAATATGCCTCAATGAAAGGAGATTGAGACGAAGTCCCATACAAAGACGGTATCCTTGGTTTAATGATAAATCAATTACATAATTATGTGTGACAAAAGAATACACCAAATATAAGTGGATATTAAGTGTAAAATAATCAAAGGTCATTCAGACATATTCAAAGGATGACATATTCAATAACTACATGTTTAACCCAAAGAAATCGAAATTGGGTTAAGAAGTTCCTTTGACAGCCTAATGGTGTCACATCAAAAAGAGTTGATGAGAGATAAAAAAAGGATATCTCATCACTTGGACAAAAAATTTACATCAATAATGATATATGAGAACATATCCAAACATAAAAATATGTAAAATAAAAGACCCAACAAAAGAGTCTTAAAAAGAGGAGGGGGAAAGGTTCCCTTACCGACATGGGTATCTTTCGAAACATATGCCCCGTGAAAGAAGGACAATACAACATTGATGTAAATACTCATAAATGAAATAATATTACAAAATGAGTAAAATAATGGTCAGTAAATACACCACTCAATGGAAATTGTGGAAAATGTAGAATAAATCTCACAGGAATAAAAGTGAGATGAAAAATCCGTTACGAATATTCGGCAGCCTAACGACGCCACTTAAAACATCCAAAAATGGATTGATGAGATCAAATAGGGTATCTCATCACATTAAAATAAAATGTACAGAATGAGTAATATAAAAGAACATCCCCCATCATAAAAAATAGGATCTTAAAAGAAGTGACATAAATGAGAGTACATAAGAGAAAGAGAGAGGTTAGATCTCTTACGAAAATTTGGCAGCCTAACGGCGCCACTCAAAACTTCCAAAATGGGTTGATGAGAGGAAAATAGGGTCTCTCATAATATGAACATAATAATTACAGTAGGAGTAATATAAAAGAACATCCCAATCATAAGAAATATGAGCTTAAAAGGAATGACATACAAGAGTGTACTTAAAAAGAAAGAGAGGTGTATGATCCCTTACCTCGGGTCCGACTTGACTTGATCATTCTTTAACGTCCTGAATAATAAACTTGAGTTAATTTACACTTTATTAAGAAAATTTTTCTAGTTCATTATTCATTTTAGATCACTTATTTTCATGTTATAAACATTATGTAATCATTTATGTTAATAATGTTTGTTTTGTCGATATTTGGTTCTTAAGTCGAAAGTAGACTTCTTACAATTACATGTTGTTCGTGTGGTCAAAGGTTCTTTATATCCAGAATGACATTCCTGATTTGGATAGCATATATATCATATATATCCAGCATATACATGTATTTATAATATTACATAATCATTTAGAGGTAAGAAATGAAATGTACCGTTTATGGAGACGGTAAGCCGTATGTACGCATGAACGCTACTTAAATTTCGTTATCATATTAATGGAATTAAAACTAAATGAGAGGTATGTATATTTTAATTCTAGAATTATATTCATCATTTTGATGTATCATTCATCATATATGTCCATTATATACATGTACTTATAATAGTACATTACATTTGGGGATAATAAATGAAATGCACCATTCATGGAGACGGTAAGCCGTACGTATGCATGAACGCTACTTTCATTTCTATCTCATACTTTAATGGATAGAAATAATAATGATATATAGTTATATTATAATTCCAATATAACATCATATATAATAACATTAAATCCATCCTTTATTCGTCCCACATATGGCATTAACGAATCACATCACTTTGAGGGGGCGGTAGTCCGCACTTCCTAAAATGAAGATATCGTGTATACCCATAATGGAAACAATAATGGTATGACATAAATGAAAAATACAGAAGCTTAAGGAAATAATTAAAATATTATATATCATATATAAAAATAGTGACACCATAATGTCCTCCTTTGAAGGTGTTAAATGAGCATTGAACAATAATCGTTTCGGGAGGCAGAATTTCGCCATCCACGGAAACCGTATGTTCTTTAACCATTTGATGTAGTTGTGTGATAGTGTAGCTCGAATAAATCTTATAACAATATTCTAGTATATTGAAGATACTGGTGTTGTTACAAAATAAGTAAATAAAAAGAGTTTAGGGGGTTGGATAAGCAAAATAAAACAAATGAACATGAGAGAATGAATTACCTTTAAAAGTGTAACTCCTTTTGATTTTATCCTATAGGCTTCCTTTGAAAGGATTATGCCCAACAGAAATCCTCTAGGATTAGGAGAGGTATTTGGAGAGAGTAAATGGGAAGGGGATGGCCGATCCAAAGGCTTGAGGAGTGTGTGAAATGAGGTAGAGGTGGGGGCCCTTTATAAGAGGAGAGGAGGGGCACTTTTGGAAATCATGAAACTCTTATTTTATTTTCAAACGTGATTCGAATTTATAAAGTCCCACATTAATATATTTCGAATATAAGATTATAAGGCTTCAAAATATTCCCATAAAATAGTTTTTGGACAAGTTTAGGCATTATATTTTATATTATCGTTTCATTTTATTTAAATTGTTCATTAATGAGGTCATCGTTGCATCATCATGATGTCATAATTAAATTAATTTATTTAATGTCTAAAAATTATAACAAAAATATACTGATGTAGGAAATATTTTTATCTTTCCAAAGAGTATTTATAGTCAAAAATATTATTAGTATAACCCCTTAAAAAAATTGTTTTAGTAAAACAATTTATGTTAGTGTCATTTTCACCTTTATTTAAAAAAAAGCATTAAAGTCATCATCTCACCCAAGAGGCTCCATAGGGTCCCCTAAATCGACCCATGGGTTTTCTAGGTCTGACATGACTCATCCAATAGGGGTAGGACAAGTTTCATGGTGTTTTCATATTTTTATAATATCATTTTTACCTTAAATTACACTAATTACCTCTAATCGCGAATAATGAAAAAAAGTTACTATTTACCAAAAAATTATTTGCATCTCATTGAACCACATTTTATATAATAATGACAACCATGTATGTCGGATTTTCAAAATTCAACACACATTAGTGGTAAACTATCATTTAACTGAAAAATCAGTTTTCTTGATTACCACTTAGTGGTTTCACTATTCATCAAAAATTGGAGTTTTTCAAAAAATTACCAAAAATTCATTCTAAGCTATATTTGATATTCCGAATTCAAAAATGATGTTTATAATGACTAATTAAAAGAATATAAGTAGAATTAATTTATTTAATAATTAACTCCCGTTGTCAAAACAAATAGCGTGTTTTTAAGAAACAATATATATCAAAAGATTGATATTTGTATATGTTGAATTTCAAAGTGAAAATAATTCCAAAGTCCACCATTGAATAAAATAGTAAAAATATTTTATGGTTTCACTTTAAAACCAATTAAAAAGATAATATAATCATATAAATAAATTAGATTAAAAGAGGTTTTGAATTAAAATACAACATTTTTCACTTATTCATAAAAAATGAACTTTATCAGAAGAATAACAAAAACATACACAAAGTAAATTTTGATGTCCCAATTATAAAGAAGGATTTTATTTGGTCCAAATGAATGTATAATAGTGACCAAAACTATATTTAAAGAGGGTTCACCATCAAAAGGTGATAAGTGAACCTTTAGTGAAAACTAGGGCATATACACCTAAAATTGAATTCTTTCCGTATTTTAATCCTTTATCTTTAATTGGATAAATGTAAAAACATTTAAAAACATATATAATCGTATTTTAGTTATTTCTATCCATTCTCTCCAATTCAACGGCTACATGTTAACTGCCATTTAAAATAATATTATTTTATTATTAGAGTGCAACATAAGATTCCCAAGAAACTCGTTGTTGCGTGTTGGGTACGCCATCGAGCATAGAGTCCCCTTTAAAGTCATATTAATATTTTATTCACAAATATGAATAAATATGAAAATTTCATATTCTTTATTTACCTGGGGTGTTACATCCTTCCCCCCTTTTGGGAATTGCGTCCTCGCAATTTTTAAAATTGGGGTTGGAAACATCCTTGAAAGTCCCACATCGGATGAAGAGTCGGTAAAACAATCACTTTAAATTAAAGAAAGATAAGTACAAAGGTCACCCGAGTTAACCCATACTAGGATTCCAAGTATGAAAACATGGACATGGAGGAGAAAATATAGGGTCATGTTCTGATGAAGAGTGATAGAAAACATGTTTAGGAGAAAGTTAACCATGAGAAAATCACAAACTTGTGATAGGTTAATCGGTATTCGATTCCCCAGTAGGAAAAGTTAATAGACAACATTTTTGTTTTAAGATACTTTTTATTGGGGAATTTATTCATAAGGAATCATAATCACTTATCATGTTGAGTTTCAACTTTTATTAGATTCCTTACACAAACTCATATTTTCTCCAAAAGGCGAGTATTTAGGAAGACTTGTTCACATTAAG
The DNA here is from genome assembly GCA_963277665.1 of Viscum album. Lineage (NCBI taxonomy): Eukaryota > Viridiplantae > Streptophyta > Magnoliopsida > Santalales > Viscaceae > Viscum > Viscum album. The sequence continues at coordinate 456,867,920 of OY728142.1, forward strand.
AGTACTATAATCAACTTTTAGAGAATCAACTAATCCATAAAAGAGAACTATATACTTACAATGTCTTTAGAATTTATCCAAAACCAAAACCAAAAAGGCTAGTACACGACCAGATAATCCAGAAAGGGATAACCCTTTATAAAAAGAAAATCTATTCTTAACCTCCAAAATTTGTCCAACAAAACCCAAAGTTCATCGAGGACCATTAGATAAACAATTTGTCCATAAAATTCTTCAATGTAAACCAATCTAAGATTGAAACAAAAATATTTGAAGGATTTATTCACATAGTCTTCCAAGTTAAATCGTAACATTTATCTCCAAACAACATCAGTTGCTCCTAAAGGCTCGTATTGAAAAGTAATTAACCTAATCACATATCCTCCATGATAGGTTAATCATTTTCATAAATAACCCAAAATCAACTTACTCTTAATTCATAAAATCATATAACTAGAAAGAATCAGTCAAACTAACCAGGTACTTCACGTAGTCCAGTGGTAGGCGATAAATACTAGTTGCACTTTGGCTGTGGGTTCGATTCCCGCAGCATTGTCCGACGCGACGGGTTGTCACACGGTCTGCGTGTTGTCCTTTTTCCAAAAATATATAATTCTCAAAACATTTCCCAAAATGAGAAAAAATCTTCAAAAATAAACATAACATATTTTAACCTCAAGTTCATCTCATGCCTTTCATTTTCCATCATAACATATAATAACCCATAATTACCTCAAAAGTAAGGATCATATAAACCCTAATGGTAACCTTTTTAATTATTACCTGAACTTCCACATCGATTGGTCATCTCGTACATGATGAATTATAGAATATTCCAAGGTTCACGTGGTTGATCAAGACTCCTTGATAGTTGGTTTAGAACAACCACGAGTTTCCTCAACGAATACCCCATTTCATCGAGTCTCTTAATCAGAGAACCACCACAGTTTCCTTCAAACCAATTGTCACTTTGGTGCCTGCGAGATCCAGACATTCACTAAAAACAGAAATGTAAGTGTGAGTATATCAACAAAACCATCATGTACTAATGAAGAAGGTAAACACTAAGATATACTTACTCATTCACTTTATCTAAAACTAGGACTCTTTCTGAAATCCTAACCATTATGGTAATGTCACTAATACATAATGAATATCGTAACCTCTAAAATTATCTAAACCGACCTTTGATACCATCTATAAGTCCCCAGCCTTAAACAGTACTTAATCTTGAGTTATTACAAGATTACACATTGAGGATCTTTTCACGTTTAGAGTTTTAGAGAATTAGATCATGAAACTTGCATTACATTCCACAGTTAAACAAAGTGGTTACATAAAAGACAATATTCATTATTCCCATCAACGGAAACATATTTAAAATAAAACATGGATTCTTTCTTGACACATCCTTGACACTATAATCACATCATGTACCTTTCCCTTGACCTGTGAAAAAAATTTCAAAAAAAAAACATAGGATGAGCATAAAAAGCTCAGTAAGGGTTATAAAAATATGGAAAGGAAACATGAGTTCATATATACATAAGAATGAAATCATACTTTACCCATAAAACATAGGCACTTTATGATACCTCATCAAACCATGAATAAATCAAAGAAATCATAAGACATAAAGGTAACTTGAGGCATTCATAACATTCTTACGTAGGGAGTAACCCTCTTGGTTACGTTTTGGAATACCCATCACAGTATATTCCCTAAATCTCTTCGGAGAAACCATAACGTTTCACTCCTTCTCATTACCCAATGCATTGGAGAGCTATATCGGGCTCACGCGCCCTTAGTTTATCATGAAACCACCCGTCTTCATAATAATTCCCAAGAACCTCAACATAATCGTATCACATAAAACATGCATAAAGGAAACATAATATTTCCACCTTTCAATCACCAGATATCAATACAACACATTGATATAAAAACATTATGAAAACCATTTTCAATACCAAAATAAAATAAAAGTAAAACATGGTATTTATTTTTCTTTTTAAAAAAAGTGTGGCTTGTAGAGGATGCCGAAACTCAAATAATGGTCACGGCGGCGGAGAAGTCATTGTCGCCGCATACGTACGACAAAAACATTCCCTTTTGTCGTTTAGTAAACGCTTCGTGTAAAAAAAGATTCCTTTTGAATAAACGTAAAAGTAAAAGGGGTTTATACCCTTTATAAAAGAAGGTTGTGTATAAAAAAAATATGCCTCAATGAAAGGAGATTGAGACGAAGTCCCATACAAAGACGGTATCCTTGGTTTAAGGGTAAATCAATTACATAGTTATGTGTGACAAACAAATACACCAAATATAAGTGGATATTACGTGTAAAATAATCAAATTTCATTCACATATATTCAAAGGATGACATAATCACTAACTACATGTTGAACCCAAAGAAATCGAAATTGGGTTAAGAAGTTCCCTTGACAGCCTAACGGCGTCACATCAAAAAGAGTTTATGAGAGATAAAAAAAATATATCTCATCACTTGGACGAAAAATTTACATCAATAAGGATATATGAGAACATATCCCAACAAAACAATATGTAAAATAAAAGACCCAACAAAATATGTCTTTTAAAAAGAGGAGGGTGGAAGGTTCCCTTACCGACATGGGTATCTTTCGAAACATCTGCCCCGTGAAAGAAGGACAATACAACATTGATGTAAATACTCATAAATGAAATAATATTACACAATGAGTAAAATAATGGTCAGTACATACACCACTCAAAGGAAATTGTGGCAAATGTAGCATAAATCTCATAGGAATAAAAGTGAGATGAAAAATCCCTTATGAAAACTCTGCAGCATAACGGCGCCACATAAAACTTCCAAAAATGGATTGATGAGATCAAATAGGGTATCTCATCACATTAAAATAAAATTTACAGAAAGAGTAATATTAAAGAATACCCCCCATAATAAAAAATAGGAGCTTAAAATAAGTGACATAAAGGAGAGTACTTAAAGAGAAAGAGAGAGGTTAGATCTCTTACGAAAATTCGGCAGCCTAACGGCGCCACGCAAAACTTCTAAAATGGATTGATGAGAGGAAAATAGGGTCTCTCATAATATGAACATAATAATTACAGTAGGAGTAATATAAATGAACATCCCAATCATAATAAATATAGGCTTAAAAGTAATTACATATAAGAGGGTACTTAAAAAGAAAGAGAGGTGTAGGATCCCTTACCTCGGGTCCGACTTGACTCGATCATTCTTTAACATCCTGAATAATAAACTTGAGTTAATTTTTACATTATTAAGAACCTTTTTCTAGTTCTTTATTTCTTTTAGATCACTTATTGTCATGTTATAAACATTATGTAATCATTTAAGTTAATAATGTTTGTTTTGTCGATATTTGGTTCTTAAGTCGAAAGTGGACTTCTTACAATTACATGTTGTTCGTGTGGTCAAAGGTTCTTTATATCCAGAATGACATTCCGGATTTGGATAGCATATATATCATATATATCCAGAATATACATGTATTTATAATATTACATAATCATTTAGAGGTATGAAATGAAATGCACCGTTCATGGAGACGGTAAGCCGTACGTACGCATGAACGCTACTTTCATCTCTTTGTCATATTAATGGAATTAAAACTAAATGAGAGGTATGTATATTTTAATTCCAGAATTATATTCATCATTTAGATGTATCATTCATCATATATATCCATTATATACATGTACTTATAATATTACATTACATTTGGGGATAAGAAATGAAATACACCGTTCATGGAGACGGTAAGCTGTACGTATGCATGAAGGCTACTTTCATTTATATATCATACTTTAATGAAAATAAATAATAATGATATATAGGTATATTATAATTCCAGTATAACATCATATATAATAACATTAAATCCATCCTTTATACATCTCACGTATGGCATTAACGAATCACATCACTTTGAGGGGGCGGTAGTCCGCACTTCCTAAAATGAAGAAATTGTGTATACCCATAATGGAAACAATAACGGTATGCCATAAATGAAAAATAAAGAAGCTTAAGGAAAGAATAAAAATATTATATATCATATATAAAAATAGTGACATCATAATGGCCAACTTTGAAGGTGTTAAATGAGTATTGAACATTCATCGTTTCGGGAGGCAGAATTTCGCCATCCACGGAAACCGTATGTTCTTTAACCATTTGATGTAGTTGTGTGATATTGTAGCTCGAATAAATCTTATAAAAACATCCTAGTGTATTTAATATACTGGTGTTGTTACAAAAGAAGTAAATAAAAAGAGTTTAGGGGGTTGTAGAAGAAAAATAAAACAAATGAACATGAGAGAATGAATTACCTTTAAAAGTGTAACTCCTTTTGATTTGTGCCTAAAGGCTTCCTTTGAAAGGATTCTGCCCAATGGTAATCCTCTAGTATGAGGAGAGGGATTTGGAGAGATTAAATGGGCAGGGTATGGCCGAGAAAAAGGCTTGAGGAGTGTGTGAAATGAGGTATAGGTGGGGACATTTTATAAGAGGAGAGGAGGGGCACTTTTTGAAATCATGAAACTATTATTTTATTTTCAAAAGTGTTTCGAATTTATAAGGTCCCACATTAATATATTTCAAATATAAGATGATAAGGCTTCTAAATATTCCCATCCAATAGTATTTGGACAAGTGTAGGTCTTAGAGTTTATATTATCGTTTCATTTTATTTAAATTGTTCATTATTGAGGTCATCGTTGCATCATCATGATTTCATAATTAAATTAATTTATTTAACATCTAAAAATTGTAACAAAAATATCCTGATCTAGGAAATCTTATTATCTTTCCATAGAGTATTTATAAGCAGAAATATGATTAGTATAACCCCTTCTAAGAATTGTTTTAGTAAAACAATTTATGTTAGTGTCATTTTCACCTTTATTTAAAAAAAAGCATTAAAGTCATTATCTCACACAAGAGGCTCCATAGGGTCCCCTAAATAGACCTATGGATTGTCTTGGTCGTCCATGACTCATCCAATAGGGATAGGACAAATTTCATGGTGTTTTCATATTTTTATAATATCATTTTTACCTTAAATTACACTAATTACCTCTAATCGCGATTAATGAAAAAAAGTTACTACTCACCAAAAATTTATTTCCATCCCATTGAACCACATATTACATACTAATGAAAACCATGTATGTCGGATTTTCAAAATTCAATACACATTAGTGGTAAACTTTCATTTAACTAAAAAATAATTTTGCTTGATTACCACTTAGTGGTTTCACTATTCATCAAAAATTGGAGTTTTTCAGAAAATTACAAAGAATTCACTCTAATCTATATTAGATATTTCGAATTCATAAATGATGTTTATATTACCTAATTATAAGAATATAAGTAGAATTAATTAATTTAATAATTAACTCCCGCTGTCAAAACAAATAGCCTGTTTTTAAGAAACAATATATATCAAAAGATTGATATTTGTTTATGTCAAATTTCAAAGTGAAATTAATTCCAAAGTCCACCATTGAATAAAATGGTAAAAATATTTTATGGTTTCACTTTAAAACCAATTCAAAAGATAATCTAATCATATAAATAAATTATATTAAATGAGGTTTTGAATTAAAATACAACATTTTTCACTTATTCATAAAAAATGAACTTTATCGGAAGAATAACCAAAACATACACAAAGTAAATTTTGATGTCCCAATTATAAAGAAAGATTTTATTTGGAACAAAAGAATATATAAGAGTGACCAAAACTATATTTAAAGAGGGTTCTCCATCAAAAGGTGATAAGTGAACCGTTAGTAAAAACTAGGGCATATACGCCTAAAATTGAATTCTTTCCATATTTTAAGCCTTTATCTTTTATTGTATAAACATAAAAACATTTAAAAACATATATAATCATATTTTAGTTATTTCTATCCATTCTCTCCAATAAAACGGCTACATGTTAACTGCCATTTAAAATAATATTATTTTATTATTAGAGTGCAACGTAAGATTCACAAGAAACTCGTTGTTGCGTGTTGGGTACACCATCGAGCATAGCGTCCCTTTTAAAGTCATATTAATATTTTATTCACAAATATGGATAAATATGAAAATGTCATATTCTTTATTTACCTGGGGTGTTACACCTAAACATTGTTGAAACATCAAGTGTAATATAACGAAATGACTGACTTGATCCAAGGATCCGAACTGAACTGACGGTGCACTGATCGGAGGTCCTTAGCCCATGATATGGGCGTTTGTATGGACCTGGTCCGGAAATAGGTGGTTTGGGCCTGACATGACCGGGCCCAATACCCCCTGGGTCGGCCCGATCCGGATTGACAAGACCCGGGTATGGGTCTGGCCCGATTGGCGCGGCCTGGCCCGGCCCGGCTCAGACGCTTGTCGCGGCTTGTCTTGTGGCCGAGCAGTGTGCGAAGGGGGCGTGACCCCGTTTTTTTGGAAATGGTGGCCCCCTTGGTGGGGTCCGCCCTAGGCATATCAGGGGCGTTACTCCCCCCCGGTGTCAACAAAAACGGCCGGCCATAATGGACGGCCGGTGTGAGCTGCCGCGGGACCCGCGGGGGTCCCGCTGCATAGAGCGCTGGCGGTCTGCCGAGCCCAGCCGCCCCTGCAGGTGACCGCAGCGGCCTTAGGTTGCAGCTCAGGATGGATCGGTGCAGCGTGACAGTGTCGTGCCCCTCCGCAGTGGCCCTCTCCGGCTGCGGTTCCCTTCATTTCTGCGCAGTGTGATGGCACCGCGTCACCTTCGCCTCATTCATCATTGTTGATAAATAATAAAACGGGGAGGATAAATAGTTTGTGTTTGTATGGTACGATCTCCTCACGTTACGTTGGTAACATTTGGACAAAATTATCAACGATGAACGTTAAATTGAACTTGAATGAAGATAACCCCTACCTCAATAATGATATCGTTTCCCGGCGACTCGGAAGATGGCTTCGCAGAGTAAGGTTTCGAAGATGGCGTTGGTGTGCGTCCAAGGAGAGGACAACGTCTCACTCTAGTTGCGTAGAGAAAAAGGAATGGCATGTCGTCTCTCCTTGTGGTGACGACGTTCTTCGTCAAAGGGTGTCATTCTTCTCGGGAGGATGAAATTATTCCAATAAAGCTAAATCTCTCTCACCAATTCCCAACACAACAAGCTAATCCCCAAAATAAAATAAGTCTCATCTTATTTTATTAATTCATTTTTTGCATTCAAATATTATAATTCAAACACATAACTCTCTTAATTGATTAAGTGTGTTGGCATGATTTAATGTGTGGATGGTGGGGAGAGGAGAAGTAACCCACTTAATTACAAGGGGGAATAACATGTTTAAAGGGGGAGAATTAAGTGGATGGGAATGTGAATCGTTAGGGATCATGTGGGCCCCACCTCAAAAATATCCTAACATGAGTAGTTAGAAACTTGTGGGTCCCACCATAACTTCCCCGTGTAGATTAAAAAAACATACCAAAATGAAATAAAATTGTAACCCAATTTTATTTTACTTTTAATTTAATCCACTCTATTTTAAACTCCTCCCAAGCAAACGGACCTTCGATAATGGTTCTTGTTGAGTCAATAATGTTTTCCATATTACTTTTTCATTCCTTCTTGTTTTTAAAATCACAAACACCCTATACTTAAGAAAATCTGTATTTTACTTCTATAAGGAAACTTTATTTCCTTAAGAAATTTTATCCCAACTTATATTTCCTTATACATATCAATATTTTTCTTAAGTATAAAAATCAGATTCATACCCAAATCCTCGAAATCATATAATGCTAAGATATGAAGCATTCTGTTTTTGGTTCCGAATTCTGGATGTGAACTGTAATGAAGTTCCACTCCGAATTATGGATGTGAATTGTAATGAAGTTCCACTCCGAATTCTGGATCTGAACTGTAATGAAGTTCCACTCCGAAATCTTGATATGAACTGTAATGAAGTTCCACTCTGAATTTAGGATACGAACTCTCATATACTTCGAATCCGAATTCTGGATACGAACTCTCATATAGTTCGACTCTGAATTCTGGATACGAACTCTCATCTAGTTCCATTCTGAATTCTGGATACGAATACTCATATTGTTCCATTCTGAATTCTGGATACGAATTCAAAAAAAGTTCAACTCTGAATTCAGGACTCAGGACTTTTATAAGTTCTACTCTGAACTTTTATATGTTGGACTCCGAACTTTTATAAGTTAGACTCAGAAATTTTACTGGTTCGACTCCAAACATTTATGAGTTTGACTCCGAACTTTTACTAGATCAACTACGAACATTTATTAGCTTGACTATGAACTCATATAAGTTCTACTCCAAACATTTACTAGTTCGACTCCGAACATCTACACGTTCGACTCCGAACTTTGTAAGTTAAGATTCTGAACTCTGATTAAACTAGACTCCGAATTTCATTATAAATTCAGACTCCGAATTTTTACAAAATTCGGGTTCCGAATATCCTTTTTATTATAGACTCCAAATTCCATTTTGGATAGACTCCTAAATATTATTTCTTACATTCCAAACATTAGTTTTTCTTATGATTACACTCACTTAATTATAAAACGACGTCGTGCATTCAGGTACACATATTTTGTTATAAAACGATGTCATCCATTTTGTATCTAACTAACCGTTGGTTTAGTGACACGTGTATAGGTCCCCCCTAAATTTAAAGAAAATATGACCGTTGGAGGAGGGAGACGACCATTCCAACCGAGCCTATAAATAAGAGCTCATTTGAACAAGCTCAATACTGAACTTTGACATCTCTGCATACATGTTTTTGAAGTGATTTCTAGAGAGAGAGGCTCTTATAAACTCTCAAGCTTCGTGTAGAACGTTTAAACGACATGTTCAAACTTTCCCTTGTGCATACATGCTTCGTGCAACTCCGAATGTTGGTGATTACATTTGAGGGATTCCGGGGATAAGAAGACAGAGGTGCCGACTTCCTTGAAGTTCGAGGGCTTCCTTGCTGAGGAAGACAGAGGTTCCAACTACATTGAAGTTGAGGGCTTGCGAGGATAGCATGACAGAGACTCCGATCTTAGTATTGAGGGATTACCCTGGTGTGGGTAAGACATACTTTCATGAAAGTATAAATCAAGGGACCATTATCCAAGGTTGTTTGATACCCTTGTCTTCGGGTTAAAATATTTATATGTTGTTACTTGTTGTTTTACTACTTGTTTTTCTACTGCATATTGTATTGTAAGGAATGTATAACCTTCTAATATTTCCTTACACTTGTACACGGATTCATTTAGATTCTATACGCATTAAGATAGAATCTCATATTGTAATCTTTGTTTAAGTTTCAATTTCTGGATCCATATTTCCGGAACCTATTTTCGGAATCACTTTCCATATATAAGCAAGTTCATAAAACTAGATGTTTGTAACATCATACATTTTCCCAATCATTCATTGGTGTTAGAGGTGTTGTGAATTTGATTAGTTTATCTTTTTTAAACTTATATCATTCCTTGTTTAATGAAATTTTTGAAGTGTACAATTCACCCCCCCTCTTGTATATTGAGCATCTACATCATTATTTCAATCATACAATTGGTATCTCAGGTTAGAAACCTCATACTCTATACCATTATCACATTTGGTATCAGAGCAGGTCTCTGAAATACTTATACTCACATATAAGTTTTTCTTTCTCAATTTTTTCTTTGTTCTATATTTTCCTAGCTTAGGAATATTTTCCTTGAATCCAAACTTTTGTTATTAACACGTTTTTGTGTAGAAAGTTATTTCTTGATGGCAGGTCTAAATTTTGGATCCTTCGGCAAAATAAATCCTACAAGACCACCAATTTTTGATGGAAACGATTATGAGTAATGGAGAGATAGAATGAAGACTTTCTTTATCAATACTATAGTAGATAACTTTGTTATTCTTACTGTAATTTATAAAATTCCTGATAAATAAGTTAGTGCTTTTACAAGCCATGTGAAGCATGATTGTGGATTTAACTATAGGGTACACAATACTCTACTCTTTTCAATGACTAGGAACATATATAGCCAAATTTGTTCATGTGAAATATCTAAAAGTATATAGAAGAATCTTGAAGTTACACATTTTGGTACATCTTACGTGATCGAGACTAGAAGAGCTATTTTGAGAGATGAGTATCATGGTTTTAATTTTCCTTATGGAGAACCTATAAGAAAAGTACAACAAAGGTTTATGACTATCATGATCAGTTTACAATCTATGGGATAGAAAGGTTTGGATGATGAAGCTCTTGTTGATAAGATCATTGATATTATGCCCAATGAGTGGGAATCAAAGTGGACAACTATTGATGAGAACAAAAAGGTTACTCAAATTTCTATTGATGAACTATTTGAAACCCTTCTCATACATGAAACAAGGATGAAGAGGGATGATGACAACATCAAAAAGAAGAATGGAAATGGTACTGTTGCTTTTACTGCAATATCAAATCACATGAAAGAAAAAACTCCTGAGAGAGTAACTAGATCCAAATCTAAGAAGGTTACTATTCACTCCAATTCTAGTGAGAGTGAAGTCTTAGAGAATGATTTAGAAAATCTCACTCGAAGAATGAACAAGATAGTTGGTCAAAGAAATTTCCAATCCAGGTATAAGAAGAAGGGGAGGAATGATAAGAAAGATCCAGAGGTCACATGTTATGAATGAATGTGAAGTGGACACATATGAACTGGCTGCCCTATACTTAAAAAGATATAAATAAAAGAGAGGTATTCTGAATGGAATAGGAAAAAGTTTTATAAAGCCAAAGCTAAGAAAAGTATTAAAGCTAATAATACTTGGAGTGATAGTTGTGGAGACTCTTTAGAAAGTGAATCCTCAGAATATGATTCATCATCTTAGAATAATATGGGATTCATTGCTAATATTTATTTTCCACATACATGTCTTATGTTGAAGGTACGCTCTGCCGAGGATTTAATAAATTTATCTCTTGATAAGAATTACTATTCCAAAAATAGTACTTCTAATGAAGATACGTCATCATTAGAAACTGAAGAACCTTCATATGAAGTGGTATCTAGATTTTCCAAGTCACTTGAAGAAAAAAATTGTAAAATTTATTAGAAGATAGAAAAGGAAAATACTTGGGATGAAGTTCTTACAAATGTGATTTTAGATATTTCGTCAGATCTTAATGATAAAGTATATCTTTTAGAAAAACTTTTTAATGTCACTGAGAAAGCAAATTTTGATAAGGAATAACTTTCTAAATATCTTCATAATACTATTTTAAAGATGAATGTTTTTGAGGAAAAATATAACTCTAAGGAAATGATTCATGAGGATATGAATTTAGTCATTAGACTAAAATCCGAAAAAAAAATTCTTAAGAAGATCCTTGCGAAATTTACCTCCAGGAAGGAAAATTTTCAACACATGTTTTCTCAAATTAAACCACATGGAAACAATACTGGAGTTGGTTATACTCACCAAAAACCAGTTTTCAAAAACAACTATTTCTTTCCTTCTAGAGTCCCTTTTTGCACTATGTGTCAAAGTGGTGGGCATTGGAAGAAAAAGGTTCTATGAATAAAGTTCAATATCTTGGATTTTATAAAGCATATTTCTCTAAACAAATGTGGATACCCAAAATTTTATTATCTGAAAATTTCAGATCCAAACAAGTTTAGATTCCAAAATTCTAATTCTTTTCTTATTTTCAGGAAGATAAATGAAGTACCAAAAACAATATTTGGTACATGGATAGTGGATGTTCTTGGAATATAACTGGTAACAAAAACTATTTTAAAAACAATATCAAGTCTAAAGGAGGAAAATTAAAATTAGTGGATAATTCTAAGGGATAAATTGTTTGTATAGGTAATATTGTTCTTCTTGGTAAAACCTTGATTTCAAATGTTTTGCTTGTTAAGGGTATTAAGCACAACCTCATTAGCATAAGTCAATTATGTGATGAAGGATACCTTGTGAATTTTAGGAATGATAAGTGCTTAGTAAACAATTCCAAGGAAGAGTTTATTCTTTCTGCCCATAGGGAAGAGAATGTTTACAATATGAACTTAGAAGACCTTAAGAATAAAGACATACCTTGTCTTAGTGAAATGGAAGATCATTCTTGGTTATGGAATAGAAGTCTAGGTCACTGTAACCTTATAAAGTTATGTAAACTCTATACGAAGAAACTAGTTAAGGATCTACGGGAGAATATATTTGATTTTCCAAAGTTTGTGATCCTTGTAAATATGGCAAGAAACATAAATCTTGTTTTCAATCAATCGGTTAAGTCTCAACAACTGATTCATTACAGTTGGTGCACATGGATATTTTTGGTCCAACACAAACTAGAAGAATTGGAGGAAAATAATATGTGATTGTTCTAGTTGATGATTACAGTAGACTTACATGGGTCTATTTTTTTGAAAAGAATTATGAATATTTTTATTATTTCAAAAGTTTTAGAGCCCAAGTTTAAAATGAGAAAAACCATTCACTGAAAACTATTCATAGTGATCATGGAGGAGAATTTCAATATTCTAATTTTGAATCATTTTTAGTAAAAAAAGGTTTTACTATAAACTATTCAGCACCTAGTACTCCTCAAAAAATGGTTTAATTGAAAGAAGAAATGGAATACTTCAATAAATAACTAGAACCATGTTTAGTGAATAGTCTATAGCTAACCATTTTTGGGTGGAAGATGTATATACTACTTGTTACACTATAAATTGAGTTTTGATTAGACCTTTTTTTTAATAAAACTCTTTATGAGTTATGGAATGGTAGAAAACCAAGACTTTCCTACATCATGGATTTTGGTTTGTAAGGTATTCATCTTGAATACAAATGATAATATACACAAATTCACACCAAAATCTGATGAAATAATTTTCTTAGGCTACTCCATAACTTCTATGGCCTATAAAGTTTTAAACAAAAAAACGTGTATTGTTGAGGAAAGGGTATATGTAAAATTTTATGAGTCTGATCCTTTTTTTAAACCATATCATCCTACATCTTTGGATGTGTTTTAAAAAACTGATTATCAACCTTTGTTTGATGATCCTTCTGATAAGGGAAATTTTCGAGAAGATGTTTCAGAAACATTTACCCCATAAGAATTTCTACCCTATGTTGATGAACATGTTTTACAAAACCCAAGCCAGGTGTTTCTAATGTATCATCCCAATGATAGTATCATTGGTGATGTAAATCAACATGCATGGACTAGATGTTCCTTAAGGAATGAATTATAACATCTAGAATTTCGTTCCCAATTATAACTAAAAAGCACCGATGAAGCTTTAGGTGATGTCGATTGGATAAAAACCATGCAAGATGAACTAAATGAATTTGAAAGGAATTATGTATGGACTTTTTTTTAAAGACCTATGGAAAACTCTATTATTGGAGTAAAGTGGGTCTTCCAAAACAATTGTGATGAAAATGGAGTCATAGTTAGAAATAAAGCTGGACTTGTTGCTAAAGGCTATAATCAGAAAGAGGGAATAGACTATGAAGAAACCTATGCTCTAGTAGCTAGACATGAATCTATTCGTATCTTACTTGCCTTTGCAGAGTTCTTAAATTTTAAACTTTTTCAAATGGAGGTGAAATGTGATTTTTATAATGGTTATGTTCAATAGGATGTTTTTGTTGAAAACCCTCATGGATTTGAAGATTGAAGAAATCCTGATCATGTTTTTAGACTTTCCAAATCATTATACAGCCTTAAACAAGCCCCACTAGCTTGGTATGATAGGCTGACATGATTTTTTGCTTCAAAATAACTGTGTTAAGGAAAATGAAGATTCAACCCTTTTTATAAATAAAGAAAAGAAAAATGTTTTGATTGTTCACATTTATGTTAATGACATTATATTTGGTTCAACGTAGCAATATTTAACTAATTACTTTGTAGATATAATGAAATCTGAGTTTGAAATGAGTATAACAGGTGAGTAAACATTTTTCCTTGGTTTCCAAATTTCCCAAAAACCAGAAGGAATCTACATATCCCAATATAAGTATATTAAAAATATTCTTAAAAAGTATGGTAATGACAACACTAAGAGTATAATTACTCTTATTTGTACCTCAAAAACACTTGATCTTGATGCAGCTAGGAAACCAGTAGATCAAACATCTTTTAGAGGTATGATAGGAAGTCTAATTTACTTAACAGATAGTCGACCATACTTAATGTTTTCAGTATGCTTATGTGCAAGATATCAATCCAATCATAAGGAATCTCATTTAAAGGTAGAGAAAATAATTTTCCACTACATAAATGGAACCATGGATCTAGGATTATTTTATACATCTGGAAATGATTTTATCTTAAAAAGCTTTTCGGATGCTGACTTTGGTGGATGTGGAATGGATAGGAAATGTACAGTACAAACTTATCATTTATTAGGATATTCATTAGTTTCTTGGTCCTGCATGAAAACACATTTTGTAGCACTCTCCACTACTAAAGATGAATATGTAGCAGTTGGAAGTTTTTGTGCTCAAGTGTTGTGGATGCAACACACACTCACAGACTATGGCTTGAGTTTTACTAAAACTCAAATTTTGTGTGATAACACAAGTGCCATTGCCCTTATTAAAAACCCTACACATCAATATCATTCAAAGAACATATATATTAGGCATCAATTTCTTAGGTATCACACACTAAAAGGATATATCATTCTTCATTTTATCAGAATGCAAGATCCACTTGATGGCATTTTCGCAAAATCATTACCCTCCGATTGATTTAAATACATTAAACAGAATTTAGGAATGATAACCATGATTCTTCATTAACTTCTTATTAAAAAATTATCCTTACAGTAATAAACTCCTTTTCATAGGGGGAGTACATTTTCTTGATAGCATAAACAAAATTTTCTTAGACATTATTTTTAAAAAACCTTTTCTAACCAATAGTTTCATTATAAGTTTTTTTTAGGCTTTTGTAATCAAAATTTTCGTAGTCAGTCTTTTAAACAATGAAAATTGTAATTTTCGTAATGAAAATTTATGGAACTGATATATTTTCAATGAAAATTTCAGGAATTTAAATTTTTCGTAATGAATATTTCTGGAACCTAAATTTTTCGTAAAAAAAATTTTCTGAAATAATATTTTTGGGATGGAAATTATCGGAACTGAAATTTTTTGAATGGAAATTTTCGCAAATGAAATTTTCAGAATAGAAATTTTTGGAATTGAAATTTTCAGAATGGAAATTTTCGTACTGAGAATTTTCTTAATGTTGTTTTCATACTGAATTTTTGTAATGATGTTTTTCGTAGAAAGTTTTTCTTAGTAAAATTTTCCTCAAGAAAAATATTACCTATTACGAACAAACTTCCTGGCCAATACGAAAGGTATGATTTCCTATCTTAAGTCTTTGTAATCATATTTTACTTACTGGTGTTTTCTTATGAGTTTTAAAATATCTCGGATTCTAGTTTTCTTAAATCCGAATGTTTTTCTTAAAACCTCCAAAGATCAGATTCATGTTTTCCATGCAGTTTATATCGCACCCGTCAGATCAAAACTCAATGTATCTCAACCATTCGATCAACCATGCAAACTGAACTGTTGTCTCAACGCCTATATAAAGGGGACCCCTGATGGTTGTCCCACATCATTTTTTCAAGTATTTCCCATCTTAAATCCCTGACTCTCCTCTTAAGGATCATTCCGATCTTTCTGAATCTCGTTCCGAATCCTCTAGAACTCTCCATTCCGAATGTTTGTTGAAGCTACATCTCAAGATATGTCTACCTCCAAACCAATATCAAAATGGTTAGTATACCTGGAGAGGTTAGTACATCCATGTTTCTACAAGTATAATTCTCTTATAAGTAAGAATATCAAATTGAATGGTTGGGAGGATGTTTCCCAATAAAAGCCAGAGAAATAGGATCTGGTTTTACAGAGTTTCTCATTGAGTTCTACGAGTCTGTTTCCTTCCTTGAAGAAGATGGGAGAGATTTCTTTTCTTTCCAGTATTATGGGAAGCCATACAAATTATCTTACACAAAGGCTGCAAGTTTGGTGGGTTTGAATTATGAAGTTGAAGCTGAGTTCTGTTCACATAAGCTTCCGGATGAGAAAGGATGTTTCAAAAATCTAAAGGCATTGAAATGTCTTTGACATAAAGATGCCAAGACTGCTAAGATTTCGCATCTCACTCTGAATAATCGGATTTTACAACTACGGGTACATGGTTTTCTCATACCAAGAAAGGGTGACAAGGATAATATGAAGAAGAGTGACATTTACGTTCTACATTTTTTTAGTAAATCTATAGAAGATAAATATAATGAGGCATGTTCTGATTATAGATAAGAATATCAATGAAGGGAATGGGAAATCTCAGATCATAATTTATTCGGCCCTAATTTCCAAACTTATCATCATAAGTCTTGATTAATTCAATGTTTCTTGCACTCCCAAGAAAAAAAATTGCAAGGTAATGCTGGTTAGTGATGATACATTAAAGAGGATGAAATTGGGTTTTTCTGATGAATCCAAAGAATTACACCCTTTACCAGAAGAAGAGGCTGAGACCATTCCGGAAAATGTGGAGAATGCTGAACCAGTGAAGAAAGTTACTAAATAGAGGAATCTTAAAGAATTTATTGTTGAAGACAAAACCCCAAACTCTAAGGAAACTCATTCTGCACCACACAATACAAAGAAAAAAAAGCCTACCCAGATGAAGTAGCTGCTAAGTGGAGGGAAGCCAAAGAGAAGAGAAAGGAAGGGGATCCAGAGTTCATATTGGACCCTTCTGAGGATAAGGCCTTAAAAGGGAGAGCTTTGGATGAGTTAGAAAAACATGAAAAAGAGAAAAAGATGAAGAAAAAGATGTTTGAATCTAAGCATGTACAATCTCTGATGATAGATACTGAAATAGCCTCTAAAAAGATTCCTATTCTGAAAACCTTTGATTTCCAATCATTACCAGAGTCTTATGGGAAGAAGCACATCACTACAGAAAATTCTAAGGCTAATGAGGTATTTGAAGAAGTATAAAAATAAGCTGGTCAGAAAATAGAGGAAGAGGTTGTTGAAGAAGAAGAATAAGAAGGAAGCGATGATCTTGATGACCTACTCAAACAAGTATAAGACTATCAAGAAAAAGCTGAATCCGCAAAATTTGTCACTCCAGGAAAGGGAGTTGAGAAATAATTTAAGAAGGAAGATGATAATCAAGAGGAAGAGGAAGAAAATGTTTTGTATGATGAGGAAAAATCCTATGAGAAGAAGTTTCTTAAAGAAGGAACACAGAAGGACAAAATAGATGAAGACCAGATTGTTCAACTATCAGAAAGTGAGCAAGAATCTCCAGATGATCAACCCATTTAGAAAACTAACAAAGGAAATCAACTGTGCATGGATACACCAATAAAAGGTGTCATGAGGAAGAAATATTTTGGTGGATCATCTAGAAGAATGCTAGTGAAGGTTGAGGAAGATCAATATCCAAGCAAGATATCTGATTCAGGGTCATCAGCACATGGTCATGACTTTGTTGTCGAGTGTTTGAAAAAGTTAGTGGACACCATTCTGATATTCCCTACTATTGACTCCAGATTCCAGATGCTGCAACATAGTTTGAATCAAAAGTCATAATCATTATATATGGTAATGGATATGTGTATAAATATTGAGGCCGACCATATAAAATTCCTTATCAATTATGATGTACACAGGAAATCATGAAGAAAAATCACCTTGTGGACTAAGAAATTTGATAATGACATGGTTGACATTGATCACTTTTAGAATGAGGTAAAAGATGCCTTTGACACCGAGGATAACACGATTATGAATCTTCAAGATGAGTTGATCATTGAGAACAGTTTTTAGATTCAACAAGTGAAGTAAATTAATGATAAGGCTAACTCCCTTTCTCAAAATTTTATAAGGGATAGAGATCTCCGGATTGAGCTTAAGAAAAGACTTGTAAAGAAAGATGAGTTAGAGAAGATGTTGGAAGAGGCCATGAAGGCTCAGGAAGAAGCTTTGAAATCACAAGATGAAATGATAAATTCTTTGGAGAGGCAAGATGAGGAGGATAAGAGAGATTTGAAGAAACTGAAAACCTTTTTGAAGAAGCTAATCCCAAAGGAAAATTAAGACAAATAAATTCACTCCGATCTTTTGTTGTATTTGACTTTATGTGTAAAAAATTTCTCAACACTATTGAAAATTTTGTCTGGTTGTATATTGTATTGTTATATACTAATATTTCAGGTACTCTATTTCTTTTACATTCCCTTAAATTATTTTTGAAAATCAAAAAAGGGGAGAATGAAAAAGAACTACTTAAAAGAGGAGAAAGAAAAATTTTAAATGGGGAAAGAAAAATTTCTAAGTGAAATATCCTTAAAGTAAGGGGGAGTTTTTCTTTATGAAGTTTTTCATTCCCATGATAATGAAAACTCCACTATAGAAATTCAGAATAAAATAATTATAGTTTCAATGCCTAAGTGGGAGTTAGTTGTATTCATTATTATTCAGGAACAAATAGAGATAAGTTTTAATTTTAATGTCTAATGAAAATTTTCAAAGTCCTTATATTATTTTTCGTAAGGTTGTTTGTGCTTTCCAAAAAGGGGGATATTGTTGTGTTAATAAGGTTTTCCTTATGACTTTTCTATTCATTATTTTTTTGAAAATAACAAACACCCTATACATAAGCAAACATGCATTTTTCTTCTATAAGGAAAATTTCCTTCCTTAATAAATTTTACCCTAATGTAGATTTCCTAATACATATCAATATTTTTCGTAAGTATAAAAATAAGATTCATACCCAAACCCTTGGAATCATATAATTCCAATATATTAAGTATTCTATTTTAGGATCCAAATTCTGGATGTGGACTGTAATAAACTTCCACTCCGAATTCTGGATGTGAAGTGTAATGAAGTTCCACTCCGAATTCAGGATCTAAATTGTAATGTAGTTCCACTATGAATTCTGGATATGAACTGTAATGAAGTTCCACTCCAAATTCTGGATACTAACTCTCATATAGTTCGACTCTAAATTCTAGATACAAACTCTCATATAGTACATCTCCGAATTCTGGATAAAAACTCTCATCTACATCCATTCGGAATTCTTGATACGAACTCTCATATAGTTCCATTACAAATTCTGGATATGAATTCTAACAATGTTCAACTCCAAATTCCAGACTCCGAACTTTTATAAGTTCGACTCTGAACATTTATAAGTTCAACTCTGAACATTTATAAGTTCGACTTTGAAATTTTACTGGTTCGACTCCGAACTTTTAGGAGTTTGACTTCGAACTTTTACTAGTTCAACTCCGATCTTTTACTAGTTCGACTCCAAACTTTTAGAAGATTGACTCTGAACTTGTACTAGTTTGACTCCGAACTTCTATAAGTTCGACTCTAAACTCTATAAGTTCAGATTATGAACTCTGAAGAAACTAGACGCCGAATTTCCTTAGAAATTCATACTCCAGATTTCTACAAAATTCAGTTTCTGAATTCCTATAAAACAGAATCCGAATATCCTTTTTCTTATAGATTCAAAATTCCATTTTGGTTAGACTCTGAACTTTTATTTTCTTACATTCCAAGATTTAGTATTTCTTATGCTTACACTCACTTCATTATAAAATGATTTTGTGCTTTCAGTTGCACATATTTATTTATAAAACGATTTCTTCCATTCTGTTTCTAACTAACCATTGGTTTAGTGACTCGTGTATAGGTCCCTCGGAAATTTAAGGAAAATATGACTGTTGGAGGAGGGAGCAGACCATTCCAACCGAGCCTATAAATAGGAGCTCATTTGAATGAGCTCAATACTGAAATTTGACATCTGGGCATACATGCTGTTGAAGTGATTTATAGAGAGAGTTTCTCTTATAATCTCTCAATCTTTGTGCAGAATGTTTGAACGACTTGTTCATGCTTTTCCTAGTGCAGACGTGCTTTGTGCTACAAAGAATTTTGGTGATTACATTCAATGGATTCATGGGTTAGGAAGATAGAGGTTCTGTCTTCCTTGAAGTTCGAGGGCCTCCTTACTGAGGAATACAGAGGTTCCAACTACCTTTAAGTTTAGGGCCTGCAGGGATAACAAGATAGAGACGCTGATCTTCATATCGAGGGCGTACCCTGGTGTGGGTAAGACAAAATTTCTTGAAAGTATAAATCAAGGGAACATTATTCACGGTTTTTGGATACCCTTCTCTTTGGGGTAAAAGATTTTTATCTTTTTACTTGTAGTTTTACTACTTGTTTTTCCGATGCATATTCTATTGTAGGGAAAGTATAAAATTCTTATATTTCCTTACACTTGTACACTGATTAATTTAGATTCTATATGCTTTAAGGTAGAATCTCATATTGTAAACTTTGGTTAAGTTTCAATTTCCTGGTCCATATTTCCAGAAACTATTTTCGGAATAACTTTCCAGATATAAGCAAGTGCATAGAACTAGAAGTTTTTAACTTCATCATTGTCCCAATCTTTCATTAGTGTAAGAGGTGTTTTGAATTTACTTAGTTTAACTTTGTTAAACATAGATATTTCCTTGTTTATGGAAAATTTTAAAGTGTACAATTAACCCCCCTCTTGTATATTGAGAATCTACATCATTATTTCGATCCTACAGTCCACTTTAGAAATTACCTTTGTTGTGGTTCCATCGGTGCCCTTAGACTTAAATTCTGGGCACCAGTTGAAAAGATAGAAAAACCCACTCGTTCGTTCACTGAACGTACCCGAGCTAAACTTAAGAAATTGATTACGGGCACACCAGGCCTCAGAATCAAGTGCCGTCAGAAACTTTGTACTCGTAAAATACCAAGAATTTAAGAAAAAAGTTTCCTAGAAATTTAAGGGTATATATATTTTTTAAATCCACCATTGTTTATGGATTTATTGTCATTATAATTATCTTCATCACCCACTTTATTTTGATAATATTCATCTATCATTATCTATCTATATCTGGGTGTTGGTTTTCTCTTATATGTCCATGTTTTCACTTTTCACCTATGTTCTCTTATGTGGAAACCTAGTTATGGGTTATATTATGTAACCGCTATGTTTCCAAAATTACATTTTGAAGTGAAGTTTTATAATTAATTTATACATTGTTTGATTCTATGATGGTGTTTTTTATTTTATCCATTTTATGGAAGAGATTAATTTCGAGGGAGAAATTCATTTTATGGGGGTAGGATTTAACACCATTGTATTTTGTGTTTTTTTTTTCAAATAGATCTGGTCATTTATATATTACATGTGGGAAGAAACAAATATTTTTTATTTCATTAAAAGTAAAACATTGTTTATAATTTCCTATATGAAACACTATTATTTTATTTTGATACCCAAAATATCATGTTTATCTAGTATTAAAAATGATTCTGAGTTCAAATGAAATGTGTCATAAAATAAAAATATTATTATTAAATTTTAATGTTATAAAAAATCTATTAGAATGTCTATAATGAATAGTAATATATAAATATTGAAAATATTTTTTAAATATGTATAACTAGTTGAATCTTTTTCAACCAATTAGTTACAAATTTAATTTTAAACTATTTGATTATAATGGAATCTTTTTTCGAAAAAATGATTTTTTTTAAAAAAATTATGTTGTACCTAAAAAAAACAATATATGTTTGGTGACAAATTTTATTGAATTATATATATTATATATAATCAGTAAAAATTTTTACACACATGATTTATTTTTTATAGAGATGATATTAGATTAAATCCAATTTTATTGTTAAAATTTATATTTTTCAAAAAATATTTTTTGGAGCCTTTTTATGGAACATTTTTCTAACAAAATTATATCAAAGACAAAAACTAAATGTGATTAATTAAATATAATTTTTTAAATTTGAATATTATAATCATGATATTGTAAATTTTGGGTATTTTTCAGAAATGTCTCATTTTTTGATGAATAATGAAAAAATACAGAATTGTAATCGAAAACTGCAATTTATTTGGTTTATTTATAAATGTATAATATATTTTAATATTTTTTAAATGTTAAATTATAAATAATATAAATCCCTTAATATAATATATTTCATTACAATAAATTTTATATTGAATTATTATATAAAAATATGATAAATTATTAACCATTTTTTCTTTAAAAACTCACATTCTCATCCCATCTATGAGATTAATTTTATATTTAAAATTTTTAATCTTGTCAATGGAATTTGGAAAAATGTATTCCATATATTTGTAATTATTATAATATATTATATATTTTTTGTATATATAAAATTTTTACCAAAATTAATGTTCGACATAGTGAAAATTAATAACCATGGTTATGGAAAAAATGAGATTACCTATTGGTTAAAATAAAGATTTAGGGGTTGAAATGGACTATAAAATTATCTAAATAACTATTATATGGACAGATATAGTAAATTAAATCACTAATGTTCTATAATAGACTAATTATAAACCTTGTGACATGATAAAATCAATAGTGTAATTATTTATTTTCAAAATACCATATGTGTCATCTCCCTCACTTCTGAAAGGCCACCACATATCCTTTTTTACTCAAACCATACAACCTAATTTTTTGGCCAATCATTTCTCAATTCACATAAAAACGTCCCTCACCTTATCCTAAAATACTTTTTTTAGACAACCTATAAAAAATTTCATGAAAAAATGGGGAATATACTATAAAGAGGATGCCTGAACGAGTATGGTGGATAACATGAATTTAGGTAACATGGTTTCTAGTGTCACTTATATTCTGAGATACTTTTGACATATTTGACACTACATTCTATTTTTTTGTATATATATATATATATATGAAATAATATATCATGTATCTTCATAATTTAATGATAAATAATGTTTATATCGAGTTAATTCTTTTATGAGGCTTATGAATCTATATCATCAATGTTGTAATGATTTAAGGTTACAATATCATTATCTATCGAGATTATTTATGATTTTGATTTTGATGATAAAATACTATTATAAATCACTTATGAAACAAATTTATTTTATTACCCCATGTATATTCATTATTTTTTCGTGTAATAGTATCATTTATCCGCTCATTGATACATTATAAAATTAAAAAAAAATCATGAAAACCCGACATTATTACCCTCTTTAGTCTGAAATCCATTTTCTAAAAAATTAATGTTTTCTAAAAAAATCAAATATTTTTATTATTAGTAGATGAATTTAAAATTACATTATTAGAGATACTTAACCTATTAAAAAAACATTCAAATATAATCATTATATTATTTTCCAAAACAATTTCTATTTGGAAACTATGAAAAATATCAACGGATTTATAATATTAACATGTTCAACATGAAAGGTATTTTCTAACACAGTGACAAATTATTTATTTGAATAAACTATTATAGATTCAAAATTTTATTTTCAAACAAAATTATATTAAAAAATTTTTATTATTAAAAAATTATTTCACTCTAAAAAGGACATGAAATTTTCTTCAATAGTGGATTTTAGTGATTTTGATTAACACATTCATTAAATATTTTCCATTATTATTTCAATGATTTTTTTCGCAAAATGTTTTTTATAATAAAAAGTATTATTCCAATGAATGTTATTTCCATTAAGAAATGTTCTATGTGGCCTTTCAAAGTACATAACCATTTAAGATATCAAACATTAATTTAATTTATGCTTCAGTAGTGATATAGAAATATCATATGATTCATATTATTTATCTAAATGTATTATGTTTACGATGATAATATTTTTATGAAAACAATTTATTTTCCACGATATATACCATTATAAAATGGTTATAAAATCTGCTTCATTATCCCAGAATTACTATTTGATGAAATGATGAAATTATTATTAATCTTATTTAGTTTCCACATGTTATGTTTTGATAGAATGTTTATGAACCACATTTCATTTCATGGGGTCTAATATGAATAAGGTAGTTTGGTATTATATCGCACATATGTTTTATTTTAATTATTGTAATGATGATAAATTAAAATAAATGATCGTGTTTAATTTATAACAAGATATGTGTGAGAACTATATATTCCTATGATTAATTGGGTAGTGAATTAAATATCATGTGATTGAAAGGATATGAATTAATAGTGAACATGTATCTATAAGGGAATTAATATGCTATGTTGTTTTTTAGAGTGAACCGTTAATACTATAATTTTACTCATATATCTATCTCTCATATCAAAAATGGTATGCATGAACTAGATTACATTTTCATAATGTTATGTGTGATGTTTTTTAAAAGGTTTAAATTTCATTAATGGAAATAACAATCATGTACAAAATATTATTAGTGTACCTTATTGCCTGCCCATAAATTTATTAGAGGTCATGATTCCATGAACATAACTTAATCCGCGAACCTTTTTCGAAATATGCTTCAGCACAATGTTATATTGTAATTTATAAACCACAAATCTCTATTTTATGACAATTGTACACTACTACGGATCATTTTCTCTAATTCCATTATGATTATATTCTCATGATCTACTAATTATTAACTCATGACTCCTTTTTATGATATATTATTTGATAGGTATAAACATGTTGTTTAATTTTCATTATCACATACCCATATTATTATCATATTATTTCATATGCTCTTAGATTTATATAACATATGTTTTTGCTTATTTCTAATTCGATGTCATCCATTAATATTATCCCATTCCCCATGTTGTGATGAATTCTTTTATATAGGGTATGTATTTAAATTATATGATGTGGGAAGATCATTTAGTTAAACAATGATGGTCTTTTACCAGATTAGATTATTGCGTTCATAGATTCCAATTGAACTAAACTATTCTGGTCCTAAGGTGTGTTTTTGTAAAATGAAATGAATATTCTTATAAAATGTAGAAATATTCATGTATATGAAGAATGGTTGACTATAAACTAGAATGTAAATTCACTGTACATGAGGTATCCTAATCCTGGAAGACATCTGGGTTATATGGGTACATTTCTTTGTAGCCAATTTGTGTCATGTTCTTGAAGATTAATTTTACATATATATGCCAATGTGAGACACACATTTATATGGTTTGATATATTTTGTTAATATGATTCATGTACTTTTTTACTTCATGACATGTCTTAATTAAAATTATGCAATCTTGATATTAACTAAAGCCACACAAACAGTAATCATGGAAGAAGTTCTTTTGATAATATTCTATATAGTAATAAATTTTATAAATATGTTTTTACTACACATATATTCATCAAAAAAAATGGGTTAAAACCAATGATTAAGGGAAAAAATAATGAAAACCCAAATTCTATTGGTCATTAATGAATAATTCATGATCCAAAATGATGAGGAATTGGAAATAAAGAGTTTTAACTATTTTATGATCATTATAGAATCATGAAATTATTCCCCTAATCCTATATCACTAAAATACTCATCTTAATATATTCTCTACTTATACATGGACGGTGATTCCATCCACAATCACCTATTCTTAGGTCTCCAAATCACCAACAAACAGACTGCAGATACGATCCCTGTGTACATTTAAAGGGATAGTGGTAAGTAGTATATTCATTTTTATCATTAAATAATTTATTTTTGGGACATGAAATGGATAGTATCGAGGCCCATAACCCAATTACAGATCAAAATTATCATACGTAAACACTGACATTATGCATCAAACAACAAATTTGTGATTCTAATCAATTGATCAATTTAATATATACAATTATTAAAACCTATATATATGTAATTAAATTTTTTAAATTTAATAAAACTTCACTAAATATGTTTACAACCTCTTAATGTCACTAAAATCAAACCTCATTGTAAAAATGCATTCTATAATAAACTATATTTAATGAGTGTTTTCCGGATGACATTTTAAAACTAAAAAATTTCATTTTACCCTGTAAAAAGGACTAGGGTTATGGAACTATAAAATGTTCCATATTTACATAAAATAAATATATAATCATTAGTGACCATATATAAAGTCATCATTAATAATCATATTAAAAAGAAACTAATATTTGGAAAATTGTGATATTTTCACCTGATGATAAATATAACTAACCAATCACCAACTAATCCATTTAATATTTACATTAAAAACAATGTCAAATCATCTTATTAATATGTTTAAGAAAAGGAAAAATATCCAATTTATTCATTATTTTACCCCTTCCTAATATATTTTTGGAACCCTGTAAAAAACTCATCACATATTTTGAAATTATAATTGAAATCAATGAACTATGACAACATTATCATATATATTACTTTATTAATCAATTTTTGAAATGAATCCATTTTTCATAAACTATCCCTTTTAAATGAATATATAAATATGATGATATTAATTACCTTTAAAATAATTAATTTTACTATGAAATCATTTAGGAGATCTACTCGTAATTGTTTGATCGTGGGTCCCTCAGTAGATTATTTAATTAGAAATTATTTCTTTGTCAAATATACGAATATTGTGTATTAACCCCATTCTATATGAAGAGATTTAAAAATTAATTCCAAAATTTATTGACAAAATTTTTGAAATCACATTAACATAAAATAAATAATTAATCACATGAATTATAATTGCGAGATAACCTACATCATTTGATGTTTACCTTACTGAACTAACCATTAGTCTCAATATTATCTAGTTATAATCTAATAGAATTTGATAGATTATAAAAACAATGTATTACGGAACAAAAAGTAAAAATAAGGAAATGGAGAGTTAAATTACAAATAAAAACCCATGGGAGGTATTCCTTAACCCTGTTAATCATGATACAAGACTACATTAAAAAAAATTAATATTTTATGATGGTATCAATTTAGGTAAAAATAAGAATGAGAAAAAAATCACTAGAACACTCATTATATTATTTTTTTAATGTCTTAAACCCAATTTTTTTATATAATTTTTAGAAATTAATATATTATTTGAAAAATTTGACAAATCAATTCACACTAATGTAGGAGTAAGTAACCAAAAATTATGTGGGGTGTATACATATATATGATAAATCCATTATGTATCACTATATATATCTTAATATATCATCTTATACACACAGTTATCAAAATTTAGAAAATTATAGAACCCAGAGGTATATAGGTTACCATATATACAACTAATCCTTTAAAAATAGAGGCCCATACATATTTGATAA
Organism: Viscum album; assembly: GCA_963277665.1. Classification (NCBI taxonomy): domain Eukaryota; kingdom Viridiplantae; phylum Streptophyta; class Magnoliopsida; order Santalales; family Viscaceae; genus Viscum; species Viscum album. The sequence continues at coordinate 456,895,212 of OY728142.1, forward strand.
CTAATATAATATATTAACCACCTACATCAAACACTGATTGATTTTTTGGGAATCAATTTTCACCTTACATATCATTGTACCTATACACATTAAGGTACCCTTATTGAAGTTGACTTTAAAATTACATATCAAAATCCATTCTAATACAAAACTATTTATCTAAACAAAAATTAAGACCCTTATGTATCGGGAAACCATATGAATGAGTAACCTTATCTTAGATAACATCATATTTTTTCCCAAAATTAGCGGACCATTACATCTGAGTGAAAAATTATGTATCTGTACTCCGTTAATTGTAGTGCAACATAAATATTTAGGAACACATGCATATTATTGAAACCTACACTTTTAGAAAAAAATATTTTATTACATTGAAATATTCTTTCACCACACATAAGTTAGAAACTACACATTGGTAAGAGTTCCCTTAAAAAAAGGCAACAATTGTTTGTGGGAATACTATTATTCAATTTTACCCTTCTAGTATAAAGAATAGTTCATATAGAGACATATCAAAATAGTTGAAAAAATTACTTATAACTAATTATATCTTTCAATTATTATAATATACACCTATCAATCACTATCACTAGTTTACATTTATTATCTCATATTATTCCAACACGATTTTAAATTGTTTAAAATATAAAGAATCCAATCATTTAAAAAATATCTTATAGATATTCTAAAATGTGGAATACTTATCTAAAACCCAATTTATAAAATTTTATTTTCCCAATTTCTAGAAAATACTGTTTCTATTCATGGAAAAAATATAAAAATTTGAAATAGAAAGAGGTATATTATGGACCTCATTGTTCAAATATTTTAATTATTTTTTAGAATATGTGAGTAATCTTTGGTCTTTGGGAAGATAACCAAATGACAAAAGATGCCTCAAAAACAATTTTTTCCCTTAAGTGGATTTTTAGGATATTTTTAAGTACCTTATCCTATGAAAATTGGAATCTCTTACACCTAGCTTTAAATAGACTATATTTAATTGTATATTGATGTTTTAACCACCAAATCAAATTAAGAAATTGATTTTTTACATAGTTAGTGATAAATTTTTATTGATTTGGGATCCCAAGAGTAATCATTATTGAATATCAAATTGATTTATGAAACATGATCATTAATTCCATTGTGAGAAAATATGGAGGGAATCATAAAGAAATATCACCCAATAACCCATAAATTAATGGAGAGGATGATGCTTAATATTTAAAGATTATTTAAATCCTAAAAAATATTATAAAAATAATAATTATTTATGATATCTAATGGATTGAAGAAACCTTATATATTTTTAAAATATATAATAATATTTCTAATTGATTGAGTCTATAAATAATGATTTACAGAATTATTTTTCACTTTATTGTTGATTTGGTGCCCAAAATCCTACTATGAATTAATGAAATTGAACATGGTGTTAGAGAATTTCAAGAGGAATACAAGACTATAACTTTAAGAACTATATAAAAAAAGAAGATGTACCATTTTGAACTAAAGAATTTACAATGAATTTATAAGGGTGATCTATGAATGTAATAATCCAATCTATAATACAAAGATCATGTATTTATATTACATTATCGGTAAAAAAATAAATGATTTACCAATTAATAAACTAGTGTTTTATTCTTAGACGAGCAAAAAAGACATATTTATCACATTTCATATCATGAAAAATCTAATATAAAACATCATGATAAATATATTATATATTATAAAATATCTTTTAAAATTACACAAGGATTTCATTTTGGATTCCTAGGGATATAAAAAATGAGGTTGATTTTAGCGGCTCAGTAAGTAGTAGAATAAATTAGATTCAATAAAAACCAATACATGAAATAAATATAATAGGTTAAATTAATTAAATGATCCAAATAATAGTACATTAAAATAAATCTATTGTAATTCTATATACATTAAAATAATTAAAATAATGGATAACAATTACCAATAAAATATTGAGAGCTTACATAGTGTCAGAAAATGTAAATATACAAGCAATTTCTTATTTTATGACATCATAAATATATGTTTAATAAAAATCATATACCCTGTCTAGTTTCTATAGTGATTCCTACCGATGAATTGATTGGTAATCCATACGATTTCCCACCAATCAATGATTCTGTCCAATGAATTCATCATATTAGTTAATAATACATTTAATAATTTTACTTATGATAATTATTAATTAGACATGGGGAAATAGGACAATGTAAATCTCGTTGATATAAATTAAAAAATAATTATATTTTCACATGAAATTGAATACAATGGATAACTAGAATAATATCAAATAATATAGATAAAGTATATTAGGTATTGTCAATTTAATAATATATACACATTTAAAATAAACAGTGATAATTTTATGGTGACGGAACATTAATATGTTTGGTTATCGATTGATGATCGTAATAATGTTCTATAGTTTTGAATGGCATAATCCAAATCATTCATTATGATTAATGAAAATCATGTGACATATCCAATGCATATCACTTGGGAATGTATCTCCATTTGTACAGTCATAATACCACTCATAAACCTCAAAGTGTATATTTAGTTTATTCAAAACAATCATTTCTCATGGGGAATAGTCCTTGGATCTTCTTTCCAATAGGTATATACATTTTTTATTATCCATACATGGATGTTATTTTGGTGAATACCATAGTCACATAACATACCATAATTTGGGATTTTGGGGAATTATGATATTTTAGGTAGCATTTCAATAAAAAACTCATTGGAAAATACATTTTGTAACTTAATATCAAATACCATAAATAAAAAATATTTCATGATATAATATATCATATATCTTGTAGATACACGACATAATAATAATTATGTCCACAAAAAAGAACATGTTTCATTAATGTAACTTGTTATTAAATCCCCAAACCATAATTCTTATCATCTATTAGTAAATATAAATATCATATGTGAAAAATAAGTATATTAGTAACCTATTTTAGACCCATATTTGTATATAAATACATTAATAACTATGATTTTTATTTAATCCCTTCAAGTAAATTTATTTGATATTATCTATTTTTAAATAACATTTTGCATTTATCTTGATCATAGTGAACTAATTTCCGATTACTTTATTTTAATTTTTATTCCCTTAAGATTGATAAATAATAAGTAATTCAGGTATTGGAATTTATAACATATGAATTTTTTATTTCTCAAATAAACTCCAATTATTTTTTCATATCTTTTTCTAAAAGTTGAATCAGTTTCATCTTATTTATATAATTTTGTTATTGATGGTGATATTCTAATAATAATTTAAACAAATAAGAGAAAATGTCTAGAAACCTAAAATAATTGAAATTGTTATATTTTAATAAAATGATCCTAGTAATCAAATTACCATATTTATCCATGATATAGATTGTAAAATTGTTCATGTAGGTTGTTAGGCTAACACAGACATGGAAAAACCATAAATTGATTTGTGATTATTTTTAATAAAATGATCATTTTTAACATAATTTCATTATTAAAAATTCAAAATGGTATTATTTAGATATTTATCTGTTTTTGATTCATTTTTTGAATGATATGTATGATGATTATAAATTTAGATGAATGATAAAAATTATTAATTCAGGGTTTCAATATTCCATGGAATGCACAAATAATGTTTTAATTTCCCATTGAATGAGATAAAGTGTAGTTGGATTAAAATATGTATCTTAGTATTAATAATTATAATAAAAAATTAAATTATTTTCATTAATTAAATCATTATAACCAGTGAAGAGTGGAAATGATTGAAATCAGATGTTGTCACTTCATGGAGGTAATTGACGGCACGATGCATTATTAATGTTCTTCTCTTTAGTTCTATGTGGATATAATGGAGAAAATAATGGTTGATCTACTAATAAAATATTAATTCTACAAAATAATTATGAATATGTCATAATATAACTGTTAGTATATTTGGTTTTAGATGAATATGATTAGGTCAAATATCATATGAGTAAATAATAAATACATAAAAAAATTTAACATCCTTTTGATAAAATTCGTTGATTTGAAATCCTCGAGATAATTTATCTTTAACCAAGCATTTAGGAAATAAAAGGAACTCATGTAAATATATCAAATCAAAAAAATATAATCGGAATAGTTACACATTTTTCATCAATGTTTGTTCAACTGTAACTCATCCACATTGAGCATTTCATGATAAATCTATAGTGGAACACCCCTATAACAACCACAAACATTTCTTTACTCCCTAGAAATGATTATTGTAAGTTTTTAGGTTCTCGTGATAAGATCAGATGATTTCCAGCATTGTGATGTTTATCATGATATTGTTTATTTTATCTGTGTGTGAATTCTTGAATATATTTCTTTGTAAGAGACCTTCTCTCTCTAAGATGTTGGAAATAAGGGTGAAGAGATCATGAAATTGTTGTAATTATTATTCTGATGGAAAATAAATCCTCTTTATATATATAATGAAAAATAAATACTCAAAATGGGTTCCCCGAAACCCATATAAAAAAACAAAACTAAAGAAGTCATAAACCACATATTATCATGAAATAAATTACTCATATATTCCATTTCTATTTCATCATATACTTTAAATAATTATATAATATTTAAATGATAAAATCGAATCATTATCATGAGTCATAATTCCTACAATATGAATCCTAAAATGAATATTTACATAATATTTGTTCATATAATATTTTTTATGTATTCACATAACACGTTTTGAATACAATTAAAAAATAAAATAAACCTAATTATACAATAATATAAAAATAATGAATTTATTCATTAATTTGAAATTGATTATTCTATGTACTATCCCAAACCCCATTGAGGTACACCATGTCTCATTCTCTTATTCATCTAATAGGGGGGACTATATAAAATTATATTGTGTGTGACACTCTTGGGACATATCTCTATATGAGTGAAAATCATTCATAGACTAGATGTGGAATCAGGAATCAAAGAACCTAAGGAGATAAGGAAAAATAATATTATAGAAACCCATCCATTTAAAACTATTCATGTAATATAATCTCTATTAATTATGATATATCTTAAAGAGGGGTTAATATCATTTGTCATCATCCATTCATAACTTATTATTTTTCGATCTCACTATATAGATGTACATTCTTCCACCATGGACATTGATTAAGTAAAGGTACTAACATCCCGATCAACTAGGCCCACGATCTCACAACCCCAACTCGAATGATATAGATTATATCTTGATATATCAACCAATTCCGAATCACCAATTTTTCATCAAACAAAAGCAACCTTTTCTTGTCATAAATTTATTATTTTATTCCATTCATCAATGTACTTGATAAAATTGTCATTTTGATAAAAATTAATATATAGTATACTAATACACATGTTGTATGATATGAACAAAAAATTCCACCTAAAACATGTTATGTTCAAATTGGATGGCTAGTCCACTTGATATCATCTACTCAAGATCACCATTGGGGAACATCATTAGAAGAAGACTCAGAGATTATGAGCCCCTATAATATGATCGTTAAACATCATACATATCAATTCAAAATTATATATATAGACCCTTGGAAATACGTTTCTGATCAATACCATAGTATCATAAGGTCCTCATTATAAAATTTGAAATCTAATAACCTTTTGATATATCAAATAATTAATAGAAAATATCTTATAAATAGTGTATCTAGAAATATCAACACTATTATAGAAAGAATAAATCATTCATTAATTATTATATACATGATATTGTAAATGAAAAGTAATGATTATGTTGGGTCTAATGAACCCACTATTACAAGACACCCACATTCACAAGAAACACTTATCAAAATAACCTTGTTACATATCACATGATAATAAGACTATTATATAGTGTTATAGTTTTGTTCGTTGGTCCATCCACATATTTTAGGCATAATAATTCATCTATAGGCGGCTTCACCATCTTCACAAATTATTTTCATGGGATAATATCCCAAATGTATAATCTCTATGTACATTTTTAAAACATTACATAATGGATAATATTAGTAATATACTTATCATAATGATGATGATTATTATTAATTAGAAATTATGTGTGATTTCAATATCATGAAAAAAATTAATTAATTTTTATAATATTTTTTTGGTATCAGAATCCAAAACTCACATGGTATTTTTAGATATGGATTCCTTGAGATTGGATTCGTTTCCCTTTCCCAGTACCATATCATAATTATAAAATTTGATAAATTTTCATGAAACTGACATCTATTATCACACAATAACTAGTATAACTTCATCTCAACATTCCCCATGTATATATTTTATTCTATCAATTTCAATGGGATAATGATGACTATTTACCACATATTTATCCTATATATAAATTATATTTTCATTAAATTATGTATATATTTGACATATAGAAGAGGAAATATTTTATAGTGTCATGAACGATCAAAGAGGGATCGATTCCGCGACAACCACAATCCAACCTCTAATACACTAGGGGCTGGTGGCTAGCACCGAGTATGACATTCCCACAAATAGGTTGAATTCTCATATTGTACATGTACACACAAACATAACCAAGTTTTACATAACTATAATGTGAGGAAACTAGTAGAATGAATCCAAAAACCTATGATCCCACAACAAGAGTACTAAGTAACAGTTAATAGAAATACGTACAACTACATGCCCACGACAAAGTGTCTATACCCAATTTCAACATATAGTATAAATATTACATAATGATACAAGGGGTGAGGACTGCATCAATTATATTATGTTGGTAAACACATTATTATACCCAAATATAGCTATGCTACACCCACTCACAGTCCTTCCTGGACATTGTATAAATGTTTTTCGTCTACAGAAGAATTGACATGTGTGGGGAAATATTTTTGTAGAGGGTTGGATGAAAATACTAAGAAGGACAATCTGATAATTATAATCATGAAGAACAAGTATAGTAAAATCAATAAAATTTTATTATTTTATTATTGATAATAGAATAAAATAACCCCTGATATACTCAGGAGGGACTCCACACCCTCAATATGTCATAACCAAGAGTTTACCATATGATTCTTCTCATTGAAAAAATTATTTCTCGATTACTCACTCACAGTTCCATGGAATCATTGGGGACACATGGTGATCAGGTTTATCTCATTTGATCGTTGCACAAAGAGAATTCACTGGTCTTTGATGACTATGATACACCAAGAGTGTTTCATTCCCAGAACAATAATGAGAAACCACAAACCTAATCTAGATTAAAATGTAATGTTTGGGATCACATTACAATGATTCCACAAAACATGTGGATGTGGCCCAATAGATATGGGATCAACCCCTACTCATGTAGGTCATGATGATTTTAAAAATTCTACCAGGAATGATAGAGGATCACACTATTTCCTCATTGTGGGATACCACAACTCTATCATAGAATCAACCCCTAGAGGTTATTTCAATATAGTAATTTGGATGTAATGCTTACTAGTACCCTCTAGGAAAGAACCAAGGGAACAAATTAATCCTATACTGGGAAATTTTTTGAAATATAATGCCTAAAATCTAAATGAGGTACCCAAAATTGTTTTTTATTTTAGAATCTTAAAATCCATGTAATGCTCCCATTTATAGAACATCATCTGAAATATCCATTTAGGAGTAATGGCCATTTGATATTATTACTCAAGATCATAAATGATGACATACTAGGGCCCATAGAATAATAGTCATAGTTCGTGCCCCTACTTCATGGAATGGCCAGATGTAGGCCAATCATCGCATTCGATCCAAATATCATATCAATAAGAGACTACGATCAACCACCATCATTGACTTCCTGTAAACCAGGAGAAAAATCACAAAAACTTCAAATTAGTCAATGTGACATGACAAGATGGTTGTTAGCATCATGGATCCACACTAGATTACCAATATCTTACATAGGATAGAACCAATTCCATCTCATCTACCCTAACCCATTCCCATAGCCCATAACATTGACTTTCCTGGGAATGCTTGCGCACGACCCACTCGGACAAGCCTGCTCTGTATCTGCAACACTGATCATGACCACACTTAATCCATCACCCACACATGACAACCATCATGCTTCTCTGTGTGCCACTGCCAGCCATCTTCCTCCACTGGCATGCACTGATGGTCCCTTCTTATGACCTCCATGTCTCCATCGAATCTCTAAAATTAATAATATCATGTATATGGTCTCCTTGGGTCCCTATCTAAACTGATATAGAATCATTTTCACATTTTTCTCAAATTTGGAGGTTTGATCAATTATTTAACCACCTAATAACATCGATCTATTACCACAATAGTCCAACAATATAAGAAAATGATAAAATATTAATAATGATATAAGAATAGTTATTCACCATCATTGGATAACTGTACATACCAAATAATCATAATTAAGGACATTGGATTGAATACTAGATTAAGTAAATCCCATTGAATAAAACACATCTCGCAATTTGAAAGATCTATGCATAAATATGATCAATGATAGAATCACAGTCATCATATAAATATTGAATTAGAAAAATTAAATACACATTTCTATCATGATTTGGAACACTTCTTGGTGAATAACGAATCTTATCTTCTTCTTCTAGTATGACCCTTCAATGTATATGTGCATCTATCATTAATCCTCGATCCTTTGGTTCTTGCCCAGAAGGATTCATAGATCTCTCTCCATCGACACAACAAGAGTTGTAGGTTTATCCTTCAAACCATATAATTCTTTATATAAGGGATAATTTAATGAAATTCATGATGTTAAATCAATTGAATGAATTAAAATAATTTTATTAAATAATTTTATAAATTTTATTCCCTTGAATGGTTTTTAAAAAACATCCCATGGAGGCCAATGTTAGGTCGCACCTTGGGTAAAACTACTTCTCTAAATTAAATGACAACCTTAGAGTCCTTATTTGGGTACTAGGTTAAGAGTTATTACACTTTTCAAGAAAACATTATAAGGATGTTATTTAATATTTTAATATATTTTAATCATTTTTTCCCTGAACACAGGCATCAGAATCACAAATTGTCTTTCGAGATAGACTACTAATTAAAATAAATTATATAAAAAATTATACATGTTAAATCATAGATGTAACATTAAAACCACCTTGCAGATTTACATACCTGGAAATAAAAAATAATGTCTAATCAAACTGATAGGGGTAATGAGCATGAATCTGAGCATTTTGTCCCCATGTGCTCTCATGGAGATTAATCTACTACCACCAAAGTGTGCAAAAAAAAGGAATTGATCACTAACAAAGGATCCTATCTTTTTGATCCTCGATCTCTACTAAGTTCTTTTTAATTGTTTTCTTTATTCACTATGTCTATATGTCCCCAATTGATAATGTTTTATGGTTCATGAATGTACCTAATTAGTTTTCGCACGAGGAATATGTTATGTACTCGGTATTACATTGGAGGGAGATCCAAGTGGTATTCCACTACACCAAAAAATTAATGTTTCAGGAAGGTGAATATGATCCTTGAAGATTACATTCCTCCTCATCCAAATATTCATGATACCCATCGAGGTGAATCCAAAAGGAAGACATGACCTCTTTCCTCAAATAGAAAAGGCCTCTATAGCCAAGCAACCGAAGAAATATGATTGGTCTATGTAGTCTTTATCTACTCATTATTTTTATTAACCATATCTATAGTATATTTCACCAACTCTAGTTTGATGAGTGTGGACTCGCGTTGGTCAGTCTGACAAATTGTGGACGTGCATAGTCACCCATAAAAATCCTATAATGGTACCATATGAATTGTGGAATGGTAGGTGTTGTTTTAGGAAAACACTATAAGTGGTAGGTGATCCTCCCAACCACATCTAGTTTCTATCATGTAATCCCATACAATTTCCTCCATAACCTAAATGATCCACCCAATCTAGTTGTTTTTTTGTGGGTGAAATGAAATTTTCAAGAATAATTGGCTCTGAAATGACTCCTATAATCCATTCCACAACCATAATGTTCATCGAGCATCATGATTAAAAAAATATTCCATGTCACATCATGTAGTTGAAGTACATCTTTCATGTAAAGAATTTTAATTTATCTATAGAAAACATCTATGAGATATATTGGATGTCAGAAGAAGTGTTGAGTCGGTCAAAAATCCCTCAGATGGTATCGTTACCCCTAGAGGTACATGGTAAACCCATCATGAAGCCGAATGATATCCCATCCCACATCCATTACTGTACCTCAATGGGTTGATACAAAACCCTGTGGAACCTAATACTCAACCTTCACTTCCTGAAAAGTAATTAATTGAGAAAAAACTCTAGAAATCTCTTATTCATCCCTATCCACAAAAATTCACATCATAGGTCAGAGTACATATTTTCCTCACCTGTATATACCATAAAATTGTACTTATGAAACTCCCTCAAAACCTCATCCTTCAATGTAACTAGTACCATTATGTATCATCTGATGAGAATAATGTGCTCCCAACCTTTTGAATATCCATCAAGAGCATGCCTTATAGACATCTAATCATGTAATATTATGCAGTTTGTGTCCACAATATGTGCATCCCAAACTCGCTTTAATAATAAAGGGGTGACTACCATTGACTAAAATCATGAATCCCTATATCCAACCAAAAATTATTAGTAGGACAGGTCCAACTACTCTAAAAATTATTTCAAAAATTGTGAAATAGATCTCTTATTAGTATAATTTTCTACCATGTCCCCCCATCCTATTAATATAGAGAATAACATTTTCATAGTCCGGGAAGACCACTAGAAATCCCCTTTGTCTCATGGGGAGATCATTCTGATAGAACATATACTTTAGAATCTTGTGATCAAAGTAGATGGTAAACCGCACCCACAGCAGGTAGTGTTGTGGCATCATCAATGTCAATATTACCACTAATAACTAATGATCTTGGGTCGCATAGTTCTATAGGTGTGATCTCAACTAGAATGAACAGTAGGAAATAAATTATTTCCTATTAATAAATATGCAACCATACTCAGTCCCAGATACATCACATAACACTATATACTCGACTCCATCTTTTGGTAACCTCACGATGGGTGCACTCGTCAACCTCTACCTCATTTCGTGAAAGCACAAATGGCACATTTCTATCAACAAAAATGGTTTCCCATTTTGTGTAATATAATTCACGATGTTTCCAATCTAATAGATGTTTTTTATTATCATTTGATAGTACTGTACCTATAAATGGAAACTCCAAACCATAGTAACCATCCAAGATGGATCCCAAGAAAGGACTGCCTCAATATTGGATGGATCCACTAAAAACCAGCCTCTACGATGATTTGTCTCAAAAAAATGGAAATATAAAATACAAATCAAAAACATCATGAGAATCCAGTACAGACAAATCTTGTTTAGAGTGTCCAAATCTATCCTTAACTCTCCCCCATTCTACTACTTGGATAAAGAAAACAATAGGATGGTAGCGATGAAGAACACAAAAAAAAGTCTATGAATGGATGAAAGATCTAGTTCACAAGCCCCATGAACCATGCTAGCGAGTTTTTCAAGCCAAACAAAATCACCAAGCACTCATAGAGAATGTAAAGACATCTGGATTATTTCTTCAATATATCCTCATCTCGTACTCATAGATGTTGTAATCCAGATTTGTGGTCAATCATTACTAACTATTGTGTCTTGTCCAATTGATCAAATAGATCATCAATCTTGAATAGTTGATACTTGATCTTCACGATCACCTTATTTAATCATTGATAATCCACAGATAACTCCAAGATCCGGACTTCCTTCATGTAATAGAAAATTGGGGATACCTATTGTTGAACCCTACGTCTCATGAATTCCTACCTTTACAAGTCATCCAAATATATCTTCATATCGTGAAGATCTGTAGGATCTATCCAATATCTTGGTGTACATATTCAGTCCATCCCATGGTGTAGATCAACAAATAAATCTCCATGCAGAGATTTTATTATAGAATACCATTGGGAAAGGATTCCTCATATCTACCACCATCGATGGAGACTGAGGACTCATATTATCCACTACAACAAGAGTTAAACTTTAAGATATATGAGTAATCGGCCATCCTATGTGTGATTCCATCTTGAGAATCCTGGATTCCCCATTCACCAATAACTAAAATACATTGTACCAGTTATATAGACATATGGCACTCTTCTCCTAAAAATCCAATCAGATATTAATCTATGGAAAACTAATAAATACCATGAATGATGTTGTAAGGCCTCCATTCCTCAACCTTGAGATCCCAAATGAAATCATCACCTCCAAGATTCCTCATATGCTATTAGCACCAGTGTATGATAATTGAGGATACTCTAGTAATAGTCTCCAAGAATAATGGTTGAGTCAAAGATTCAACCAGAATCTCTCTGTCATAAACAAAATCTATCATGACTAAATAAAAACTAGAACCAATGTCTATCAATTCCCCAGCTAATGTAGAATATACACAAATTGTACATCATATAATCCCTGGAGCCTTGGTCTCACATGAATCCATATCTTGTAGATGGCCTATTCATGTCCTCTAGCTCCACAATCCAGGTGTGGAGCACTAGGTGTTGGTGGATGTAATAGGTCAAACCGCTGAAAAACTTTTAATTCCCCTAAAGAAACACATCCAATTACACCACCATGTGGGCCACCCTTATCATGTATCTATCTCTATTTATGTAGCCCCTTGACCATCTTCTGATAAAAATTTACCAAATTCTAGATCTCTCTTGCTAGATTTCCCTAACCATCCTAAGAGAAACCCAACAATTACAATTTCTAATTAGATCCACCATGGGTTCCCTACAACACTGACCTTGAGTCTTTGTATCACCTCCTAATGCATCTTCCAAGAATGGATACTTGTGATTTCCATCATCTTCCTTTATTCAATGTCCCACCTCTCAAGTTCCCACAACTATCTTCCACTACTGGTGTCTTCTATACATAAGAATATTTCATTAATATGGATCACTCAATACCCCTTCATATGTAGAAATTATATGAGATACCATTGATTCCTTGATTCCCTGATGTAATACCTTCTTGATGTATTTATCCCTAATGAACATATCTCATACGATATCAATTGAGTGGTGTAAAATATCGGTAAACATTGGTGAATAATCTGAAATTTTCTTACTGCCCAGCTGTAGATGCAGAAGCTAATTTATTTGTACCAACCACAATGTGTATGGGTGAGTATAATAATACTTAGAAAGAAACCCAAAAAAAATTAAAATATTTTGAACCATGTTTAGTCAGTTCAATAAAAAATGTAATTCATTAAAATAGATTCAATATAAATGAATACCAAATATACTCAGGAGAGACTCCATGTCATCATGTGGTCATAACCAAATATCGTCCATATGATTCCACATGATGCAATTCTCATCCAGGTGAACTCACTCCTCACCACATTATATCATCATTGACACTCGACGAAGAGTTATAGATCATTTGGTCCCAAACCAATGCTAAAATAGTTTTATGAGAAAACTATGATACACATAGAGGTGGTCACCTCATGAAATGATGGGGGACACCAAAAACCCAATATGAATTAAATAGATATAAATGGGATCGTATTCCAAAAATTCCACAAACCCTGCAGATATGGCTATCTATATGGTGGATCATTAACCTTTTTAGGGAGTTGACGCTAATTCCACGAACTCCACTATGGATTTTAGAGGATTCCACTGTAATATTTTGGAGGAACACTATATCTCCATATGAGAATCGACCTCTAGAGGGGATTACAATAATTTGATGTGGTTGTAATGCTTCAATATACCCTCATAGAAAGTACTAATGTAACACAATATAACTATATTGGTCAATAGATAGAATGAGAAGTGAAAAAAACAAGAAAAGGTACCCAAAATTGATTTTATGTTGAATATATCAAAATTTGGGTCATGTGGCTATTATCGGATTTTTTTAGATTCTATTTTAACGTGATATATCAGTTTTAATCTTCCACTCGAGAACCTACCTGCAGTCTCATTAAGGACCTCATACTGACCGTCAAGATCTGTCCTTAAACTGCGTGGAACGACCACCCATGTACCATCCTCCCTAGTCGATCTACATTTTGTGCCGACTAGTTAATGTGGAATCTTTCCATTGATCTATTATGCGATAAATGAACCTAGGGTGTCTCTTGATGTTGTGACACCATGGTCTACCACAATTGAGATTTGGTTTTTTTCAATAGATCTGACTTGGGAACAACGTGTATGACATGAACCACTTACTTGACTTAGCCCACCGATCTATAGCTGCCATAAAACATAGTCCAGCCCACTGACTCAACTGTGATGCTCGTATGTGGCTTGCATGGCCCATCCAACTCAGCATCCACTATCAATCCCAGCCGGACCCCACATCCACAACTACCACTGATCCGAGCTACACCCATAATCCCCAACAACCAATGTAATCCACACAGGGATCGTCTTCCCCCATCTATACAACTACTATGTGCCTCCACCATATGCTTATATAGCATGCCGGTAGTCCATTCTATATACCTTACATCCTCCCCAATTCCATAAAATTGAGACGATCATAGATCAGACCTCCTTAGGTCCTGATCTATAATGATCGAACCATAGTTGTAGATTTTCATATAATCTAGGTGCCCAATTATGCTTTAAACCACATATAACATTTTATATTGGACCATGTGGTATGAACCAGTAAAGAACATGTGAAAAAAGGTAGAATGTAACAAGAATTTTTTTTTAAATTATTGTCCATATGTTCTTGGCCAATAATAAATAACATGGGATTCGGTATAGAACAACAGATCAAATAAATAACATATAATAAATACAATATCACAATATACATGATTTATGAATCTATAAGTTCATTTATTGATTAAAAATCATTGAATAAAAAATTAATTGGTAATAAAATAATTAGATCCCACTATATTCCTTATATAGGATCTCTTACAGATGAAGATTGAAGATGCATTATGTTTGTTGGATATATGCTTCAAAATCGAAGTGCATTGATCATCGATCCTAAATCCAGTTTTTTCATCTGAAAGGATTACAAAAACATTCTCCAAAAATCCTCCAAATGTTTCAGGTTAATTCGGTTAACACTATAATTATAAAAAAATGATACATTTAATGAAAAACAAGTCACTATATAAAAACATTGAATTAAAATGATATATTCATTTTATTCCGGCAACAACTTTTTAACATAAGAGATGTAATGACCAATGTTAGGTCACGACTAGGGTAAACTACCCCTCAAAATTCAACAGTTTTCACATATTCTTGAACCGAGAACCCATATAATTGTCATTAAAATTTTAAATAGAAAAATACATGTATGTAATATTTAATATTTTAATATTTCATAAAAATTATTTCGGGGATCATGGTGCCTCTGGATTGCACATCATCTTAGACCCTAGTCAAAAAAATGATCAAGGTAATTTCTAATAAAAATAGATTTATAATATTTATTTGTTACAAATAGATTCATTACTATAACTTATGGATGTTTTCAAACATCATCAATCACCTCTTATTCATCTTGAATTTCATGTTGGGGATATTTATTCAATGTTAATTTTTTAGATATTCTCTATTTAATTGTTACAAAATTTAATTTGTAAATTTATTTTTTGTAGATGTACAATTTTCTTGGTCTAATCCCCCATGTTGATCTACGATAGTTGATAACATTCTATGGAACATAGGTTGCTAAATTAAGCTAATATTTGTTGATTGAAATTAATTATATTCCTAACTATATGAAAGAAGAATAGTTATTTTATATATGTTATCAACCATATTTTATTTTTAAAATTGTTTTTCTCCCATTAAACTCTTGTATTAATTTAGAAAAAATTCCTCATGAATGTTATATGAATTTATTTTCTTCATTTAATTGAAAACAAGATTTCAGTTACTTTATCACATTTTTTAAAACTCTACAGTGTCACCTACCAATTTTTGTTGTGTGGTATTGATTACATCTAGGACTAGTGATATTGACATCCAGTTCATAATTACACGGTCATGTTATATAGCTACGGTATGTAATTTTATAATGGATAATTGCATGATGATGTGGTATAACTAATTGTTCCTAATTTATATCACTCCAGTACCACCCATGTATAGTTTCATATGAGGAAAAACTATATTATTTAGAATAATAATCCCTATCACTCTTACACATTGATTAAATTATGGAATTGTATGTAAAAATTTAATTTTCCTTTAAATTAATATCTTATTAATAATTTTATTATGAATTCAAATTTATTAATATCCAATCAACTAATTAAATAGTTAAATGTAACAATCAATAATATTAATATTTAGTATCCCTATATAATTTTTTCATTATACCCCAAAGAATATTAATTATATTAGATACGATCATTGAAATTTTTCCACAATGACTCATCTTTTCAAACACCACTACTCATATATTATCTAGTTTGGTGATATACTGGCCACCCAAAATGCCTCAAGGTTAATTAAACTATTGAGTGAAATCCTATCATATCTAATCATAACCTTTATTACCATAATGGTTTTCCACTAAAATTATATATTGTTATATTTGAAATTTCATTTCTACCAAAATTATTTATATTAAAAAATATCTCTTATAATAACTACATGATATTATGAGGCACCCTTGACATGGGGTGTAGATCACTTGGTATGCATTGTTTTTCTAAAATTTATGTTATAGAGGGTGCCTACGACATAATATTACATTGAGGGATGATAATATTTCTTGATTAAAGTAATACATTTCTATTAATTATTTCCACACAATATATTCTCGCTCACAATTAAAAATAATTAATAGAAAAACATTTTTCAGCTATTTACGAAATATATTTATTTATTATTTTAATTGATTCCTTAAAACATGAAAATTCATAAAATATTAAATAATTATTAAATTCATATACTACCATACTATTATTTTAAATATAATTTTATTTTATACATTTAAAAACAATACAACATCCATGAGTTATGGTTGTAATACCTGAGACGGGTCTTGACAAGTATTGTTGTTCACCAACTATACAATGATTTCATATTTAATCATAGAATCCTACTTAACATGGAACAGTCAATCTGTAACATCCCTTCCCATCCCATTGGTATGAGAGGTCCGGGTATTGTTACATGGACTTAAGAGGAGAAGTTCTCTAGGGTCCAATGGCTAGAAATAAATGCCAAGGGCTTCGAGAACAAATTGGGGAATGATTTGGATGAAGAAAAAATCCAACCAAACCATCCACTAACAGCCACTATATGATGCGTGTCAAAAAAATCAATCATGTATTCCAAAAATACCACCATGTTGTTCCACAATTACACCCAAAACCAATACAATCCAACACGATATCAGAATACTATGCGGAATACTAAAAAAGAGACCATAAATAAACCAATACACACTCCTTGACTCCACCCCAAGCTCCATTCTCCATGCAGCACCACATATCCCAACCATCACCATGATAAAATATAAATGAGATGCCATACCATTACCTATGTCTTGGAATACAATATCTGTAAAGGCACCATGTGCAAAAGCTTGGGCTGAGTACTAATACTTAGTAGGTTTTCCCCAAATTACTTTCTTACAAATTCCACTAGGTTAAAACCTTTAGCACATTTTTATAATGATGTTTATATAAAATAATCACAAGTGCAACAATTATTATAAGACAACATTACCCTTACCAAGCCATGAAAACAAAGGTAATCCCAAACAAACAAGCCACAACACGTTTCATCATTTCAAAATAGCACAAAAATTTCTATCTAGAGAATCAATGCACCACACAAATTTCCATAACCCAATACTGGTATAACTATCATGGTAAAACTTTAGTCCAAACCATTTCTTCTTTATAAAATTTAGTGGTACTTCCTGTCCACTTACAATTGATGGTGTCCTTTCCATCTACTATGCATCCCCTTAATATAGTGGTGCTTCCCTCCCACGTCCTCACAACATTCACAAAATCGATAACTACACATATAACCCACCAATGTAACCAAAATATGAAGTTAACCATTTCAATTACATGCCGAACCACTTTAATAAATCAAGAATTTATTGAAAAAACCCTTCCACCCTTTTTACATGACAATTCCCATTTCAATAAAACAAACCCTTTATTGAAAATATATTTCAAAAGTCATATTATGTAATTTAACAAAACTACACATTTTAAAATCTCCTTTTTTAAATCACAACAAGAGAATTTTACCAAAAACCCCATTTCATCCCAAAAATCCCCAAAACACCACCAAAGTGATTTCCAATCAATTTTCGAAATCAAATATACAATTAATTTTAAGTAACAAAAATTAATTGTAACCAAGAATCATGTTTTAGAAAACTAGAGTTGAGAGAGAAGCCACCAAAATTTAGGGTTCTGATGAAATCGACCCACAAGCTACCAGACCTCCTCAAATCCGGCAAACGCACCCCTGAAATCAATCTATATCCCCTTCAGCAACATCCAAAAGACACTTAAATCAAAAACAAAGGGATCCACAACCCTAGATCTACACAAAATGGGTGTATATCTAGAAAACAAAGAGAGAGAGATGTAGATATATAGGAAAACACAAAGAACCAATATGAGAGACATTCCTCTAAGAAACCACCTTCAAAACACCTTGAAACCCATTTGATTTTATTCAAATATGTGTGGGAGAGTCCCTCCAACCTTAAAAGCCAAAAATACCGAGTGAGGATCAATTTTGAGGAAGAATGAGGGAAAAAGGGAAAATCCTAAGAGGCTCGGGACAAAAAAAACCCAAACTTTAACAGGCTGCACAGTTACCCCGCTTGTTTTGAAAAACTATGTGAAAACTGTGTTGTTGCCACTGTCTCACCAAGGTACATCGAACGAATTTCTCGAATGGTCTGACAAACTGTGCGCTGCCCATACGGAGCCCAGTGTCAAGGGTGCATGGTTTCCTTGGATGGCCACACAGTTTGATCAGATCGTGCGCCAACCATGCACCCATGCACAACCTCCACAACTTTAAAATTTTTTCCCAAAATTTTCCAAAAAACTACCAAAAATGTCAAAAATCACAAAAGAACCAAAACAAGGGTCACATAACTCAAATCAGAGGTACTAATAAATATCCTACAATGTCACCATAAAATTTTTAGGAGTACTCTGTCACACAATATGTGTCTTGGGAAGAGAAATAATCATAGAGAAACAAAATTAATGGACATATAATCCCTGGATAATATTAATGGAAAACTATGATTAACAGTATATCAATAGTGAAATAATTATTATATAAATTTCATTTTAGTGTAATAAATATTTCAATTAAAAACTAAATATAAAAAAACAAAGGACGTTAGTAGGTAAAAAAAGTAAATAGATAATGTAAATGCTTGAAATAAAATAATATGAGATAAATTTTATTTTGATGGAAATGAAATAAATGAAATTATTAATTTATAATCTACTAATTTTATTTCAATCATTCCCATAATTAATTTAATATTCATTCCAAAAATAAATTAATAAATTAATAGTTTTATATCTAATAAATTATTTTAATTTTTATAAAATAATTTTTTTTAAAAAAATTCGAGAAGGAAATAAATTAAGATTTTGGATATTTAATATTTTTAAGAAGTCTTATAACCTTCCCATTCTCATTTAGGATTATTAATATAACATCCCTGTATATTAGAGGTCATAAACCCCCATGTAGGGATACTCTGTGTCCATTGGAACCAACTTGAATCATTTCATGATTAATGAACCTAGTTTATTCACTTCTCTCTCAATCTGGGATGGGGAAAATGTGGAAAGGGGTTCAAGAAAATGAAATTGTATTATGAATAACATGATCATCATTTTCAGGAGACTAGGTCACATACGGTAGTAGTGTATTGAAGTAGAGGTTATGTGATTGTTCAGTGGGGGAGATGTCATCTGATGAAGTGGCTACAATGGGTTCTGAACTAGGATAACCCGATTGATGTTTCTTCTGGTACTGATGAGGCGTCACAGTGGTGTTTTTGGTGATCATGTTGTAGGGGTAGTATCCAGTGGTCGGTAGTCAACAATTTTTTATGGTACAATGAAATTTTAGGGTTGATTGGGTGCATGAGGCAATATGGCATGTAGTGGAGTATGTTTGTGAGTCGGGAGGTGTACTATATATGATGACACAGGGAGGAATCATTGGATCCATATTTATATGATTGGTTTCCAATATGACATCATTGAAATTTTTAGTTCTATCTTCTATCATTATTGGTCACACCACATAAAAAATATAAGTTCATTTTCGATATTTATTCTAAACAACCCACCACTTTCACACCCAAAACATTGGATGTATAATTATTTTTATCACTAATATTAAAAACTAAATTTTGAAAATGGGGTTTTGGAATCAATTTTGGATATACATATACTATATAAATGACTTCAATCCATCAGAATAAGGATATGGATGAAAAATTGGTGTCACTATAATTACGTCATCCCACAACATTGGGATAAAAATATCTTATTTTGAAAATATTAAAATATAATTTTATTACCAATAAAACTGAAAACGATCTATATTAAAAAAAATGATTTTTGTGACAGAGTTTTGTGATAATGGATCAAATAATATTTTGTTTGTTTGGGACTAAAAAAATACATCCACTTAAATTTATGGGAAGTTATTATTTTTATTATTTCATAAAATCGGCATGGTCAATATGATATAAATTTATTGTAACAATGAATGCAGTGGAAATTGTTGGGTATATTATTTTAAAAAATTCATTTATATAGAGACATATATTAATCATCCCTAATGATATGGGCCATATTTAGGTTAGGGTATCTCACATAAATATATCACAAAAATTTAAACCTGAAACATATCCACATATGAAACTATGCATGCTTTATTTCATCTCATCATAGATAATCGTTATATAAAGAAATTGAATCCAATACCATATATATAATACACACTATAATATATATTTTTTAAATACTCTGATTATTGATTTTTTGGGTGATATTAAAAAACTATATTGATGTTTTTTCATCGTGATGATTACCATGATCACATTCCGTTGATCCTTGAAGTCATTCTTAGATTGATTGGTGAAAATTATCCTTCCTCGCTCTTGGATACAAGAAGGATAAGAGTTACGCTCTTAAAATATTTCAAATGAATAGTCTATCATAAAAGAGCTCATCTAAACTTCTGTGGTTTATATTTAATAGCAATAATTCATTCTTTAACCCCCATATAGATATCAACCACTAAATAAGTATTAAAACACACGTTATGATGAATTAACTACTTCATATACATAATTTATATTTTGTCACCTTAATGTAAAATATATTATGTTATAAAACTAATTAATTAACAAGAATCATAATTAATAGAATTTTAAATGAACCTCAAATATTAAAAAAATAATCATTTGTATAATATTTAAAATTTATTGAAATAATTAATTGTGATTTATTTATATAAACAAATTATAATCAGAAATTTTATTCTCGAATAATAATTAATTTGTTTATTCATTTTAAATAGTAACATCATTAATTTTTAAAGGGTATTGACAATTTTTAATTTGATAACTTCCATATAACATTATTTATTTTGACAAATAATCTATAAATTGATGTCTCAAGTGAGTCTGAGGATCATTAGAATCCTAAATAATTGAACAATGGGAAAATAGACAAGGTATTATGGTTAAGAGAAAATGGGCAGCCCAAGAGCATCACAAGGTTCCCGTTTGAAGATCCAGGGAAGTGAGCTACCACATGAACAATATATGGTTATTGAAACAATGGGATAAACTACGAGATATTCCACAATTTATAAAAATATAATTCACATTTACTGCATGGTATGACCTACTATGCAACCAAACTATGTGGAACCTACTGTGTAATAAAAATTTAATTTTATTTTAGGAATTTATTTTAAGGAAAACCTATCTTTCTCCTCCCCCACTATGGATACTCTACCCTACAAAGTTCACAATGTCCAAAACCCTCCCTCAATGTGTTTTTTCCCTATCTTCCGCAAATATCCACTGATCTCATCATTTTCGGATGATATACAACCATATCAGTATTCTCTCTCATCCACACCCTTGGATTTCATTATCTCCAAAACCATCATTACATTATATCCTTATGAAATATTTATATCTATTTTTGGGGTTTTCCTAAATATCATGATTTCTAAAATATGAATTCATACTAACAATTTATACTAGAAATTTGTTTTACCACGACATTGAGGATGGGAGTATACTATTTTCCCATTCGTTTGCATCACACTCAGCGTCTCAACAATGTGAGAACCCATTAGAACCTTGAAAATGTATTTTAATTTCATATTAATGTGATAGGATTTTTATGGGACCATTAGAACTATACAATGATTAAATAACATGTTTAGGGTGTTCTTCATTTGTCTTATCACTTCTTTGGTTGAACCAACCAAAAAAATCTAGTTTATCATTGTTGAAAATGTTTAAAATATTCATTTTTGTGCATGGAACCTCGATAAATCCAGGTAATGATAAATAATATTATAATAAGGAATATCCAATGAATAGGGTCTCACTTTATAATTTTAAGTCTTGAACATAATGGTTTGTCTTATTTGTAGTGCCTTATAAAATTGACACACATGATGTCTCATTGAATGAAATATGCCTTTACTGGTGGTATTATACAAAAATTCCCAGGTTTATTACATCTGATTTATGGAAATGAATTAGGATGGATTATTATACATAATACTATGTGAAATTGATGATCATATATCATGAAAAATTCATAGGCAATATTGCGTGAAACTTTTTATAGTTTTATTGGAATATAGTACATAACCATGCATGATCACTTGTGATATTTGAAATGACATTAATGAAATATTGGTCAGAGGAATGTGATGAAAAATGCCTTGATTAAACCTCTTTTCATATTTCATATTCCCTTTTTAGTGGCTTTTACCATATTAAATTCTTATTAAACGTGTGGGAATGTGTTGTTTAATTACACATTTGTAAGTTCACTTTTATAGACTTAGACCATGTATTTTAGGCCTCATACCATACACACTAAGATAAAATTCTCATAACCATTCTATATGAAATGGGAGATTTACATTTGGCATGAATTTCAAATCTTCGTTAATGGAAGAAAGATTTTTTTGAGTTGATTATCATTGTATGGAAATATCAAATTCATTGTTTGTAATGTATGGCTTATTTAATGTTTTGTTTGATATGGTCCATGAGAAAATATGATTTTTGTATTAATGACCCATCTATAGAATCTTTTAGCTTGATGGATTATAGTTCGACATGCCGGTTGGTGATGCTTTTTCTTTCCAGGAAAGGGCTACTTGAGAATTTTATTATACTCCTAAGTGATACTTTTTCACATAGGGAGAAACTATTTGAGGGCCTTTTGTATGATGGATACGCCATGACATGTGTCATACTTGGACCCTAGTGAGATTACTAGGACGGAATCGGAGGTTACCATACCTTTTAAAATACATGGGATTTTTTTAGATCTCCTTGGACATCTAGGGGATATTGGATTCATCTGATGATTTTGCTTTAAAACATTCAATTATTTTAGATATCCCTGGATTGGAATGGGACTCTACATCATGATTTAATTGATATCATAGTTTGAATTGTCTATTTTGATGTCTAATTAAATGATATTCATTTTATATATTTATATAATCAGGGTTATTCTCATATGACACTTCTTCCATACATTCCAATATAATTATGTGATGACATTGAATTGAGAACCATTGAAAGAGAACATGATTGGGGGTATAATTAATTATTTTAATTCTTCACCTTAAATTTTTTTATATTTTTTGATACATACATAGGTTCTTCATTAAAACTCCAGGAATTTTCCGAACCAGGTGATATAGGGCCAGTGTCCACAAAGGAGGCCAAACCAATTTGTAGTTGTTATTAATTTTATACCCTACAATTATCTATATATGGTACATTAGTTCATACATATATCATGATCCTGTACTGTCCAAGATAAAATGGGTTTTGGCCAACTATGACTTTTATATCCGACCATGCTCAAGCACCTTTTCATTCCCATGCAGACGTTATGACTAAAAATGATTATAATGGAAAGAATGCGGCATAAGATGCTTGATTTTATTACTTCATAGGATGGATATCATGGTAGTGGACTAAGTCTATGATCTAGAAGATATTACATTCAAAATATTTTATTTTATCTGACATTTATATCTTTTTTATTTAATCTATAGAACTTGGATGAAGAATGTTATATGGAATATGTATTCACATAAGAACCCAAACAATTTATAGTTGATGTTTATTTGATATCTTGTAATTTATTATGTATTAAAAATTGTTTCTTATTTATATTATAAAATTTAAAAGGACTGCACACCAAGTGTGCCGATCAAATGAGATTATTATAAAATTCCATTCTCATGAGTTGTTTGGTACCTGGGTATGCTATATGACTAATAGTACTATTAATGGGATGCATGCTGCTTCTGATGATTTTTTATCCCTAGGGTGAAGATGGGGGTAGAGGATTGAACCTATGCATGAGATGTATTAGTAAGAGCTACACTTTTTTTACATTTGAAAGCATGTTGTTTATGATTATTTAACTATTTACCATACACTTTTATTATTAATAGACTCATTAAATAATCTTCATCACTTTTATACCATGTATAATTATATAGCTTCCATAGTTATCTTTTTACTCTCTTTGGGGTTTGTATTCATTCTATAGTGGTCTAGATATTATTATGATTCAACTATTCCGTATTTTTTTTATCATTCATACTCTGATCGATGAGGTAATAGTCTCCCCACAGACACACCATTGGACATTGAAGCTAGTTTGTAACCTCAAACACTTTAGTAGAGGCCCTTGAGGTCTAGTGGTTAAATGGACATAAGGAATTTTTGAGTGGAATCTGAGACAATGAAATTATAATAAATCAATTATTCCTGGACATATCTTTGACCCTATGTTGTGGATCAACATTCCATATTTAATTAATCACTATATTGGAGTATGATATTCAATATAATTTTTTTGACATTTTTTATCTTCTCACGATAGCAATGAATACCTTTCCATGACCATGAGTGGAGTCTAGAAAACCCTCAAGGCCAATAATGATATAAAAAATAATCATAGTAATAAAAACCATCCTATGAAATCATGACATGGAAATTAATATATATTTCATCAAGATAACTCATAATATGATATGCCATAATTTTTTCATAATATATGATTACTTTATTTTCAACTGATCTAGCTGTACATACATATCATTATCTACCGTGGACATGGATTTAGTAAAGTTAAATCCAAATTCATTAACTATGCCTGAGATATCACATCTTCAAATTAGAGGAAAGGTATTCCCTATTGATCTTTAATCTAATTCCATACCAAGAAATATGAACCTAACACGTGATACCTCTCCATGAATCCAATGTCATTGTATATACATTGAATAAAAGTATTCATTAAAATTGTATACGTTGATAACGATGTTAATTAAATATACTAATCTAAATGCAGATAGATATTAAAAATTAATTATACCAATTAGAAATGATTTTCTTATTTTTTTGTCCAGTCATCATGATCCCATCTACTCAAGATCACTATGTCTGAACATCATGAAAAAAAAATTTAAATTCACATTACCACAAAAACTTTTTTTCAGATATCATATTAGACTAATAACACAGATTTATCAATAATATTAAAAAACATTAAATTTTAAATCCATTGTATCTTAAGATCCTCATTATAGAGTGGGAACAACTATATCATTTTTATATGATAACTAATCTATATATATTTCAATATAAATATTGTATTAAAAATTACCAACACTATTATGGTATGAATGTTTCATTTATAGGTCATTGTTTACATGATATATTAATATAAATTACTACTCAATTTGGGTATAGGTGACAAGAAAATAAATCATTTTCAAATATAATCAAAACAAAATATTGAGTATTGAGCGTGAGGATCTGATTACATTTTGAAAGCTAAGAAAATGGAATATTGTTGGAAAACAATTATTTTTCAATAAAAAATGAAATTATTCATTATTAAATGGTACAAAGAGATTTAAATATTATATTTTTCGGTGATACTGGGTTTTCAAATACTACACAATTTATTTCTACTTTTATTTGTGTCATTTTGGACGTTATTTTTTTTTATATTTCTATATTTACCATTTTTCTTTGAAGTCACTAGTTTTTTACAGAATAAATTAACATTCAATAAAAAATTTAATAACACCCCGTACATAATTTGGGAATTTTGGTAAAAAAATTAATTGTTATTTAATATAATAAAATTTTTTATTTATGAAATATTTTCTTCATAATTATAATACTGTTTATATAAATTGTTTTATGTAATAAATTCATCATTAGGTTTAATTAATCTTAATTATTATTGATTAAAAATTGAATTATTGTTATTATTTTAAAATATTGGTTTAATAGTTAAATTAAAATTAGTTTCTAGAAGATATTAATATATATTATGACATAAAAATTAATCAATGTTACTAGAAAAATTCTTTAAAAATATTTTGGCCCATTATATTGTTTGTTAGCATTAATCACAGTAGTATTTAATTTATTAGCGTTGACTATGTTGAAATTATTATAAAATATAATCACATTGATATAAAATATGAAATCCTTTTTATTTTATTTTATTTGTTAATTGAGAAAAACTAATTTTTTTATATAAGTAAATAAATCAGTGTTTAGAGTTAAATATTTATTTTGTTTCAAATAATGATATAAATTGGATTTAAAACCCATCATAATTTTAAATGATTTATATATAAATAAATATTTCATTAAAAATGGTTTAATAACCACTTAATTCATTCATTTATTATGAAAATTTCATAAAAGTTAATTTTTTAGAAATATCCTAAGATGATTTCCATTCAACAAAAAATCAATTATTTCATAATAATCAAATACAATCATCTTATCATAATATCAAAATTATAAATATATAAATGAAGATAATGTGGAAAAATAAAATTTAAAATGTATCTTATAAATAAGTATATTAATCTATTCTTCTTATAGTGGGGATTGTGTAGTAGTTTTAGGATATAATATTCACCTAATAGAGAGAGGTATATGGTATTATAATGACATGTTCATTTAGTAAAAAATTGTACATCATGGAGAATTAGATCTTTTTTATAAATATATAATGAATCTAATTACTTGTGAAATTCATACAATATGGTCATGTTCATTTAATGAAACAAATTTATACACTTTTGGTCTCATGTAGAGCACAAATGAATGAATAAATTATACATTCACTCTCAATGGAATCATACTATAGAAGTTCTGGGGTAATTATCTAGAAGCACGAGTGGGGGAGATAACACTTCTCTAACAAATCTACCTATAGAATAAAAAAGATGTATCATTTTTAATAATTAAAAGTTTACATTTTCTATTAAATCTATTTATAAGTAATATATCTTTTAAAATTCACTAATCAACACACTCTCTTCATGTATTGTATAGAGAAATATCTTTTTTTAATAATTAAATAATTTTGTTCTTATCATTAATTTTCATTTATTTTTTCATTTATTGTTTTTTAACCCACTAATATAAAAATGAATATTATATCATATCTATATATAGAAATTATTAGAAAATAATTTCACAAATTAAATAAATATTAAATAATACTGAAATATGCTTAATTTCAAAATAAATGTCTTTTAAATTCATTAAATGGCCATTGATTATTAAAAACACATTCTATAAAATATTATCATATGTTAACATCACTTACCGAAGTGGATTATAATTTTTTTTTCATATTTTAATTTTCACCCCATTTCTTTATGTAACCAATACAATCTTCAATAACTAAAATTTGATGAGTAATCTAGTCAAATTGTTAGAGAATTCTGGGAATTAAATTGGAAATTATTGAGAAGTCATTTATAATGAAAATACACATTTATTAGGAAATATATAGTTTATCCTATAATGAAATTTAACATTTAGATTTTAGAAACATATTCTAATTCATGATCATAGTTGAACTCTATTTTTTGGGAGGGAGAAATATGATAAAAAATACAACTATGTAAGCACTATAACGAACTATTTATGTGATGATCATGGTGGGAATCATGATAAATTTCATATATTTTAGAACTATTCTTCTTAAATAATCAATATTTAGTGAAATATAATTGAAATATAATCAAAATTGTTGAAATAAAAACTATAATTGTTTTTCGAAAATCAAATATTCTTCTCTCCCTTTATATCACAAATATGAGATTAATTGGAAAGAAATAATACACTTAATGAAATATATATATATATATATATATATATATTATGTTATAACTATTAAATAATACTTTTAAATCTTTTTATCAACTAAGGGTCAATAATGTTAAAGGGTAGTTAGTCAGGATTCAATTCAATCGTGAAAACGAGGAACAATAAATTATTCTTAAAATAAATACAATATTCCTATTATTCCTCAGAATAGGTCAATATGAAAAGATAAAAAACAAAATAAATAGAAAAAAACGAATATTTGTCATTATAATCACAATCACTTAACACATTTGGGGAGATTTAGAAAATCATAAAGCATATAGTGACCCACGAATGAGAAAGGAATGAGAAAAAATTTCACAAACTTAAACACATTTTAATGACATAGAAATTCATAATGAAGTTGGTATAAATGATTATGGTATGATATAATGGTATGAAATTTATAAAATATACTTCATGAATATAATTCATAAAATACCAATTACATGGCTTTGTGGGTTCAAATATAATGGGGTTTTATCTTGTATACTCACTCTATCGAGAGTTTTAATTATTTATTTAATATTATATTTGAACATTATGTGTCATACTGTCAATGGATGAAGTGTGGATTAAATAAAATTACAAAAAATCATTACATTATAATGATATTATACTAAATTTATTCCCTTATATTTTTAAATTTATTGATTTTATAATTTTTTAAAAATTAATGATCATTTCTTTAGATTATATGAATATTTTTTAAAATGGGAAAAATATTTAAATTTCTTTTTCTAAAATAAAATGAATGGTTTTATATTAATAATAATTTTTTATTTCATTAAATGTTAGGTTTTTTTAGCTATTGGGGATTAAACACCTAGTTGTTTTGGTAAAAATTGACAACCTGTTAATTTATCATATTATATAATATATTTTTCAGGATATTAATGATTTTTATAGATTAATAAAAAATTTACATGTCTTGGGAATATTATGTGATATGTTTTATATTTAAATTTTCACTATATAGGTTGATAATAATTTTCCCTGATGGGCATATGTGATATCTCATACCCGAAATATAAGGAAATCAAGATTGAATAAATACTTTTCAGTTTTATGGTGATAATGTATAATATATTCCAAATATATATGATCGATATATAATATTTATTTAATAAATTTAATTTATTTCATATATAATATTAAATTCTTTTTATGTTGTTTACATTTAACGTACTATTGAAAAGTACGGGGGATGATCATGATATATTCAGATATTTTATTGGTATGAATATGTCATATATTTTTAAGAGAGACAATGATATGTAATATTATAAACATTCATGATAAAGTGATAATGATTGAATTTTATAATCTACCCATGGTAAATGTTCAATTTCTTATATTTGGAAATTATAACAAATGTTCACAGGCCTAGTATATTTTATTTCAAAATTAAGAATCATCTTCCATGGGAAATGATTATTTCTATTTTTACAAAGATTAAATACCAAAACTCATTTTCAATATATTTTTTTTAAATATTATTTTTACCACATAGTGTTAAAATATAACAATAATGAGCTTCAAAACATCAATCAATCCTGAAATATATGTATTCTTGTGAGTTTCAAAATTTATCTAATGTAATATTTGAGGAATTCCAGTGTTTTGAATTTATATATAGTCAAAATAAAAAATATAAAATGATATTAAAATTCCTAGGGATAATATTTTCATCATGGATGGTTAAGATGAATAAATACATTTCTATGAAATAAAGATAATGTTGTGGGGGTATAGAGTTCAAGTGATGTTTTTCAAAGTATGGTTTTATTATTATATGTTTTATTTTTTATTTTCCATTGACATTGTCATTTTATATAATTGTACATACATTTTAACCTATTCTATAGATGAGTAAAAAATATTAGTGACCAGTCTATGTGGAGTAAAAAAACTTATTATTCATTACTTTTTATTATTATTTAAATACTATCTTATATTGTTTTTTTTCATTAATTATTGGGGTAATCATTAATGCTCGTTATTTTTATAGAATCCCAATTTAAGATCACATATTCATTTCCACAAAAAAAATATTTACAATGTACATTTATTGTATTATGGGTGAATATCTAGTAAAAGGTTATATGTGTGTGGAACACATTAAATTGGTGATGAATTTCATAAGATCATGAAATCCATAACTATGATTTACTAATTTTATGTTGAAGTACATAAATTTTTAATTAAAATTTAAACCTTTTCCCATAAATATGAATGATATATGATCATGTATGGTTTACAAATAAATTAAACATCACCATGACCTTCAACTAAAATCTATAGATGAAACCATTATAAATTTATTCATTTATCAATCAATAAGATGCATAATATATCATTAGGACATGGATATAATTTCAAAATGTAATAAAACGCTTACAAAATGACAATTAATAACATTAATATAAAAGCATATGGTTAAAATAATATTCAATGACACTACAACTAAATCCAAAGAAACCCATTTTAACAAATTTTGACAATTTTTTTTTCACCCCTCTCTAGAAATAAATCATAGTTTATAGAAAAATATTTTTAGGTAAGAATTAAGGATATAAAAAAATTCACTTTAAATAACGAAGCTCCATCATATAAAGAGAATATGGAAGGATCATGGGTGCAGTAAGGGATAAAAACTCAATATAAGTTATATTTATTTATATTGGAACATTGCTAAATTTATTAACAGATGGGGAAATGATAATATTAATATTATAAAAGAATAAAAAATATAATAAATGGTCAAAATAGTTACAAAATGTGTTTGTTACATTGGGAAATAATTTAAAAATAAATAAAATGACATTTTTATTTTTTATGAAATTGTTAACTAGTTAATTAGTTAAATAATTAAACACCAAACATATCATTGCTTAGATTGATAGATAAAAAATACATCTGTAAAATGAAAAAATTATTTTATCTCAAATATAAATATATATATATATATATAATTACCTTCATATTTATTAATCCAAAATTATTTATAATAATTTATAAAATATAACTAATTTTTCCAATTTTAATTTTTTTTCAATTAGAATAGACTACTGTCTAAATATTCAAACAACCTTTTGTATATATTAACATTACATATAGAGTCAATATAACTAATAAATGACATATTAATGAATATAATTATAAAATTAAATAATATTTATTTAAATTCTAAAGTGAACAATGGAAAATTAAAGGGTGTCATTATAAAACATTTAGAGGAAAATATCAATAAAAAAATGTGATTTCTATATCAATTATTGAAGAGTATAACAAAGGAAATCCATAAAAATATCAATTTAAAATGAAATCATGACTTTCATTCATTATATTAGAAATTATATGTAGGTAATATTTAATATAATGTATTTATAAAGAGATATAATGATCGAAAACTATCAGCAGAGTAGTGTTGTGATGGTTGTATACCGAAAATTCTAAATCCATGGTAATGTTTGGAGGTCATCAACATTGTATTTTGGAATTAAGTAAGTGGTTTTAGTTGATTTGAAGACTCATTACTCAACCCACCAAGGCTAACCATGATGGTAGAAGGCTAAGCCAAGATAACCCCATTTCCTCTTATAATAGGCTAGGGGCTGGAGACAACCACCGTGAAGGTATTACTAGAATGAGAGGTCCATTCATTATGAAAATGTATGAATGAAAACAACAATCTATATTAAAATTTTAAACAAAATATAAAATACCACATCATATAAAGTGTAAAAATATAAGAAAAAAATATTAGAAAAAAAATTATTATACCATAGAATAATACAAAACAAAAGGTAAAAATTGTATGTTGTACTAGAAATCATGTCTGACCTGGACAAAACAAGAATAATGGAAAAATAATAAACTATGGAATATAGATCTATATGTCTTGAATAGTGTACACATTATTTTCAACCATGTGTCACTAGGTTCCACTAAATCTACCTCTAATATATCTATCATCAACATAATATATTTCATGTGTGAGAAAATAACTTCTGTAGGTTAGTATATACATACCCAGAATAGTTCCAAAAAATAGAAGATTGAAAAATAAAATGATACATCAATGCTAATGGAATTCAATTGAATTAATTCCAATAAAAATATAATATAACAACCATAACGACCTAGATAATTCCATCAATAATCCCAAATGTGAGAGAAAGGGGTTCTCAATCTTGACATAACAAAAAGAAAATACGAGTCTACCAGCACCTCCTATGGACTATCTCAGAAGCCCATCATCGCGAATGACTACATAAATAACCATTTTGGGGGGACCTAACCATTTTATTTTTCTCTAAAACTAATGGAGAGAAAATATTTAAACAATAATCTCATGTAACCTTTGCGGAATATGTGTACAAGGGCACAGTCCTCCCTAATTTGTTCCACAATCGAGGGACACATAAATCCAATAGTGGATCTTCCCATCATTGGAAATATATTTTGGTGGAGTACAACTCAATAGATCATAAAAGTTCTCCTATTTTAGTAATGTATTGTCTTCATCTATATAAATAATACGGAGAACTTGTTCTCAACAATGACAGGGTAGTTATAACATTGGAAACTCTATAATTATTATAACATGATAAATTCCATTATGAAGAGTAAAAAAATTAATTATGATTAACAAAAAATCATATACATCATTAATACCACATTGAATTCCATCTCGGTGTTCTTCATGTAAATTTACTCAGGATAGGCTACTCATCGGATAGAATCCATGTCATAATGATTGAAATCAGAGATAATGATGTTCTAGGAGGAAATACATTCCATTTATGCGGTCCAAATGGTATGTGTCCCCACATATTTTCCTATTTATGTACTACTCAGTGAATGGATTATAATTTTTACCATCATACATGTCCTGAAAATGTGTAAAATGGTGTTCATCAACAAGTTTAAACTTTTCCATTCTCTCCAAGTCATTTCAATGTTACTTTTCTCATGGTAGTGTACTTAGTTATGGCTAGTTTCCCACTTGTGCTTCTGTAATTCAAGATTACATGAAATATAATTCTTCAAAGGGTCATAGTCTTGCGACTCTAGATAATTCCTTGGATTCTTAGGAAGGGTTAAATTGAGTGTGGGTTTAGACACATGGTGTTTGAACTATAACATAGCTAAAACCCATATCCACCATAAAATATAAAGAACACATTATGTGTTAGTCCAATCTATGTGTCATGTAATTTAACTTTTTAATGAATTTAATATATTTTTCATGATTCTTACCAATTAGGTCCCACCATAAATAATCATTCCATTTTACCACCCACCATTGAGGGAAATCACATTCGGCCAACGTTTCCCTACTTCTAGTGGTCGGAATATAGAATATGATCATCTGTCAAACCCATGAAATTCCGCCATACAACTCACATCTATTGTATCCACTAAATATCTTATATCTATGATGAATCACCAAAAATATTTGTTCATCCATCCAAAAACCAAAAAAATTCACATCTTGCATGCATAAATCATAAATCGCTGGGTTTAGTCACTGAACCCTTGGTTATAATTTATAATTTTAACCATGTTGTCCAATAATGAACAATGAAGACAAAATTTTGTGGAAATATATAGAGACCATACCCCTATAGTTCTGATCAATGACTCCTTTATTACATTTTTATAATAGACCAGGAACCAAATCCTAAAGGGATGAAATGTTTTTTAGTGTCGGTATACTATATGAATACATTGGTTATTCATTTCCATAGACAACTCACATTACAACATATGTTTTTTTGAGAATATAAATATTCCATATATTATTTTATTGTATATCATTACTAGAACACTTATTGGATTTATAATTAAATGAACTATATAAGGATAGTTGATTATGATTTGGATGGGATAAGTACAAAGGGGTATATTATGATTAAGAAATGAATAATAAATATGGAATACAAAATTAATTAATATAAATTATATTTAATCAATATGTAGGATATCATAATCAAACAAGGAATAATCTATATGGAATAGATAATAAATAAAAAAATATCCATTTAACCAATAAATTGATAAATGAAATTCATAAAAAGGTTATTTCATTTTTAAAATATTAAGGATTATAATATTGAAATTCATAATTAGGATACTTTTTAGTGATTATAGATTATGATCTCTTGAATCACAATACCACTAATATCAATAACACTGCCAATATGATTAAGAACTACATATAAAGACCCCAATAATGATAACAAAATGATTTTCCTCATGAAACTATTGATCCATCACTAGGGTGTATAATTCTTGTCCCTTCACATCATTGTATGTCGAAATAATTCCTTTTTTTTATAATAATTGATTTTATTCAGGAAAATGTTTCCTTATAATCAAATATTTGTATTGATTAAATAATTTTGAAATATCAATATCCTCTGAAATTATATTATAACAATTAATAAACAAAATTAAATGATGAAATGATATATTGATTAATAATTAATTTTATCTATGATAACTAATATATATATTTTGAGAAAATTTGAAGTCTACTGATCACATAAAATTGAATAATTTAATATAGATTTAATGATTACTATAATTAATCTTGGAACTCGATTTCAATATTATCCATGGAAAAAATAATCAAATACCCTATAGATAAATAATAACAATGATATCAATACAACATATCCTGGTTTCATTATAAAATTGAAATGAGTTGTTGTCATTGATAAATAGAAATATTTTAAAAAGAATCTATAATGCATTATAAAAAAATATCATTTTCATTTATAAAATAACCTTTTAGAATAGTATGAAAATAATTCTCATTGAAGATACAATTTGAAATACATAATTTAAAAATTAAACTATTGTAGTAGTCATGATTTCAAGAAATTACATTCTTTTTGTACATGAGAAAATAGATATCCACTTCCATTTTTTTGATAAAAGTAAAAAATGAAATATAGTGTAAAAAATAAATATTTCTAAAAAAATATTAATTAAAATTTGTAGAAATATATAAAATAAATCACCGATAATTATATTATAACATTTTTGGATACATTTTCCAAAAATAATGTATTTGGAATTAAATGGATTTCTGACCTTAGAGGGAAATGATGACATATTTTCATAAAATTGTTATATCAATATTTATAAGTTCAAAATTGTGGTAAATTGGTAATATTTCATGAAAAACCATGAATAACTATAGGAGAATAAAATTAAATGGGTTTATTTTAAAATGGTCAATTATTTATATTTAAATAGAATTCCATAATAACAAATCTCGATTCGAAAGTGGTTGTGAAATAAATATTTACAATGATGATAATGTGGACATGAGGATGAATCAGTGATTTAATTATGTATAAATACTATAAACCCACATATATCAATTTAAAATACAAAAAAATATAATAAATATTCATTTCACAGATGATCTTAGAATACCAGTAATTATAAAAATGAAATATAACATAATAAAAAAATTGATTTGTTAAATTCTATAATACATAGAACTCATAATTCATAACACTATTAATGTAATAATTCGAAATGTGAATCAAAAATATTTTTAAAACATTTATAATGATATTAGTTTAAAAATTAGTATTATATAAACCATATTAGTTAAATTAGGTGAATAATATTATAGAATTCCGCAATGATTAGATATTTAGAAGGCTTCCATTACAATGATCATATCATAAAAGTGTGGATTAATAAATGAATTAATTGATCATATAAATTATAAATCAACATATAAATGCATAAATAAAAAATATAATAGTACAATGTAATGAAACATATTATATTAGAATGACATAATCAATTAAGTATAAGTTTAATCAAATGAATTGAAATTGTTTGATGAAACCCCTTGATTATGACATATATTTTGTTGAACAATATATAACTATTTATATTGTGGTTATAATCATTAAATTAACTTATATAAGAACCATATTAATATTAGTAATATCATATGTAGACCTTTAATAAAATATTATCAACCTTTCAACAACAATATTTTATTTGTTCCATTGTTTTGGGTGTTAATTTCCTTTTTCTCTGATTCCCTAATTACCATAAATATCATGGTTGTTGTGAATATTATATTTATTCATAGACATCATAATAATAACAATTATATAATTATCATATTTAAAAATTAATTATTATATTTTTGTTCAATCATTAACTATGGGGTTTCAAGATTATTTTTTTAAGATCATTGAGATTAAAGGTTGTTATACATATTGGTATAATTTCAATTTTTAAAAGGTAATTATATCAAGAAGGTAATTAATATTATTCCATTAAAAATTTCCATAATATCATAAATACCAAAATTTTATTTAAATATTATTATATATACTCCATGTGTTGTGATTATAAAAATTATGTTGCGTCACTTCAAGAAGTTGGTGGTCTAGATGTACATAAACTATGAAATCATCATTATGTGATGGAAAATATGATAAATATAATGACATATTATATTTTATAAAAGATAATATAAAATTAATTTGATGATTATGTCATTTATATTGTATATAATCATTATAATTATCATTATTAAATTATATTTTATAAGTTAGTGAAACAAATAACACATCACTTTATGAGATGATAGACATCCATACACACGAGTAGAGTTATCATAACCCATGTAGAATAGAAACTACAAAAATAAATATATGATTTAATGAGTCTAGATGAATATTTATTTTTTAAATATCACATATATACTCAATATTCATCAATATACCAAACCTTGAGAGGTGGTAATGTAAAAAGGAATGACAATGGTTTGTGTGGTTTTAATCCGCCGTATAAATGACAGATTTGTTAATCATTTCATGGAATTTGGGATGTTATTTGGTCCATAAAATAACATATCATTTAATTAAATTTATATAAAAAAATATTTTTATTATATCATATTTTATTAAATAATAATTTATGTTTTAGGAGGAAGAAAAAAAATACAAATTATTGTTTAAGAACGTTAACTCTTTATTGGTAAATCACCATAGCTTTTCCACAAAATTCATATTAGGATATATTATTGACCAAAATAAGGATTGTATGATAAGTATATGGATATTTTAATGTTATTTGGTAGGTATTATCCAATAAAAATGGTTTAAAGGTGCGAAAAAAGAGAGAAATTGGGGGTGGCCATTTATAAGCGAGGTTAGTGACAGACGTGTAATATATGAAAATGAAATTCTATACAAACTTTTTTAAAATAAAAATTGTTCCAAAGCGATGAATAATAATAATATAAAATTTATAGGGTCCAATTATATAAATAAATAATTTTTTATACAATATATTATGTAATTCTAAGCATTTTTTCAGTTTAACCTAACAAAAATACATTTTAACCTTCATCGTGATAAACAATTTTTATTTTTTCAAAAATTAATTTTAGTAAGAAAATATTTTGACTATATTAGATAATATACATTATAATTAATCAAAATATTCAATAATTGTTTTCAATTATATTCACATAAGTGGAAAAATTAAATTTGAAACTAATCTCAAAAATGTTATGAGATTAGAGGTTTTAAAGAGAAAACTATCAAATCATTACCATGTTTTTATATAAAAATTCCCAATGAAAATAATTCCAACTAGGTATATTAGTTATTTATAAATATAATAGAAATATTTAGATAAAAAAAATTAAAATATTATTTACCTTTTTAAGTGATTCAATCAACATGTTTGATTCCTAAAAAATCATTATTTTAAACCATTCATCAATAACTTTCACATTTCAGAAAAACAAAAAAAAAATCACCATTATATACTTATGATATTATGAGTTCCAAAATAATTTAATTTGATCAAATAAAATTTTTAAAAAATTATTTTAATTTAAAATTATATATAAAAAATATGGTTACAAAGCCATTTAGAAATAAATTTTTTTTTCATAAAAAATTCATTTTTCATTCATATTATTTTTATTCTATTATCTATAGAAATATAACTAAAATTTTAATAATTTATTTAATAATGTTCATTATATGCCATATTATGTTTAGGTTATAATGATATATTATATTATAGTTCATTTTGACTCATTGTTTCATAATCAGCAAGCAAATGAAGAAATAAAATTTGAAGAAATATATTTTATTGGTTGTTTATGATAGTTTTTCTGTGTCATTAAAAATATGAAAAAGAATGATCATATTTTATAATTTAGGGTTTTCAATAATCCCTTCACTATATAAATTATTTCTCAAAACATAATAAATATCTTGAAAATTATGTATTTTATATTTGGAAATAGCATTGTTGAAAACCCAAAACATAAAAGGTTTAATAAAACATAATCTTAATTAGAGATAATTCTATGTGAAAATGTCATATAGAATAAATCATAACTATGTTTTTAGTGAGGTTAAAACATTAAACATGTGAGTATATTGAAATTATGGAAAACTAATATATTATTAATGAATGATATAACTCATTGATCATAAGAAAATTAATGATCAATGAAATGTGATGGATATTGAAAAAATAAATTTCTATTGATTAATAAGACCATTGGATTCAATAGATTTAAATTTAATAGGATAAAATATATTTTTCAATATCCCTTTTCTATTTTTATGATTTATTTTTCTTTCTAGGAATATATTTAAATAAACATAAATGATGTGATATTTTTTCAGAAAAATATATCATCCATTGGTTTTTATTTGATTTATTAATAACTCATCACTTAATATAATTAACTAATATCAAGAAACTATTTTTTTATGTTTTAATCAAGAAAAATTTACTTTAAATGGAAATTATGATACATGAAAGAGTGAAAATTAATTTCACCATTATTTAACTATTTTATATATGTAATATAGTCAAAAAACCATTATCTGATAAAAAAAATAATCACTAATTAGTTAAGTCAATTGAATTCCTTTGAATATAATTTCCTTTTTTTTGAAATCACAGATCTCTTTTTACTCATTTCTTATATAAGGAATTTACACTGAATACGATTACATGGATAATATTATTGACTATATCAATTGTACTGACTCTGAAAATCTTAATGATTCTATTAATTTTATTGATTGTGTTAATCATACTTATTGTGTAAATCTTACTAACACTGTCAATCATAAAGACTGTGTCAATCGTACTAATTGTGTAAATCCTACTGATTGTTTCAATTGTACTAACTCTGTCAATCATACTGAATCTATCAATCGTACAAGCTCTTTCAATCATACAGACTCAGTCTATTGTATTGAATTTGTCAACTGTAATGACTATATTTAACATACACACATTGTGCATCATACTCACATTGCATCATATCAATACATTGCACTATGTAATACCAATCTTACTCATGTTATCATTTCAATATATATATTTTCTTAACCAAATTGAGGTCATGGAGTTAGTTATAATCTATTAAAAATGATGTTGTGTTTTATATTTCAATATGACTATACCATGCCAAGTGTCCAAGACACA
Source organism: Viscum album (assembly GCA_963277665.1). Lineage (NCBI taxonomy): Eukaryota > Viridiplantae > Streptophyta > Magnoliopsida > Santalales > Viscaceae > Viscum > Viscum album. The sequence continues at coordinate 456,935,396 of OY728142.1, forward strand.
TAGAGTTTTTCAGATAAATATTAGAGTTGGAAAAAAATATGATTGTTTGAACCTATGGCCTATAAATATGACTTCCATTGAAATAGAGGGCAGAACATTTATCAATTCTTTATTCTATCATGTTCTAGGGAGATAATCTATGACTTATCTCTTGGATCGAGTGAATGCCTTTGAATTAAAAAACATGAAAGTATCATTATTAGATTTGGTATTCTAGACTATTGATTTTTCCTTGTGTGACTGATTATGTGATAATGATTGAGGTACTTTGGGGATCAGATGTTGTGTTATAGATAATTGTATCGAGTTCCTTCAAATTTTTGAGGACATAGGTGCTGATTACCTTCTTAATCAAGGAATTTTGAGGATAGAAATGCATCTTCATTGATCATCATATCGAGGGCCTTCAATTTCTTTAAAAAAAAAAATTCTAATTACCTTCTTAATGTATGACATATGTGGATAAGAATATAACTGTAATGGTCATTGTTGAGAGGGACTTAAATTTCTCGAAGGTCATAGGTTCCTATTACCTTCTTAATCGAGGACTTATGAGGACAATAAGACAATTTTACCAATAATTTTATTGAGGGCTTTCCAAGGAGTTGGTAAGATAGACCTTCGATCCTATGTGAAAGGATACCATTTTCTCTAGGATAAAGGAATTGTAATAATTTTACATTTACTCTTTTATTTTTATTATAAATGGAATCGTATTATTTCCTCTTTAATTTAAATTTCTATTAAATTTTAATTGTTTCACTTATGAACCTTTTGAAACATATTGAATTAATATATTCTGTACGATGTTCTATAGAATCATTCTTATTGGTATTTCTCTGATCATTATATTAAATTAGAATACAATTTTTTACATTACATAATATATTACATCATATCATATCTATCAGATTCAAGACCATTATGGTAAATTGAAATGATTTAGAATTTTACTATTATTGGGCCTCTTAAACTATGTTCTTTTATATTTGTTTAAAAACAACTTTTTTTTAAATTACAATATACTCTTCCTGTATTATTTAACCTAATATACATATAAATATTTATTAAGATCCAACATAATCCTTGATAAAATCCCCACTGATTCATAATTAATATTTATTCATAAAATTATTTCACTAAATAATGAATTATTAATAAGAAAATCATGTTAGTCAGTGTTGGGTGATACACACATATCATCCATGGGTCATGTGTTCAATCCCCATGACACATATGGATGTGATGGGTGGTCTCCAAGTATGTGGGGTGTCATTTTTAAATAATAATATTAATATATTTCCTATTAAATTTACATATTTTTATAACCCATAATTACATTAACATTATGATATGAAAAACCCTAAGGGTTACATATTCCAATAAATGTATTCTCAAAAAATAAAAATTAATACAGCAACAAATAATATTTCCAAAAAATCATATCCAAACACAATGTTCTATATTGGAAAAATATCTCCAAAAATATCTTTCATCTGGGTATCCTCTAATCTCATAAAACCTAAAAAGGTGATTTTAATAAATTAAACATAAAAACCCATAAACTAATTAACTCATGATCGTATCAATAATTTTTTTGTTAATACATAAATATAAGATTCTAAAATTAACAAAACCATTAGATGTATGAATATTTTTATAACCAAAATACCATTGAAAAATATACCTTCAGAATATAATTCTAGAATCCAAATAAATACATCAACCATTTTATTTCAACATATTCCCTTTCATATATATGGATAAATCATTAGAAGAGGGAAATGAATCATTTAATTACTAGGTTTCTCACATTTAATACAAATAACTATAAATATATCCCCATGATTATATTTATTTATTTCTATCATTCAATTCATTTTTCCATTGAAATTTATTCTATTATACAATTAACTATTACACAAAACATATTCTCCCATTCATTTTAGACACCTTTATTTCAGTCTAATACACTATTAGTTTAACCTAGTGCATTCATTATGATCATCTATTTATTTAAATCATAATAGGTTAAAATAAAATTATGAATTTTTATAATTATACCCCCTAGGAGTTTCAATTCATATGATCATTAGGGCTTGTTTTCTTGAATCATGTGACGACCGAGTCATGCAAATGTTCCCTTTTTATAGTTATTACAAATAAGTGTATCTATTCAAGAACCAATTACTCATGTAGTATCTAAACAGATATTTATTATAATGAAAATACTCCAAATAATTACAGTAATACAGAATTAGTATTTTCTTCTATGTATATCAATAATTTATATTATTAGGATACATTCCATATTCTATGTTTTCATTAATTTAGATCCCATTATTTCTACAACACATCATGTGACACCAACTACTGTGACCCAAACTCCAGTAACCAAGATTCAATGTCTCTTTTATTAAATAATCATAATATAATTTGAATTTATACCCAAATTACCGCATATTTTAGTGGTCTTGGAAACCTAGATACATACATGAGTCATGCATTAAATTGGAAAATACATATTATGACATATTTTTTTATCAATAGAATCATCATTCCCTATAGAATATCCTTTCATGTCACTAATAGTATAGTTAAAGGAAATCTAGAAAATGAAAAAATATGTTTGAAAATAATTGCACAATAAAGGGTAGGTGTAACTGAAGATATCATGAACCAATAATTAATATTCAATATGGAAATGAAAAAAACTGAACACACATTAAATTTATTCAAAAACATCGATATCATAGTTAAAAAAATAATTCTCAACATGGAAAGGTAAATAACTGACAAAACCTTCCCTTTTTTTAATAAAATGAGAAATAAATGAGTCCAGATATAATATCCTAGTGAAAATCACAATGCTAAGATTAATTTTTATCTGATTGATGAAAATGCCTAATTTTTGGGTGTCAGGATCTATGGAATAATGGTACCTCTACTAAAAATAAATTTTTAAAACAATTTAAAAATACATTTATATACCCATTTAATGCTAGAATATTGATCACACTCATGAGGCTACTAATGAATTTCACTGATATATAATTTTGGGCCACACCAATCACTATAGGTCCAAATAATAACTCATACAATTGATAATTAGTTTAATTGATTAGAAATGTGATTTATTGTCAAATATCATTATTTTTAATGATTACGGGGTTCAAAATATTTACCTAGTAAAAATAATAAATTTCATCCACTAGTAGAATAAAGGCCTTTAGTGACTGCCAAATGTCGTTGCTAAAGGTCTTTAGTGGCCACCTAGAATCCGCCAAATGGCGGATGCTTTAGGCCCATAATTGTTTCTAAAATCGTTCGACAGATGGTCGTTGTTGTAGATATGCCGACATGGAATATAGCAACCGCCAAATAGAAGTCTCTATATGTGATATCGGTGGCACCTAAAGAGACTACAAAATAGTGGATGATATAGCCAATTTCAGAATGGAATATATCGACAGCCATTTGGTGGTCACTATAGGTGCCGCCTATATGACCTACATCGACCTCCAAATGATGGTTGCTATTTGGTTTTTTTAAAATACTTCAAGCAATAAAAAAACATATATTTCAAAAACAGAAAAAAATAATCTTTTCCAAAATATCTAAATTCACACGCGCCATCGTCTTCCAAAAATCCACTTACATCATCGAATATAACCGCATGAAAAAAATTAATAATAAAATTATTAAAAAAAACATCCAAACAAATAATTGAAATGCAATGATATGTATTTCAATTCAAACTTACTATAACAGATTAAAATTATTTAATTTGAAAATATATTAATAATTTCGAATATATTTCTAAAAATGTAAAATCATTAATTCAGTGGCTCTAATCAGTCCCCATTTTCTATTGACGTTTTACTATGATGGCACATGTCACAGATAATGATTAGAATGTTGTCAAATGATTTCAAGTCATTTTGAGGTCGTTCGGTATATATTTGACTATTAGACGCCTGTTTTGGTTATTTTTGGCACCAGAAGTGCGTTTTCACTCACTGCGGTCACACAACACCTCCAACTCACTTCTCGTCTGCTTGACCATTTCATAATTCACTCACTGGTTGTTTTCGTCTAATTTAATGGCATTTCGTGGTCGTTCGGCCAGTTTTGACCACCCCACCCACCTTTCTCAAGAACGCCAAACTCTTAAAAAACACCCAATTGGTCGTAATGCACAAACCACATGTTTGATTGATATTTATTCTCCGCATAAACATCAAGAATAATAATTATAATGTTTTCCTGTTATTTAACATCATTATGATGTCATTAGGTATGAATTTCAATGCTAGACACTTGTTTTGGGCATTTTTGGCACTAGAATTGCGTCTTCGGTCACTGCTATCACATGACACATCCGATTCACTTATCGTTTGCAGGACCATTTCACAATTCACTCACTGGTTGTTATTTTATGATTTCATTGAATTATGAGGTTGTTCATAAGGTTTTGACCACCCCACCCACCTTTCTCAAACACACCAAACTCATAAAAAACACATATTCGGTCATAACATGAAAACTGCATGCCTAACTGACATGACGTTTCTGTGTACACATCATTATAATAATTAAAATTTTCCCTATTATTTAAAGACATTACGATGCCATTTGGAATAAATTTGACCATTAGACACCTGTTTTGATCATTTATGGCATCAAAATTGAGTTTTCAGTCACTGTGGTCACACGACATCTCCGATTGATATGTAGTCTGTCCAACCATTTTACAATTCACTCACAATTTTTTGTCATCTAATTTCCGGGTAAACTATGATCATTTGGCCAGTTTTGACAACCTCACCCACCTTTCACGAGCACACCAAACTCTTAAAAAACACATATTCAGTCGTAACGTGAAAATTGCACGTCAGATCGACGTGTCGTCTCTATGTCAACATCAGGTATAATAAGTAGAATTTTGCCCTTTTATTTCAAGTCATTTAAATGTTTTCGGGTATTCAATTGACCATTAGATGCCTGTTTCGGCTGTTTATGCCACCAGAAGGGCATTTTCTTTCACTGTGGTCACACAACACCTCTGATTCACTTTTCTTCTACCCGACCATTTCACAATTCACTCTCCGGTGGTTGTTGTCTTATTCCATAGAATTCAGAGGTCGTTTGGCTGGTTTTGACCACACCGCATACCTATTTAAATGCACACGAATCCATGAAAACACACATATTAGGTCATACCGCACAAAAAAATTTCTGATTGATGTGTTGTCCTTGCGTACACATCACGAATAACAATTAGAATGTTTTTGTGTGATTTCAATTCATTTTGATGTTGTTCAAAATTCATTTGACCATTAGAGACATGTTTTTGTCATTTATGGCACCAGAACTGCATTTTCAGTCACCACGATCACTCGATACCTCCGACTGATGTGTGGTTTAGCCGACCATTTAACAATTAACTCTTAGGTTGTTGTCATCTTATTTCATGGCATAACCGGTTTTGACCACCCCAACCACCTTTCTCAAGAACGCCAAACACTTAAAAAACACAGATACAGCCGTAATGCGCAAACGACATATCTGATTGACATGCCGTCTCCACGTACACATCACATAAAATTATTATAATGTTATCATGTTTTTAAGTCCTTCCTATATCGTTAGGAATTCATTTTACCATTAGACGACAGTTTTGGTCGTTTATGGAACCAGAACTATGTTTTCGATCACTACGGTCACACGACACCTCTGAGTGACGTGTGGTCTACCCGACCATTTCAAAATTCATTGGATAGTTTTTCTTGTCTGAATTCATGGCATTCTGAGGAAATTCAGCAGGTTTTGACAACCCCATCTACCTTTCTCAAGCGCGCCAAACACATAAAAAAAATATTCAACTGTATCACGCAAACTACACATCCTATTGACATGAAATCACTGCGTACACATCAAGAATAATAATTATAATGTTTTCATGTTGTTTCATGTCATTATGATGTCATTCGAAATTCATTTGATAGTTAGACATCAGTTTTGGTTGTTTATTGCACCAGAACTGCGTTTTCATTCACTACAGTCACACGACAACTTCGTTTGATGTGTGGTCTACCCGACCATTTCACAATTCACTCGCTGGTTTTTTTCATCGGATTTCATGGAATCTCGAAGTCGTTCGACCAGTTTTGACAAACCCACCCACCTTTCTCAATCACGCCAAACTCTGAAAAAACACATATTCATCCATAACGCGCAAAACGAACATCCAATTGACAATCCTTCTCCGCGTACACATCACGAATAATAATTAGAATTTAGTCCTATGATTTAAATTCATTTGGATGTCGTTCAGTATGCATTTGACTATTAGACACCTATTTTGGTCTTTTAAGGCACCAGAAGTTTGTTTGCGGTCCCCGCAGTAACACAACACCTCTGATTCACTTTTCTTTTTCCAAACAATTTTATAATTCATTCATCGGTTTTTGTTGCCTAATTTCATTGCATTACAAGGACGTTCTGCCGGTTTTGACCACCCCATGCACCTTTTTAAGGCGGGTGAAACCCCAAAAAAAACATATTCAGCTGTACCGTGAAAACTGCATGTTCGAGTGATGTGATATCTCCCCGTACACATCAAGAATAATAAATATATTTTTTTCCTATGATTTGAAGTCATTTTGATGTCATTCGTAATGAATTTGACCATTAGACATCTGTTTTGGTTGTTTATGTCACTGGAACTACGTTTTCAGTCACTGGGGTCACATGACACCTTCAGTTGACATTTGGTCTGCCTGACCATTTCAAAATTCTCATTCCGCTTATTTTCGTCTGATTTCATGGCATTCTGAAGTCATTAGACCATTTTTTACCACCCCACCCACCATTATCAAGCGCGCTAAACTTCTAAAAAACACATATTCAGTTGTACCATGAATCATTCACCTCTGATTGACGTGTCGCCTCCTATTACACATTAATAAAAATAATTAGACTTTTTTGTTGTGATTTCAAGTCATTTCGATGTCGTTCGGAATGCATTTTACCGTTAGACACCTATTTTGTTAATTTATTGAACCGGATCTATGTTTTTTGTTACCACTGTCAAACAACACCTCCGAATGACATGTGGTCTCCTGACCATTTCAAAAATAACATTACTATTTATTTGTATGATTTCATGTCATTTTGAGGACGTTCAGATGGTTTTGAACACCCCACCCACCTTTCTCAAGCGCGCCAAACTCTTAAAATATACATATTCTTCCATAACGCGCAAACCGCACATCTGATATACATGTCCTCTCCACGTACACATTCTAAATAATAATTATAATGTTTTCCATTGATTTCAGGTCATTCTGAGGTATTTTGGGATGCATTTTACCATTAGATGCCTATTTAGGTCATTTATGGCATCAGAACGGCATTTTCAGTCACAACGGCAACACGACACCTCCAATTCACTTTTTTTCTGCCCAACCATTTCACAATTCATGGGAAAGTTGTTTTCATCTGATTCATGGCATTCCAATGTCATTCGGCCAGTTTTTACCTCCCCACAGACCTTTTTCAAGCATCCCATAACCTGAAATCAAACATATTCATATGTACCGTGCAAAATGCACATCCGATTGACAGTCAATCTCCGTGTAAAAATCACGAATAATAATTACAATTTTTTTCTCTGATTTCAAGTCATTCAGATGTCGTTAAAAATGCATGTGACCATTAGATGCCTGTTTTGGTCATTTATGGCACTGAAACAGTGTTTTCTATTACCACAGTCACACGACACCTTTGATTGACATGTGGTCTACCCAAAATTTTTGAAATTCACTCACTGGTTTTTGTCGCATGATTTCATGGAATTACGAGTTTTTTTTGGCTGGTTTTGACCACCCCACTTACCATTATCTAGTGTGCCAAACTCTTAAAAAACACATATTCGGTTCAGACATCCAAACCTCCTGTCCGATTGACATTTCATCTCTGCGTAAATGTTACGAATAATAATTAGATTGTTTCCATGTGATTTCAAGTCATTTTGATGTCTTTTTGTTTGCATATGATAGTTAGATCCCTATTTTGGTCATTTATGGTACTGCGGTCACACAACACCTCAAATACATTTGTTTTCTACCCAACCATTTAACAATTCAGTCGCCGGGTATTGTCATCTGATTTTGTGGCATTACAGGGTCATTTGGCCGGTTTTGACAACCCCACACACCTTATTCAGGCATGCCAAATTATTAAAACACAAAATTTCAGCTGTATGACGCAAAACACATGTCCAATTGACGTGTCATCTCCGCGTACATGTCACGAATACTAATTAGAATTTTTTCTTGTTATTTCTTATCATCCTGATGTCATTAGGAATGCATTTGACCATAATATTTCTGTTTTGGTCATTTATGAAACCAGAACTACGTTTTTGATCACCGCAGTCACACGACCCCTCTGATTGACGTGTGGTCTGCCCAACCATTTCAAATTTCACTCTCCGGTTATTGTTGTCTTATTTCATGGAATTCCAAGGTTTTTCGACCAGTTTTGAAAACCATATCAACCTTTTTCTAGTGAAACAAACTTTTAAAAAATATATATTTGGTTATAACACGCAAACCACTTGTCCGATTGACGTGTTGTCTGCCTGAACATTTCACAATTCAGTCACCAGTTGTTTTCATGTAAATAAATTGAAGTGTTATTTAATATATCATAACAAAAAATCAAGAATAATTTAAAATAATGAATTAAATTACAAGATTTAAAACAATAAATCACAAAGGTGTAAATAAACCTAAAGGATTGAGAATAAATATTAATTCATAATTAATTTATGATATTAAAATGGTAATGTAAAATACCTCATGCATTTTCATGCTCATCTGGATCACCAATATCTCTACGATGTCCACCAGCTATATCAAGAGCCCATAATATATATCAATATTCTGCATCTTAATCATAAATCAATAGAAGTCAATATGTGTATGGTATGTTTTATTTATACCTGTGATGCCACCAGTATACCATCAACTGGACATTGTGTCATCACTTCATTAATACATCCTTACATCTGTGATAATATCTCCTCATACTCTCCACATAGCTGCTGAAATAGTGCATCTTCTACTGCATAGCCTACATGGAAGCATCTATCTCAATCTGTGTGTGCATCCCTATATCTCTGCATGTACTCATCTTCAATGCACTAACAACTGCACGTCATGGAACACCACACCATACGTCAAGGAATAACCCTGACCAACATGACCCACAACATGCTAGAATACGTCATCTCTATGCATAGTACTATGACGTTTCTCCTATGACAACTCTACTAACAGAGCATCAAACTGAGCATGTTACATATAATGAATCAATGATCAAATAAGAATATTTATTATAATAAAATACATATATTAGTAAATATTTTTATTACTATAACGCCAAAAAAAATTTGGATCTCTTTCCCTATGAGTCCCCACATATATAGACATCTAATCGAACAGATCACTTCATTGGTGTAACTATAATAAAGGGATTCATCATGTAATATTAAAACATTTTTAATATATGCATGAATTGTAAATTATAAACTTACATCATGTTTGATCTGTGACCAATGTTGTGTTCTATTTCTAGAAGGCATGCCCTACATCGCCCAATTACATGAATGATGAGAAGAATCAGTCTACATTCAATGTATTCAGTTAATAGACATATTTAAAAATTAGTCATTTATATCATAAATGTAATAAAACATACCATCATTTCCTCAATCAACCAAAACCCAACCAAATCCTGCCACTGCACATGAAGAATGCCTGGAGGGACTCACTGTAGAATGTATGGAACACCCACAAATGGTATATGGTGATCTCCCTTCACCATTACCTTATAATCTATCCATAATTTTTGGAATTTGGCCATACATACGTCCAAAACTCATCGGGACAGGATGTCAAATAATCAATTAAAAAATTTTCAATAGATGAAACAATAATAAATACAATATCAAGAATCATTAAATAGTGAATTTATATGAACCTTCCTCCTTAATCTTTCAATCCAATCATGGGGAAAGATTTCTAATCATGATTCGTCAGGGGAATCGATGTGTGTCTGGTATCATATTCCCAAACTGATGAATCAATACATTTCACCTTCTCCGACATGGTAGAATGGGTCGTCTAATAACACACCTAATTGGGCTCCAGAGGTCCAAGATCAGACCCCTCTTCCATGACCACTGAGTCTGCTAAAAGACGAACTAGATCCTAAAAAAAATAAATTCCTAATTTAATTACAATATAACTTAGTTTTTTTGAGAATTTGAAAGAGTTACTAGAATAATAACTAAAAATTACAATCAATTAGTTTTGAAAAATGAAAACATACATACTGACATCATCAGGTTAACCACTCTGAACACCCTATGACATACCTACATTTAAAAAATTATAGTTAAATCAAAGAATTTTTATACATATGCATCTCATAAATATTTTAACAAAAAATAAGGGGAAATAATTACAATATTCACTAATAATTAAAGTCTATCATATCTACTTCAATTACCTGTCTGGCCCATTGTATATCTCGGTCTCGTACAAATATAGTTTTTTAGTCAAGTGTTTGATCAGGAAGTGCGACAACATCTGGTTCCTCTTGATCAATCAGAAACACCCCACTTCTAGACATTTTCACCACAACATTTCAATTAGAATCAATGCCGACAAAGTGAAATCACTCTTCCTATGATGTCAATGTGAAGGGCTCATTGTTTAAATGGTCATATTTATAGAACATATTTTTAAGGTTTACGGACGTAAATTAGATGTTATCAACATTCGTTCCACGAATTGGATCGACCTAATCACACCATAATAATTTGTGTTTTAAGAAACGACTATAAATAACATCAATAATATACCTCAAAAATCCCTAATAATAACCCGCACCAAAAAAATAAAAATCAACACCACTATTTTGTGAGGCTCGATTCATGTCAACATTGATAATAAGAAATCAGAAACCGTTAGCAACCAAAGACATATAGAAACGATCTGTAATAAATGGTCCATCAGCTTGTGGGTTTAGTTCTTCCCTCATAGTATGGGAACATAAATCACATATCTTATCAATTTTCATCTTCTACAATGTTAAATGGATAATAGAGTGTGAAAATACATATAATTGCACTATAAAAATATTAAATAAATTATTTATAAGTATATGAGTCATGAACCACTCATGAAATGTGTTGAAATGACATTTTTGGAATTGATAGTTAGTTTCATAAGGCCTCTCACTTTTCAACTTAGCAATATGTGTTCAAAATCCCTACATAATAAAATGTATGAAATTAAATAAATATAGAAAAACTAGACACATAACTATGGAACATTATGTTTCAATGGAATAACAAATGGAATGTTGAACAAAAAATATTGATGATCTTGAACCAACTCATAATTGTGCATATAAAACATTATTACTTCTCTAATTGAACACTCGTCATTCTACGAGGGTATATCTATTTCTATTTTAACCTCTTAAATATATGAAGTAAAGATATTAGTACACTTATCCATTAAATATCCCTTAGAAATTGAATCTTTCAGATGAGCTATTTTTGCATGTACTATTTCAATGTATTTATGTATCACTCTATTGGAAACATCCATCTGAATTGTGCGAGACCACCAGCAATGAATTATCCAGTTAAAGGAAAATTCATGTGAACTATGACATCGAAAAAAAGATGGCATAAATATATTCTCTAGGTGACATAGTTCAAGTACAATCATATCCGACTACTTTTTCAAATCAATCATGTGTTGATTTCTTGAACAGAGTTATTTGAGGAAATTAGAAACATCAATCAACAGCTTAGTAATCGGAGTAGGTAAGCAATAAAAGTTTTATAAAGGAATTAACTATTGTAGTATAATATGATTATCATGACTTTTCAACCCTTGTAATGTCATTCTCATTATATTGACACACATGTATATACTAGATCAATAACCATCTGGAAACTTAATGGTCATCAAAATTTAAAGAAAAGTTCGTTTCTATTTTTTCCTAATTTTTTACTGTACAGTAGGAATGTATGCCAAATTACCTTCACCCAGTTTTAAATGTAAAGGGTTTCTCAATCCCATTTTTTGTAAATCACTTCAAGCATTAGCACAATCTTTTGATTTCCCTTGACACCTAAAATGGTGCACAATATATTATCACATACATTTTTTAAATGTCCATCACATCCAAATTATGTCTCAAAATATTATATTTCTAATAATGAAATTTAAAAAAAATTGTTTTTTCCAGTTATGAATGCACTATCTATTTGTGGAAGGAATAGAAAGAAATGATAGAGACAATAAATCAATAAAATCCTACATTGTATGGATGTTTTGGTTATCTAGCTGTGAACAAATTTGAATCCCAAACAGTTATTGTGGTAAAGGGTCATAATCATTATTCTCATTATATGACACTGGGACTTTTCAGAACATGTGCATTGGATGAAGAATGTGTCTATGACCAAGATATTCTCTCCTTATACAATGCATTATCCCAATAGATTACTTACTCTTATTACAACAAGGGCAGGATAATTCTTTTTTTTACCCCATCTTGATAAGTTAGCATATGCTGGGAAATCATTAATTGTTCATAACCAAGCATCCCAGAGTCTAAACATTTCATTAGCTGCTGAGTCAAATGGAATTACACCATCAACCCAAAATTCATGCAGCACATCAATCAAAGGTTTCATGTAAACATCGATTTTATCGTCAGGTCCTCTCTGTCCATCAATTAGAATCAATAGTTAACAAATTGTTGTTTTATACATTCCCAAGGGGGAAGGTTGTGTGGAAACAATACCACTGGACACATACTATGTGTTGCACCAACCATGGAACTAAATGTGTTAAAACCATCTACTGACAAACCCAGTCGAAAATTATGATCATCATGGAAAAATCTTGTGTGTATTTTATCAAATTATATCCCTTCCACATAATCTATCATGTGAGTTAATTTATCAACCACATTGTTTCTATCTGAATTCCTAGGCAACAATTTTGCAATTTTAGTTGACATGAAAAATATCTTAATTCTTGGTTTTAGTGGAACACAACACCTCTTCTTAGCATTAAATTGATTCCCTTGATTCAGGACTCTTCCAAGAAGAATTTGACTACCTTGATTAATCTCATTAGCCTTCAACATGGATGTATACAAAATAAGACAATTATTTAATTGTGCACACTTTTTTTTAAACATACAATTATTTTGGCACACATCAATGGTATCATATGTAAAACCAAGATCATCATTCAACTTGTGAGCTTAATAGAATGACCCTGGAATCTTCACTCCCACATGGAGTACATTCTCCAACAATACCAACAACATCTCGAATGAGGTGTCTGACCACTGGTTCAAGGCCATTATTTTTAAAATACCAATTATGAATGACAATTTACTAAATATTGGGCATCCATTATATAATTCAGAATGCACATTATCATGAATACCAATGAATTACAACAAATCTCCATCATCAGAATAATTAGGATTACTCGATCCAAAGTCATCAATTACGAAAATTATTTCTTCATGTTAAAACTGATCCATCATATCATTGAGAATTATGTTCATCAGATCAACTATTCTAGAATCGACATCAATATGAATATTTTCTGATTGATGACCTGAAACAGACTATTCTCCATGATGTGTCCGCCTCTTATAGCTTTTTCAAAACCCATTCAAAAACATATGTTTTGTTCCACTATCTCGTTCGAAGAGATTTCTATTCGGGAATGTTAAATGTGGAAGGATAATCAAAACACTTGGAAATCCATTGTTGAAATCTATAAATCATGTAATCCCCCAATAATATTCAGCAGAAAACCTATCTTGCATATCGATCAAGCTCTTATCCATTTTTGTATTTAAAAGAAAAAAATAATTTAAATATCATATTTAAATTATTAAAAAAACTTATGTCATTAAAACATAAAAATCAATGATTTAAAAGATATATTTATGGAAAAAACCTATTATACATGTTCAATCATGAATAAAAAAATATTCTCTCTGAGAGGTCCCTCTAGGAAATACAATTTTTATAAATAACATGCATAATAGATTGCAGCAGTCAAAAAATAGGTTACCTACAGAGGACTCAAATTATGAGTAATGGGGTGTGAATCGATTTTGTATCTATGATGACACATTTTCATGACGACATTGGTTCAATGTCCTTACACAAAAAGGGGTGGTATTGCTGGACGAAGCACAAGAGTCCTTAAAAAGGCATGTAAATATCTAAAAAATACTCATTATAATATAAAAAAATTATTTATTTTTGGTTAATTATAGGTTATACAAAAAAAGTTTCATATTGACAAGAGGTTCTTTAAGGAACAAAGGAAGTTGACCAAATATTTTGACAATTAATCGATGTGATCAAAAAAATGATTAGATCAGAATGAAATGGATTTGAAAGTCTACAATAAAAAATTTCATTGAAATTTATTATGTAATACTTTCAATTCATTTCAATATATTGATCAGAAAATATCTTATTAGACAAATTAAATATTAAATTAAAATAATCCTAAAGTTAGTAAATGATATATTTTTTGATATTATTAACCTTATAGTGGAAATATTGGGATAAAATTCACCTCACCGGAGGGGTGTAGTGGGGCATGGTGGGAATGAATGCGGGGAAACCCAGTGTAGAGGCGTGGGGTGGGGGTCTTTGGGATATCATGTAGTCACGGGAGGGCGATGTGTGGTGGCAAGGGAGTGGGAGTCACCAGGGTCATCGGGGTCACATGGGGTGCAACGCAAAGGAAAAGGGGTGGGAGTCACCAGGGTCGTCGGGGTCTCCAGGGTCAGAAGGGTCATGTGGGGCGCAACATGGAGGAAAGGAGTGGGGGTCGCCGGGTTCGTGAGGGTGTCTTATGGTCGTGGGGGGAAGAACGAAGAGGCAGTGGGATTGGGGTCGTCGGGGGTATCAGGGTCACCGGGAGGGTGAATATGGAGGTATCCGGGTCGTGGTAGGGATAAGGTCATGGGGTCGAGGATGGTAAACATCGTTGGGGGGGCACTGGGGAATCGGGGTCACTGGGAAGGTGAATAGGGATATATTGTGTGGTCGTGGAGGGGAATGGGTCTCGGGGTTATAGAGGTTAAATGAGGTTGGAGGAAAATCATAGTTTTGAGGTTTAAAAATACAGCGATCTCCATTTGGCACTCACTTTTTATATCAAGAGCGACTGCTAAATGGAGGTCGATGTATTTAACCCAATTCAAAAGATAAATATTATACTATTGATCATAAAAATAGTATGTCTAAATGATATAATGTATACAAAATAAGCATATCCATGATAACAAATATAGATATACAATAATAATTTAACATCTACTGATCAAATGAATATGTATAATTTCAGATAATGTTAATTACTAAAAAATGAATAAGGGTAGTTAATGTTCATTCAATATGTGGTACAAAAATCATAATCCATGTAGAGGAGGAATATGTATGGAATGAATATAACATATCCCCTTTGTATTTTAGTTAAAATTGATGAATATAAATACTATAAAATGATATTTAAAAATGTTTTTGGGGAAAATATATTTTTTATTTTAAAAATAAAAATATAATAAAATTAATTTGAAAATAATGATCATTTAATAAAATCTCATAAACATATCATTGAACCTCTAACACATTTTATTAGTTAGGATGGCCATAAATTTTATTCAAGTTATATACGTTAAAAAAGATGCATTTCACTTCATTAGTAAAATACAAATGGCCACTAAAATGTAAACAACATGAATATTTCATTAAAAAGTCAATTGTAAATTTTTTAAAAACATACTTCATTTATAATTTGAAAAAGGATACAAATATTTTTGAAAAAAAATTTATAAAACAATATTTTGGAATAAAAAATATATTTCCATACAAAGAGATAAAACAAGTATGATTTTATTTAAAATTTGACCCACATTTTAATTACCAATGTCAGTAAAAATGAAAATATTACATTCTATTAAATGAATCACTAGAAAAGATGAAAATGAAATGAGTTTTTAAAAAAAAATGTCAAATAATTGTAGTTAACTATTGTCTATGAAATAACAATATCAATTAGAATGATATTGTAAAGGAAACCACCACGATATTAATAATGATGATGTGGGGATTAATCAATTAATTTATTATGTATATCAATTTTAAATTTAGACAGTAAAATTATAAATATAAATTTTATCAAAATGTCTTAAAGTCCATAATCATAGGACACTAAATAATAAGAAATAATATAGCCTAATGAAAATAAGTTCTTATATAAAGTTATTTACCACTTAGTAACTAGTAAGTAAAATCCCCTTGGACGTAACAATTCAAATTGAATATAAAAATGCCTTGAATTTTTAATTAATAAAGATATCAATTTTCAAATAGGAATTATATACACTATATAATAGATATTAGGTTCATAATATTACAATATTCTTCTAGGAAAATAAATTGTGTTGAAGTCCCTTATAATGATTTTATCATTGATGTGGGAATTAATAAATTATATAATTCCTCATATAAATTTTAAATCCACATATAAAATTAAAATTAATAATTAAATAAAGAAATTTGATTAAAAATAATATCTTATCCTGACATAATAAGTATAATAGTTGTTTAACACAATGAATGGAAATTGAATTAAGAAATCCATTACCTCTCTATTAATATTGTTTGAGAATTATTTATCAAAATGTACTCCGCCTTAAAACATGCTATTATTTATAAAAGGAAATTATTAACATTTACAATATCATATATTATCTTTTTATAACATATTATCACCCATGAATTATTAATATTTTATTATTTTTATTATTTCAGTTGTTAGTTTTCATGTGCTCTAGTTTTCCTTTTTTTCATGATATTCTAGGTACTTGTAAATATTATATTGTAAAATTATATTTATAAAAAAATCATGAAATAATGTTATTTTTTATACATCATTTATTTGTTTAATAAAAATAAATAAATGTTTTTAATAAAATATATATTTTACATTCATACATGTGGTATGTAATATGTATGCATTGGTAACGTTTCCATTTTTCAAAGATAATTGTTGAAAAAACCTATGAATTTTTTTTTAATAATTGACATTGATATAATAAATAGAATATAATTTATTTTAATATACGTATATATAAAATTCATGTCATGTTGGGATGAATAGAAAGTCACATAACTTCATGAAGGTAGTATTACACACGTCCACAAATGATGATACCATATTTAAATGGTTTAAAATATATCAAATTAAATGATATATTATATTTTAATAATAATAAAAATATCGTGAATATATAGACTATTTAATTTATATTTCATTTATACCATAAATTTATCCATATTATCATCCAAGTATGGTATTAGTGAAAAATGAGTCACATCACTCCACTAGTCAGTAACTCATAACACACTCAAGTGATTTTATAATGTCCCTTATATAATGTAAATTAATAAAGAAACATATTATGTAATGAATAAATATATATAATCATTTTGTAAATATAATAAGGATAAATTATATCATTTATCATAAAAATCCATGAGAGGTTGTAATGTAAAATTGAATGACAACAGATCATGAAGAGGTAGTACACCAAACGAATGATGATTGTGTAACCACATTTATAGAAATGGGGATTGTTATATGTCATTATATAAATATAATAACCTATCAATATAGGGAATATAATTATTATAGTATATAATCATTATTTAATAATAATTTAATGAGGAGGAAAAAGAAATAAAAAACATGCTCATTGAGAAATGTTACATCTTATTTGGGTAACCCCCTATGGTTTTCATGAAAACTGTTAATAAAATCTAGTAATGGATAAAATTATTTTTCTAACTTGAGGGGATAGAATTTTGGAAGTTATTATAGCAATTATTTTCCAATCCAAATGTGTTTTACATTTTTATTAAGAGAGAAGAGAGACTGGTCTTTAATAATTGATGTTAGGATAACCCTTCTAATTTATAAATATAAAAATTATTACACATGATTTTTACATGTAAAAACGGCCCAAAATGGATTTTTTAAATAGTTTTAGATTATAATTTGTATAGTGTCATAAAATAAAATATAGTCATTTTTCATGACATTATAACCATTACATTTTTAGTTTCACCCCATGTAAATCCATTTTTATAATAATAGTGGTAGATAATAATTATTATGTTCACTATTTGTTGTCATAAAAAATTAATTTTACGTTATTATATAATATATATTACTATTATTTAAAAATGTAATCCATTAAAACACATTCTATTCATATATTTAAATAAACATAAATTTAAATTTAGTATCATAGACGCAACGAGAATGATTGGTTTTGAAGAGAAAATGTTCAACTATTTGAAAGGGATTATATCAAAATTATAAATAAAAATGTTTTAAATGCAATAAATTTTTTTAATATTAATATAATATAAATAAAATCATGATTAAAATAATTTATAATATATTTTACCTTTATAAATATTTTAGTCAAAATAGAATTTTTCAAATAAATGTAAATATTTTAACTATTCTTCAAGAGATGAACCATTTTAGGACATATCAAAAATTCAGAATTAGATAATATTTAAATTATAATTTAAAATATGAAATTAATGTTATCAAATTAAATTAATAAAATTTTAAAATGTTTAATTAAAATCATATGTGAAAAACACACATAAACCGTTTTCTAGAAAAAATTGTTTTTTAAGAAAAAATTATTTTTATTTTAAAATATTTTTATTTTATTTATAATAAATATATTACCATTATATTCAGAAATTTAGTTATTAGAATTAAAGCCCTCCAACATAAATGTTAGTTTATAGTGGTATAATATATTATGTTTCAATTCTATTAATGTTTGTGTGTTTCTCAAGAAGTCAATGTGGTTAAATTTAAATAAATACATTATGTTTAAGGTTATATATTACTGTTTCATGTCAAATATATTATAAAATACAATTTTATTCTTTTTGAATTTAAGGTTGTTACATTATTTATAAGAAAAAATTTATAACCATCATTTTCGTAGAGATTAAGGCAAATAGATGGGCAAAGATATATGCAAGGTGATAAAATTTTACAATAAATATTAAATTGAATTACACAATTTTTTTTCCCATTTTTGTGTTGATGCGAAAATGTACTATTTACAAAGATAAAATTCCTGAATAAGTTTTTTATAAAGATAGAAAAAAATTAATGATTCGTTACTCAAATTGATAAATCACTAGTGAAGATTTCATTCACTAGTTAAGGATAAGTCACTCTATATTCACTACCTCATAATCATGCTCAATCTGGTCACAATTCATCTTCTAAAGTGACCAAAAAATGAATAACATTCCAATCTTCTCTCAAAACCTCTTAGTGTGATCAGTGTAATACTGGAGATTTATTATAGGTGGATATATAAATATGATTTTTAGGATATGTAATTTCATAAATTTAAATATTAATTATTTGGTTTTATTAAATTTAACCTCCACTATTTCCTTAAATAGACATCTGATGCTAACCATCCTGGGTTTGTTCCTTGGGATTACCCCTTATTCAAGGATCAACCATGTTCTTATAATTCCAATCTAAGGTCCCAAACAATGATAAAAAAATTTAAAACTAAAAAAATATCTATCGGTACAATAAAATTTAATAATATATTTCTTATATTAATTCGTATGTCCTTATTAACCAAATCATATCCTGACATTGTGGAAATTTCTATATATATGAAATGAATTATTTAAAGGGTAAAAAATAAAAAATAATTTAAAAAAATTATCCCCTGCATAAATGATTTTCACCCAAAAACGTACAAAAATAACAAAAAGGTGAAGAAATTAAGACTCTATATAGATCTCTTGCTCATAGGAACTCTCAAACATTATCTTCTGATTCCACAATTCATGAATCAGGGGAATGTTTCATAATTATATGATCCCCCCTTCTCTTCCTCGACCACCAAGTGCTTCTTCCCAATTATGGATACTACCTTAGTGAAAAACTATCACTTTTAAATATCATGCATATAATCATTCTGGTAGGTCCTCAGCCGTGACACATGCTTGAATTCTTTAAACGAATTAAGTGTTACATAATAGCAAAATAGTAAGCTACCATTACAAATACATATATGATCTAAAATAACGAGATGATCCTCTATGAATGATTTCCACCCCATCCAAACCACACCAATCAATTTAATGGGAATACACCGATGAAAACATGTCCTCCATAATCAAAATCCAAGGGACTATGAGATAGATCTATGTTAGATTTCTATCAACTATGGGTCAAATTTATGCAACACCTAGTGTTTATTTCATTTTTAATTATAAAAAAATAAATTTTATTTTCTCGAGTATATTTCATTCGATAATAATAAAAAACATAATTTTATGTTATATTAAGGCAATATTTCCGTACACATAACAATGACTTCGCTTGTATTACACCCAACAGTAGGTTTCAATGAAATATCATATCATTATAATAGTAATTTAAAGTATGTTATTATAAAATTTGCATTTAAATGATGTTTTATTTTTTATAATAACTATTTTTTAAATTTTATTTATCATTTTTTCATATAAATAAAAAATATTTATAATGGTATAAATTTTTTTATTGTTATGTGTTTTTAATTTAATATTTTTTAAAGAGATTCATTTTATGTCCTTTTGTAAACAATAATTAAATTAAATTGAAGGACTATTATAAATTTAATTTTATAAAAAATATCTATTTATAACATAATAATGTAAAATATTTCTTAGGGAGAATTTATGTGATTTTTCTGAGAAATATCATTTCTAGATGAATAGTGAAAAATAATGAATTTAAGTTCAAAATAAGAATTTTTACTAACATATTTATAAATTTAAATTCTATTTTAGTTTTAATTTTATTTTAATGTAGATCATTTATACATCTATCAATTCAATTTAGGTCATTTTAATCAATTTTATATTTAATTAATATATAAAATTAAAATGTATATATGATCATTCTCACCTTCAAAAAACTGTTTTCAGCCACGTCTATGGAATTATAATCAAATTAAATTTATATTCATAAATTAATTGAATTTAAAAAAATAAATAAAATGTTTTAATCATGAATCTAATTATTTTATAACAACCTCAACATAATATTTTTTCCAAAAACAGTTGTGAAATTGATTAAAAATTTACAAGGAATAAGGTTCTATTAAGCATAAAAATATACTGGACTGTAATTTTATGGGCCAAAATTTCCAATAAACTGGTTAAAAAACATATTTTATGGAAATATTTCGTCCATAAACCATATATTTTTGATTTTTTTGGGGTTTTCTTTCTTGTTTTAGGTAAAAACGTGGGTACACCTAACTTGATTTAAAAATACCAACTGTATCCCCTCCTTCCCATTAAAAAGAACCCCATATCTCCCCCATCATCACACCTCTTAAAGAAATATGATCCATCCATTATCTACAAAATTCAATTTTCAAAATCCCTAAATTCCATATTGAATCCTTTTTTGGGATGACATCATACCAAAGAATCCCATTAATTGAATCCAAAAGGACGTACACAATGAAGTGGTTACATCATTCCTCATGTTACAATACTCTGTTTTTATTATAAAATACATATATTATTATTATTAAATTTATTAATAATGGCCTAATTATATAATAAAATTATATTTTTTCATTATAAGGTTCAAATGAAAACATACACACACATTCAACTAATGCGTAATGAACTTACAGATCTTGTGTATGGGGAACTACCACCTCACAAAATGATGTGATTTATTGTCAATTATCATATATAATAATCCTTAATTTTGATGTAATGTATATTTTTATATTATATATTTTCTATATATTAGGTATTTATGATTTTCTAATTATAATATAATTTATACATTCCTGATATCAATTTTGTGTAAATATGATAATGTCATTTGAGGGGAATGTGGACAAATGCCTCTCAAAGCGATGTGATTCATTCACATTGTATATGGAATGTGTTATAGATAGGTAAAATAAATATATAAGATATATGTAAAGTAATAATTATAATTTAATCAGTATATATACATATATAGAATTTGGACAAATATATTTTCACTTTGAATTCGATAATTAAACTGAAACAACATTCATATAAAACAACTACCTATCGTCTCCATGAATGATGTATTGAATTTAATGTTTTTATATTTAATAGAGTGTTATATATAAATATATACTTAATTAACATTAATTTCTTTTATGATTTACAATATTAAATTAAAAATATTTGTATTTTAAAGAAAAATGTAACAAAATATGATACCTGAAAAAAAACAAAGTGAATATTACAAAAAACATAATCATAACATAGAATTATTGATAAGTGGATATAATAATTCCATTTAAGGTATTAAATATTATAATATTGTTCTATGGAATATTAATTATAAAATTATATTTATTATACATTGTGTTTTTATAAGTATAATAGCATTCAAGACGTAAGGAAAATAAATTTAGAATCTCACTTTTATTTCATTATGACATATGCATTACTCACAACCCATTTCATTTGTGTGGTGTATATAAATACCAGGATTATATTATAATATTTTTATCCTTAATTTTATGTGTAATTAAATATCCATTTGAATAAATATATTTAATCGAGTTTATGTTTAATGATTTACCCAATTTGTTATGTAGTTTGGTATCAATTTTCAAACTTTCAGACACATTCCATGAAGTAAAAAACAAAATTTTCTAAAATGATATAAAAAATGATATTTTAAGATAATATTATTGGAAAACATATTTCATAAAAAAAATTTGTTTTGATGCTTCCCTTATATTTATTCAATGTATTTTATTTGAATATTATTTCATTTTTTTAACCTTATTTTCAAATAAAATATGTATTATAAATTATTCAATGATTTTATATTTGTTTTCAATGAAAATGGTTTTCAAATTTTTTTCAATGTTACATATAATGTTTTAAATGAAACGGGTTTTCAAAAGGATATATATTATAAATTATATTAAAATCCAAAAATTATTTTATAATCAAGATATGTTTTTAATATAATTAATCCAAATTATTTTCCATCAAAGATTACATCTATTAGTCTTAGTAATTCATTTTTTAAATGATCGAAATTTTCAACTTAATTTATATCTATGATTTTTTATATATTGATATCATTATTTTTAGAGAACCCATTACACATTCATGGGTTATATGCTTATTAATCCTTCTTCTTTTTAATGTTACTATTTTATGAAATGATTATGAATCATGTCTTTGTCTATAGGATACGATATGATTTCTTGTTTATGACAAACATTTATGTTCATGGGTTAGGAAATGTTTTTATGAAAATTACTTAATATGAATGTATGATTTTATTTAAATATGGTTGGGACTGATATCTCCCTCCAGTGCATTGGATGTGATTTATATCTCATTTGATAATGATGAGAAATATTTCAATGGGCCAGATTAACTATAGGAATATGTGGAATACTAATCCCATATAAGAAAAGGACTATGACTACTTATGGGGGTGTTTCCATCTTAGTAGGTGAGTCTTACATAATGATGGGAATATGGGGAACACTTATCCAATATGGGATGATGGGGAAACCCAATCCCTTTCATGGAAATTAATATGACGAGGGACGGTGGTGTGTCCTTCTTAGTAGGTGTAATCTTCATGATTTTCAATGTTAATCATTGGATACCTTCTTTGACTTATATGGAATGATATTACATGTTAATGTGTCTCTTCCAATTCATTGTGTTATTCCATTGTTATTCTTTCATGGCATATGTACATGATTCCCACATGATTCATGACTTATGATCGACCAATTCTAATGAAAGGATTAATTTTATTGATCTGTGATATAATATGTATGATATTGTAATTTTATGATCATGTTATGAATCCCTTATTCTCATGTTTTTTATTACATATCTCTCTTTATTACCCTTACAAAGAATCATCGATCTCCCATTTTTATGGTTATATTCCCAAGGTTATAATTATATGTATTTTGTAAGATTTGATTAAGACAGGTTCTAGTCATGAATACCTAGTTAGAGATAATTTAGATCAATCACATTCTCGAGATTCTATTTCCATGATTCCAAATGGACTATAATAATATGGTTGTTGGTAATCTGTTTAGGTAATTTTTTTTATTTATTATGAAAAAATGATATGATGTTAATGTATAAAAATTTAGGATTTCCATAGTTCGTATTAGTTAAATATTTAGTAATCATTTGGAAACTATTATTATAACACCATAGTGATAACTCAAATGACTTGATCAAGGATATATATATAAGGACAAGAAAAAAGTATTATAATTTTGGAAAAGAATAGAGAGTGTGGTTACCAAGAAATAATTCACTATTTTTATACTACAAGTGGATGTGTTTAGGTAATAGATTGACCTAGGAGTAAGAACTCAGACCAGGTTAATCAGTACTGACTCGAGTGTAACTTGGTACCTGACAAGGGACTTTACAGCAAACATGGTTCTACCATACCAATTGATATTCATATTGAATACAATTACTCATTAAATTCCACCATGATGTATTTAAAATTAACATTTCAATTAATAACCTAGTATAATCCTTGTATGTCATATATTATGGAAGGGGTAATAATTTAGACATCCTATAAGATGTTTTAGATGATAATATGGGTTCTAATATTGAAAAAAATATATAAAACCATTATATTTAGTATTAATCTATTGCTGGAAAATTATGGAACCACATTAATGGTAACCAAGATATAAAATGATTCAATGTTTATCATAAGAATTCGAATTCTATGGTAGATGGAATGAAAAAACTCATTTGGATGATAACACATCATTCTCAAGATATAAATCTTTCCAAGATTCTAAATGAGGAATAATGGGGAAAATATTCTATTGAGTCCTTTTTTGTGGAAATAACCACATTCCATCAGTGGGTATTATGATTATCCTGTTGTTGAACAATATATCAGTACCACTAAAAATATATTTTCCATTATCTGGTTTCAGATCATGAGAAATTCATTTTGGATATTTGTTTTTCAAAAACATAAGTATACAAGTGGTGGAATCTAAAAAATATAAAAATGATGAAATTGGAATTGAATCAATGGATTGGGATAATATTAATAATGTATTCATCATCAAGTATCATAATTTTTTTATATAAATAGATAAATGTTTTTCCATGAGTTGAATCCAAAGAATGATTAATGTTTAAGTTCCTATGAGTTTTATTTCCCATTACTTTAGATGTATGTTTATGGAATTATCATCAATTCCGAATAGAAATTTGATAGATTGATTGTTGTCTTAAATTAATTTATCAGAAGGATGTTATCCATAATATAAATTAATATCTACGATGGGTTTTCATTGTGGAAAATCATTGTTGAAATGAGGGTTTGAGTTAGGTAACAATATCATGGTTTTGAAGTGAAAAAGAATATTGAATTCAATGTAAAATGTAAAAACCACGAAGATAGGAATATAATCATTCATTTATTCTCCATACATGAAAATTAACAGTGGAAAATTTTCATTTTTTTTCTAATAAGTGTTTTATGTGTGAAAGGGAACTTCATCAGGAAATTGATTTCCAAAATGATGGGAATAAGTTGACCACTGATGCTAATAGATGAAAATCTACATTAAATTCACATCCCCCACTTCTTTGATAGAAGTGTAAATATTATTGGATTTTTTCTAACTAGTTCTCAAACCCAATGATTGTGGATGAATATCAGCATTAGCAACCTCTTAAACTGAGGGACACAATAAAATATTATTCTATCACTATTTTTTACAAGGGGTGCAATAATGGTGTGGTGAAAGTAACACATACCATCCACTACATAATTGTTAATTTCTTATATGAT
The DNA here is from genome assembly GCA_963277665.1 of Viscum album. Classification (NCBI taxonomy): domain Eukaryota; kingdom Viridiplantae; phylum Streptophyta; class Magnoliopsida; order Santalales; family Viscaceae; genus Viscum; species Viscum album. Next base: position 456,961,492 of record OY728142.1, read on the forward strand.
TATATATCTATCAAATATTTCATATCTAATAACATTAGGGTTAAATTTTATGTCATTTTATGCATATATATTTTTTATTTTCATAAAGACGACATACTATATTGAATAAAGGAAGTGACATTTGATATTACAGTCCAACATAAGATCATCTATCAATGTGACAATAATTATGAACTTCCTATAGAGATTAGATAGGGTGAATTCATCTAAATTTTTAGATAGTAGTCATGCTTTTCTCAAATGTTTGGGAAAAAACTCAACATCGATGATATTACTTTTATTTGGGAATTTATAGATGTGTTCCGGGTAGTGTTTCGTATAATTCTAAGAAAACATGAAGATGAGTTCTTGATAGTACTCATTAATGGTTCCAACCCAATTCCAAATATTACCTATACAATTACCCTAATTGAGATGTATGAATTGAATAAGAAACACTAAAAAAGTTTAAAATGGTTTCATTCATCTGAGGGTGTCACCTTGGGGTGTCCTTGTTCTTTTATTGAAAGAGAATGATGGATCAATGTTACTATACATTTATTTCTGGGAATCAAACAATATCATGATCAATAAAAAGTATCATATTCCTCATGTTGATGACTTGTTTGATCGAATTTGTGGAGTTCAATACATTTCCAATATAGATTCTCATTCTATATATCATCAATTGAGGCTCAAGGAAAAAAGATATCCCCGAGATGAGATTCCTTATATGGAATGGATGCAATGAATATAAATTGATTCCTTTTAGTCTTATTAATTCCAATGGTTTCATCGTGTATTTGATAAATAAGTTCATTAAATATTACCTTGATCTGTTTGTGGTTGTCTTTGTAGATAATATTGTTATCTATTCATTATGAATGTAAGCAAATAAACAACACATTATAATTGTACTAAAGTCCATGAGAAAAGATAAACTATATGAAAAAATTTACTATGTGTAAATTTTGTATGGAAATTGATTCAATTGTGGGTCACATAATATCAAGATATTGTATAACATTAGATCCAACAATGATAAGGGCCATTGAATATAGTCATAGAATAAAAAATGACTAAGATCCATTTTTTGGATAAGATATATATTATCAATTGGTTGTGGTGAATTTCTCATCAATATAGAATTCTATGACCAATTTTACCCAGAAGTGTTCCAACATCCTCTGGATAAATGAATGTGAGTAAAAATTCAAGGACCTAAAGAGAAGGTTAGTCAAAATTACTATTCATACATTACCCTCAATTAGAAAAGGTTTTGTAATATATATTCATGAATACAAGAAGATATTTTGATATATTATTATATATAATAACAGGGTTATTTTCTTATGATACATAATAATTGATGATCCACATGAAAAATTACACAATAGTTTATTTTGAGATAGAAGTGGTAGTTTTGGAATTAATGATATGATAGAATTGTGGTTTGGTAGAAAATTTGGGTATATATATATATATCATTAATTTTTGAAATATATATTCATATAGTAAGATTTTAACTAGTGTTAGAGAAAAATTTTACATGTAATAATGTATTATTATTAATGAATACATTACCACACTTAGAAATAGAACAATTTGGATGAATCATTGATTAAATAAAACCATGCTAGCATATCCATAATGATGATAAAATAAAACCAAAATTTATAGAGATAAATATTATAGATTTAGAAGTACTAATGAAAGTGTATAAATATTATCATTATATATTTAATGTTAAAACTTTTATTCAAATTAATATTTAAAAGGTATAGAAGAAACCTGTAAATATGGAAAAGTTTCATATAAATTATCCTATGTTTAACCACTATCATGATGAAATGATAATGTTTAAAAACCGCATATGGGGTCCTATCATACCAAATTTTATAATGGATCTATTAGATGATAATCATAGTTCATAATTTTATTTTCCTTATGTAAGTATGAATATGTATAGTTATTTAAAGAAATACAGTTGGTGGAATGGAATAATATAGGACATCATAGAGTTTGTATCTCAGTGCTTTCTATGGAAACATGTTATGGAAAAAGATAAATTTATAAGGGGATAATTTCTGCATTTCCAATAATAAAATGAATATTGGAGAACATCACTGTGGATTTTTTCAATGGAAACACTAATCATATAAAGGGTTTAATGCTATTTTTTATGGTAATCTATATTCTAAATATGTGAGTTCACGTCATTTCAACAATAAGACATATCTCTAGATCAACCTATTATGATATAAATTATGGAAGAGGTTTTTTTTCATGTATTACCACATTATTTTTTATCTTATTGAAATATTATATTTACCTCGATGTATTTTTGAAGTATTCATTATGAAAATGGAGCCAAATTGAGTTTTAGAATTGCTTATCATCCTCAGATAGTAAGTCAGTCTGAAAGAATAATTCAATCACTATTGGATATATTGTTATCTCTTTCATTGGATATCCAAGGTGATTTGGATCAACAACTTCCTAGAGTTGATTTTTTTTTTAAAAAAATTATTTAATTAAAGAATTCAGTTATATCGTTCTGAATCCTTATATGAGATGAAATGTAGATCTCCATATTTCATGGATTATGTTAGATATTGAAAGCAATTGGGACCTGAGTTATATAGATAAATGGAAGAGAAGGTTAGAAGCATTCAGAATCATATCAAGGGAGCTCTAAGTATGTTGAAATCCTATATCCATAAAATTCCATATGACCTATTCTTTTATTTTTGTGAGAAGGTTTTTAAAAAAATATATCAATCGATAATGAGTTTTACATTCGGGTAGAAGAGAAAACTAACACCTATGTATACCATTCCTATCGAGATTTATGATTTCAAAATATTAGTAGATTTTTTCATGTCACATCATCCAAATATTGTTATATTCTATTATTTTTTTCGTGTGTCTATCTTGGGGATGTTCTTTCTTATCCATTCACATATATTCAACTCAGAAGTCATACAACTAAATATGGATAATTGTTTTGAGTAATAATTAGTTGATAATTTGGGTCGTATATAGAATGTTCTACGAAACATGACTAGACACCTGGTTAATTTTATGTGGTGAATCAATAGTTATATAAAGCTACCTAGGAAAATGAGGATATTATGAGGCATAAAAATTATAATTCTTTTGTTATAATGATAAATTTATAGGCTGAATATCATTTAATGTGAGGTGGAATATAATACTCAGAGTTTTACTAAACAATTTTTTTTGAATAATTAAATTTTAATTTATATATTGCTTTTAAATATACACTGTTTCAAACATTAACGATACACTAGAAAAATATATTTTTTTCTAAATTGAACACCAACTTGGCATTCATTACACCCAATATTAAATTTCATTAAAAAAACACATTTTCATTATAATTATTTAAATGAGACTCATATAACCTATATTTTAAACATACTAATATGAAGGGTAATAAATCTTTTTAAAATTTTATTTATATTATTTCCATATAAATAAATCATATTAATTGTGAGATAATATTTTTTTTTCAAATTTAATATACATTAAAAATTATTAAAATCATAAAGGAACTATTTTTTATGTTCATTTATGAATGATAATAAATTATATTTTTGACAGTCATAGAATTTTATTTTCATTAAAATTTAAATCATGAATTCAATAATTAAAAAATATATTTTGGTGATTTATTTTTATTTTTATTTATATGAGAAACATTATATTTGTATGAATACTAAAAAAATGAATTTTAATTCAAAAATCTTTTACATATAATTTAGCTATACAGAAAAATAATATTTTATGTTTTTTTAATTCAAAATAAATCAATAATATATATATGAATCCAATTATGGTAATTGGAATCATTTTTTTTGAATTGATATATAAAATATTAATGAATGTTTGAACGTTCACACATTAAAACCAAGATTTAACTCTATGTATGTAGAATTATCATTAATCCTAATTTTTCATATTCTGTTAACTGGATTTCAAAAAATGGAAATAATTTTTTTAATAATTATAATATTTATATTCTAATATTATCAACATAATTTTGGAGAAAAACTATTAGGGAATGTGATTATTATGAATAAAATGATTAAGGTAAAATATTGCATAATAAGGGACTAAAAAATTCTTTTGATCCAAAATGAGCTATAAAATTTACTAACACACATTGAATGGAAATTCATCCACCATAAACATTATATTCATAAGTTTTATTGTTTCTTATGACTTATTGTCAGGTAAAAACGTGGCTATATCTATCTATTTTTTCCAAAATGAACAGTGTGTCACCACCCTTCAATATAAAAGGCCACCACCTATACCACTTTTTAACACATTAAAAACCACTATCGTTTATAATATATCTTCCCCTTAACTTATAAACACCAGTATCTTCCTCCTTGATACCTCCCACTGGGAAGAAATCCAACCAAGGAATCCCTTTGCTCAAAACCAAAAGGAGTTACCCAAAGAAAAGGTAACATCCTTCCACATGCTCATTTCCTTTATTTTATTTCACAATTTCATAAATTATTATTATTATATGAATATATAATCTAATCAGTATCATAAATATACTTTTATTTTTTGATAATGGTTAGATGTAAAATTACACACTCTTCCTTCTAATGGGTATCAAATATACATTTCTTGTGTATAGAGAACTTTTACCTCATGAAACAATGTTCTTCTTCTTTTCATTAACAATTATCAAGGATAGTATTTAAGATGTAAATAAGATTTTATAATGAAATATATGAATTGTATTAAGTATTTTTGATTATTTAAATATTATATATCATATACATTAATGAATTCCAATTTTGGTAAATACAATATTTTTGTATGGGGATGTATAGACTACCTTAACATCAATGTGATGTGAATTGTTCAAAATATACATATAATGTTTAAAATATGGGATTGGTAAAATTATAGGATATATATGAAATAAAAATTACCCTATTACTAAGATATATATATATATATATATGTAAACTAATATTTTATATAATTACATTATTTCAATACAATAATTTTGTAGAACCAACATTCATGTGTACATTTAGGATACCGTATCGAATGGTGTAATCCATTTCCAATTTTTTTTATCATAGATTGTAATAAATAAATATATAATTTTAATAAATGATATTCATATCATCATTTATAATTTATAAATATTAATATAAGTATGTGAACCAAATATATAACAAATTAAAACACATGGGAAAAAAGTAGATATTACCTAATATTTTACCATAACAAGGATGTGTTAATAAACATGTTATAAGGACTTGGGCTTATTACTTTAAATAATCATGAATTCTTGTCAAGAACACACTTCCTTTAATATTGATGATCTTTTAATTTATATAGTTTTAGGGAATTAGGATATGATACATACATAACATTCTATATTTATATATAATAGATACCACAAAACATTATAAATTTCATCCCAAAATAAGGAATTTTAATTAAAACATGTTTTCATTGAAAAGTAGTCATAAATAAATCATGTCTTCCTTTTTTTCACACACATTCTTATAGCTGATGGAAATAATTTTGTAACCTGGGATTATCAAAATATCTATATTAGTGATATATAAAGAAAGAAATAAATCATTAGTCCATGAATACGTGTAACATATGAAACAATTTTCTAAAACGACATACTTCATACTAATATAAAATTACATTGTGAATCAAGAGATTTCCATGAGATTTCTACAAATCGTATAGAACATAAATTGGAAAAAAAATTATTTTTGGCAATTACATATATAATCTCATCACCCTGTCTACTAACATAAAATTTGTAACACTCAAAGATATATTATAATTTTTGTAACAATATATGTTAATACAGAAAAAAACAAAATCATACAATATTATATCTTTCCATAAAGATATTTCTTTTGATGTTTTTAAAAAAAATTAAAATTTGATTTTTAAATGAAAATCCCCTAAATAATTACACCTAATTGAAGTCATGATTAAATGGGTTCATGGAATATGAGTATACACATTAAATACACATATTTAATCATAATATAAACCAAATTAATTACACAAAAAAAATTAATACCTTGTAAATAATGATGTAGATGGTTTACTAAAAGAACGTACATCGGGTAAAAAATTCCAATAAATCAGCTTTATCTTACATCAAATTATTTTAAAATAATTTTATAATAGTTTATTTTCTTTAATATCTTACTGAAACAATATCATGTTCAGAAAACCTTATATGATCATTTCATAACATCATTTGTCAGTCTTATTAGATGTATTGTGTTCCTTCTATTATTTTGGGTGCATTCATTACATGATTTTCACGGGTGTTTTGTATTTGATTATCTTTTCCTACAGAAAAAAAATTTAATAATTTGAATGAAATGGTATTATTATGTTTCAAGATTATATAATGATACCATAAATAATTTTTCATCATATATGATGATGAACCATTATATAATACATTAATGATGTTTTTTTGATCATTTTGGGCGGTTCCTTGATAATCATGAAATAATTTCATTATATAATTTACATTCATGCATAGAAGTTAATCCCATAACATTAAATAGGATAAAAAATAAACATAAAATAATTTTTCAACCATTAAAAGGGTTTTATGATTATTTTTTATTGATTTAATGGATATTGCAAACACATCGTCCACGATTTTGTAAAATCGGCACTTCATGGAATGTGTTTCTATTTATTATTAGAACAAGAGGGAGAGGAGGGTAAAGAATATGTTTAATATTTTACAGGAACTTTATAACAATCATAATGTATAAATTTTTTGAAATTTCATACATATGGTATATGTAAATGGAAATATAGTATAAAAAATAAAGGATTTGTAAAGAAAACAAATGAAAAAGGAAGAGCATACTTACCTCTTGATATCTTCCCCTTTAGATCCTGATTGGGTCTTTGTTTTTTGTCCATTTGGGGAGACTTGAAGGTATTGGACGTATAGTGGATCCTTGGGGAGGGTATTAGGAAAAACATAGACAATTATCATGGCCTGAGAGGTGTAAGAGGAAGTGGGGGGTAAGGGTGGTATTTATAATCGAGGAGAGGGGAAATTTACATTATTTTAATCATTATTATAATATTTTTGCTCATGATTATGAATATTATTGATTCATGTGACCCCAAATAGTAATAATTTTATGTGAATTAGAACATACTAGGGTTACATCAGCCTTGAATCGTCAATAATTCAATAAAACATGTATTTAACATTAATCATAATTTATCAAATTTTACGATTCATCAATAATTCATGATTTTCAAAAGAAACCCAAAAATTCACCACAACCATTTTTTGACAAGTTGAATTCAAAAAAAACTCCATTTTTTGAAAATAATTTTTTAAATATTATTAGTATAATTTTTATATAAAATCAGAATTTTTTAAAAATTAACAATTTTAAATCTATAAATCATTTTAATCACCGTGAAAATTTAATCCACATCCCATTATCATATAACATTAACAAAATGAGTTAATAACATGATTTAATTTTCATAAATTTCAATTCACTATTCATGAGGGTATGTTACTATTCACAAAAAAATTATGGTTCTATAAGATTGCATATAACTAACTGATCATAACCGCAAATGGTGGTTTTTTGAAATTCAAATCATTGAAGTTACAAGATTATGTTTAATGGTTAGTTATAACAATTTACAGAAAAACGTTTTATGCATATATATTAATATTTAAATAGCCTAGGGATGTAATATTTTTCCCGTATTTTGGAAATTTCTTCTTTGATATTTTATTTTCTTATTAAACAAATGTGGGAATCATTCCCTCATTTCATTTTCAGAATCCCATGTTGCTACATCAATATTGTGGTTTCCCCACAAAACATTTACCTAGTGGATTACCTTAATCCTAAATACTTTTTCTCTTTGATCATTGATCTGAAAAGGTTTTTCTTCATAGAATATGTAACCTTCTAGTTGAACTTCTTCTTGGCTCAATACATGATATGAATATGGAACATACTTTTTCATCACTGAAACATGAAATACATTGTGTAACTGAGATAAACTCAGTGGAAAAGCTTCTTTGTAGTTGACTAGTCCATCATTATGTAGAATTTCATAATTTCTAATTAACCATGGACATAACATTCCGATTATACTGAAATTTATAATACATTTATATGGCTAAATTCCAAAAAAAACATGATCATGTACCTCAAAAGGAAAGTCTTTCTTATAGTTGTCTAAAATACTTGACTCCCTACTATGACTTTTGATCTTGTGTTGCTGGACCATAATCAATTTATCTTCTTTATCCTTGACTAATTATGATCCCACAAACTACCTTTCCTTGACTTTATGAAAAAATATTAATTTCTACACTTCTTTCCATAAAATTCGTTGAACTATTTCATCTATATACTAGAATGGTAATCATTATTAAAATAACTCAATTAAATGTTGTTTATATTCCCAAATTCCTTGATAGTCTATTTAACAATATCTAATAATATCATCTAAATTCATAATCATTCAACCATAATACACATCTGATTGAGTATTAAAAGCTATAATGAAATGAAATTCTATTCCCAATGATAACTGAAGGCCTTTCTATAAGATATAAATGAACCCAAGATCCCGGTTTGAACAATGGAAAGAGGAACTTCATAAAACCTTATATTATATTTGTGGTTCAGTTGATAAATATGATACAATTTCATTTTATCGCAAATAGAATGGAAATGTGAATCTTATTTTAGTTGATCAACAACAACCCATATTACATTGTTACCTAGAGAAGTCTTAGATAGTCCCATGATGAAGATTGTAGATATATTCTCTTATATCTACTATATCACTAGAAGTGGCTAAAGAACCCAATTCTGTAACTACCACTCTACATTAACATGTTGAAATGTCAAAAATGTCATGGTAAAATCTGGAATATCCCTTTTTATTCAACCCCAGCCATTAATACTCGCGAAGATCTATGTACATTTTAGTGCATCTAATATTAACTGAAAATGGAGAACTATGAGCTTCAAAGAAATAATATTTCGTGAAATAGGACACACAATGCACACAAAAACATTTACCAATTCATAAAACACATTCTTTTTCAAGGATAAATTGTTACAAATTACCCATTTTATCCAATTATTCCTTTTTTATAGATCACAATATTCCTTTTGTGCTTGATTATTTCTGTCTGATAAAGATGAATGCACTTAAACCTATATTAAAATGGGATATCTATTTCACCAACAACATCTAATACAAAATGTATCAAATATTTAATCAAGGGATCATGTTCCAAATGATATATGGTTAATGGTGCACAATATTTTTTAATCAATGAATTTTCCACGTTGTTTTCATTTCTCAGGTAGTAATTGATCATGAAATAATAATACTTTATTAGTTCAATACATCTTATTCGGCCAAAATTTTTATTACATTTGTGTTAATATATACATCATACATTTATGGTCAGTATATATTTGATATTTGGTGCTGTATAAATGATAGATCCAAAGTTTCAAATAAAAACCCACCGCATCCAATTCCAAATCATATATGAGATTATTTAACTCATGATATTTTAGTTTGCTTGATGCCTAAGAAATTACCTGATCATTTTGCATCAGAATACTACATTGTTCCTTAAATTGAGCATCATTATAGATGAGAAACTCACCTTTTCAGGAAAGCATGTACAAAAATGGAGCATTCATTAATCTCAAATCCAGTTCCTGAAAACAAACATCCACATATTTAATCCAAAAGAAATTAACCCCTTTTCACGTTAACATTGTTAACAGTCTAAATATCCTTGTAAATTTTTGAATAAACCAATGGTAATAACCTTCTAATCCAATAAAACTATGAATCTATGTAACATTTTTATGTATTTTCCAATAAAAAAACTTTTTTTGTTGGATCAACTGTTATTCCATCATTATTTATAATGTTCCCATGAAAATAAATTTTTTTCGACCAAAACTAAAACTTTCAAAATTTTCCAGTAATTTATTTTCCATTAATGTTTGTTAAACAACCCATATATGTTGTTAATTCTCCCCTTTACAATTCGAAAATATAATAATGTTAATCAGTAAAAAAACCACAAACATATCTAAGAAATCCTGAAAAATTCAATTCCCCATATCCACAAATACAACAGGTGAATTATTTATCCAAAACGACATAAAAAACATTCATAATTCCCATATCTAGTACAAAATGTTGTTTTCAGGATGACATCCTCATTTACCTTCAGCTGATGGTATCCAAATCTCATGTTAGCCTTGGAAAGGTACGAAGCTCCATAGATCTAATCAAACATTTTATAGATATGAGGAAAAAGATACATGTTTTTAAGATTGATTTTTTTAGGCTATGTAATAAACAAAAATTCTTATGGAAACGCCTTTTATTTTAAAAAAATATCACCAAAGTATAATGTTCTAGGATTAAGGAATAATTTCTAAAAAAATTCATAAAACAATCATTTGAATTCAATAATTTTTATTTGATCCATTCAATATGAGTGTTCTAAAATTGGCATAACATTACAAAATATGTTAATAGTGACTTGGACTTCCAGATTAGTTATGAAACTGGGTAACTCATCTAAAAAAAAATATATATTCATTTATCACTAGATGATCATTAATCTGAACAGTTCCCTTGTTTTCATCAATATAAGAATGATAACATTTATTTATATCTTTCAATAGTTTCACAGTTTCATGATATGTTATAAATTTTATTGGTTATTTAATTTATAAAATCTAAAATTTTTTCTAAAAAACAACTTCTTTTTATCTATAGTTAATATTAGCATGATAAACATAAGTCCAATCCATTCCTAGAATGATATAAAACTCTACTAAGGAAAAAATAACAATGATTTTTGGAAATGTCTTTCCACATACATTAATAGAATTTTTCTTTTAATTCTGCTTTTCGATAATATTTCCCATGGTGTTTTCACCATAATTTGTGGTCTGTTGAGGTGATATTTCCATTTTACCGAAAAAATCACAAATAAAGTAATGTTTAGACCTCATATCGAACAAAAATTTAGAAAAATATGTGTAAAAAAATAAGGATCCTCGTACAACTTCATTGTATTTCCTGACGTCTACTGACATAGTCACAAAGAATCTCACTACACCTTTCTGCCTATAGTCTAGCTTTTTTTCATCATTCAAATATCACATTTGGAAAGGATTTTGATTACGAAAATTCTATTCACATTTAATATACATTACATTTTCTTACCATGATTATTCATAGGAACATTTTCATTAAAATCGTGGTCCGTATTAAAAACATACAACATCAAAAAAACATCCATGTTTTGGTTACACATTCCCCAAGGACTATTTTTCAACAATTTTCAGAAACTGAAAAGATGAATTTCATTCAATCATATTTATTTTTTTAATTATTTCTCATATCCTTCCATTAAGATCTATTATTTTCCTTGTTGTCAAAGTGCATGTGATCATCATAAAACTCCATCACTTCCCTTTAAGCTCATCAGATATGTTTCTCATAATATTTTAATTCACAAGAGGCCAATTCCTATCGATACCTTTGATTTAATCTTTAGTAAAATTGGTTGATTTTTCTATCATGATACATAATAAGATTTGGAGAATACATTTATACTAGGGTGATTATTGATTCATATAGAACCACTTATTCATTAACCTTTTCATTCAATTCAATTATTTTCTTCTCTATCCTATGTTTTAATGCCTTATCAAAATATTTTTTCAATGAAATGACATTAAATTCATCCCACTCTAAGGCATCAATATCCTCTATATTCAAGATATTCATGACTATTGGCCATTATTTATTAGATTTTGATTCAAAATTATAAATGGAATTTCATACCATTTGATTATATGAACATAACATAACATAAAATATATTTTCAAGGGCTTTAATCAATCCTTAAAATTATACTTAGTCAGAATGACCATTGAAAGAAGGAGGGTGTTGTCTCAATAAATTATCCACCATAATCATGTTACATTGAAGTACCTATAATTGTTTCTTGCATGAATTATACAATTATTTCATGCATGAGTTTTCTGTCCCATTAATTTCCCAAGCATCTCAATTCAAATCCCTACCATTCTTGGATATAGAGTCGTTAGAATATCATTTTTTCGGTGCCTCTCCTATTCAAATTCCACGTTTCTTCTATAGATAACCATTATAAACAAACATATATTAGTCAAATCAACATGTTAATCATTAAATTAAATATCATTTCAGTTTAACAATAATGTAAAAAATAATTTATGGAATTCTATTAACATCATATATTCCCATAATGTTACCAAATCCATCATCTGATACAAACTATATGGACTCAGATTCATTACATTACATAATCCTGAATTTAAGTCGTGAACACACATCCTATAATATTGAGGATAATTTTATGTTTATAGTTTTATTGAATTGTTATATAATACAAACACAACATTTCTCATTCATATAGAGTATACACCACAAAACAATATTCATATCTTCAAAAAATTAGACTTTATAAATAAAACATGTATTATTTGACAAATAATTATAACATTTTACATGGTTTCTTCATTGTATTACACTACCTTATAACCTATTAAAATCGTTTAAAAACAAGGGATGAGAAAAAAACTCATTAAGGGATATAAAAACAAAGAAATAAAACATTAGACCATAAATACATTTAATGTATGAAATCATTTGAAAATAATCCATACTTGTTACACATATAAACATAATTTGTGATACTTGATATTTTTCATGATGTATATAAAAAACATATATAATATTAATAGAACCAAAAATATGTATATATGATAATGATTAAAATAATTATCTAACCCTTTCTACTATCTTATAATTTTTGACCCTAACGGCTAACTGACAATTTGTGAAACCTTCATAGTTACACTTGGATAAACGATATTGTAGAACTCCAACAGAAAAACTCCCTATGCATTGAATGGAGATATAGGACCTAAACATAATTATAAAAAATACCAATGAAGTATAACACAGTCACCCAAAATTAATAATTTTATAAAAACAACGCTTTTTAGTTTTTTAAAACATATTTTTTTAAGAGAAAACCCCTTACAAATATCATATAATTGAAGTAATAATTAATAGAGTGGATTGAATAATATATATATATATATATATAAACTCTAAATAAAAATTATAAATAATAATATATTCAAATTTCATAAAAAAATTATAATACAACATAAATAAGGAATTAGAAGGTTAATCCAAAGAATAGAAATCGGGTTAAGAAATCACTTATCTATGGTTTTTCTTACTTCTAAATTTTTTAAAACAAATATATTATGTTTTAAAAAGTGTTAATAATATCCTAATGAATAATATTATTGTTTACAACACCTTATAGTATTATTTAATATCATTATATCACCTTTTATAAATATTATTTTGTTCCTTCCATTGTGTTGGGTGAATTATTTAGATGATTTCCATGGCCAGTTTGTATTTCATTTTCATGTCCTATGGAAATGAAATTATAGAAGTGGAATGAAATTTTATTAATATTATTAATGAATATATAATTATCACCTAAATAATTTTTTTATTATATATGATGATTGATCCTTAGAAAACACATTAATGATGTTTGTTTAGATCATTTTTTGTGATTCCACGATAATCATGAACTTGTTTCATCATATAATTTAATTTCAGGGATAATAGTTCATTTTCGAACATAAAATAGGTTAAAAATAAGAATTAAATTCTTTTTCAAATATTTAAATTGTTTTATGATCATATTTGAATGACATAATGTATATTGTGAACACATCGTCCATGTTTTGGTAAATTCAACACATAATGGATGATGTTTTCATTTTTTTAGAACAAGTGGGAGAGGAGTGGAAGGATGATGAGAAATATTTAACATGAACATGATAAAATACCGAATGTATTTGATTTTATAGGATTCATACCTCTTTAATATGTGTAGGGAAAAATAATATAATAAAAGGACGGAATTGGAAGGAAAACACTTGAAAAATGGAGAGGATAATTACCTTTTGAACTATTCTCCTTAAGATCCTCCTTTTGGACTTTGTTGTTTTTCATTAGTTGAGACTAGTAGGTACGGGACAAAGGGATGATCCTTGAGGAGGTTATTTTGTATAACATAGAAAAACATCCTGACATGGGAGGTGTGAGAGGAAGAGGGGCATGATGGTGGTATTTATAGGGGAGGATAGGAGGGATTTTACTTTATTCTAGTCATTATTATAATATTTGTTCTCAATAATATTAACAATATTGATTAATATGGCCCATAAAATTTCAAATCGAATGTTAGTTCAAAAAATATTTTCTCACATCACCCTTGCATAACCTATGATGCAGTAAAACAAGTATGTAGCATTTACCCTAATTTATCGTATTTTTCTTTTCATAAAAAAATTAAAAAATATTAAAAAAACCAAAAAATTCTCCCCACCTATTTTTTACATGTAAAATTAAAAAATAAACTCAATTTATTTAGGATAGTTTTTGAAATATTATTAAATTAATATTTATTTCAAATCATTATATATACAAATAAATTTAAATATATAACTCAATTTTTAACACCTTGAAATGTTAATAAACTTCTCATTATCAAATAACATTATGAAAATAAAATAATAATATGATTTAATATTCATAAGTTTCATACTACTATTCATATTACTATTTATAAATGGTATGTTATTATTCCCCAAAAAATCAATTTGGTTCTATCAGACTTCAAATAAGTTTCTGATTAGAACCATAGATGATAGTTTTCTGAAATTAAAATCATAAAAGATGTAAACTTATTTTTAAAGGCAAGTTATAACAATTTACATAGAAAGGTTTCATAAATTATAATTTATTTTTTAAAACCCATGTAATGTAATATGGGTAATAAAAATCCATATAAGGCACTATATATAAGAATATGGTGATTTGAATGATTAATAAAAATATAATATTTATTATACATAATGTATTAATAAGTATGATAAGAGTTATTATATAAGGTGAGGGGATATGTAATCTCGGTTTTATTTATTTTTTATTTACACCTTATTAAAAATAATTTATTTTATGTGGAGTATATACTACCCATTAAAATATTATACTATGGTAATCATTAAATTTTTGGGTAATTACATATGCATTTATTGATCTCTATTTCATGGTGGTGTTGTTTCAAGATTAACCAAATCAGTAAATTAGTTTTTCCTTATTTGGACTCCTTTGAGAAATATTCTAGGAAAATCAAAAACAATGTTTTCAAAAATATTTTTTAGAAGTATTTTTTTATTATCATTTTCATGGTAAAATGATTATTAAAAGTTTTTATGTTTTTCATTCTTTTTTATATGTTGTCAATGTATTTAAAAAATAGTTATTAATTAAATTATCATTACTCCTTTCCAAATAAATGGATTCCTCATTTTTTATCTCATATTTTTTTGTTTTCACAAAAAATGGGTTTCAAAATCTTTCCAAGCGTGTATTTTTTTTAAGGAAAATTGTTTTTATATGACATTATGTTTTAAAATATATATTTTTTTTATTATGAAAGGATATTTTTCTCAATAAATGATTACGAATCATGAAATTATCCAGTAGATAAAATATTATTGCACCATTATGTGACCCATTTCGTTATATAGTTTATGATATGATTGTTTAAATGTTTTTTGGTGCATGTATGTTTTACTTAATTTTGATATGGGATGGACCAATATATCCCTCTATTGAATTGGGTAATGATTTATATCTCATTATATAGTGAAAAGAATACAGTGATCGGGTGTGATACACTATGGGAATATGGCGACTACCAATCCGTTATGTGGAATAGACTTTGACTTGGGATGGTTTCATGTCCTTCCCATTACGTGTGGTCCCCATGATGATGGAAAAATGGGAAAAAACACAACACTATGGGGATATAGAGAAACATGATCCATTATAAATAAAGGAGGATGTCTGGGGAAAGTGTGGTGTCCCACATAGCAGGTGTAGTCCCCAGAAAATTTCTTGTTCAACATTGGATTTATGCTTTGACTTTTAAGACATGATGTTGCATGTTTTTGAGTTTTCCACATTTCAATGGCTTTATAATTTTTTTAAATTTTGGGGTTGAAGCGTCAATTTATTATTTTAAGCAAGGACCTTTTTAGACTGGTTAGATGGAGACCCATTAAATAGACTAAAGGCCCAAGAACATGTAAACCAGATACAAGGCTTAAAATCCCTTTTCATGCTTAAAGGTCCACTCAGTGAACAGTTCAACTACAGTACTTGCCATCCTACTGTACCTACTACAGTAAGGCTGCCACTATAGTAACTAATATTGTCCCTTCTCCTCTATAGAAAGACTGCTCCAGTACTGCTATAATGCCCTGCTACAGTACCACTACAGTAGCTGGAAAATTCACCCCTTCCAAGATTTAATCGTGATTTTTTTGGATGTCATGAAGGAGCATGTACAACTATGGTACATGCTCAATGAAAAAACCAATTTTTTGGGTAATGAGTTATAGGTGATTGCCACACCCACATATTCTGGGCCCCATTCACCAGCTGTGTGCCGCTCGTCCCCAACAAAATTCGAGCATGGCGAGATTCAAAACTATGCCATTTCCTTATGAGTCAGGTCTAATAAAATTCTTATTTATTCTCATGATACAGTTTAATGATCTTATATATGAATTTTATGACATTATTGGGACTTGATCATGTTATTGTACCCTTATTCCCATGTTTATTGTTACAGATCTCCATTTTTAACCCTTATTGAGCATCTAAGATCACCATATTTTCCTTCCATTCCATAGGAAATTAAGATAAGTATTATGTAAGATTTGTATATTAAAGGTGGTAGTCATGATGATCCAAGAGGTAAATAATGTAACTAACTTTTTTACTCTTGCTTATGTTTCTAGGTGTCCAAATGACCTGTAATAATATGAACTTTTGGTGTTTGTTTGGGTAATGTGTTGAGTATTCCAAAAAAGTGATAAAATGTTAATGTATCAAAAGTTATTTTCGTTATACCTTATATGTTCATGGAATACATAATCCATATCTGTAATAACCTAATCCCTCTATGGACCAAGTAGGGATTCATTTTCAGTCTCTATCTAGCTCATGGTTTGCAAGAAAGGTCTACTATATATGGAATCGAATGGTGTTGTGTCAATAGTAGATTGATTGTGATTATTTTAAGAATAAAATACTATGTAAATAGATCCAATGAACTATTTATAAATTCTACCAAACAATCCCTCATTATATCCTCCAACACCCATATAGTCTACTTGGTCTTCCCATCCATCTATGTGTGAAATGGTGTACTCATCCCAAACTAAGTGATGTTTTCCTACTATAAACCTCTATACATACATGATGTGTTCCATGAATCATAACCGAAGATAATAATAGATGGAATCCCATGGTGTTGGATATTCATATACACATAAAACTAGTACAAAACCTCTATTGAGAATTACTCCAAAATAACTAGGACATGCACCATCATGGTACAATTGTAAGATGTCACCCAAATAGAATCATTACCTCTATCATTCTATAGAAATTCTATCCAAATATAAACCTATATCCACTCTGGGATCTCAATAGGATGCATCATACCTACCTAAAATTGGTATTCATCATTTATCTGCTGATATGTGAGACATCATGAGATGAACTCGGTGAATTTCATCTATATTTCATACCAGAAATATATTGTTGAATTTTCATACAGTTGTTCACAATTCTAGAAATTATTTCTAGTGTATAAGTTTTCAAAATCCCACATCACACCAAACAAATTCACAATTAAAACTTCCATCGATCAATGAAATATTATTATATTATTACCTCCTTTTGAGAATATGATTGGTTCATCCCCTAAATATATTTCATTAATATACATTATCTTAGTAAATGTATCATGACTGATAATCCCAAACACATTGAGGGATATGATTATTCAACACCATTTAATGAACAAAAACATCACATATTACCTCCAACAAAGGATAGCTACAAGAAATACCAGTACTCAAACTCATCCTCTACCATGATATAGTTATTCTTCCTACTATGTGAAAGTTCCAGCATGTTTTCCTTCACTGTAATTTTAGATATCTCATTCTCATACTACTATTGTGTCTCTAACAAGTGAAATTGTTTGATGTCATTATATATCTACAAGAATATCTTCAATACTAACTATTGGTCTATGTAAACTATATAATGATCTAATAAAAAGTTTCCCCATAATGTTACATATATGTCTTCTTCATACAAAACCAGTTCATGATTAACATGGTATTGATCGTACATCCTAAACTACCTCAACCAAAATTTGATCCCCACATTCCTTTACATCTACTTGTGATAGATCCCAACATTATAAGAAACTAAAAACACAATGTATACCATGACCTCCTGTAATAGTCTCAGCTTGGGAACACTAGCCAGTCTTACCTTCAAATCCCTAAAGGTTCTCTTACACTTCTTGATCCATGGAAATGGCTGCCCATTCGGAATTAGGTTGGTAAAAGAGGTGGAAATCATTAATAATTCTCCCTCAAATCTACTAAATCAATAAACAATTTTATGGGATATTCCCAAAATTCCAGTACTCATCGATCCTCTGAGTACCCATCCTTCAGAATCATTTACAATTCACCTAGTATTCCATGTATTATAATATTTCACTATATAAGTATTTCTTGGAGCCATCAAAAATGATTTTTATACCCAATTTGAAATTCCCAAAACACTTCTTCAGCATTCAACATACATAAGGGTGTCACTATGAAATAAAATAATTTACATAGTTTTTATAATAAAAATTTGGGTTAAAAACCCTTTGAAACATAAAAAATTGTGTTGATGATTCATAAGGTTATACTCTATGAATCACTTCACCTTTTTCCATAGGTTGAATATGTCATCAATTATCGTGGGTGGATTGTACTCCATGACTACCACCTATATGAGGTGACATCAATACACACCTAACCATAAGATCTCATTCACCTCCTATTTGAAAATGCCTTGAATTCCCATGAAAATGTAATGGATCTTTTAAGGCCCCATAATTGTAGATCCTCAAACTATATAGATGGATATCATGGATATCTATGATCACTATATATACTATTGAAAATATCAGTCTACCTTGTGGTGTAATTCATTATAGAAAAAAAATCTTTATGTGAGTGAAACATGGAATAATCCTAATAAGTACACTCCCTACTCCTCCACCATTACAATAAATAGAAATAATATGGTATACAAACAAAATGGGTCATACTAGAAAAACTAAAACATTAACTGTATTCATGATCTATTCATTACATTTCTGATTTTCCTTCTCAGGCTAAACAGAAAAAAATACGATATCTAGGGTTTATTGTAATCCTCACTTATGACAATCATTATCGAATCAACAGTAATAAGATAATCTATATAGAGGTAAAAAATCATAGCACATTATCATCAGATATATAATTATTACCATAAATTATATGTATAACCATCTAGAGTCAGGTCACTCTGTCAAAAAAATTTGTGTTCATAAGACCATAACATGGGATCCTAAAACATATGGGTAAATAAAAGTACTCTATAAGTATCACATTTTTTCAGGATGGGGATATTTCCATGTTAAATGTGGATTTAAACATCACAATAATATTTTTAATGTAGTATTGAAGATACATGTCATACTTTTATCACAAATAGGGCCTTGTGGTCAGCATTCATTTTTTACCAAAGACAATGTTCTAATATAAATACATTTCACATTTACCAAGGGCCACTATAACAACTTAACACATCAAAATGTCTTCATAAACTATAGTAAATTAATCAAATCTTCCCGAACTCTACACTATCCTCCTTAAAAGGCACAAACTCACCAACACGATATTAGACCCCATCATGACGATCTGTTATGATGGGGTTAATATCTATTTTCCTTAGAAAATTGATGTAACATATATCATCTCCATCACAGAGATATAACAATTCAATAAGTCACCATATGAGAGTCTCACTTTCAAGATCTCTATCAATATGTATTCAATCCATGAGGGACTCTTGATCTACATGCTCATTCAATTCCTATTTCACAAGAAAAGGTAGTTCTTGATCCCCATTAAACATGGTAGATCAATTACTAAAAAATAATTGATTAATAATTGACATGAGTGTGACAACGTTTTGTACTATAAAAACCAAATTCTACTTCCAGATGAAGGATAAATGGGAGTGAAATTAGAAAATATACTGGCGTTTGAATGATGTGAATCCATAGACAGTACCTTGTGGTTTTATCTCTCTATGAATCTCTTGTTTATTCTATTACTATAACACCCATAATGAAATAATATTATATAAGGCCTTTTAATTTCCATGACGATTAATTGACTAATAAACATAGAAAATCATCTTCATGTTTAACTAAATGTTCAATGAGCTTCCAAATAGGTTTCATCACAACTCTATGAATTCATTGAGGAAATACCTCATTTGTGTGTCCCTGAATTCAAGCATCATCACTCTATTGGTCTTAATCAGTAATCTATCTTCAAATCCAATATACATATTATTATGGAGTCATATTTTATGTGGTGAAGTCATATCATGGTAAAAATATTATTTAGGTAGATGACACATGAATAGTCTTAATATGACTCAATCCTATATGATGAATTCATTTTTTCCCATAAAAATGTATTGGTAGAAAAATTTATCAAGTATAAATTTATATCCCTAGGGTATGGATATGTTGACTCTCAATAAACACTTGGGTTTTTGTCATAAATTCCACATTCAAAACACATTACCAATATTTCCCTATGCCACAAACAATTTTACGATAGAGGAAAAAATAGAAATATCCAAAGGAATGAATTTTTTTGATACCACTGTCTCAAGACGTGACCCAATGTGGCCCAAATTTATAATATATGGTTGATTATTGACAACCCAAATCCCCCATAAAATATTCTAGGGACCTCAGAAAAGAGAATTTAATTTATAAATAGAATGGGAGGTGATCGCATAATATACATATATGCACACTGTAACACCCAAGACTTTTATGTTATATAAATCATCAAAGGAATCTTTTTCTACACAACACTTTCTTGACTTTCTTTACACGAAATCGCAACCTTCCCCGATAGCTTGCGTTGTACGCAATACCGAGTTTCAATAAACAACGATATACTATTAAAATATTATTAAAACTAGCCATTATGAATAGTAATAACCACTTTTTGAAATTTTATAAATTTTATTTTTTAAAATGGACTTCATTTTTTGATTCATAATATCGAAAATCGCCTAGGGGGAAATTTTGTTATTTTTCTGAAAACATTCAATTTTTGATGAATAGTAAAACCACTAAGTGGTAGTTAAAAAACAGAATTTTTCAGAAAACATAATTTTACCTCTTCTGTGAGTGTAATTTCAAAAATTCGAGAGACACAGTTGATGTCAGTAAGTAAAATGTGGTTCAATGAGATGAAAATAATTTTTTGTGAATAGTAACTTTTTACATTTACTTACCACGGTTTAAAGTAAATAGGGTAATTAAGGGTAAAAATGATATTATTATTACACTAACACATTTCCTAATTCTATTGGATAAGTGTAATTCTTCCAAAAACAAACTTAGGAATAAAATATGACCATTTAGGCCCACTTGGATTAGATTACGACAGTTATTATTAATTTATTTAAAGAAGGGTTAAAATAGTTAAAATCAAAGTATAATAAGTAAATAATTTTTAATAAGGGTTATACATAAGATAAATTCGACTACTAATATTCATTAAAAATCTAAAAATATTTCCAACATAAATGTATTTTATTTGTAATTTTTAGACATTAAATAATTTAATTTTTTTATGACACAAAGATGATGCAGTAATTATCTAATTAGTGAAATATTGACATAATTGATGTTATAAACACCAAAATAAATGTAATTTGACACTTTTTATGAATTAAAATAATTTTCAATATTAATATGTCATGTTAGTATTGATTTAATTAACTTTTTTAGAACTAATCATTCTGTTATGATTTTCACAAAAAGTAATTACTAAATAGTGTCAAAATTGACATAAAATAGTTTTTAAAACATATATTATATTAGTAATTGTTATTTTATTCTTAAAAGTATATGGTTCGGAAAAATGACATAGATAAGGTTATATATATTAATAATAAACAACTTGGGGTTCTTTTGCCTTCTTATAGTATGTTTATTAACCTTATAGTATAAGAACACTAGAAGACACGGAAAAAGTAATATTATTTAACTTAATGTTAAATCTACATGATAAGGTTAAAATAGGAACCTAAACTTGTCTAAATTCTATTTGATGAGAGGATTTCGACCCATCCCCAACTTAGCCTCGAAATAAATCAATTTGGAGCTATTGAAAACCGAACTTGACTTTATAATAAAATAAACTTTTGAGTTATTCCAAAGGTGCCCCTCTCCTCCCTTATAAAAGGGAACCTCCTCCCTCTCTTCCTCACACAACATTGAGCCTTCAAGATTGGCCAAAACCTGCCAATTTCTCCTCTCCAATTCCCTAGAGACATCCTATAGGTTCTGGTCTTCTTCAAAGAACTATTCTAGTTCCCTAAAAGGAGGTCTCAAAGAAGCACTTCAAAGAAGAGGTAGTGTATGTTACCGATTCTTTCATCTTTATTTCTTCTAACACTTCTCCTTATTTAGTTGTTTCATTATGAAGTAATAACATCAGTATCAATCATATACTGATATGTTATTATATGTATGAAACAACCCTATTTCACCATCTATCCATCCTACGGAAAAAGAAATCACTGCGCGTGCGTACGTACGGAATACCGTCTCCACGCCGTGGTGTCATCTATTTTCCACCACCACCTTACTTGGATGGGTATAATGGTGTATATAATGACTATATATGACTATTTTAAATTGATAATGATTCTTAAATAGTATAAATACACTCCAATACAATTCCACGATCATAGGAATGATATCATCACTCGTGCGTACGTACGGAATACCGTCTCCACGATGTAATGCGACTCGTTCTACATGATCTTCATTTCATAATGATTATATAAATGAAATGAAATGAATGAATGAATATGATATATATTACACTAATACAATTCTGTAAATGAGGTATCTATAACCTAAAGAGAAGAATATGAATTTATTCGACAAAACGCGCATAAGAACAAAAAGTTATAAACACCCGAATAACAAGTAGCAATGAAATATTACTACTAAGAATCTAAGAATATGACCAAATATGATATCATAAATATAAGTATGATTCTGGAATAAGTCAATAACATTATTTAAATCATTATACAGGTGGTTCGGACACGTACAAAGCATATCAGACCTAAGGTAAAGGAAAATATCACAATCTCATTTTTATCCGAGATTGTTTATACTTTGGCATTTACTTGGGTGTATTTTATCATCCACATCCATGTTTCCTCAATATGTAATATTATTTCCATCCACCTACAATTGTTTAAATTCAATTTACCCTTCGGTGAGTTTTTAGTAAAGGATATGAAAGGTATCTTTTGTCATTTTTCGTACGAGGTACTTTTTGACTTTTCCGACAAAAGTACGAGAAGAATGCTTTTTTAAACTTATATGGAATGAATGGATTTTTTAAAAAATATTTCCAAGAATTATCCTTTACAAGTTTTCATGTTTATTTTTAATCAAATTATTTTAGTTTAAAATCGTATGACATGTTAAGAAAGGAAAAATGTTTTTTAAGTTAAAAGGATATTTTCCTATAGAATGGAGTTCAAGTGTATTATCAAAATTATTTTCCATCTAAGATAATATAGGGTTATGTTTATATCCCTATTATTACATGGATTTGATTATGTTGTGATGGAAATTTTTTTATGAATACCTTTATCTTATATGAATTGGTTTATGATGTCATGTTGTTTAAGAATCCCATTTTTACTACATGGGTTATGCAATGATGTCTGATTTATGATTTTGTAGCACACATAAGAATGGTATAATTATGAGATGGGTGGGACCTATATCTCCCTCAAATTCATTGGGTAAAGTTTTTATATCTCATGAGATAGACATGGCTGGAATGGTAGGTTATACCGGCTTAGTGAAACAGGACTGAAACGAGGGTGACTCAGTTCAGAAATGGACTTTGTCCACTAAGATAGTTTTGGAAATGAGTCTTTACTAATAAGATATAATTCTCTATGATTATGTTTGTATGCCACAAAGTTTCCTGTTTTATGTTATGATTATTGGGATTTCATTTCACCACTATGATTTATCCAATGTTATGAAATTATACTCTCTTTTGCAGGTTAAGATCCCTAAAATGTTATGTTCTTATGAATATGATGTGATTGATATTTATTTTGGTTACCCTTACTGCGAATTTGAGCTCACCCTTTTGTATGTTTTGTTTCCCCAGGTCAGGAAGAATTTTATTAAGTAGAATATGCCAAAAAGGGACTCTAGATATGCTGAAATAAATGGGAGGAAAAGTAGATGATTTATGAACCAGTTGTTTATGTTTCCCAGTTTCTAAAGACACTATACCTATACGGTCTTTTATTGGTTTTGTTATATGTTGTAATAAGTGTGCTTCAATTCTGAAGTAAAATCAATGTATGTAAAGTATGGGTCGTTATAGTTGGTATCAGAGGAAAGGTATAGTCAATCTTTTGAAACTAGGATGTGAAAGCCTTAGTAAGAACCCTAAGGATAAGTCTAAGCATAGAACACGATCTTAGTGTTTTAGAAATGGCCATGAATAACCTAGGATATGACCTTAAGTGTGATATTTTATTCTTTATTATGTTTTTTTCCTATTATAATTAGTGTTTCTCACACTATTCTTCTTGGTTTTAGTCAATGGATGGAACCCGAAGGAACCGTGTTAATGCGGAATGCGATGGGCAATGCAATGATTGTCCCCCTATGATACCAAACGTTATGGGAGCTAGAATGCAAAATCTTGTAGCCAGGCTCACACAACTTTCTCAAGCTATGAATCATGCAGGACTTCCAAACGAGCAAAGGAAGGGGAAACATTCTATTGAATCATTCATGAGACAGCGTCCACCTTCATTCAGCGGATCTACTGATCCATTGGTTGCTGAACAATGGATTAGTACTAATAAAATGATATTTTCAGTTCTTCAATGTTATGAACATGATAAAGTCCTCTTAGTAGTGTATCGTTTGGAAGGTGATGATGATCAATGGTGGAATCTTATTAAGAATATGAGGCAAAGGGATGAAATTGAGTCCATGGAATGGGACGAGTTCAAAAACTTACTTTTCAATAAGTACTTCCCTCGTATTCTCCGAACAAAGATGGAGAAAGAGATTCTTGAACTAAAGCAAAAGGATGATGAATCTGTTGGTACCTATGAAGCAAATTTTACAAGACTTGCAAGGTACGCTTCTGGTATTATTATCCAACCTTAGAGTAAGATCGATCGACTATTTAGTGGATTAAAATAAAGTCTTCGAAGGGCGTTAGCCATAAGGGACTTCAATAGCTACTAGGAAATCGTTCGATGTGCTCTCAAAGTTGAGATGGATATTGGAGTAACCCATCAGTCATATGGGTTTGATAAGAAGTGGAAAATGGAATTCAAAGGAAAATTTAAAGAGTACACTGAAAAGAATATGAGCTTTCCCTTATGCTCAAAGTGTGGAATGAAACATTGGGGGAGTTGTCTTAAAGGGACAAGTAAATTTATCAAATGTGGAATGGAAGGTCATCGGGCATTTGAATGCCGCAATGATGGGAAGAAGATGTCTAATGATGAAAATAGAGGAAGGGATACACAGAATGACCCAATAACACTTCAATGTTTCAAGTGCAAGGAGATGGGACATTATGCCAATAAATTCCCTAATACAAGTGTTGATGATGATGGTCGAAGTCAACAAAATCTTAAGGCTAAAGAAAATGGAAAGTCACATTCAATTTATATCAGCGATGTGGAGTACGATAACGATGTGGTGAAAGGTACACTTACCATCCAATCTAAAGTAGAAAATGTTTTATTTGATTCTGGATCCACCCACTCCTTTATTTCTGAAGAATTTTCTAAGGGTATCACCGTATTACCTCAACAATTAGATATTGAGTTAGCTGTGACAACACCTAATGGCACAACAGTCGCATCAAAAGTTTATAATTCTTCTCCGATTGATGTTTGTGGGAAAGTGCTTCCTGTAAATCTTGTGATCCTTCCGATAGTGGAATTTGATGTGATTCATGGCATGGATTGGCTTTCTCTACATGGATCTCATTTCAATTTCCAAAGAAGGGAAGTCACATTTCATATTCTAGATCAATCTATGATCGTCTATCGATGCAAGGATGAACATAACCTTCTCGTGGAAATTTCTTCCATTTTATGGGTATTGATTCCACTAAATGAAGGTTATTTATCTCAAATGGTTGGTGAGAAACTCACGATTAATAATATTCCCATTGTACGGGAGTTTTATTATGTATTTCCAGTGGAATTACCGGGTCTTCCACCGAATCGTGAAGTTACGTTTTCAATAGAACTCATATCGGGTGCTTTGACTATTTCAAAGCCACCTTATAGAATGGCCCCCATTGAGTTGCAGGAATTGAAGAAGAAACTCCAAGAGAATCGTGAGAAGGGGTTCATATGCCCTAGTGTGTCACCTTGGGGAGCACCTGTTCTGTTTGTTAAGAAGAAAGATGGATCAATGAGACTCTGCATTGATTATCGAGAACTTAACAAGATCACTATCAAGAAAAAATATCCTCTCCTGCGCATTGATGACCTATTTGACCAACTACGCAGATCTCAATACTTTTCCAAGATTGATCTTCGTTCAGGGTATCATCAATTAAGGGTCAAAAGAGAGGATATACCAAAGACGGCTTTCCATACAAGGTATGGACACTATGAATTTATAGTGATGCCATTTGGTCTTACTAATGCCCCTGCTATCTTCATGGATCTGATGAATACAGTCTTTAGAGACTATCTTGATCAGTTTGTGGTAGTCTTTATAGATGATATTCATGTCTATTCAAAGAGAAAGGAAGAACATGAAGATCACTTGAGAATTATATTGAAGACCCTGAGAAAGGAGAAGCTTTATGCCAAATTTACCAAGTGTGAATTTTGGCTTCAAAAAGTTGCATTTTTGGGTCACATAATCTCAAAAGAGGGGATATCTGTGGATCCAGCAAAAATAGAGGTTATTGAAAGATGGTCGAGACCAACAACAGTAACCGAGATCCGAAGTTTTCTTGGTTTAGCTGGATATTATCGACATTTTGTGAAATATTTTTTACGATTATCTAATCCACTCAAAAAGTTGACTCGGAAAGGAGTTAAGTTTGTTTGGATGGAGGAATGTGAAGAGAATTTCAAGGAGTTGAAAAGAAGGTTATCCAGTGCACCTGTGCTCACACTGCCTTGTAGTGGAGAAAGGTTTGTGATCTACAGTGATGCATCCAAGAATGGATTGGGGTGTGTTCTTATGCAAAATGATATGGTGATAGCTTATGCCTCACGACAGTTGAATATACATGAGCAAAATTACCCAACTCATGATTTGGAGTAAGCTGCGGTAATCTTTGCATTCAATATTTGGAGGCATTACCTTTATGGAGAAAGGTGTGATATTTATACTGAACATAAAAGTTTAAAGTATATTTTCACACAAAAGGAGCTGAATATGCGCCAAAGAAGATAGTTGGAGCTGATTAAGGATTACGACTGCTCAATCCATTACTACCCTGGGAAAGCAGAGAAGGTGGAAGATGCATTAAGTCGACAAGACCACGCTAGTTTATCCATGATGAGGATCACACAAGATCCAATATTTATGGATTTACAAAGGATGGATCTTGGAATTATAATGAATGGGGAAAAATCATATCTTTCCCAAATGAATGTTCATCCATCTATACATGTGAAGATTAAAGAGGCACATAAAGAAGATGTCGAGTTACAAAAGAAGGTGAGAAATGTTCTTGAATTCAACCTTGATTGTGATGGGATAACAACGTTCAGGAATAGGTTTTGTGTTCCTCCCATCCCAGAATTAAAGAAGGAGCTGCTGGATGAGGCTCATAGTTCTTCATTCTCTATTCATCCTGGAAGCTCGAAGATGTATAGGGACCTGAAGGAGTACTTCTGTTGGGATGGCATGAAAAGAGATGTTGCTGAATATGTCTCTCGATGCTTGGTTTGTCAACAAGTTAAAGCTGGGAGACAGAAGTATAAGGGGATGTTACAACCACTACCCATACCTGAATGGAAATGGGAAAACATCACTATAGACTTTGTCACAGGACTTCTTAAAACATCCAAAGGCAATAATTCTATCTGGGTCATAGTTGATCATCTTACAAAGTCTGCACACTTCATTACTATTAGAGATGATTTCTCTCTGGATCAGCTTGCCAGGATATATGTAAAGGAAGTGGTAAGATTGCATGGAGTACCACTTTCTATTATATCTGATTGGGATCCGAGATTTACCTCGATGTTCTGGCGAAGTCTTCAGCATACATTGGATACAGAGTTGAGTTTTAGCACTGCTTATCATCCTCAGATAGACGGTCAGTCTGAGAGAACAATTCAAACTCTAGAAGAAATTTTGAGAGATTTCTGTATAGATTTCAAAGGTGGATGGGATCAACACCTAACTTTTGTGGAATTTTCTTATAATAATAGCATTCACTCTTGTATTCAGATGGCTCCTTATGAAGCTCTCTATGGAAATAAATGCAGGACTCCAACTTACTGGGATGAAGTTGGGAAAAGAAAGCTTTTAGGACCCGATCTCGTTGATGAAATGGCAGAAAAGGTCAGATCTATTCAACAACACATAAGAGTAGCTCAGAGTCGACAGAAAAGCTATGCCGACAACCGAAGAAAAGACCTAGAGTTTTAAGTGGGTGATAAAGTGTTCTTACGAATATCTCCCTGGAAGAGCGTTATGAGATTTGGAAAGAAGGGGAAGTGGAGCCCTAGATATATCGGTCCTTTCAAGATACTGGATCGTGTTGGGAATGTAACTTACCGATTGGTGCTTCCACTGAATCTCTCTCAAGTTCACGATGTGTTCCATGTATCTCTCCTAAGAAAGTACATACCTGATCCTTCACATGTACTCAGCTCAAGAGTTGTACCACTAGAGCAAGATCTTTCTTATGAAGAACAACCGATAGAGATTCTGTATTGTAGTGAAAAAGTCCTACGAAACAAGACCACTCGATTGGTGAATGTTTTATGGAGGAACCACCAATTAAAAGAAGCTACATGGGAGCTTGAGGTTGTGATGAGGGAGAGGTATCCTCATCTGTTTGTTACAAAGTGACGAATTTCGAGGGAAAAATTCATTTTAAGGGGGATAGAATGTAACACCCGAGGATTTTATGTTATATAAATCATCAAATGAATCTTTTTCTACACAACACTTGCTTGGCTTGCTTTACACGAAATTGCGACCTTCCCCGATAGCTTGCGTCGTACGCAATACCGAGTTTCACTAAACAACGATACACTATTAAAATATTATTAAAACTAGCCGTTATGAATAGTAATAACCACTTTTTGAAATTTTATAAATTTTGTTTTTCAAAATGGACTTCATTTTTCGATTCGTAATATCGAAATTAGCATAGGGTGAAATTTTGGTATTTTTCTGAAAACTTTCAATTTTTGATGAATAGTTAAATCACTAAGTGGTAGTTAAAAAACTGAATTTTTCATAAAACATAATTTTACCGCTTCTGTGAGTGTAATTTCAAAAATCCGAGAGACACAGTTGATGTCAGTAAGTAAAATGTGGTTCAATGAGATGAAAATAATTTTGGTGAATAGTAACTTTTTACTTTTATTTACCACGGTTAAAAGTAAATATGGTAATTAAAGGTAAAAATGATATTATTATTACCCTAACACATGTCCTAATTCTATTGGATAAGTGTAATTCTACAAAAAACAAACTTAGGAATAAATTGTGACCATTTAGGCCCACTCGGATTAGATTAAGACATTTATTATTAATTTATTTAATGAAGGGTTAAAATAGTTAAAATCAATGTGTAATAAGTAAATCATTTTTAATATGGGGTTATACATAAGATAAATTAGACTATGAATATTAATTAGAAAACTAAAACGATATCCTACATAATGGTATTTTATTTGTAATTTTTAGACATTAAATAATTTAATTTATTTATGACACAAAGATGATGTAGTAATTATCTTATTAATGAAATATTGACATAATTGATGTTATAAACACCAAAATAAATGTAATTTGATACTTTTTATGAATTACACTAATATTATAGATTAATATGACATGTTAGAATTTATTTAATTTAATTTTTTCGAACTATTCATTCTGTTATGATTTTCACAAAAATGAAGTACTAAATATTGTCAAAATTGACATAAAATAGTTTTTAAAACAAATATTATATTAGTAATTTTTATTTTATTCCTAAAAATATAAGGTTCGGCCAAATGACTTAGATAAGGTTATATATATTAATAATAAACAACTTGGGGTTCGTTTGGCTGCTTATAGTAAGTTTATTTACCTTATAGTATACGAATACAAGAAGACACGGTAAAAGTAAAATTATTTAACTTAAAGTTAAATCTACATGATAAGGTTAAAATAGGAACCTAAACATGTCTAAATTCTATTGGATGAGATTATTTCGACCCATCCCCACCATAACCTCTAAATAAATCAATTTGGAGCTATTTAAAACCGAACGTGACTTTATAATAAAATAATATTTTTAGTTATTCCAAAGGTGCCCCTCTCCTCCGTTATAAAAGGGCACCTCCTCCCTCTCTTCCTCACACAACTTTGAGCCTTCAATCTCGGCCAACCCCTGCCACATTCTCCTCTCCACTTCCCTAGAGACATCCTATAGGTTCTGGTCATCTTCAAAAACCTATTTTAGTGCCCTAAAAGGAGGTCTCAAAGAAGCACTTCAAAGAAGAGGTAATGTTCGTTACCGATTCTTTCATATTTATTTCTTCTTCCACATCTTCTTCTTTAGTTGTTTCATTATAAAGTAATAACATCACTATTACTCATATACTTATATGTTATTATAAGTATGATACAACCCTATTTCACCATCTATCCATCCTACGGAAAAAGAAATCATCGCGCGTGCGTACGTACAGAATACCGTCTCCACGCCGTGGTGTAATCTATTTTCCACCACCACCTTACATGGATGGGTATAATGGTGTAAATAATGACTATATATGACTATTATAAAATGATACTGATTCTGAAATAGTATACACACACTCCAATACAATTCTACGATCATAGGAACGATATCATCACTCGTGCGTACGTACGGAATATAGTCTCCACGACGTGATGCGACTCATTCTACATGATCTTCATTTCATAATGATTATATAAATTAAATGAATTGAATGAATGAATATGATATATATTACACTAATAACATTCTGGAAATTAGGTATCTATAACCTATAGATAAGAATAAGAATTTATTCGACAAAACACGCATAAGAACAAAATGTTATAAACACCCGAATAACAAGTAGCAATGAAATATTATTACTAAGAAGCTAAGAATATGACCAAATAGGATATCATAAAAATAAGTATGATTCTTTAATAAGTCAATAAAATTATTTAAATCATTATACAGATGGTTCGGACATGTACAAAGCATATCGGACCTAAGGTAAAGGAAAATATCGCAATCTCATTTTTATCCGAGATTGTTTATACTTTGGCATTTACTGGGGTGTATTTTATCATCCACAACCATGTTTCCTCAATATGTAATATTACTTCCATCCACCTACAATTGTTTCAATCCAATTTTACCCTTCGGTGAGTTTTTAGTAAAGGATATGAAAGGAATCTTTTGTCATTTTTTGTACGAGGTAATTTTTGACTTTTCCGACAATAGTACTAGAAGAATGTTTTTTTAACTTATACGGCATGAATGGATTTTTAAAATAATATTTTCAAGAATCTTCTGTTACAAGTTTTAATGTTTATTTTTAATGAACTTCTTTTAGTTTAAAATTGTATGACATGTTAAGAAAGGAAAAAATTATTTGAAGTAGAAAGGTTATTTTCCTCAAGAATGGAGTTCAAGTGTATTATCAAAATTATTTTCCATCTAAGATAATATAGGGTTCTGTTTCTATCCCTATTATTACATGGATTTTATTATGTTGTGATGGAAATATTTTTATGAATTCCTTTATCTTATATGAATTGTTTTATGATGTCATGTTGTTTAAGAATCACATTTTTACTACATGGGTTATGCAATGATGTATGATTTATGATTTTGTGGCACACATAAGAATAGCATCATTATGATATGAGTGGGACCTATATCTCCCTCCAATTCATTGGGTAAAGATTTTATACCTCATGAGATATACAGGGCTAGAACAGTAGGTTATACCGGTTCAGTGAAACAGGACTGAAATGAGGGTGACTCGGTTCAGAAATGGACTTTGTCCACTAAGATAGATTTGGCAATGTGTCTTGACTAATAAGATATGATTCTCTATGATTATGTGTGTATGCCACAACGTTTTATGTTTTATGTTATGATTATTGGAATTTCATTTCACTACTATGATTTATCCCATGTTATGAAATTATGCTCTCTTTTGCAGGTTAAGATCTCTAAAATGTTATGTTCTTATGAATATGATGTGATTGATATGTATTTTGTTTACCCTTACTGAGCATTTGTGCTCACTCTTTTGTATGATTTGTTTCCCCAGGTCAGGAAAAAGGTTATTAAGTAGAATATGCCAAAAAGGGACTCTAGATATGATTAAATAAATGGGAGGCAAAGTGGATGCTTTGTGAAACAGTTGTTTATGTTTCCCAGTTTCTAAAGACAGTATACCTATACGGTCCTTTCTTGGTTTTGTTATATGTTGTAATAAGTGTGCTTCAATTCTGAAGTAAAAACAATGTATGTAAAGTATGGGTCGTTATACAGACACCTAACCGTCACTAGAAAAAATTATGAAAGTTATATAAATGATATTAACTTGTAGATTGAATAAAATTCAAGAAAAATCTACTAGAAAATACATCACAATACTATAGTATTGTGAAAATTTATTCAGGGATGAATTTATCCAAGCATAAATGAATTCTCAATATGTAGACAATAGGATTTATTAAAAACATAGTGAAATATGCTACTAATATCCCTATTTAGATATCCATACATAGTCAACGAACCCAGGTACTAGTATTATCCACATAATTCCCACATGATAATTCTTATATCTATATACTACATGACACAAGATGGAATATCCTATGTATGTTTGAGTATATAAATACCCATTAGGATGACCAAACATGAATATGGAAATAGATTTATATTAATAAGTTTAGTTAACCTCATCAAAGGCATGCCAATTAGAAATTTAAGGACAACTATAAAATCTAATATATGATCCAAAAGAATCCCAATGGAGAGAGGATGGATATATCTATCCCTAAATCCTTGAAATGGATGATTAGTTCACTAATTGCTCCAATGGACCATCTCTAATTCCCAGAATCATGCACCAATAAGAAAATAATTCTTGGCATAGGTCAACACCCCCACTAATTCACTCTACATCTATGGAATCCATTACAATAAATCAAAATACACACATAACCTCTCCAAAATATATTTATAGGGGTATTCTTCTCGCTATTGCGCTCCCCAACTATGGGTTCCCCAAATCTCATGGAGGACCCATTTGGTGACGTAGCTCATATATGTGAGAATAATAATCTATATATTGAGGAACCCATAAAATTTTAATGGTGTATTTTATATCTATATATAATGAGTATGGTGAACCTGTGTCTTAGTATGATAGAAGAGTTACAATGTTGGAAAACCGTTAATGATCTTACCCAGATCACAACCACCATCAAGCATAAAAAAATACAGCATCATTCAGGGAAAACTTCGTGTCATATCTCATATTCCACAGTTAATTCCAAAATCACTTTATACACATATAATTAATAAATATAGGTTACTTATGGGAATAAATATGACTCCACATGTTGGTTACACAATAGAAACATTTTTTAGGATTGAAAAAACAACATGTATGTGGTCTTCATGGAATGTTGTCCCACTACATTTCATAGTCATGTTCAACATTGAACACCAAATATGAACCTAATAGTGGTCTAAAAATTTTCCTTTGGTCATACATATATAAATTGATGTGTTCCATTGTACATGGATATGAATATTGCATTGTCATTTTGAATTTCATTGCCCATGTAATTTTTCAGTACACTGGGTATCATCACATATGTGGTCATGGGAGTCTTTAGATGGAACAATGCATAGCTACCAATGTAGGGTCACATAATTTGTGGGTCAATCCACATTGTGTGTGATCCATAACATGGCTAAAATCTAAAAACAATATGAAATATAATGATCACACTATGTGTTATTCCAAATATCATTTCATGTAGTATTATTTTTAACAGAATCCATAGATTATTTATGAAGCATCCAATCTGATTTTAATACCCAAAATATTATTGTTTTATTATACAATATTGAAGAAAAACACCTCCATTTTTGTTTCCTAACATCTGGTCTCTAGAAAAAAAGAATATGATCATTCGTTGTTGTTGCTGCATGTCTCATGCTCCTCATAGCTGTCATCAGCTCTGTTGATCACAGATCCACAAAGATTCACCTGAAATCTATCATAATGATCACTAAAATACTATTTCACAATATTTATATGACTTCCATGAATATTTGGTTTCAAATTTACCTAAACACACTCCTACAATGTAAAATCGTGAACCCATGGACTAATTTTGATGAACAAGAATAGAGGGTGGGGGAGAAACACAAGAAAATAAGTGTAAACATCATTCAAAAAGAGGTCTGGTAAAATATGCATAACAAACAGATTTCTAGGGTGATAACAAGGCATAAATAATAAATTGAATTAAAATATTTTATTTGGATTTGGAGTTATGTGAATAAAATGTGATCGTTGATCGAAAATAAAAGTGTTAAAATGCATTCTTTAATAAATTATTTATGTGTTTGGAAACCAATATTTGCATTTCATTCCTTGATTTCAATAGATCATTGGTGAAGAATGTGTTAATCAATTATTGATAATTCCAATTAAATTTTTTTTCTTTTAATCCACCATGATCCAATCCCCAATGGTAAATTGTGGCGATTCGCTATCAAATAACGCTCAGTCATCCTATAAAATCCTTATAAGGTTATAAATAATCCCCTTTTGAGTTGTTATATGTGGGTATATATAAATATATAGATATCACTAAGAAATATTATTTAATAAAATAAATTAATAAAATATTTAATTTAATGCACTAGCCTTTGTCTACATCAAAAAGACATCTGATGATAATCATCCTTTGGTCACCACTAGGGAAACACAATGATCGTCAGTCAATTGTGTTCATATATTGACCATTAAAGGTTTTGAATAATGGGAACATTAATTTAGAAAAACACTATGTGAAAATATGAATTAAAATATAACAATATATTTAATATATTTGTTCTGGGGTCACATGAAACAAAAACACAATCCTGACTCGAATGATAAATCTAGATATATATATATATTCTCAAATATTTAAAGGACTTTACATAAAAATTAGATTCACTAAATTTATTCAGGTGACATGTGGAATATTGTGTGACAATTGAGTAATTATTTTTGTGTAATCAATGAGACTCAGTGTTTAGCTTATGGTGATCAATAATGGATTTTCCCGAAGGCCTAAATTGAGTTGGTGTATTTTAGAGGATATAAAAACTCTTGAATTTTGGAAAATTATATATGAATAAATATAAAATATTAACTCATTAAATAATGAAAATTACCATAGATAATTATTTTAGAATATACCAAGTTAGTTTTCCTGATTTTGGTGAATCGTATTTGAGTTGACACATACCCAAACAAAATGTGGAACACCTATTTTCCTTCTAAGTAAAATGATTTCATTGTTTTAAAAATTCTTTTAATGCGGTTTGAATATCATAATTTAGTAATATATCCCACATTTTTTCTCAAATAGATTAGTATAGGTATATTTTATATGATTATAAATTAAAGATTAAATATTGGTTTCAATATTTTAAATATCCCACTCAGAAAATCATGGTGATGTCACTATAATTTTTTTATAAATCCACATTTGTGTCATTTTCCAAATTATAGCACGTAAGTGTCATCCGTAGAGTGATTTAATGATATGGGGAGTGTGGTTTTATAATTTTAAGAAAATTATAAAATGGTTAACTATGTAACTACTAAAGGTTGAATTTTGTATAATCTAGACTATTTCATTGTATCATTATTCAATTTTTCTAAATACATGATTATGTTGATGAGTTTTGTTAATAATAAATTTCATTTAATTTTAATTTGGAAATATTTTGATAATTAAATATATCTGATTCTAAATATAGTTTTCATCTATTTTGGATGTATATTTCATGATTTATTTCTTGTGATAAATAAATATATTCCAAAAACTACTTTGTAAATATTACAATATGGATCATTTGATAATTGATGAAAATTAAATAATATTATAATGAAGGATTATATTTTATGCCTTGTTATCATTATTGGGTAAGTGATTTATTAGTTAATGTATTTGTGGAAGTATTTTTTCAATGTGGCTACTATATGAAACATATCCACCAAATATTGGAAATTTTATCATTCCCAACCCAATATCATGATATTGGAGAGGATAATCATGATTGAAAAATTATTACCCCATCTAAAAATACATTTTAATGATTACTATTTATGATTTTATATGGAATAATTATTTTATGATTTCATATTAGATGTATATTATAATATATCCATGAAATCATCATAGTGTTGTGAAAAACAATTAGATTTTTTGATAAGGATTTTTTATTTGGATGTATAGTTTTCAATGGACCTTAAAAAAATTTGATGGATTGTTTTATACATTATATAATATATTATTTGTGGATTTATACTTAGAGGACATTGGAAATGGTATAAGTTAATGGGTTATATTAATGGACACTGGCATGTAAATTTTTGAAATTAATATTATTTTTGTGTAAAATAAAATTATATACCATGATAGATTTTTCAGTAGCCAATGTTTGACATTTATTAATCTTGAATGGATTTAATTATGGAATTATTTATAGATTATTATTAATTTAATGGATTTTTCATTCTTTAATAGTAATCTTCAATTAGTTATTTTACTGTTTATGACGGAATAAAACATATATAGATATACCAAATAAATGTATTAAATATAGTCATCAAAAATTCTATTATTTTTGTTTCATGGATGGATTAGATCCTAGACATATGTGAAATGAAATATATTAGTGTTTTGTGATTGGATAATCTTCCATTGATGTAGGTTATTACTTTAATTTTACACTGGGTTTGTTATTTTTCAATCAATGTAATCTATATCTTCTATTTTAGTTGAGTTTTATGAAATTAATCTTTTATACTATTTATTTGATATTTTCATGTAACAAACCCTTATAGAAAATGTTGTATCCTACAAATGTCTACCAATATCAAATACAACATAAAAACATATACAAATTTAAACCTAATTCAATTGAAAATACATTCAAATTTAAAAATTAATACATCAAAATGAAAGAGGGTGTATAAGAACCACATCAATAGTAGCACAAATTCTATTACATATAATATCACATTGAATTCTGAAGACAACATTCATCCAAAACATAATAAAAACTACAATCAACTGGAAACAAAGAAAATAAGACCAGCACCGCCAGAACCTTTATCAACAATCCCTCATCATTTTTGACCAATAGTGAACCTTGTTACACAAGAATAACTCAATAACCCAACAATAATTTTACAATCATCAAAACATTATCATTAAAAACATTATAGAATAAAAAAGTTTCAACTAATTCACATGTAAAACAATAAGACAATGAAAATACCAACTGATTAAAACTACCAATTATCGAGATTTCTCTAGTGTAACATCCTAGAATCAACCATTATAATTATAAAAACCACTTTATTCTGACACTATAAATGGAGGTCACACACTAATGAAGTTGAAACCCCCCCCCCCTAGCGTGATAAAAACCCACCATTGAGGGTCACCACAACAAATATAATGGTGTTAAGTGTGGTTAATCGGGTGGATATAGAAAGGAATAATGAATGTAATGAAACACATGTGATGAATAAAAACTAAAAACAAGAGACACAAATTAATATGAAAGAACTAGGAAACTATTAACTCCTACTCAAAATCCCAATTTTTTATGTTAAATTTCATTAAAGATGAAAAATGGTGTACAACATGATGGGTAATGTGGAAAGTTATGTAATAAGTTGAATGAGACCCTTGGATAAATAAACACATTCCCTCAGGAAAATAAACCATAAAAACAAATAATGTCTACATATTTTGAATTAAACAACAAACTATAGGTTGAATAAGATAATGATTGGATGGATTTATAGGTTGGATTGAAGAGAGGGTCTTCACCTCTAGTAGACGATGAAGATTCCCTAAATCTTGAAGGGATTAATAATAGGATCACCAGCTAAGTATGGTAATGAAGAAGCCCTAAATATTCATGTAAAGGATAATAGGGATACCCAAATGAAAAAAACTAATTTTTTATAAAATTCTAACATTATACAAGAATATTATAAACATTCATATGGAATTCATTATTATACTTCATTTGGTTTTTATATTTTTTTATAGAAAATCATATTTCAATATTTAATGAAATGATACAAATTTTTGATATTTATAATAATAATAGTAATTTCCAACATGTTACGTAATAGATTTTTTACTTCACATGTTACCATTGATTTCATCACTATCCTTAAGGGGTTTCAGGGATGGATAGATTCATAATAATGTTTTATGATAGTGTTTTGTTATGAATATGGATTTAATAAAGTTTTCTGAATATGTGTGGTTTTTAGTACATTGGGAAAATTATGGTAATTTGGAATGTGGTAGAATAGTTTAGTATGACAAACCCTAGAACCTATCTTGGGTGTCATGGACAATGTTTTCTAATATAAGGACATTTATATTTTTATAACTATTTTTCTTAAACAAAATAACTTATTTTAATGTATACTAATTAACATGGTTTATCATATTGGGATAAAAAAGATATATACTCATTGATTATTTAGAAAAAACAATTATGGTATTGAGTGCTTAGTTGTTCCCAATGTCATTATTGAAATTATATACCTTTTTTATAAACATATCTAAATAATTTTATTCTATTGAATTTTATATCATATATTGTGGAAACGTATAATTAAATTAAAGAGTGGTGAATAATTGTTTCTTCACCTATCATAGTGTGGACTATTGTAGATCCTAAGAATGTTGGGGTCTCTGTGGGTCCTATACATGATGCCATGCAAAGGATTGGGACCTCAATGCAGGATCATGTTTTAGGTCAAAAAATTTAAAATTTACAGAGTTTTGGGAAGAATTCATTATATGATGCAAGAATATTTTTATGTTATGAGTAATTTTGATTGGTGCATCATTAATATAATGTTATTAACATAATGAATTCCCTTGTTGATTATATATATATATATATGATATATTCATTTCATGATAGGTTGGTCATTAAAATGATATACTATAGGTAAATGACTATAATTTATTATCAAAAGATGAGTAGGATGACACAAAGATGAGATATCATCATTTTTAAACAAT
Organism: Viscum album; assembly: GCA_963277665.1. Classification (NCBI taxonomy): domain Eukaryota; kingdom Viridiplantae; phylum Streptophyta; class Magnoliopsida; order Santalales; family Viscaceae; genus Viscum; species Viscum album. The sequence continues at coordinate 457,001,522 of OY728142.1, forward strand.
GATTATTTTGATTGTTATGATAGAATTATAGTCTCACATATTTTAGTAATAAAAAATTCATATTTTTTATATATCAAACCTTCATTGAAATTAGTTTTTTACAAATATCTAAATGTGTAAAGAAACATTATTTTGAGTCACCATAAATGATATAATATATTTCTAGGCTGATTGAATGATAATGTTATAATAACATAGATGTATATTCTATGATAGATTATCTTTATTGACTTCACATTTATAGGGAATTGATTATTCTTATTATCAATCATATAACCTCAATGATGACCTATTATCCAGAAATATATATTCTAGTGGGAAGCGTATATATAGATATATAGTGAGAAATATATTTTAATATTAGCATACACCTAGGATAGTTAAACTGTAAATTTTGACTTATTAATTATGAAGAGATGTTTCTATTTTGACTGAATGAAATGGGTTTGAGAAAATTATTTTTTGTTAGATGTGATAAGAATGGATATAAATATGAAATAAATTTCCATTGCGTAAAAGGTATTATCCTACTCATAATATATACACTAAAATTGATATATTATGATGTATTAGCATGAGTTATGACTTTTTTTTAATCAATAATACTCTATTTCTTGGTTATTTCATCCATGGAATATATTGGTGTACATTGAATTCATCAATTCAATATAGACTATTTTTACATTAGATTGGAGTATAATGGGTCCTCATTATAAAAATAACATTAACAAGAATGGAACATGTGTGTGGTGTAATAGTGTAAATATCTCTAAATCTCTAGATTGGTTTTCTCTATATAAAATTATTTAAGAGAATCAGTTATGATAAATATAAGGTTCTTTTGAGATTTCAAATTGAAGAGGCGATAAAAAAATATAACAGCCTATTAATAATAAAAATGGATATTGTATGAAACGAAATGATTGAATTGGAATATATTATATCAAAAAAATGTTAGATGAATAGATTTTTCAATTTTTGGTTAACTTTTTGTCACATCTCGAAATATATTAATTTTATTAACATTGTCACGAACCAACTCTGTTCGACCCCAAATCAGTCACCTGAGCCAGCCCGTGACAAAGAGCAAGAGGTGTTCCCAATCATCCCAAGATGGAAAAAAATCACCATGGGCATCAGCATAGTAATATTGGGAATGATTTCTCCTAATATAAATAATCAAAAACAATAGAAAAATAAAATATCATCCCAAAATATATAAACCTAACTAAAAACCTATGAATGAATATTAATTATTAGGAACCAAATATAATGACAAATAAAACTAAATTTGACCATGTATGTCACTCACTGATACCAAGACTTAACATCTCCCACGGAGATCCAAATCAAGCAGATACCTTCACCTAAGAAAAAAAATGATGTATATGAAAGAGTAATAAAACGTAGTAGGAATAGACAACCAATATATTACCAATGAATTTCATTTAAATAACGAAAAATGAATTGTCATATTTAACTTCAATATACAATAGTTTATTTTTCACAAATTATTCCTTTAAAAAAATCATATCCCATTACCATATTTTTTTTAAACCCTCATCATTTCCAAGAATGATGTTTTATCCTTTTAAAGATAGAGTTAAAAAGAATAATGAAGTGTAAAATATTTTCAAAACATTTTTTCAAAATCATTTTAAAATCATTTTGTCACTTTTAGAATATGGATTTACCATACAATGTTGAAAAATGTATGATCTCACAAGGGATATATAAAATAGAAACTAAGAAGGAAAATACAAACAACGAACCTCATTTCTATATCGTATATAACTATGTTCCAAAGTACATGGCATAAAATATGTGATTATGAATAATCTAGAAAATAATATACATGTGACTCATCCCAAAAAATGTCATTCCCGGTGACATCATTATGGACAAATGATCACCCATCTCCCTAACAGCCCTAACTAAGGGTCCCAATACCAAGGAATATATTCCATACTAACGGTCGCTTGCTAGTGCAAAATCATAACATGTCGATAAATCATCAATGAAAATATTATCACTATTCTAGGTTATCATGTCACAAAAAAATGGTGTGGGAAAACTAATGTCAAACAATCATCACGTCATAAGAACTCACACACACATATATATATGTCACACATAAGAAAAACACACAAAAAGTCACCCCTTATTCACCTATGTAACATGTCCTTTCATTTAAAATATTTATATGAATGGAGTCCATCACAGCTAACCCCCACCTCCCCCCCATCATGCACATATCCAATACAATAAGACCATATAATGACTGTTTTCTGAAGAAATGGTTTTAAATGCTCCAACCAGGCCTCAACAAACCATCACTTACTAAATCAATTCATAATGAACCTAACATAGACAAATCCATTTTCCAAGAATCAAATAAACACCACGTCAAAATTTAAAAAAATTTAGACCCCCAACTAAGAAGTGTATTTTAGCAACACACACACATTTACAACCTAAGAAATTCTTTATAAATTATAACTTATTTACATTTGTGTATAGAGAAATTGTATAATCACTTATAATCCATATTCAATAAAACACTTTCTTGAAATTCAAATTCAATGTGGATCAGACATTACATCACATAATAGTTTTTTCATAAATTTCTTTTAACACAAAATAGAATTAAATAAATGTTTGAATGACTTAGAATCAATGTATTCTAACATTTAAGGTCAAATAAAAATAGAACCTACATAAAATTGGGAGAAGCATGCCATATAATTCAACACTAAACGCCTTTGATGAAGATTTCTACACAATTCCTCACACAGACATTTCTATATATTTACCACTTAATCTAATCCATATATTCCCAACTCCATGAGAGAATATGTAAAAGGAGGATATATATATATATATATATATCTATAATACTCTTCAAGGATATAATAAAAAATCTAATTTAAATATAGGTGCACAGAAATCACTAAATACTCTAAATAAAATGTGAACAAACTCTATAAGGTAGAGGAAATGAGCCTCAAGTAGGAGTAGACAAACCAGAATGTACTCATGAACTTTTCATTCAATGGAGAGTTCCAAAACACACATTAACAAGAACTATGAGACACATTACATGCCCTAAAAACAAGATGAGCATCATAAATCAAAACATCCAAAATAATAAGGTTTGTTTAGACCAAATTTGTTGACAAAAAGAGGGTAAACTAGATGGAAAATGTTTTATAGGTGGAGAAGTGACCTTACCAAGGAAAGCAGAGGTATTAGACATTGAGATTAATGGCGTTCAAGAAGGGGGGGAGCATGAAAACCGAGGTCTGGGGGAGGGGGCTGCATTAATTGATCATAGTATGGGTTTCAATGCAAGTTAAGGGCGATGGGAATATATTATGGTTATATAATAATTTTATTTTTGAATAATATTTTTTATTTAAAAATTTTAAATTTTATTAATGACTAAGTGGCATATGATTTGGGTAACGCCATTAGGAAGACCATGTAACCTCTACTAGGATTTGGACCACCCTGCATGGGATGCCAGTATGTTTTTTAAAACCGTGAGCCAACCATGTTGTTGGATCCATCAAAAACAACAGAAGAAGTTTCATAGTTACCACACTATTTATAAACTCGTCCATACTAAGCATGTGACATGACCTGAATGCCCAAAAAATTTATCACATTCTATGTTAATGACACATAGGGATAAATAATATTAAAGAGGGACTGAAAAATAAATAATACATCTGAAATTTTTCATGACTAGGTGTGACAAACATTATATGATTTTGAGTATTGTGTAGCATGTGGCAAACAATTTTAATCGGGGTATTGTTTGATTCATAAAATATTTTGGACATTTATATTACAAAAACTATAGATATGGGGATATTTTTAGGATGTTTCCCCTGATTTATAGTTGAAAAATTATTCATTTAATAAAATTATTATTGATTATTAGTTTGATCTTCAGTGATAAATGTTGGATTATGCTCCTTGTATAGATTTGGAAATTGCGAATAGATGAAATAATTTTAGTGGTTATTTTTTATAATTTTTTATATCATTTGAATATAGTGTTAAAATATTATATTTAATTATCCTAGTATAATATTATTCATTATGAATAACTCTACAAAAAAGTTTTTACCATATATTTCAGAAATTCAATTCATTTTTTATTTGTTTCTTTCCCAATAGAGGATAAGGGTTTTAGGCTATTCCATTTTAGTTAATGAATCTTTCACTTACCCAATGATTTATTATTTTAAAATTTCAATTAGTTGATGTTTTTAATAAAATTTAGTATCATTTATCATATTTTACTTTGTTAAGTATTTTTTATTTATTTGAATTCTTATGTCATTGGTTTATTATATTTTTTAATTTTTTTGGTAATTCATGCCCAATAAATAGGTGTGATTTAATATAATATGGATGTAAATTTTTATTTGACAATATATGTTATTTTTTATGATTTTGGGATCCAATGGGATCTATGTTCAAGAGGAATGATGACTTTCCATTTGGTGATGCAACATTTTTTGAGTAAAACTATGAGGTATTTTATATATTAGTTGTTCATCCTTCTATGCAATTATAATAATTTATTTATATATAATGAGTTGAATATTAAGGAGGATAAAAATTTAATTGAATTACCTATGATGTTTTATACAATTTAAAATTTTGTCAAATCTGATTTTTTTAGGTCTATAACTCAAAAAATATTTGGAAGGTGGATGATTATTTTATAACATTTTAAAGAATTCATGTGGCTATAGTGGAACCCTAGGAAGATGAATTACTATTTGATGATATATAATCTAATATATATATATATATATATATATTAGATTTATTTATGATTTCATTTTCAAGGATAACTAAATCAAAATTGTGGTCGTTCCTACCTCATGAATTGGTAATGAACTATCTAGAAATGTTTTTGTGTCTTTTCTAGTTATATATTTTTTTATATAATCTGATGAATTTTTTGTTTTTTATGTGTTAAAATTTTCAGTATATTTGGATGATTTGGTATTTTAAGAGAATATAAGTTTTGAAAGAGTACGTTGATGTTAATATTTTCAAAATTTTGAGATCATACAAATATATGTTTAATTATTATTATTTTCATACCTCATAGATGAATTTATTCTTAACCTAGTAATAGAATTCAAAATAGTTTTATTATTTTACTAGTGCAAATTAAATATGGTATGATCATGGTGGATGTTATGAAAGATTTGGTGGAGTATGTGTTTCAATAGAATTTAGTAATGATTTATTTATTTAAATGATTCTAGGAATTTTTAAATTATCATGGGAAAAATAATGGGATCTAGTAATAAATTTCTCACATTGAAATACATTTAGGGTATTATTTCATGGTAAAAAATGTTATATTAAGTAAAAACATAAAATGATGATGGGTTATGGGATCATTATTGGATCTCCATTATATAAATATTAATTTTTTCTAATATCAATTTTTTTATATAAATCAAAGAGAATAATTATATACGATATATTATAAGAGTATGTATTAGATGAAGATGAAAGATAAATAATGTGACCATTATTTCTCATAATGATTAATAAAGTTCAATTATAAGATATATTTTTTCAGAATAATTTAAAATAACTAGAATCAATTATAAAGTATTTAATTAATAATTTGATTTTATTTTTGTGGAATTTTTAAAATTTTTGGAATATTCTTACCAACTGGTTAGTATTCTATCTCTATTTCCATTTCTTATGACTTACCTACCATTAATGAATGTGCACTCCTCCAACTACGACTCCAAAATATGAATGGAATCACCGTTTTTTATTTTATTTATTGGCTACCAGGATGATGAGAGAAATAAAAACATCAGTAAACTCAATATATTGAAATGTTAATATGATTATGGATCCTCTCTTATTGACATATTTTCCACCATATTAGAAGAGAGGTATTGGTCTTTCATACAATGGGAATACCACATCTATGTAACAACATAATTAAATATATATTAATATATATATATGATTATTATTATGATAGGATTAATGTTTATATATTATATTTATGTCATAATTATTATTTTGGAAATATAATTTCATACCTATCTTTTTACCTTACTCTCTAGTGGAAGATGATGGCGTCACTCATGTGTAGATATAGACCCCCACCACTATGAAGAGTTGTGATACATTTTTGATTTTCACATTTAATATATAGAAATAAAAAATGATAAATTAATGTATTAGATGCATAGGATAAAAAAATTATCATTTAAATGTCAATTGTTTTCCAGTTCTTTCATTCCGTCCATCAAAAATGGAGAATGGTTTTCCTGGATCCATGAGACATATTATATCCATGAAAGGTGTAACATATCTTCCATTTATTGATGAATATATATAATTTGAATATATATTATATTTATTTCATGAAAATCATAGTGGTTATAATAAAATAATTTTCATTGTACAAGTGTTGAAATTACCAGTCAAACATTCTTTTGAAATACTAAAGAGATTATGCCTCTAAATGAATTTTTTAAATAATGGGGTTGTATTAAATTTGTTTTTAAAGGATATAAGTAGATATTATATGATATTATAAATATAGAAATAAAAATATTATATAATTAAAAAATAATTGATTTATCATAAATGTGGTTTGAGTTCTTTTTAAGCAATTCGATATACTGTTATAGTGTTTTTTAACATTTAATTTTATAAAACACACTTAATATTAACCACTTTTTTCAATTATTTAGTTCAAATAATACCCATAAATAAATTTAATGATTATTTTATAGGAATTAATGTTTATTTATATATGCATATATTATTCTTACTTTAATGATATTTTTATTCAGAGATGGAAAATATTCCAAGAGTTTTTTATCAAAAAATTGTTTTGTTGACACATGTTTGAAATTATTTACAAATTAATTAGTAAAAATTTTATATTATAAAACTTTTAATTGTTGAATAATTATTATCCATATTTTTAAGAGATAAAATGTGTCAATAGATTTTATTCTTTCTTGTGGTTAATGATTCCACATTACCAATGTGGTAATTGGTTTAATATACAATCTAAATACTTAACATGATCACTTAACATTAGGTTTTTTATGATGGAATTTGATTATATACAGTTCAATAATATAAATAATTTTATTATTGTATGCTTATGCATTTATTTTACAAGTAACAAGATCATTTTAATCTCGTAGAATGTTAAAATTATTGGGAAAATATTTTTCTAAAAAGAGTACATTATTTCCTCATTAATCATGATTATTTTTCATCAATGATAACTAATTCTTATAAATTTGTTCAATAATATTTTTACTATCCTAAATTAATTTTTAAGTAATTTTTACCAATTTTTCACTGCATATAATAATTTTTTAATAGATAATTTTTATTCTTATTTTTTAAAGAGTTACTTTGATGTTTTTGCAGAAAAATCTTACAGAATATTTTTTTAAATATACATGCCATGAATGTAATTTACTATTTGCATTTCCACTCATGTATATAAAGAATTATATATAAGTATTCAAGGTTCAATAAAATAAAAATATTAAATTAATATTTTTATTATTTAAATAAATTAAAAACCCAATTTCAAAATGAAAATGTCATTTTCCTCAATAACTATTTTAGATATATTTTAAAAAAATATTTACATATGATTAAATTATTAGAAATTAATTATATATTATGTGGTATATAAACAACAGATAATATCATTATTCTTTATCTATATTGGTTATGATTATGATGATGATATTTTTATATCACCAGTATATTTTCTACTATTTATATTTTGATGAAATTATGAAATTTATATTAAACTTGTTTCCTTTCGACATGTTTTGATATGTGGTGGATGATTTATGTTGTTATGGTACACATATTAAATGATTTTTATTATATAATGAATGGGTCGGGAATCATGTAAAACTGAAATTCTTGGTAATGATTGATATATCAGGAAATAATAAGGATTGGAATGGGTAGTGACCCTATGTCAGTTAATGATTATGTCTTATATGATAGTCTGTGGGATGTACCTAGAGTAAGAGTATGATATAATAGTGTGAAAACTAACAAAAATATAATATTCTTGGATGATATATTTTTTAATGGAAATTATTTTTTATCATTTTTATATCAAAAAAATATTTATTATTCCAATGTTATTCTATAATTTCTCATGTTCTATTATTCCATTAATAATCAAGTATCATGAACATCCATGATTAATATCATGAATCAAGATTATGAAATATGATATGTATGTATCTATTTTCAATTGATAAAATAATGGTCACAAACCATCATTATTATGATAAACTAAATGAACATTGATGTGCCCCTAATTTATTATTTTTAAGGACCTGAGGCCTCTCATTATTATGTTTCATTTCCCCTTGTTTTGAATAATTATTTAAATTATTATATGACTATAAAGAGTACCTTTTTTAGTAACTTAGTGGGATATGACTTACATATCTCATGAACAATTTTTTTATGCTTCCATGTTTTCACATGGAATAAATGTTTCTGGTTATAGAATAGATTGTTTTGTAGGGTATTGAATATGAATTTAATAATATGTATTTTTCCGTATTAAATCAAATATATTCTATAGTTATTATTATAGAATGGAATATTTAAATTTGAAAACAATTATGAGAAACATTTATCGATAATCCTTTAGATAATCCAATGTATTGAATATAAGCATATAATTAAGTAAATAATAGAGTGTGTTTTTTTGACAAAATATCAATGTATACAAAAAATGTGAGAAATTTTTTCATATATTAATTATCGTATAATAACTGCAAAAATATTTTGATGATTATATCTAAACAATCATTATGTTGTATAGTGTGTTTCCTTTACCGTGATCTTTGATTATCCCTCCAAATGGGTATTCATGGTTTAATCCAGATGAGTTGGAACCAATTTTATTATTTGATGGAAATTATTATTGGTTTGTTTTTTATTATCATCCATACTAGGTTGTTCAGGGAGTTTTTATGAAAAGTGATCATACATTACATGTTTAAAATAGTGTTGAAGGTGGTACAATTTTCATGTGTTTTCCAAAAAAATTTGTCTCAAAATCCAAATGAAGGGACATCATCAAGAAGAGTTTTTTATGGAATTATAATATTATAAATATAATACAAGCATCAGTTTCCCAAATATTGTGATGAAAATCATGAATACTTGACAAATTGATAATGAGGATCACGGTATCCTCAATTATGATAATTGGACCATCATGGATGCACCATGGTTTGATGGAATTATTCCTGACAACATAAAATATTAGTGGAACTACATAAATAGAGGATCTTTATGAAGATATATTTGAATGATCCAAAAACATTACAATATGTAGTGGAACATCGAGTACAGTTGAGCCTATATATATATAACTCTACCCCAATCCATTGAAATATCTAATTATTCATTGAAAACTAGAATCTATCTGATTTTGTGAAGCTATAGGAGCTCCATGAATTTGGGTTTCTACTTGATCAAGATCAAAAATAAAATAATAATTAAATCTAGACTAATTTCAATTATTTTGAGTAATTTTTATTTCTAGGTTTATTTTTTTTTTCACAATGACTAACTGACCTTCGTAGTAGAAGCGTTATTCAGAATGATAGTGGGATTCATGAATGAGCTTCAAGAAAAGAAGTTCTGGATATCATTTTAATCATCAAAATATATTTGAATGTTCAATAACTCTGGTCTATGGCACTAGGAGAGTCTCATGATATATAATTACAAATAAATAAATCCCAATCTATTAAATAAAAAATCAAGATGTTAAAGTCATTAATAATTCTCTCAAAGTAGTGGTCTAGGGGATCCAAAAATTGTATTCTAAAATACCAATGTGTTATACATAAATTCTTATACAGGTTATTATTTAAGCGTTGAGTGAGTATTTATAATCTTTTTATTCACTAAATAGTGATTATTATTGGATATTGGAAAGAGAAAAACACTTTTGGTGTATTCTCATTTGACAAATCCCTATTTTTTATCATGTAAAAATGTTGTGTTACCTCTTTGTATGTGATTTTTTTATGAATATTATCATAAAAAATGATTAATTTGTTCCTACCAATGTGTGAAAAATATTTTCTACTTTTTAAACAACATTTGAAATACTTATTCACCCCTCCCCTATCAGGGTGTTTGAGGGTCCTTCGACAGGTTCTTTATGAACCATTATATTGAATTTGAATATTTTATTACAATGAATGAATTTGGTTAAACCTAAATAATTGTTGATTAAAGAGAATTTGTTTTTAATTAGAAATAATATGATTAATATTTTATAATTGGTCACATTAATCAGGGATTAATAATAATAATTCAATCTAATTTTCACATTATATGAGAATGAATATTGATTGAAAAATTTCATGATGTTATATTTATGGTAAAATATTTAATTATCCTATTTGATGAAGGTTATATGAATTCCTGTATATCTGTAAAAGTCTCATTGAATGAAAATTTATATCCTCATTTAATATATTAACAATTTTTTTTAAACAAAATAAATATAGAATAATGATCATATCTAATGTATATATCTGATCTTTGATATATGGTTGTGGCTAAATCCATCATATAGATATTTTATTTCTCCCTCTAGTTTATTTGTATAATATTTCAGTCATGTATTATCATTCCTAATACAAATTCAATGTAAATTTCATTTTAAGGTATTTTAATATTGATATTTCAAACCAACCTACGAGCATCAAACTATGTGATAATAAATATGATATAATGATGGAAATTTTAAAAACATTTGGGGCCTAAATTTTATAAAAAAATTATTTATCTTATATTTCATGGTAGAAACTCATACTTATAAATTATTACAATTATGAAGGAGTTTTTTCTCTATTTTTATAAGATAATAATAGTCTACCACCGAATTATGACGTTGAGTGTCAATAGAAATCAAACATGGTGAAACACCTATTAGAAATAATCTAAAAAAAATCACCCATATTGAGTCAATGTAATAGAAGAAGTAACTCTAAGATAATATTTATTAGGAATTAATGCAACCATGGGATTGTACATGGGGTGCACCTATTCATTTTGTAACAAAAATATGTTTAAATGTGAATCTCAATCATTATCAGAATTTTAACTAGATCATCATCTAGAATATACATCCAATTCAATGTAGTGATGATTTTATTGACTAATTACACAGATCAAAATAATATTCCATGAATGATATTCAATATGGATTCTATAAATTTAGAGTAAAAATTGATTAAATACCCAAGACGTAAATCATTACATGGTATGAACACTATGTAGTAATAATTATTCCATTTGGACAAAAAAGTTTCATTTTTGGTCTTCATTAATTGATTGATAACTATCATTATAGAATATACTGTTCATTTCTAGGTTGAATTTATAGATTATATTATTATATATACCAATATTAATGAAGACCAAGATGATATTATAGGGATTGTACTGAAGACCCAAACAAAATTAACTGTTTAATGAAAATATTTACACAGTATGAACTGTGTCTATAAAATGATATATTTTATGATATTATAATATCAATTAACGGTATATATGTCTATCAATCAAAGAATGATGTTGTTGAACATTGGACCATATAGACCTCTATGACTGATATCTATATTTTTCCTAGTGTCGTAGGATATTACTGATTGTTCATAAAAAATTTATCATGGATGTACAATCTACTAACCATGTTAACTAATAAATTATCCAATTTTCTCCAGATAGATTAAGGTTAGTAAAATTTCTTGTTACCAATGATAATTAAAATTATCCTAACTATTCTTGTACTACTTTATCATAGAAAACATATTGTGATTTATACTGATATAATAATGAAGAGACTTGGATTCATCCGAATATAGAATGAAACCGTTAAACATTATACCATAATAAAAATAAAGGATAAAATGAGATATCTCCCACATAATTATTTAGATTTAGATTTTTTACTTTATTCATTAATGATATAATGATTTTTTATTGACAGATAATGGTGTGAAATATTTATTAACCAAAATAATTTAATTTATATATTAACTCTAAATGAGATGAATATTTTTCGATGAAATTTGAAGAAGTAGATTGATGGTTATGACTATTTAATTTATTAAAACCATGGGAATGAAGAAAATGTAGACAATGATATCATTTGGAATGATCATTCTTGCGTAACTAGGATGATGATCACAAAAGATCAAATATATCTGAATTTTCAATATATGTACATAAAAATAATTATAGATGCAATTAAATCATATCATATAAAGTGATTTCATGTACATATATCCCTGTGATGATTAAATAGATATAGAATAAAAATGAGGAGATGTAAAATAAGGTGAGAAATTATCTTATGTTGAACCATTATTTTTATTGAATGAGGGGGTTCGGGAACCTTGTTTGTGTCCCATCTATAGAAAATTATATATGAAATTATTGAATGAATCTAATAGTTCATAAATTTTTATTCACCCTTGATGTATAAAGGTATATAGATATATGAATGAGTATTTTTAATGTAAAACCAAAAGATATATATTTCATAGTATGATTCTTGGAACTTGGTATATCAACAAGTTATTGATAAGAGACATAAGAAAAATGGGATGTTAAAACCACTACTGATAGTATAATGGAAAAGGGAAATACCCCCAATGGTTTTTGTCTTCAAAATACCAAAAACATATAATATCTGTGTGGATATTTAATTCAATTCGACAAAATAATGAATTAATAACACTTAATTGATATCATATATCATATATCTAATAATTTTCAATCTACAATATAAATTATGTTATTGATAATGTTTTTTGGAGTAACACATTCTATGATATCTTATATAGATTCCATACATACATTGATGTTCTAGTGAAATATCATACAATATCGAGATTTATTGTTATATTTTAGTACTAATTATTATTATTATATTGATGGTAAGTCCAAGGGATCCAATCAAAACATATATGGACTTTTTATTCCTTTTTCTAATAATTACAATCATGTTATTTTCAACACCATCATTTTTTTTATTATATTATAACAATTTCTTCAACTCAATGATTTAGATGGATCCTTATGATTCCCTAAATGTAAGGATGTGAATAATTCCAATGTGTTGGGTTCAATCTAGAGATAAAAAACAATTGGGACCTAATATATATTAAGAAATGGTAGAGAATGTTTTATCCATTTTGCATCACATTAATGATTCTTGAAGTTAGTAGCAATGTTATATTGAAAATAATTAGGGAAATATGGAATTTAAAGCTAGTGAGAAGGTATTCTTATGAATTTATCAATGGTAGATTTTTATGAGATTCAGAAAAATGGAAAATCATATCCCTTGGTATAATGGCCCCATTGAAAATCATGGTCGAGTATGGATGATATCTTATTGCGTAACACTTCCCTTAAACCTCTCTCAAGTCACATATCCGCTGCATGTATCTCCACTCAAAAGCTAAATAAATGATCAATAAAATAAAACAAAAATATATATTTTAACATTAGATAACTATAATTCTCATGATTGTTTTTTTGAAATCATGTCACATATAGATAACATGCTACACAACAAGACAACTGACTTGGTTAATGATCTTTGGAAGAATCGGAATTTCTAATTAACTACACAAGAACACAAGGATGTCATGATATAAATCAATCATATTCTTTGTTAAGGATACATAATTTAGTGGTTCATATATATTTCTACGGGGGTACATTGTAAAAAAAAATATTTTATGATATATTTATCTACATGTAATTTTAATTTGATCAATATCAGGAAATACATGCAAACCATTGTCAAAATGAAGAGCAATGTACTATATAATTTTATCCTATAAATCATATTAGATTAATTAATATGAGTAACTAAATTTTTCAAATATATTTTTAAATGTATTATATCATAAAAATTTATCCATAAGTAAGTACAATATTTTTAAACTTATTAAATGATATAGAACATCATTTCACATAAAAAATTGTTTTTGTTACATTTCTAGAAAAATAATAATTAATATATAATACATTTTTGAAAATTTATTTGATAAAATGAATTTCATTTTTTAAATAAATATTTCATAATTATGTAACCATTTAATTTTGTGAAATAACTAAAATTTTTTCATTTTTCAACAAATTCTAAAAACTATGTATTTTAATTGAAAATTATTGTTCTAATATCATGATTTTACATAAAATAAAATATATTTTAAATATAATTTGAAGAAAAAAATTCTCATTATTATAATTAATAATATAGTTAATATCATAGTAATCATTTTTTTGTTGTATTTTTTTATAACAACTCATTGCACATAGAAAACATATTTAATGGGAATCAATATTTTGATTAGTATTTTATTGTTTAATATTAAATTAAATTCTTGAATCTATTTTAATTGAATTAAATAAAATTGATTTAATATTATCAACCAGTATAAATAATATTTGTTTATTAAGGGAAGCTTATTTTTTGGACATACTAAATATTAAAATTATAAAATGTCAGTTCTACTGTTTTGGTGGAAACATGTTTACTAAGACGGTTAAACCAAGAGATAAGGGTTTGATTACTAATTAAAGTTCTCTAAATACTATTTTAGATAAATACTTTTACCTCATACATTCTAAAATTTGAATATATACCCATTTGTAGCCTCGTTTTATTGAGTATCAAATTATTATGTTATTATATTTTATGAAATTACAAGTGTGTCCTCTCCTCCACATATAACAGAAAAAATTTCATTTACCTTCCTTAAAAAAATTGATTTAAAAAAATTGACCATAGAATAATCTATTATCATAAAATTTACCCTTTCCATTATTTAAAGGTTTTATTTTTCTTGTAATTCCATTCCAAGGATCATTAATAAAATGTTTAAAGAAGGACATCCTAAGAAGAGGTAATAATCCCACTGAACATGCATGAATTCTTTTCATAGACATCCTATAAATCTATGTTATCTGTACAGATAATTATATATTTAGAATATATAATATTCTAAACTGATATTAAGGTTTTGGAGACACCATTATTCAATAACATTTCAATGAAATACAATGTTAATGTATCCCTCATGTCTATGTGTGGACTACCACCTCCTAATAAGGATCCAATTCATTTTCAATCACCATCATTTTTAGGGTGTTAATATGGTGGTTATAATTATTATTTAGTCATTTCATGACATTATTGTGCATCAAGAATAATTATATCACATGTATCATTTTTACCTTCTTATCCTTAGGATGACAATAACATCACTAGTGCATATGTGTGGACTACCAGCACCACGAAGTTGTGTGATTCCTTTGTAGATTGAAATATACATAAATGGTAATAAAGATATAATGTTGAATATATCATATCAATATAATATTAAAATTATTTTATAATTGTTAATTATTATTTTACATTCCTTCCTTCCATCAATCAACAAATTTAAATATTGTTCATGTGTACATATGAACTTTTATCTCCATAAATGCTATAAAACATTATTATAACAGTATCATTTAGGGATGATATATATATATATAATTAATATATTTTATAATAATATATTAATTACCATTTTGATATAATGTAACAATTATTAACATACAAGGATTGGAAGAACTGAATGGCAATTCTATTGAATAACAAAACCATAAACAGAAAGAATAGTGATTTAAATCACGTATTATTAATAAATGGTTGTTTATATTTTGTAACATTGTATTATCTTATATTATATATATATATATTTAAATGAATCATTATGAAATTATATGATTATTTAATTTTTTATATAGGTGTTTAAATGGATTTTGAATAAAGTTTAACTCAAGGTATGGGATTTATTTATCATTTACTTTTGTGAGACAATCCATATTCACAAAATTTTTATTTTATGGGATATATATAATTATATTTGATCATCATTATTATTATTCCGGTAAAAATAATGGTAACTTAAATATCAATTTATGTTCCCCCTTTAATGAGGTTTTGATTCAAAGACTACCAAAATAGTTAGAGTTCTTCATCAAAATATTTTTTCCTTGACACATGTTTGATGTCAATAACATAATTATGCATAAATGGTTTATATACATCCCCATTGTAATATTATATCATTAGTTTCCAAATGATAATTTTAAATAATTTTTTATTTATGGTTATTTAATTATGGTTCTTATAATAAAACATTTACTAAGGTTCTATTGGTTTAATGATTCAAAAGAATTTTTTACCAGTATTCTTTATGATTATGATTACAACAATGGAATTTCATGATATAACTTTATATAGTCTCAATTATTTCATTGTAATTAGGATATTATTTTGAATTTAAATCAATATTATGAACCAACTCACATTTTTTCATAATGTGAATGAGAAATTGTTTTTAATAAATACATAATTTATTTTAAATTTTGATTCGAATAATTTTCATCAATGCTAATGTTTTTATTTAAATAAATTAACAAATATAATTTAAATCAGAAAATATTTTTAAATTCATATTACCCAAGATCCATTTTTTATATTTTGTTTGAAATTCATATTCTTTTATTTTTTTGAATGGTGATCATTTGAATTTGACTGAAAATGTCAAACTAATCATTGTTTATAATTTATCGTCATCTTGACTGATCATTGTTTTGATTCATCTATTACATATTTTCAAGGACAGTTTCAAAGAAAAGGAATTCATTAATATTTAGAAAATTTATATAATTTATATAATACATTAAAAATTTTCAAGGTTAAACTCCACATGAAATATTCATAAGATATTTTGTGACAAATTTTCACTTATGATGAAATATTTATTTTTTTTAAAAAATATCCTTTGAACAATATATGATGAATTATTTTTGGAATTTTGGATCACATACAAGTAGATTATAATTATATGATTGGTTGTACCACAATTATATATCCAAAAAATTCATTTGGTAATGTAGTATATATCATGATATAATAATTAATTGAGTAGGGATTGAACCAAGTTTAGAAAGGGACTCTGTCCACATTGATTATCATCAGAGTGTACCGTGATGATGGATATGATGGAATGGGGAGTGAATACAAACCAATATGAATGTCTGGGAAAGGATCATTTACTATGTAAATTATTTTTTATTATTATGTCCATGTGATAAGCCTATGTATTTTACCAATTATATACTCTCTTGGACAACGTTCTTTGAATCAATTTTGTCTCTTGTCTCATGAACACCCAATAATAATACCATAACCCAATATAATTATCTTAAATATGAAATATGAGGTTATAAAGGGTTAAATAATTTTCATAGTCTCTTTTCTAAATTTAATTTTTATTTTATGGTTGATATATTATATTATTACCCTTACAGATCGTCTCATCCCACATTTTCTTATCTTCCATTCCCTAAAATTTTATGAGTATTTTTTTTGGGATTTTTTAAAAAGTGTTATAATTATGAAGATATTAGTGGGAGATGATGATGAAATATTATATACAAGTTTTTCTTGATTCCATGTTTTATTACACCGAAAACCAATATTTTTCATGCATGGACCATTGTGTTATGTATTTAATATTCATCAAATAAAATATAATATTAAAGAGTAATAAACATTTTTTTTATATTATTGTGTAATTGTTGGTCAAAAATTTTATATATTTGGAACCATTTAGATTTATGGTGGCCGTTATATTGTTATTTATATGGTATAATGTATGCTTGGTGTTTCAATATACTGATGGATGTTCATTATAGACCATTCTAAAATAAAAAATCCTCTTAGAGTATTAAAAAAATGGATGAGGAATTCTTGTTGAAATTCTTGTTTTATGAAACATTATTGTATCTAAAATAAATGATTGTTAGTTCTCTCATTATTCATTTAACAGAATAGGGAGTTCATTTTATAGTGTTCGTCATCACTTTATATCATGGATGAATTAGTGTCTTGATGTAATAGAGATCAGTTGGTTTTGATGGGCCTTGGTAGTTACATCCCCATATTTATAATTATTCCACCTATGTCCATGAGTTGGAAGCACATATTTTTTCATTGATGTTGTAGTGACATTACCTCATCAATGAACACATTGTCATTTTCGCTAATCACAATAGCTGAGATATGTCTACTCCTAGCAAGATCTGAATGTGTGATAGTGATTATAGATGTAATTCAAGAAATTTTATGAATTTGGTATTACATAAACACCCAAAATGGTATTGTTGTATCTATTCACCAATCATGATGTAATATATTTATATTTTTCCTGAATATATAGACTCTTTGTAATGAGGGAACATATACCATTGGTGTATATTGATATAGTTGATGTTGGTGTTAAAGTATGACTTATTTATACGATGAGAATGTTTTCTTCAATAAATCTATTGGAGGAGTACCATGTTGGGTATTCTAAGGTGGTGGTATATTTGTGATTTAGTTATTCATCATCATTCCCCTAATGGATTGTCTCATAATGATCATAAATAAGTAATTTTTAAAGGGGGTTAGTTCGCTCATTTGATGATGGGTGATGTGCTGATCAATGTGTTTCGTAGATCTCTCATAGAATTATATCATATCAAGATAAATATTTACCAGGAAATGAGTGTTCACTTTTGTTGTATAGATTGATGTGTACAATTACATTTTTTTTTCAATTCATCTGTTAGAAATATCATAATCGTCTACCACTACGTTCATTGTTTTTTTATCCACCTATTGAATGTTCTTTAGTGGATACAGGAGGATATTTTGTTTAAATTAATTACAAGTATAACTCCATATTATCATTGAAATGATGATACATGGATGATAGTGGAATCCTTTATAATTTTTTCACACATTATAGTAATAAAAGTGCCTATAGAAGTAATGAATTTATTAAGGAAGTACATTAATAGTTACTAAAGCTCAACAGAGTCTAGGGAAATATTAAATTTGATATTCTTATTCATTTTACATATACAGTTTAAATAATTCTTCATCATACATTTGGATAAAACTTTTTCCTTGGTACATCTTTTTTTTTCTATAGAATAATAATTAAAAAACTGCACAATATCAAGAATCGGGAGGATATATTTTTTCCTTATGTCATAAATTTTTTACAATAATTAATGAGGTAGAATCCTTTGGCTGAGTATTTATAACATAATAGTTTTCACTAAACCATATGTATGTTACCGTTTGAATCATTATAAGACAAAATATTACATTATCTTTTGTGATGTAATATGGATATATATTTTGGTATGATAAGACCAAAACAAGTACAATGCTCAAAAACAAATATTTAGGATATTTTCAAGAGGATGAAGGCATCACATGATTATATTTTTCCTATTCTAACTATAGTAAGATACCATTATAGTTTGATGTTGGAGAATATGTGATCCAAGATATGACTCAACATTGTTGGATGTGATGGTTTTGAAGAGGCAGTAAGAATTACACCATGTTTTATAGTCCATTTTACGTGTTAAATCATGTTGGAATCAATAAATATGAAAAAAAATTAACCTTAACTGATGATCCAGATTAATGTTAGAATTCATGTATTGTTGTTTTACTAATATCTTCAATAGTACTCTCACATTATTTAAATTGGATGGATCAATATTGATGATTATGTGACTGTTGATTATTGGAATGTTGATATCATAGTCTACGAGGAGAAGCGTTTTAATTAGCCTTACATTCCATTGTATAGTGACTTTTTTCAGCATGGTCATGTGGAGGAGAACACATTGGAATTTATGAAAATATATACATGTTTAATAAATTTATTTTTTTGATATATTGAACTTAATATTTTTCATAATTTTTATGTTAACCATATTATAGATTATAATATGTATCTCTTTTTGTGATTCAATGTTTATGAATTTTTAGATATTTGACTGTTATCTCTCCTATAGATATGTTTTAGTGGGTTTTCACCATGTTTATATAACTGAAATGGTTTTTCTTTAGTGATAATAAGATGGAATAATTCTATTATTGATGATTAATCCTTATTATATATTTATACCTTCCAAGATTGGTTACGTTCTTGATCTAGTGATATTTCTTAGAGGTATCTAATTTGAATTTTTTTACTTACCAATAATTTTTATTCTGAGATATATTTTTATAATCAATAATCAGAATTTTTTTTGGGATATCCTATTTTAATTTTCGAATTCTTAAAAACCCTTAAATTGTGTTTTTCATAGGACTGGATGTTTTATGGAGCTGTTTGAGGTAATCATTTCACTAAAATTGGAAAAATGTATAGTCTAATGCTAGAAGAATGTATTAATGGTCATAGATTATAGATGCTTATTCTATCAACAACATATTTTTCTTATATAAGTTCAATGGTTTGTCGGTAATCGATTCTTGTTGTGATGGAAGATCAAACTAGCGGTAGAATAATTTTCTAGTGGTAGAATACCAATTTATTAATATATGATTTGTCTCATTGTAGTAGTGTGATTTTGTGGGGAAAGTGTTGTATGGTAGTGGTAGACGAGTATGGTCGGGGCAGAGTGGTATACTATTTATATATTGTTCTAGTTCAATCATACATATCAATCAATAGAATATTGTTCATACAATAGTAGATATATGTTAATGGACTAGACTATGGGTAGAATATTGTTCTATCAATTACAAAATGGTATTATGGTTTAAAAATTGTATAATGATAGTAGAATATTTTTTATTACAGCGTTCTAGATTGATGTTATTAGACTTCTCCTATACAATAAGTCTAGATTAGGGATAGAAAATATGTTTCATTATAATAAAAGAGTCTACAATACTTAAATATTGTAATGTGATGGATGTTTTAATGTAGTTATTTACATCCCTAATTATGTAAATGTAATAATATTTTATGTGTTCTCTTTTAAAATTAATTTATTGAAAAATTATTTATTATTTAATTAATTTTTTTACTTATATTAAATTTTAATGGACTTATATCCATATCTATAAAATAAATAAATAAACTTAATTCCAATATTTTATTATTAATTTTGTGCGTAGAGAAACCATCTTTTATTCTTGTCCCAAAGGGAGTCATTTTGGTCTGCTGAGAATCTATATGTTCATGTTTTATGGAAATTCTAATCGTTTGTATTTTACATTTTTTCTACAACAACATTTCTTATTTGATAGAGGAATATCATCTTTTTTTTGTACTCTATTTTTGTTCAGGCATGGTTGGAAACATTCTTTCATAGGTATAGAGTTCATTTGATCTACTTTTTTATGACTTATCATTTTGTTTTCTAGCTGTATCTATTTGGGTAAGAGTATAATTAACAAAACTAAATGTCAAACTAAATTATATAATGATGTAGTTTTTATTATATCATTCTCATTTTTTGTATGTTGTGTATATGGAATCCAAATTTGTTCTTGATAATGTGATATCTATGTAAATGATATGGTTATTCATGTCATTATTATTTAAACTCGATGAATGAAAAAAATGAAATTTTATTAATCTAATTTACAATGAATCGTGTTAATGTTTCCAATGATCAAAATTTTTTCTGAATAAATTATAAGGAGGCAGGCAAATTGAATATATATATATTCCATAAAAAATTTATTAAACTCGAATTTTTTCATGAATAATTATTAAATAATTAATATTTTTTGAAATTAGATTCATTATATTTTCTTTGTTTATAACTAGTGATAAATTAAAAGGTTAAATCATGATTGTAATAAACTAGATTCATTAGTAAGATAAATTTTTGGTGAAGAGTATCATTTTCAATTATAAAGGATAAATTATGGGGGTTTTAGGGCCCTTATTCCTTAAGGACGATTTCATGTTTCCTTGTTTCCTTAATTGATATATCTTGATATGATCCTTGTGATTTAATGTAATTTAATAATATGATGACTGATGGTAGATGATATATGGGTGAGGATGCTCATGTTTGTGTTAGTATTTAGTACCAAATATGGTATGATGCATGGTGTTGTTGGGGATGTCACTTGGAATGACTGAATGGGTAAAATATGGGATTTCCTTCTTTTCTATTGAATCGAACTATTCCTACATTTTAATAAATCCAACTTTGCAACCAAATATTTTGGATTTATTTGTATACATTACATTTTCTATTACTTATAGAAACATATTTTTTGTTGTTTATGAATCTATTTGTTTATACCTAATGTCAAGTTGTAGAGTTCCTAGAATACTTAAATGTTAATGAATAATATATGTGTTAAAAAATGTGGTTACTGATTGAATTAAATTATAAATTATAACTCATGAGGAATCATGGGATCAATTCAATTATTCTTGTGGGACACAGACATGAATGATAATTTATTTTATAAGATATTATTAATGGAAAGAATTAACTCAATGAATTTCCTTGATTTCATGTGTTCATATAATATATAATGTTCACGGAGGATCTTAATCTGTATATATTTTAATCTCTCACTATATATATATATATTGATGATTATTAAGAGATTATTGTTGGGTTGGAAAGCCATTACATGCTCAATGTATTCTTTATGAGATTTTTGAGATGCAAGGATGATTTATATGATTTCATATGGTACGTTTATTTTCCTTTATTATTGTTTTAGTTTGTATTATATTTCATGTAGGTTCATTAAATAATTTTTTTAGTACGAGATGTATTTGGGTATTATTTTTATCTATCATTATTTATATTCACATAGATGATAATTCCTCCAATTTTTTTTTGATATAATTTATATGCATGTCTCCAACCCAGTGCCTATTTATGTTGGGATTCCGACATCATTATTTCACTTATCTCATTGTCATCCTATGAGGGGTACCTTTTTTGGGAGGTGGACATGAAAAATGGATCATGATTATTTCATTTAAGAAATAATAATCATTTTATTATTTTCATTTATATATATTAATTATACTATTTGAACTAGGAATGTAATATGGATATGAGATAAGAAATACATTACAATCATGGAGATTATATGTCTTATATATTCAGTAACAATGTAAATATTTCACAAGGAATGTGAGGGAATATATTGATAATTATATAATTAGATAATATTATATATTTTAATAAACAAATATATACCACGCCCAGAGAATGTTATGACAAACAAATAGCATCGCTTCATGGAGGTTGTAATCGATGCGTACTCACGAACAACATTATATATTTTCAATGAATTTAATAGAAATAATATATAATATATGTTATCATTTTTAATGATAATTTTGAAATTTATATCAAAAATATACTTTGATTCCATCATTATAAGTATGTTTTAGTGGAGGCCATGGAATACTATTCCCATTTATTATCTCAGAGGTAGTTTTTATTACAACAGATGTTGAATTTCTCTGTCATTATATGTATAAATAGATGTATTTGAGTTAACAAAACAATATAATAAAATATAATTTTTATATATTGGATATATTGATGTTATTATATAAAAAATGGTTTAATGGATTTAAAGGAGGTATAAGAAGAAATAAAACCAAAAAAATCAATTAAAATATAATTATCTTCTTTCGAAAACCTCCATTTATTTACAACATAATCCCAATATCGTCTATATTTATTAAAAAATTGCTCCTCTAGTCCAATGTTTTGGATTATATAATTTATATGGGATGTTTTTTTATGTCAAAATGGTTCTTAATTTATTTTTATAAGTGTAGATATTGTTTTCTTTTGAATGTGGGGGTGGGGACATATACAATATTTTTCAAAAGATTGAAATATGTGAGTGTATTACTAATGAAAAATAGAACTAAAATAGAAATTTTCTAAATATTAAATTATCCTGGAAAAAATTTGTCTCTAAAATAGGTTTTATTTATTTATATAGGTCATTTTGAATGTTATAGATTTAAATTAACACTTAATAATCCATGTTTAGCAGTTTCTATGGTATCATATTTTTCCTACTTTTACTTCTTTATAAGAAAACTAGTTCAATGAATTAATTAATATTAATTATGATGATTAAAAATATGAAATCCATATTATCAAAATAAATTCCCATAAGTTGACGTTCTTAATTAAAATTTAAACTCATGAAGTGCAATTAATAGATATTTTGAAAAACATATTTTCATGTATGGAATGTTTTTATACCAAAATAAAGGAAAAAATTTGATTCAAATGAAATAAATTAGTTTATTAATAATTTAAGTGATCTAATTTTTAATGAAAGAATTTTAAATCTAAAATTAAAATTTCAAATTCTTGAAAAATTTTATTCTTCCAAAAAAGTTGACAGTTTCACTAATAATTAAAAAGTATAATTTTTTATAAATTTATCACAAATGAATCGATAGATGTATATTAAATAATGATCTATAAAATTATATAATTTTTTAAAACAAAAATTATAAAAATTATAAATTATACTTCTAAACCAAATGATGTATTACATATAGACTCAAAATCCTTAGAAAGAAATAATTTTTTCCTTTTGATGAAATGATTACCAAATATTTTTATAAAAAATATATTTTGAAACTATAATTATTAAATAGTAATATGAAATGATGATGATTTATTTTAATTTTACTGGGGTTTTCACATTCACCCTTCTTTTGGAAAATGCCTCCTCTCTATTTTGTTTACTATTTAAACTATTGAGGATATCTTTATATAAAATCATTTTATAATACCCAATTTTCTTCTTATGTAATTTTGTTTTTTTACAAAACATGAACATGGTAAAAAAAATAATCTACAATTATTTATCCCTATGGTAAATTATATATAAATAATAATTTAAATCTATATTCATGAGATCTGTTAATATAGTTGGGAAATTCATCAACCTAGAGGGAATAACCCAAATCTAAATCTGCATATAACTAGAATGGAATGTTGTTATCAAAACATATTCCCCCTTCACCTTTAGTTGATGGAACCCATACCTAATATGAACCTTAAAAAATAAAAATCACCCAATAGATGATTAAACAGATCATATATATGATATAATATATACTTATTATTAATATTGATGTTATTCAATGATCAAAAATCAATTTAATTCATTTTAAAATATTACTTTATTAATAAATAGAATATGGGTACCCCTTGGTGATAACCTAGGTTAAATGAACCCCAAATCATCAAATATTTAATTTCATTTTCAATTCTAAAATTTATAGAATTTTTATTTCTTAAGGATTTTTCAAAATTATCGTAGAATCATGAATTCATTAAATTGTAAATTCTAATTCCCATTTAGGTATAATACCATAGAACTAATTTGAAAAAACCTCAAGAAATTATTTTTCTACTAAAACATCTTTAATAATAATCATTATCTTATTTTAAATAATATGGGGAATATAAAACAAATTTCCATGTTTATATATTTTCTCATTTTCTTGATATATTATCTACGATATGGGGTAATTATTACATAAAATCTAATCCACATTTAAATATAAATATTTGTTAAATCAATAATTTCCTGATAAATTAAAATCCAACATATAATAGGAATAAAATAAAATTATGTAGTTGTGAGTAAAAAATGGTTTTCCAGGAATACCCTTCGTTATATTATAATAATATGATATTTTTAAATTTTTATTCACATAATACAACCCTAATATGTTTTTACCAAAGAAAGATACATTATTTCATGAGGTGATATTTTCATTTTTTTTCTAGAAAATTTTTCAGAAATAAATGAATGTGTGGCCCCCAAATAAAACATGGCCTTTGAATAATATAAATAAAAAAATTTATACATTATAATACTTAAAAATATTATTCAATATCTCTCATAGCAGTTTCAATGGATTTGGCGTTTAATTCTTCTTATGATATTTATGACTTTTATACTTTACTCTGAACACCATTTATGTTTTCTTTTAATGACATATTTCATTATAATTAAATCAATTTACCCCTAACCTGTAGAGTCCCAAAGCCTGATGTAAATGGAAATTACATTACTTTTGCAGAATACTTAATACATAAAAAAAACAGACACACAAGGACCGTAATAGTTTAGTGTCTTTGGAAACATGGAACGTAATCTTCTAATCGTGGTGAAACATCTTCATCATCTCCCATAAAGATCTTCTACTTTTTGTTTCCTTACCTAAAACCTTCCTTTTGATCCTGGGAGAAAATAAAACATAAAAATGGTGAGCTCAAATGCTCAGTATGGGTAAGCATGGATAAAATAAAACATACCATATACATTTGAACTTAAAATAAACATGAATATTAAAAATCTTGAGCAACGACATAAAACATGGAAGTACATAAGGCATAGATCATAATGGAACATAAATCAGGATAAAATAGAATGGGAATAAAACATGTAATTGTGGCATCTATTATGAACATGTAATGATTTCCATAGTAGCCAAGGAATTGCTGCCAAGACCATCTTAGTGGAAAAAGCCCCATTCTGAATCGAGTTCACTCCTCGTTTCAGTCCTGTAACACTGAACCAAATTAACTGAACGTTCCAGCCATGTATATCTCATGAGATATAAAATCCTTACCCACTGCACTGGAGGGAGATATAGGTCCCACCCATCTCATAATGAAATGATTCTTACTTGTGCCACAAATAAACATACATCATTCATAATAACCCAACGAATAAAATGGGTGTCATAAACATCATCCCATCATCACATAATCCATATAAAAGAAATGGATATCATTTAAAAATAAGAAAAGTGAAACAATGTAAATCATAGAGACATTATACTTGAAACATAAACATATGAAATAATGTCATCTTAGATAGAAAAATGGTTTTGGTAAAACACTTGAAATGAATTCTTGAGTAAACTATCCTTTCTTCTTCAAAATCAATTTCTCTTCAAAAAACGTCATGTAATTTTAAAAGAAAAGGATTTTTTTGAAAATAGTCATGAAATATTTTGGAGAAAGCTTCATTAAAATAAGGCATTATAAAACCGTAAAAATAATTTCAAGCCGTATAAGTTAAAAAAACATTCTCCTCGTTCTTTTGTCAGAAAAGTCAAAAAGTGCCTCGTACGTAAACAAAAGAAAGATTCCTTACATACCGTGTAGTAAAATTAAAAATGGGTAAAAAGGACATTAAAAATACATAAAATCATTTTTAGAAAACATGGACATGGACGATAATAATAACCCCAGTAAATAATTACGAATCAGCAATCTCGGATAAAAATGAGATTTTCAAAATTATCCCTTACCTTAGGTCTGATATGATTCATACGTTTTGGAAACTCCTTTATAATTATTTAAATAATGTCATTGAATTATTATCGAATCATATCCATTATTATGATATCATATATGTTTGACTTATGACTTTATATTACCTGTTCTTTTGTAAATTCAATGTTAAAGCAGCGTTTTGGGTAAAATCATTTTATTTATCGTATGTGTTTCGACTTGTCATTCTTGATATTATTACATATATTCTGATTTACATAATTTTATAATGTAAAACATGATTTTTATATAATATATATTCATCATATACATATATATTATAGATCGATAAAAGGAATGAAATACACCGTTCATGGAGACGGTAGGCTGTACGTATGCATGAACACTGTTTTCGTTTCCATTTTGAATTGAATGTAATTAAGTAAATTACATACATATATATATATACATAAATAAAATATCTTTATTATGTCATATATTTAATTATTATTTATTATATATATACTTTCTAATCATTCATGAATGGTTAACATGGAGAGTGAATCTCATCGCGTCGTGGAGACGGTAGTCCGTACGTACGCACGAGCGATGATATCATTCCCATGATAGTGGAATTCTATTAAAGTGTATGTATAATATTTTATAATCAATATCACTTTACAATAATCATATATAGTTCTTTATTTGAATCATTACACCCATCCAAGTAAGGTGGTGATGGAAAATAGATTACAACACGGCGTGGAGACGGTATTCCGTACGTACGCACGCGTGGTGATTTCATTTTCCGTAGGATGGATAGATGGTGAAATAGGGTTGTTTCATAATTATAATAACATATCAGTATATGAGTGATACTGATGTTATTAATTCATAATGAAACAACCAAAGAAGAAGAAGTGGAAGAAGAAATAATGTTGAAAGAATCGGTAATGGACATTACCTCTTCTTTGAAGCGCCTCTTTGAGTCCTCCTCTTAGAGCACTAAAATTGGTCTTTGAAGAAGACGAGGACCTATAGGATGTTTCTAGTGAAGTGGAGAAGAGAATTTGGCAGGGGTTGGCCGAACTTGAAGGCTCAATGTGGTGTGATGAAGAGATGGAGGTGGTGCCCTTTTATAAGGGAGGAGAGGGGCACCTTTGGAGAAACGAAAAATATTATTTTATTATAAAGCCATAATCGGTTTTAAGTAGCTCCAAATTGATTTATTTAGAATATAAGGTGGGGATGGGTCGAAATCATCTCATCCAATAGAATTTGGACAAGTTTAGTTCAATATTTTAATCTTATCATTTAGTTTTAACTTTATGTAAGATAATTTTACTTTTACCATGTCTTTTTGTGTTCTTACACTATAAGGTTAATAAACATACTATAAAAAGACAAAAGAACCCCAAGTTGTTTATTATTAATATATATAAACTTAGCTAAGTCATTTTACCGAACATTATATTTTTAGGAATAAAATAACAATTAATAATATGAAATTTGTTATAAAAACTATTTTATGTCAATCTTGACACTATTTAGTAATTGATTTTTGTGAAACTTATAACATAATTATTAGTTCGAAAAAAGTTTATTAAATCAATACTAACATGTCATATTAACCTAAAAATTAGTGGAATTCATAAAGAGTCTCAAATTACATTTATTTGGGTATTTAGAACATCAATTATGTCAATATTGCATTAATAAGATAATTACTGCATCATCATTGTGTCATAAATAAATTAAATTATTTAATGTCTAAAAATTTCAAATAAAATTCCATTATGTATGAAATTTTTTTAGATTTCTAATTAAAATTTATTGTCGAATTTATCTTATGTATAACCCTATATTAAAAATTATCTACTTATTAAACGTTGATTTTAACTATTTCAACCCTTCTTTAAATAAATTAATAATAAATGTCCTAATATAATCCAAGTGGGCCTAAATGGTCTTATTATATTTCTAAGGTTGTTTTTGGTCGAATTAAAGTTATCCAATAGAATTAGGACATGTGTTAGGGTAAAAAAAATATCATTTTTACCCTTAATTATCCAATTTACTTTTAACTGTGGTAAATAAAAGTAAAAAGAAACTATTCAGAAAAAATTATTTTCATCTCATTGAACCAAATTTTAGTCCTTGATATTAACCGCGCCTCTTGGATTTTCGAAATTCTACTCACAGAAGCGGTAAAATTAAGTTTTATGAAAAATTCAATTTTTTAAGTACCACTTAGTGGTTTCAGTATTTATCAAAAAATGATAGTTTCCAGAAAAATACCAAAAATTAGGCCTAATCTATGTTTGATATTATGAAATCAAAAATGATGTCTATTTTACCAAATTAAAAACATATTAGTTGCATTAATTATTTTAAAAATTAATTCTCGTCATCAAAACAAATAGCGTGTTCTTAAGAGATATTAACTATCAAAAGCTTGACACTTATTTATGTCTGGTTTAAATGTGAAATTACATCCAATGACCAACATTGTATTAAATTGTAAAAATATATTATAAATATACTTTAAAACCACTAAAATTAATAACTTATCACTATTAATTATTTCGATTAAAAAGGTTGTTTTTAATTAAAATTTAGTAATTTTCACTATTCATCCGAAAATGAAAGTTATCCGAAAAGTACCAAAATATCACCCTAATCAAATTTTGATATTCCAAATCCAAAAATGAAGTAAATTTTGAAAAATAAATTTTAAAAAATATCAAAAATTGGTTATTACTATTCTAACGGCTAGTTTTAATAATATTTTAATAGCATATCGTTGTTGTGTGAAACTCTGTATTGCGTACTACACACGCGATCGAGGAAGGTCGTGATTGTGTGTAATGAAAGGCAAGTCAAGGATGCATGTTTTTCAAGATCCTTTGGGTGTAGCATACAACAGAAGACATTAATGAAATTAAAAAAGAATATTTTTCATAGAATCTCGGGGTGTTACATTCTACCCCCCTTAAAATGAATTTCGACATCGAAATTCATCGGGGTTATAAATGGTTTACAACTCGAAAGTTTTCTTTAATAGAAACCCACATCGTAAAAAGGAATACCAAAACCAATCATTACAAAAAAATGTATGAAGCATAACAGTTACCCAAATAAACTAATCACTGGGTTTCCACATAGGTGAAAATATGGATATGGAAGAGAAATCTAACCATAATGTTCTGATGGAGAGTGGTTCAGAACATGGCTAAGGAAAAGCCATCAATCACAAAGCCATAAATTTGTGACGATCTAAGGTACCATCTAATTCATCACATATAAGAGCACTAGGACAACATTTTTGGTTTTCAAGATCATTTGCCAAAAGTTGATGAAATTGGAATTAGAAGAAATACTTTCGTGATTTTGGTATAGTCTCACCGTTGGTCGTTCATTGGGAAATTTCCACTTCATCTCTTAAGGAAATAAAGTTGAATTTTTCATTAGTGATGTGTTAGCAGATCATGTGATAGAATGATGGGTCATTCCATCTGTCTCAAACAATAGGTTATAAAAGTTATCAAAAATACATAAGTCCATATAGATTGAGATTAATCATATATGGTTCCTAAAATGGACTTATCCTTCATATATCATACTTCTTAATATAATAAAACTAGTTTCTACTAAAGAGGGACTTCCTGCAGGCCAGTGGTAGGAAATAAAGGCCAATCACACTTCGGTTGTGGGTTCGATTCCCATAACCTTGTCTGACGTGATGGGCTGTCGCCCGTCCTGTGGGTTGTCCTTTTTCTAAAACTACATTACTATAACATCCCATAAATAATATCGAAAAAACTTCTATATTTAAACAATACTAACTTATTTCCAACATAATCCATTCCAATATTTAGGCTTATCCAAAATAATACTATCTAATCTTATATTATAGTGAAAACGATTACTAATGAGTTCATACAACTAGCATGTTAATACCATTGTTGATCCCAATATATCATGAGATATGTCTTGTTGGTCACATTCCAAACATTCGAAGGCCTTAATCATGTATTATCATGAAAAAAAATGAATACCCATTGAATCATAGTGATAATAGAAGTGCTGTCAAAATTTAACTCTTTCCACATACCAAAATCTTCAAAATTCTATATACTCAAACAATGATATAACCTTCTCCTTATATCAGTCATGAGCTCATGAATACTATCAAATATTTAATTTTCTCCTTATCCCTTAATTATGCTCATATCATCTACATTCCAAAAATATCTGAATAACCTTTCATGGTTACCGGTACCATTCAACATATACATTCAAATACTTTAGGAAAGACAATAATGTAACAATCCTTAGATGATTATTTATTCCATATTACCATACATTATTCTTTATAAACATACAATCATAACTAACTTTTTAAACCACTTACTGAGCTTCATCATTTCTTTCATCTCATTTTTCATTTGTAGTCTCTTCATCATCATCCACATAAATACTACTCATATGACCATGCTGATTCACTTCAAGAGATTTTCCCTTAGGGAATTGGTTTGCATAATTCCCATACATTCCGCATTTAAAACATCTAATCATTGTTGATGTCATAGCAGTACCATTATCCATGTCCATGGTATTAACTGAACCTTTTCCTTTGCATTTACTGGCTTTGTGTTCTTCTTTCCCACACCCAAAGCATCTTCCAGTTCCTTTGAAACAATCTCCTTGATGTCTCTTCCCACATGATTTACATAGGGGAAATTGAACTTTCTTTCCTCTATGATCATCCTGAAACTCCCTCTTTCTCTTATTATCCATGTCAGGAAACTTACCAAATTTGACTTTATTGATCATATTATGAGATTGATGATTCGGCATAATAATGTTCTTTGGACTTCCAAATCCCATTTTATTTGGTTTCTCATGACGAACATCATTCCATTGTCCATTATATCCTCCATTATCGTGAATCATCTTGTTTCCATCCATTTTCTAAAACCCAAAATGAATAGTGTGAGAGGATAAAATCATAATAAAGGGGGAGTAACTTCAATATCTAACATCATAGGTTTAATCTAATATCATTACCATAATTCTAGGACTATAACCTATACTTATACATAACCTTAGGGACATCCCTAGACATTCCATATAAATATCTTTAGGGATCTCACTAAAGTTATCGCATCCTAGTTTCCAAAGTTTGACTAAACCATTCCCCAGATAACAACTGTAGAGACCTGAAGACTGACGTACATGGATATTACATTAATTTTGCGGAATACTTAATACGTAACAAAAATAGACACACAAAGACCATAATAGTTTAGTGTCTTTGAAAACATGGAATGTAATATTCTAATCGTGGTGAATGATCTTCAACATCTCCCATAATGATCTTATACTTTTTGTTTCCTTACCTAAAACATTTCTTTTGATCCTTGGGGAAAATAAAAACATAAAAAGGGTGAGCTCAAATGCTCAGTGAGGTTAAGCATTGATAAAATAAAATAGACCATATACATTTGAACTTAAAAAAACATGTATATTAATAATCTTCAGCAACGACATAAAACATAGAAGTACATAAAGAATAGATCATAATGGAATATAAATCATGATAAAATAGCATGGGAATAAAACATGTAATTGTGGCATCCATTAAGAACACGTAATGATTTCCACAGTAGCCAAGGCATTGTTTCCATGACCATTAAAGTAGACAAAGTCCCATTCTGAATCGAGTTCACTCCTCGTTTGAGTCCTGTAACACTGAACCGGATTAACTTACCGTTCCATCCATGTCAATCTCATGAGATATAAAATCTTTACCCAATGAGTTGGAGGGAGATATAGGTCCCACCCATCTCATAATGAAATCATTCTTACTTATGCCACAAATAAACATACATCATTCATAATAACCCAGCGAATAAAATGGGTGTCATAAACATCATCCCATCATCACATAATCCATATAAAAGAAATGGATATCATTTCAAAATAATAAAAGTGAAACCATGTAAATCATAGATACATTTACTTGAAACATACACATATGGAATAATGTCATCTTAGATGGAAAAATGGTTTTGATAAAACACTTGAAATGAATTCTTGAGTAAAATATCCTTTCTTCTTCAAAATAAATTTCTTTACACAAAACATCATGAAATTTTAAAAGAAAAGGATTTTGTTGAAAATATTCATGAAATATTTTTTAGGATGCTTCATGAAAATAAGGTTGTATAAAACCGTTAAAATCCATTCGTGTCGTATAATTTACAAAAACATTCTCCTCGTACTTTTGTCGGAAAAGTCAAAAAGTTCCACGTACGTAAACAAAAGAAAGATTCCTTACATACCATGTAGTAAAATTAAAAATGGGTAAAAATGAAATTAAAAATACATAAAAACATTTTTAGAAAACATGGACATGGACGATAACAATAACCCAAGTAAATACTTACGAATAAGCAATCTCGGATAAAAATGAGATTAGCAAAATTATCCCTTACCTTAGGATTGATATGCTTCGTACGTATCCAAAACTCCTGTATAATGATTTAAATAATGTCATTGACTTATTACAGAATCATATTCATTGTTATGATATCATATATGTTTCACTTATGACTTTATATTACCCATTCTTTTGTAAATTCCATGTTAAAGCAGCGTTTTGGGTAAAATCATTTTATTTATCGTATCTGTTTCGACTTGTCGTTATTGATATTATTATTTATATCCTGATTTAAATAATTCTAGAATGTTAAACATGATATATATATAATATATATTCATCATATAAATATATATTATAGGTCGATAAAAGGAATGAAATACATCGTTCATGGAGACGGTAGGTCGTACGTACGCAGGAACGCTGTTTTTGTTTCCCTTTTGAATTGAATGGAATTAAGTAAATGAAATAAATATATATATATACATAAATCCAGTATAATTATTATGTCATATATTTAATTATTATTTATTATATATATACTTTATAACCATTCATGAATGGTTAACATGGAGAGTGAATCTCATCGCGTCGTGGAGACGATAGTCCGTACGTACGCACGAGCGATGATATCATTCCCAAGATAGTATAATTGTATTAAAGTGTATGTATACTATTTCATAATCAATATCACATTAAAATAATAATATATAGTTATTTATTTGAACCATTATACCCATCCAAGTAAGGTGGTGATGGAAAATAGATTACACCACGGCGTGGAGACGGTATTCCGTACGTACGCACGCGTGGTGATGTCATTTTCCGTAGGATGGATAGATGTTGAAATAGGGTTATTTAATACTTATAATAACATATCAGTATATGAGTGATACTGATGTTATTACTTCATAATGACACAACCTAAGAATAAGATGTTGAAGAAGAAATAAAGTTGAAAGAATCGGTAACAGACATTACATCTTCTTTGAAGCGCCTCTTTGAGTCCTCCTCTTAGGGCACTAAAATTGGTCATTGAAGAAGACAAGGTCCTCTAGGATGTTTCTAGGGAAGGGTAGAAGAGTATTTGTCAGGGGTTGGCCGAACTTGAAGGCTCAAAGTGGTGTGATGAATAGAGGGAGGAGGTGCCCTTTTATAAGGGAGGAGAGGGGCACCTTTGGAAAAACTAAAAATATTATTTTATTATAAAGCCATATTCAGTTTTAAATAGCTCCAAATTGATTTATTTCTAAGATAAGGTGGGGATTGATAAAAACCCTATCATCCAATAGAATTTGGAGAATTTTAGTTTACTATTTTTACCTTATCATTTAGTTTTAACATTAAGTTAGATAATTTTACTTTTACCGTGTCTTTTTTTGTTCTTACACTATACGGTTAATAAACTTACTATAACAAGACAAAAAACCCCAAGTTGTTTATTATTAATATATATAACCTTATCTAAGTCATTTGGCAGAACCTTAGATTTTTAGGAATAAAATAAAAATTAATAATATAATATTTGTTTTAAAAACTATTTTATGTCAATTTTGACACTATTTAGTAATTGATTTTTGTAAAAATAATAACAGAATTATTTGTTCGAAAAAAGTTACTTAAATAAACACTAACATGTCATATTAACCTATAAACTTAGTGTAATTCATAAAAATTATCAAATTACATTTATTTGGGTATTTATATCCTGAATTATTTTAATATTTATTTAATTATATAATTAATGTATCATTGTTGTGTCATAAATAAATTAAATTATTTAATGTCTAAAAATTACATATAAGATACCATTATGTAGGAAATATTTTTATCTTTCTAATTAATATTTATATTTGAATTTATCTTTTGTATAACCCTATATTAAAAATTATCTACTTATTAAACATTGATTTTAACTATTTTAACCCTTCTTTAAATAAATTAATAATAAATGTCCTAATATAATTCAAGTGGTCCTAAATGGTAATATTTTATTCCTAAGGCTGTGTTTGGTCGAATTACACTTATCCAATAGAATTAGGACATTTTTTAGGGTAATAATAATATCATTTTTACCCTTAATTATCCTATTTACATTTAACCGTGGTAAATAAAAGAAAAAAGTTACTATTTAACAACAATTATTTTCATCTCATTGAACCACATTTTAGTCCTCGATATTAACCGTATCTCTCGGACTTTCGAAATTCCACTCACAGAAACGGTAAAAATATGTTTTATGAAAAATTCAATTTGTTAACTACCACTTAGTGGTTTCACTATTCCTCAAAAAATGTAAGTTTCCAGAAAAATACCAAAAATTAGGCCTAAGCTATATTTGATATTATGAACTCAAAAATGATGTATATTTTACCAAATTCAAAACATATAAGTTGCATTAATTAATTTAATAATTAATTCCCGTCGTCAAAACAAATAGCGTGTTCTTAAGAGATAATAACTATCAAAATATTGACACTTGTTTATGTCTGGTTTAAATGTTAAATTACATCCAATGACCAACATTGTATTAAATTGTAAAAATATATTCTAAATATAATTTAAAACCACTCAAATTAATAATTTATCACTATTAATTATTTAGATTAAAAAGGTTTTTTTAAAATTAAAATTTAGTAATTTAACTATTCATCATAAAATGAATGTTATCAAAAAAGTACCAAAATTTCACCCTAATCTAATTTCGATATTCTGAATCCAAAAATAAAGTCCATTTTGAAAAATAGAATTTAAAAAATTTCAAAAAGTGGTTATTACTATTCATAACGGCTAGTTTTAATAATATTTTAATAGCATATTGTTGTTTAGTGAAACATGGTATTGCGTACCACACACGCTATCGAGGAAGGTCGTGATTGCGTGTAATGCAAGGAAAGTCAAGTATGCATGTTGTGCAAGCTCCTTTTTGGTGTAGCGTACAACACAAGACATTAATGAAATTAAAAAAGAATAATTTTCATAAAATCTCGAGGTGTTACATAACCTATTTTTATTTTTATCATCATTATTGTAATTTATTTCATTACAGTCAAATGAAAAATTTCAAAACATAGCATATCAGATACACATTTCCGATATTATATGTCATTAATCAGGTTTTCTACCACCATTATATAAATATTAAAAATTTATTTTCTGAACTTAATTTTTCAATAATGAATGTTACCCAATTACTTACATTCTATACCTATTTCAACTAGTTCCCATAGGATACATGTCCATTTAAAAAATATTATTTTTACTATCGAGGAACATCAATAATTTTATGATAATATTTAGTTATTGATTATCCATTTCCATCTAAAAATAATTATTTTATATTGACCAAAATTAATTAATATTTCTATTAAGATATTGAATAAAATTTATCTAATAGAATTCCTATCAAATTATGTTCGATATATATTAATCCATGAAATCTAAGAATTTTAACTACAATTACTAGAATAAGTTTTTAAAATATTTCAAATATCCCTAGGATAATTCATCTCAATGTAAATATATATATATTTATATCATTCAATGTAATAAATCTTGATCCATTCTTTTGTATTCTTAATAAATATCATTTATTGATCATATTAATCTAAGAAAATGTAACCTTCAGATAGGTTTAATAATTAATCACTTTTAATTTCTTTTCCAAATAAACTATCCCTCTGTAAGATACTAATCAGTATGCCTATCTATTAAATTCCAGTTGATTATTTCATAGAAAATATTTAAAAATTTACATGTTCAACTTTGATAGATCTGGTGGATCTTCACAAAAGGTATTAATACAATTTATAGTCTTCATCAATTGATTCCTCTCAATAAAACTACTTATATAAAAGTCAACCTGTGGTATTTTAAAAATTTCAAAGGATATTTTCCTTTTAGTGCATTCTTTGTCGAGCTAATATGATTCCTACAATGAATATGATTCTAAATATGTATATATTAGATAAAGAAACATGTTATAATTAATATTCTATATCATGATATAAAAAATTTTATAATTTATTGATTTTATATACCAAATTTATCCACGATTCAAAAATTATAGCATCCACCACATTTTATGAACTATAAGACATGAATATAAAAAATATGTAAATTTAATTATTTTAAAAAAATTAATTCTATTTAATTCTCAATAACCAGTCACGATTAGAGTTTTTTTTTGGATTTTGTTTTCACGAGTATAAAATAAAATAGATTTTCATAAGGTAGACACACCTCCACTACGTATAGTCTTCCAATAATATAATTTCTTTATGATTATAAAATGTTTTCCTTTCATGGAATATCATATGAACATTATTTCTGACCACATCATTTAACTTACCCATCATTAAACCCTATTATAAAATTTAAATATATTAAATAATGAAAAAAAATTCATAAAGGGACATATAAAAAAATTAAACACGTTAGTCTCTGAATTAAAATTATAAAAAACTACCTTTTTCATTATATAAATTGAGTTCAAAATATATATTTTATTACACTAGAAGAAAACATACCTGGTAAAATCATATAAAAAAACATTTCATTATAAATATTAATGAAAAAAATATAATTTGTTTTAAATATGCCTGGGAAACTCAGGAGAACATTTTAATGATATTCATTTCAAGTATAAAAAGTATAACTAGCATTACATATACATATAATCATTTTCTTAAATTTTGATGTCACAATATTACTAATAAAACAAGTATATATTGATTAATATTTTAGGATCCATGTGATGTATTTTTAATATCACTCTTAAAATTACACATACAAATTGAATAACCTACTTGATAAATTCCAATAATCACTTAGGATATACACACAATTAGTTAACTCATTAAATATATCAAACTCATTGGAGTTATATATTGGGCTCAACAATCATCATGTGCACAATCAATCTCAATCATCATCCCAAGGTATATCGGGTCACCAATTTTCATATGCTATATCAGGATCACCCATCATCAAAATCAATTTCCATTAATCATATCAATATAGTAACCCATAAAATCATTTATTTACTTATACATACTCATATATATATATATATATATTCAACCATAATAAGAACATTTCTAGGTATCAAATTATGAAATCCATTTAAAACCATAATTGAAAAAACCAAAACAAATGGTAGAATGTTTTCTATTTTTAAAATAACATGAAATATTATAAAGGATTAAAAATATAAAATAATTTATATATTATTATGAAATTATGATGATATTATAATAATTAAAATAATAATTTATTTTTATAATTTTTAATATGTTATAACATTATGTTTAAAATACATAGTAATATCGTTATTATAATCCTTTAAAAGAAAATAAAAATTCTTGTAAAATGGAATTTATAATTCAATAATTTCCTTATAAATTAATTAATTCATCAATTATTTGATTATGGGAATATAATAAATGAATTCAAAAATAAACCATTAAGTCATTTAAATAATGATTTTAATGTATAATGCACCTTACCTTGAGTATGACTTGTCCGGTAAATTCATTATCATTTGGAATAATAAAATTATAAAAATTAAATACATTTTAAATAAAAAACATAAAAATTATTTATTCTATTAATTTTATATATTTCAATGTTAAACTTAATTAATTAATTTATTATTTTTATATCAAATGTTTTTAGAATTTTTTGTTTATAAGATAAATAATAACATTGATGGGTTAAATTTTTTCAAAACATTATCATTATATATTTTAAAAAATACTAATAATGTTATAATTATTATTATAATACATTATATATATTTTTAACTCCATGTATATATAATATTTTAAAAATTGAAATACATTTGAATCATTAAAAAGGATGGGTGTATGTAAGCATGAGTAACATTTCCATTTTTCAATAAATAACAGATAATGACATTTATTATAAAATTTTCTTTTGAGAATGATGGTGAAATAATAAATATTATATTATTTTTTTATTTAACCCTATATAACCCATCTATATGAGATAGTGACAAAAAACTAATCATATCTCTTCTAGTATAAGGTACTATGCACAAATCCACGAATGTCGTTATCATTTTTCTACAGATAGAATTAGATGAAAATTAAATATATATTGTCATTAAATAATTTAAATTATTTGATTAATATCATATATATACATTAAAATCATCATTATATCAAACAGTGAGATGTGGTAATGGAAAACACATCACATCGATTCATGAGGTGATATCATGTGGTAAACATGAATGATGGTTTTGTTTTCCATTAGAAGAATTAGAAGGTTGATTGAAATTAATACATATGAGTAATCACATCTAATTATATGTATTATACTAATTTTATTATATCTAAATATTAAAAATGGTTTTAAGGTTGTAGAAGAATAAATAAACCCAATATTTTTGGTTAAAATATATACGTCTTCTTCAAAGAACCTTATTTTCATTACAACATTACCCTTTAAGAATACTATTAAAACCAATGTAAGAAATCTAGGACATTTGGATGTTTTAATAATGGTATTTTGGTAGGTCTTGGTATTTCCAAATGTTTCTTTATGTGTGTGTATATGAGATGATATAGAGTGTCCATTTTTATGTCTCGGGATAAACATGAAATTTTCAATATATTATAATATTTAAATAGGTTTCTTAAGAAAAATTGCACAGATATGTACCATGTGTGAATATGAGATGTGATAAAGACACAATATTCCATTAAAATAGGATTATGGAATGTTTAGTAATTATTTTAACACATATCACTTTAGTTTCACCCCATATAAACTTATATTATCTTTTACTATGGTAGTAGATTTTTCTATTTTTATACTAAATAATGAAAAATAATATTAACTTTACAATATTAAATAATAATAATTATTCTTATTCCAAATTTGAAATAAATATTATTCATAAAAAAAATAAAAAAATTAAGAATGAAATTTGAAATTAAAGAGTCAAAAAACGACAAAATTTTATTTTCCTGAAAAACGTATTAATAAGTATAAGAATTTGTTATACTAAAATAAAGAATATAATTGCATAAAATATATATAATTGGATTATTAGTAATATAAATTTAATAAATTTTTTCATAATCTTATTTTATTTCAAAATGATAAATTTCAATTACATTAAATGAAAAGACAATTAAAATAATGGTAAATATTTTTCTATATTCATTAAAAAACTCAATATTTTAAAAAAATACTAAAAAATTCATCATATGATATTTTTTATAGAATGATTTCAAAACATATATGATTTTTTTATAATTCAAATTAAAATATATTTCATTGAAATTTTATAAACACCCATAGAATGAATGAAAACCAAATGAACATATAAATAATATTTTTAACTTTTAACTGAAAACTGAACTAATATTCATATAATAAATTAAAGTATATAAAATTTATTTGACGTATATTAGTAATTCATGTAAATTATTTATTTTAACATTACCACGGCTGTAACGCATAAATACTTTCATACAAACTTTCACATATACATATATATATACACACGTATATATACATACATACACATGTACACATATATACCAACATATATATAAATACATAGATACGAACAAAAAAACATTCATTAATTTACACAGATATATATACCCACAAACATAAACGTAAACTCTAACAAATAATCATTTAAACAAATAAATAATCATATATACAGACCCCCTATTTTTTATCATATTCTCTTTATTGGGCCATGATATTTCTATTCTTTATCATGGATTCATGTCACAACAATAATGAAAATATTAATATATATAAATATATATTCATATTAATATAGTTTGATAAATATTTTTTCATTCTAAAAATTACCATATTTATTTAATTACAATTTTAAAATATAATATTTATTTTTAATTTATAATTTAGTTAATAACATTATAGAAAAGAAATGTTTTTTTTAATTTTGTAATTTTTTTTTAAAAAAAAATTTACTGTTAGTTTTTTTTGTTAATATGAACTATATATTTTAAAATATATTTTATATGTAAAAATATTTAAATATTATAAAATATATATATTAACATATATATATACATATATATATATTTACAATAGAAAAATATAAATGTAATTCTAATATAATTGTATTAGATATATAATGTCGACATTAATTTATAAATATTATTTTGAACTGTATATATTATATTTATTTATTTATCTATAAACTTAATATTGCAATAGTTTTTAGTTTTTGTGTGTATATGTGAAAATAGTTTTATAGGTTGGGGTAATGACCACCTTTATTAAGAATAGGTAAAATATATCAGATGAGAAGGGTCTAGACATATATAAACCACCCTCATCTTGAAAAAAATTTATTATTAATAAACCTAAAATAAGAAATTATATATTATTAAAAATATAAATAAATAATCATTATATAAATAAATATTTATTGATATATGTCATACTATTTATAAAGAATATTATGAGGGGACCATTTAATAGTTTCAAAAATCATTATAAAATGTTTAGTTTCATCAGTACGAAAGAATCAATTATAAGGATTCACATTTTTCAATTCATTTATTTGATTTAAAAAAATTCCCTTTATTATTAATTATATTTTCTATAAATAATGGTCTTCTCTTTATCAAATTTTTCTTTATGATAAATATTCATTATAAATATCATTTATTATATATATATGTGTTGTGAATCATGATTTATTTAGAGAGGAGTGATTAAGGTGACACATATTGATATTAATTAATGGGGTTTAACAAGTTTAAATGGGTTATTGATTTGGTCATAGGCCAAAAGGGATTTTTATACTCTTAGTATTAGATAAAAAACCTAGTTTATGTGATGAAGGTTTTTTAACAAATATAAAAATAATGGTAAAAAATAATAATTAGTTAATTAAATCTATAATTTGAAATGATATATAGATATACTGTATGTGTTCTATCATATTTTTGTTGGATAAATTTTACTCAACTAATCCTCTAACATGATGTGTGGTACAAATTATACTCTATTATATGTTATATGTCATAAAGACACACACACACACATAGAAACACTTATATATACATATTTATATATATATTATTTATCCATTAATATCATTTGTGAAGGACATAATTTAACAAAATTTTTTAGCATAATCATGTTTTAGTTTTTTCTTTAGTACAGAATGTAATTAATAATGAAATTAACTCTAAAAAAATAATCCAATTTTAAATTTTTTCAATGATATATTGAAATATCTACATCATTTTATTAATTTGGATTATTTAAGGTGATGTCCTTGAAAAAATAAAATTTTCAAATAGGATTCCACCTTTGTGGTGTAATGAAATATATAAAGATTTAAATACACTAGAATACTCATGTGGTACCCAAAATCAAGAGTGTAGTAATAATGAATAATATTTATCTATGGAACAACCTGATAAAATAGTTTTAAATTGAAATATTTGATGAATAAAAATAATAAACCTTCAGAGAGAGTTAAAAAACACAATTTATACTTGTAAATATTTAGATAATTAATTTTATGTGAAATAAATATTTATAGTGAAGAAGTTGTATACTCTCTTGTTGTTGATGATTTATTTTGTTGCTATCAAGAATTATATTTTATCAAATCAAACTTTTATTATTAAATTTTGATGATGACAGTTAAGTAATTTGTGTTTTGGTGTTGTTTAATTGTTTGATAGTGAATGTTAAACATTTCAATCTATTATGATTAATGTAATAGTAAATTTGTGTCTATATAGTTAGTTTTATAGTGGTTGGAGGTTTATATATCATTTTAGTATGTACGAATGATGATATAATTGACTTATGAGTGACAAAAAGTTGACATGTCATTGATTATTTATATTATTATTGTTGATTGACCTTTTGACTTATATTTTTTG
Source organism: Viscum album (assembly GCA_963277665.1). Classification (NCBI taxonomy): domain Eukaryota; kingdom Viridiplantae; phylum Streptophyta; class Magnoliopsida; order Santalales; family Viscaceae; genus Viscum; species Viscum album. The sequence continues at coordinate 457,045,190 of OY728142.1, forward strand.
AGAAATAATATAAAAATTTTATACTGTATTTTTTACAATGAAACTTGTTTTGTTCTCACATGGGGTTAATTCCAATTTGGATGTAAAAAATGTGACTCTTTTCCGAAAGTATATTTTTACAACATGATGTGAATTACACTATAATTAACAATTTGAATCACCACATGACCAGATGTATGATTCCTCGTATGCTAGAGGTTACTAACTAGCGATGAAAAAATAAATCAAATATTTGGTAGACTATTCAATAGATATTATAACCATCATCTAGAAATAACTAACTAAAAACATTCTTAAAATATAATCATAGATTACATAATTAAATAATATTTTAATTAAAAAAATATACAAATATTTTTTGATATATTCATACATTTGATTTGATCTCCCATTGTGAGTACCATACATTAAAATGTCAAAAATTTAAAATACACATGGAGTTTTTACTACCGTACTAAACTTTTACATTGAATGCATTACAAAATCCTTGTCATGCAGGTGTAAAACAATCCACTATATAGTCTATGGTCATAAATGTAAAACATACTAATGGTTATTATATTCACTTGTTTACCCAAGAAGGGTTGAAAAATAACATCAGAAGGGTCTCACTATGTTCCCAAATATTATGATTTCATATTCACGAGTAATCATTAGTAATGTAAATAAAATCAATATAAATGATTAAAACATACATGTTTGATTTTTACATGGTAAATTATTTTACATTCCAATTGATCATACCTTCTTTATTGTTCATGAATAAAATTATTATATCAATTCATCAAATCCAAATACTATCATAGAGATACATGGTTAGACATAATACCATCTCCTCACCACTAGCCTCACTAATCTCCCTTTAACATAATCTTCCAAAAATAATGGTTTCAATATAACTTATTGAAATTTATTAAATTCATATAAAACATTAGATTTAGTTTTTTTATATAATTACTAAATTCTCTTATATATAAAACCCATATCATATAACATGGTCATTTCCATTAAATTTTAACTTTTTTCCACAAAACATGATTCATATTTTATATTCAAAATTCGTTCAAAATAAAATCTTTTAATTTAATATTAATATATATTGTTTAAGGATATACCATTATATAACTGAACCATCATCCTTGTGAAAAACATTTAAATATGTGTGATTAGTAAAAAATCATAGTAAGGTATAAAAAAAAATACACAAGTTAGAATGTTTTGAATTTCATGAAATCCCATATATTATTTTCTATTTATATAATTCTCATTAATCTTAAAAAATTACTTACAATAAAATCAACTATATTTCAAAAGGTCATTCATAAAAATATTCAAAATAGTGATATATTTAAAAATAATAAGTACGTGGTTTTTTATAAAACATGAGACCCATGGAAAAATGTTTCCTTAAAAACGTACATTTCATAATAAATGGGTCATTTACATTCTAAAAAACAATATTTTATTACCCATTTAAATTATTATATTTAAATAAAATGACATTTTCATGAACAAATATTTCATCCATGTTCTTTGGAACATCATTGACATCGAACACTTACATGAATCCATTCAAAGGAAAAAAGAATACTCATTTAACTACAATATAATTATATAGATAAAAAAACCATTACCCAATTTATCTTACAGTTTCATTAATCTCAAACATCATATTAGAAAAAATTCTGGGAATAAAAATTAAAAAAACATGTAGAATATTTATTTTCAATAAAAAATACTTATAAAGCATCATTTTTTTACATAAAAATTTGAATGATTTTAATTTGACACATTGAAAACAAAAAAATTCACAAATGGGTAAATGTGAAATAGGATATTCCATGAAATTAAATTAAAGAATCGAGTGGAATATTCATAAATAATAATTTTAATTATGATCATACATTATTCCAATACTATATAAGTTAAATAATATTATTTACAACCATTCATATGAAGTCAAAATTTGTTGTGTGAACAATAAATATATTCCTTTTAAAAAATTATAAATAGAAAATTAAATATAAATAGAAAATTATAAAACCTATATTAATTATTTGAAAATTTAAAATATAGATACGGAGGGAAACATTTCCAATTAAAATTTTAACAATTATGAAAAATCATTTGGACGAAAATTTCTTGCCTAATATAACAACACTCCATGATTGATTTTATATTTCTTGAAAACTAAAATTTGATTGAATATTATATTTTTTACGATCCATATTAATTATTTATTAGAAATTATTATCCATTTAATTAAATATATTAAAATTTATTATATAGCTTCTAAATTGGTTATGTTCAAGGGGATGTTCCTTTCAACCTCTAAAAACTTGTTTGGTTAGTCAACCACATTCAAATGTTCCACTATTCGATGAACTCCAAAATGTTTATCAAGGCATAAATGGACAATATTATATTTTATATTATAGAAAAATACCTTATACCAATGGTTTTAAATCATTTGTATAGGTCTCAAAAACTGCTGGTATAACCTATAACAATGGTTTGGAGAACTATTTCTTGGTTTGGCGTGGGTATTGGTCTATACCAATGGGTCTAGGAAAACCATTGGTATAGGTAATATGAAAAACCTATACCAAAGGTTTCATAAAATTGTTGGTATAATTAATTCAAAAAATTAAACCTTTCATCATTTTGATCCATGCACTTCTTGTTTATAATCCAACAACCTAACCAATAACCTAACATGAATTTTGTGAATACATGTTTTATAGATATGTATGTGTACTTTCATAAGTATTTTATAATTTGATTTATTTAATGTTATTTAATGAAATATTACATCAAATAATATATGTAACTATTTTAATGGTTTTGATAACCGTTGGTATTTCGGATTTGATTTTCTGAGCTACACCACGGTTTGGGCCAAAACCATTGGTATAAGTCCAAATTTGTGACCTATACCAACATTTTGGCTATAAACATTGGTATATGTCCATATAGGTGACATATACCAACAGTTTTGGCCATACCGTTGGTATAGGTCCAAATTAGTGACGTTTACCAATGGTTTGGACAAAATTGTTTCTATAGGTCATATTTCAACTAGTGTTTAAATAAAATTTTATAACTTTCAATGAATAGAATGCATAATTATTTAAACACATTGTTTCATGTAGTAGGTAGTCTACATGTACATATGATTTATACTTATATTTGTATATTTTGTTAAAATGAACTAATTTTCATTTTATACTAATTTTTCATAACCATAAATATGTTTTCAATTTAATATTTTTTAATTAGTTCAATCCTTATGATCACCAATGGGAGGCCATAATTAAAAATTAATCACATTATTTTGAGAAGCTTTTAGTCTAAACATACAGATGATAGACATAATCATTCACCAACACAAGAAGGGTAATAATGTTACTAATTTAATATCATTCATGAATTTTAATTATATCATAAATATATTATATATTATTTTAATCTGTTACGTTAACCATTCATATGAGGTGATAATTGAAAATGATATACATTAAGTCATAGAGGGTGATCTTAACATGTATGTAAGAGTGATGAATTAATTTCTCATATAAAGGAAAAAAAATCAGAAATATGGGTTCCTCAGAAGCCTAATAATATTTCATTACAATCGAAAATTTATTTTATTATACAAAATTTGATATGATATGTTGTAATGGGGTGGATGAATAAATAAGCCAGAAATATTTTTGTTATGTGTTATATTTATTTTTTCAAAAAAATCATCTATTTAAGGCCATTAGCCTTGAAGGATGGTATTATGGCGATACCAAACACACTAAAACAGGGAGAAGAATATTGGGGAGGTATTTTGGTATATACTTGTTAGGATAATGTGTAGAAGTTTCATATATATGTTATTTTAGTAGATGCCCTATTTTAACTGTGGGTAATGGAACAATTTTAATTATTCATAACTTTTCCATATTATAAGTTACAACTCATGTTTATGTGTAACTACAAACTTAAATTTTATGGTTATTATCGTATAGTTATGAATAAACCAATCCAAAAAAATTATTTACTTTTTGTGACCATGTTATAGTTTTTTAACCATAATTACATTTTTTAACCTTGGTTGTGGTGTCTAAATTTTACAATGGATATTATTCCTTTTTTCTAATATTAAAAAACCCATATAAATTTATTAATACATTTATTTTTTATATGTGAGTAAATTAATATTAATAAAAATATTAAAATCATTTAATAATTTTTTTTTGAAAAAAACCCTTTTCATGATAACAAATAATCTTATAAAAATAAAATATAATTTTTTCATATATAAATAATTGTATTATTTTTTATAAAATGGAAATTATATTAATTTTTAACTAAATCCATTACATAGTGGTTCTTTTCTATTAAATTATTTAATAAACTTAATGTAATTTTTTATAAAAATTTCAAAATTTTCAAATATTCATTTAGGAATAAATTTTTTAAATTCATAAAAGAATTTATAAGAATATTATAACATTATTATTGAACAATTTATCATAACATTAATTAAAAAATTCAAAAATAAATTGATATTTAATTTATTATCCAAACACAAAATGAAATAAAATCTATTTTTCATGAAATTGAATTTTTGTTCAATAAAATGATACTATAATCATTACATATCTGGTAAAAACAATTAGATTATTTATAAATTAGATTATTAAATATATCAACTATTTATTTCATTGAATTCATTCATCTTCAAGGATTAAATTTATATAATTTATAAAACATTCATTGCCTAATAAATCAATTTATTTAAAAAATATCTCCATTATTCCGTTATGATTTTTTAAAGAAATTATTTATTAATTTCTTAGAATTATTTAATAATTTTGAATAAATAATAAATTTCAAAATATATTTCATAATGTATTCACACTAATTAAAACCCACAAATAGTGAAGAGGTTATAACGGTCATATTTAACCAATATTATTTATATTTTCCTTTTATGATACTAATTTCTCCAGGTACATACTAAAAAATATATTATTGTTTTTTTAATAATATAAACTATCATTTTTTGGAGTTACACAATTTCTCAAGGTAGTGCCAATAAAGAACGTCAATGACATCATTTCAATTTCTTGACCTCTACCATCTCACCCAATATAGTTACCAATACTAATCCATAACCATTTATCTTATATAAGATCATGTTCCAATACCCTATCACTTATGGTGATCCTTCAGACACCTTCTCAATCAAGGTGAGGCTAATAATCAAAGCTATTACAAAACGCAATTCCAAAAGCCGTAAATCCCACTAATTGTTTTCCCAACTTCACCTATATCCTCTTTATTGAGGATAAGAATACATATCCTATATCACATTACAACTGAGAACACTACCTTGCCACACATGGTGGTCCATATTGAATCATTCTCACTCATGTAATGTCCAATCATCATTCTCATCAAAAACCACATAACTCTAACCAATTCCCTAGGATATGGTGTGTCCCCAAATTACACAATAGAAAAATAATTACTCACAATTGGTGGCCCTTTATAATATTATAAAACTCATGGAATGTTCAATAATCCACTAATGAAACTGAGCTTTAAAACATTCCATCACACATAGAGAAACAAAAATATTATTTAGTGGCCCATTACACACACTCAAATGGTGACTCAAGTGAATAATATCAGATCATGGTGAGAATCACATTCAACCATTATGTCCCATAACCAACTATAAAAATAATTAGTTCACCTCATGATTATATCAATCATAAAAAAATAATAATTTCATTCTATCATGTAAGGAACGATATTTGAATATTAAAAATTATTTCTTTAACTACAATCTAAATTCAAGGATCCTGATTGATTAGAGATTTATATAATTAGGAAAATCTATTAAAAATTAAAACGAAACATTACAAGAGAGATACTATAGTCAGTATACATTTTTTTCAAAAAAAATCCCCTAATGAAACAATATTCTCTTTCAAGGAACATTTTTAATAATTTTTTTGTGTTATATTCTTACACATTACTTTCCTTCAGGACATGCAGAAATTTTTCTAGAATGTGTTTATTTTAAAAACTCATTAAGGGACATATAATATAAGAAACAATTAGTCATTTTTCAGTACATAAAACTTATTGTTTTACCCTTATAATTATTAATTTTTCAGAAAAGATGAAAAAAATAAATTTAAATAATCATGTAAATTTTCAAAAACATATTTGAATGAATATAAATTTTAAATAGATATATTTGATTTTTAATTAAACTGAAATGGAATAAAATTTTGGTTGACGTAAAAACATGTCACTCTTACTAGTTTAATAATGATAAAGTCATTTTCCATACCCAATTCATTAGTGGGATATCACGAACCGACTCATATTTGGTTTTTTGGGAACCACCGGTCATTAGTTTAACACACAACAACCATTAAAATTTCCTAGTTAAATTATTGAATAATAACAAGTATTGAATTTAATTTTTCAATGTATCACTATTAAAATTTCATTTTCTGTCATAAGAAATTATATTATATTATTTAAATAATCAATCCATCTTGAATGCACTTTATTACCATTTAAAAATATATTATTAAATCAATTTATCCCATACAACATTGAAAACATTAAATGAAATTCAAATTTTTTTATTTTAAATGATTAATTTATATATAAATACATTCGTATTTTTTAAAAAAACATGGACCTGAATGAGAAAGATATATATATAAATATTGAAACAATTTAAGACTTACTTTTTAGTTAAGAAGTCACATACCTTATTTCTGATACATCATATACATTCATTATCATCTTGAATAATAATAATTGGATAATTATTTACATTATATGTAACATTTAAAATTATTTTATTCATTTTATATAACTTCTTATCATGATTTTTCAAATACATATTTATTTGAGTTATTATATGACATTTTGATGATATTTGGTATATGAGTCCAAAATGAATTATGTGTGATGTCTATATGCAATGATTCCATTAGCGAGTCATAATCATATTAATAATAATGAAATGTATGTATTTTTCATACATAAATTAAAATTGCAAATCCATTGATTAAATATTGTTAGGTCTACTTGGTTATATACTCTATGAGGGGTGAATCAGGGTATGATAGATTAAAACCACTTCTCATATTGATCTTGTTTCTCTATTAAGAAAAAATATCTTCTCTATTTTTCATATAGACATGTATAAACCAAAATTTAATCAGGCACATGACATAAAACTTTTTTCTTGGTTGATCGTCCCTAGGATATGTCAAAGGAGAAAACACTGGTAATGTGTCAATGTAACAAATCCAATATAAGTTCATTTTTGTTTAAAATGACCAGAGTGGACAAACTATCCCAAAAGGATTGTAACCACAGACAATATGAAAGCTCACTGCTCTATCAAGTCAAGTGTGCTCACAGCTTCTTCAAAAGATCCACTCATTGTTTATAGACTTGTATATCTCTTCATTATCATAAATGAAGTCATCTTCCTTTGTATGTAGATTATCTGTTGATGTCCAACACTCACCCACAGATGAATCTGACTTTGCATCAGAGGTACCATGAAATCATCCAAAATTAGCGCTGCTTAAGAATGAATAGTTCTCTTCTCTATGGATGGTGAAAATCTATATTATTTGGTGTGTTTCACCCATCATGTTGAGAATTTGTCACTTAACCACTTTTGTGACATTCCCTTCACCCACATAGAACTTGGGAGACTCACATCCTTTTACACCAACTCCAATATTGGCGCTCAAATATCAACCAGTGCGCAACTTCATAATATCATTATACTTGCTCGACCAAACCACCTCTTATTTACCCAAACCACATGTGAGACTGGAGCTCTAATTATCGTTTTGTATTGATATTTTTTCCAAATTAATTGGGGGTTGCCCTCTTTTTATAGTCATTTTTGGTAACCTGAGTGCCAGCGCACAAGTCTCCTACCGACATGCAAGTCCAGCCGTCCTAGTAACCTTTCACACCCAAACAAAAACATGGGTTCCCCTTTTTCATTTTCAAATTTTTTTGATTTTATGATATTGATAAAAATATAGCTCTAATGATTTTTAGTGTCCAAGACATCGACTCCCAAGTACCTTTACCAAAAACTCTATTCTCCATTTTCTGATTTTGAGGCCCAAAAATTTGGAAAACAATAGAAAACAAGGACACCTTGTATCTGATCATTTTGTACTGGATCCAGATCATCCATTCCTTTATCTAGGTTCTTCAATCCATCAGGGACTATTTAAAAAATCCCATGCACTCGACAAGTCACCATGTAAACCCCCTAATTCAAAAAATTTGTATAATGTGGTCTACATTTTCATAAAACACAACACATATGCCCATTTTTTCAAAAATCACAATCACCTCCAAAAGGATTCAATGATTCCTTGAAGTAATTTTTTCCAATAAATATGGATATGAAAAATGAACTATTATCCAATCATAGGGATGGTAATTCATAGGTACGCATGTGTATCGTTTCCATTTTCACAGATAATTAATGAGAAATGTTAAGTATAATTTTACCTTTTAGGAACTATAAAAATTTTATCAATATAATATTAATCATAATAATATACTTATATATATTTACCATGGGATAAGGTGATAAAAAAACAAATCATATCACTTTATGTAGGTGATAAATTACATTTTGCATGAAAAAAATAGTCAGTATTTTGTTTATAGAAGTTAAGAAGAAATGATATGTTATATTTTAATAATTTTAAATATTTCATTAATATCATATATAAACATTATTTCAATCATTTTAACATGTTCTGGGAGATGGTGAAAGAAAATGAATTTCATTGGTTCGCATGGTGGTAGTCTACCATACACACAGACAAAAATATATTTTCCAATTTGATGGAAGTGTAGAAGGATTTTGGTAAAGATATAAACATAATAACATCTATGTATATTTAATGAAAAATATTTTATAATTACATAATATTTTAACATTATTTTTATAGTTTTTATAATGAATAAAAACATAAATGATTAATTAAATATGATACATATTATTTATAAATCCATCATTTCTTTCCACATTAACATCATTGAGTTTACTTTTAATCCTATAAGATGATCTCTATAATGAGGGGAGGTACTATAATAATCAATTTGGGAAGATATTGGTGAATAAAATTATTTTTTGGATTATTTAATTAAGTGTAATGGGTTCTCCTTTATCGGAGAGGGGAGAGGCACACATTGAATATATCAAAATCTTAAATTAATTTCAATAAGATTTAAATGAAAATTTGATATGAGGTAATTTATTTATAAAATATGACTAATATATGTATAAATACAACAATTAAATAATTTTTCCTAATTTGTTTGGTATGTTATTATTTTGATAATATGGTTTTATCCCTAATTAATCCCTTATATCATGTACCATGACAACATTGACTTTTAATACAGTAGTGTTAATATAATTACTATAACTATCTACATGACCCATAAATGAGTCATTTATGAGACTTTCAACATTATACTAGTAATATGAGTGATTATAATATTGTTAGGAATTATATATCTTTTAATAATAATTTAATTATTTTGAAATATCAATAATGTCAATTTTAGTTGTATTACTTATTTGAAAATTAACATAACTAAATACAACAATTTAATCTTGATAAAAACATTTAAAAGATAACTAACATTAAAAAACATTTATTAAATTAATGTATGATATTAATTAAATAAAATTATATTTATTATAAATTATTTAATAAAAGTTATTTTATATTTCATTTAGTTAAACAATTAAAATATTATAATTTGGAATGACTTTAATGTAAATATTTATTACAAAAAAATAGGAAAAAACTACAATTATGATGATGATAAATATATTATATTTGAAAATTCAGTTTGTAGAAAAATATATCACATTGGTAACCTGACATTTATGTTATTTAATTATTTAAAAAAGAGTCTGAAATATTAGAGTTAAATTTGAATAAAATATTATAATTACTATATTATCATCCATATAGACATTAATAGTCACATTACCTATTATTAAATTTATATAGATGAAAAAAATATTCATAAAAAATTAGTGGTATTTTTTTGGTCATTTATTAATATTTAAAATATTTTATTTACCCTTAACTACCCGACATTAACTTAATTGTGTTTTGAAATATTTCTGGAGTAATTAAACATATTAACAAAAATAAAAAGATTCAACTTGATAAATTTTAACCTTTTTTCCCAAATTTCAAATCCATTTTTAAAAATCTAAAAAAATTAATTGGATAATTTTTTTTTAAAATTATTGCATAGGAGGTCTGAGAATGCGGGTGTTTAAATTAAAATTCTTAAAATATCGAAATGATTTTATATCCAATTTCAAAATTTATAATAATACAATAACCGTAATATGATAAATATAATTATTAATGATAAAAAATTACTTTAGAAACAAATTATAAATACTGTTAACATTATAAAAAGTTTGGGAGAAAAATCATCTTTGAATTATAATTCAATGTGTTAATTACTCATTTAAAATTGATCTTTTAAGAAAAGTGGAAAAAAATTGAAGATTTCAATGATATTTATCAATTAAAAATAATGTTTTCTTCATAAAATAATAGTTATAAATGTGTAAATTTTACTTTTAAAACAATTCTTCTATTAAAAGTGGGGAGAATGTAAATTTTAGAAAAATATATCTCTTACATAAAAAATAGATTCGTTTATATTTTACACATATAGAAATAATTTTAAGAACTCAAAATCATTTTAATTAAAAAATAAAATATAATTTTTACTAGAATAATTATCTCATATTTATTAATTTCATTCCATAAGATTAAATATCTTGGTTGTCATAAAAATTTTGTTTCTGTAAAAAACATATTTTATTTTAAATATGATTTATTTATTAGTAATTCATTGGTAAAAAATTAATTATTTATATAAATATTTGCAACCCATATTTTCATAATTCAATTATTCGTGTTCATACTCACTATTTTAATGGTAGGTCATAATAGTAACATTTAAAATATAATATTTTTTTGTTTGTTTATGCCCAATGTGGTGTATCTTATTTTCTACGTAATAATGTGTTTTCTCTATAAAATCTCAAGATGTCAAACCTTAATAATATAATTTCATTCAATAGCCCATCCTCTAGTTTCTGTAACACCAAAATAATTTATATTCACAACTACTAACATATGTTGGTCAGATAATCGCGACCCTGTATCTGTGAATCTCTTAATTCACTTAAAATAACGAGGACTGTTCTATTTCCACTTCTAATATTAATTTCAATTCCTTGGTCCTAATACCCATGTAAAATTTCATTATCACACAGTCATATAATTTTAAAATTTAATTTTTGTAACTATATATATATATATATATATATATCTCCCACTACATTCACCAGGATCCTTATGAGCCCCAATGATATTAAAAATAAAAAATATCTTTTTTTAATAAAAATCCCCAGAGGCTAAACAATGTTTTTTTAATCTTCCCAATAGCATCGGTTAGCAAATATTTTTATAGAAATTAATTTCGAGAGCCATATTATTCTAATTATACTATTTATAGATCCTTTATATTTTCATATTTGGTAAAATAATATTTGACACACTCATATTTTATTAATCGATGATCTTGGGTTATCACAATTTTTAATGTGGACATGATCGAGATGGGAAGATCCTTTAGTGTTGAATACTGAAATGGATTTGTAGAGGGGCCTTGTGCATGGGTTTCACGGGAGTGAGGATTTTTAATAGTAGTGGCGGAAGAAACAACAGCATTAGAACCTTATCCGACCATCAAGTGGATTCCATAGTGCATCTGGAGTGAGAAGTGGTGGTGAGTTTAGAATGAAGAGTGGAGCCGCTATGGGGGATGGTGGAGGTTCTTTTCGAGTGTGAGAATACATGAGGTTGTTTAAATTAGTATAATTATAGTTATAAAATCTATAGTAATTCATATTTCTATTTCAAACATAAAATATATATATTGGGGGGTGAAATTTTTAATAGAAATTCCACCATTACTAACCTCATATGCCAACAAATAGGTGGATTTCTAGAAGACACACTAATACACAAAATGGGGGCCAATAAAACATGTTCCATCTGAGCCTTATGAAATACTATGCGTCCACATGGTCTTAACTATACACATTATACTTCTTAATGGGATTTATCCCCATTCTCATTGTGGACTATGTTTTATCTCATACGATATCCTGGCCGACATTCCCTAATGGTTTTGGCTATATGGTGAGATTCCATAGATTGAGTGTTGTATTGGGTCTAGCACTAATTTCTTATTAGAAACATGTTAAAATATGTAATCACATATACGAAATTTCATGATACATAACAGAAAACATTGAATTAGTCATGAAATATACACTTAATAGAAATAAACATTAAACCCCACATTAATATGAATTTCCATTTGAGATTAAAAATTTCATATATTTTAATAAAACTATTACATTTATGCAATTTTTACAGTAAATTTTAATAAAACTATTGAAAACTACTTAAAAATAATCATGAAATTTGTGTGTGTGAAATACTCTCAGTCTTAAGGCTTGGTTTTCAATAAGAATAATATCTCATCGAAGGAATTTATAGTTCATCGATATTACCAATATTCAAATTTCAAATTAATAAAGTAAAGTTATTTCCTATGTAGAATAAATATTTAAAAAATTTAAATAATATATCAAATAAATTTTTTAATTATTAAACAAAAAATCAAATCATGTAATTTAATTTTTCCCATTTTTAAATGATGGAACATCATTTCTCATCTTATCATGTTTCAAAATTCATCATTATTAATCATGAAAAATCATTATTTTCCTCTCTTTTCAAAAATGTCACTTATCAATCATGGTATTAATTCAAAAATTTTAATGCTCGTATCAATAGAAAATTAACCATATCCATAGTATTGTAAAAGATTGCATTTTTAAACGTTGTAAATAAAAAAAACTCACATACAATCATGAGGGAATTCATTAACGGTTCAGATGAATATTGTAACATCTCAGTTCTGGGTGTCACTCAACAGGTGCCCCGAACCCAGTTTTCCACGTGACCTCAAACGCATTTCCCCAAACGCCAGAGGCTGCCGACTAGTTGGGAGGGCCCAGGTTAGATAATGGGGAAAATATGCCCTCATTTGTCAAAGTGCAGCGCAGCGAAATAGATAACTACCATACACTAAGCGAAAGCGGTAAACAATAAATATAACAAAATGGATAACTGATAATAACAAGGAAACCAGTAGTCATATATATATATATATGAAAATTTATCATGTCACTATTCTATAAAATAGCCAAAACATGTTACACTGCAATACAATAAAACTGATGTACGAGTACATAAAATCAAAAAAGAACATCCAGCGGCATCGCAAGCCCAAACTCGGTCCCATGCTCCCCTACATCCCAACAAAAATCAAGTACATGTATAGGGTCCCTTCCACTTATCCACACTTTCTAGAACATAATCTGTTAGGGCGGAATCCATGACCCAAATGAGGTGTGAGAAATAAATCCTTGTAGGCACTCACCAAAGGCTCGTGCCCAACTGTGTGAAAATACTCAACAACAGTGTGAAGTAGAAAAATTCAATAAACTAAGAAGTACTCAAAAGTAACTAACATTACCAGTTATATTGCCATTTTTTATTATTTTTAACATTCAATTTAAGATATCACCATAGTGAATATTCTATGTAAAACAGCAAGTGTCCTCAGATGCATAAACCCTTACCCTTAGGTAAAGAGAATACAAACACAGGAATCTGCCCATAGGTATATCAAATATTTCCCACAGCCGTATGAGGTGTTTCCCACAATCACAGAATCAACTTCCCACAAGCACGGAAGAAGTTTCCCATAGGATAAGTAGTACATTGCCCATAGGCTAATCACAACACTTCCCTCATGCTAAACAAGTAATCCGGCCATTCCCAACATGTAAACCAGCAATACACATGAAATTCCTCTCATGAAAATTCTATATTTATTATTATAAATGCATACCCTTATGTATCCTGGGAAAATAGCTAAACAGAGGAACTCACCCCTGGGGTGGTCCTGGATCCAAGAAGCAATCCAAAACAGTAGTTTAATATCACATTTAAATTACCTATACAATTTTAGGTATTTAATTTAACAAATCCTCAGCCATACGACACCCCATTCATGGGAGCGTATCACCAAGGTACACAAAACAGAGATCAGTTGGAAATTAAACATCAAGACACCTACCTCGATCACCCGAGATCGATATACCTGAACGACGCCATCTGAAACATCCAAGAATGTCGTAGATCTAAGGTAAAATAATTATCGTTCAACCTCAGATAACATCCCTTATAAGAAGAATTGGTATGAACTACTCAAGGACAGGAGAGGGCTTACCCGTATGGTTCTAGGGAGATTGACGGTGCAGAAAACAGATTCCCGGTGCTCGATCTGGATCTCCTCGAAGATCTGACCATCCCTCCCGAGCCTCCCTCTAGTTCAATGATTCCTATGTGAACAGAGGAGGCTACTACCCATTTTATGTTAAAAAAAACAAATTACACGGCATGTAATCTCAACTACATGACCTGTACTTTTCATTTTTTAAACTGTTCCCCTAGAGGCTTCTTGCCGGAGTTGCACTGTTCATCTGTCGACATGAGTACACGGCGTGTATGCCTCCTTACAAGATGTGTACTATCGCCCAGCTGGCCACCGCTTTACTATTCACATGCTGACTGACTACACAGCGTGTAAATACAATCTACATGACGTGTAGTCGGTTTTTAAACCTTTCATCTCCAACATGGCTACATGCCCTGGGTACTCATCCCACACGGCCAAAAGTACACGGCGTGTGGAATAGTAAATGGCCTGTAGTCCCAAAATTTAGGATTTTTTCCCATTTTTCTAATTTTCTCAAAAACAGTTAAGGAACGAAGAAAATTAGAAACTCATACCTCAAGAATAAGAATCATGTTCTTACGAACTTCCCCCCTTAAAGCAATTCATCCACGAATTGCCCTTCCAAGGGTGGTGAAAATATAGCTGTGAACAAATTCTGCCACTGAGCATGTATGTCGGTCTCCCGCTCCCAAGTTTTGTCCTATACTCGGCCATGCTACCATAGCACTCATACGAGAGGAACATACTAGCCTCATAGAACCTTCGTTCTCCTAGCAATGATACAAATCAGATGCTCCTCAAAGGACTCATCTACCTCAAGCTCAACCTCATCGGGCTGAAAGATGTGAGACGAGTCTGAATAATAGCGACACAACTGAGATACATGGAAGACATCATGCATGGCTTGGTACCTCTATAGTAACTGTAACTGATAAGAAACTGGCCCGACTCCCTCCAGAATCTCAAATGTCCCCACATACCTCGGTAAAATTTTACCGTATCCTATGATCCACCTGTGTCCCATCCTAGGTGAAACACGTAAGAAAACCTGATCCCCAACCACGAAGTCCAAGGGTCATCTTCACCAATCTGGATAAGATTTATGATGATATTGTGTGGTAGTCATCCGCTTCTAAATCAACTGGACCGGCTCAGAAGTCTCTTGCATGAGACATGGTCCCAGTAAAGCTGCATCACCTACCTCTAACCAGCATAAGGGTGATCGGCATGGCCTACCATATAAAGCATCATAAGGTGTCGTCTCAATATTTTCCTGAAAACTATTATTATAGGAAAACTCTACTATCAGTATCTTCTTCTCCCAGGATCCCCCACAGTCTAGGATTCATGCACGCAGAATGTCCCTAAGCACCTGTATTGTACGCTCTGACTGACCATCGGTCTGAGGGTGGTATGTTTTTCTCAAAAGAAGTTGTGTACCCAGTGCACTCTGAAAACTCTTCTAGAAACGAGACTTAAAATGGCCATCCCTATCTGAAAAGATAGAACGGGGGACCCCATGAAGACGTATGACCTCTCGGATATATAACTTCCCGATCTCGTCAACTCTGAAGGTCTCCCTAATTAGAAAAAAGTGATCTACCATTGTGAGTCTGTCCACAAAAACCCACATGATATCATTGCTTTGAAGTCACCTCAGCAACCCAGTCACGAAGTCCATCTTGAAATCATCCCATTTCAATGCCGGAATGGGTAAATGCTATAAAAGACCGACTGGACTCTGATACTCCGCCTTCACCTGCTGATAGGTGGAACACCTCATAACAAAACCAGCTACATCCCACTTCATTCCTGGCCACCAGAACTGACATCTCATGTCTCGGTACATCTTGGAAAACCCGGGATGAACTGCCCAAGCTGAAGCATGAAACACCTGAATCAGCTCCTCGCATATATCCCATGGAACCCACACTCGTCCATGGAAAAACAATACTACATCCTTCCCTATCGTCCAATCAAGAGAAGGGTACTCATTTGTCACCGACTCCCACATAACTAGGACTTCTGAATCAGATAGCTCTCTCATCCTTACTCTATCAAGGAGGATAGAAGTCATAGATAAAGACAAAAGATAGGTCTACCCCTGAATATTGTGCACCTCTAAATGTATCTCAGAAAACAAATCCATAATCCGCCATTCACAAGTTTCCTCCTCCACTGCATGTATCTGAGTCTTCCTACTCAGTGCATCAGCTACTTCATTACATTTACCAGGTTTATAGGGAAGCTCAAAATCGAAGGACTGAAGGTACTCAACCCACCTTCGCTGCCTGAGGTTCAAGTCACGCTGGGTAAAGATGTACTTGAGACTTTTGTGGTCCATGAACAGCACAAAATGTTCTACCAAGATATAAGGTCTCCAACAACACAATGCATGAACAACTGCAGAAAACTCGAGATCATGCGTCGGGTAACTCCTCTCATGTTTCCTCAACTACCTAGACCCGTACTCAACTACTCGATTGCCCTGCATCAACACAGCTCCTAGGACAATACCTGATGCATCACAGAAAAATGTATATCTCTTCGCCTACTCTAAGAGTATCTGGATCGGTCCTGATTTCAACTTTCCCTTCAACTTCTGGAAGTTTGTCTCGCAATATTCTGACCAAACGAACTTCACACCCTTTTTAGTCAAACCCGTCAATGGTGCTGCTATGCAGGAGAAATCCTGTATGAAGCGTTTGTAGTAACTAGCCAGCCCCAAAAAACTCCATATTTCAAAAACGTTCTTAGGATGCTCCCAGGAAACTACTCCTCTCACCTTCTCTGTGGCAACTGCAACTCCTCCCTCTTAGATGATATGACCCAGTAAGTGTATCTGGTCCATCCAAAAGTGGCACCTTGAGAGCTTAGAATATATTCGATGCTCTCTCAGTGTACTCAATACGAACTCATGATTGGTGGAATGGTCATGTCGAGTGTGAGAGTACACCCAGATACTGTCCATGAAGACTACCACAAAATAATCCAGATAAGGATGGAGCACACGATTCATCAGAACCATGAAAACAAAAAGTGCATTTGTGAGTCTGAACGACATATCTGTATAACCATATAGAACATACCTGCTCCAGAAAGATGTGAGAGGTATATCAGAAGGTCTAACGCGCAGCTGATGATATCCTGATCTCAAGTGAATCTTCGAGAACACTCGTGCTTCAAAAAGTTGGTCCAAAATATCATCAATCATTGGCAAGGGATTTCAGTTCTTAATAGTCAACTTGTTCAGCATCTTCTAATCCACATAGATTCTGAGGGTACTGTCTGCCTTCTTCTCAAAGAGGACTGGTGAACCCCATGGAGAAGTACAGGGTCAGATGAAACCCTTTGCCAGTAACTCCTCTAATTGTCTCTTGAGCTCATGAAACTCTGGTGTAGCCTTCCTATAAGGAGGAATGGACACCAGAATTTCTCCCGGCACATGCTCAATAATGAAATCCACCTCACGCTCTTGAGGAAGACTTGAAAATTCGTCCCAGAAGACATCCCTAAAACAATCAACCACAAGAGGGAAATCAATATAACAAGTCCCATGGTCATCCAGATATAAGCTCCCAATCTAGGCTGTGATACCACCTCACCCATGATACTCTGGTGCATCTTGACTCACCTGAACATCCCACTCACCCTTTTATATAAACTCTCTGCCCTCTAGTGACATGAAACTCACCCTGCGATGATAGCAATCCACAAAGGCTCGAAAGGGAACCAACCAGTCCCTCCTAAGAATGACATCATAGTTCTTCATCTCTAAGAAATAGAGTTCCCAAAGGAAATGACACCCACCAACCTCTAGGGAGAACTCCTTGCACTGATGCACACTAGACGTTCTAGATCCCAAATGAGTGTCTAACGTCATAACATCAGAGGAAGTAGAAACACTGATCCCAAGGCTTTGCACAAAGGGTAAAGATATAAAACTATGAGTAGCACCCATATCAAAATGTACTGAAGTTAAAACAGAAGATACTAGAATAGTACCTCTAATAGTAGAAGGTCCGGGATCCTGCTTCTGCTGGGTCTGTTGCACAGTATACGCCTGCCCAGTGTCATAGCCCTACGACAAAGCTAGGCTACCCTAAGCTGTCTCGCCCTGCTACCTTTAAGATCCTGGTTTCTGGCTACCAAGACCATGTCCACCATCCCTTCATGCATGCCCTGAAGTATTCCAGTTCCTAGACTGGTAAGAAGCTTGTGGTCCTACCCCCAACACGCAGAGTCATCACAGAACCCCTCTCACTAGAAACTAGTGTAAACGCCCTTCAAAAGCACTGTAGATGACCCATCCTGCCGAAATCCTGACATTCCAATGGGTCACGTGGACACTGAGGTCTCTTGTGCCCCTCCCTACCACACTAGTGGCACATGACCTAGCCACCCGAAACGTTCTTCAAGTTGGTACTTCCACCCTAAGATATTTTCATCTGTCTCTTCCACTTACTAGTAGAAATAGTACCAGAAACTGGTGTGGAACAACCCTAGCCCACACCACTAGATTCCCACAGGCTCCTCTATATAATCAGCACCTGGTTCACAATAGCATGTACTGAAGGAATCCTGAAATCATTCACCGGAGATCAGATGCCATATCGAAGACCATCCTCAATGATTCTGGCTCTCAGCATCTCATCGCCTACCAAAATGGGTGCAAAATGATGATGTTCGGCGAATCGAGTAGAATAATCCATCATCGACATAGCGCCCTACTGCAAATTCATGAGCTATCAAGCTCGATCTTCCCTTAGCGTCTCTGGGAAGAAGAAGTCATAGGAGGATATTTGGAAGTCTTTCCACGCCATGTCTATGTGATGATCTGACTGGGTGGTAACATCCCACCACCTCTTGGCGGAATCACGCGACATATAAGTCGAGAGATTGACCCTCCTCCCTGGAGGCGTCATTAGGTGCTCGAAAATAGTTGCATAGACCCCATACATGACTCCTCATCCTATGGCCCACTATCCTCTGAAAACGTAGGTGGATGCTGCTGCTGGAAGATGGGAGTCAGCTCATCCATATATGTGGTAGCTGACGGTGCTCCCTGAAAGGTCTGCATGAACCGCATAAAGCCTTCACGGAACTACGCCTCTTTGCCTGTGTCCGGTATTACAGCTAGTGATGCATCTGGCTCTGCTGGAGGATCAAATGTTCTGTAAGGGTAAAATAAAACATAGATAATATTGAACAATCCATAATCATTTGAATGCAAAAACTTGAACATAATATCTAAACATCAAAATCTTGAGAAAAGACATAAAGCATGGAAGTATGTAAGGCATATATCATAAAGGAACATCAATCATGATGAAATAGAATGGAAATAAAACATGTGATTGTGGAAAACATTAAGAATAAGATATGATTTCCATAGTATCCAAGGAATTGGTACCAAGACCATCTTAGTGGACAAAGTCTCTTTCTGAATTGAGTTCACTCCTCGTTCCAGTCCTCTATTACTGAATCGGATTAACTTACCGATCTATCCATGTCTATCTCATGAGATATAAATCATTACCCAATTCATTGGAGGGATATATAGGTCTCACCCATCTCATAATGAAATCATTCATTCGTGTGCCACAAAATCATAAATCATACATCATAGAATAGCCCATGTAATAGAATGGGATTCTTAAACATCATGACATCATAACATAATCCATATAAAAAATGGATATCATTTCATTATTAGAAGAATAAAACCGTGTAAATAATGGATAAATTACACTTGAAACAAAAACATATTATATAGTTTCATTTTAGATGGAAAATATTTTTGTTAAAACACATTAAATGAAATCATGAGGAAAATATCCTTTCTTCTTCAAAATCATTTTATTTTCAAAAAATGCCATGACATTTTAAAAGATAAGGGTTTTGTTGAAAATAATCATGCAATATTTTATAGGAAGCTTCATGAAAATGAGGCGTTCTAAATCTGTAAAAATCTGTTCACGCCGTATAAGTTAAAAATAACATTCTCCTCGTACTTTTGTTGGAAAAGTCAAAAAGTACCACGTATGGTAAAAAAATATTCCTTACATATAATTTAGTAAAAGTAAAACAAATTTAAAAGGGACTTTAAAAATACATGAAACCATTTTTAGGAAACATGTACATGGATGATAACAATAACCCCAGTAAATACTTACGAATAAACAATCTCATATAAGAACGATATTATAATAATTATCCCTTACCTTACGTCTGATATGCTTCGTATGTATCTGAACGTCTTCGATAATGATTTAAATAATGTCATTTTTTTATTATAGAATCATATTAATTGTTATGATATCATATATGGTTCACTTATGACTTTATATTACCCATTCTTTTGTAAATTCCATGTTGAAGTAGCATTTTGGGTAAAATCGTTTCATTTATCGCACGTGTTTCGAATTGTTGTTCTTGATATTATTACTCATATACTGATTTACATAATTCCAGAATGTAAAACATGATTTATATATAATATATATTCATCATAAACATATATATGATAGATCAATAAATGGAATGAAATACACCGTTCATGGAGACGGTAGGTCGTACGTATGCATGAACGCTATTTTCATTTCCTTCTTGAATTGAATGGAATTAAGTATATGAAATACACACATATATATATATATATAAATCCAGTATCATTATTATTTCATATATTTCATTATTATTAATTATATATTCTTTATAATCATTAATGACTGGTTAAAATGGGGAATTAATCTCATCGCGTCGTGGAGATGGTAGTCCGTACGTACGCACGAACGATGATATCATTACCATGATCGTGGAATTGTATTAAAGTGTATGTATTATATTTCAGAATCAATATCACTTTACAATAATCATATATAGTTATTTATTTATACCATTATATCCATCCATGTAAGGTGGTGGTGGAAAAACTGATTACACGACGACGCGGAGACGGTATTACGTACGTACACACGCGTGGTGATTTCATTTTCTCTAGGATGGATAGAAGGTGAAATAAGGCTGTTTCATATTTATAATAACATATCAGTATATAAGTAATACTTATGTTATTACTTTATAATGATAAAACTAATGAAGAATAAGTATAAGAAGAAAGAAACTTGAGAGAATCGGAAGAAGTGATTACCTCTTCTTCGACGCACCTCCTTTATGCCTTCTCTTAAGGAAATATATTTGGTATTTTGATAATACCATAACCCCCAGAATATTTCTAGTGAAGTGGAGAAGAGAAATTGGCAGGGTTTGGCCAAGATTCAAGGCTTAAAAGGGTGTGAAGAGAAGAGGGAAGTTGTTCCCTTTTATAAGGGAGGAGAGGGGCACCTTTGGAAAAACTAAAAATATTATTTTATAATAAATTCATATTCGGTTTATAGTAGCTCCAAATTGATTTATTTCTATGATAATGTTTGTATGGGTCGAAAGTCTCTCAACCAATAGGTTTTATACTATATTAGGTTACCATTTTAACCTTATCTTTTATATTTATTTCTAAGTTAAATAATTTAACTTTTACCGTGTCTTCTTTTTTTCTTACACTATATGCTTAATAAACATACTATAACAAGCCAAACAAACCCCAAGTGGTTCATTATTAATATATATATATCATTATCTAAGTCATTTGGCCGAAATTTTTAGGAATAAAATAAAAATTAATAATATAATATTTTAAAAAAACTATTTTATGTCAATTTTGACACTATTTGGTACTTGATTTTGTTTGAAAATCATAACAGAATTATTAGTTCGAACAAAGTTATTTAAATCAATACTAAAATGAAATATTAACATATAAATCTTTTGGAATTCATAAAAAGTCTAAAATTACATTTATTTGGGTATTTATAACATTGATTATGTTAATATTTCATTAATAAGGTAACTACTGTATCATCATTGTGTCATAAATAAATTAAATTATTTGATGTATAAAAATTATAAATAAAATACCATTATGTAGGAATTTTTTTTATTATAATGAATATTTATAGTATAATTTATCTTCTGTATAATCCTATATTAAAAATGATTTAGTTATTAAACTTTCATTTTAACTATTTTAGCCCTTCTTTAAATAAATTAATAATAAATGTCCTAATCTAATCTAGGTGGACCTAAATGGTCATATATTATTCATAAGGTTGTTTTTGGAAGAATTACACTTATACAATTGAATTAGGACATGTGTTAGGATAATAATAATATCATTTTTACACTTAATTACCCTATTAACTTTTAGCCGTAGTAAATAAAAGTAAAAATTTACTATTCACCGAAAATTATTTTCATCTCATTGAAATGATACATGAATCAAAAAATGTTACTATAATTGATCATTATATATATCACACAATAAGAGGTATCTAGATACATGAATCAAAAAATCAAATGAATTTAATATCATCTCACAAATAATTGACTCACAAGAAACAACCCCCTTTCACAGATCATCAAAATGACTTAATAATTTCCATACCCATCAATCAATAAAAAACATCACATCAATATAAAATATAAGCCATAGGGTCATAGTTCAATAAGGATAACAAGGGAGTCTCTCACACCTAGAAAACATAAGATATATTCGTAAAGATCCAAACGTGCCATCAGTGAATATAAATTTAAATATTTATCCACTTACAATAAGTTTGTATTCTGTTTAAAATTAATCTTTAGAAACCAACCCATTGAAATAAATTTCCAAAATATTCCGTTTTTATAGTATTATATTTGTAAATTCATAAAATAATATACATATTTTAACTAATAAAACCAGAAAGGTTTAAAAAATTAATTTATTTTAAGACCTAAATGGGGTTATGTATATATAAAATAAAAATTTAATTTAAATAAATAATCATTATTTGGATACATAGAATTTAATACACCACTTTTAATTCTATTTTAAAACATTGTTGAAGGATAAACCCCATCCTAATAGATAATAAATACATTTTAACTAATTTACATGCCTAATTTTTCATATAAATATTTTAAAAATCCCGAATCACAAAATATATTTTTATGTAAGTAAATAAATAAAAATAACTACTTATTTTAAAATAAAATAAATATAAGTTCCATTTTTTATGATGGTTACCACTTCAATAAAAATAAAGGGGCGATGATAATTCCATTTCAAAATGAAGACCCAGTTGTAAACAAATCCAAACCATTTTAGGGGAAATACCAATTTTGATTTTTTAGAGGAATATAATTCTAGAGAATCATCTTCAAAAGATGAGTTACAAGAGTAATAGAGTGATTTAACTAAAAAATCTGGTGAAATGTTGGATTTTGGAATCAAAAGAATTGTGGAGGTAGGGTAAGACATCTAAAACCAGTCCCTAAGAACATTCCAATGATATATATAATGGGAAAATACAATTAAAAAGTGTGATGGAAAAAATAAAAATCATAAATATTAGACACATATATATTCAATATGATTCGACAAACCATGGAGAAAACTTGTGGTTTCATTTGAATGAGAACTCTTCACCTACATTCCATGGATAAATAATTTTTATGAACTAAAAAATATACATAAATGTCTCTAAAAAGTGTTGTAGTATTGTCTATGAATTACAATCAATGTTTTAAATATAATATTTTTTAACTCCATACCACCTGACACTATATAAAAATTAAATATTTTAAAACCAAAACACAGAAAGAATACTGTAAAAAATTTAATGAATTTGATATTATATACAATAGGGTTTTGAGTGAAAAACTCCTACCATGACAATTTCATCCCTCGGAAATTCTCTAGTAAACGATGAATTAATAGAAAACAAGTTACAATGATAACTCAGAGAATTAGAGTATATGGAAAATGAATCCGCTATAGAGGGAATATAGACGCATAATCCTCCAAATTAAATACAACTTCTCTACCCATCTAGATAAATCCGAAAAAATTATCATATGCCTCCAATAGTTACAGTACCTTATTTCAAAGATAAATAATACAAGAGAAAAATATGGGACACTGTTTAACATTATGTTTATAAATTATGTAAATGGTTTAATGAGAAGATGACACTTCATGATACCACATCATTATACATGAAAAAACATTTCCATGAATCTCCAAAGAAATACAATATTATTTCAAAAATTATACCTCTAAAGATTCAACTACAAAAACGTAATTGAACACACAATTCAAGTAAAACACATCATCAAAAAACTGTTAACAATATAAAATGAACATTAACCACAAAAATACAAAGGAAGAAATAAAATTAATTCCATAGAAATAATAAAAATGGGATATAGACTAGAGGATACAATAAATATTATGTAAACTAGAACAAAAAATTGGAATATCAGCACTTTTTGTACATAAAAAAGTTAACACAATCGAGGGTTCAACGTATTAAAGGACCCATCAATCCAAATATCAATAGAAGTAACAAATAAGATCACTCATACATAACCCATAAGGAAACCAACATAAAACTTGACATAATAAAATAATCACCACAATGATCTATAGAAGGAAACCATATACATCAATGTATTAAAAAAACAAAAAACATGTACCATCTAAAAAATCCAAAACATCTTACACTATAGCCATAATTCGTTGAAATATAAAAAAGTAATTTAATAATAATATATTGTAATATGTATTTTCATTTTATAATTTTTATGTAAATAGATCATTCTTTTAGAAAAAAACTCAAATCTGTTGTGATATATTAAAATAATGTTTCACACTTTTTGTATAACCATTAAACAGGCAGTTAAAAATAAAAATAGCCATATTATGAAATTTATGAAGGAATGAAATGGCATTGAGAAGTGGAAGTATGATATATGAAAAAAAAAATTTATCATCAGATGAATATATTCTTATTGGTATTTCCTATAGGAAAATACAATGATGAACCAAAATACTTATATTTTTTTAGAAACCATATATAAGGTAAATTTAACATCATAGAAATTTGACTAAAATCTATACTACCAAAATCCATATCCCTGATTTCAACCAGTGTATGCCTTATGATTATATCAAACATACAGATCTTGAGGGGATCTGTGACTATGAATAGGGATTGTTTAAATAGGAAAAATTAGAAAAATAATTTATTTACCACATTTTTTTTGTGTTTATTAATTTTAATGAAAAATGATGAATATTTTCTTTAAAATTATTTTAAATAAATCTAAATACTTTAAAAAATATTTATAAATTTTATAGTATTATTTATATAGAAATTTTGTTTCTTTGCATTGAAAATGTCAAAATTGATAACATTTTGATTTCACGGATTTTTATAATAATATTGGATTTTAAATTAATATTGATGGAATATCAATTATTCAAAAACCATTAATTTTTTGAAATCTTAATCCTCCATGAATGAATTAATCATTTTTTAAACCATTTTATAGAAATTATATACATATATATATAATACAGATTAGTTAAAATAACTATGTTGTATTTATAAAACCTATGTATATCATTTTTAAAAAAACTATTTTTTTACTCTGAACCCTGATTTATTCACTTATATTACAAATTTAGTGTTTCCACATTAATTATTTTATTCCAAAAATATGGATTTCATATATTAGATCAATAATATCATATTTTAGAAAAAACAATACATTTTTTGAATTTAATTATCATCGCTGTCGTAAAATTTAATGACCTTGATAATGGTAAAACTATTATTTTAATGAATTATTTTATTATTATATTATTATTATTATTTTATTAATTAAATTAGTCACTTATAAATTTTTAATTAAAAAAAATGACCCTATTTTTTAGAAATAGTAACTCATTCAGTTTTTAATCAATAATAAATAGGATTTATGAAGCAAAATGTTGAAAAAAACATATTCCTCAAATAATTATATATATAATGATTTAATGTAAACATAATTTATATGATAATTAAAAATATAATTAGAATTAATGTCAGTTATGTTTTGGATCATAATACCTGTATTTTTTAATATGTGTTATTAAATATGGTTTTTATAAAAATATTAGTTGGGTAAAACTAGTTACCTTCATAAAATAATGTTATGATTATATAATTAAGAACATATTACACATAAAATTTTTAAAACATATGTGGTAATTCATTATTAAGGATGTATTAACCCAAGATCACCCCACTATCCATTATTTTAAAATTTTTGAGTCGTTGAACCTTCAATAATATTATTATTTAACTGAAAATGTAAATGGTATTCACAAAAATTATCTTTTATTTGTTTAAAAAATGGGAAATTTTCACCCCTTTATGCCTCACTGATCCCATTAGATTACATATTTAGTATCTATAATTATTTCCCACCCATAATACGACCCCATTATGATAAGCCTATGGTATCAATTACATAGCCTTGGAACTTCATTTCTATAGAGAGTTTCAATAGACTGTTCAAGGTAAAATATGAGAATTACATAAACCACAGACATTCTTCTTAATAATTATTTTTAAAACCATCCAAAAACATTTAAAATAGTGATTTAAATATATATTTATTGTATTTAATTATTGTTATATTTTAGAAAAATCTCTTATTTACTAAATTCTATTTACATAAAAAAATATATGGTCATTAATTGTTTGTTGTGCAGACTACCACCTCCATGAAGTAATGTTTTATATTTTTCATCTTGATTTTAATTCATTATCCAAGTAACAGAAAATATAATTCACCAACATAGAAAGATTAATTACAATATAATTTCACGACACAACCAATAGAGCAATGCCATACTGCTGGAGGGTCGCATGTACCAACCACAAGAACATCACTAATAGGATAGGGGCTAGGGAAAAGATTCGGAAAAAATTAAATAAAATTTGAATAATTTTCCTAATTTACTTGTAGGAATACACACAACCAACTCCATGAAAATATAAATTGAAATTCCTATAAAATTTTATTACATCTCGAGTAAAACAACGAAAATAGTAACCTCTATGTAATACATAGGAATAAAATACTACTACCCAAATCATAAAATAAAAAACTAAATAAACAATAAGAAATGATGTACCAACGTGAAGACCACTAGAAAATAGGAAAGACATTGGGGTCAAGGCTCTGGAACTCTATGTCTAACTACCAAATATATCATTACACCCATGAATCATTATGCTCCATTGATGTCACCACTAAAATACCTTCAATATATATAAGAAGCGGCATGTGATGGAGAATAAAATTATAGGTGAGTATATATATACCCATCATGACACATTAAAAATAAAAACTAAACAAATATAATGAAAAAATATGGGTCATCGAAACATATGAAAATAGTGAAATAAAAACCCAATATATATATATTCATAAAAAAACCATTTGTGAGAGAGGGGATCTCTATATCATATCCCCTTCATTATTTATGAGTCTTCAAATAGATCCAAATTTACATTTATGGCCCCAAGAAACTCACAAAACCTTCCAATAATCTATTTGGCTATAATCCACAACTAAGGAAGCTTATAGACCAATTGAGGTCCGACACTTAAATGGAACTTAATGATAGTGGATTAACACCACATAAATAGAAGACACATGCCTTATTTTAGTGTGGGGGAGTACTGAATCTACCTATGTAATGCTTATGGGGGACATATACCCTAGTTTGGTAGTTGAGTACCAACCCAACATCAATTTGAATATCCTACCTCGATCACTACAATCATCATATATCAGATAAAGGATATGAATTATCTAGAACCGTCAAACAACATCTTCTATGTCAAAAAAACTTCTGCCATCATGTTCTAGAAAGGAATACACTTTGGATATGATACTTTTAGAATAAAATATGATTTCTTTCGAAGTTTCTTTGAGAGGATAATGAATTTAAGAGAAGTTCATTGTGAGATCATATGGTCTCATGGTGTGTGACATTACCTCATCTCCCTTGCATGTTCTCAAATAAAAACAAATTAAAAAACTACGTGACACTACACGATTTTTGTTTTTTATACATGGTTTTTCCTAGCCAACATGGGACAACAATTTAAC
This sequence comes from Viscum album, assembly GCA_963277665.1. Classification (NCBI taxonomy): domain Eukaryota; kingdom Viridiplantae; phylum Streptophyta; class Magnoliopsida; order Santalales; family Viscaceae; genus Viscum; species Viscum album. Next base: position 457,073,747 of record OY728142.1, read on the forward strand.
TTTTGACCATATCTATGTACATCGGCCAATTCAAGTGTACATCGGCATGCCTGCATATGGTGGTCTTGTTAAACTACCTGGTTTTACCCATTAACTAATAGCATAGATTTGTTCCTTGATCATTCAATTCCCATTTACTCCTAAAGTGTCAAATGTGTGTCCAACACTCTATCAAACATAATGTTTTCTACTTAGTTCATGCCGTGTAGTTTATTTCTACAAAAAAATATATGATTCTTCACACATATTTTGGCTCTTTCTTTTCCATTTCATATCCCACTATAAGACAAACAAATATTGTTTGATAACACCTCCTACCATCAATTCAAATCCTATAATGGAGATAAATAATATTTTTTCACTCTCCTAGATGTTTTTCATTCATTCAAATGTGATTACCATTACCCATTGTCTCCCAAATCCTATATCCTCAATTCACCACTCAATTCTTATATAAAAAAATTATCCATTAATAAATAATCAAACCCTTAATAGTTCACATAACTTCTAATACTATAGGGTCTTCATCATGATGGAAAACACCTTGGAAATGTATGTCAACAAACCTATGGTCCATCATTGAATAATCGAATGAATGGTGGGGAAAAAGAGAAAAATAGGTGATAATGATTTATGTCCAATGCAATTTGGTCCAACAATTGATAAGTAAGGGATCAAGTGTAATCACATCGCATAACCAATTATATTAATAATTTAGGAAGAAAAACTAGATTAATGGATCCTAAAATGGGTAGGTAATTGAAAAAAACATACATAGATAAAAAATTACAAAATCAAAAAAAAGTTATGAAACTAAAATTAATGATCCCAACCCCAATTCTGAATTTATCCTTGGTGAAGAATGAATTCTCAAGAGATGAATATGAATTGTGTTTGATGAATGCTTCTCAATTAACCATTATATGATAATTTTTTCATATGATTTTGATATTTAAATGAATAATGATGAAACTACTCTCAAATCCTCTCAATGTTATAGAAAATTTGATTTATAAGAATATTATTAGAAGATTTTAAATAAAATAAAATATTTATTTATTTATTTAAATTTAATACATGAAAAAAAGACCATATCTATTTGAACATTCGAAAATGACCAACCATAGTTTGCACCTAGGGAAAAAACTATGTTTCAGAATCATCTGGGTTCTCAAATTTCACATTCTAGGTCCCAAAATATATGGAAATAAATTATACAAAAATTATGAATTAATTTAAAAAATATATAAATATTTTTTTAATTGAATTATAGGGTCCTAGGATACCCAGACACCATGCTGATTCTATGTATAGATCATGATATATACATAAAAATATTCTTAATAAGAATTTGTCAAAGATAATGTCACTACATTTTTCTTCCATTAAGAATTTTTAACGTAAAGAGAGAACGCTACATAATGAGTTTATAGAATTGAGTGAAAACTCGAGTCTCTATCTCTCTACAAAAATCTCCCTAGATTGCTCTTTTGCACCAATGCACAAAAATCAAAATGATAGATCTCTCTATTAGTATCTTCTCATTCTAACCCTAGGTCATCACTAGGTACAAAACAATGATATCTCCATCCTTTATTTCTTACACCTACACATCAATAACGTGTATTGGATCATGCACATATCCCCACAGTAGCAATATATGCAATACATTATTCCCTTTATCCTAATATGGAGATAGGGTAGGAAGTATGAAACCACACCAACACCCTTTAGGTCCCAAAAATCCTGATGATTATTAGAGGTAGATTTCCTTCAAAGAAAAAACTCTATAATTCTAATAACCTGGAACATCAAAGGAGAAATTAGTCTCCTTAATCAATCTCAAAGTTCATATAACATCAAAATGTATTAATTTTTGTTCTTTTAAATTATATAATAATTAACTCATGCATCATCTAAAACATCTAAAAAATAAACTTCACCATCCCTATCCCAACCAGAGACATCTTGTCAATTTCATTACAGCAGAAGGGTGGAATACAGGGTGTCCAATATATGGTCAAAAAATTATGATACAAAGATAGTTTATTGATAGATAATATTATAAAAAATCTCAACCAATTTAAATTTATCCTCTTATCTCTGGTCAAAATATATTTCCCATGATCTCAGCATATCCACCAATACATGGATATTCCACTCAGTTTGATCATAATTCTCGGTTGATATTTTGTACTCATCCTGTACTAGGTGTCAATGGCCACCTATTAGCCTCCCATCATCCATTATGTTAACCATGATTCATAGTCAGAGACATTCATCCTGGTTACACTATGATACCATATGAAATTAGGCATAAACAACTACCCTACAATATCCAACTAAAATATACATTATAATGGAAAGGATCATTTCCATCTTGGTGATGTAGTTTATAATCACCAAGATTAAATCATGGAATATCAATTCTTAAAAAATCCCAATAATAAATTTAATGGATGTTTTATCACATTTCTTATTAGAAAACGCAAGAGGTTATGTTAAAAAATCACAAGCTAGAGCTCATCCTTCAAATAATGACATGTGACATGTAAGAACCCCAATCTTTTTTTGTATGTTATCCTTTTCTTGTCGTTTTTTTTGAAAAAGAGGAATTTTTAGAAATTTTCAAACTACACGTCTTTCACTTTATGAGTACACTCCATGTACTTGGTTACCATAGGTAGATGTGTGCTGGCCTTATAGTGGCTATGCACACGACCATGTGGAGGTGACCAATAAGACACATCAAGAGGAGTGCGGAAAAGGGAAGTACACACCGTGTATTTTGTTTTTTATCATTAAAATGACTGGGGTCACGTCTTATCGATAGAAACGTATTCTTCTTCGACTTCATCATCCGAGAGCATTGTACGGAAGCAGATCTTTGAAGAGCCCCCAATATAGCATCCGTACTCGGAATCGAACAACGTCAGTTGTGTGGGAATCACATCAGTGAGTTATCTCTTTCTCTAGTGTACTATCTACTTATTTCTCATCTCTTGTGATATATCATGGGTTAAGATTTTTAATCATTTTTGTAGATATACTACATTCTATGTCATTCCAAGGGTTGACTCCAGAGTATATCGATCTCAAAAAGCCGATATATGTGGTTTGTTCCTTTCTGTTGATGTTACTTGAGTATTATGTGCATTTTTTCCCAATATCGTTGAATGAGGTATTGTGTATTTACCATTTCACCCTGTTAATTGCCTGCTATGCGGTAATGTGTAAATAAATGGTAATTGTATGTGAATAGGGTTTTTTCTATGCTTTGGATGTGCTTACCCATGCATGTTCAATATATGGATGTTTGGGCCTATTTAGCCGTTAGGATTACTTGATGTTTTCCATGCCGAGTACTGGAGGATGGGGTGATTATTTTAACTGACATGATCGAGATATTGTAGACTATTTAGAAAAGTTTTTATTGAGGTTTAATTTGGCCAAATTTCATTTATATTATCGTTGACTTACACAGGTCTATGAAAACCTAGTGTAAGAGACTATAAGGGGGATTGACCAAATGAGCTTCCTCATAGAGACTTTCATCAATTTAGACAATAAGAGGACTGACTAAGAGAGAATACATAGAGATTCTTTGACCCCTATAAGATATGAAGTCATTCTCAGAATGAACTGGCTAGTTCCATTCTACGATGTCGTCGATTGCTTTCGTCGTAGGATGATTTTCATGTCACCAGAGGGTGACTCCTTTCTTCATAAGGGTGAGTGGGATGTCTAGGTGAGCAGAGCGGTACTTGAGCATCATGGGATAGGATTAGTTACAGCCTAGATTTCTAGTCTAGATTTGTATGACCAGGGGAATTCTCATTTAGACATTCCTACAGTGGTGGATCGTTTCAGATATGGATTTCCAGAAGACTTTTTAGGTTTACCTCCTGAGCATGAGGTAGAAATTTATATTGATCTTGTTCCAAGAGCAGCAGTAGTGTCCATTCCTCATTATATGATGGCTACACTATAGTTGTGGGAGATTATGAATTATTTGGAGGATTTACAGGAAAAGGGTTTCATATAACCCAGTACTTCTCATTTCTATTCACTTGTTCTATTTATGAAGTGGGTAGATTTTACACTTATGATTTGTGTGGATTATCAGATATTGAACTAGTTGACAGTCAAGAACTGATATCCCTTACCCAGGATTGATGATCTCTATTATCACCTTCAAGGAGCCTAGGTGTTTTCAATGATTGACTTGAGATCCATTTATCATCAGTTGAACATTAGACCATCAGATATACCTCTCACATCTTTCCAGATCAGGTATAGTCTATACGAGTATGCAGTTATGTCGTTCAGTCTCACAAAGGCACCTGATTTTTTCATGGCACTGATGAACTGAGTGTTCCATCAACACATGGATTACTTCACGGATCTCTTTGTGGATGATATCTTGGTTCACACTAACACTCGACACGACCATGATACCCATCTTGAGATCTTTTTGAGTACATTGAGAGAGCATCAGTTTTATTCTATCCTCTGAAAATTCCACTTTTTTATGGACCAGATTCACTTTGTGGGTCTTGTTATCTCAAATATTGGAGTATAAGTAGACCCAGAGAATTTAATATCAGTAGTTTCCAGGGATCATCCTAAGAACGTCGTTGTGGTATGGAGTTTTCTAGGGATGGATAGATAATACAGATGATTCGTATATGACTTTTCATGCTTAGCAGCACCACTAACGAGTTAGACTAAGAAGGGTGAGATGTTCATGTGGTCAGATTCTTGTGAGTCACTCTTTTAAGAGATCAAAAGGGGATTTACATCAGCACTGGTACTAGTCTTTCCAGAGCCAAGAAAAAATTATACTGTATTCTGTGATGCTTCAGGTATCTTGCTGGGATCTATGCATATACAGGGAGAATGAGTTGTTGCGTACGGGTCTTAGTAGTTGAAGACACATTCGAAAAATTACCTGACACAAGATCTCGATTTGGCCGCAGTTTTTCATGCCTTGCGCTGTTGGAGACATTATCTTATGGGAGAGCATTTAATTGGTTTTCAACAAACATAATAGTCTCAAGTACATCTTCACTCATCATTATCTGAATTTGAGATAGCAAAGGTGGGTTGAGTACCTTCACTCCTTTGACATTGATCTTGCCTTTATAAGTGGGAAATACAACACAATGGCTGATTCATTGATCATGAGGACTCAGATATTGTATTTTCAGAAGGCCAACAGTGAGTGGAAGCTTATGCATCTATTCTCTGAGATGCATTTGGAGGTGCACGACTGATAGGGATAGACTTTACTTTCTTCTATGGTTGTTACCCCTACTCTTCTTGATCATGTGAGAATGAGGCAGTGATTAGATTCAGAAGACCAAGTCCTATGGGAGTGTTTTTTAGGGGAGTACCCTATTCCAAGATGAACCATATGCAAGGATGAGTTCATGTATTTCTAGGGGCGTTTATGGGAGCCAGCAAAAGTACACGAGGAGATGATATGGGACTTTAATTCCTTAGTATGGGTAGTTCATCCTGGTGTTAACAAGGTGTATCATGATCTATAGTATCTGTATTGGTGGCCAGGTATGAGGTGATATGTTGCTGGTTTTTTCTTGATGTGTTCCACATATCCCCAGGTTAAGGTGGAGAATTAGTGACCTGCAGGGCTTTTGTAGCAGTAGCCCATTCATGAGTGGAAGTGGAACGATGTCACGCTGAATTTTGTGACATTTTTACAAAGGTCTCCTTGAGGGAATGACACTGTTTTGGTTTTCATTAACATGCTAATGACGGTTTCTTACTTCGTTCCAATCAAGGAGACCTTCAGTGTTGATGAGCTGGGATGGTTGAACATCCACGGGATCGTACGTTTAAATGGAGTATCAAAATCCACCATTTTAGAAAGGGATACCTGATTTATTTATCAGGTTTGGAAGTGGCTTGGGATTTCATTGGGTTCACATGTACTTATGATTACAACTTACTATCCCCAAACAGATGGGCAAACCGAGTGTGCGATTCAGGTGGATGAGGACATGCTTCATGCATGCATCATGTATTTTGGAGGTTCCTGGGAGAATCATATACCACTTGTGGGTTTGTCTTATAATAATAGTTTTCAAGTGAATATTGAGATATAACCATATGAGGCTTTGTACGATAGGCCATGATGATCACCCTTATATTGGCTGGAGACAGGAGAGGCAGCTATGTTGGGACCTAACCTTGATTAGGAAACTTCAGAGCAAATAGAGTTGATTTGGAAGAGGGTGTATACTGCACAGTCTCGACCGAAGACTTACGCACATCTATAGAGATTACCTATGGAGTTCACGGTCGGAGATTAGGCTTTCTTACGTGTCACACCATTGTTGGGGAACAAGAGTATTAGGATACAATGAAATATTTTACTGAGGAATGTCGGGCCTTTTGAGGTGTTGGAGAGAGTTGGGTATGTTGCCTATCGGTTGCAGTTACCTCATAGGTATCAGGATATGGATGATTTCTTCCACATTTCACAGCTTCGACGTTACTTCTCAAACCTATCTCATGTCTTCCAACCCGAGAAGGTTGATTTGGATGTAGATGCATTATTCGTGGAGAATCCTATCAAGATTATTGATTAATGTATGAAGGTTCTCTGGGGAATGTTTGTTCATCTGGTATGAGTGCAATGGCAGAATGGGTGAGTATAGGATGAGACATCGGAGAGGGAGGCCAATGTATGAGCTCGGTGGATGGTGCATTTCATAGATTCTTCTCCTCTGCCTCATTTTTAAGGAAATTGGGTGAATATATTCTTTATGGGGAGAAGTTTGTAAAACCCAGAATCTTCTTCTACTATTATGTTTTCCTTTTTTATTCATTTTATAGATGAAGAGGAATTTCTGGGAATTTTCGAAGTACACGCCGTGTACATTATGAGTAAACTCCGTGTAATCAATTACCAGAATTAGACGTGTGTTGGCCGTGTAGAAGCCGTGCAGAAAGCCATGTGGGGGTGAACTGGAGGCCGCTTAAAGTGGAGTATAGAAAAGGTGAGTACACATTGTGTACATAATAAGTACACGAAATGTATTTTGTTTTTTCATCAAATAGACTGGGGCAACGGCTTATCGAAAAAACATATTATTCTTTGACCTCATCATCTGAGAGCACCGTATTACCGCATATATTCGACGAGCCCCCGAGAGAGCGTACATCCTCCAAATCAAACACTGTCAGTTGTGTTGGAATCAAATCGGTGAGTTCAATCTATTCCATGATCTCTATCTACTTATTTTTCTTCTCTCTTGATATACCATGGGTTGATCATTTTATACGTTATTGTAGATCTACCACATTCTAGGTCGATCCATGGGTAGACTTCAGAGTATATCGATCTCACAATGAAAAGGTAGGTGGTTTTTTCCTTTCCATTGAATGTCTTTGAGTATTATGGAAGCATTTTCCCAATGACCTTGAAAGGGGTATTGTGCTTCTATCATTTTACCCCTGTTAATTGACTGCTATGCTATTATGTGTAAATAGACTCTAATTGGATGTGAATAGGCTTTTTTTCTATTCTTTGGATGTGTTTTTTCATGCATGTTCTGTTTATGTCCATTAGGTCCTATTTATCCATTAAGCTTCATTGATGTTTTTCATTCCTCGAACTTTGGGATGGAGTAATAATTTTATATCACAATATTTAGATGTTATAGACTATTTAGCCATGTAGTTATTGTGTTTTTCTTTTCTCATATTTCCTTACTATTCTCATTGACTTACACTAGGCCGTGAGATCATAGTGTTGGAGACTATAAGGGGGATTGACTGACTGAGCTTCCTCAGAGAGTATTTTAGAACTTTATACTATAATGGGATTGACCGAGTGCGCTTCCTCAGAGAGCCATTGAGCACTATAGACTAGAAGAGGATTGAATGAGGTAGCTTCCTCAAAGAGTCTTTGACCACTTGGGTCTATGAGGGGAATTTTCCATGTCTTCTTCCTCAGAGATTTCTTAACGACATGAAACTATTCATAAAATTGAAGTGTGAGCTTCCCCAGAGAGTGTTTTGACCTTGGAGATATAAAGGCAATTGACCATGTGATCTTCCACAGGGAGACCTTAACTACCTTATACTATAAGGGAAATTGAGTGTGTGAGCTTCCTCAGAGAGTCTTTTATTTTAAAATGCTTAGGACTATAAGTTCAATTTTCTGAGAGAGCTTCCCCAGAGAGTCTTTGTAATATCCTTCTTTTAATTGAACAAGAGGGTTTAGGCTAAGAGAACTAAGTAGAGGGTTCCATGTTTTTTCTGATTTTGTTCTATAGAACTGATTGCATTAAATCAATAGGACTGGTTACTGTAGAGTACTTCCATGATTACGGATTTCTTTTGTTTATTACCTACCATTAATTCATTAACTGTTATGCACATATCGTTCGGTGATTTAATACATCTATTTAGTCTCACACCCTATTTGGGATATGCTTTTGGGTCGAAATAGATTATATTGCTGCAGGTATAGATAAGGGAAAGCACCATACTACTTCAGGTACTTGATTTCTTTGGAGCTGGAGAGTATGGGACAAAGAAAATCCTTGTGATGATGAAGAATTTTTTTATCTGTTTTTATTAGTACATTGGCTTAGTACTATTCTGTATTCTAGAATTATGATGTGTTTGGATATTTTCCTATAAAAATGTACCGGGCATAATTTTAATATATGTACACTCCATCTGTTTAATTTTTCAGATATCCACTGTTTACTTTTGTATGGATTATTACAGCTTCCGTTATTGTTATCTATTTTTCTCTTCCACTGTGTTACTCTACCAATGAGGGAATAGTTTTTCCACTATAAAACCCAAGGCCGTCACTATTAGTATACAACCACTAGAGTTTGGGGAAATGCGCTTGAGGTGATGTGACCAACTGGGTACGGGGATCCTCTATGTGGCTTCCAAAACTGCGACGTTACATGAGACACTGAGATATGAACTCATCTACACAATGCCTCATGCAATACCACTATTTTATTCAAATGATTCTTTTGACAACATTAAAAAACTATTATGTGAAAACAAGGGGGTGTTTGAAAATTCCACATCACCACCTCTCACAGTGTGATTGGAACCTCCATCCATCCCTGTAAAAAAATAATGTTCTCACATACTTCATAAAATGCATATAGTGAATCTTTGGACAATATCTGATCATATAAAACCTTAAAATCGATGGTTCCCAACTCGGACTCTCTCATACATTGAAAAAGTAGTGGAGTCACCAATATCAATTTATGAAAAACTTAAACCCTCTCATATATCATGGATAGGTACAATTGAGTCAATTCCCTTGTTTCCTCTTCCAAATTCTGATAAGGTGACTTCATACAAAATGAATCTACCCTCATGTCACCCTCCCTTGTATTATTTACAACCTCTAATAATAGTAATTCATGAACTATAAAAAATTTCTTTTTATTTGTTTTATATCTTTCTATGAAAATTTATTCATGGAGCTTTATAGGTTAGAGTGGACAATAAACTAGCATCCAAAATGATATTGCACAACATATTTAGGGCAGATATTACCACTCCCAACTCAAGGTCACAAGACATGTAGTTATTCTCATGTGGTCTCAACTACCTCAACACTTATATGATCATTTTATATCGCTATTATAACATGAAACTCATCATAGATCCGTGTCATTGAAAAACAATACTTACTCAATGCCCTCCTCCAATAGTCTGAACATAGGGACACTATTAAGCCTCACCCTCAACCCCTATTTATATATCGAACACTTATTTATCTAGATAAATTTCATCGACTTTTGAATCAAGGATTTTAAATGGAATTAATTCCTTTATAAATATTCTATGAACCTAATGTAGTACCTTTCAATGATAGGAAATGTGTACACATGTTTCATTCACTTGGGTGGAACATATGAATTCAATACATATATATTCACTAGTTTTATTGAAAAAATATGCATGAAAATGACATTTACCAAAAAGTAAATGTCAATGATCCTTAAATAGAACTTTGAGAGATTACAAAAATTGAAATTATTTAGAATTATGTCAAGGAACATCCTTAGATTTTCTTCATACTCCTCCTTTTAAAAATACTAAATGTGAATATTAATAATAATGATAACAAAGAATGAGTACAATAATAGTTGGATGATATGATTCATAAGATCCATTAAAATATTATGGGAAATAGTCACAACAAAAGAAATTCCAAATAACTAATAGTTTTCTTACTAACATAATAATTCTATATTCAGAATATCATTCATGTGGACATCAATATAGTGGTATCGAAAACATCAATCTAACATTGAGAACTAAGTTGAACCTCTCAACTAGATAGAGAGGTATTCAATCATATGTATTGGAAAATTGTTATTTAATTTAACCTAATTCAAGTGATGATAATCAACACATATCATTAGGAACATATTCTCCTTTTTCATTAAAAGTAATTTATATTCTCAGGGGGATACAATGGGTCTAATTAAATCCATCTCTTGAAGGACTTTTTACCACACCACCCTCTCTATGACCCATATTGGAACAGTGAATTATTTAAAAGGAGATATTAGTGTGGTTTTGATATCCATGTAAATATAGATATTCCACTCATCCAAAAAAGGTATTTTAAGAATATATTCACTGAATAATTCCAAATACACTACAATATCTGACACAATCTACAATACTGAAGAGAAAACTTAATCAATGAATAATATTACAATATTATGGGTGATGTGCTGTAGTTTCATGCACCTAAGACTCACTCTATCATCCAAGTGATCTCTCTAAACTATAATGGTGAATCTATTCCCATAATTACAAATGAATATATATCATCTGTTATTATAGTAAATCTAGTCCCATTCTAGGGAAAACCATTCAATTCCCACGATATTGTTACATGGTATCATCAATACCATCAAATGTTTTGATGCAAAAATATCTCTATTTAGCACCATCCCACATTGCAAGTAGATATGTGATGTTGAATAAACACTCAATTTAGGAACCACAATAAATACTTACTTCTTTAAAATCTCAATTGGAATATTCATGTATAACATAGTGGATATAAATGCAATGTAATGAATCAGACATGTGTCTACTAGTGCTGTTTAATGATAATAAAATGCCTGAATCATACATTGAATAATTTCATGTGCATCATTTTCATATCTTTTCCATATTTTATAGCTACCCACGGCCCCAAAATCCATCTCAATATACCTACTTTGGGCCACCTAGTTGTGTTGGTGGATGTATCTCATAGAATATCCCTCCATTAGACGATCGTCCTTCTAGATCTCCACCTTATCTTTTATCTTCACTGCTTCCCTTGGGGTTTCTTAGTCTATAACTAGGAGATCAATGGACCCATTGATGACTTTATTGTGGGGATCCATTTACTATCTTACATTCTTTATTTGAATGTTGTATTGGGCATTCACATGTTATGTAACTCCACCCACCATAGGCATAAGGAAATTAAATTGGTCTGATAGGATTCTATATTCAATCCTAGAGTAAAAAATACATGCATCTACATTCGAGATGTAGAATACCTCATCTAAAAAGACCAAATATCTATTTCCTTATAACAACTGTACTTTATATATAATCATTATTTTCACTCTCAACTCTAACATATCAGCTTCCCTCTTCGTATAAGATCTCAATAACTAGATCCCTTTATAGAACTAAAGAATGTTTAGCATAGGATAAGTTGATAATTCTAGCATGGGTTTCTCTATAAGGACCCCACTTCAACATTATTTCAAGGAATAATACACCCCACACTATATATAGGATATAACATGTGGTGTTTTTGAATTGAATAAGATAACCTGAATATATCATTTCACCTTTCTACCCCTCATGAAGATATTGAATCCAAATGGGGAATAAGAATGAGGGGTAATACACCTCGTGAAATACATATAGGATGTCTGACCATGAGAGCAGCATATCATCTGGAGTTTCTAAAAAAGACTCTACCAGAACCCTAATGATACATGAGAAATAATATTTTTCAATGTCTTAAAAATACGGCATACTCAGACCAACAACACCAAAAAATCACCCCCAACCATGTGTGTAGTTTACATCATACCATCAATGGTATTTGACATTGAAACTCATGTATTATGATAATCATTTACAGATCATCAGCATTACCTTTTTGTCCTATCACCTACTTGATGGGTGGGAGTGTTTCTCTCAACCCATATAGAGGATGAACCTTGTGGGATTTCCACTTATTTGAAACCTCACCACTCATCAAGATCTTTTTCATGATCCAGCATTAGATAATAGGATGTATGTCTTCATTTAGTCAATAATAATGTGATAAATACATTCCATGACTTGATGAGATGATGTTTATAGGGTATGAATCAAGAAATATAGTTAAAGGACTCGATTCGAGATGATAAATATAATATTATTTCTAATAACCAATGTATCATTATTATGAGTTTAGAAAAAGTATTTAGAGTCATGTTATATTGATACATGTTCCCAGTCACTAATAATATATTTTATGGAGTAAAATAAAAACTCTATAAACAGTGACATAATTTATCTAATTCTATAAAATTTCATAAAAAGGGGAAACACCAAATTTGATCCCAAGGAATGAACTACTCTAATAAAATTATTTTGTGAAGTCAACCACTAAGACACATGTAGATGGAACAATTCCATGAGTGAAAACCAAAATCCTACATCCAATTTATTTGGGCTAGTGATAATAGTTAATATAAAATTAAAAACAGGATGACATTTCCAAATGTACCTATACACATGCACATAACCATCTTCATGAAAAAATGCATTTGGTTATAAATAATTGATTAAAACGTCTTGAGTAAAACCATATATGAAATAACCTATAGAGAATATACTATAGGAAATTGATATAAAAAAGTTTAGAATGGGAAAAATAAGAATAATCGTAAATTAAATACTAATATAAAAACTACTTGAAAAATAAGAAACCTAAGGGATCCTGGATTCTAATATCAATGTTTTAACTTTATATGTGGTCAATGAACCTATTAATTTCTATGCTCCACAGATGTTGACACAAAAAAATCTCATTCGGGGGTGAGAAAATATATGTATCAATTATGATTGTAACACCCCATGTAAATAAGGAATATGACATTTTCATATTTATCCATATTTGTGAATAAAATATTAATATAACTTTAAAGGGGACTCTATGCTCGATGGAGTACCCAACACACAACAACGAGTTTCTTGGGAATCTTACGTTGCACTCTAATAATAAATTAATATTATTTTAAATGGTAGTTAACATGTAGCCATTGTAATGGCGGGAATGGATAGAAATAACTAAAATATGATTATATATGTTCTTAAATATTTTTACATTTATACAATAAAAGATAAAGGCTTAAAATACGGAAAGAATTCAATTTTAGGTGTATATGCCCTAGTTTTCACTAAAGGATCACTTATCACCTTTTGATGGAGAACCGTCATTAAATATAGTTTTGTTCACTCTTAAACATTCTTTTGGACCAAACAAAACTCTTATTAAGAATCGGGACATCAAAATTTACTTTGTGTAAATTTTTGGTATCTTTCAGATAAAGTTCATTTTTTTAATGAATAGTGTAAAATGTTGTATTTTAATTCAAAACCAAATTTTAATCTAATTTATTTATATGATTAGATTATATTTTGAATTGGTTTTAAAGTGAAATTAGAAAATATTTTTACCAATAAATCCAATAGTGGTCCTTGGAATCAATTTCACTTTGAAATCAGACTTAAACTAGTGTCAATCTTTTGATACTTATTGTTTCATAAAACAAGCTATTTGTCATGACAACGGGAATTAATTATTAAATTAATTAATATCACTTATATGTTTTGAATTTTGTAAAACAGACTTCATTTTTGAATTCAGAATATCAAATATAGCTTAGGGTGAATTTTTGAGATTTTTCTGAAAAACTTCAATTTTTGATGAATAGTGAAACCACTAAGTGGTACTTATAAAAACTGATTTTCCGTTTAAATGAAATTTTGCCATCATTGTGTTTTGATTTTCAAAAATCCGACATACATGGTTGTCATTAAGAAGTAAAATCTGGTTCAATGAGATTAAAATAATTTTTTTGGTGAATAGTAACTTATTAAGTTTTTAATCGCGATTAGTGGTAATTAGTGTAGTTTATGGTAAAAATAATGCTTTAATAAAATGAGATGAGCTTGACACATGTCTTACCCTCATTGGTTGTATCATATCCGACCAAGACAAGACATGGGTCAACTTGGGGACCCCATGGATCCACTTTGGTTGGGAAATGACATAAATAACATTTTATTTAATGTAAAAGTAAAATTGACACAAACATGATATGTTTTACTAAAACAATTTTTAAGTGGGGTTATACAAGTCATCTTTTTGATTATAAATATTCATTGGAAAGCTAAAAAGATTAGATACATCATAGTAGTTTTTTTTATAATTTTTAGACATTAAATAAATTAAATTATTTATGACATAATAATGATGCAGCGATTACATCATTATTTGACGATTTAAATAAAATGGAAAGATAATGTAAAATCTATGAACTACACATGTCCAAAACATATTGTATGAGTGGATTTCGAAGACTTATCACCTTATCCACGAATTATATCAATGTGGGACCTTTTGAAACTGATACACATTTTCAAATAAAGTAATATTTCTTTACTTTCCAAAAGTACCCCTCCTCTCCTCTTATAAAAGGCCCCCACCTCTACCTAATTTAACACACTCCTCAAGCCTTTGGCTCGGCCAAACCCTGCACATTTAGTCTATCCACATACCTCTCCTCATCCTAGAGGATTCCCTTTGGGAAGAATCCTTTCAAAGGAATCCTTTAGGCTCAAATCAAAAGGAGTTACACTTTTAAAGGAGATTAAAGAACGATCGAGTCAAGTCGGACCCGAGGTAAGGGATCCTACAACTCTCTTTCTTTTTAAGTACACTCTTTTATGTCATTTATTTTAAGCTCATCTTTCTTATGATTGGGATGTTCTTTTATATTACATTTACTGTAATTTTTATGTTCATGTGATGAGAGACCCTATTCTCTCTCATCAATCCATTTTGGAAGTTTTGAGTGGCGCCGTTAGGCTGACAAACTTTCGTAAGAGATCTAACCTCTCTCTTTCTTTTTATGTACTCTCCTTTATGTCACTTATTTTAAACTCCTCCTTGCAATGTTGGGGAATTTTCTTTTATATTCCACTTGCTGTAAATTCTATTGTAATATGATGGGATAATCTATTTGATCTCATCAATCCATATTCGAAAGTTTTATGTGGCGCCGTTAGGCTGCCGAGTTTTCGTAAGGGATTTATCATCTCACTTTTATTCCCGTGAGATTTATGCTACATTCGCCACAAATTCCATTGAGTGGTGTATTTACTGCCCATTATTCTACTCTTTGTGTAATATACTTTCGTTTATTGGTATTTACATCAATGACCTATTGTCTTTCTTTCATGGGGTGTATGTTTTGAAAGATACCCAAGTCGGTAAGGGAACCTCTCACCCTCCTATTTTTTAAAATACTTCTTTTCTTGGGTCTTTTAATTTACATATTGTTATGTTGTGATATGTTCTCATATATCCTTATTGCTGTAAATTTTATGTCCAAGTGATGAGATACACTTTTTATCTCTCATCAACTCATTTTGATGTGATGTCGTTAGGCTGTCAAGGGAACTTTTTAACCCAATTTCGATTTCTTTGGGTTCAACATGTAGTCATTGAATATGTCATCCTTTGAATATGTGTGAATGACCTTTTATTGTTTTACAATTAATATCCAATTATATTGGGTGTATTTATATTTGTCACACATAATTTTGATATTGATTTATCCTTAATTTAAGGATACCTTCTTTATAAGGGATTTCATCACATTTGACATTTCTATTGAGGGTTCATTGTTGTTATTCACCAATTCACTCTTATATGGTGTATATACTGTCCTTTGGAGTATTATATCATGAATCCATTTATTCTCATTAAATGTTATCCCTAAATTATTGTATTCAAATGTCTCTAATTTTGGTAAAAACCCTTTGACCAAAATATCGCTTTAAATGTTTTAATGACTTTTTCTTATTAATATCCATGTTTTCAAAATGGTTTTAAGGATTTATTTATATGGATATTAATGGTTTAAAATGTTTAAAGCTTCAAGGTGGTATGGGAAACATTTATTCAAAAATCTCTTTATTAAATGTTTTAAATGGTTTTGAAAATGGTTTTTAATGGATTCGTTATTTCAATATCCTAAAATGTTATATTGTGATTGAAATGTGGAAATGTTATGTTTCCTTTATGCATGTTTTATGTGATAAATTTATGTTATGGTTCTTGGGCAATGTTATGAAAACGGGTAGTTCCGTGATAAACTAAGGGCGGGTGAGCCCGATATAGCTCTCCAAAGCATTGGGTAACGCGAAGGAGTGAAACGTTAAGGTTTCTCCGAAGAGATTTAGGGAATATACTGTGATGGGTATTCCAAACGTAACCAAGAGGGTTACTCCCTACGTAAGAATGTTATGAATGCCTCAAGTTACCTTTATGTCTTATGTTTTCTATGATTTATTCATGATTTGATATGCCTATGTTTTATGGGTAGAGTATGATTTCATTCTTATGTATATATGAACTCATGTTTCCTTTCCATATTTATATAACCCTTACTGAGCTTTTTATGCTCATCCCAAGTTTTTGAAATGCTTTTCACAGGTCAAGGGAAAGGTACATGATGTGAAGATAGTGTCAAGAATGTGTCAAGAAAGAATCTGTGTTTTATTTTAAATAGGTTTCCATTTATGGGAAGAATGAATATTGTCTTTTATGTAACCACCTTGTTTAAATGTGGAATGTAATGCATGTTTCATGATCTAATTCTCTAAAACTCTAAACCTGAAAAGATCCTCAATGTGTAATCTTGTAATAACTCAAGTTTATGTAAGGTTTAAGGCTGGGGCCTTATAGTTGGTATCAAAGGTCGGTTTAGATAACTTTAGAGGTTAGGGTATTCTTTAAGCATAATTGGCAATTACCATAATGGTTAGGATTTCAGAAAGAGTCTTAGTTTTAGATAAAGTGAATGAGTAAGTATATCTTATTGTCTATATTACTCATTAGTACATGATGGTTTTGTTGATATACTCACACTGACCTTTTTGGTTTTAGTAAATGGCTGGATCTAGCAGGCACCAAAGTAACAGTGGATGTGAAGGAAACTGTGACAGTTTTTTGAGCAACCAACTGAATGATATTGGAGCTGCAATGAGAACTGTTTTGATTATCCTCAACCAACTATCTGGAGTAATGATTTACCACCTAAACCTTGGAGATTTATCTAAGGCATCATATATGCAAGAAACAAATCCCTACGGATGTACAGGTAATAATCATAAAGGTAAGTGTGTTCAAAAACCTATGTCTCAAAGATATGGAAAGAAACACCTAGGAAAATGTTTCAAAGGGACATAAATATGCTATAGATGTGGAAATGAAGGTCATAAAGCAAGAACCTGCCATGGAAAAAGGAAGCATCCAGTTGACTCGAGGAAAGGGAAAGAAGTTCTTTCTGAGGGATCAATTGAATGTTTTAAATGTGGTGTGCATGGTCATTATGCAAACACATGTCCTATGAAGAAGTTTCGTGAATGGGGTCACCAAGAGCGTACCAATATTCGTTTACCAATACCTAATGCCATTCCGATTGCGGATGAAGAAACTTAAAATGACCAATCAAAGGTATGTACTGTTTCATGACAATTGTTTTCTTATTTTGGAATCTTAGGATTTGATTCATGATTTTGTTTGTAGGAAAGAGGTATTTCGGAATAAGTTGGAAAGGAATGGATAATGGATCATGAAGAATGTTGAATGAGTAAGATGTCAACATATAAGGGCTTCAAGAGTTAGGGTGAAATTATTAAGAGTATTAAGTCTCTTTTGATGATGGGGTTACATTAGAAGACTCTTTCTATTATGTGTAACCCTGATGTTTAATATAGGAAAATTTTATTCAAGTAATAGTTATCTTGTCTTTTGTAGACATTGTTATAAAGAACCATTTGGGTTTATATGATCCTTACTTTTCAGGTAATTATGGGTTACCATATGTTATGATTGAAGTGAAAGGCATGAGATAAAATTGAGGTTAAATTATGTTATGGTTATTATTGATGATTTTATCCCTTTTTGGGTAATTATTTGTGAATTATATAGTTTTGGAAAAAGGACAACATGCAGACCGTGTGACAACCCGTCGCGTCGGACAATGCTACGGGAATCGAACCCACAACCAAAGTTCGACTGGTATTTATCGCCTACCACTGGACTACGTGAAGTCCCTGGATAGTTTGACTGATTCTTTTTAGTTATATGATTTTATGAATTAAGAGTAAGTTGATTTTGGAGGATATTTGATTAGGATAATTACTTTTCAATGTGAGACTTTAGGAGCAACTGATGTTGTTTGGAGATAAATGTTACGATTTAACTTGGAAGACTATATGACTAAATCCTTCAAATATTTGGGTTTCAATCTTATATTTGTTTATTTTGAAGAATTTTATGGACAAATTGTTTATCGGATGGTCCTCGTTGATCTTTGGGTTTTGTTGGACAAATTTTGGAGATTAAGAATAGATTTCCTTTTTATATGGGGTTATCCTTTTCTGGATTATCTGATCTTGTACTAACCTTTTTGGTTTTGGTTTTGGTTAAAGCCTAAATACATGGGATGTATATAGTTCTCTTTTGGGGATTAGGTGATTCTCTAGAAGTTGATTATAGTACTCTTAATGCGAACAAGTCTCCCTAAATACTCGTCTTTCGGAAAAAATATGAGTTTGACTAAGGAATCTAGTAAAAGTTGAAAGTCAACATGATAAGTGATTATGCTTCCTTATGAATAAATTACTCAATAAAAAGTAACTTAAAACAAAAATATTGTCTATTAACTTTTCCTACTGGGGAACCCAACACCGTTTAACCCATCACAAGTTTGTGATTTTCTTATTGTTAACTTTCTCCTAAACATGTTTTCTATCACTCTCCATCGGAACATGACCCTATGTTTGCTCCTCTATGTCCATATTTTCATACATAGAATCCTAGTATGGGTTAACTCGGGTGACCTCTGTGCTTATCTTTCTTTATTTTAAAGTGATTGTTTTACCGACTCTTGTTCTGATGTGGGACGTTCAAGGATGTTTCCAAGCGCAATTTTAAAATTGCGAGGACGCAATTCCCAAAAGGGGGGAAGGATGTAACACCCCAAGTAAATAAGGAATATGACATTTTCATATTTATCCATATTTGTGAATAAAATATTAATATGACTTTAAAGGGGACACTATGCTCGATGGCGTACCCAACACGCAACAACGAGTTTCTTGGGAATCTTACGTTGCACTCTAATAATAAAATAATATTATTTTAAATGGTACTTAACATGTAGCTGTTGTAATAGAGGGAATGGATATAAATAACTAAAATATGATTATATATGTTCTTAAATATTTTTACATTTATACAATAAAAGACAAAGGCTTAAAATACGGAAAGAATTCAATTTTAGGCGTATATGCCCTAGTTTTCACTAAAGGTTCACTTATCACCTTTTGATGGAGAACCGTCATTAAATATAGTTTTGTTCACTCTTAAAAATTATTTTGGACCAAATAAAACTCTTATTAAGAATCGGGACATCAAAATTTACTTTGTGTAAATTTTTGGTATCTTTCAGATAAAGTTCATTTTTTAATGAATAGTGTAAAATGTTGTATTTTAATTCAAAACCACATTTTAATCTAATTTATTTATATGACTAGATTATATTTTTAATTGGTTTTAAAGTGAAATTAGAAAATATTTTTACCATTAAATCCAATAGTGGTCGTTGGAATCAATTTCACTTTGAAATCAGACTTAAACTAGTGTCAATCTTTTGATACTTATTGTTTCATAAAACACACTATTTGTCATGACAATGGGAATTAATTATTAAATTAATTAATGTCACTTATATGTTTTGAATTTTGTAAAACAGACTTCATTTTTGAATTCAGAATATCAAATATAGCTTAGGGTGAATTTTTGGGATTTTTCTGAAAAACTTCAATTTTTGATGAATAGTGAAACAACTATGTGGTACTTATAAAAAATGATTTTCCGTTTAAATGAAATTTTTCCATCACTGTGTTTTGATTTTCAAAAATCCGACATACATGGTTGTCATTAAGAAGTAAAATTTGGTTCAATGAGATTGAAATAATTTATTTGGTGAATAGTAACTTATTAAGTTTTTAATCGCGATTAATGGTAATTAGTGTAGTTTAAGGTAAAAATAATGCTTTAATAAAATGAGATGAGCTTGACACATGTCTTACCCTCATTGGTTGTATAATGGCCAACCAAGACAGGCCATGGGTCAACCTGGGGACCCCATGGATCCACTTTGGTTGGGAAATGACGTAAATAACATTTTATTTAATGTAAAAGTAAAATTGACACAAAAATGATATGTTTTACAAAAACAATTTTTAAGTGGGGTTATACATGTCATGTTTTTGATTATAAATATTCATTGGAAAGCTAAAAAGATTTCCTACATCATAGTAGTTTTTTTATAATTTTTTGACATTAAATCAATTAAATTATTTATGACATAATAATGATGCAGTGATGACATCATTATTTGACGATTTAAATAAAATGGAATGATAATGTAAAATCTATGAACTACACATGTCCAAAACTTATTGGATGAGTGGATTTCGAAGACTTATCACCTTATCCACGAATTCTATCAATGTGGGACCTTTTGAAACCGAAACACATTTTCAAATAAAGTAATATTTCTTTACTTTCCAAAAGTACCCCTCCTCTCCTCTTATAAAAGGCCCCCAGCTCTACCTAATTTAACACACTCCTCAAGCCTTTGGCTTGGCCAAACCCTACCCATTTACTCTATCCACATCCCTCTCCTCATCCTAGAGGATTCCCTTTGGGCAGAATCCTTTCAATGGAATCCTTTAGGCTCAAATCAAAAGGAGTTACACTTTTAAAGGAGATTAAAGAACGATCGAGTCAAGTCGGACCCGAGGTAAGGGATCCTACAACTCTCTTTCTTTTTAAGTACACTCTTTTATGTCATTTATTTTAAGCTCATATTTCTTATGATTGGGATGTTCTTTTATATTACATTTACTGTAATTTTTATGTTCATGTGATGAGAGACCCTATTCTCTCTCATCAATCCATTTTGGAAGTTTTGAGTGGCGCAGTTAGGCTACCGAACATTCGTAAGAGATCTAACCTCTCTCTTTCTTTTTAAGTACTCTCCTTTATGTCACTTCTTTTAAACTCCTCCTTGAAATGTTGGGGGATTTTCTTTTATATTCCACTTTCTGTAAATTCTATTGTAATATGATGGGATACTCTATTTGATCTCATCAATCCATATTCGGAAGTTTTATGTGGCGCTGTTAGGCTGCCGAGTTTTCGTAAGGGATTTTTCATCTCACTTTTATTCCCGTGAGATTTATGCTACATTCGCCACAAATTCCATTGAGTGGTATATTTACTTCCCATTATTCTACTCTTTGTGTAATATACTTTCGTTTATGAGTATTTACATCAATGACCTATTGTCTTTCTTTCATGGGGTGTATGTTTTGAAAGCTACCCAAGTCGGTAAGGGAACCTTTCACCCTCCTCTTTTTTAAAAGACTTCTATTGTTGGGTATTTTAATTTACATATTGTTATGTTGGGATATGTTCTCATATATCCTTATTGCTGTAAATTTTATGTCCAAGTGATGAGATACACTTTTTATCTCTCATCAACTCATTTTGATGTGATGCTGTTAGGCTGTCAAGGGAACTTTTTAACCCAATTTTGATTTCTTTGGGTTCAACATGTAGTCATTGAATATGTCATCCTTTGAATATGTGTGAATGACCTTTTATTCTTTTACACTTAACATCCAATTATATTGGGTGTATTTATATTTGTCACACATAATTTTGATATTGATTTATCCTTAATTTAAGGATACCTTCTTTATAAGGGATTTCATCACATTTGACATTTCTATTGAGGGTTCATTGTTGTCATGCACCAATTCACTCTTATATGGTGTATATATTGTCCTTTGGAGTATTATATCATGAATCCATTTATTCTCATTAAATGTTATCCCTCAATTATTGTATTCAAGCGTCTCTAATTTTGGTAAAAACCCTTTGACCAAAATATCGCTTTAAATGTTTTAATTACTTTTTCTTATTAATATCCATGTTTTCAAAATGGTTTTAAGGATTTATTTATATGGATATTAATGGTTTAAAATGTTAAAAGCTTCAATGTGGTATGGGACACTTTGATTCAAAAATCTCTTTATTAAATGTTTTAAATGGTTTTGAAAATGGTTTTTAATGGATTCGTTATTTCAATATCCTAAAATGTTATATTGTGATTGAAATGTGGAAATGTTATGTTTCCTTTATGCATGTTTTATGTGATACATTTATGTTATGGTTCTTGGGAATTGTTATGAAAATGGGTGGTTCCGTGATAATCTAAGGGTGGGTGAGCCCGATATAGCTCTCCAATGCATTGGGTAACGTGAAGGAGTGAAACGTTAAGGTTTCTCCAAAGAGATTTAGGGAATATACTGTGATGGGTATTCCAAACGTAACCAAGAGGGTTACTCCCTACGTAAGAATGTTATGAATGCCTAAAGTTGCCTTTATGTCTTATGTTTTCTATGATTTATTCATGATTTGATATGCCTATGTTTTATGGGTAGAGTATGATTTCATTCTTATGTATATATGAACTCATGTTTCCTTTCCATATTTTTATAACCCTTATTGAGCTTTTTATGCTCATCCCAAGTTTTTGAAATGCTTTTCACAGGTCAAGGGAAAGGTACATGATGTGACGATAGTGTCAAGGATGTGTCAAGAAAGAATCCGTGTTTTATTTTAAATAGGTTTCCATTGATGGGAAGAATGAATATTGTCTTTTATGTAACCACCTTGTTTAAATGTGGAATGTAATGCAAGTTTCATGATCTAATTCTCTAAAACTCTAAACCTAAAAAGATCCTCAATGTGTAATCTTGTAATAACTCAAGTTTAAGTAAGGTTTAAGGCTGGGGCCTTATAATGATTCCCTAAAAATTTTAAAGGGAACAATAGAATGATATAACAGAGGCCACCTCAACCAATTGCAATAAGAAAATTAAATCACAATACATAAATGATCATTATGAAACACAATATAGAGAACTGATATAACAATCATAGGGCCCAACCATATTCGAATATTATTCCTCAAACCCAAAAATACAATATCCAATTCATATAATCATTCAGAACAACAGAAGAACCTATATGTAGGTTCATTCCCCTCACTATTTTTCTCCATAGATAAAGGAAACATGAATCCCATTTTAGAACCTATCTGTACCAAAGATCATATATGGGGAATTAAAAATCCCTAGATAGAAGAACAATTCCATGATTTAGTGTTTGAGAGTACTTACTCTACTTTGTAAATAGTAAGGGGACCCACACCTGACTATGGAAGGGAATTACAAACCTTGGTATAACATTTACGAATTTCATTGATCACTTCTTTCGATAGGAATCCAATGAAGAGGAATTATCATGTAAACCACTAAAATCACATAAATTAAGCCATAAATAATGATACAATCATATCATATGAATACAACACCCTAGAAATAATATTTATAGGCCGAAATAAGAATCATACGAAATGATATATGAGAGAAATATGTTTTTTGGATATGTGAAATATCTATATGAAAGGGTTATACAATGTGTGACTTCACCTCCTCACCTATGTGTGCACTCCAATGGAAAAAACCTGGAAATACATATCACAATACAAAATAATATACATGTTATAATTGACATGCCTCATCAAACCATGAACTATAGGTTCTTTTCTGCTCTATATCATGTACATGGTAGGGTCTGGGTATCCTAGTCGTGTTAATGCAAATGGTCATGCCCATATGCATGTCCATGTTCATGTATGTGTAATTATTGTGTACATACTATGATATATGCACTATTCCAAATGTAATGTGGTGGGATACCATGTAATTAAATATTTATATTACCTAAAACCATATAAATTTTATCTTGGGGACTAGAAAATCATGTTTCATCATTTTATACATAATGTTTTCATGTTTTTCATAGAAAATTTAGTTTCATTATGAAGATTATAGACCCCCTTCTCCACATCTATCTAATCATTTTTCAACCCATAATCTAATTTTACGACCTTTAGACATCAATTTACGGCCTCTAGTGTCTATAAATCATATTCAATTAACCTATTACAGAAGTTCAACTTGTTTCTCGTAGTTCCTACCGTCACCCATCACTACTCCAGATCCCAGATCTATGAAAAATCACCCATATCTTACATATCACATTGAACAATCAATAAACCATTAATTTATTTATCATTAAAAAAAATCTATAAACATGATGGTTCGATCATGGCAAGAACTTTCATGACTATGTCAAACTAAAAACCATGGTCCTATAGTGAATTATGTTATAAAAGGTTAAGGAAAAATAACAAAAATGGTTTTAATCATCATTTGATGATATGATACTATTAAACAGTCTCTAACTGTTGGATCATTTGTGATAAAATTTCTTAACAAAATTAATATCTGATTTAATGAAATATAATTATATAATGGTCGCATGTGAAGGTTGATTAATATAAAATCAACATAAATAAAAAAGAAACATTCCTATCAAAAAATGGGTGTAATCCAGAATTACAAAAACTGACATTGATTTACGGTTGACAGTTGGTGAATTACCCATTCACTAGTATAGATAATTGTTAGTTCCCACCTCATACTTCTCAATTCACCATGATCCAACAATCATTTTCCTTTTGATCATGATTTGTAAAATAAATATGTTTCTCTTACACTCAAGCCCACTATAATTTATAAGATAGGGTATTTATTGAGAGGCAATTCGGAATTATAAAATAAAATATATAAATAAATTATTTATATTAATTTAATTCACATTCCAATGACTGCATCCCTCGTAAAGTTTAACGTCCACCAATCATAGGTCATACCATATATATAGTCTTCATTATAGAATCAAAAAAAATCTTGAACTCCCAATTTCATAAAAAATGGGACAGCCATTTTAACCAAAATGATTCTTACACATGAAATATGATATATTAAAATTTTAAATTTATTTAATTTTCAACCCCCAATACACTCAAACATTGCAATGAATCGTAGGATAAATCCATATATTTTCATAAGAAAATTAAAATTAATATCAAATAAAAAATAGATTATCTACATATAATGATATTATAAACTTCTTTACCCATACTCACCCATTGAGATATGTCATATTCATGTTTGGCATGGATTTTCCACGTACTTAACTAATTCAATTAAAATTTTTAATTGATTTTTATATGGGTATAAATACTAAAATTATTATATTTTATTATGAAATTTATGATTTATTTTTTGTCATTAAATAGACTTTTTAATTCAAATTTCCAAGATAATATGTCTATAATGGATATTCACATAACCACTTGTAGTCCTCCCTATACAAAATAGGCTTCTGACTCATCGTAATGACATGTACACCAATTGTGGGGATACTATACTCTTAGTACCACATCTATTCATAAATAATACATTCATATATAAAAATGTATCAACTTGAATATAAGTCACTGGAAAAAATTTCAAATGGAGCACATGTCATATAGGTAAATAAATAATCTTTGAAAGTGGAAAGAGAAACAAGTGAATATGTATAGGTAGATTAAAAAATAATATAATACTAAGGAAAAATACTTCGAATTCTATCATAGTTCCACTACCAGCACTATGCTCCTTGTCGCAACCATCATCAACGACACCCATTCCCAAGTATAGACCACGTCACATTATTTATAGATGCACATTGATATTCTCATTTAGGGTGTGACAAATATTACCAAATAGAACTAAAACGATAATTTATTAAAATGTTTTCACCGGTATAGATGGTGTATGCCTTGATAATGATAAATGATCAAGATATCCTACACCATTATATATAATAAATGTAATAAATACATAGCCACCACATACCCTATCTATACATATATTAGATCTATTCAAGAAGTATGATCGATATATTGAAAATGAGTTGGATATAACAACAATATTATTGAATTATTAGTCTATATCCTCAATTTATCATGTTTCGTTTCAGACACAAGCTGATCTAGGGAACATGTATTCAACTTCGTTAATGAATATAGTTTTAGGAATGTATCTTAGTATCTCAAAATCATAATTTTTTTTCTCTAGTCCCAATTGATATAATTCCAATCTCTTGTTTAGGTGTCCAATTTCCTCATCTTGGCATGTTATGTGTACTCCCCCTTTAAGGGGTATAACTATTTGGATATTTCACCAATCATGAGTACCACACAATACCTCAAATGCATGGAAATAAACACAAAAAATAAGATAATAATATAACAATATAACACATCCTCATAAGAATATAGTAGAAGAAAATAAGAACATGGGATCAACATCACTCATGGTAACAAGTTACACTATCAATAATCCTGAAATCAATGATCCTATATTGATATAATGGTATATACGAGCACCCTAATGCAAAAATAATCAACATGGAAAACAAATAATTACAACATAATAACTAAAGATGGTGAAAATATTATACAATGTCAAAAATAGGTATGTAAATTTATTGCTCAAGGTTGTTGACGATGTACATCAGTGTTCATCAATTGATTGAGGACCGAATCATATATCACTCTTATGGAGAAGGTTTTCACACATCAATCATGCCTAACATGGGTTCTGGATCATCATTTAGGAGGATCATAAGGGTGTCTCATAATGGTTCCATACTAGGAAGAGTTGTTATAGGATAAAATACCCTAATGAGTATATCAATAATGACAATGCTAATGTATGTCAAAGGTGAGGAATCCAATTAACTATTTCCATTATCAGTCCAAGAATAAATCATGAATTCAATGTCACATTTATATGATATCCTCGGGACTGGAAAATATACATCACACCATTATAAACCTATCAATTGAAAAAGTATTCGATATGGGATTTAGGAGGAATGAGTTCTCATTATGGTATTTCTAAAAAAATATTTTGAACAATAAATTGTCCATGATGAGTTTTCTACACCTAAAAGAGATTTTATTTAAATATAGAAAAGTACAATAATATAATTAATCACATTCAATGGATTATGATTCCTCAATAAATCACTCAACAGTAATAGGGCATGGATGTTGATTAGTAAATATATACACAAAGAATATTAGTAATTGTTGATTGATTTAGATCTGATCAAGAGTCGTCATACAACTCCCTAGATCAACCAATTATCCATGCTAAAAGAAACAGTGCGTCATTATATCATCATTGGAAAAAAAATTGTTATAGATCCATGTTCTTATCTCATAATGAATTATAATTTATAGTAGATCGAGAGAATGGTAATTATTCTCATGTCAACGGTTCAATACCACATTAATTATCTTATGGAATATAAAGGGAAGATATCATTAGGGATAGAGAGGGGAATTGAAAATAAAATAGTTTGATTGGGTTGGAATTGGATAATAAATAATTTTCAAAATAATATAGAATAGAATAATCATTTATGATATTTAATGCACCCTTATCTTTAAAAAAGTTTGTAATAGTAGAACAACATGGGTTTTTCTAGAACCACATGTAGGTTGATGGGGTATGATGTATCCCATTGCCTTTGAGACACTACTCTATGTTTATTGTATATGTTTACAACAACCAATCTACCTTCTAATATCTCATATCATCAACCATCGATTCAAAATACAATTATAATTTCATACTAACATCCAAAAAAACCCTATTTGTTATTAAATAATAAATGATATATTTAATTAAATTATTTTTCATTTCCATCAATAAATATGAGGAATATTCAACTATACACATCTAAATACTTCTTATCCCATGATGTACAGTCAAGGATATGCTAAAATTACTAGATCCATTAGCCTAAATAATATTCAACCTACTAAAAAGTATCTTTTTGAATCTGTACATGATGACATAGAAATAATACTTTTGGTATCAAAAAACCTTGAATGACATTTAAACTATATTACACTATCCAATCTATGTGATCTATATAGGATCCATCAGGATCTAGCTCAACATGATCACAATTGATGTTATGCATGGGTTCATGCATGTAACTCTAGTAATGAGACACAAGAAAAAGATCAAACATACCATGGTAATAAAATTTAATATACATATGATTCTATTTCGTCCCAGTCTACTCAGTAACCATAAAGAACCCAACAAATGTTGACACTATCTTCCGTGTATTTATAAAATGATGGTGGCCTAACTGAAGATTCACTCATGTTAAATATTAATCTAATATAGATCACATAAATGTCTCCTTCCTTTGGTTGACATAAGACCTATTCATTTGTTGAATAATAATAAACCTATATAAAATATTCACTACTCTATCAATGGTTTATTGAACTATACAATGCCCCACATCTACTACCTCACATGAATTCTGAAAAAAAATTACTGAACGATACAACCTACCATAAAGAAGCATACAGAGTAACATCTGAATCAAATCATAGTAACAATTTTTTATTGGAACTGAACTATGTCTATTCGATCAACCTAATATCCATTTATTTTTATAATATAATATCAATTAATATCATCATACATTCAACTCTTTTTCTCTAAATGTTTTTCATTTATAGAATGGTTTACTGTGATTAATCTATTCTATGCCACTAGCTCCTTAAATAAATCCTAAAAAACCAAGATAATATTCAAAAATATATTTCATATATTGTGATCTTGGAAGCTCCATTTGAGTACTATCTCATGAAAGAACTACTAAAACATCTCATCTACTATGCGAATCTCATATACAAGTATGAAATTAGCAACATTTATTTTCCATTAAATAATAAACCAAAAAAATTTCACAGCTCATCAGGTTCCTAGAAACCCATCACAATGTTCAACATGATTACTTTCCAATTATATATGTCAATGTCGTGTGGATTATGTAAACCACCTGGAAATTGGTGGTCAACCTTTATCATCTTGAATGTAAGGCATCTGTAACAAGTATTCTAATGTCCCTATTCATCCATGGAGACATGAATATCCCCTTCATGTCATGGAATATATTAATCACACTATTTTTTATACCACCCTCATAGAGGATTGAAGGTATATCATGATATCATCCCTACCATATGTACTGACTGCAAATCTCTTATGTACTAGGATACATGATCATCGTCCAATAGGAACTCAAGTATTGGTTCACCACCTACTAGATATTCTCACCTCACAAAACACTCAGGGAATGTCTCATTTCATAACTATAACATGAAAATAAAAGTTATTATGACTAAAAATCTAGTTCAAATCAGTGATCCATAGTAATTGGAGGCATCCATACTAAAATTAGCCAATAATGTCTTATGTCAAAATTATTACTCTAATTTCTACTCATTTTAACCAAAGATACCATTTTCTTATAGGTTTATTAATTTTGAATAAAATTAACAATACTGAGTGTATAGGATAAATAAATGTTGAATATATGTATATAATCGACATATAATATATGACTCCTTTCATTATCTATTTTGTGCTGTTGTTATAATAGAACATATGGTTTATGTAGTAAATAAAACTATATCCAATGAGATACTATCTCTAATACTAGAATGTGGGGACCAAAAATACCATATATTTCTAAGGTTTTGTAAAAATTCTATAATATGTTTAAAATTTATATAACTCATAATAAAAAAACAATTTCATAAATAATCATATTATAGAAAATAAAAAATTCATAATTTTGGAAATATCAAAATTAGATCTATATCCAAACTCATCTCTATATAATGAAAATAATCTTCAAATTGACTTGACTACTAAATATTCACACCCATATTGATCAATGTTGACAGGGGTACTGAAAACATGTATAAGTTCAAGATAATTTATTTGTTTTCGTATTTTAAACCTAGAATATACATGATATTGAAGTCATTATATGGATGATTCATTGACCTCAGTACATAAACCATATCATGTTAAATAGACATACTTTTATTAGATACCACCCACCCCAGGGACATCACATCCTAGATCCAAATGTTACATTTCTATATCTTGTAATGAACCATATATGCTTGATGTTTACTTATGACTATCTCGATATGACTTGAATTTATCTATGTGGTATGATAGTATTTTAGGATATCATCAATGAACACCATTATGAAAATGTTCTGATATGGGAGGGATATATTATTCCAAAGAACCACGAAACATTTATACACATTCATTATTTCTAATATAATCACATAGTAATCATATAATTTATTCCTTCTATGAAATTTCATCATTTTAGGTCCCTCTTATCTATCCTATACATGTTGATATGACAATTAGAGATAAATCTTAAATATGTAAAAAAATAACTACAACTAATCAAACAGATCATTGACACATGTAAAAGGCTTACTATTGTTCATTATCTCCAATGTTATCATTCGATAATCTATGTAAATCTAATTACAACTATCCGCTTATCTGTTGAACCAAATAGGTGAACCTCATGGTGGACTACACAGCCTGATAAATTAGTAATATTTCATCTCAAAAAAATATACATTGATATCCAATAGAAATTTCTAGAACCATTAGATAAGTTTTCCTTGAAATTAAAATTTTCTTTGGAATGTGTTCTATCTGATATGAAAATTCTCTATTAGTGGTAATTCTACTGAAACCATATAGTAATACAAGTTGATAGGGAAATACAATTGGAGGTAAAAATTAGCAGGATACAACTCATTATCCTGAACTTTCTAATAATACAATATTTCCCATGATCTTCCCAGGAAATCTCATATATATTCGAACTCTACCTTCTCCTAATAACCACTCATCGGTCATTATAAATGTTCCCCCATTATGTGATGTTAAAGATAACTCTACCCAATTGTAATAAATTTTAAATCCAAAACATGTAAAATAGTTTATAATAATAATCACATTTAATCATGTAATCACTAAAAACAAGGTTCGCCCTATATAAACCAAATGTCAAATCAATTTATGAAACTTTAGAGAACATAATGTGGTCTATTTTTTACCCAACAATCTTTTATGGGAATGTAATATTGAAGGGAACATGATTAGAAAGTCATGAATAGAAATAACTAGTGAATAAATTAAACAATAGGAAGAAATAGTATCCTACAATGATTTAGTTAATGTGGAAGTGATCAAGACAATATCACAAATAGTGGACATCCCCATACCACCACATTTAAGAGTCTGTTCCACAATATAAACTCTACTGGCCTTTTCTCTATAAGCCTGTCTATAATACACCTGGCCATCCAATGTCACTATTGTATGAGTGCACTAATAAAGGACATAGAAGGTTCTATTGGTCATAGATATATTCTTTTTCCTAGATTTTTGGAACCTCGATCTTGATGATTTATAGCATATTAGTGTATGATTAACATTTTTTATGATTTACGAACACATGTTTTGTTGTTGATGTTTAAATTTTGTGATGCATAGACATCAAAATGATGATTTGATATAAACCTAATTCATCCAATAACGGTTATGAAGAATCCCTTCTTTATTATAGGTGTCTAGTGAATCTAATTCACAAAACCTAATGCATCCTTTTTTCTTTATAAAACTAATTTCTAGATTTTCTAAACAAAGAATACAAATAAAAACTATATTTACTAAACATTACACAATATGGTTCACTTGGTTTAAAATTTTTTCAATGACGTAAATGCTTTCATAAAAATTATTAGTGCATCTTATTCCATATAATAAGGGATGATAAAAGTATTAAACATCTCGGGATAAATCATACATATTCAAGTAAAATTTCCCACCTTTAGTCTGATCTTATAAAAAACCCATTTTTGAAGTTTTCCTTCCTCGTGAACCACTACAATTGGTTCTAGAGAAAAATGACCTATATTAACATTCACAAATGGTCGTAGTATTCGATCCTTCCATTTTTTCGGGGTGTAATGTATTTCTATACAAACAAGATTAGTAAAGATTCACTAAGTTAGTGTTTTCTAAAATTAAAAAGAAACATTTATAAAAAATAAAACTACTAGGATAGATTCAAATTACCTAGTAGGATTAAACAAGAATATACAAGGATTATACCCATAACCTCTGGTATATCCATCCTAACACCAAAAAAGGTCTATATCCTTCTAGGTTATTTATAGAAACATATAAATATAAATATAACAACATACATATGTTTTACTAATTAATGAAAATAGATATATCACAGTACAAGGAAAAATATATCCCACACAGCCATAGAATAAAATTGTATCTTCAATAGCAGCACAAATGAATCCATAAATTAATGAACATGTATGCATCATTGAACATGTGTATATATGGATTTTAATCGTTCATGAATAATCATGATTCAGGACTCACTAAAAAAATATAATAATAACATATATCATATTAATGGGAAATCAATGTTTGATTACAAATGAGTTAGAAAATGACAGGGAAACTCGTGTAACTAAGTCACATATATCGATATTAATTTAACCATGTCCCAATTTAATCATTAAAAAATAATAAAACTATAATATGTTACCATTTTTCAGTGCCAAGAACCAAACCACTAGGTCAGAGTCAGAGTCAAATTACCTCATTCAGATATCCTTGTATATAATATTTTTCCAACATGCATCGATTATCTGAACACAGTCAGTGGGGTTATTGGACCATTAGAATATCAGTATTATATACTAAAAAAAATTATATAAATAAACATAAATGATTCATAATATAATGTGTAAGAAGGAATTTAAAATAGAAAAAATGCCATATAGGTAAATTAATAGGATTCAAAAGTTCCATTCTAATATAGAGTATATGATTAAGAAGATAAATAAAAAATGTAACACTATAAATAATCATCATTATTCCATCATGATTCTACTTTTAGATTCATGATACTCATCTCAACGATCTTCCACCACCCCCCTCCCATTTCATATATTTGATACATGAGATCTCTATATTTTTTGACATTCAAATAAAGGTTTTTAGTAATTAAAAATACTATAAGAACATAAATTCATCATTAATATGTGGTCATACGTATAAGAACTAGTTTTCATTATACTGATTTATGGTCATGAAACAACCAAAAAATTATAGGTCGAAAACCCTTGTCATTTATAATTCACTATGATAGCCCATCATGTCATCATTTCTTCTATGATAGATGGAGGATCATGATTTAGAAAATTACTAGGAGCTAGGAAGAGATATAGTTAAGAAGAACACTACATCTCCAATGCATCCTTTCATTGTTTGAAAACAAGTGTATATAGTGAAAAACTAGCATGCATCCTCATGGAATTATGTTTCATGGATGTTTCCATGTAACCAAAGGGATTTTAGTTTAAGATGGAATATATTCCTACAATGTATCTAACAAATGTATGGGTCAACCATCTTAATTGAGGCATGTCAGGAGAACATCCCATTTGTAGAGTAATCATACCCTTATTGTCTATATATCATGAATAACAAGAAAATTATTCTATGTAATGGTAATATGAAAAAAAATGGTATATATTGTATGAATTTATAACACAACATCATGAGAATATAATGGATCATATAATGTCATATGATTAACATCAAGCCTGATTACAAGATAAACTATATAATTATTGAAATAAATTATCATAAATGGGTATTAATATCTACAAACTCAACCTAAAGAAAACAATCCTCCTGGAAAATAAAATATTCTATGATATATCTTATTAGGGCCACTAGTGTTTGAATGATGCTCAGATTTTAATGAACTTATTAGATCGTGTTTGGTAAAGAATAACTTCTTGTTTTACCAAAATATAGAGGATTGAATTACAAAACACACCCATTGAGAATAATATCCCCTGTCATGGATTTATAACACGAAATATGGATCATCAATAGATGTTTATGTTGGAAAACATAATAAAGATTAACATAATGTTTTTTTTCAAGAATCACATTACATAAGGATTTTTTCCATGGAACCAATTTCATGGAATGTAAAAGGAGAGGTCATCAATTTATTGAATCCACCTTCTATCAAAGTAATAATCATAAATTTCAGATCTATTTCATATGATAAACATGGTTATAGTATTATTAATGAAGAAATTTATCTTTGGATAGTCGATCAATAGAAACATATCCCAATGCGTACATCATATATTAGGATTTTATCTCCAATCAAAAGGTTTGTCATTGACACATCGATGAATCTAAAAATC
Organism: Viscum album; assembly: GCA_963277665.1. Taxonomy (NCBI): domain Eukaryota; kingdom Viridiplantae; phylum Streptophyta; class Magnoliopsida; order Santalales; family Viscaceae; genus Viscum; species Viscum album. The sequence goes on from OY728142.1 coordinate 457,108,360, forward strand.
AACAAAAGAATCGTCAATAAATTTTATTTATATCATCATAACCCCATCAAAATTATGTTTATGAATATTATTTAAAAACATATACATATATAATTTCTATAATTGGTGGTATCTTTTGTTATGATAAATAGATATTTTCAACTTTGTAGATCCACCACTAATATTTAATTTATAAAATCATTATTCATTGAAAAATCCATTAAAATATAGATCTATCATAGATCCATTTTCATCACATAACATAAAATTAATTTTCAATTAATATGATGAGAAAAAAAATCCTTATAACATCAACGTGTTTATACTATAATGAAGAACCAGTGGATGATGAATACAATGGATTTAGATGGACGAAGACAATTATCAAATTCAGAATATTGGAAATGAGGATAGATTGGAAATTGAGTAAGGTTTTAATGAATTTAAAATTAAAAAAAATAATGGATATTTAAGGAACCCTGGACATAGAGCATTGAAGAGATGGGGGGCCATAATGGCAGGCTGGTGGCACCATCGGCCTGTCTGTGTTCCTGTAATAAATAAATGGGATCTTCTAACACTACTGGCTAACCATTGGAACCACAATCCATAGATTATCTGGTCTATTATATAAAATATTCTTCTAGAAAATATAATTTGTAAATATTGGATCCCACAAGCTTAATGATGGTAGATTCCATTCATCAACCATCTATCCCACATCATAGCATATCAACCATCGATTCCTGGTCCCTTTAAACATAAACCTAATAATCAAAAACTACCCTAATAGTTAAAAAAAATAGATTAATGAGTGATTTTTAAAACTCAAAAATCCCATATATAAAATAAGAATGTATTAAATAGTTATATTTATTTTTTAAATTATTATTAAAATATAATGACCCACTTTTCGAAATAATAAAATATTCTGAAAATGATTCTATTTTCATGAAAATATATGAAAAACCTATATAATAAATAAAGATATTATGATTAAAAATGGTACTTATTTAATATAATATATATGAATTCAACCTTTATAATTCTAGTTCATAAAATTAATTTTATTATTTAGGATGTTTGCTACATAAAAAAATTAATTAACATGTTCTGTGTTTTTCCAAACACTATTTTTTTCCAATGATTCTTAAATTTTCGTATTGAACTCTATATTTTCAAGGAATGATCTATTATATATAACATATATTTTTAAATATTTTAAATCATTCCTTTAGGGGGTTTGAAAACTCTTCATAATAACCTCAATATAAAATTAAACTTGTCTCATTGATTGTGTTACTTTTAAGTGTTTTATATCTCAATATCACACCTCATTAAAAATATTAATTATTACACACCATGTAATCATTATAATTATGTAACTACGAAAATTTAATATTTTTATTTAATATTATATTTTATTTCATGATATTTGAAGTTATATTCTAATTTTATTCTCCAAGTTGTTTTGAGTTAAAAAATTCAAATTTCATAGGGTCTTACATCTCAATCATTCTACATAATAGAATATTTTTATATTACTAATCAATATAATATTGTACTATATAATATATTTTCATTCCATCTAAAATCATAAACTATGTTCGATCAAATAATCATCACTTTCATTAATGAACATATATTCTTTTTAGAAAATATATTGGTTTTCCATAACCAAAATACTTTCATGAGTTATAATGTTTCACCATGATATTTGTATTTAAATTATTATTATATTCCAAATATATATCATTATAAATCATTTATGATTCTATTAAATCATTTTATTTAATTATATTTTATATTAAGAAATGTAGATTTTTTATTAGTAATTCTCATCCTCGAAAAGGATGGTCTGATATCAATGTCAATATTTTCGATGTCTAAAAACATTTCAATTTATTATTTAGAATAAAAATTATGTTATATTTCATATTTCATTCATTATTTTCTTAAACAATTTCAAAATGTTTTTTTAGTATTCATGATGAGGGTTTTCAATAATGGTATTTCAAAAAATGGGGTTTTCTTCAATTTCATAAATAATTGTAGGTCTTCAACTCTAAAAATCATCAAGATAAACCATTTATACACACTATATTTACTATAATTAATGTATCATTAAATTTTTAATTCTTAAAGAGGATTTGACATTAAATGTTTTAAAATGACGTTTTAAGATGATCCATAACATCATATTTCTCAAAAAATCTAGGTGTGTTTTATAAAAACAAATTTGAATTTCTAAATCCAATTTTCATTTACATTTTTTAATAATATAATGTCATATGATTTATGGTTTATTATTTTTCGTCTAATTTATAAGAATATATTTTCATTTTTGAGGAATTAAACTCATGTTATATAACCTTATGGGATTTATGATTCTACATTATCGTAAATACTATAATTATTTAATAACGTTTATTTTCACAAAAATTCCAACATCCTTATATGTTTATATTTTAAACGAAAATATGTCCTTTTATAAACATCCTCTTTATTCATCTATAGTATTTTTGGTCATGTTGTTTGAAATAACCATGAAACACATTACATTTCTTAGTTAAAATTTACTGATGATATTATATATGTTTTTTATATAGTACACATATGCATGCGCAAAATATGGTTTGAATGGTGTTCTATTAATTATACATCTCTCCAATGAATTAGGTAAGTCATTACACCTCATTAGATGTTATATATGATATTTGGGTGTAAATGTAATAAAGCATTCAAATTTTTTCAATATTTGAAATAGGTCTTGGGAGTGAACATTTAATGATATTATTGATGTGATACATTATGATATCGTCATAGTCATAAGATTCATTGATCCTTTGATATTCTTTTCACCACACGAAACCTTCATGTAAGGATTATTAGACAAAGATCCTTGTGTCATTGTGTCTAAATTTAATATATTCTATTCTTTTGTCATGCTTACATTCTCATTTCTACCCAATCCTCGAAATTTTGTTTCTCAAAAAAATAACTACATAATCATTAAATTCTAATTTCCAAATGTATATCATATTATCTCTTATGATCATTGTTTATCATCATTGGTGCCTATCCTTACTCATCATTTGATATCACTAATTAATAAGTTTAATTTTTTATATATAATAAAGGAATGCAATTCATGTGATATATATTGAATATTATCTTGTTTTGAAAATTTTTATGGACTTTTCAATACATATAATAGAATAATAAGTAGATTTAATTTTAGGAAAAATGTATGTTGATTGAATATGAAATAGGATTTTTAGTACATGGGTTTTCTTCATTATCTATAACCCTCAACCTACTCGATCATTGGTATGTATTTAAATTAAATATTTTTTCATTCATTAAATAATATGTGGTCATACATATGATTTTAGATTTGGTATCAAAGTGGAATTTAGATAACAATATAGGAGTATATATCTATTGAGTATAATTTAAGTGAAAAAAACTAGATATTGATTATAATTTCAAAAGAATGCATAAGAAATTATAATAGTTAATATAATATTTATTATTATATGAAATTAAGAGTATAGAAAATTTGTGAAAACCCATGTGATTAACATATTTATATTATACATTGATGAAAATTTTTGTGTCTTTAAAATATGGTTGTTATATTAATAAATTTATTTTGTATAAATAGAATGTTTATATAGGCCATATCATAGATGTACCTATAGAAATAACCCAAAAAGATGGATTTATTATTTAACAAATCACTACCAAGTGGAAGATAAATTGGACTATCTGTTAACCTAGTTTTACAATACCAGATGATTATCATTAGACAATCATATTATCATTAGAAACTCCAATGATAGATTGATTACAATGATATTATAATGTAATAGTTTATGAATATTGAGATAAATTAAATGAATCTAGGATGAAAAATTAATGATATATGTGGATATATGAGTGATATAGTTTAAACTAAAAGAATTATAGGTTAACATGATGTATAACATTATTTGGTACAATTTACCAATATATACTTACGATAATAATATGATAATGTAAATATTTGGTCTATAATGTTTTTCTTTACTAGTTTTTTTGTTCATGGAAATAGAAGGACCCATTGGTGGGAGAGAATATATTGAGATTGCCTCAATGAAAAACCTATAGGAATTGGGTACTGATTTAGAATCCCTATGATTATAAAAAACATTCTACCACAATATAGGATTAAAAATGTGAACATAGTCAACGTTCCAAACTCTCCAAATAATAAATGGAAAGATTATCATAGATGTTCATGTGAAATCATTAATGAAAGAAACAATATTTAATCAACTAAATGTCAGAAATGTGGATAAAAGTTTTGATAAATTTCCATAATGAGAAATTTATATTCTGTATTTGTTGTTATGAAGGACATAAAACTAAAAATTTTAACAAAAAAATATAAGCTGTAAAAATAAATTTAATATATTTCAAATAATAAACAAATTACTAAAATCAATCCTTTAATCCAATTATTAATGGAGAAAATAGGAAGAAATGACCACATATACCATAGGAACAAGGAAAATCCAATGAAATAACATCGCTTGAATTTGAATGTATTTTTTTAATATTGTGATAATTATCCCTTATGTCATTATAATTTTATCCTTTTATACAATTATTTATAAATAAAAGAATTTTTTGTATGATTATTATATCCACAGTAAATTAGATCATCTTCACTAATTTTGGAATCCATGTGAGATCCCAAATACTAAATAACATAATTAGAGGGTATGATACTATATTTTCATGATTGGCAATAGATGGAAACACAAATGTTCATATAATTTAGCAATCATATAAGACTATATACATACATGATTCTAAAATTACATTTGAAAATATTAGAGGCAACATAAAATTTGTGTACATTACTATTTCTTCCATTATATAACTAAATACACTCATAAATCATTTATTAGTATCATGAGGAATGGATTAACTAATTAGTGGTGATATTAAATTCACAGTAAGGGAAAGAATATAATAGATTCTTTCACAAAATAAATAAATAACAAAATAATATAGTATATATAATGAACAATCAAATATTTCATATAATTTGAATTATATTTGGGGAATATATCTGTGGATGAAATAACAATATAAATGATCACATTGATAATGGAAACTAATTTACATATGATGAAATCCATATTTTCAAACATCGTAATCATATAATTAGGTCATTATTATTTGAAAAAATATGCATATTATTATGGGATCATGGAATGAAATCATAGATAATTGTGTAAAACTACACAAAATATTTTGGATGTTATTTTAAAGGAGACATACTATTTCACATAGGAGCTATAATATCCCCTCCCATCACTGAAAAAGTCTAATGAATCCATCAGATGAAAGGGGTGAATAATCAATATCATACAAAATTCACATAAATATTTATTTTAAAACTATTATACAAAATGTAAATATTATTAACTTGACAAGAATTAAACATCATGACTATAGGAAAACCAATGTAATATGGTATATTTTTTATTTATCTTATATATATAGTAAATCATATTATCAAACCAAACGTTGTTCACATTGATGAAACTAATTTTAATATATTACTAAAAATTTCTTGATGAAAATATTATTATCATCTTAAAATAAATTATAAAAAATATAAAAAACCATGAATATTACTGAAAAGTTTTAATTTAATAGAAAAATGTATATTTTTCAGAATACTCAAGGAATTTGAAAAATAAATTTTTTGAAAAATGCAAAATTAATGAATTCATCCACAACATTGGTAGGAATTACCCCATTTGTAAAATAAAAATAATAAACTTCTTAATAAATTCTGATTAAATTAAAACATTAAAAAGATTAAATTAATAAATCATCGTAGAATAGTAAAAAATATTTAAATAAATTTTAAATAACACATTGATATGGATGAAAATGTTTATCCACCAAATGAAAAAACCAGCCTTATATTAAAAAGTGATTTGGTATTTTTGAGTTCCAAAGAACGTTAAATTATAAATAATACATTAAAACCCAATAAATAACTCAAGGTTGTGAATAAAAATGTTTTTGAATATATAATGATCAAATAAATCTTCCAATTCATACTTAAACAAAAAAATCATGAATGTGGATGAGATTTTAAAATACCCCCTTACCATTTTGGTAACATTTCAATAATAATCCACCATAGAATATATCATCGAAGTAACTATTAAATATCGTTTATTTAAATATATTAATGATTTTACAAATGAATTGTGTATTAATTTCACCACATTAAATTTAACATATGTTAATATGGAATATGTCTCATATAAACAAAATTATGAGAAAACTCATATAATTATTATTACATTGAAGTGAGATTTAATAAATTAAGTTATTATGAATATTGAATTTAAATCCATATAAAATATTTAAAATATATACAAAAAATAAAAAATATTGTGCTCACATAATATTTTCATAACATATACAATGAATGAGTAATATATCCCAATGAAAAGAATTTTTTTAGAAAATCCTTACATTGATTCCAACGTAGTACATATATTATTTTTATCCTATAAATTAAACATATATTATTTTTTTACATGATATGATTCATTTTTAAGGGGTTATACCATAAAATTACGATTTTTATTTCATTTATTACCATTCCAAATATAGTAATTAAATCATTTATATTTATATCAAAAATTATCAGGACATATTGATCATAATGTAAAATCAAAATTTGTAGCTTATCTATGGTCAAATCTTTCATTAATACCTCATCTATATATATGTATCATGATTAAAATATTAGTGTTATACTACAAATGAATTTTTATAAACAATTATGAAATTTCGACATGAAAAACGAATTACATCACCTTGTGGAGGTGGTTGTACACAAGTATGGATGAGAAATTATGTCTTTTTTAATGGGAGGATGGTCATGATGGTATTTAAAATATTATCCTAAAATATTAATAATTATTTATTGAATATCATTTATTTTCTTTATGTCTATCATAATAAGCTGACTTGTGAGGCATTGGTGGAAAATGAACGACAACTCTTGGAGGTGGTTGTACACATATAGCCATGAGTGATGTATTTATTTTATTTTATATGGAAAGAGATATGTATTAGGATTTATCCAAAATTATAAAAATATTTCACAAAATATACGATACACATGTTATTATATCATCCTATTTGGTATATAAAATAATGAGTTTTTAGAATAAATAAAATGAATGAACTAGGTTAATAGTTATATCTACTATTTCATCATCATTATTTTCCATATATATTAATCTCTCATAAGAGTGTTTTATGGGAAGAGTAGAATCTATAATTGTAGGTATGGAATTAGAGAGGTTATATGGGAATATTTAAGCAATAAAAAATGGCTCAAAGGTGTTAGAAAAATAAGAGATGAGGTTTTCTTTTATACAAGTCGGAAATGAAACACTATAAAAATTTATAAACATAAAAATATTTTAAATATCTTAATATTATAAAGTGTGAATGTAATGGCCCGGACCTCCCTGGTCCATTACTTTGTGAAAATGTGGTGTTGGAGGTGTTCCGGGAGGTCAAGGTGACTTATCCCCTAGCTGATGCCTACCGGTAGCTCGGTCTACCGGTAGCTGCTGGTTACCGGTAGCTCGGTCTACCGGTAGCTGCTGTTACCGGTAGCTCGGTCTACCGGTAGCTGCTGCCTACCGGTAGCTCGGTCTACCGGTAGCTCCTGATTACCGATAGCTCGGTCTACCGGTAGCTGCTGATTACCGGTAGCTCGGTCTACCGGTAGCTGCTGATTACCGGTAGCTCGGTCTACCGGTAGCTGCTGATTACCGGTAGCTCGGTCTACCGGTAGCTGCTGCTTACCGGGAGCTCGGTCACCGGTAGCCGCATCCTACCAGTAGCTGGGTTTACCGGTAGCCACGGCGTACTGATAGCTCGGTATATTGGTAGCCACAGTCCAACAGTAGCTCGACTAACACTTTGCCAAATTTCTAGTTCTGTGAACAGTGTTTCTATCGGTGAGGTTCAGTGAACAGTGTTTCTATCGGTGAGGTTCAGTGAACAGTGTTTCCAGAATCCTAAGAGCTACCGATCCCATACATTACCAAATTTCACGAATGAACAGTGTTTCCAGACTTCATTAGAGCTACCGATTCCATACTTTGCCAAATTTTGAGTATGTGAACAGTGTTTCCAGCTTCACAAATTTGACGTTTTCTTTGACGTAAAATACTTTTAAAACCTTATTTTAAGGACTTTAAGGCCGATTCAAAGGCCATAAATTCTATATTAATTATTCCTAAGGCCGGAATGTTCTTACATGGTCAAACCGCGTGGGTTAATGCGATCCGTTTTTAATGGAGAATAAATCGGATCTTAAACCGTCGCCTCTCTAATTATTTTTTTAAAGGAACAAGATATCATTCTTCGTTGTTCTTCCTCCTGGTTCTCATCTACGAGACGCCAGAACCTTGCAATCATTCTCTTAGTCACAATCAAACATTACTCAGATCAGTTCCGCTCTGTTGATGCAACCAAGTTGTGTCGATCGTTCTTCCATATAAGGTATGTTTTATCATCGTTCCTTCGGGGATCACCTTCTCTTGTTCTTCCTTCCATATTAGCATGTAATCTCCATGGATCTAATGGGTTTTCTTGGGGTTGGTTGGTACTGTCGTACCGTGGCATCCTCCGGTGGATGCAGCTGTTGTGAGGAGAAGAGGACTGTGACCTGTTGTGTGGATAAAGGACGTCAAGAACTCTTCGAGGTAGGGGATTCATGGCTTCTCTAATTGTGTATGTGCAATCATAGAATTAGCATGATTTAGTCCTTTGGATCATAATGAAATTGACCTAATTAAATACTTGAACTGGATTAAAAGAATTGGTTGATCGCATGTTGTTACTTTGTACCGTGATAACGGTTTGCCTCATGTTTTCCTAGATAGAGTGATATCTATGTTTTTCTTTATTTTGTTGCTCGTTCTTGATGGAAATTGATAAAGAACGTAAAGCCGGAATTATTTGTTAAATAATTGGCTAAATATAAAGAGGCATGTTAATGAATCTGTTAATTCAAGATTGATTAAAGAACTATTAGTTCGAAAATTTCAAAAGGGTTCTGAGTTACCCGCTTGCTTGTAAGGATGAATGCCTTGTGGTTTGGAGCTCTGAGTGCTCATCTTGTATGAAGGCTGAATACCTTGTTAAAGGGCCGAGAGCCCGTTTTGTGATCTTTGATTTTCCTGCTGCTTGTGATTTGATGTGATCCTGGATGGTTGTTGTGATATGTGGAGGCATGGGGACTTGTGGTTGTGGCAGCGGATGACGCCTAGTGTGGCGAGATGCATCGGTTGATGCATGTGGGTGTCGGGGAGGACACCAAGGATGATGGTATGAGATGAATGTGATGGTTTGATGTTGGTGGTTTGATTGTTTATCTTCTTTACTTTTCCCCACTTCTCAAGGCAGCTGGTTTTGCTTACCCTCTTTCCGAAGGAGGCGAAGACACACGGGGTATGCCACGTGCTTTCCGTGTTTAGTCTCTCGATGGAGGACGGGTCTATGCTCTTGCTATAGGCGGCAAACAGTCGATGGGTAGTATATCTACTCACCGTGTTGAGCCCTTTGTGTTTAGTAGCATAGGATGCTTTTCTAGAATTCCTGGGAATATGGGGAAGGTAATTCAACAATGAAAGTTTGTTTAAATGGTGATAATCCACGGGGATGGAGAAACTGGAATTTAATAGTGATGTGAATCCTAAAAAGGAGCAGTTTTTGAATATGATGCCAATTTAGTTTAATGTGGTGAATTGTTCATGGTTAATTAATGTTTAAAGAATTAATTAACGTACAGTGGAATTGATAAAATGAGAATGGAGTAATCTAATAAAGCTCTTCAAATGGTTGTGTGCTTATAGAATACCTAGCCTTAGAAGTAGCATCCTGGAGTCTGAGAGACGTTAGCTGCAGTTGTGTCTATGACTAGGTAATTCCCATAGTGTGGTTGTGAGTTATATATATTCTGTACTTTTTGTGTTTCTATACGCTACTCCACCCTGTCGGTAAGGGAAACTGACACCCCTGGGATTCTGAGCCCTGGGGGGGTGTTTTCCCCAACATTCTGATGGGAGGTTGAATGGCTAACTACCCCTTTGGCCCCGCTCTCTTCTCTTGGTAGATACTTGTGCCATGAGGCAAGCGGTTAGTTACCCCATATATGTGTGTAGAGGGCTGTAATGGCTTGTGGTTATTCACACGCATATATTCTGGATATAGTACCCTATGGACTACTATAGGTGTAACGTGTCTAGGCTGTGATGGCTTGAGGATCCTTACTCGGAGTATGGGCTGTAATGGATTGAGGTATTATACCTGACGTATGATACACGTTATGCGAGCTGTGGTGGCTCCCAGAAACTACCTGGTTACCTCTGGTTGTGAGGACGGTGTGGTGCTTTGCCCAGGTGTCTACGGGCAAGCCTATGTGGTGCATGAGGTGAATATTGTGGATCATAGCCCTGGTGTCTGCGGGCAAGCCTTTGGAGAGAGATGCACAGAACGTATGTCGTTGGGGCAAAGCGGCAAACCAGTGGGGAAGTAGTAGTGGGTTTCCCCGTGATATTCTATGCTATATGATATATTCTTGTATGTGTTACTTGGTGAGAGTAGCCATGGTGAGGTTGGGAACTTAGTATACCTGTTTAGGTAACAAGTTAGTTTCACTTGTTGTTCACTGGGCTTTATCTTGCTTTCTTTACTTTTGCACGAGAGGCTTGAGGAGGATCCTACTGAGTATACTGTTATACTCACCCTATGTACATATAATCTGTTTTTCAGGTCACTTGGAGCAGGTTAGAGATCAAGCTGGTTACTACTAGCTTGCGGTTGGAGGAGGAGCTGTTCGGGCTTGTGGTCGCTGCCGTTTTACTTTCTTTTGGGTACTTTTAGTTTTCCCTTTCAATTGTAGTACTTTTGCATGACATTTCATATATGTACTTGGGTTTCTTTTATATTTCAGTTATGAGTTGGAGTTGGTTGGAGTCTATTCTATCTCTCTCTTCTGAATGTGTTCTCTTAGAGGGAAATGCCTCCCATTTGTGTGTGTATTATACCCTCGGTGCTAGTCTCCAACCCCGGGCCTACTAGAGGCGGGACTCGGGGGTCATTATCTCCCTTCTCACATTGCCGGCTCAGGAGGGGTACACTTTTTGTAGAGGGGGTCGTGAAAGAGTGGTATCAGAGGCTCTGGTTGAGGGATAGGATGGAGTTTGGCGTTAGGCACAGGTGAGGATGCATGGGATGGTAGGGAAACAATGTCATTCATGTTTAGAAAGTAGGGTAAACACTGGAGACCAGCAGAGACATAGGCATTTAGGGACCCCTATGATCTGTTTCACGGAACTTTAAGCTTACGATGGCTACTAAACAAAGTGATACCGGTTGCAGGGTAGAGACCTAGGAAAGGATCATGCATCATTATTCTTTGCGCTTGTGTTTTAATGGGTAGACCTTGGGATAGGTATCCTAAAATTAATAAAACAAAATAATTAATTAATTAATGTTGAGTCTTCCATATTCCAGGCTTAGGAGCTCTAACGGTTGTTATTTTACATATATGGCTCCAGGTCGACATCCTCGTCAGGTTTGCGTAGAAGATGCCCATCAGGCTATTCCAGCAGATCGCCGCTGATTAGAGTTTGACGACGATGACACTTGGAGGAAGACACTTCGAGAGTTTCAACGCCAGAGTCTACAGAAGTATGAGGGATCCGTTTCAGATGCAGTCACAGAAGACTGGTTGGAGGAGATCGAGATAGGCTTCAGTTCGATTCGTGCTAGGAAGGAACACTGGGTGTCCTTGGTTGTGACGATGCTGCGTGGAGCAGTGGGGCAATGGTGGTTCTTATTCCTCGTTGATCGTGAGGAGTCAGCAATCTCATGGGAGGAGTTTCGAGACAGGTTTAGAGTCGAGTTTCTTTCGTCGACTGCGAAGGTGTCCAGTCGCCAGGAGCTTCTTACCCTTCGAAAGGGGAGCTCCAGTGTTCGAGAGTTGGAATCCGTTTCAGGAACCTTCTACGATATCCTTCAGACCTGTTACCAGATGATGAGGCCAGGGCGAGGCATTTTTAGGAGGCTTTGCGTCCGGAGATCCAGCGCCAGGTCACCCCATTTATGCTGAAGACATATCTTGAGGTGCTAGTGAGGGCAGATGTCGTTGAGAGGACTTTGGCCAGGACTGGATCGTCACAAGAGGGGAATCATCATGATTCCTCACGAAGCAGAGCTGTGGTCCGGGGTTCCCGGTTTTTAGGACATAAGAGTTTCCGTTCACCTGGGGGTAGGTCCCAGCCCTTCCCATCTCGTTTCTCCGGAGGTAGAAACTCTCAGACCTATGCCAAGGGATCAGGCGCTTGTTTTTCTTGTGGTGGTCGTGGTCATCAGCAGCGGGAGTGCCCGACTTTTCAGAGCAGTCATCGCGCACCGGGCGCTCCACTCCAGGTTCCTCCGTTGAGGCAGTTCCAACCGAGGCAGCAGCAGCAGGTTGCACCAGTTTTAGATCACCAATGGGTAGATGGAGCAGGCAGAGGACAACCCCATGACGCTCCCCGTCCTCAGAGAGCAGAGCGCGGCCGTGGTGGTGGTCGTCATCAGGGTCAGAGAGGCCGTGGAGGAGGTCGTGGTCAGCTTCATGCTCTAGCGTTACCAGCCCCAGGCGAGCCAGATGTCATTCGAGGTACCCTTTGCTTGTTTTCTACCTTGGTGTATGCCTTGTTTGATTCAGGAGCAACACACTCCTTCATATCACCTACCCTTGTCCATGCTTTTGGACATGAGGTAGAGATACTTCCGGTGCCCTTGGCATTGACTACGCCAGTTGGAGGGCGAGCTGACTTGTTTGAAGTATGTAGAGACTGTGAGCTAGTGTTGGGGCAACACCGCTCTTGGGGATATTTCCTATGTTTGTGAATACAACCATATGATGTCATACTTGGCATGGATTGGTTGTATTCGGTGCAGGCTGTTGTGGATTTCTACAGGAAGAAGGTCGTTTTCTTTGATGACGATGGAGAGAAAGTGGTGTTTGTTGGTTAGAGAGATCCTCGGATGAGTCATAGAAGAGTTCCATCCTAATCATCCATGATGGCTGGGATGACGCTGAGTTCTTCAGAGGTTCAACAGTTGGCGTTTCCTAGGGTCGTAGAGGAGTTCTCTGACGTCTTTCCAAAAGAGGTTGTATCCTTACCCCCTCGACGAGAGATCGAGTTTGGGATCGAGCTACAGCCAGGAGCGCCTCCTATCTCTATGTCTCCGTATAGGATGGCCCCTTCTGAGTTACGAGAGCTACGTATTCAGCTCGACGGTCTGTTGCAGTGTGGTTTTGTTCGACAAAGTGTGTCACCATGGGGTGCACCAGTTTTGTTTGTGAAAAAGGCTGATGGAAGTTTGCGGTTGTGCGTCGATTATCATTGGTTAAACAATGTGACAATAAAGAACCGCTATCCTCTCCCGCGGATTGATGACCTATTTGATCAACTGAATGGTGCAAGTTGGTTCTCAAAGATAGACATGCGGTCAGGATATCATCAGATGCGTGTAAAGGATGAGGATATCCCGAAGACTGCTTTCCGCTGTCGTCATGGGCATTATGAGTTTGTTGTAATTCCATTCGGCGTGACGAATGCTCCAGCTGTTTTCATGGGGTTGATGAATGCTGTGTTCCGTGAATTCCTGGACAAGTTTGTTGTGGTTTTCATCGACGACATCCTTGTGTACTCCACATCTGAAGAGGAGCATGCAAAGCATCTACGAGCCGTTTTGGGAGTTCTTCGCCAACATGAGTTGTTTGGGAAGTTGTCCAAGTGTGAGTTCTGGGCTCGAGAAGTTCGTTTCTTGGGACACGTTGTGTCCCAACAGGGAGTAGCTGTGGATCCTTCGAAGATAGAAGCAGTGGTGTCTTGGCCAGCCCCTAAGACCGTGTCAGAGGTGCGAAGATTCCTTGGTCTCGCAGGCTATTATATGAGGTTTGTAGCTAATTTCTCCCGAGTTGCGACTCCTCTGAAAACTTTTACTAGGAAGGATCAAGCGTTCATATGGACTGATCGGTGTCAGACAGATTTCAAGTATCTAAAGGAGAAGTTGGTAAGTTCTCCAGTCCTTTTTCTCCCAGCGGAGGGAGTCCAGTTTGATGTTATCTGTGATGCTTCACATCTGGGGCTAGGCTGTGTTCTCATGCAGCAGAGGTCAGTTGTTTCTTATGGGTCTCGGCAGTTGCGTCCCCATGAATGCAACTATTCCACCCATGATCTTGAGTTGGCAGCCGTAGTGTTTTCTCTAAAGTTGTGGAGATATTACCTCATTGGTGAGCACTTTGTGGTTTTCACCGATCATAAGAGTTTGAGGTATGTTTTCTCCCAACGTGACTTGAACTTGAGGCAGTGTCGGTGGATGGATTTCTTGCAGGAATACGACTTTGAAATATCGTATACACCTGGAAAAGGGAATGTTGTAGCTGACTCACTAAGCCGAAAGATACGTAATGATGTTGTGCATGAATCTGGTGATTCTCGGAGAGTGATGGAAGAGATATCATCTTTGCTTCTTGATATGGAATAAGTTGGGGGTAGAGGTTGTCTTTTCCAGATAACGGTGCAGTCATCCCTGATGCAGAAGGTGGAAGAGTCTCAGTTGGGTGACCTAGAGGTGGAAGTTTGGAGAGACAGAGTTGTATGTGGTGAGGCCCCTGATGGTTGGTCAGAGGATGAACAACACCGAGTGTTGTATCATGGCAGGCTTTTTGTTCCCTTGGCGATGCGTGAGACGGTTCTCCGAGAGTTCCATAGTTCACCCTTGGTGGTACATCCTGGTGTGACGAAGATGTACCGATCCTTGAGGAGTCAGTTTTGGTGGCCTGGGCTGAAGCGTACAGTTGCAGAATGTGTGTCTCGATGTTTAGTCTGCCAGAAGGTGAAGGCCGAACACCGTGTTCCTGGTGGTCTTCTCCAGCACTTAGAGATTCCTCAGTGGAAGTGGGAGGACATCTCAATGGACATTGTTACAGGTTTACCTCGAGCTCCAGGAGGACATGATGCTATATGGGTGGTAGTGGATCGTTTAACAAAATCATCCCACTTCATAGCGATCAAGGAGTCAAGCTCAATAGAAGTTTTGTCGAGGCAGTATCTGGAGGAGGTGGTGAGGCTTCACGGAGTTCCTAAGACGATCTTTTCTGATCGAGATCCTCGTTTTACCTCCAGGGTGTGGAGAGGTCTCCAGCATGCTTTTGGTCCTCAATTATGCCTTAGCACTGCTTTTCATCCTCAAACGGATGGTCAGACAGAGCGAACCATCCAGACTCTTGAAGACATGTTGCGCTCTTGTGTTCTTGATTTTGGAGGTTCATGGGTGAAGCACATACCCTTGGTAGAGTTCGCTTACAACAATAGTTTTCACTCTACCATCGGTATGGCACCGTTTGAAGCCTTTTATGGCCGGCCATGCTGTTCTCCGTTGTGCTGGACTGCGGTCGGAGAGTCAGCAATTCTCAGACCAGAACTAGTGCAGAATACAACAGAGATGGTTCAGGTGATTCGTGAGAGGATTAAGACAGCACAGGATCGTCAGAAATCATATGCTGATCAAAGAAGGAGATCTTTAGAGTTTAATTTTGGGGATCATGTGTTTCTAAAGGTGACTCCCCGTCGTGGGCAGCGAAGGTTTGGTCGTGGAAGTAAGATTTCTCCCCGGTTTGTTGGGCCTTTCGAGGTGTTAGCTCGTGTTGGAGCTGTGGCGTATCGAGTAGCACTTCCCCCTCAGATGAGTTGGATACATGATGTTTTCCAGGTATCACAGCTCCTTCATTATCTTCATGATGTATCTCATGTTATCGATTGGGGAGAGATCGATATTGACGATGATGCAACCTTCGAGGAGCGACCTGTGGAGATCCAAGACCACAAGGAGAAGGTGTTGCGTGGGCGTTCTATCCCATTAGTTCGTGTCTTGTGGTGACACAGTGGCATGGAGGAGAGTAACTGGGAGCGTGAGTCACAGATACGTGCTCAGTACCCAGAGTTGTTTAATGTTTAACTCTTTCCATGTAATGACGTTTCCTTTATGGTTAGACCTTTCATGTTTTATTTATGTACTTTTGATGTGATGTTATGTTTGAATTGTTTGGTTATGGATTATTTGTTTCCATACTCTTGGAGGTCGTAGTTTTGCTCCAACTTTTGAACAACTCATGGTGGTTTTCCCCTGAGAGGTATCTTATGGGGTGGTTGTTCGGACCCCTCTTTTCTTCTGGGTTGGTTTATAATTCTCGAGGATGAGAATGTTTTGAGAGGTATCTAATGTAATGGCCCAGAACTCCCTGGTCCATTACTTTGTGAAAATGTGGTGTTGGAGGTGTTCCGGGAGGTCAAGGTGACTTATCCCCCAGCTGCTGCCTACCGGTAGCTCGGTCTACCGGTAGCTGCTGGTTACCGGTAGCTCGGTCTACCGGTAGCTGCTGATTACCGGTAGCTCAGTCTACCGGTAGCTGATGCCTACCGGTAGCTCGGTCTACTGGTAGCGGCTGATTACTGGTAGCTCAGTCTATCGGTAGCTGCTGATTAACGGTAGCTCGGTCTACCGGTAGCTGCTGATTACCGGTAGCTCGGTCTACTGGTAGCTGCTGCTTACCGGTAGCTCGGTCACCGGTAGACGCATCCTACCGGTAGCTGGGTTTACCGGTAGCCACGGCGTACTGATAGCTCGGTATATTGGTAGCCGCAGTCCAGCAGTAGCTCGGCTAACACTTTGCCAAATTTCTAGTTCTGTGAACAGTGTTTCTATCAGTGAGGTTCAGTGAACATTGTTTCTATCGGTGAGGTTCAGTGAACAATGTTTCTATCGGTGAGGTTCAGTGAACAGTGTTTCCAGAATCCTAAGAGCTACCGATCCCATACATTGCCAAATTTCACGAATGAACAGTGTTTCCAGACTTCATGAGAGCTACCGATTCCATACTTTGCCAAATTTTGAGTATGTGAACAGTGTTTCCAGCTTCGCAAATTTGACGTTTTCTTTGACGTAAAATACTTTTAAAACCTTATTTTAAGGACTTTAAGGCCGATTCAAAGGCCATAAATTCTATATTAATTATTCCTAAGGCCGGGATGTTTTTACTTGGTCAACCCGCGTGGGTTAATGCGATCCGTTTTTAATGGAGAATAAATTGGATCTTAAACCATCGCCTCTCTAATTATTTTTTAAAAGGAACAAGATATCATTCTTCGTTGTTCTTCCTCCTGGTTCTCATCTACGAGACACTAGAACCTTGCAATCATTCTCGTAGTCACAATCAAACATTACTCAGATCAGTTCTGCTCTGTTGATGCAACCAAGTTGTGTCGATCGTTCTTCCATATAAGGTATGTTTTATCATCGTTCCTTCGGGGATCACCTTCTCTTGTTCTTCCTTCCATATTAGCATGTAATATCCATGGTTCTAATGGGTTTTCTTGGGGTTGGTTGGTACTGTCGTACCGTGGCATCCTCCGGTGGATGCAGCTGTCGTGAGGAGAAGAGGACTGTGACCCGTTGTGTTGATAAAGGACGTCAAGAACTCTTCGAGGTAGGGGAATCATGGATTCTCTAATTGTGTATGTGCAATCATAGAATTAGCATGATTTAGTCCTTTAGATCATAATGAAATTGACCTAATTAAATACTTGAACTGGATTAAAAGAATTGGTTGATCGCATGTTGTTACTTTGTACCGTGATAACGGTTTGCCTCATGTTTTCCTAGATAGAGTGATATCTATGTTTTTCTTTAATTTTTTGCTCGTTCATGATGGAAATTGATAAAGAACGTAAAGCCGGAATTATTTGGTAAATAATTGGCTAAATATAAAGAGGCATGTTAATGAATCTGTTAATTCAAGATGGATTAAAGAACTATTAGTTCGATAATTTCAAAAGGGTTCTGAGTTACCCGCTTTCTTGTAAGGATGAATGCCTTATGGTTTGGAGCTCTGAGTGCTCATCTTGTATGAAGGCTGAATGCCTTGTTAAAGGGTCGAGAGCCCGTTTTGTGATCTTTGATTTTCCTGCTGCTTGTGATTTGATGTGATCCTGGATGGCTGTTGTGATATGTTGAGGCATGGGGACTTGTGGTTGTGGCAGCGGATGACGCCTAGTGTGGCGAGATGCATCGGTTTATGCATGTGGGTGTCAGGGAGGACACCAAGGATGATGGTATGAGATGAATGTGATGGTTTGATGTTGGTGGTTTGAGTGTTTATCTGCTTTACTTTTCCCCACTACTCAAGGCAGCTAGTTTTACTTACCCTCTTTCCGAAGGAGGCGAAGACACGCAGGTTATGCCACGTGATTTCCGTGTTTAGCCTCTCGATGGAGGACGAGTCTATGCTCTTGCTATAGGCGGCAAAGACTCGATGGATAGTATATCTACTCACCATGTTGAGCCCTTTCTGTTTAGTAGCATATGATGCTTTTCTAGAATGCCTGGGAATATGGGGAAGGTAATTCAATAATGAACGTTTGTTTAAATGGTGATAATCCACGGGGATGGAGAAACTGGAATTTAATAGTGATGTGAATCCTAAAAAGGAGCAGTTTTTGAATGTGATGCCAATTTAGTTTAATGTGGTAAATTGTTCATGGTTAATTAATGTTTAAAAAATTAATTAACGTACAGTGGAATTGATAAAATGAGAATGGAGTAATCTAATAAAGCTCTTCAAATGGTTGTGTGCTTATAGGACACCTAGTCTTAGAAGTAGCAGCCTGGAGTCTGAGAGACGTTAGCTACAGTTGTTCCTATGACTAGGTAATGACCATAGTGTGGTTGTGAGTTATATATATTCTGTACTTTTTGTGTTTCTATATGCTACTCCACCCTGTCGGTAAGGGCAACTGACACCCCTGGGATTCTGAGCCCTAGGGGGTGTTTTCCCCAACATTCTGATGGGAGGTTGAATGGATGACTACCCCTTTGGCCCCGCTCTCTTCTCTTGGTAGATACTTGTTCCATGAGGCAAGCGGTTTGTTACCCCATATATGTGTGTAGAGGGCTGTAATGGCTTGTGGTTATTCACACGCATATATTCTGGATATAGTACCCTATGGACTACTATAGGTGTAACGTGTATAGGCTGTGATGGCTTGAGGATCCTTACTCGGAGTATGGGTTGTAATGGCTTGAAGTATTATACCCGACGTATGATACACGTTATGCGAGCTGTGGTGGCTCCCAAAAACTACCTGGTTACCTTTGGTTGTGAGGACGGTGTGGTGCTTCGCCCAGGTGTCTGCGGGAAAGCCTATGTGGTGCACGAGGTGCAGATTGTGGAGCTTAGCCCAGGTGTCTGCGGGCAAGCCTTTGGAGAGAGATGCACATGACGTATGTCGTTGGGGCAAAGCAGCAAACCAGTGGGGAAATAGTAGCTGGGTACCCTTGATATTCTATTCTATATGCTATATTCTTGTATGTGTTACTTGGTGAGAGTAGCCATGGTGAGGTTGGAAACTTAGTATACCTGTTTAGGTAACGAGTTAGTTTCACTTGTTGTTCACTGGGCTTTAGCATGCTTTCTTTACTTTTGCATGAGAGGCTTGAGGAGGATCCTAATGAGTATACTGTTATACTCACCCTATGTACATATAAACTGTTTTTCAGGTCACTTGGAGCAGGTTGGAGATCAAGCTGGTTACTACTAGCTTGCGGTTGGAGGAGGAGCTGTTCGGGCTTGTGGTCGCTGCCGTTTTACTTTCTTTTGGGTACTTTTAGTTTTCCCTATCAGTTGTAGTACTTTTGCATGACATTTCATATATGTACTTGGGTTTCTTTTATATTTTAGTTATGAGTTGGAGTTGGTTGGAGTCTATTCTATCTCTCTCTTCTGCATGTGTTCTCTTAGAGGGAAATGCCTCCCATTTGTGTGTGTATTATACCCTCGGTGCTAGTCGCCAACCCGGGGCCTACTGGAGGCGGGACTCGGGGTCATTATCTCCCTTCTCACATTGCCGGCCCAGGAGGGGTACACTTTGTGGGGAGGGGGTCGTGACAGTGAACAAATGGTTATAAATTAAAATTTTGTAAATGAAAAGGTATAAATATCTAAAATTAATAAAACATAATCATGTTTTGGGGACATCTTATTAATTATTTTCCAGTTCAACCCCCTCATGAATTCTTTTTACATTATCCATTGTAAAATATATTTCAATTTTTAAGGGATTGATATTTACTTGAACAATAGAGTGAATTTGAAAAATGGTCCATGGATAGAATTTTTAACCTTTTACCATCCCACATGAACTATATAAATGTATGTTTTATTTTTAAATTATTTAATCAAATATACATTATCATTAAATATAATTAATGTAATTTGGGTCTATTCCTTTTATTTGAATTCACGGAAATTGAGATTGTAAGTAATGTAAAATATAAAAAAAATTTCAATTAATTATAAATTATAATTTCTGATGAACATTGTATCAAACATAAATTCATCTGAAACATATTTATCTTTTTTAAATCAGGTACCTTGAATTTTCTATTACTTGAACTATGGGTTTTTAAGCATTATGTAATTATTCTAGGTTATTATATTCTCAATAATAATTAAAAATAATATTCTATAATAAAAAATATGTATTAACATTTTAAATATTCATTTGATATCAATCTTAAATTTTTATATCCCTATGAATGTGTAATTGTGAAATTAAAACATTGATAGTGACATTTTGTAATTTTTTTTCACATAAAATATTAAATAGGTTATTATAAAACAAAAATATATTCAATATTCCATTTTTTAAATATTTTCATGTGTTTGGTTAAGATAAACTTATCTAATGGAAATAATAATCAATAAAAAAATTAATAAAAAATAATTGAATAATGTTAAAAGGCAATTACCTATTTTACTCTTACTATGGTTATAAATATATATGTTAATTATTATTCGTATAATTCGAAATGGGAATTATTTACAAATTAAAACATCCAAATTAAAAATATTTATTGATTTTTAAGATTATTTTTCTTCAATAGTATTAAATAAATTGTTATAACAACACACAAAGTACCAGAAAAAGTTATTTTATAAAAATTATGTTCTTCATTATAAATATTTGTTTATAAAAAAGTTAAATAAAATAATTATATATTATTGAATTAATTATATTATATTTAATGAAACTGATATTTTTATTCTTTAAAACCAATTCCAAATTGAATATAAATTTTTAATTACTAGATTTAATGGAATGGAATGATAGTTTTTAGAAATATTATTTTCCTAATTATCAATTAAAATTTTATCTTTTAGATGAAATATTAAAGAAACTCCTCGTCTAATTATGACCTTTTTATTTTATAAGTGATATCCATTTTCCAAATAAATTTTTGAAGATTTCATTGAATTAATTATAATATCCACACACAAAATACAATGAATCCCATATTTAAAAAATGTATTCTGATTTATAAATTTATTTTATTCTCATTAAATTCTTAATATATATAATTAAATGAATTTTAATTAATAATTTCAAATATATATATATATATATATATTATTTGTTTTATTATAATAAATTATGAAAATTAATTATTTTATTCTATTGTGAATGAATATACAATTCACACTAAATAATATTTTTTAAAGTATTTATTTAAACAATAAAATATTTTTCATTATTAATGACCAATTAATTTTAAATTAATGATATAAAATTTAATTAATTTATTAAAATATTATTCATATGTTATATAACACTTTTATTTATAATCAATTCTTTAAATGTTATGGAAAGACTATAACTGTATTATTTAAATAGTAAAATATGTTTATTATATCATTGTTCATTTATAATAGATGCCACCTTGACCACATGATATAAAATATAATATATAAATACATTATAATTGAAAATATTAGGATTCTATAAACACCCCTTTATCCAAATCACATCCTTTCATTTTAATATCTCAATCTATTCAGAAAAGATTAATTAATTTTAAAAAAATAAATTCCCTAGTGTTGAAGATAATAGTTATAATCTGAAATGGAAAAACATTTGTATAACTAAACAAATATTTTATTATACCCCAAATTAATATCACATAACAAACAACCGTTTTGAGAAGATAAAAATCTATATTTTTTCCCTTCAATTTAGACATTGCCGTGTTCCCTAATATGGGGATCATTGGTAGGAAATTAAAACAAGGACATGGAGGTGAAATATAACACCCTAGGAATAATTAAAAGTTGATAGAGAATTTGACCATGATAAATTTAATGAAAAAAACATAATTTAGTATATAATAAAGAAGACCATAAATTCACTTGTTATTTTAGTTAATGGTTGACATAAATTTTCAAAATCCATTTCCTATATTTGAGAGATAATTTAAATATCATTATAGAGAAAATAAGAAATATTTTTTCATGTTTTTCCTCATTTAATTTCCAAAATTTAAACCTTTTATTTTGAATTAATCAATGTCCACTTTTATCCCATCTCTCGAAAAAATACCTTCTGGGTATCTTGGGGAATGGAAATCATAATAAACGATAACCACAAATACATTTTTTGTAGAAGCATATGAGAAATATATCATAGAAAAAATAATGAATGAATAATATGGTTGAGATAAAAAATAATTAAATATGTATTGTAACTAATATTATAAAAGAATAACATTACCATAGATTACATAATTCCATAAATTATCTCAATGATAAAAAATAATTAAATACATGGTGATGCACTACTGGAAACATGATCTTTCCCAACACTTCTATACCAACATTTTGTAAAAACCATTGGTATAGCTACCATTTCCCAACGGTTCACCAAAACCGTTGGGAAAGGGTGTGTTTTTGAGGCCCTTTCCAAATGGTTTTGGTGAACCGTTGGGAAAGAGTTACCTTTCCCAAAGGTTCACCAAAACTGTTGGGAAAGGGTGTGTTTTGAGCCCCTTTCCCAACGGTTTTGGTGAACCGTTGGGAAAAAGCATCAAAAAAATCCAACATCCGGCCAACTAAAATACACCCAACCAGAACCTATCCCAACAGTTTTGAAAACCATTGGGATAGGTTCTATAATTTTTTTCCAGACCCACTAACCGAGAACATTATATAAATGAAAATTTTAAATAATTATGATAATACATATATATATTTATGAAATAATGTTTAGAAATGTGATGTTAGCTTAGTGGTTAAGTCGTTCGATTATAAACGAGGGGTCCTGGGATCAAATCCCAGCAGATGTTTTATTTTTGGAATTTTTATACCAACGGTTCCATTACCATTGGTATAGATTTCATATTACCTATACCAACGGTTTCCAAAACCGTTGGTATAGGTCTATACCAACAGTTTTTGGAAAACCGTTCGTATAGACCTATCCCAACGGCTTACTTGGCTACGGTTCTCCAAACCATTGGTATAGCCTATACCAACGGTTTGGAGGCCTATACCAACGGTTCCAAACCGTTGGTAAAGGTTAGTTTTCCAGTAGTGATGCAATTCATAATTTTTGGCACCATAATCAAAATATAAAGCCATTGTTCCATAGAAACATAGACACACGGTCAGCTAATAATCCTAAAAATCATAAAAAATTTTGTTGGTAAAAAAAATACTCCGATATATTGATTTTGATACCTATTTATTCAACGAGAAGCTATAATGAGGCATATAGTTATAATAAGCATACATTTCATTCATTAATATTTCATAATTTTAATGATAAAAAATATAATAGGGTCACAAAACTATGATCCAATGGTTTATTATCTTGGGAAAATTATGATCAATCATAAATATTTCATAATAATAAATAAAAATTATTTAATTACATATTCCTTATCATATTAATTTATCTTATTTTATCCATTGTATATGTAGTCAAATAAGTATATACATCAAATTAAGGTGAGATCTAAAATCCCATTAAGATGGTAGATATAAACTTGAATAAATATAATAGGGTTGATCCTAGTATTCATCATCACCATCATCTCATTAGAATCGGATCATCATAATAATCATGGAAATATGCATTAGATAGAATCATGGAATATGGATATTCGCAAAAATGTAACATCATGTCTTAGTGGTCAACTACCACACATAGTTTTGAATAGAACATATATCATTTTCACATATAGCATATGTTCATAACCAAAACTCCATCGTTTTGAATAATGATAACTTCGAGTTCAATAATATTTCATATAATATAATGAGATAAAATACATTTCCAAATTCAAAGGAGATTGATATAATTCCATGCACACCCATAACATCAAAACATTTACATAACCATTCATGCCACATACAATTCAAAACAATTTTTTGCATAAAATTACACAGGGAAAGCAAATCGGTTTCACTATACTTTTAAACAGAATTATTTCTTGAATAACCCTTGGGGGTGCAAAAATAAAAACGGAATACCATAATAGTTAGATGAATCAACAACCATGACATGAAAATATCCAATATAAATATAATAAAATGATGTGTTCTTTATAAAAAATTATTCTTTTTGAAAAACAATTTTCTTTTTCAGAAGAATACATTTGATAAATGTATATCTTAAAAAATAAAATTGAACTGTATATTATTTTATTTATGGAACATTAAATGAACATTCATACTGAAACAGAAGTGAAATACTAAAAACCCAAAGAAAGAGAGTTGGGTTCGTGGTTCCCCTTACATTTTCTCTGGATTCTTCAGTCACATTAATATGATGGATAATCAAATTAGATTTATTAATTAAAAAATCAAAAACATTTTATTAAAGTATTTGATTTATTATTATTTTATTATGATCATTTTTGGGCACGTTCAGGTGTAATAATTTTCAATTTCATCATTTTCGAGTTTTGGTTTTCAACGTTTCCAAGATCGGTTATCTTGTATACTTGTACGGATGTTTGGGAAAAATTAGGAAATTTCAATAGATTTGAGATTAAATGTTATTAATGAACCTACAGATGATTTAATTAAATTATTTATCATTTGGTTATAAGATATCTGAATGAATCATTTGATAAATAGTCAATTGAAGTTATTTAATGTTTTTTGAGTATTTTAAGTCCATTATGATATCATATCATCATGGTTATATATATATATATATAAATTAAAAAACATTATATATCATATAAATTTTTTAATAAAGACTTCATTGACCATAAGAATTATTTTATTACTAGCCTTAAATGTGTAAGTAAAAAATGAAAACTCCTTGTCACCAGTGGTGGTAAATCCACACAACTCAGATAATATTTTTAATTATAAAATAAAAGGAAATAGAAGATATTTTTTGTTTAATTAAAACAAAATTTTTATGTAATACCTTCCAATGTATGGTCTTATAGTGATTGGATGAATGTGTTCTCATGGACATAGTGCTCTATCTCCAAAATATTATTAAGCCAGTTTTTTTGGAACATAGTGAATGTGTCTAATAATTATTATTCAACTAGTAGTGATTTTTGGTATATTTAGTTAAAAATAACACACTCTAGTTTTTTCTCATTGGAGTATCCCTTAGTGATGACCCAATTAATATTAATATTTTTACACTTCTCATGTGATTATTTGTTTTCTGCTCATACTAATCAGAGAGGTCTAAAAGTTTCCTACCAATGTGGGAACAAGATCTATACATTATTAAGAAAAATTTTCCCCCTAATTCACCTCTTCCATATCATGGATATTGTGTGTATTTTAATTTATATCAGAGCCTATATGTCTGTAGTGTTCATTCTGTAATTCTTTGTAGTAATATAGAATACAGTTAATGTTAGGGGAGTTTCTCATTTTGATGGAAGTAACATTCATATATTGAAGAACATGATGATATATCATATTTGATATCATATAATGGATGTCATTTTTCCATGAACAAGGAATAAAAGTCACATATTCAATATTATTGTCAATGACTGATACAAATATTAAAATTTATAATGTAGGTTCTAATGATATAGATTCTCTCACGGATGCTCTGTCTAATAAAATCTATTTGTATATGATGAGTTTCACTTCAGAAAAATCAATTTTGGAAATGTGAAAATAAATAAACATTAGATAACAATTTGAAGGAGGAAAAACATCATGATTTTTCACAAGAAGTTTTATATTCTAATGACCCATGCTAATGAAAATTTTGATACAATTTTTAATCAAATTAATGAAGTGGTAGCAGAAATTTGAAGACATTGGAAAGAAATAAAAGATATTGACATTGTAAATAAAATAATGAGAATACTTACTCTCATTATAATCTAAATGTGTTATCACATGAATAAATTGATATATTTATTCATTCATTATATAATCTGGGAGCAGTTTTTTCTGCATATGAAATGAGTGTAAAACATAGGGATGCTACATGAGTTGTTGGAACGGATATGGCATTAAAATCCATGGAAAAACATACGATTTACTGAAGTTTTGTTAATGGTGATCATGAGGAGTAATTACTTCTCCATATCTCTTCTAGGAAATTCTCGAGAAAAAATGGGATATTTTATGGAAATCTACCATTGGAATTATTTTGATATGGTAGAGTTGCGAACATTTCCACTCAGTACTCAAGGAAATTATATTATGATGAAAGCGTGTCTTAAATCGTAGAAGAACCTAATAAAAGGTTTTTATAAAAGGGAGACTAAAAATATGGAATTAAATTACAATGAAATATAATGTTCTCTGAAGATGATAATGATTATAATGATTTCTTTTAGTAAGGAGAACCATATTATAAATATGGAACCCAAGAGTCTATAATGGATACACTTGATAAGTTAGAACCATGAAAAGATAGAGCCATAGAAGATAAGTTGTTTACAAATTCTGATCTCAATATTTATCTTAAGGATTATCTTCGTAATCATGAAAATCAGTTGATATTAAAATTAGGGATAATTGGTTTAAGTATCATCATAATACATTGATCGAATTTAAGATTATTGTGAATGAATGGAAGAATTAGTGATAGAACAGTCAAAAACACATGAAATCATAGAATATGTACTAGAATTTAAAATTATAATATAAGAACATGGAAAGTTTATCAATGAAATTACATCAATACTAGAGGATAATTAAAATACGATTTAGGAACATGGTGAAATTTTTTATATATATAAGAGTAAACTGTTATGTAAATAAAATTAAAAAGAAGGAATTAATAAAATATTTCTTTTTTGATGATTCTCATATCCTGATATTCTAGATATAGATTATCATGGTTCATATGTATATAAATGGTTTTGAAAGATCAATGATCCACATGCGTAGAATAATGTGTAAATTTTTTTCATGCTTTAATATGAAAACCTTAAAATAGGACAATCCTAAGAAATGGGAAATCAAAAGATGAACATATCAAAAAGTCAAGTAAATTCTTGTTTAAGTGATCCTTTAAAATAACATAATTGATAAATAAATCATATTTATATGTTTCCTTAAACGATAGAATTAAAATGAAACTTAGTATAGAAGGAGGAATTTGGACGAACAGAAATGGAAAACATTTCACCTTATGAAATTCTAATTCAATAGCTATCTGGTTCATACCATGACATAATTTGAAGAAGAAAGGAGGTATTTTATGGGGAGGAGATAGTAATTCCATAATTTAAAATCAATTTGTGTCCAACTTCTTATAGAAGAAACAATTTATATGGATATTTTAATTTACTTTTCAATCATTGTATATAACAATATTTATTATAGGCAGAGGAAAGGTATGAACAATAAATATATAATTTAGTGAAAATATAATAATCATAAATAAGATGTTGTTACTCCGAAAAACATTTTTTCTCTTATAGAATAATATTTTAATATGGTTGAAACTTTTCCCATGGAAAAGAGATTTTAAGGGCCCTCATTATTCGTCATTCAATATAATATCTCATGGAAGGATACGAATAAAATATAAAAATTAATCCTTTTGAAAAATACCTTAATTTTGAAAAGTGTATTAATACATATATTCATTATATCATATACTCATCCAATATTAAGGGAAATAGAGACATATTAATGAATGTCAAAAAAGTGTTAGTAAAGTAGTGTGGTTCAGTAATAAAGATTCTTTGATGATCTGTGGTATTGGAAGTACAGAACTGGATAATGGAAACCTAAATAAAATCTATGTTCTCTATATAGACTATCTATGTCACTATCTCATGAGAGTAAGTCAACTATATGACTCAAGAAAAATGGGGTTTTTTATCATAATGGTCAAACTGTCAGAGGAAATACAAGGATTTATATTATGAAAGGATTCCAAATAGAGGGGAACATATATTAGTATGATAGTAATAAAAACATTTTCATTATGAATGTTGAAGAAAAAAATATCATGTGGCAGAAAAGGTTGGTTAACATTATTAATCATGGCATGTAAAATATATCTATCATGATGATAGTAATTTATATCCTTATTTTATATCACGAACTAGAAGTGGCTGGAGATGTGTAAATATGAGTTAAATTAGTAGGCCATTCATATTAGCTAATGAAAAAAATAGAATCATATCTTCTTGGTCTCATTAATATAGAAGTATGTGGTCTGATTAATGTTTATAAAAAATATGGAAAAAGGTAGTTTTTCCATTTCATGGATTATTTTAGTATAATTTCTTTTTTTATAATTATAAAAAAGAAATGGAAAGTACCTGATTTAATGAAAACGTATTGTTAAATAGCTGATAATGATACTATTTAGACAATCAAGGATCTGTAGTCTGACAATGGAGTGGAATAAAAATCCATTGAGTTTGAAAATTAATTAGAGAAAATAGAATACAACTTTAAGTGGCTAGTATTATAACCCCATAAAAAATGGAGTATATGAGCTTAAAAATATTTTACTAAAATATATGGATAGAAATAATATAATTGAGATTTTTATCCCTCTCCATTGATGAATAGAGGTTGTTCATGTTTTAGTATACACTCAAAATAGACTAGGTAATAATATTGGGAAAACCAAGACAACATACGATTTGTCGCATATAAGGAATCAATTTCTGATGTATTATTATGTTTTTCGAAGTCAACGAATCATTTAAAACTAACAAGTAAATCAAAACAAGTATGGGGATGCTATATGAAAAAGAATATTCCTTGGATATTCAATGATTATTAAATACTAAAATGGTTCAATAATAATAATAGAAATATTTGGGATATATGTGATGTCAATAACATTGAAGATAATAACAAAACCCTTAAGGGGATCTTATGATGATGTAATTGAGTATGTAAATGAGAGTTGAAGGGAAACAGAATCAATTTCATGAGTAGATGAAGTTGTGTAATGTATTTAAGGTCACAACAAGATGTTGATTTAGAATATGAATCATAAGATGAAACCATGGGCAAAAAAATTCTCTTCAAACACATAGGAGAAATCAAAGAGAAAAAATTGATCAATCCAACAACATTAAGGATTTATTCACACCCACATATATAATGATAATTAGTAATATAAGACACTTTTCATTCATATCTATTTTAGAACCATCCTCATTTAATGATGCTGAAAAATATGAATCTTGGGACAATGTTATAAATGAATAGTAGGATCAAATCAATAATAACCTAACACCAGAACTAGTTTACATACCAAAAATTGCAATGTGAGTTGTACGGAAGGAATTTCAAAAAATAGAATTATTATCATCTTAATGTGATAAAAAATATGGTGCGATTTGTTTTTAAATTATATTCACTAGTGTTGATGTGGAAAAATATTTATCTTGTGGCCAAACATGAGTCAATCCTAAATCTTCATACCATGAAAATCCAATAAGTATACAATGTGTTTCAAATGAATGTGAAAGAGATTTCAAAAATGGAGTTATGAAATAAGATGATTAAATAGAACAACAAGTAGGTTTTAAACTTTATAATGATTAAATATATGTTTTCTGATTAAAAAAGGTACCCTATGGTTTGAATTAGTCACCGTGATATTGGTATTCCTGACGAGATTCTTTTTTATAAAATCTCTAATTAAAAATAGGAAGAGTGGATCCCAATATCTATGTGAAAAAATCTCAAAAAGATTAGTTTATGATACTTCGGTATATATATGATGTTACATTTTGTTGATGCATGTTTAGATTAGTGGATAAATTTTCTAACCACATTAAATCATAATTTGAATTTCATATGTTTCTTGAAATCACATACTTTTTGGTGATTTAATTGATTATGAGGAATGTAAACAATTTTAATTCATCAGAAAAGTATGAAAGATAGTTTCTTAAGAAATTGAAAATATATTACTGCAAACAAATATTGCCTCCGATTGTGGTTGGACCTAAAAAAGGAATGTTTGAGTGTGTTACATCTATATATCCCTCTTGTATAGGATTATCATCAAACACATACTGTACATAAATACCACAAAATCATAAACAATATATTAAACATTCTTAATGCCACATATTCATTTTAATCAAATGGACATACATATAGATACTCATAAAAAATATGGAACATTCAAAGGGCTCAGAGTTATGGATTATGCATAGCTACATAAAAATATAATGACCCATAATCAATTTTTAACCCTTAATGGTTTAGAGATGTGGTAGATAGAAATTACTCAAGTGGGGGAGTATTCATTATTGAAATTAAATGTGTAGGATGTGTTGAGTAATAAAGAAGAAATAAATTCCTTTAGTACCACTGATGTTGATTATATTTCCTCTACAAAGGCATTAAATCATCTACTATAGATAAAAATATAACTAAAAAATATCGGTGATGAGGTGAAATAGCCAATGTTGATTCACTGTGATATCAAGAGTCAAATTGATGTTACAAATAATCATGTTCATCAATCTAGTATGAAACACATTTAAATGAGTTATCACTTTATCTAGGGAAAGGATAAATAAGGAATTATTAAAATAAATCATGTTGTAAATGATGATCAAGTGGATGGAATATTGACAAAACCATTATCATCACATTTGATCAAGAGGGATTGGATTGTCCTTTAATTTCACTCACCTACCAGTGTTTGAGGTGGTTCCAAGTAATCTCATCTTCCTAGTTGTGTTCACTTTTTCTTTATGTTAGTCTTAGTGATATAGGACTGTGGAGGAGAAATTATTTATGATGAGTGTATTTTAATATCCACACATTCAATAACAGGTCTTTGGGATTATGTACAATTGGGTATAATGTATAAATATCAGCACTAGGGGTTTGGAGGTGAAATGAGTAGATATATATAATGTTGATAATCAATATTATTTTTACAAAAAGATTGGATATATTTAATAATTTTGAGGAAAAAAATGAAATCATACATATTATCATGTTTTCTTTGTCAATATTTTCTCACGTTGGCTATGAGTGTTGTATGATTTGTTTCTCTTGTATCATGTTTTTATTTTGGATGATATTTTATTGAAATTATATTCAGATAGTTATCAAACCCAATGGAGGAGATTGTTGGACCCAAGGATGTACATTGACGTTAATGGAGAATGGTTTTTGTTTTCTATGAATCCACATTGGGATGAACAAGGAATTTGGAAGATAATGTATTTTACAATGTAGGTTGACATCAATGTTCACAGACCATATAATAAGTTTTTGGAATGACGACGAAATTATAAAAAGGAAATATTTCTCTATTGTGGCACTACACGGACTGCATATCATAGAACACATACCATTTAGGTTAAATAGTTCACAGACAATAATAGTTCTTGGGAAGGATTTTGGGTTTTAGTTCATAAATTGTTCATGGAATGTCTCATCATTTTTCGATAAGAGGAGGATATTTTAGAACCCCCTATGGATTTCATTTTTTGAAGACATCATATACCATGAAGGAAAAGAAACATGCAGATAGTAGAGGGAAAATGGTTCTCGGGAGGATCATGTTATGAGGTGAGGGATTTACCACATCAAATAATAGGAAAATTGGATTTGGTACATTATGGATTTACATTATTATATATGGAACACTAATTCATTCATTAGTTAGAGTTATTTTTATTAGAAAACTTGGTGGCATTCGGTGAAGTCCAAAGTGGTTCGTGGGACAGAAATATCACAAGGAGAAGTTGATAAAGGGTCGGATTCCATCAAAAGGGGATTATATACATGGAGACAGTCTGTGGAAGTTGTTTTTATGGGGATCCCTATCCTGTAAATGAAAATTGTATGTGGAAATATAAAATTATCATAAAATTAAAATAGTTCACATAATAGGTGATATTTTATTAAAGAATAACACATCCACGAAGCAAGGACGGTTCACAAAATAAGGGTGGTTCCACAATGTAAGATGTTGTCCATGTGGATGAGATGGTCCATAGAATTTGAGGAATCTAGTGAAGAATATGTGGTCCATGAATCCCACACACAATGCAGTGTAGCACCAATTCTATAGGAAACATACCAATATTAGGAGGAACATTTCACGAATTAATCATTCACAAAATTGTGGATTACATCTATATGTAAAAGAAATTATTCAATAGAGCATCTATCTGTAGTTCTAGATTATGTATTTAATGAAAATAAAGGACCCTACCTATTTATAAATTGTGTGATGATCCCTCCAAATGTACTATTATAGTGGGAGTCTATAGAAGTGTTCCAAGGGATGTAGTGATATATCCCTAATATATTTTGGAGGATGTTATCTTAGAACAATATCACTATATCTAAAACAATTACTCCATAACTAGTGTTGTTTAGTTTATTTATATATGAACGACAAGATATCAAAGTATTCTCCTTAGAAAATCCCTTCATGGCGAAATAATTGTATTTACATTGTTGACTCTTGGAATGTGGTTGAATTATTTATGCTCATTCCCATTAGATATGTCTGTGAGGTTCCAACTAATGTCGGAACATGATCTATCACTTTTGAAGAAAAATCTAACATTGTGATTCACCCCTACCCAATCAAGGTTTTCTACGAACCATCTGGGATGGATATGGTTTGAACATATTCAATAGGGATACATGGGATACATTCTTAACTTGAGAAATCAATTTTGTAACTTCCACTCAATAATACATTTCTTTGAAAAGATCAAGAATATAAAATTGGATGATGTACATAGGAATCATATTTCCTTTCCTCTTAAACTCTAAGTCACATAACAGATTGTCTGCATAGCTCTTCTATCGTCTTTAGGATTACTTGATGTGATGCGGAATAATCTTAACCCTTTCCACCATTTCCTTACATAGTTTAGGTCCTATTAGGTTACATTTAATGCATTTATCCATGCATTCTTGTGTCCTATATATTTTCTCGTAATGGGATTTATAAGGATCCATTTGGATGTTTGAGTTCAAATTGTTTTTGTTTGAGAATTCTACCAGATGTAGACATTTGTTACTTACTCTTTTATATTCCATATAACACGACCATAACATTTCATCCAATTATTGATTTTTCCACTTACATTTTCCATCATATTGAGATAGATAAGTCATATTTATGTTCATCTTAGTGATTAGGCCATGTTGGAGACTTTTCCAAAAAAAAATGTGAATCATTAATCATGAAGAGATACAATCAGAAGTTGTAATCAATGTTTCCTTACTACTAATATGATATATATGTGTGAATCATGATCCATTGAGAAGTAATTTTTTATTAATAATGTGACCGATATTTATAAGACGATCCATGAGAACACAAATAGAATTGTTTCCATTGGATGTATTCGAAATTCTAGTGAAACATTTCATGGTGATTTATTACCATTTCCATGTTTCTATGGGATATGGTTTCATATTCCAAAAAGAAATGTTTTTCGATTTGCATTTTTCAAAAACCAGAAACCGTAATGTATAATCATCAATATCTATTTTAATATTTTCTTACAAAAAGATATATGTGAAACACCAATACATATTCATTCTTCTTAGGTGAATATAGAAATTTATGTTATGTCTGTCATTTTGAAACTCCATAATTATATCTAGATTGGATGGTAAATATTGTTGTTACACTAATCATAAATCTCCTACCTCATTAATTTTTAACTCTAAGGATTTCCCATTTCATAATACATCAACATTTTTCAAAATTTCATCATCATTCCTTTGAGAATGAATTTTTTTTCAATAATGGATTGTTGAGAAGTCATTTTTAAAAAGACTGATGATGTTCTATAATTATTTATCCTAATTTGAAACCTTTTAAAATTTAATAATATTACATCCTTTTAAATTTTAATCATTAATAATGTTTCAGGATTCATTCTACATCAAGAATCAACAACTTTTTTAGGTTTTCCAGGATGGTAATAGATTAAGTAATAAAAAAACATTATAATAACTAACAGTCATCAATAGTTTATATTATGCTCTTTTTGTGTGAATATATATATATATATATTCATCTTATGATCAGTATATATTTCAAACATATTCCCTTAGATATAATGTCACATGATTTTTAATTAGAAGATCACATGTCCAAACTATATATCATGGGTGGGATTATTTTGATAATTAATATTCACAGGCCATTATGTATAGGATACATCTTTATCATATTCAAAATACAACATAAAATTACTCTCATTTAAGCATTCACATATACCAAAAATTGTTCCAGACTTTTTCGAAGTGTGATTACTAGATAAATGATTAGCCACATTTTTAACTCTACAAAGAATTATTATCGTTCAGCGGTCTAGATAATCATTTCATCATTTAGAGTCATCTTGGGTAGTGTGTTTGGAAATAATGATTAATTCTTCACAAATCACAGAAATAAAAAATTCTACCAAGGAATATATGGAAAAACGTGATAAATGTTTTTGTGGTCCTCTCAATATTTTCATTTTTCTTACAATGGTCTATATATATTTTATTTCGTGTGATAAAGTGCACTGTGAATGATTTGGAAATCACATTTAGTATAATTAACATAAATTTACCCACTTCACAATGTAATGGGAAAAATATTCAAATGCACCTCGTATTCCCTATTTCACATGGAGTATATCATTATATCATTAATAAATACCACAAAAAACAGGTTGAGGTAATCTCTAAAGAATATCTTCATCATGTCCATGAATATTCATGGATAAGTAGAATTTTTAAAAGAAATCACTATGAACAAGTAGTGTACAGAACTTGTTTGAAAGGTATTCCAAGGAATATCTTCCTTCCATACCTTTAATTACCAATATCCCACCAGAACTTTCATCATATAGAAATACATTACCCAATGAAGTTCATTGAAAATTTCCACTATCCATGGAATATGATACCTATTCATTATCATAGATTTGTTGAGATCATTACAATAAAGGCATATGATCATTTATCCACACTTCTTCCTAATGAAGAGGACATTAGATGGTGAAGAACTCGGATGTATAAAATCCATCTCTAGGTTATCATTTAACTGGTTCTTCAGTTACTCTAACTCAAAAGTGGGAATTCAAAAAGGTGTATTTTATTTTGGTTGATATCTATAAATATTACAAATTAACTCAAACTCTCAATCAGGAGAAAGACAAACATAATATTTGGGGAATACATCAGTACAACACATCATAATAAGAATTTATATGACAATGATTCATTAATTTTGCCAAATAATTTTATCTAGGTAAGTATTCACATAAGGTGGTAGTATCCACAATTGAGATGATGGTTTTAAAGAAGATTCATCATCCACATCACTCTAATTCATAATAGTAGGATTTAAAAGGATGCGAAGAGTGACATATATTTCCCAATAGTTAATGTTGTATTTTTATAATGATAGTCCATCCATTCCCAATATATCATGAAATACCTCAAAAGTAAGTAAGAAAATATGTTATGAGTGATTTATTCAAAAAATAATTAAATAAGGAGGAGTTAAATTCTATGGATACAATAGTATTCTCATTTTCTAGTCTCATATATAACTCAACATTTTTAATTTGAGGAGGTGCCTAAATTAATCTTCTAAACATGAATGATATAAAAGGATTCATATATCCAGAATCAAATAGTACATTCTTTGCTCTCTAATGAATAGCACAAAATCATGTCACCACATGATTTTCAGGATCCAACTCAATATTATTGATGGAATAAGTTTTCCCATCCTCTTTTGGAATTGGTGGATACTAATACAGATTACCCTCGAAGATTGAACTGTTATTGCCTTCAGATTACATAATTCCCTTTCCCCCATATAGTGGATGCATTGTACAATAAGCGGTTCATTCTATTATTCCACGAAATTTTCCAAACTAAACATTTCTCTTAAACATTCACGACCTTGATGGCCTTCACTTAAACAAATAAATTATTTACCCATCACATTTCACATGATGATTCATCCAACATTTTTTACATTGGAGGGGTTGACCATTCTCTCAAATATTGTCATTAGATCCCATATCTTTAAAATCCATCATTCATTTTATATCTCCAAAGTCAAGGGACCATTTTACAAACTATACATCCACATTGAGATCACATCAAACAAAATCTTCGTAAATCTTGGAATCACAAATTTATATAGCCTTATCATAGTGTGGCTTCATGAAACTAATGAATATATCTATTTTTAATCATTATAGATTTCAAAACCAATTATGTACCAAGAAATCATTATGAAATGTTCTTCGTATGTTGTGAAAGATTCACCTTTCTTTTGTTTAAAATATATAAATTCTCCATACATCATTATACAATGTGTTTATGGGAAATAAATGTTAAAAATAATTTTAATAAATTCATCCAACTCCAACACTTTATTTTCATCATTTAGATTGGTTTTCCTAATCAAAATCCACCATTGATTTGCCTCTGCATCAAAATGATAAAGAACAAGAATAACCTTCTCCATCATGTATATGTGATGCATTGAAAATACATTCTACAATGAGTTGACCCACCATTTCATGACTAGTGGATTAGAATATATACTAAATATCAGTTGTCGATTGTGAATAAAAAAATTGATAGTCAATTTCACCATCTACGATGGGCGATTACATTCCAAATATTTCATTTTAATTTTCATACCATGATACATCAATGTAAACACCACACTTAAATATTGAACTATCCATCCCATGTTTTTGGGGATGATGTTTGGGAAATCACATTATTATCCATAATAGGGATTATTAGTAAGGTTTCCCTAGTTCCCAGAAAATTATGAAATTAATTTTTTTTGAACAATCCAAAAGTAAATAATTCATGAATATATAAATAATTCCTTTTTGAAAATAACTCTCAATGAATATCTTTTTTGATCCATATGATTATCATTTTTCATAAATAAAACATCTTAGGTGCTTTCATATATTTAGTCTCATAGTAATGGGTTTTAATAATGTTCTCTGATCAAATTTCCCAAATTAACCAAATAATTATATGATACCCAATATAACTTCAATAATTCTCTTACATTAGAGTTATATTATTTTAAAGATAACAATATAATTGTGTTACAAAACCCAGATCTCGTGGTTTAGTTTAATTGGAATATTACGACCAAACAAAAAATTTAAATAATATATAAAAAAAATTATTTAATGGCTTATTATCAATATTCTTGTATCCCTTCATTTTTCTCTAGTAAATGTAATAACTTTAGAATATACATCAAATAGAGGGGTTAGATAAAATCCTAGAATGAGGAAACCTAAAAACATGGACAAATATTACATGGGAGAACATAATCATCATTATCATATGATAAGAAATGTTTAATTATCATAATCAAGAGTGAAAAAATTATATAAAATAATTTCATATTGAAATGTTTAAAAATAAAATATTAGGTCGTGGTGGCTAACTATGACACATAGTTGTTAAAAATGCAAGCATAATGGTTAAACATAAAATATGTTTGTAACCATTACATCATCATTTTAAAAAAAAAATTAGCATAATTTTCACACATATTAAACATTATATCATAAATAAATAACAATACCTAATGTGTTTGATAAATATATAATTTATTTCACCCCCCAAAAAATATTAAATTTACATAATATTTCATTATACATAGAAGATAAAACAATATTTTCCATAAAATATCCCATGAAAAGAAAATGTTATTACTATGAATTTCCTAAATTATACATTCATGAATGAACATTTTGGTACCAAAAATATAAAGGGAATAACATAATGAGTATAAGAATCATCAAACTCGATTAAAGAAGAAAAAATATAAAGGGATAAAAAAATGATTCATTTTTTTAAAAAATTCAGATTGTACACATATATATCTTGATAAAAGGGATTAAAAAATAAATTTTATTTATTGAACATTAAAAGAAAATACTCACTGAAAATGGAATAAAATAATAAAAACCCAAAAAATATAATTGTGTTCTAAAATCACCGTACCTTATTTCGGAATTAAATATTCACATCAATATATTTGATAATCAAATTTGGTTAATTAATTAAAAAATATAAATCCTAATATAAATATATTTGATTAATTAAAATGATATTAAGATAATTTATCTAGATTTTTTATGTAACAGTGTTCAATTTCATTTTTTGTGAGTGTTTGTTTTCTTTGTTTTGATGATCAGTTTTCTTAAATACTTATATGGATGTATCTAAAAATTTGAAATTACTCAAAAAAATAACATTATACGTTATTAATGATCTAATAAAAATTTTAATCAACTTATTTATCATATGGAAATATCCTTTATGAACAAATCATTATATAAATTGTTATTGGATATTCTTTCATTTATTATGGTGGATTTTACAACCATTATGAGTTCTTATTATCATGATTATATAAACGGTTTCCAGAACATCATATAACCTATGATATGTATATTGATATTTTATATGACAATAGTAGTTATTTTATTACAACCATTAAGGTTTGTGTGAAAATGAAAAATTCATCATCTATAGTGGTTGTAAATTACCTCACTATAAATTATAATGTCATTTTTAGTATAAATAGAAAACGGAATCGATATGATGATAAATTATTCAATTAACATAATATAATTCTAGTATGTAAAGGGTATTGGATTTTTCTTTACACTTAGTTACATGGATCTTATTATGATATAATAAAAGAAACATATAATAAAATAAATTTAATCAAAAATAAATTTATTTTACATTATGATTTTACACTCATTGATTACTTCTTTAGGGAAAATTGTATTTTTTTTATGAGACCCTGGGAACATACAAAAGGCCGTGGGAATTCATTATATTATTGGGAATTACTATAAAGGATTAATTTCACACCCCAACCTAAGAATATGAATTATTTTATCCTTTTAAATGACTTTGGACTTTTGAATGATGGTCTGTTTTGAGTCCTGGACAAATTTTTGGTTTTTGGAGTTTCAAGTGGGGTTTCCATGTAAGGAATAGTTACTTCATGGTTAGTAGAAATTGTGTGGCCTAGTATTGCAGTAGGTTTAGGCTTGTAAAAAACCTATTTTATGGATACTTCTATACCATGTGAAAGATCCTAGGTAATCCTACAGTAGTTTATCCACGTGCTGAGAGTCTTACACTATTAATATGTCATTTGGAAAAAAATTCCCTCTGACTGTGCAGTCATGCTAGGTCATTAAATATATGAAACATAGTTTTCTATCCCTCTACTGTTTAACCCGAATCTGATCCTCTCTCATCCCATTCCATTTTGGTACACCATGTAGTCCCATAACCCCTTTCCCTTGTATATCACCCCCCTAAGGCTCAATCTACCAGCTTTTATGGTATGATTTTATATTTTTCATACATTAGTTTATTCTTTCCCTATTCCAAGATCAATTTATTTGTTCTCCTTTGGTGAGATATTTTAAAAAAATACAAATGGTAATCTTTTGGGTGTGGGTAGTGTTCTAATCGAATATAGGGTGTGTGGATCATCCATGGGGATCATTTATTTTTTCCTTTGATGTATCATGGCATCCGCAATGGAATGAGGTAGGTCTTTCCGTGTACTCCTTTCCATAAAATTTTTCATTGATGATTTTAATTTTAAATAAATATATAACCATGATTCACACCACTACTTTAATCTTGTTAAACTTATTATATCATTTTTTAATAGGATTTATTTTTTCTAAATATGTTTTTGATGCGTTTAGTGTGAAATTTATATGTTTAAGTCACAGAGAATGTTTGTTGAAATTCCATTTTTCTTTTAATGTGAATTAGTGGGTAATATTAAATTTTTCCCTAATTATGTTGTGATGGTATTTTTTTGTTTCTGAAAATGGATTGGTGTTTATGATTTGTAATGATATGTCTTGATGGTTCTATTTAAATGTATTGTAATGTGTTTTATGATCCAAAATGGATTGTTCTGTTTTTGTAAAGAATGTTTGTAGAGAAATTGTATTATAAGAATTTGGTAATTTTGTGAATAAAAAATTGATATTTCTTTTAGAATGAGATCATTCCATAGGATGCTGGAACATGAAAGGATTCACAAGGTACAACCATGTATTTTCATTCAAATAAAGATGGAAATATATGTTCCTTTTTCAATAAAATATATGCATCCTTGATTTCTCCCATTTCCCTTGAAATGGTACCATTTCTGTTCAATTGAAAATATATAACTTATAGGGATTTTAAAAAACTAATTTTAATGTGTCCTTAAATTTTCGTCCCAATTTTCCATGAAACAATTATTAGCATGTGTTTTGAAAGGTTAGATGTTGTTTTGGAAATGGTGATGTGTTTGGATGTGAGTTTGAACATATGGGCCCGTTGGAATTGTAAATATAAAAGTTGAATTTGTTTGATGTTTTGGTAATTTAATTTAGTTTTTCTGAACTAAAATAATTTTTGGATCATTTAACTCATAGGTTCTGTTTTTGATAACTTTTTTTAAAGGATATTGTTTTTTAAAATTCCTCTTCTCCGTTGGTAATCTATTGTGTTTTATGAAACTGTTTAAATGTTAATGTGGTATGGTGTCCCAGTTTGAATATTGTGTAATGAAAAGTTTATATGGATGCATATGGGTTACATTTATATGAAGGATTTCCCAACAATTTTTAACTTTTTTTGGTGTCCGCATTTTGGGTAGGCAAGTTCAGCGATGGCAAGAAAGATGATTCATGCATGAGTTGGCATCCTACGTTCACAGTTTAACTACCACCATGGGTTAATGGGTGTCTTTTAGATTATGCTTTGAAAATAGATTACCATCCCTGATTATATGGGTTGGTACCCTCTTGAAGTTGTTGACATTCCATGATGGTTGTTCCACTAGTGAGGCAAGGACAGTATAGCGATTTTTTTATTGACTTGATGGCTTCACCATACGACTACAGGTAGTTCAGAACCAAGTACGTCTAGTTTTCTTATAGTGATTTTTATGATTACCCATGGTTATTATTTATATTTATTGTTTATTTTATATTCTAAGAGATTCCATCTTGGACTATTTAGATTTTTCATTTAAGAAAAACCCTTGTATTCCTAGTTATGAGTTTAAATTATAATATGGAAACATATTTTTGAAAATGATATGTGGTGTTTGTAGGATTTCAAAAAAGAAAAGAAATGATTGTTTATTATAATATGAGAACCCTATTGTTACATATGTATTTCAAACTAAATTAATAGATTATTTTAGGAAAAATAAACACTTGAATTTGTTGTTTATATTTGGAATTCTTACGGAGAATTTCAGTGAAAACACAAACCCTGTCATTGTGATTGACGGTTTCATTTTTCTAAGTTTCTCATGGCATATTTTATCATTATTTGAGAAAATATGGTCTTCTGGATAGTGGGTTCTCGGAGGTCGCATATAAATCATGTGTCATTTGTCTATTATTTCTTGGTTTAGCATTCAATATGTTTATTGGTGTCTTGAAACTGAACCAGTTGTCAATTTATTTGAGATTTAGTTTATAGTTATACTGCATTTTCATTTTTCTTATTTATATATATTTTCCTTATTGGTTTAATTTGGGATTAAATCATTAAAAAGTGTATTTCATGATTTCACATGACGTAGTGACCCCTGTGGAGTCTGAGTACTTGTTTTATGTTCCTCCTAGTTATTGATTCTCGCATGGGGAATGACTCACTATTAGGTATTCATATTAGGTATTGGTATTGG
Organism: Viscum album; assembly: GCA_963277665.1. Taxonomy (NCBI): domain Eukaryota; kingdom Viridiplantae; phylum Streptophyta; class Magnoliopsida; order Santalales; family Viscaceae; genus Viscum; species Viscum album. The sequence goes on from OY728142.1 coordinate 457,150,563, forward strand.
TTTCACATTCCAGTGGTTCAGTGCATATTCTTATTTGACTTGGTTTCATTGGATGTAAGTGTGCCATTTAAAATTAAAGTAGTCCTAGAATGAAATATTTTTCATTCAAACAGCTTACATTGTTAATGTATATTTTGAAATTGAAGGCTTATTGGCATAAAAATTTGGTTCTTGTTTTTAATTGGTATGTAAATGGTCTGGTGTGACCCTCATTACTCTTTATTGACACTTCCACATGTGGGGGTATGTGAGTGCAACGTTCTTGTCAAGATACATGGGTGGAAATAGATGATCACATGAGTAATAGTTTATTGGATTACATGGGTGTTTAATTGAAATTTATTGCATGGAATTGATTTTATAATGTGATTTGGAAGGATTAAATTATTTTGGAAACTATAATTGGGTTTATTTAGTGGGTTTTGGTGTTTGGGAAATTGTCTATGGAAGAATGAAGTTTTGATATTTAAAGGTTATGGTGGTTTTTAAAAACGGATTTTTTGGTGGTGTTCGTATTTGGTTGTTATTTGAGCAATGTTTTTTTTCAAGATATTTCATTTCAATTTTCCATCAGATTGATGTGGTATATGGTTTAGGTATTACATGTTTATCAAGAAATATGGCCCAAAAAGGTCCCCAGATATTTCGTAGAGTCATTCCTTGTCCATAATCCTTCTCAAGAATCGCCTATTTCTTGTGCTGAATGAGGTCCGATGGTGGTTTTCTATGGATTGATGAAGTTGTATGTGTTTTCAGGCCGGTTAGAACTCTCAAAGAGTCCATGTAGTTGGGATGATGTTATAGTGTCTCTCCATGGACAAGTTGGAGTTGGTTCTCCTTTATCGAGGAATGTTGAGATGACGTGGGAAGTGTTTATGACTTATTTCATCGAATGGTTTATACTAGAGAACATTTAATTGAGGATGGTGGAAGATTTCAGGATTTTCAGTAGAGACATCGGTCAATGAATTCTTACATTGGCCATTTTATGGAGCTTGTTTCATTTTTTTATGGAATCATAATAATAATATATGAAAAACCCCTATATTTTCATCTTGTATTTGACTTTATATTTCAGAAAATTTGATATCATCCTTTGTTACGTATTTCCATAAATTGGGGGTATGAGACATTCATGGGTGAGTTAGTTTTTAGGTTGTTGGTAGTGGTCTTTGTTTCTCTTAAAGGATCCTCATATGGTGAGGAGCACATGATGGAAGAAAGTATTCCTAATGCTTCTACTTTGTTAGTCCCAAGTCCTCTATTATCATATAATATTCTTGAATATTTCTAATGCATCTAGTTTGTACACTAGAATCCATCCTGCCACAATATTCCAACGACTTTCCATAGTTGTGGTAATTTTGGTTACCTGGATATGTTCTACAAGAATTATTTTCTAGAAAATAAATCTTAATATGAGGATGTGCTACCTGACTATGAGATATTAGATTCTTTAACTATCAGAGCCCCAACTATAGGTATTGAGGTGAATCACACACACTGCTCGGAGATACCTAGGGTATGAGAAGAACATTTCTAGTTTTATATTTCCTGAATTTTTTTTCATCCCATTTTTTTTGTTTATAAATTTTTGTAATATATTATTTCCATGTTATAAAACCACCATAGCAGTATCTTTTATTCTAAATGCGGATTTTGGATTCCTTTTTTCCTTTCAATGATGTTTGACCAATGGATAAATTGGTTTGTTTTGGATATGGAATTGCTTTTTTGTGGTTCTCATTTGGGAAGTGTTTGGGTTTTGTTAGTGGGATGGATATTTTTTCTAGTCCATTGATATGTATGGTGTCATTTTATGGTTTTTGGTCTTTTTATAAGTATTTCCATAAATCAATGTCCCTGTATGTGGGTTTTCTTGCTGATATGTTCTTTGTTTGAGTCCAAGTGGTATAGTATAATTTCTCGTGGTAATTGAATTGGTTTAGATTTGGATAATAATTACTTACATTCCTATTGCAGTTTGTTATATTTTTTCTAATTGTGAATAAGTAGGGTTAATTTAGGTTGGGAATATTCTCTTTTTACTCCCCTATGTGGAGAAGCGTTTGGGTTTTTAGAGTTCTGTGATATTTGAATTCTTGTGTTGGGAATAACTCTCTCATGTTCTCCCCTCAATATTAGGTTATGAAAACTTATTGATCGATCAGGTGTGACATTTGGAGATAAAGGTCATCATGGTGTTTATGGCCTTCCTCAGTTTTGATCGATCATGAACATAGGTTTTGATCAGCTTGTATATTTGTGACAATATGTGGGTAGAAAGTTTTTAGGGTATGGAGAATTATCACATTCCATTATCGGATACTCCACTACTTTTTAATTTTATTATTCTTTCGTTTTTTGGTTATTTTTTTGTTTGTCTCGTGGTTAAACTTACTTTTTTTTGGAGTTTTGGGTGGGTTTTCCATGTTAGGAATGTTTACGGAATGATTAGTCGAAAAAGTACTACTTGGTCAGGAAGAAGGTATAGGTTCAGACAGAACCTACCACACTACTAGTGCATGACCATGATGTAAATCCCATGTAATAGTGCTCCAATTCATCCTTGGGGACAAAGAAATGCTCTGTTTGAAATATTTTGCGGCCAAACAATTTGTTCATTCTTGGTTCTTTATATTCTGGAACCAATTCTTCCTCCCTCCCCCCTTTATTCATAATTCAAGGATTGTTAATCCCATTTATTTCAAGGAAACCATAGCGTCCCAATAACCCTTCTCCCTTGGCTCTCCTCCCCTATGGCACAATCTTCATTCTTCTAATGTATGGTTTTGGGGTTTTCATCAAATTCTCTCTCCTTCTATCTTGTCATCTCATTTTATTAGTTCGCATTCATTGAGATCTTGTTTTTCCAAACCATAATGTTTAAGTATTGTGTATTGTTGGTTTTCCCTTTGAATCTGGGGTGTGAAGATCATTGATGGGGCTCAGTTCTTCCTTCACTTTGAGTTTTGTTGCATCTACACATTTTTTAGGTAGGTCATTCTATTATCTCCATTAATTTTGATTTTCTATTGATTCTTGGATTATTTAATAAATTTATAAACTTGGTTGTCAACTATATGGAATCCTTTTTTAACATATTAAATAAAGTTAGAATTAGATTATTTTGTTGAAAATATTTTTTTAAATAGTTTTTATGTAATTTTTCTGTTTAAGGCACTAAAATCGTTTTTTAAAATTCCATTGTTGTTTTAAAATGATTTTTGGGTTCTTATAAGAAATTGGTATCCTTAATTATGTTGTGGTGTTATTTTTTTATGTAAACATGGTTTGTTGTGTATTAATTTTTAATGTTATGGCCTAATGGGTGGGATAAATTGAATTGGAGTGGGTTTTGTGTTCTGAAAGGGATTGTTATTTGATATTAATGATTTTATATTGAGGACATGTTCTGTAAAAAAATTAGTTCTTCTTAAAAAATATATTTTGAGGGTTATTTTAGTCTCTGATCATTCCATTGGTTGGTTTCACATCTAGTGGTTAACTTGGTGTACACATGTATGTGCATTCAAATGAATATGAAACACTATTTACCTTTTTCCTTAAAATCTTCTAATACCAACATTCTCCCCATTTTCTTGACACAACCCTATTACCTTCGAAATGATAATGTTTTTAAAAGGTTTTTTAAAAAATGACATTAAATTTGTTCTCCATGTTTTGGACCATATTTCTTTAAAACAAGATTTATCATGAGTTTTGAAATTTTATATTCCCATTTGGTAATCTTTAAGTGTTTGGATGTTTGGTTGAACGTAAAGGATCAATTGGAATTGTAAATATAAATGGTGTGTTTTTGTGATGTTTTGATAAATTAATTTAGTTTTGTTTAGATAATGTTTTATTTGGAACACCCAAATCAATGGTTCCTTTTGTGCTTTTTTTAGAAATGATTGTGTTTTGGAAAATGCATGTGGTCTATTGGTAATATAAGGTGTTTTATGAAATAGTTTGAATGTTTTTGTAGTGTGGTGACATGGTTGGAACCTTGTGTAAGTAAAGTCTATATAGATCTACATGGGGAAACTATATAAGATGGATTTTCCTAAATGTGGTTTCACATATTGGTTTCCTTTTTTGGTGTATTAATGTTTGTTTATGATAGGTATGTTAATGTATGCATATGATGGCCTCATAGTTACACTATTTTACAATGACCATTGGTTAATGGGTGTCAGTTGGATGGTTGAGTTTATATATATTTCCATCCCCAAATAGATGGTCTGGCACACTCTTGGAGTTTTAGACATTCCATGATGGTTGTTCTACTAGTGAGGATTGGATAGAGTCACTGGTTGGTTATTGACATATGTGGTTTACCATACCGTAGAAGGTGGTTCCAAAACGAGTATGTCTAGGTGTCTTTTAGGGAATTTTATGATGACCCATGCTTATTATTTATATTTCTTCATTACTTTTTGGTGTTCAAACTTTCATCATTCAATTTTTAGTGGTTTCTTTTTATCATTACACATGTATTCCATATTATAGATTTCAATTATAAAATGGAAACTAGTTTTGGAAAATGATTTTTGGAATTTAAGGTGTTTCAAAATGGGAATGAAATTATTGTTTATTAAAATTTGAGAACCCTATTTTCATTTATGTATTTGAAGATAGTTTTAATAGAATATTTTTTGAATTGGAACACTAAAAATTTTTGGTATATCATTTTCATTCCTAATTTATATTTTTGTTCTCACACCTACTCTATCATTTTAATTACAGGTTCCAATTTTTCTAGGTTTTGCGGGTGTATATTCTAATTGTTGGAGAAAATTCAATCTTTTTTTTGGTGGTGAAGAAGATGTTACATGGAGATTAGGTTATATTTGTTTAGTTTCTCTTGTTTGAAATTTTAGTCTGTTTAGTTGTAATCTATAACTAAATCAGTTGTCTATTTATTTTATATTTCGTCTTATTTATACTATGTTTTCATTGTATTTTATTTATTTATGTAGTAAAGTATTTTTTCTAATTTAGCCTTAAAATGTTCTTACTTTTCTGTATTGATTCCCTTCAATAGTTCTATCCCATAAGGATTGGGAATTCCCTTTAGGCCATTTTACGAGTCAGCTTGGGTGACTGGTTCATGTCCAACCTAGGCTGTTTTGTGACAATAAATTGATTGGAAGATGTGAGGAGAGGAGTTTGTTAGGGTTGTTATTTATATGGTATGATTGGTGTGTATTCAAGTTATTTTATTAACTTGTTTATTATTTTGTCTTAAGAATTGGAATTGTTTTAACTTATTCACTAAATATATTAAAATAATCGAGAAGTTATAGAAATTTTTCCCATACATTATCATTATATCAATAACCCCACAAAATTAAGCTATTTTTTATATTAATTATTGTATTTTACTATTGAAAATAAATTATCTATTTGAGAAAAATCCCCAAAAAATCACCCTGACCATATTTTAATATGTTGATTTCAAATATGATATAATTTTTATTAAAATAATAGAATAATTACAAGAAATATAAATTTCAATTAAAATCGTCATTTATTCATAAAAAATATTTATTTGAGAATTATAAATTATTGTATGACAACATGAAATTTTTATTTAGGTCTCACAATGTTTTTATATAATAGTAAAAAAACAAATTAATAATTTATGAATACATTTTCTGATAATATATTTTATTTTAAGTCATCATATTAATTGTATTTTTGTGGTTAAATAATTATAACATAAAAAATATGAACTCTTAATTTATAAATTATAAACATTAAATTTAATTGTACCATGAAATAAATATTTTATATTTTAATTCATATAAAACAAAAAATTTATTTATACTTTCATATGTGAGGTTATGATTCTTTTGGCTGATTTATTTTTCCTAATTGTCACATTACTATTCCAAAATAATGTTACTTTTCCACTTGTATAGGTTCTCTAACGTCTAAAAATACCTTGTAATCTATAAAGTCTTCACTAATAATGTGTTTATTCAATATTATATGTAATTTTATGTGATTTATATTATATATAATAATTATAAGATGGTTGTTTTCAATGATAAAACTGTGTTTTGTTACAATCCTCATTTAATAATTTTAATATATATATATAACAAATTGAAGAGATGAAAAATTAATGTGATACACAATTTAAAGAAATAGTCATATTTGAAAAGAAGAATACAAAATTTATAATTTTTCCTCTAGTTAAATATAAAAAAACAACAACACAAGACATTTTAATTAATATGGTAGACGATATCATTATAGTGTGTGACCAATAAAGAATAAAATTAATAATAGGATGTTGAGATATATGAAAATAATTTTAAAAGATCAATGGAACTTTTTTGAGGAAAATAAACTTTTAATTTTGAATAATATTATTACAAATATAAAACATTCATAATGTTATAATACACATTTTATTTGAAAATAACTGTAGAAAATTTTAAAGGAGGCTTTGATGAATATAATTTTAATGATAAGAAGAAAAATTATTCATGTAGTAAATGATAAAACAATGATACCATTCATAATGTTGGTAAATGTATCATTATTTGGAAAATAAAATATAGATTAATTTTTATTACATTTTATAGAAATAGAGGCATGGAGAAAATAAATTTAGTAAATATTTTATATTTTCAAAACAATTAAATTAAAAAATATTTTAATTAAACAAGGTCATGGAAGATAAAGGATCACATTGGGATATAAAAGTAATTAATTTTCACCCTAAAACATTCTTTTAGTCTCATTGAGTGACAATGAATATAAAATGAAAATATTTTCAAAATTCCATAGAAATAACATTTGGGTAAGAAAATTGATATTGTTTGAGATATAAATATCATATAATTCTACAAATATACACCTAAAAATAAATAACCCCAAATAAGGATGAAATTATTAAATAAACCCATACCAATTTGGAGTCCTTTGAATCTGAACCCCCGTGAAATGAAAATATTCAAATGAATCTCTAAATTAAATGAATATAATGTGATTCATGTTATAACATATCGAAGAAGTAGTTTTCACACCAGAGGAAGGATATAGTATATATATATGTAATATGACTCAAAAAATGAAAATGAGAATATAAAACCAATGAAAATATCATAAAATTGTTGTGATAATTGATCAATGAAGAATTTATTTGTAAAAATTTTCATTACAAAAAAAACGATATCAAATAAAAAATAAAAAATATTAGTTTAATACCCAAAAAATAGTCTAATAGAAAAGTCAATTATAAATTAATATTATGAAATAAAACATATTTTAATTAGGATACCCCATTCCCCAAGTCAAATTTAGTATTTATATAATTCCTCTAATGTATAAAAACATGTATTGGTTTAAAATTTCATATAATCATTTTTTTAAATATATTCACTTATTATTATCCATTTTATTTCATTTATTACAATCCATAATATATTTATTAAATAATTTATGTTAATGTCAGACATTTGAGTACACTAGATTCCTACTCAGAAAACAACATCTGTAGGTTAACCATGGTCAATGGGGTAAACGTTACATCAAAGAAATAATATTAATAATTTAATAATTATCATTTATATATATTACATATAATTTTATAATTATCCATGAATGGTGAACATGAATAAATAATTGTAGTTCATTATGGAGGTGTTATTTTATATGTAAGAATGTTTGACATTATCATTTTTAATTGATTATTGGTTAACATGTAATGTAATATATAATTCTACAAAATAATAAATATTTCAGTAATATAATATATAATAATTTAGGGTATCGTAATAATTTTTCTTCTGAGGATGGGATGAAAAATAAAACACAACACATTGCGGATGGAATTGTCTACACATACTAACCAAAAATATTTTTATTTTCTATAAAATGATAAGGATGTTGAATGAGGGTTGATTATTGAACATGAAAAAAATTAGCATAAAAAATATAGTTATGTTTTTATAAAATCATGAATATGATAGAATCAAATGACATAAAATAAGAAATAATATAAAACATGATGATTAATACATTCACATATTATTTTTAAATAGACTAAATCATTACAATATAAGACTTATTAGTCATTTCTAAGTGGAATACCAAAGGGACTAAGAAGTGCATAAGGATCATAAGTTGTTGTTTAAATAGATATTTGTAGAACTAAGTCATTCAAAAGGTGCGATGAATATATAAGATATGGTGTCTTTTTATAAGAGGGGGAATGAATAAACATTCAATTTTGTTATAAAATTAAAATATCATAAATATCATAATAGAGTAATGTGGAATTAAATAAAAATAAATTATAAATTATAGTTTTAAATGGTCTAAATACCATTTAAAAATAAATAATTGTTCATGTGTAATTTGTCACAATATTTTTTTGGTTCAAAACATTATTAAATATTTTAAACGTTACCATAAGAGAACATTTTTTATTATTTATGGAATATTAATTCTAATATAAGATGGAGAGATGATAAAAAAATATCCATTTTTTATTTTTAATCATTTAAAATCTAACCATCTTATATATTATGTTTCAAATCCTTTAATAAAATATTGGTTATCATTAAATATCAGTAATGTCATTTTTTGAATAATTTGTTTAATTTTCCTTCAATGATATAAATAATACAATTAAATTATATTATAATAAATATTTCATATATTTTTCTTCATAATTTCATATTAAATTTAATTATAATATTATTCATGAAAATATTAATTTATAATTTTTTAAATCATCAACTATGATTTTTCTACTTATAGAACATGTGATGTGTTGGTGTTGTGTAATAATTTTTTATAATTATATACTCAAAGATAAAATAAAAAGTTATTTAATATAATAAATATAGTGTGTTAATATTCCAAAAAAAATTATAAAATATCACATTTTTTAATCCCACGATAATATTATAGAATAATTCAATAAATTATTCTCACAATTTGCGTTTATTCTTTAATTTAAATAATATTAATTACCTAATAAATAAAAATTGAAGAATAATTTTAAATCATTGAATATTGGGTGAGGATGGTTGAAAGTAAATTTTCCAATAGAAATATGTAAACATTTATAATTACTCTTAAAAACTTATCACATTGTTTCATTCCTTAAGTACCTGATTTAACCTCACTGAGGTGACAATTATTTTCAAAGGATATTATTCATAATATTAAAAATTAAAATAGTTTTATTTTTTAAATTATAAATTCTTGGTAAAACATATTAAATCCATTACTCATTTTTAAATATTAATAAGTTGTATAAATAAATTTTTATAGAAATTTGAAAAGCAAAATGAAAAATATATGTTTGGAAAAAAATTATTTTAATCCTATAATAATAAATTTAAAAAAATTATTTATAATGTGCCTTCGTGTAAAATTAATTATATTATGATTAAAAAAATGGAAATTATGTTTCATTATATTGAAATATTGAATATAATAATAATTGTAAATCAATCGATTTAATGAAAATAATAGCATACTTTTCAAAATTAGAAATTTGTCACTATTTTATTAAAAATTAATATTTTTATAAAAATATAAATATTCTAACATAAGACTATTATAACCAAAATTACACTAAAATTTTTTGATGGATGACTTGTTTGAGATTTAATATTCCTAGCACATAATATTATTTAGGTAATATGTTATTACGTGTTGTAATAATGGGTTCACCTTCATTATTTTATGTTTGATGATTGATTCTAAGGGGAGGCAGTTAAGTATTATTAAAAAATCATTCAAACAAGGTGTAAAATTTTCATCATTGAAAGAATCACCCAATCATTCTTGCATTCATTAAAATTTATAGACCAACCATAAAAAATTAACCAGGAACACAAGGTTTCAAAACAAAAGACACATAAGAAATTACATTGGTTGAGATGATTGGAGGTTGGGATCATCGTAATCTTATATGGGGAATTATATACAATTATAATACTCTATTATATATATATATATATTTTATTTTTAATAAAATACAAATTTTGAAACAATATTTGTTACCTGAATGAAAATGATTGAGTGTGGAATCCTTCTATACGTAGAGGGGTTTCAGTTAACTATATCATTTTTAGGTATATGAGGTTTTCATTATTTTTACAACTATTTCTCACTAATGTTCATATGATTATAATTTTAAGACAATTAAAAGAACATATATGGTTTACTGGCACCATGTTGGGTTATTTATGTCTTGATGATGGGATTAAACCTCCAACATGTGTCCTACATACACTGTGTATAATAATAAATTTAAACGCACATAGTTTGATTATGTTCAAGTTGTATAGTTTAACATGATGAAGAAATGATATATATGAGGTTACTAAGGAGCCATGTGTTGAGATTAATCTATAGGAATGCGACTTATATATCCTATTTATAATAGGAATCATTGTCATCATAGTTTTATCTTCCCTTGACATATTTATGGGAGGTGAGAGACAATTAATGTTTGTTAGGGTTATTCACCTAGGGTTTAATAGTCTGGTAATTACTTTATATAATACATGAAGGTGGATTTCCTTATATTTTGGTAGTCATATCATGAGAAAAAATGGTTATTACACAATTTTTTTACACTTTATGTGTGAAATTTATTTTGATAGTGGTATGATTGTAAAATATCCCTAAGCCCATGTGAGTCATTTTTGGGGCGAGGGAAAAGTTATAAAAACTAACCAATGTCACCTAAAATGGAAACAAGACTAATTAATATATTCTTCCATAATAAGGTGTTTAATATTGATCACATACCTTAGGAAAGAATAATATTTATCAAAATATTAGAAGGATATTTAGTCCTCATAGTTAAATTTTCTTCTCAATCCACTGATTGATGATAAAGAATAACAATCTTGTAAAAGAGTTAGGGTCCCATGGGTTAGAGTGTCTAAAATAAGGATGGATTTAAAATAATTTGGATTTTTAATGGGATCTCATGCCTCATGTAGGTTTCATACATATCATATTCGGTATGAAAGAATGTTCTCATAGTTCAATTATATTGTATCTCAATGTTTTTCTACAAAACAGAGTTATATTTTCTCCATGTTTTTGAACGAATTGATTTAAATTTTTGAAGACAATTTTACCAAAACATTTGATCATTTTAGAATGTATTCCTAAAATGTAAGAGAATGTGTTGATATATCCTAGTCATATACATTACATGGAATGGGATTTTTAAAAATGACTTCACGTACAGAACATAATCCAGCAAACCGAGTTGAGGACCCCCAAATGACAAGGATAACATATTTATGGTGCCTCAAATGAATGTAAAATATATGTTTTACTATTACATCATGATTGAATTAACTTATACATGGATCCATATTATGATCAATACCTGAACAATCAAGGGTATTGCATGATCAAGGATGACATGTTGGAGGGTTGTCGCTTGATCTAGATATCTTATCTAGAGGAATTCTCATGACGTTGATGAAATATATAATCAGAATCATGGGACATGGATATAATTTCATAATAATTATTATTAAAATTATTATGAAATTAATAATCAATGTAAACATATGTATATATCATCCATGTGATGTAGTGATAAAATATGTATCATATCGCATCATGGAGGTGATAATTCACATGAATTCAAGAATTCCACTTTTAATATTATGTGCATGTAAAGGTAAAAAATTAATTGATAAATTAAATTTTCATAGTGGGAAATATTTATTTAATAACATATATAAACATTAATTTCATCATCATAACAATTATTTTGTGATGGTAATGGAAAATATAATTTATCGGTTAATGAGGTGGTGGTCTTCCAAACACTAGAATGACAAATTATATTCTACATTCATATAATTGAAGATGGATTAAGGTATTAATAATAAAATAACAAATGTATGTATATATATAGTAAACTATAGTATTTTTTATATCAATAATTACTAATATTTGAACGATGTATATGATGATTTAAAAAGGCCATGCTTATTAAAAACCAAAATTTTCATCAGACAGTATTCATTATATAACACCTTAATACCCTTAAGTCTTATTTTATGACTAAAATAAGTTAACTATAATAGGAGGAGGAATTTTAAGAAAGTATTATTTTAGATATTGGTAGAATTGATTTTCTTTTGTAAAAAACAAAGAATAAGAGGAACTCTTTTATAAGATATGGGGATACACTCTTTGCATTTTTTAAGATATTAAAATAAAAGAAATTATTTTTTTAATTTCAAATGGATAAAAAATGTCTAATTTGGAATATAGTATTATTAATGTTTGATATAAGCCCGCACAATGAAATTTCGACATCTTTTTATTATTTTTTAATCATTATATTTTGCCTTTGTGCCTTATTTAAAAACATTAATCATACAATGACAACTTGGATTTTAAATCTTTATAGGTTAATATTGTTACAATAAAATTAAAAAATGACCAATAATGTATAATTTATGACATTTTAAAGCATATAAAAATAATTTTTATGAATTTTATATTTTTATAAATATTTACCATTTAAAAAAATTATTAAATTTTTCAAAATATCATTAATGTCAATTTGGACACTATTATTTACTTGCCTTTCTCAAAAGTTTATATTAATAAGAAAAATATAAAATCACATCACTAAAAGATAAAATGAAAATATAAAAGTAATTTATAACAATTTTTTATAAAATAAATATTTCAATAAATATTTTTAAAATGTTATATTTGATTTTTCAATTAAATAAACAATTACAAGATCATCATTATTTCATCTTTTAAGGTTACTTTTTTATCAACTAAAAATTATAAGTAAATTACCAATATATATATAAATCTATTATATTTAAATTTATTATTTTAATCATATATATATTATATGAAAACCAATATACAAAATTTTATATTTACTAAAACATTAGTCTGAAGTTGTTGACTTTTATTAGAAATAAAATATTATATGGTGATTAAAGTCAATCAATTGGATCCAAGAGGTTATAGAATTTCCCCAAAAATTATTTTCTAAAACAATAACTTTTAAAACAAAATTATGACAAATATTAGGGTATTTACACAGTATTTATATTAATAATTAATCGATTAACAATTAAAAAATATTACAAATATTACCATATTTACTATTCATATAAAAAATGGGGCCCTTTAAAAAATTTATATGAAAAAATTACAATTATTTAATTCATATTTCAATATTAAAAACAAATAAGTGGGAAAAATTATTTTAAAATTAATTAAGTGGATGGTGTTAGAAAATGGGAATTAAAGGTGAAAACATTTAAAAGATATAAATATATTTATATAATAATTAAATGTGAAATTTTTTCAAATTAGCAAAATTAGATTATTTTTTATAAAATGTATCTATTTATAAATCAGGGGAAATAAAAATGTAATGTCATATTATTAATTATTTAAATGAAAAATTGTTTATCATCTAATATTCAGTATTTTTTAATACTCATCAAAACATGAAAGTTATCAGAAATATATAAAGAAACCCAATCAAATAAAATTTTTATATTAAAATTTAAAAGAAGCATATTATTTTTTCAAATAAAAGTTATCATTTTTTCAAAATATCTCATTTAAAAAAATCTCTAATTATATGTTGGAAAAAATACATTTTAGAAAAATATTTCTTTTTATACATAAAATTAAATAAATTATTATCATATGTCTATCAAATTTTTTGGATGAATCTCAAAATGTCTAATTGTATATCTTATATATTATTTTTATTAATATAATTCAGCAATAGTAATTTTTTATTTATATGTATAAAACAAACTTGTGTACATTTAAATAGGATTTCAAAAAACTAATTCCTTTTATTTTTTAAAAGGGATTTATTTTAATGTATAATTATTTGGTCACTAAATAATTAGTTAAACATTAATTTGTAAATCATATTTCATTATTTACTCATTGTGTTCATTATATCTATTCTAATGGCTAGGTTAAAATGTTAACTTTAAAATTATAACATTCAACGGTTCACTTATGGTCGACATGGCATATCATGTTTTCTATCTTACATAGTGTTTCCTTATTAACACCGTTAACATTTCAGTCAACCATTTTATTAAAAAAAATTCACAAAATTTTAATTCTATCTTGGAATTTAGGTTTCTAATTCACTATATAGATTTATTGAAATTTACTTCGAAAAAAAGGATTTATAAATCATACACTTAATAATATATAAAAGAAATAATGAAGGTTACATGAGATTACACATACAAGGTTTCAATGTATTTAAAAATATTCATGGGAGAGGAAAAAAATATCAACGACTAATATATAGTGATAAAACAATTAACATGGGAAAGTTAACAATAAAAACAATTAAAATGTCATCATTTAAAATGACAGTGAAAATAGTAAAAAAAATATTTTTTGGTTTAAATATCATTTTCATAATGTGAAGGAATTAATTCACTTACAAGAATAATAATATAATTAAATATAACCATTTTCAATGTAATGTTTCATATATTAATCAATGTACATGATAAAATCATTTTTTACCCAAACGATGAGTATTTAATATGAACATTTCAAGAATGAATCATTAGAATCAACATCTACAGATAAAAACATAAAAAAAATATAAAACAATCAATTAATTATACCTTTAAGGATTAAACGAAACGAAATTGGGTGGAATAAGATAAGATTATTCCCTAAAAACAATAAGAAATTATATGATAAACAACAACATTAATCACCAAAATAAAACAGTAATACCCATAGTTCCACATAAACCATTTAAAAAATAACATTATATAAAATTCATAAATAATATTCAATAATATTAGTAAATAAATTAAATTATAAATATTTTATTCCATATTATTTCATTATATTATTAACATTTATCAAAAAATAACACTAATCACTTATTATGTCTCACGAATAAAATTTAATTTCAAAAATCAATTAATATAAATATATGCTGTTAATTTGAAAAATTTAGCTCAATAACCATAAAATAATAATTTCATCTCATAGTAAATTCAAAATATATTGATCCAATAAAAAATTGTGGTAACATATATTGTTCATAAAATAGTAAACATATTTTGACGTGATATTGATAACTTATTTAGCTTATCATTTTTGAATCCCATGGTTGTCTATTTAATAAAACATCTGATCTAATAATGATGTTATTATATATATATACAATTATTTATTAAAAAATAAAACACATAGTGTTTGGAACCTCACTTAATAACAGGTTATGTGATCCACCCATGTTGTCCTTCAGTTATGGTTTTGATTACCATGACCTCTTCAAATGTGGCGGGTTGTAATAATCATGAAACATGTCATTTTTAAAAACCAATATTATGAAAAAAACAATTCCAAATATGCATAACCGATAATTAAATAAAAAATAAATTTCTCATAAAATACCAAAAATGACATAAAAATTTCATAACATAAATCATAAAAACGGTATTTAAGGCATTAAAATTATAATGAATAAAAAAATCATATACCCATTAAAAAATACCTTGAACATAAGAATATATCCTAATCTCCAATGTTGTTTAAACCATCATTTGATACTAAGTATGGGGACTATAATTTAATAATACATATTCGAGTTATATTGAAACTCTAAATCACATTTTAGTATTTCTTCTATTTAAATGTTTTTATAATTTAGGTATAATCATAAAATTAGTCTCATACATTACTAGTGACACTTATACTATGTTTCCATTTTTTCAACTATATAATACTATTTTAAACAAATGGTTTTTTCATTTTAAAAATTTCAGGACTCTTTATATGATATCATCATTTCCCATTTACATCTGGTGAAAAACATTTAAAAACTTGGGATGAGAATAAAATGATTTTTAAGGTATATTAAATTATAGAAAATGTTTGTCTTGTGAAAATCCAAAAAAAAATTCCATAAAAACATATCTTCTTATTTGGAAATTGGAATCATCAGTTCAATAAATAAAAATTTCGTACCATTTTAAAATCAATAGATTCTCTTGAAACCCCATTATCTAGCATTTCAAATATAATTAAGTTATATAAGATATAATCATTCCAAAATATAAAAATTGTATGGTAATATTATATGAATCTCACAATTTAAAATGGAATAACCATATAATCTATATCCATTCCAAATTCATTGTATGTAACAATATAATCACTCATCCAAGATTTATCAGTGAACCACTAGTCATTGTACTATAACATAAACACCGATAAATTTTTATTAGGTAACCACCAATCAAATGTACTAGTACCATTATATAATCATAACAATTTAAAGATTTCAATTTTCAACAGATCCATCAATAAATTTCATTTTCACTCATAAAATATATTTCATGTTATTAATATAATCAATCCAATTTGGACATTTGGAAAGTGGATTTTAAATCAATGTTTTCAATACCCCATTGAAAAATTGAATTATATTTGAGAACTAATAATTTTATAAATTCATGTCCATATAAATTATATAATTAAAATCATTTTTTAAAACATTAACATGAAACAGTAGGACTTATAATAAAAATCATCAAAACATTTAGTATGAGGCTTTTAGATAAAAAACCACTTTAAATCAACAATAAACATCACATATAATTTTTATATTCCATAATTATAAAATTATCTTATTTATTTACATTCATGAGAATGTTTTTATATATTATTTTACATTTTATGTCACTTATTATCATGTATTAAAAATTACATAATTATTTATGATCATGTTGAAAGTTTTGATGATATATGATACATGAGTCCAAAATGATTGTGGTAAGATGTCAATAGTCTATATTGTAACTATTATAATATTTAAATATTAAATATTTTTGAAATAATAAAAAAAATTACATCAATTAAACATTAAAACCCATCCATTACATATGGATATAAAAAATGAATTTTTTAACTATAATGGAGATGGTCAGTTGTAAGTATTCACATGTAACGTTTTCATTTTGGGTGATCATGATAGAAAATTGGTAAGTATTATATATTATTTTTATTATATTAATAATAATACCATTATAATAATATTAATCATCCATATATTCTTATATATTCTACACATATCATTGGGTGATGAAAAATGACTCACATCAGTTTGTGGAGATGATAATATGCATGCATTGACAAATGACATTCATTTTAATTTCTATGGAACAGTAATAAAAAATTGAAATATTAGACATTAATAATGAAATATACTTCATGAATATCTTATAAAAACAGTAATACAATCATTATGAAATATCTTGCGAGATGGAGATGGAAAACCAATTTAATCTATTCCAAATGTGGTTGCTCATAGTACGCATAAACAATTACTTCTTCTTTTTTTCCATAAAATTGGAGATGTATTTATGTCAAGATAATGAAATAATAACATATATGTACAATTAGGATACTGGATTTTTTATATGACATTATTGGATGAATAATTGGAGGATTTATAATAATAAACTATATATAAAAACTTATTAAAAATGTACCTTTTCTTCGAACATTGTTTTTAAATAATACATTAAATCCACTAAGTATGATGTTATAAAAAAATAATAGTTATATAATATTATTTGGGATTCCTGGATGTGTTTTTTAAAGATATAGGTAGAAAAATTATGTTTTTAAATGTGAAAAAATATAAATAGAGGATCACTTTTATAGGATAGGGGAGGGACACTGTTCAAATGAATCAAAATATTAAATTTATATAAATTTATTTTCTATTATAAATAAATCCAAAATAATTTATTTATAATTATAATACTTATGGTTTTAAATAAATTATTCCAATGAAATTTAGACATGTTTGTACTATTTCTTAAATCTTATATTTTGGAATTCATTATTGTTAAACCCCTTTAACTCTTACCATGGCTACTTTGATTTTTACTCATTAGGGCTTAGTAATTGAAATAAATTGTCATGATAATGAGAAATTAAGAATTTATGTAGTTTTAAATCATACAATTTTTTTTTTATAATTTTATATTTTATGATGTTTATTTTATGGAATACAATATTATTTATTTTAAAATATCATTAATATCAATTTTTACACTATTCAATACATGACTTTTTTTAAATATAAAAAATAAGAAAAATTCAAAAACATTAATAAAAATAATTACATACATTACAATGTGATCAATAAATTTCTTATATGAAATTACAATTTCGAAATTATATTTATTTTTGAATTTTTACTATCATTTATATGATATTTCCATTAATTAACAATTTATAACCTCATCAATATTTCATCTTTTAATTTATGTATTTATCACTTCAAATAAAAAATAAATTAAAAATATGTTGGAATAATTTATTATATAAATTTAATATTTACAGTCTAATTTTTATTCTAAATAATTGTGTATTAAAAATGTTATATTGTTTTAAAAACAAGTCTGACATCTTTGACCATTTATTAAAAAATTAGTATTAGGGGCTTAAAGTCATTGAAGTAGATACAATAGGTAATAAAATAGATCCATATTTTATGATCACAATAAGTCATATTATAATATTTTAACATATGTTAAGGTAATTTTGGAATATTTATAATATTATTTTTATCATTAATTACCCAATTTACCCATAACCATGGTAAAAAAAATTATCATTGTTAATAAGCATATTGGACAAAAATAGATGTTCAATATTTAATAAATATTATCTTTATAATTTAAAACATGGAATAGAATATTCTAAATTCATAACACATAAGAGTCTAAAGTTATATTAAAATTAATATCCTTGCTAGTTTTTAGAAAACATTATTTTAGTATGAAAACATTAAAAATAATGCACTATTTTTATATCCAAATTCAGTGTGAAATTGATTCTATCGAACTAAAATGGATTAAATGACATTAAATTATATAATTAATCCTAAAATATATGTTAAAAATACAATTTAACACAATTGTTTTGAAAAAAAAATCTATCTTCAAATAATATTCATTATTTTTAACTATTCATAAAAACATGAAACTTCTAAAAAAATACAAAAAATTCATCGAAATAAAATATTGATATTATTATTCCAAATTAGAATAAAATTCATAATTTTTTTTCAATATATATAATTAAAATAGGTTTCCCAAAAAATGGTGGCAAAACTGTAGTTTTAAAAAATATTAATTTTTGTATTTATAATCACATTTATTCTTATCTTATGACAAAAAAATTTATGGGAATAATGTAAAATTATTTAACTAAATATATTATATATATATTTCATTAATATATTCCAATAAGTGTGTTTTTTATTTATAGGTATAAAATATAATTCCTCACATTTTAATTGGTTCACATATAGACATTTTCTTTTATTCTAAATATGTTTCATTTTTAGTTAAAAATACTTTGTCAACAAATATATAATAATATATTCATTTGTAATCAATATTCTCATAATTCAGTTATTCATTATTATTTCCTCTGTTTTAATGGATATGTTTTAATGGTAACATTTATATTATAATATTCAGTTGTTCCCTTAAGCACTATATTGCGTATCATGTACAATATCAACCAATGATTTAAATTGTAAAAAAAATCATGATTTTATAAATCTATAATATTGAAAATCAATCATCTATAGTGGCTATTCTGAATCCTTCACTAACTTCCAATTGGAAAAGATAATCCCAACCAAAATTATTTATTTTCAAAATTTCACCTTCAAATGAAGACATAAATCTTTTAACGATGTTTGTTAAATAAAAAACCCCTAACTATATATTCCTTAATTTTATAAAATCCAAAATCCAAAATATCATAATATATCTAATAAATAAAAATAATAATAATACTTTGATACGATTTTTTAGGATTCATCTCATGTTTACCCTAACCTCAGACACCATATCTAGTCTTATACATGGCATAGATGGTGTTCGCTATAATTCCTCATTCCCACACTCCTAGTACCTGTGGGAAAACATACATACTAAAAACTAATTTCTATTCTATAAGGTATTATTTTACATATACAATCATATATTTCACATTTATTACACATGAAATATCAAAAATTAATATCACCATGCTAGAATAATTTTTTTAGTAAACATCAAGACCAAATACATAAAATTATTATTACAAAAAATTTTAAACATTTATGAAGTTATAAAATAAAAAAATTTGAAAACGTAGTGGAAATATTGAACCATCATAATTTTCCATAACGCATGACTGTTAAACTTGTAAAAAAATTAATGGCCATATAAAATAGCATTATTTTATTTAATGATGAGTAAATGAACATGAAACATGGAGTATATCATAAAATTATAAAACAAATTGGTGTAATTCAATGTGTAACATGTGATTATAAAATTGAGAAATAATAACTTCTATATTCCCATAAAAAATTAGAGAAATAAATAAAAACTACTTTATATAATATAGTTTCTTCTGAATTAATATCTAGTTCCCATAACATAGTGGTTCATGAATGGACTACATTATTACCATAAAATTTTGTATTAGGTAATATAGTATGATTCATATTATCGATTGATCTGATATAATGATTCCCCATAAGTATCTCATGGTATATATAACCTTATATAATTTATTTGTGGGAAATATATGACCACACATATAAAAAAATAGTCAATAATAATTACTTCATAATAAATAAATAATCATATTAGAAAAATACCATTGATAGAAAATATGTTTCATATCATTTCCTAATGATATTACAAACAATTAAATCATGAATTATATGTGTCAGTTCCAAAATTACAACCTAAAAAACAATTATATGTGTTAGTTCAAAAATTCCATCATAAAAGAGAATTTAATGTTTTAATAACTATTTTTCAATCCACAAACATAAATAGCATAATAATATGTTATTGTGAAATTTTGTAATTATAAATTAGAGGATAACATGATATAATAAATATATATGTTTTAAAATATATTATTTAAATATTAAAGAAATATGTTCAAATAAGATAAAGTACTATAAAATAGAAAGAATTTTATCTAAATAGTATTTTCTTATTAAAAAGATAGAACATTATTAATGATGGTGAATTTATTAAAAAAATAAATAATAATTCATTAATATGAAATTATAACAAATACCTAATATTATGTTCAATATAGATTACTTTTAATGTGTAATGATCCCATCATATAATAATAAAGCTCAAGAAGATTTATCATAACTCAATGAATTAAAACTCGGTTAACAAAAATCATTACGACATTGTATGTCATTTAAATCAAAATCCCTTGAAATAAGTAACTTGACAAAGATATTTAAATCACTTTATTATCGTAATTTTTTTTGGAAAAATAAATCCACATGGAAGTATGTAAACAATACAGTGATATATGTTTTTGAATATGGAATTTTACTGAAATAAGGAATATTTTGATGAGAAACCCATAATAGGAATCTTAAATTCCATGAATATGATTTTACTTCATATATAATAAAAATAAAAATAAATTTTTTTGACCCTTATTTAGATATTTTAATTTAATAATGTTTTAAAATTATCATTAATTATGCATTTATTAGTTAGTTATTATATATTTTTATCTGTAGATGATTCTGATTTTTATTACGTCACACACACTTTGTAATATAAACATTGATTCTAATTATTTTATAAAGATATGATAATACATAGATTAATTATGTTACATGAATATGGGTTCCAATATTATACTATATTTTATATTTTAATCTCATAATATTTTCAGTATTGATTTGTGAGGATAAAACTAGTGATGAGCAAGTCTTCATAATTTTTAGCAAATAGATTGGTGGTATAATAATAATAAAATAAATATTTTGATATTAATTACATAGAATAAAATAAAATCACATTAATATTTATACTTTAACATCTATTTGTTTTATTAAATAAATATGTCTCCGATAGCGTATTCAATAGGAAAAACTGATCATAAATGACCAACAAAATCAGTAAATATTATAACATAGTTATTTATTTAGTGGATATGAATATTATTAACTAAAGAATGATATATATATATATATATATATATATTCCCAAATAAATATACATTATTTTAAAAAAAACTCAATTTATCAATCTATTTATTGTATAGTAATTTGTGTCATGATAAATATGTTTTCATAAAAACATTGTTTTATGGTTTCTCATGAAAAGGAGTTATAAATAAATATTGGAAAATTTACAATATATTTTTTATAACATTAAAATTATTTTTTTAATCATAATTAAAAAAATTACTCTATATAAATGATTTATATTTCTTTGATAATTTTTATTTTTAAATGAATAATGAAAATACCTATATTTAAAATACTGTTATTTATTATTAACAAATTTTACAATTTAAAACTATCCTGATATTATGAATATGATTTGAAGTAATAAAATTATTATATAGTTATATTAATCTATTTAATTCATTTTTTATTATATTCATATGGGATTTTAGAATAATATTTTTTTATGTTAAACAATAGGATTTTTCCTAAAACTATTTTTATGTGCATAATCTTTCTAAATTTTAATTAATTAAAAAACCCATAATAAGTAATAATTAAAAATAAATATATTTATTCTATTTAAATAAATATAAATATAAATTCTTAATATTATTATTTCATGTCATATATTAAATATAAAATCATATTTTTCTTAACGAATACACTTCATGAAAAAATGTTTTTTCCTAAAGTCTTTCGGTTTTATACTAAATTAATATTTTCAAATATTATAAATTTAATATATACAACTATGTAATATATTTGGAATAATAATAATTAATATGATACAATAATTATATCATAATTTTTATACTATAATTGATTGTAAAATCAATAAAAAGTACATACTATGATTAAGTTCAAAATTGAAATAATATGGGATTAAACTAAACACAAAACTTTTAATGTTAAATAATAATTTTTATAAAATATATTATATTTAAATATATAGAACATACAATGAATAAGTTCCTATAATTATCAATTATTTATTATTTAGAAATGTGATTATGTGGGTATCACTTATTCATTTAAAAAATTAAAAGTGTACAACTAGATCTCCATGTAAAATTCCACCCCATATCATCTCCTCTTCACACAATCATATAATTTTTGTTCATCTCAGTTCTAATAAAATAACATCTAAAAATAATTCCACTAATCCTTGATACATTTGACTCGTTAGAAATCCATTCTAATATTTCTTCTTGAATTTTTCTAAAGAGGTGGTATTAGAAGAGAAAAAATTCATAACTATGAATTTTTATTTTATTTCTGCTTACACATCATAAAAATATTCCAAACATATTATCATATAATAAAATAATTATCCGACATGTAACTATATATTATTATATTAATAAAATAACCTAAATATATCTCATCATACAATGAATTTTGTACAAATTTATAATTCTTATATACGACAATGTTCCACCTCATGAGCCAATGTCATTCATTTTCCATCATCACTATTATATATTGGTATAATTAATTATATAATGTTAATATATATATGTGTGTGATATTTATAAACCATTTATACTTGTGGAGTTATTGTATAACATATAATAATTTATATTTAATTCAGTCTAGAATATTATAATGTAACTCATTTGTATGATGGGCTACCTCATTACAATGATATGTTATTTGTTTTTAAAAAATGCATAAAAAGTAAGATAAAGTGGAAAATTTTAATGAATATATTGTATTTAAATGAAATTATATTTATAATAATTACATATTTATCATTCGTTAAAAATTATATAATGTTTTTTTATTAGATAAAAAAATGATAATGTCTTTCATGTGCATGAAGACAACCACCACCACCAATTGATGTGAGAATTTTTCTAACACCACATCAATAGATAGATATATATTTTTATATTTAATAATATTGTGTTTTACTTATAAAATTTTTATCAAAATTTTTATATTAAATAACACTTTCCTTCATTCCATAATGATCATTGAAATATAGAAAAGTTTGTCATGTGTACATAGGACCTTCCATCTCCATGATCCCAATGTAGTAAATTTTTTATAATAATTATTAATCATTAGTTTTAAATTATTATTGATTAATTAATGTAATGCTTATATTATTATTATTATATATTTTAAATAATGAACTATTTAACATGTGAAACACAGAAAATCTATTCTAAATTAATGAGCTTCTTATCCTCAAAACGCCCAACATACACATAAAATATTAAGTATTATAATATGTTATTATACTTAAATAAAATAAATTATTTATGTACACGTTTCTAAACATGAATTGGGTTCTTAATAAATAATATAATGGTCGACCTATTTTTATTCATGATTTATTATATATATAAAGAATGTATTCACTCGATGTAATGGTTTTTTCATGATTCATTTTCTTCTATGAGATTCATTCTATATTAATCACATATTTATATTGTCTGGTCTATATAATATCCCTTTTAGATTTATAATAATCCCATAATTTTGGATATGTATAAAGATCGTTTTTAGGGATGATTTTTTCTTTGACTTGTGAAAATAATATCTGGGTTTTACTATTTGTGTGTGGGAGATATTTTGATAAAAATGAATTGAATAATGGTAGTTCATGATAGGTACATAGGTTTCCTAAACCCTTTTCCCTATTCCAGAACATTGTGAAACCATTCATAGAGAGGAACTACATAAATGGAATGTGGTTTTTCAATATATGAACCATAATTGGGTAAAATATGCACCCCTTTCCTCCTTGAAGAGGGGCATGGTTAAGCAACATTGTTTGGAAAACCGTGAAACCATTACTAAGAAACCATGTGTCAGTTTTTAATTATCCTTAATAATAGATTTAAATTTTATTAAACACCCCATATTATCTCCAAATTGACATGATATTAAACCTAAAAAGTTCTTATCAATTTTAGGGGCTCTTAAAAAAATCATTTGGCTCCCACACTCCATTTTTGTGATTCAATGGTCGGTTTTTCATATATGCAAATATTAAGTTGTATATATTCTTACCCTTTAGGCCTCTATCTCATTATCATGATCCTTTCCCAACATAAGGGCGGTATTTTTACCCACTAATGTTATTTTATCTATATCTAGGTTTATTAAATCTTTATTTTCTTCATTATGGATTTGGGATTTGTACATAGATCTAATTCATCATGTTATTAATTTTCCCCTTCAAATTGGGTATTTTTGTTTCGTGATCACTCATTAAAAAAATATTGTTCGTTTTCTATTATTATAATAACAAAGTTATAATTTTAATTGCATGTATATAAATATGGAATTTTTTATTGATTAATTAGAAATTAAATTTCTTAAATTCAATAAATCAATATAAAAAATTAATTATTTACGAGATTAGTAAATTGGTGATTTTGAAAATGTGAAATGAATATTTAATTTTTTATTTAATTATAGGATATATGGATTATGAATTTAATAAATAATTGATGAATTAATTATTTAATTTTGGGATTGTGACATGATTAATTAATAGATGAATTAATTCATAAATAGTATTGTGTTTAGACAATTGAATGAATTAAATTAATTAATTAATTAATTTATTAATTGAAAATGTTATGTTTATGAAATTAATCAAATGATATTGATTATTTTTCTATTAATTAATAGATTATTGGGATTGGGTATTTGGAATAATACTTTTTCAATTAATTAATTAAATAATGAGATAATTGAATTTGATAAATTAATTGTGGAATTAATTAAAAGTAAATGGTTTGATTATTGAATTTATTGATTTCAATCATTTAACTGATGAATTAATTGTTGGATACAATTTTGAAAATGTATTTTATCGGAAATGGATTTATTAACTTACCATTTAATTAATGGTATAATTTGTTGTGAAATTTGATAAAATGGTTAATTTTTATAATACTTTATTTATGTGATTTATATGAAATTATGATAATAAGGTTAATATTGGATAACATTGAGTGATGAGATATATCTGATATATATTTTTGGTTGATAAGTGGGATTTGAGACATGGAC
Source organism: Viscum album (assembly GCA_963277665.1). Taxonomy (NCBI): domain Eukaryota; kingdom Viridiplantae; phylum Streptophyta; class Magnoliopsida; order Santalales; family Viscaceae; genus Viscum; species Viscum album. The sequence continues at coordinate 457,176,673 of OY728142.1, forward strand.
TGATTCTCCAAATACCCCCAGGGGTCTAGAAATGTCATTTTAGAAAGAAATTTATTCATGAGAATATTACTATGGGATAATAAAAAATTATCCAAATATTCAATTGGTTGTGGGACATTGACTGATCCTCTAAACAACAATGAGGTTCTAGACCTAGTTTTCTACCCCCATGATATTTAAATGGACTATGGATCATAGTGTCCATCATATGAATTGAAAATAAATGTATAATGAAATCCAATGGGTTATAATAAATTATCAATTGAATATGTGTTATGGCATAGAATTCGGAATAGGAAGAGGTAGGTATTAATATATATGTATCATCATGAACCCTAAGGATTATGTTGCTAAATAAAGAGTAATTTAATAAATATAATGTTTTTACATTATTTACATTATTTATATTTTATTCAAAATCATACTCATTTATTAATTTGTTATTTTTTAGATTTCATTGCTGGTGGTGTATTAAGACATAATAGCACTCTATTCAGGCTTCATTATCATTAAACAAATAGATTTCATGGTTACAAGACATTATGAGGGGAAATTCGTATCAAAGATGGATGATTTGGAAATTATCATGGTTGAGGTAACTAGATGTGGTTTTAGACCCTATTGGGTTTTGTTAGAGTCATCACGTATTCTATATTATCAATATTAACAATTGAAATGTATTGGAATTATATATCTACTATTTATTTTTGGATATATTATTTAATGTTTTGTTATTCCTTTAATATTGAAATTTTTTTGGTTATGGTTATTTCATTTGGATATTGTTTTTTATTTGTCCAATTATGATATCATTAAATAGATGGAGTAGTCTATCTATGAAAACTATAGACCTGCGCCACTAGTTGGTATCCTCTGGCATACATGGAGTTATTCTTGAGGCCATATAAAGAATTGAATTGTTGTATTTATGTTTGAATCTATGTGGGAATGTTACAAATTTATTATCAGGAAACCATAAATTACCATTGTATTTTTCCTTCATAAATATATATATATATATATATATATATATATATCATCTAAGGGGATTTAAATTGAATTTTCAATAGTTGTAAAAAAATTTCAAAACCCAATATATATTCATTTAGTATTATTATTTTTTCTTTGTAAATTATATTCTACACTTATGTGTATAATTAATTTTTATTATCATATTTTTTAATTCAACATGATTTTGGAGGATTAAAATTTAATTCACATAATATATTATTAGATTAATTGAAAAAAATAAAAGGTGTGATTTATTTATTCTAATTCATCTAAAATTATTTTTTTGACACATAACTTATTTACAAGAAGCTATTTAGATTTATAACGTGTATAGAATTCCTTTGACAAGTTATCTCATGAACTTAATTATATTGTCCTTATTTAATGTACCACTTTAATTTTATTATTTCATTAGGATTATGATTGAGGATTTACCAAAGTGGCAATTGATTTATAATATAATATATTTCCTTTTGAGGTTGTTTGTGTTCACGGTTTATTTGGGGGAAAAATATGGTATTATATTGTTGAGCCAAATCATTTTTTATCCCATTTTTTTAATGGGTACCTATTTTTTATTTACATTTCCTTACATATAGGTTTATGTAACATCATTAATTTGATTATTATGTGATTATGATCTATTATTAACTTTTATATTTAGTATAATTCACTTCCATATCCTGGTATTCGAAAAATAATTTTAAAATTGATATTTCTAAAAATAATTTTCTTCATAGAGATATTTAAAATTTTCATTGAACTTTATTTAAAATGATTATAAATTGAATTTATTATATTGATTTTTTTTTACTTTTGACTCCTTTTAGAAATTATTTTGAAAAGACTATTTATTTTTAACAATTACTACATGAATGGATTTTACTATTAATGTGGAAATAATTTTATTTAAACCCTCATTTATATATTTCCAAATTTTTATGAAATTAAAATAATATTTACTATATTTTATTATTTTTATGTTTTAAAAATGATATTATCATAATGAAAATTATATATTCCTTAAAATTATCTTAATGATATTTTAATGATATTTCCATTGATCATTAACAAAAACCATTATTATTAATTATAATACAATGGTGATATATTTTAATGATTAAATACTTTTTCTTTATCTATAAAGAATAATATTATTTCAATAATATTAATGGGCTGATCATTTCGTTTCCCTAAATCAACCATGATTCAATATATTGTTGTTAGAAAACCCATTTCGTTTTCATTGGTTCATAATAATTTAAATATATTTGTATGGATCCCATTTATGTTCCCTTGGATAATCTTGTTCAGACAAAAATAATGTATATTTCTATAACACTATTTTTTAATTGATTATCTATGTAATTTATTATTAATACAGTACATGGATTATTTTTATGATTATTCATGGTTGAATTTAATCTAGTGATAGATGGATATGTTATTAATTAAGGATGGTTGGTTCCTGAATAAAATAAGGATGGGAGATTCCATGATAAACTAAGAAAGGGTGGGAATATGATATTTTTCTAATTTACTATGTAATTATTATGTTATATGGTGTATTATATAAAAATATGACCATATATTTATTCCAATTGAAATGGTTCTATAAGGGTTATTATTATGATATTCATAGATACTAATAAATTTTATCCAATCATTGTATTGTTTTTTTATTTTTTCTTATGATCATGATTTATATAACATGCCTCATGATTGCGCATTATAATGAATCTTTTCTTTCCTAAATCATATGAAATGTTTTCATGTTATATTATTTATGTATTGATGAGTACACATATTATTATTGTATACACATTCAAAAGGTTTTTTTCCACTAATCCCATATTCTCTTATTATGTATACTAATGATATTAAATTCATTAGTGCTTATGTTTACCCTTACGAATCATTTGAGCTCACCTTTAATTTTTCCCCCTTTTTCATAAATTATTTCAACTGAGTTATTTCTATAATGGTTTTTAATGGATGATTCAGATGACCAAACAAGGAATATAAAAATCTTGGTATAGTGGAAAATATTCAATCATAAATAATTGGGTGTTGTTTATATAGGATGTTTTCATAATTATATAAAACTATAATCCAAAAATATCCATGGGAATTTAAGTGATCCAATATTTACATTTTTTATGTTATATTTTTCCTGAGGAAAGAAATTGGTCACATTCATTGGTATCTAAATTGAAATGTAATGTATATTGTTTCATAACCAGATCTAGGAGTGAGGGTTTGGGGATATTATAGTTGGTTTTAGAATAAATGTTTGGATGAGGTTGGATATTAACATTTTTCATGTGAATTTATCATAATAGTTATGGATAGATTCCATCAATGGTCTATAATATTATTGATAATCATATGTTTAAATTATTAGACATCCCTTTTAGGATTTAAGTGATGAGATCTTAATTTGATAATAAATATGTTAGGACACATTTTATTTTGTTTAAATAATATGTAAAGATTTGATTTAACATGATGTTATAATATAAACATCTTGGAAATAATATTTATGATATTTAAAAACATTAGTGATTATATGATCTCGTATATCGTTGTAATTATTGAAATATTGGTTTTATAAAATAGATTATATTAGGATGAAAAGTGAATTGGTGAGTATGTGATTAATTTTATTTCATAAAATATATCTCCATATTGTATATCTTGGAAACTCAATTTTCTGCTATAAAATTTTATATTAAAATGGACATTAACGTTAATTTTATTTATGAATGATTTAGTTTGATATTGATGTATTACTCTGGGATTTTGGATATTAATGTATTATGTAACACCCCATGTTTCCTCAGTATGTTCCCTTTCGAATAATGCAATGGCGTGTATTGTACACAACTTTGAGATTTTAACACACCATAACCAATCAAACTAGCCGTTATGAATAGTAATACCTACTTTTTGAAATTTTATAAATTCTATCTCTCTAAATGGACTTCATTTTTTGATTCGTAATATCGAAATTAGCCTAGGGTGAAATTTTGGTACTTTTTGGATAACTTTCATATTTTGATGAATAGTGAAAATTACTAAATTTTAAAAAAAAACAACTTTTTTAATCAAAATAATTAATAGTGATAAATTATGAATTTGAGTTGTTTTAAAGTATATTTAGAATATATTTTTACCATTTAATATAATTTTGGTCATTGGACATAATTTTACAATTAAACCGAACATAAACAAGTGTCAATCTTTTGATAGTTATTATCTCTTAAAAACACGCTTTTTGTTTTGACAGCGGGAATTAATTTTAAATTAATTTCTGCCACTTCTGTGTTTTGAATTTAGAAAAATGGATTCCATATTTGGAATCAGGATGTTCAAATTGTGTAAATAGGTAACTTTTATTTTTAGACATTTTGAATAATTACTGCGGTAAATATTTTATTTAACATGGTTAAGGGTAAATCCGGTAAATAAGGGCTAAACAATAATATTATAATAATACTAAATTACCCTAAAACGTGTCTTAACCCTATTGGTTGATACATTGTCGACCATGGGCATCTTTCAGTCTATTTTGGGACCCCATGGATCCACTTGTAAGTGATAATGACACGTTATTTTAATTAAGTTAAAATAAATACAAAAATGACACAAGCATATATCTTTTAACAAAACAATTGTTACAGAGGGTTATATATGTTAGAAATTAGATTATAAATATTCCTCAGAAAGATAAAACGATTTCCTACATAATGATATTTTATTTATAATTTTTAGACATTAAATAATTTAATTTATTTATGACACAATGATGATGCAGTAATTACTATAATAGTGAAAAAACAAAATAATTGATATTAAAAATACCGAAATATATATAATATGAAACTTTTAATGAATTATAATAATTTTCTAGGATAATATGATATATTAGTATTGATTTAATTGACTTTGTTCGAAGTAATCAATCTGTTATGAGTTTCACAAAAATCAACTATTGAATAGTGTCAAAATTGACATAAAAGAGTTTTTAAAAAAAATATTATATTATTAATTGATATTAAATTCCTAAAAATCTAAGGTTCGGCCAAGAGACTTATATCATGATAGGTGTGTCAATAATGGACCACTTTGTGGTCGCTTGTATGTATATGGTATGTTTATTAACCATATAATACAAAAATACAAAGAGACATTGTAAAAGTGAAACTAATTAACTTAGAGTTAATACTTAAAGATAATGTTAATATAAGTACCCAAACCTGTCTAAATTCTATTGGTTGAGTTGTTTTCGACCCACCCCACCTTAACCTTTGAATAGTCAACTTTGGAGCCATTGGAAACCGAATATGAATTTATTATAAACTAATATCTCTAGCTTTTCCAAAGGTGCCCCTCACCCCTCTTATAAAAGGGCACTCCTCCTTCTCATTTCTTCACACCTTCAAAGCCCTTTGGTTCGGCCAAACCCTGCCCAAATACCATCTCAACTTCCCTCACTACAACCTAGAGGCCTTAGTTTTATCATAATGCCAACCTATGGAGCCCTTTTGATCAAATCAAAAGGAAGAACCCGAAGAAGAGGTAATGTTTTCACCACCCCTTTTCAAGTTCCTTTCTTCTTCCACTTCCTCTTTCTTTGTTATTTCCATTATAAAATAATAACTCCAGTATCATATATATACTGTGATGTTATTATAAATATGGTACAACCATATTCATTATTCTATCCATCCTTTGAATAACATGTCACCATACGTGCGTACGTACGGCTTACCGTCTCCACGTCGTGGTGTAATTGTTATTCAATATATTATTATTTGGATGGGTATAATAATGATGTGTAACTCATGTAAATAATAAATATAACATGATAATGATTCTGTATATATGATATAAAATCCAATTATATATTATTTTAATATCAAAAGAATGATATTGTCGCTCGTGCGTATGTACGGACTACCGTCTCCACGAACGCGATGAGATTCATTTTCCATCATATCCATTCAAGTATAATTATCATTTGATGATTTAAAAATAGTATCTAAGGACTTGATATCATTCTGGATATGAATAATATACATCCCATTAATAACGAATATGGCTCACATAACAATGAATATAAAGTAAAATGAACCCGTTAACACCCGAAATGACGATAATTCTAAGATATTATTAACAAATCAATGTTAAAAGATCATATATGATATCATATTAAAGTAAATGATTCTTGTATAATTAAATAACAATTATTTCACCATTATAAAGGAGGTAAACCTACCATCGACCAAGGAAAAAGTACAAAGTAAGGGATTTTCTTATCTCACTTTCAATTCTGTGAGATTTCCATTTTTCGCCACTAAATTATTGAAAGTGGTGTATTGTGTACTGACATTTGATATATATTCATGATTATATTTATATTCATGTTATTCTGTAAATCATTTGGTGGTTATTAAATTTTGGCCATACGACTCGGTTGATTAACGTGGTAAGGGGTTTCTTATCTCACTTTTAATTTCGTGAGATTTCCATTGATCACGACTTAATTATTGCATGTGGTGTATGTGTACTACCGATGATTGTATTCATTGTGTAATATACTTTAATTTATGGGTATTTTCATCATCATGGTATGATACTTCTTTCATGGGTGTATGTTTCGTATGTTACCTAATCGGTAAGGGAATTTGAGATTTCAATTCCCACTCATTTGGATTTACGCATATTTCATTGATTATATTACTCCATGATTATGTGTGGAATCACTATTCATTTGATTATGTCATAATTTCCACTCCCCTTCCTGTGGATAAAAGTTTGATACACATAATCACTCATTGGTAATTCTCAAGTCATTGATATGAATTTGATAAGAGTAATTTTAACTCATTCACCATTTTTTGAGTTAAACATCCAATTCGTTGGTGTTGTTTTTACAAGAATATCTGTGAATATCCTTTGATTGTTTTACACTGAATATCCAATAATATTTAGTGTATTTATATTTGTCACACATAATTATGTCGTTGATTTATCCTTAACCTAAGGATACGGCCTTTATGAGAGATTTCATCTCAATTTACATTCCATTGAGACTTCTTTGTTGATATACACCAAATCACATTTATGTGGTGTATATAATGTACTTTGACATAGTATATCATGAATCCCTTTATTCTCATGATATTACAATGTTTTTATTACCTCAATTATTTGTATTCAAGTGTCTCTTTTGGTTAGAATCTCTAACTAAAATACCATTTTTAAATGTTTTAAAGACTTATTCTTCTAAATCTTGCTCATTAATGTCCATGTTTTAAAAATGGTTTTAAGGATTTATTTATACGGACAATAATGTTTTAGAAATCAAAACTCCTTTTAAAAAGTTTCAAAGTGGTATGGGACACTTTAATTCAAAAATCTACTTTTAAATGGCTTCTTGACAAATAGTGTGACTTTTAAATGTTTTCAAGAAAAGGGGGATAATTCTCTCAAATAGTTTTGATGATTATTTTCATTTATGTCAACATCATTCATTATTCTTGATTGTGGTTAATGTGATACAATACAATCTTCCATATTGTATCGAATGAGTCACGTTTGACTGTGGATGCGCTGTTTTTATACCATTCATGGTTTGTGGTAAAAGTATTGACATTTCGTATGCTAGTTTTAATACTAATGTTTATGTTATGTTTAAACATGTTCATATGAGGAATGCATTGGACTTAATAAGTGACGGGTGGAGCCCGCTATAGCTCCTCGATGCATCAGTAGGTCTCATGAGACAAACTAGTGTCTTGGCACAAGGCCTTGACAAAATCTTATTTGTATTCTTGGCACGAGGCCTTGGCTAAGTGGTTATGATAGTCTGGCATTATGCATTCCAACATTATGAAAGTGGATATTGATATTGCATTTGATCATTTGACTAGTAGAATATCCATGTGAGTAAGTAAATGGCATTATTTCATTTTACCTTTGCCATTTTATGCTGAAGTTCAAGTTTAAAAGGCTTTTGTTTTAGTTATAAATTGCCTTAAGTGTTTACGCTTATTTATGAAAGCTTCTGCTATAATGTTATCCTTACTGAGCATCTGAGCTCACCCCTTTCAATGTTTTATTTTTCCCAGGATTATGAAGAAGTAATTTATGAATGACCTGCAGGGATAGTATGAGGGGATATGAAGACAAGATGTTTTTTTTATGATGTAATGTAAAAAAAATTATGGATGTATCTAGTTATTCCAAGGCTACTAAACTAATCGGTCTTTCGAGACTTGATCTTTCTCGTGATCATGCCAATGTTATGTAATAATGCACCGACTCTAGGTAACTAGGGTCGGGGCATTATAGTTGGTATCAGAGGAAGTTTAGTACTAACCTTGGAAGATAGATTTAGATAAACTCTGATTAGAGCACGTAGACCTAAGATGAACTTTGAGGATTAGTATAAAAGAACTTCTGAGAATTTTGGTATTGTATAGATTTTGTGAGTTTTCCGAGCAATACATCCCTGTCTGGATAAGAGCAGGTAGAGGCGGCTCTGGCACAGATGTACCTAGGGGTAAAACCCGAAAACACCGCTTTGAGCTAGACTCGAACGGGAACTGGTGCACGACAACGGGCCTTGCTGCACTCTTGGTTACGACACTCCCGGGGGATATGCATAGGATAATTTACATTTTCTTTACAAACCGATTTAAGTAATATATACATAAGATGAGAGTAAATAACCTGGGTTAATCCTAATATGTTTCAAATTGAGAATATGGTGACATTTTAATCTCTAAATGATTTTATGACTATTATTACTCACACAATGCTTTCTGGTTTTAGTCAATGGATGGATTCCAAGGAAGTCATAGTGACTTTGAGAATGATGTACAAGGTGGGAACGGTGGTGGAAATGAGCAACAAAATGGAATTTTGATAGGCGTAAAAGATATCGTCTTTATGCCAAATCAGTTTTCCAGAAATATGATCAACAACATATATATTAACCAACTCCCAGACTCAACAAGGAAGAGAAAGGTGATAAATGATAAGATCTCCAGTAATGGAGACCATGGAGAAAAGAAACCTCAATTTTCATCATGCAGGAAATGTGGAAAGAGACACCCAGGAAAGTGTCTCAATGGGACAACGAAATGTTTTACGTGCGGGAAGGAAGGACATAAAGTGTAGAATTGTCGAAGAAAAATGAATAGTACTATGGAAGAAGATAAAAATAGTCCCAAGAGTCCATTTACAGTCATTTGTCATAAATGTAGGAGACCTGGCCATTACCCGAGTGAATGTCCTATTCTATAGGATATTTTCTTGGTCAAAGAAGAAGATATGTGGAAATAAATGGTTGGAGAAAAACATAAAAAGTATTAGCACTCCTTGTTGATGGGTACTTTGGAATAATTTTCTCTTGTATTTGTAACCCCGCAGTTTCCATGTGAGAATGATATTTGAAGAAGAATTGTCTCTTCTATTGTGGATATAGGTATAAATAACCATTTGGTTTTATATGATCATTGGGGTTTGAGAAAATTATAAGTTATTATAATTTGGGATAAAAATGAAAAGTATGATATAACATTTGTGATTAAATTATGTTATTTTGAGGAATTTATCTCATTTTGGTAATATTATAAAATATATTTTTTGAAAAAGGACAACATGTAGGCCGTGTGACAACCCGTCGCGTCGGACAAATCTGTGGGAATCGAACCCACAACCAAAGTGCAATTGGGATTTATCGCCTACCACTGGACTACGTGAAGTCCCTGGTTAATGTGACTATTTTTTTTGTTAAATGATTTTATTGATCAATAATAAGATGATTTGGGTTCTTATGTCTTATCAAATGAATACCCTTGGTATAGGAAAATGATTTGGTGATTAAGTGATAAATGTTATTTTGGAAGATGTTAGCTTTGTTGGAAACACTATATGCCCATGGTAAATAGAATACAATGGGGTTTCATTTGTAGAGTAATGGTGTATTTTTATCTACGTTTTTATTGTTGATTTATAGTGATTTGGGTTATTTATGGAAATTATTAACCTATAACAGAGAATATGTGATGATGTTAATTACTTTTAAGTATGTGACTTTAAGAGTATTTGATGTCATTTGGAGATACAATGTAACATGGGAGACTACATAATCAAATTCTTCTATGATTTGGGTTTCAATATTAGTTTGGATTATATTAAAGGATTTTAAGGACAATTGGTTATTGAATGGTATCTATTTAACTTTGGGGTATTGTTGGTTAAATTTTAGAAATTAAGATTAGTGCATATTTATCTCAAAGAATATCCTTTTGGGGGATCATTAGATCATTCACTAACCATTTTGGTTTTGATTAATCTTCAAAGACAATGTAAATATATGGTTTATCCTGCATGGATCATGTGATTCTATAGAAGTTTATTCTAGCTCTTCCAGTGTGACCAAGTCTTCTTGAATACTCATCGTTTAAAAAAAATTGAGTTAGTGGTGGAAATTTATTAAAGAATGAAAATTACCTTAAAATGTAAGTATATATCATAATGTTCTTAGTCAATATCATAAATGAATTCCTCTTCCTTATGTAATGTAACTTTTAAAAAAATGTTGTCTGTTTACTTTCCTACTAGGAGACTAATGGTCGTTTGTCCCAACACAAGATTGTGGTTTTCTCATTGTTAACTTTCTCCTGATCATGATTTCTATCCCTATCCATCAAAACTTGACACTTATTTTATCATCCATATCCATGTTTTCTTACATGGAATCCTAGTATGGGCTATCTTGGATGACCCTTACACCTCTCTTTCTTTCTTTTAAAGTGATAGTTTTATTGGCTCTTTTTCCGATGTGGGACTTTCCATTATATTCCCAAGAAAAATTTTAAAAATTGCGAGGACGCAATTTATTGAAGGAGGGGAGAATGTAACACCCCAAGTTTCCTCAGTATGTTCCCTTTCGAATAATGCAATGGCGTGCATTGTACACAACTTCGAGATTTTAACACACCATAACCAATCAAACTAGCCGTTATGAATAGTAATACCTACTTTTTGAAATTTTATAAATTATATATCTCAAAATGGACTTCATTTTTTGATTCGTAATATCGAAATTAGCCTAGGGTGAAATTTTGGTACTTTTTGGATAACTTTCATATTTTGATAAATAGTGAAAATTACTATATTTTAATTAAAAACAACTTTTTTAATCAAAATAATTAATAGTGATAAATTATGAATTTGAGTTGTTTTAAAGTATATTTAGAATATATTTTTACCATTTAATATAATTTTGGTCATTGGACATAATTTTACAATTAAACCGAACATAAACAAGTGTCAATCTTTTGATAGTTATTATCTCTTAAAAACACGCTTTTTGTTTTGACAGCGGGAATTAATTTTAAATTAATTTCTTCTACTTCTGTGTTTTGAATTTAGAAAAATGGATTCCATATTTGGAATCAGGATGTTCAAATTGTGTAAATATGTAACTTTTATTTTTAGACATTTTGAATAATTAATGCAGTAAATATTTTATTTACAATGGTTAAGGGTAAATCCGGTAAATAAGGGCTAAAAAATAATATTATAATAATACTAAATTACCCTAAAACGTGTCTTAACCCTATTGGTTGATACATGGTCGACTAATGGCATCTTTGGGTCTATTTTGGGACCCCATGGATCCACTTGTAAGTGATAATGACACGTTATTTTAATTAAGTTAAAATAAATACAAAAATGACACAAGCATATATCTTTTAACAAAACAATTGTTACAGAGGGTTATATATGTTAGACTTTAGATTATAAATATTCATCAGAAAGATAAAACTATTTACTACATAATTATATTTTATTTATAATTTTTAGACATTAAATAATTTAATTTATTTATGACACAATGATGATGCAGTAATTACTATAATAGTGAAAAAACAAAAATTTTGATATTAAAAATACCCAAATAAATATAATATGAAACATTAAATGAATTATAATAATTTTCTAGGATAATATGATATATTAGTATTGATTTAATTGACTTTTTTAGAACTAATCAATCTGTTATTAGTTTCACAAAAATCAACTATTGAATAGTGTCAAAATTGACATAAAAGAGTTTTTAAAAAATATATTATATTATTAATTGATATTAAATTCCTAAAAATCTAAGGATCGGCCAAGAGACTTATATCATGATAGGTGTATCATTAATGGACCACTTGGGGGGGTCTCCTGTATGTATATGGTGAGTTTATTAACCATATAATATAAAAATACAAAGAGACATTGTAAAAGTGAAACTAATTAACTTAGAGTTAATACTTAAAGATAAGGTTAATATAAGTACCCAAACCTATCTAAATTCTATTGGTTGAGTTGTTTTCGACCCATCCCCACCTTAACCTTTTAATAGTCAACTTTGGAGACATTGGAAACCGAATATGAATTTATTATAAACTAATATCTCTAGCTTTTCCAAAGGTGCCCCTCACCCCTCTTATAAAAGGGAACTCCTCCTTCTCATTTCTTCACACCTTCAAAGCCCTTTGGTTCGGCCAAAACCTGCCCAAATACCATCTAAACTTCCCTCACTACAACCTAGAGGCCTTAGTTTTATCATAAAGCCAACCTAAGGAGCCCTTTTGATCAAATCAAAAGGAAGAACCCGAAGAAGAGGTAATGTTTTCATCACCCCTTTTCAAGTTCCTTTCTTCTTCCACTTCCTCTTTCTTTGTTATTTCCATTATAAAATAATAACTCCAGTATCATATATATACTGTGATGTTATTATAAATATGGTACAACCATATTCATTATTCTATCCATCCTTTGAATAACATGTCACCATACGTGCGTACGTACGGCTTACCGTCTCCACGTCGTGGTGTAATTGTTATTCAATATATTATTATTTGGATGGGTATAATAATGATGTGTAACTCATGTAAATAATAAATATAACATGATAATGATTCTGTATATATGATATAAATTACAATTATATATTATTTTAATATCAAAATAATGATATTGTCGCTCGTGCGTATGTACGGACTACCGTCTCCACGAACGCGATGAGATTCATTGTCCATCATATCCATTCAAGTATAATTATCATTTGATGATTTAAAAATAGTATCTAAGGACTTGATATCATTCTGGATATGAATAATATACATCCCATTAATAACGAATTTGGCTCACATAACAAAGAATATAAAGTAAAATTAACCCGATAACACCCGAAATGACGATAATTCTAAGATATTATTAACAAATCAATGTTAAAAGATAATATATGATATCATATTAAAGTAAATGATTCTTGTATAATTAAATAACAATTATTTCACCATTATACAGGAGGTAAACCTACCATTGACCAAGGAAAAAGTACAAAGTAAGGGATTTTCTTATCTCACTTTCAATTCCGTGAGATTTCCATTTTTCGCCACTAAATTATTGAAAGTGGTGTATTGTGTACTGCCATTTGATATATATTCATGATTATATTTATATTCATGTTATTCTGTAAATCATTTGTTGGTTATTAACTTTTGGCCATACGACTCGGTTGATTAACGTGGTAAGGGGTTTCTTATCTCACTTTTAATTTCGTGAGATTTCCATTGATCACCACTTAATTATTGCATGTGGTGTATGTGTACTGCCCATGATTGTATTCATTGTGTAATATACTTTAATTTATGGGTATTTACATCATCATGGTATGATACTTCTTTCATGGGTGTATGTTTCGTATGTTACCTAATCGGTAAGGGAATTTGAGATTTCAATTCCCACTCATTTGGCTTTACGCATATTTCATTGATTATATTACTCCATGATTATGTGTGGAATCACTATTTATTTGATTATGTCATAATTTCCACTACCCTTCCTTTGGATATAAGTTTGATACACATAATCACTCATTTGTAATTCTCAAGTCATTGATATGAATTTGATAAGAGTAATTTTAACTCATTCACCATTTTTTGAGTTAAACATCCAATTCGTTGGTGTTGTTTTTACAAGAATATGTGTGAATAACCTTTGATTGTTTTACACTGAATATCCAATAATATTTAGTGTATTTATTTTTGTCACACATAATATGTCGTTGATTTATCCTTAACCTAAGGATACGGCCTTTATGAGAGATTTCATCTCAATTTACATTCCATTGAGACTTCTTTGTTGATATACACCAAATCACATTTATGTGGTGTATATAATGTACTTTGACATAGTATATCATGAATCCCTTTATTCTCATGATATTACAATGTTTTGATTACCTCAATTATTTGTATTCAAGTGTCTCTTTTGGTTAGAATCTCTAACTAAAATACCATTTTTACATGTTTTAAAGACTTATTCTTCTAAATCTTGCTCATTAATGTCCATGTTTTAAAAATGGTTTTAAGGATTTATTTATACGGACATTAATGTTTTAGAAATTAAAACTCCTTTTAAAAAGTTTCAAAGTGGTATGGGACACTTTGATTTAAAAATCTACTTTTAAATGGCTTCTTGACAAATAGTGTGACTTTTAAATGTTTTCAAGAAAAGGGGGATAATTCTCTCAAATAGTTTTGATGATTATTTTCATTTATGTCAACATCATTCATTATTCTTGATTGAGGTTAATGTGATACAATACAATCTTCCATATTGTATCGAATGAGTCATGTTTGACTGTGGATGCGCTGTTTTTATACCATTCATGGTTTGTGGTAAAAGTATTGACATTTCGTATGCTAGTTTTAATACTAATGTTTATGTTATGTTTAAACATGTTCATATGAGGAATGCATTGGACTTAATAAGTGACGGGTGGAGCCCGCTATAGCTCCTTGATGCATCGGTAGGTCTCATGAGACAAACTAGTGTCTTGGCACAAGGCCTTGACAAAATCTTATTTGTAGTCTTGGCACGAGGCCTTGGCTAAGTGGTTATGATAGTCTGGCATTATGCATTCCAACATTATGAAAGTGGATATTGATATTGAATTTGATCATTTGACTAGTAGAATATCCATCTGAGTAAGTAAATGGCATTATTTCATTTTACCTTTGCCATTTTATGCTGAAGTTCAAGTTTAAAAGGCTTTTGTTTTAGTTATAAATTGCCTTAAGTGTTTACGCTTATTTATGAAAGCTTCTTCTATAATGTTATCCATACTGAGCATCTGAGCTCACCCCTTTCAATGTTTTATTTTTCTCTAGATTATGAAGAAGTAATTTATGAATGACCTGCATGGATAGTATGAGGGGATATGAAGACAAGATGTTTTTTTATGATGTAATGTAAAAAAAATTATGGATGTATCTAGTTATTCCAAGGCTACTAAACTAATCGGTCTTTCGAGACTTGATCTTTCTCGTCATCATGCCAATGTTATGTAATAATGCACCGACTCTAGGTAACTAGGGTCGGGGCATTACATATTACTTCAACAGATGATGATTTATAAAAGATTTAAACATCATACCATGTTCGAACCAATTTTTAGGATTAATGTATAAATATCGGTGGAAGAGATTGATTATCAAATTTATGTTTATTTTATTTTTTTGAAATTTGATTATGGTGCTTTAAGAATCATATTGGAATTTATAATTAATACTCATCCTTTGGAGAAAAAAATTTGTGATTTGGGTAGGGATTTATTAATGGATAAAATTATACTCATAAAGTAAGTATATTTCCAAATTCTATTACTGTATATGGTAATGTAATTATTCAAATGATGTAAAAGGATGGAGGGAAAAAATATTTTCTAATTGAAATAATTTCTAATGAAATCATTAAAATTTTTCAGCCCTTATTTACATTATGGTTTTTTAGTTGTTATCTTTATCGTGGACATTCACATTATTATGAAAAAAAATCATTATCACCCCATATCATTACAGGTCATTATGATATTATTCCATATAAAAATATTCACTTCCCACTTTTTCCCCCTATGATGAAACAAATTATATGTTCTATAAAATTACCATTATACATCCCTTTACTTTTATTAAAAGGACGTTTTTAACAATATTTACAATGTTATTGTATAATTAAATTATTTTCAAATATCAAAAATATGATTTCCAAAATTATTTAAATGTTTATATATATTTGTATCTATACAATGCGAGAGAATGTAACACCCTAATATTTGAGAAATGTTATGTTCAATAGGTTATTTGACATACAACACTGAGTTCGAACGTCCCACAAAATATTTATGCAATAGAAAATAACTGTTAAATTGATGCATATAAATAGTATTTTTTTTGATATATATATATATATATTACTAAATATAATTCAATTTTAAATAGTTTTTAAATAATAAATCAGTTATTTGAAATATAATTTTATCAATCAAAAATATGTTTTCAAAAAAAAAATTATTTATTTTCTTAAAAAATATTATCATTGAATTTTTAATACTATATAAATATTATATGAAAAAATTAAAAACATTTTTCAAATGATAAAATCATAATTTACATTAGGTCAAATTATGTGACTTTCTAGAAAAAAATTATTTATTTTTTTGAATAGTGAAAATACTGATTTTTCTAAAAATAACATTTATTTTCTATAAATTTTGGATTTTAAAAGACCTATTAAGAGTTATATGATACAAAATAACCATAAGTATTATTTATTTACTTGTAATATACTTGTATTATTTTTAAAAAATATTTAATTAGATTTTATTATAAGGTTCTCTTTGGGTTTGAAGTTAATTTTTCTGAAAATATTTTGAAGGTCATAATGTTTCATCTTATTAAATAATTATAGAAAAATTATAAATAATATTTATTTAAAGGAAACATATAGAATATATATCGCTTAATATTAATTTCTATTTAATAAATTATTATTACAATTCATAGAGTTTAAATAAAATTATCATTTTCATATAAAATACCCAACATAAAAACACACATTTTCCACGTGCCATAACATTTTATTTTAAATTAATTTTATACATTTATTTGAATTTAATTTGAAAAAAATGTTTTTCATATATTTCATATTATTTTTTTATAATATAAATATTTAAACTTCATTTTTTTACATTTTTTAATATTAAATATATTAAAAATTTATCAATTTGGTTAATATGGAAACTTGTTTTGGGAGTGTTTAAACAAAAATGAATAGGGATAAAATGAAAAAAATTAAATAAATATTTTTAAGAAGTATTTAGACTATTTATTATCTAAGGGTTGATAATAATCAATTTTTGGATTCTTTTTCATGTAAAATATATGGTTATCATATTTTCATTTGATAAATTATAAGTGTGCCACCAACCCCACATACAATATGGCACCCACTTCATTCCTATTGACAACTACAATTACTTTTTGATCAATTAACACATAAAAAATAACATCATAAATTCTATTAAATCGTCATATAATCATTTTTTTTCTTAAAAACATTATAATAATATATTAGTTATTATTCTAAAGTTGTGTTTTGAGAAGGGGTAAAATACCATACCATGAATTTTTATATTAACTCATCTTATAAATACTTAATATAGTATTTTACTACATTAATATAATAACAATAGGGTCTTCTATAAAGTGATTTGTTATTATGTTAATTTAATATCCTAAATCTATAACCTCTTCCATAAAAATGTGGTAAAATATCATCATCTGTGTGTACGGTGGACTACCGCCTGACGAACTGATGAATTTCATTTCCTATCACTAACTATCATGGATTTACCTAATAATGGATTTAAATTATATATTTGATATTTTTATCAAATTAATACATATTTAGTTATGGTAACACATAATTCTTTTAACTTTTCATTTAATTGTTGATTTGGTAACGTCACTTAAGAGTACAATGCACTACCGACTCATTAAGAAATATGTTTTTTTACTGATGTGTTACATGGAATGTAATGAGGATAAATTTATTTATTTTATGAGATACAAAAAAATAATTATAATCAGGAAATATATATCATTATAAATATATAATAAATCATTTTATTTCTTACACTAAAAATTGATAACTTCATACGTAAATGTGTAGTATACTTCATCCACGTAGAGATTTGATTCATTTATCATCATAATATAATAATAATTATATATATATATATTTATATTTAAATATTTAATTTGATATTCATCAATTTTTTCTAATAATAAATGATAAAAAATAAATACCTACATTCAATAGTGATCATTAAATTATGTCAACACTGCTCATAAATATTTATGACCAACCAACTCCATGATCCTAATATAGTTTATTTCTATAATTATATTTAATTATTGTCTATAAAAACTATTTAAATAATATATATGGTAATTTTGAAATAGTAATTATTCTTTATATGTATAAATAATGATTTATTTGACCATGTTCAATACACTGATTACATTCCGTAACAAGGAACTAAACATCTTGAATAAATCTGATGTGGACATAACTGATTAAGAATTAAAATATTCCATTATAAAATACTAAATTAAATTATTTATATATAATTCGATAAACCTATTATAGTTATTAATAAATCATATTATTTTTGAAATGTTTTTATACATGAGTTAAAGGACATATATATAATGTATGGACATGAGGTATGGGTTTTCTCTCCCCTCTTTTACATTTATGATATATATTCCATATTTATAACAAATTTATTATCTTTGGGGTATATTATTCCACTTGTACATGTTATATCTTTAATAAATAATATATAATAATATTTTATTTTTAAATTATAATTATTTCTTCCATTATGATGTGACTTGAATATTACCAAGTTGTAATGGATTTTATATCTCAATCTTTATTCATTCGTTTATATTACTTATTCATATCCTTTAAAATTGTTATTTAATGTGTGTAATAATTTTTTTACCTTATGTGGTATTTCCAATTATTTTTCATGTATTTTAGTTTGATAAACACAATCTATTCATTTATAAATTCTCAAATTAAATTCTTTAATTTTTAAGTGGTTATTCATCTCAAATTCAATATCATTGAGACATATGTTTATGATATGTACACACTATACTTTCTTATGAGTATATAATTCTATTTAATGTTTTAAATCATGAAAATAAATAATTTCTTTATATTTAATCTTTATGATGATTTTAAACTATTAGTGTGAATATGATTGAAGTGTAACAAAAGTGTAAAATAGATTATGGTAAGTATTCATCCTTACATGATTACATATATTTATGGTTCATTTGGATGATATAATATGATATTTTTATCATTAACTGAATCTATTTATTCTACACTTATTATAAATGCGTTTAAGGATTTAATTTTCTTTTTGTTCCTAATTGATTAATGAAACATCAAGAAAATCCTTTTAAGTGGTACTTATAATCTATTTTATTTTTGATCTGGTAAATTTCTCTTCCATATTCAGGTTTTATAAAATGTTCTAAAAATTATTATTAAAAAAAATAAATTAATCCATAATGTTATTTTACATTTTCATTGTCCTTGTTTTAAAATATTTGGAAGGAAATTTTCTGTACGATTTTCAAATTAGGCACCTTTGATACCCTTATACTAAATTTTTTGATAATATTATTCATTCTAAACAATTACTAATTTAATTTATTTTACCACTAATATGAACATTATTTTCATTGAAACATACTTTATATATTTACAGGGGTGATTTACAACAAAATTATTTACAAACTATTTTATGTGTTTTTATTTTTCAAAATTATATTTTTAAAATGAAAATGTTATTTTGATTAAAATATCCATAATGATATTTAAATTGTATTTTAATTCATCAACATAAATATTTTTATTTATAAAAATGCTAAAATTGATATATTTGTTAATTATACAATCATCATTCATTCATTGGATAGTTTAATATTGTTTCAAAAAGATTTTTATGGATACCCTTTCAATTACCCTTGTTAATCATATTTGAAATAAATTTTTATGGAAGCCCTTTCTTTTCTAATGATTATTATTGTTTCAAATAAATTGTTTTGGAATACATTTCATTTATAAAGGGTAATATATTTTTTAAAGTCATAAATTTTTGTCCTCTGAGTTTATGATGAAATTAATAATCTATGTACTTTATTAATAATACAGTTCTAGGAAATTCGGTATGGTGAAGGGTTATTCTCTAATAAACCAAGGATGGTTTTTGTCATTATAAACCAAGGATGTGTGGTTTCAATATAAATGATTTTAAATGGTTCTATGATAAGACATGTAGGGTTGGGTAATGTGATATCCCACAAATTCCTTGGGTACTGATTTGGTTCTCTAATGAATTATATTTGATGTCCGTTGTATGGTTATTTATTTTTTAATGGTTATATTGTAATGATGATCCACGGTTCAAATACATATGATCTATGATTTAACGATTTTAGAATGTTTTATATCATCAAATTGATATCACATGGAACATTATTATGAACTATGAATACTCTTAATTTTGATAAATCATTATACCATATTTTCATTTCTAAAAATCATGGTATTCATGGGTTTAAATATATTATGTTATAGTCACTCACATTGATTATTTCATCATTCAATTATTCAACCCTTATGATCACTGATGACGATATGTTTTTTCATTCTAATGTTAACCCTTTCCTTGAATATTATATCAAAATTTTTTATTTTTCCTTTTAACTATGAAACCAAGAATACTGTTGAATTATTTTTTTCTAGAAGGGTTTTATATGGATGCTGTTATTGACTTAACATGAAATTTAAAAATCATTGTATAATGGGAAATATAATCTATTTAATTTATGGGAATTTATTATCAATTATTTTTCCTATATATATAATTATAAACCTAATGGGTCTTTGATAATGTAATTGTTCAAAACATTACCTTTTGATTTAGTATGTTTCAGATGGTGAAAATTAGATCCCCTTCATCCGTATACAATACATAAATGTATAGTTTATGTTTTTAGCAATAGACCTAAGAGTTCATATTTATGGTGGTTATAAATACCATATTACACTATTAAATATGTTTCAGAAACCATCCAAGATTAAAATTTCTAAGCATTATTCACGAAGGTGGCTAAATCAACCCAAAAAATTGTTATATCAATGGATGATTATTAAATAGATTTTATTATAATATCATAATTACATATTAGTAATGATATTTCATAGATTTTTAAAAAGTTATAAATGATAATTCTTTATTAGTGGATGAAGAATGTATGATATTAATGTATTAGTCAAAAAAATGTATAATTTCCACATAGTCTTCTAATTTTATATCAAAAATTGTAATGACTATTTATTTTTTAAATTTTATTTAAAATGTATAATTTAAAATTATAGTATTTTAATAAATTCTTAAATATAATAGATATATTTAATTCTTATTTTTATATTATTCCATTATTTTTTTGATGCATAACAATGTAAATCATTCATGGATGGTGGTTGGATAAAAATATCATTTGTTGAAATTTTATTTATTTTGAATTAATGGGATCTTTAAATATATTGGTTGTCCCAAAAATAAACAAACATATATGTATACTAATGATTATAATTTAATTGTTTGTTAATTTTTATAATATAAATGTACTAGGTTATATGTGAATGACAATTGAGAAAATGTTATAAAGTGAATGATTCTCACCATGAGTACTAGAGTCTTTACCTGAAGAGGTTCGAAAAAAAGTTGGACATGGGAATATTTATTTATTAAATGGGATATAATACTTGTTATGGGAATTTATGAGTGGTAAAATTTAAAATTATTTCTTGAGTACTTAGAGGGTAATTTTGGATTCATTTTAGTCGGTGTGAGTTGCATTTATTGGTCAAAAATAAGATTGTTTCCATGTAAAGTAATGGAATGTGAGGAGGTAAAGATTATATCATGTGCTAGTAAAGTGTTGTGGGTGAGGAATACCAGGTGAGATATGTGGATATATGTTTACAACAAAATAATTTTCTTCTTGGATGTTACATATCATGCTAATTTAGTAGAATTAGAGCCACATTAGGATCCCCCTTTTCCCCATCAATAGGCATGATTAAAAATTTATCATTTTAATTATTTTTTTACTAAAAAAAAATTGGAAATTATTACCAAATTTATACATTATGATTATGATATATTACTCCATAAATATAATTTAATTTCTATATATGATAAAATATGCATTAAATTTAGAGCATACAATTTGGAGTGTGTTTAGAAAAATGAATTTATATAAAATATGTATTATAAATAATATCTCCTAATAATTAGGAATAGAATGTATGTATTTATTTATCTTTAAAATTAATATTACTGTTTTACCTTAATATATTATTATTTCAATAATAATTATTCAATTTATAGAGAAAATAATTTCTTGAAACATAATTATATTACTATGGTAACTGATATTAACATTGGTAGTTTTTTTATTTGATAAGTGAAAATAATATGATTAAACAACATGTATACGAGTATAAAAAATTTGAATAATTTTTTTATTAAATTTCAATGGATAATAAAATTTAATTTTAAAACAATAACCCATAACTCATTAAAGACATTTTAAAAAAATGTATTTTTTAGAAAAAAACAATAAATTCATTTTCTAAGAAAAGAAAAAAAGACAATATTTTAGTGAAAATTAAATTTTTTTATATATTTATTATTAATATATTTAACATTATATAATTCATTTGGTTTACTATGATTTCAATAGGAAATATACACTATAATTTTTCCCATTAACTATTTTTATATCCTAAAAAAAATTTATTCATGGTTATAAAAGTTTTGGTAATAATTATATTTCATGTATACATTTATTTTATATATATAAATTTTTATTCATTAAATTTATTATTTATTTATTATTGAAATTTATAAAAAAATTGAATTATAAAAATATTTTTTGGTAATAATAACATTATTATATGACCTAATCATTTAATTATAAATTACATTAAAAAATCACACGAGAGATAAGGTATTGATATAAGGAAATAGTTGATGATGGTATTAATTAATCTAGGATGGAACTAATATTGATTTCCAAAATAAAGAATATTAACATAAAATAATTTCTCTCAAGCCACACGTGTTTCAATGTAGTTCGAGATTACTAGATAGAAAGCCCAATAGAAGTAACATCTTTTTCAATCTAAGAAAACTTATACTTATAATGAATAATTTCAAAACCTAATTTTAGTATATTGAATTTTTTTATTGATTTCACAATTTGGTGTGTTTACCTATACCCTCTCATTAAATGAAACTATTTAAATATTCTTATTTCAATACATATAATTTTATATTAACAAAATGTTTCATATATTTTTTTTAATTTGGTCAAGAATGTAGAGGAAGATATTAAATACTGTAATTAATTACTGTAATATATATAGTAAAATGTTGTTGGGATTAATTTTAAGTATTAAATAAATTTTTTCTTTTACTGTATAATTTCTCTCATTGATGAAAATAAATGATGAAATTTTTACTATAACATTGAATCAAGATATATTTCATAATTATAAATTAACCTATGTAACAATAGAAATACTATAAAACTTATCTCATGATTTATTTTTTGGTCCCATAAAATTGAATTACTCTTAATATGATTATTATAGTATCTCTTCCACTAATTTTATTATCATAGGTTGAATTAAGATATGAAGTGAAAATCCCATATTATGAAAATTGGTATGGGATCTATGTAGTGAGAAAAAATCAATGAACAAAATCACATTAAATTCCACTAATATGAGAATTATAATAATCTCAAGAATCATATAAGTACGTCTACCAAGGGTGATTATATGAATTATTTGATGTGGAAATACTATTATGAGTTTACCAATAATAAATTATGTAATCATTGAACTTCATATAAAAAATTATAGATATGAGAGAGTGGATATGGTCTCAAAAATGTAGGAACTTTATGTTATTGTGTCGATGATGAGTTCACCTTTTACCCATTATTTTCAAAAATGTATTCATGAGTATCTTATTTATTGGGCAATTTAATTATTCCCAGGGACATGGAATTCACTAATTTCTATTATCTCCATTAGTCTTTATAATTGGATGTTTATTTTCAAAACGAAAAATTTCTATAAATTTGAGGGATTGAAGTTGTGGTAGTGAATTCACTAAGACATTATTTTCCATTATTTTATCCTTTTATTATCATTTGGTCTTGTGTGTAAGATGAAAAAATATGCCAAATGTAAAACATTTTTTTGTTCGCTTTATACAATTACCTGTGTGTTTTTATAACATTTTTTCTAGTAAGTGATTTTAATTACATTCAACCATGAAATTTTCGACAATATGTATCTTTTTTTCGTGTATCTAGAATACTTAGACTCACCAAAATCATTATCCAATTCATGTACACATTATTAGTTTCTTTAAAATTACAAATTTCATTTGATCTTAATTCCATTCCACAAATATCATTTTGGATGACAAATATTACAATTTTAATAGTAGTTTCTTTATAAAACATGAGTCGTACCTAAAAATTATTATGATGTTTTTTCTTTTGTGTTTATATATTCATCCTCCTATAAATTAAAATATTATAGTTATTTAACTTCATATATGAAAGTAGTCCTGATAAATTATTATGAAAATAATATTTTATTGTACTTTACCAAATCCATTGATTCCACATTCAATTTTTTTGAAGTATTCATAATGAATTTTAACCGTCATTTATTAAAACGTGCATGTTGTTGGGTGGGACAGAAAATTGGTTTCAAAGTTAAAAACTTATTAATGTTGATCACCAAGGTTTCATCAAGATTTGATCACTCAAAAATCATGTTGGAACCTTTAAATTAGAGGGAAAATTTGTTCCTTTTAAAATTTATTTTATTTGGAAAATTAATAAATAAATTTTAAAATAATAGAATTATGTAATAGATTGAAATAAATTTTTAGATTAGCATTATTTATTAATATGATATGATATGTGTTATTAGGTAGGGGTTTTTAATTAAAAATAATTGTTATCCCAGTTTTCATTTGTCAAATACTTCTCTACTAATGCAATTAATTTGAGACTCCACAATCTCTTCCAATCACTCTCTATAACATCTACTTACTACAAGAGTAAACAATGTAATGAATTCTTATTGGTCTTCTCTACATCCTTATGTGACATAAGTTTAGATAATATTATTAGTTGAATTAAGAAATACTCGATATGTGCTTGTTTTTCTGAAATAATCATGAATATTTTCACCCCTCCCACATTTACTAATGATCATTGTATTTTACACAAGTAAGACATAGTCCATCCCATAATATATTATCCTTAACCTAGTGAATGGAGATAATTATAATTTATTATATATAAATAAATATTATTATCAAAAAACAAAATATGATCATGCTTACAAATAAAAACTACTGTTAAAAGATGAATAAAACTCCACAGTATAGATAAAGAAATATTAATCAAAAATGTTGTTGAAATTAAGAATTTAAAAATAAGAAAACTCTTCTTCCCTGATGAAATATAATTTTACTACATCATTTTAATAGCAACTAATAATTAGTTTGAATGATGAGGCATTAAAAATATATGTTTAAGAAAACTAAATAATCATAGATATTCTCCACTAGAATCTATCAACATATGTCATTATTCTTTTTCCAATAGATTGTCAATCAACTTGATGATTATTATTATATTTTTTGAGAAATAGAATTTTTCAAAGAAACAAAAAAAAATTAAGTCATTAGACATGTGTACAAGATATTATGGAATAATTAACCAGTTTGACTTTTTATGGAGGATGATTCATAAAACCATCCACAATTTTAGAGGAGTCAATGGTTGTATTAATGAATGAATATCTCTATTGGTGTTATTGTTTAAACAAGTAATTGAATAAAATATTAAATATAGTAGGAAAAACTCAATTGTGTGTATTTTTATATAATTATAAATCATTTACATAGGTGGAGTCCCCTATAATGGCCAAAATGATTTTTGAAATTGATTGATTTTTCAATGCATATAGAAGACCAAATTTTCCTCATCTCTAAAAGAATAATCTAAATCCCCTAAAATTCATATGATAAAAAAATAAATACTCCAATTGGATAAATTTTATAAATGTTTTGATAAAAATACAAAATTGATAAAAATTTATTTAACATCCAAAATTATGAAATTTTCAAATTTTAAGAAAAATGTCACTGAATATATAATGTTTTTTCAATACTTTAAAATTTAATAAATTCGTTGGGATTAAATAATTTCTATAAACATTAAAATTTATTAAATTATTTTCTCAATATATTCTGGCGACATTGTTTATGCATTTCATCACGTATAAAATCTCAACAAGGAATTAAAAAGGTGTTGATGATACTAATATTCAAATTATAATGAAATAAAATAAAAAAATTATCATTTTTAAATATAATTATAAAAAAATACCAATAAATTAATTTTTATATTTATAAATATTAAAATAAACAATAAATAAGCAGATATTAAATTTCTATTTTAAAAAAATATGGAACATATCCTTATATTCATTTCAAGTCCTCAATTCATTATTTTTAAACTTGGATAATCATGATATGACTTACAATAGAATATTTTCATTTATAACACGTGATATATTTAAATTACAATTTTTTTTTCATATCATGAATTAATTATCCATATCTATATAGTTGTAAAGGAACTCTTTTAGTCGTGTTGTAATGTAAAAAGACACATGAAATATTGATGAGTTTCATTAATGGTTGAAATGACACTCTTACATAATGTTGTTTAGATATAACTATTTAAAAATTTAGGTTCAAACATATGGTATTTAACATAAATAATAATTCATTATGTCATAGATAAAAGCGTTAACAAATTATACCCAATAAAAATAACAAATCCCACTATCCCAAAACTCAATGTAAAGGTCATGGAAAAATTACTTCATAATGAATGATTTCTTCTTCTTCATGGGGTTTTAATTACTTGTTATTTTTATCAAAGGAAAATTTAATTTTTTTTCATTTTAATGAAATTATTAGAATAGTCCTCACATCCATCACATTACCACATTTGGAAAAAACATCAGTCCAATGATTGTAATTTTTTATTCTTATAAATCACTACTGATTCCATTTTTTTGATTTTATTCATAAGATGATAAAATTGAATGTAAAAGGTATGAAGAAAGAAACCTTTCTCATGCCTAATGTAGAACCATCAAATTTTTTCTTCAAAATTCATTTAATCCCATTATTTATTACACTCTTCACTCCCACACTTCTAATTTATTACATCATACAATTACAATGAGTTGGTAATGAATATATATAAATTGAATGAAACATTAATCATTCCTAACTTGGTCATTTGTGGCCACTATAGGTCAAACAACATTTAAATAATGGTTTGATATAAGTATTTAGTATTTTAAAAATATACCTAAATAATGTTAAATCGTTTTTTTGAAAATTCATTGCTTTATAGAGATCCAATCCATTTTCTAGTAGGTTGAGTATCCCAAGATCAATCAATAAATCTGATCAAGAAAACACTGTATTTACATGGTCCATAAATCCTCTTCGTAATGGGAAATGTGGTCTTGGGAGATCACTCACGGAATGTATAATAATAAAAATTAAATTCACATGAATTTTAGAAATTCAAATTATGAAAAATGATTGTGAAATTTTAGGTATATGAATCAACTTATTATCTCAAATAATGATTCATTTTCTTAATAACCATTATTCAATTTAATCATAAAATCCTCCATTTTACTCATTCTTTATCATTATTGTTTAAATATAAAACATGTTATCACAAGATTCCAATGAAATGAATGTCTTTGGGATAAGTCCTGTCAGGAATAAGATCAAACATGGGAATGAAATTTCAAATTCAAATATCAAAACATATTTTTTTAAAAAAACATGGAGTTTAAACCTAAACATAAAAGTTGAATGCCTATTAAATTATTTATATTAACCATTCCTCAATGACTATTTTGCTAATTCAGGGTGTCATCATGTTCTTAAAAATTAGAATTACTCAATTAACCACAAATATCATTTCATTTATGACCAAAATTTATACAGGGATATGGATGGATGATGGAATAATTCTTAAGGTTTGAAATTGAAATCTAAATTCTAGAAAAAAATAGACATATATGTCTTGGTTTGATCCCCCAATTGGGTATTTAATTACTATGGACTAAAAAGGGAAGTACAAACTATTATCCATAATTGGATGGTGGGTACATTATATTGGATTTGAACCAGCACATGTGGCTTTTCACATCTTCCACATCTTCCTTGTTAGTTATGAATTATCCATGGAGAGAGTATAAAATAACCATCCCCTTAACAATTATGAATATATTTTATATAGGTGTACAATGAAGTATAGTTCGTCCTCTACCTTAGTTGAAACTTGTGGAGTCTCCTCCTTCTTGTCCAGTGCTGGCACAACATAAGATGTCTGAATTGAAAAAATCAATTGAAATTTAAGACATATTATCACGACCCCCTTCCCACAATGTGTACCCCTCCTAGTCCAGCAATGTGAGAAGGGATATAATGACCCCCAAGTCCCGCCTCCAGTAGGCCCCGGGTTGGCGACTAGCACTGAGGGTATATTAAACCCACAAATGTGAGGCACTACCCTCTAAGAGAACACATTAGGAAGAGATAGGTAAGACAGACACCAAACAACTCCAACTCAGAACTGGTATATAAAAGAAAACCAAAGTACACATATTAAATGTCATGAAAATATACTAGAATTGGAATGGAAAAACTACAAGTACCCAAAAGAAAGAAAAATAGCAGCAACCACAAGCCCGAACAACTCCTCCAACCACAAGCTAGTAGTAACCAGCAAGATCTCCAACCTGATCCAAGTGACCTGAAAAATAGTTTATATATATACATAGGGGGAGTATAACAGTATACTCAGTAGGATTCTATTTGAAGCCTCTCATGATAAGGTAAAGAAAGCATGTTAAAGAACAGTGAACAACAAGTGAAACTATCTCATCACCTAAACAAGTATACTAAGTTCTCAACCTCACCATGGATACTCTCACCAAGTATCTCATACAAGAATATATTATATAATAAATAATATCAGGGGTTCCCCGGTACTACTTCCCCACTGTTTTTCCACATTACCCCGACATCGCACGTCCTGAGCATCTCTATCCAAAAAGGCTTTCCCATAGACACCTGGTAGAAGCCCCACAATCTCCACCTCATACACTACAAAGGCTTTCCCGAAGACACCTGGGGAAAGCACCACAACATCCTCACAACCAAAAGTAACCACATATTTTTCAGGATCCACCACATCTTGCATAACGTGTATCATAAGTCAGGTATTATACCTCAAGCCATTACAAGACATACACTATGTAAGGACCCTCAAGACATCACATCCTATACACATTACACCTATAGTAGTCTATAGGATACTATATCTAGAATATATGTGTGTGAATACCCACAAGCCATTAAATCCCTCTACACACATATATGAGGAAAACTAACTGTTGTGTCTAATGGAACATGTATCTACCAATGGAAAATAGCGGGGCTAATGGGGGTCGTCATTCATTCATCCTCCCACCGGAATGTTAGTGAAAACACCCCCCAGGGCTCAGAATCCCCGGGGTGTCAGTTGCCCATACCAGAAGGGTGGAGTAGCATATAGAAACACAAAAAGTACAGAATATATTATAACTCACAACCACACTATGGGCATATCATAGTCTTATATACAAATGCAGCTAACGTCCCTCAGATTCTGGGATGCTACTTCTAATACTAGGTATCATATAAGCACACAATCATTTAAAAACAGTATTATATTACTTCATTCACAATTTATTTATTATTTTCACATTCCGTTAATTAATAAATTAAACATTAATTAACCATGAACAAATCCTCATTAAAGATAAATAACATCACACCCAAGGATCCATTATTTCTTCAAATGTTCTCAGCCTAATCATTAAGTTCCATAAACTCCATCCCCATGAGTTAACACCATTTAATAAAACATTCATTACAGAAACACTTCCACATAATCCCAGAAATTCTAGAAAATAATTCAATACTACTAAACACAAGGGGGCTCAACACGGTGAGTAGATGTACTACCTTTCGTGTCTTTTCCACCACAGAATAATTGTATACCCATCCTCCCTTGAGAATCATGACACCGAAAGCATGTGGCATACCCTGTGTGTCTTTTCCTCCTTCAGAAGAAGGGTAAGCAAGACCAGCTGCCTTGATCAGTGGGGAAAAGTAAAAAAGATAAACAACCAAAGAACCCACAAGCATACAATAATCACATCCATCCCATTACATCATCCATGGTGTCCTCCCCGACACCCACATGCATTAACTGATTTATCTCGCCACTCTAGGTGTCATCTGTCGCCACAACCAAAAGGCCTCTATGTCTTCACAAGTCACAACACCCCTCCAGGGTCACGACTAACACAAGCAGCACGAAAACAACATTACATCAATTGGGCTATGGACATTTAATAATCAAGAGGGTAACTCAGAACACTTCAATGGATTATCAAACAATCAAATTCTTTAATCCATCTTGAATTATCAGATTTAATTCATATGGTCCGAATTAGGGTACTCTACACCATAAGCTATCACAAATTATTAATCATGCTTACTACGCCAATTTGATTAAAATCAAATAAAAAAAATAAAAAAAATTGTTTTCATGCCACCTTATTTTTACCCACACTATTATCAATTAATCTTGCTTTATGTTCTTTAACTATTCCCATCAAGGAAAATTGCTAAGAATGGAATACCTAGATATTACACCATCTAGAAAAACAAGAGGTAATAACATAATATCGATAAAATTTAATTATTTAGTTAAAAGTATCTATTATGTTAATTCCATTGTCCCCCAATGGGATTAAACATTATTTCAATACAATTGCATGAAAAGTTATGAGAATCAATGAATCCCCTACCTCAATGGTTTTTGACGAAAACCCCAACAAACGAAGAACACACAAGAAAAAGGGTTGATTCTCCAAGAATCCTCCTTAGATCCCTTATCCTAACACAACCAAGAATAGAACACATCATAATTGGCATTCAAACACTTATATCTACTCATTACAGGTGCATATATAAGGAACCGAGAGAAGAGAAGATGTAGATCCAAGTGGATCTATGAAACCAAACGAGAATGATCACATACCTCAAAAACTGGCTTGGATTCTCCAAGAGAAGCCTTCAGATTTCCTCCAAAACGCTTGGGAGAGATTCTCCAACCTTCAAGTGAGAGTAATCCCAAATTATGACCGGTTAAGAAATTAAATGGTCAATTTAGAGGCAAAACAGTTGAGATCAAAAATTTAGGATCTATATTAAGTGGTCGAATGGTTAGTTCACACGGTTTGGAAAATCTTGTGCTGACTTTATGTTAGCTACTGCCTTGGCTACCCTTCTCACATAGTTTGGCCGCATTGTTAGAAAAACAGTGCACTGCCTGTGTGGGAGATACTGCCTCGTCAAACACTCTTAGCACGGTTAGGTTTAATGGTTAGACAAACTGTGCGCTAACCGAGTGTTAGACACTACCTCCAAGATTAGCTACGCATGGTCTGGCCGCATGATTTAGACAAACCATGTGTAGCCCATGCGAGTGCTAATTTCCTTTAGTTATCCTTAAAAATTCACCCAAACATACCCCTAAGTCACTACTCTAAAACAATAGTAGTTAAAAACATCGAAAGTACTTGGATACGTAATGTGATGTTACAGTTAACAACTGTCTACCGTTGAAACGCTTCATAAAAAAGGCTGATTTTGGAACATAATGGACCAAAGTGGTCCGGGACAATACATTAGATTCCTCTAAAAACATTCTTGTCCTCAAGAATCCAAAACCCACCTAAAGAGAAAACGAAACAGGGTCCGAACAACCACCCATCGAGATACCTCTCAAAAGAGAGAAAGCCACCAAAAACAAAAAAGGATGCCATCTCATAAACATGAAAGATTCATAACCATAATATTTACATCGATACATGAAAAGATTTAAAAATAAAAAAACTCTAGGTACTGAGCACGTATCTGTGACTCACATTCCTAGGTACTCTCCTCCAAGCCACCGTGTCGCCACAAGACACGAACTAAGGGAATAGAATGCACGTGAAACACCTTATCCTTGCGGTCTT
The DNA here is from genome assembly GCA_963277665.1 of Viscum album. Taxonomy (NCBI): domain Eukaryota; kingdom Viridiplantae; phylum Streptophyta; class Magnoliopsida; order Santalales; family Viscaceae; genus Viscum; species Viscum album. The sequence goes on from OY728142.1 coordinate 457,208,980, forward strand.
GGTTCTCCACAAGTCGCTCCTCGAAGGTTTCATCATCATCAACATCGATCTCTCCCCAATAGATGATTTGAGAGTCTTCATGAAGATAATGACGGAGCTGTGATAAATTGAAAACATCACGTTCTTCACTCATCTATGTGGGATGTGCTACTCGATACGCCACAACTCCAACATGAGATAACACCTCAAAAGGCCCAACAAAACGGGGAGAAAGCTTACTCCCACGACCAAACCTTCACTGCCCATGACGGGGAGTAACCATTAGAAACACATGATCCCCAACATTAAATTCCAAGGGTCTCTGCTTTTGATCAGCATATGATTTCTGAAAATCATGTGCTGTCTTCGTCCTCTCATGAATCACCTGAACCACATCTATTGTATTCTGCACTAGTTCCGGTCTGAGAATTTATTACACTCCGACCCTATTCCACCACAATGGAGAACGGCATGGAAGGACATACAAGGCTTCAAACGACTCCATACCAATGGTGGAGTGAAAACTATTATTGTTAGAGAACTCCACCAAGGGTAAGTGCCTCATCCATGAACCTCTGAAATCATGAACACAAGAGCATAAAATTTCTTCAACAGTCTGGATGGTTCGCCCTCTCTGGCCATCTGTATGAGGATGAAAAGAAGTGTTAAGTCGTAGCTGAGAACCAAAAGCATGTTGGAGACTTCTCCACACTCTGGAGGTAAAATGAGGATCTTGATCAGAAATGACTCCCTAGGGACTCCATGATGTCTCAACACCACCTCCAGATACTGCCTTGACAAAACGTCCACTGATCTCGACTCCTTGATCGCTATGAAGTGGGATGATTTTGTTAAACTATCCACTATCACCCAAATTGAATCATGTACTCCCGTAGCACGAGTTAAATCCATAATAATGTTCATCTAGATGTCCTCCCTCTTCCACTATGGAATCTTTAACGGCTAGAAAATACCACCATGAACACAGTGTTCGGCCTTCACCTTCTGGCAGACTAAACATCAAGACACAAACTCTGCAACCGCACGATTCAGTCCTGGCCACTAAAACTGACTCCTCAAGGCTCGGTACATCTTTGTCACGCTAGGATGTACCACTAAAGGCGAACTATGGAACTATCTGAGAACCATCTCATGCATCTCCAAGGGAAAAAAATCCTTCAATGATACAACACTCAGTGTTGTTCATCCTTCAACCAACCATCAAGGGCCTCACCACAGACAACTTGGTCTCTCCAGAATTCCACCTCTAGATCTCTCAACTAAAACTCTTGCACCTTCTACAAAAAAGATGACTATACCATCATCTGAAAAATAAATCCTCTTCCCCCAACTTCTCCAATATCAAGATGTAATGTTGATATGTTTTCAATTACACTCCATGAATCACCGGATTTAGGCACAGCATCACTACGTGACTCTCGACTCAGCGCTTCAGCCACAACATTCCCCATTCCAGTTTTATACGATATTTCAAATTTGTATTCCTATAATAACATCATCCACCAATACTGTTGTAAGTTGAAGTCACACTGGGAGAAAACATACATCAAACTCTAATGATCGGTAAAAACCACAAAGCGATCATCGATGAGGTAATGTCTCCACAACATTAGAGAAAACACCATGGATTCCAACTCAAGATCATGGGTGGCATAGTTGCGTTCATGGGGATGTAACTGTAAACACTAATAAGAATAAACTAACCTATTCTTCATGAGAACACGTCATAACCCCAGATGTGGAGCATCACAGAAAACATAAACTAAACTCCCTCAGCTAGAAGATAATGGACTTGGGGACTTACTAACTTCTCTTTTAGATATTTGAAAGCTCCCCGGTACTCATCAGTCCATATGAAAGCCTGATCCTTCCTAGTAAATGCTGTCAGAGGAGTCACAACTCATAAAAAATTGGATACGAACCTCGTGTAGTAGCCTGTGAGACAAAGTAAACTTCGCACCTCTGACAATGTCTGGGGGGATTTCTAAGACACAACGGCTTCTATCTTCGATGGTTCCACAACTAATCTCTATTGGGACACAACGTTCCCCCAGAAATGGACTTCTTGAGCCCCAAACTCACACTTCTACAACTTCCCAAACATTTGATGTTGATGAAGGACTTCCAAAACAGTGTGTATATGTTCTGCATGCTCCCCCTCAGACGTGGAGTACATAAGGATTTCATCGATAAAAACTACCAAGATCTTGTCCAGGAACTCACAGAACACATAATTCATCAATCCCATGAACACAACTGGCGCATTCGCCATAGTAAACAACATTATAACAAACTCATAATGCCCATGAAGACAACAGAAAGCAGTCTTCGGGATATCCTCATCTTTTACACGCATCTGATGATATCCTGGCCGCATGTCGATCTTTTAAAACCAACTTCCACACTTTAGGTCATTGAATAAATCATCAATCCGCAGAAGAGGATAGCAATTATTTATTGACACTTTGTTTAAGTGACGATAAATGACAGACAACCGCAATCTTTAGTCAGCCTTCTTCATGAACAATACTAGTGCACCTCATGGTGACACACTTGGCCGAACAAAATCACACTTTAACAGACCATCAAGAAGTATAAGTAGCTCTCGTTACACAAGAGGGGCCATCCTATATGGAGACATAGAGATAAGAGATGCACATGGCTGCAGCTGGATCCCAAACTCAATCTCTCATCGAGGGGGTAATGTTATACCCTCTTCTGGAAAGACATCAGGGTACTCCTCTGCGACCCTTGTAAACGCCAACTACTGAACCCTTGAAGAACTCAACATCATCTCATCCATCATGGATGATAAGGAAAGAACATTCCTATGACCCATCTGAGGATCTCACTCACTGAAAAACACCACTTTCTCTCCATCCGCGCTAAGGAAAATGACTTTCTTCCTAAAGCAATCCATGATAGCGTAAACCGAATCCAACCAATCCATGCCGAGTATGGCATCATATGGTTGTATTCATAAACATAGGAAATCTCCCCAAGAGTGGTGCTTCCCAAACACTAGCTCAGAGACTCTACATATTTCAAACAAGTTAGCTCGACCTCCAAATGGCGTAGTCAATGCACAGGGAACTGAAGCCTCTCTACCTCATGTACCAAAGCATGGAAAAGGGTATATGATATGAAAAAGTGTGTTGCTCCTGAAGCAAACAAGGCATACACCCAGGTAGAAAACGAGCAAAGGGTACTTAGAATGACATCTGGATCGTCTGTTGCAAGCAACACTAGAGAATGAAGATGACCACAACATCCACGACCTCTATGACTCTAATGACGAACACCACTATAGTCGCGCTTTGCTCTATGAGGACGAGGGCTTCCTGGGGTTGTCCTTTGTCGGCCCCATATACCCTCTGTTGATCTAAATCTGGTGCAACTGGCTACTCCTACCCCCGTTGGAACTGGATCAACAGAAGAACCTGAAGCATAACACCTGGTGCATGGTGACTGCTCTAAAAGGTTGGGAACTCCCACTACTGATGGCCCTGACCACCATAAGAAAAACAAGTGCCTGATCCCTTGGAATAGGCCAAAGATTTGCTGCCTCCAGAAAAAACAGATGTGAAGGGCTGGGACCTACCCCTACTGAACGGAAACTCTTCTTCCCTAAAAACCGCGAAACCCAGACCATAGCTCTACTTTGTGAGAAATCAAGACTATTCCCCTCTCATGATGATCTGGTCTGGGCCAACGTCCTCTCAACAACCTCTTCCCTCACCAGCAACTCAAGATATGTCTTCAGCATAAATGGGGAGACCTTGCACTGGATCTATCGATGCAAAGCCTTCTCAAAATGCCTCGCATAGGCCTCCTCATACAGAAGCATGTCTAAATCATATCTTAAAACGTTCATGAAACGGATCCCAAACTCCCGAACACTGGAGCTCCTCGGTCAACGTGTATGAAGCCCATGGTGATTGGATGCCTTTGTAGTTGAAGAAAAGAACTGGACTCTAAACTTGTATCAAAACTCCTCCCATGAGATAACTGACTCCTTACGATCCCCAAGGAATAAGAACCACCACTACCTTACTGCTCCAAACAACATTGTGATAGATAAGGATGCCCAGTGCTCCTTCCGAGCACAGATCGACCAGAAGCCGATCTCGACCTATTCTAACCAGTCCTCCATGACTTCATCTGAAACAGAGCTCTCGTACTTCAGCAAACTCTGGAACCAAAACACTCGGAGTGCCTTCCTCCAAGTTACGTCATCGTCAACCTCTACCATGTGGCGATCTGCTGGAACATGCTGCTGGACATTTTCTGTGCAAACCTGATGAGAACGCTGACCTGGATTCATACCATTAATATAAAAAACTGTTAGATCTCCTCAACCTAGAATATGGAAGACTAAATATTAATTAATTAATTATTTTTATTTTATTAATTTTTTCTTAACCTATCCCAATGTCTACCCATTCAAACACATACACAAAGAAGAATGATGCATGATACTTTCCTAGGTCTCTACCCTGCAACTAGTCTCACCATGTATTGTAGCCATTATAAACTTCAAGGTCCATACATTAGATCATAGGGGGCCCAAAACGCCTATGTCTTAGCTGGTATCCAATGTTTACCTCACCTGCTAAACATGAATGACATTGTCACCCTACCAACCCATGCAACCTCACATGTCCATAACTCCAAACTACATCCTATCCCTCAACCATACCTCTGATACCAGTCTGTCACGACCCCCTCCCCAAAAAGTATACCCCTCTTGGGATGGCACTTTGAAAAGGGATATAATGACCCCCGAGTCCCACCTCCAGTGGGCCCCGGGTTGGTGACTAGCACTGAGGGTATAATAAACACACAAATGGGAAGCATTACCCTCTATGAGAACACATGCATAAGAGAGATATAAGATAGATACCAACCAACTATAACTCAGAACTGTAATATAAATGAAAACCCAATTACACATATGAAATGCCATGCAAATGTACTAAAACTAGAAGGGAAAAACTACAAGTACCAAATATAATAAAAAACAGTAGCAACCACAAGCCCAAACAACTCCTCCAACTACAAGCTAATAGTTACCAGCCCCATCTCCAACCTTCTCCAAGTGACCAGAAAAACAGTTTATATATAAATAGGTAGAGTATAATAGTGTACTCCATAGGATCCTCCCCTAATCCACTCCTTCCAAGATAAAGAGAGCATGCTAAAGCACAATGAACAACAAGTGAAACTAACTAATCACCTAAATAGTTATACTATGTTCCCAACCTCACCATGGATACACTCACCAAGTAACGCATACTAGAATATATAGTATAATAATGAATATCAGGGGTACCCCTCTACTACTTTCCCACTATTTTGCCTCTTTTCCCCAACATCGCACGTCCTGAGCATCTCTCTCCAAAAAGGGTTGCCTACAGACACCTAGGTGAAGCACCACAATCTGCTCCTCCTTCACCATAGAGGCATTCCCAGAGACACCTCGGCGAAGCACCACACCATCCTTATAACCAAAAGTAATCAGGTAGTTTCTAGGAGTCACCACAGACGCATAACTTGTATCATACGTCAGGTATTATACGACAATCCATTACATCCCATACACCGAGTTAGGATCCTCAAGCCATCACAACCTATACACATTACACCTACAGTAGACCATAGGATACTATCTCCATAATATATGTGTGTGAATAACCACAAGACATTATAGACCTCTACAGACATATATGGGGAAAAATAATCGTTGTGCCTAACGACAAAAGTATCTACCAACAGAAGAGAGTGGGGCCAAAGGGGGTAGTCATCCATTCATCCTCTCACCGGAATGTTGGGCGAAAACACCCCCCTAGGGCTAAGAATCCCTGGGATTTCAGTTGCCATTACCGACAGGGTGGAGTAGAATATAGAAACACAAAAGTTACAGAATATACTATATCTCACAACCACACAATGGGCATAACCCAGTCTTAGATACAACTGAAGCTAACCTCTCTCAGTCTCCGGGTTGATACTCTTAAGAGTATGTATCCTATACGAACACAACTATTTAAATACCTTTATTAGATTACTTCATTATCCTTTTTTTATCAGTTTCACTTTACATTAATTAATTCATTAAACATTAATTAACCATGAACAAATCCACATTAAAGTTCAATAACATCACATCCAAGGATCCATTGTTCCTTCAAAAGTTTTCACCCTCATAATTACGTTCCGGAAACTCCAACCCCATTAGTTAACACCATTTAATTAAATATTCATCATAGAAACACATCCCCATATTCCCAAGTATTCTAGAAAATCATTCTATTCTACTAAACATAAGGGGGATCAACACGGTGAGTAGATGTACTACCCATTGAGTCATTTCCACCAAAAGCAAGAGCATAGAACCAATATCCCTTAAGAAGATAGACACTATAAGAATGTGGCATACCCCATGTGTCTTCGCATCCTCTGGAAGAAGGGTAAGCAAGACCAACTGCCTTGAGTAGTGAGTAAAATTAAAAAAGATATACAACCAAAAACCCACATGTATCCAACAATCACATCCATCTCATTCCATCATCCCTAGTGTCCTCCCCAACACCCACATGAATAAATCGATGCATCTCGCCACTCTAGGAATAATCCGCTTCCACAACCAAAAGGCCTCTATGCCCCCACATGTCACAACACCCCTCCAAGGTCACGTCTCAACAGAAGAAGAAGGAATGAAAACATCAAATAAATTGGGCTATGGCCTTTTAACAATCAAGAGGGTAACTTATAACCCTTCAAAGGATTATCAAACAATCGAATTTTTTTATCCATCTTGAATTAATAGATTTAATCCATAGGTTCCAAATTCGGGAACCCTAAACTATAAACTATCACAAATGATTAAACATTCTTACAATGCCAATTTGATTCACATAAAATTACAACAAGAATCAAATTCGTTTTCATGCATCTTTATCATTAGCCAAAAAATTATCAAGTAATCTCGGTTTATGTCCTTTACCGATTTACATCAAGGACAACAGCTAAGAAAAGCGAGCATAGATATCACACCATCTACCAAAATAAGAGGCAATAACATATGATCAATAAAAAAACTTATACAGTTTAAAGAATTTATTATATCAATTCCATTGTCATCCAGTGGGATTAAACATGCTAAAATACAGTTGCACGAAAAGGAAAGAGAAGCAACAAATTTTCTACCTCAATGGTTTTTGACAAAAACCCCAACAAAGAAGAATGCATAAGAATTCTGGGTTGATTATCAAAGAATCATCCTTATATCTCTTCTCCTCTCACAACAAAGACCAAAAATCAACCTATTTAGCATCCAAACACTTATATTTACCCATAACTGTCACAGATCTGAGGAACCGAGTGAAGAGGAGAAGTAGATCCAACTAAAACTAAGAAACCAAACAAGAATGATCTCATACCTCATGAAACCAGCATTGATTCACCAAGAGAAGGCTTCAGATCACCTCCAAAATTCATGGGAGAGGTTCTCCTACCTTCAAGGGAGAGTAATCCCGAGTTATGGACACATAAGAGCTTAAACGGGCAATTTAGAGGAAAAACAGTTGATATCCACAATTTAGGATCTAGATTAAGTAGTCACATAGTTAGTTCGCACTGTTTGGAAAACTGTGTGCTAAACATGTCTTAGCTACTACCTTGGCCACCATTCTCACACGGTATGGATGCACGGTTATAAAAACGGTGCACCGCCCGTGCGGGAGCTACTGACTCATTGAGCACTACTCGCATGGTTAGGCCGCACGGTTATACAAATTGTGCGCTAACCATGCATTAGCCACTACCTCCAATATTAGTCATGAACGGTCTAGCCGCACAGTTTAGACAAACCGGGAGAAGCCCGTGTGAAAGCTACTATCCTTTAGTTATCCTTAAAAGTTCACTGAAACACCCCCCCCCCCAAGTCCCTACTCCAAAACAAGTGTAGTTAGAAACATTGAAAGTACCTGAAGAAGTAATGTGATGTTATAGTTCACAAATGTCTACCATTGAAATGGTTCATCGAAAAGGAATATTTTGGAAATGCATTGGGGATAAGTTACCATGACCTCCCGAAATGACTCTAACACATCATTTTAAAAATATAATGGACCGGAGTGGTCTAGGAAATTACACATAATTTTTACATGAATGAAATAAAAATGGAATTTATAACTATAAAATTTATCAGATTTATAGTTTTCATCATATATCATGATTTCTATAGGTTAATATACATTGATTATTTTTGGTCTCATCAAAATAGTGTTCCATAAATTCAAGGATCTACATGTGTTCTACAAATAGTTGAATGTGTTGTTTCTTCGTATTATATAAGGAATTGCAATGAATGAACAAATATGATAATTCAAAACCTTAAAGATTAACACTTAAATTATATTTAAGTATTTCATGATATATAGAGTTCTCCAATGGATTGTAGCCCTGAGTGGGTTGTCATTTAATCACTACATTAGCGAGTGCCTCTTAAAAGTGAGTGTTAGTGGATTGAATTAATTAGTTTAACTCCTTAATCCATTCTTACAATTCCACTACATTGGTTGTGACTTCAACTTCTCTGGACAAAAATATGTTTGTAGGTTCCTTAACTTCAATTATATAGATGTGATGACCTCATTTCATTTCATCTTCTTCCATGTTACTCAAAAATTGATAGTAATATTTCTATTATTCTTATCATCATGTATGTCTTCATCTTCACTCTATATCTCTTCTGGGTACACCAAAATGTGGTTTTTAAAATGGTTGGGTTGTTTATATTACATGAATTTTTCCTCATCCTTTTCTATTTATTTACTGAAATTAAATAATTCTAATATAACATCCTCCATGGAATTCAATATTTGATAATAGAAATTGACATTATCAATTTTATCTTCATGATCATGAAATTAATGTCATTTTTATACCCATTATACATATTATTGGCTAGATTAGTGAGTTCTTTGAGCATTTATAGGAGGGCCTTCTCAAAATTGTGTAGCACCTACTTTTGATCGTCCACCCTTGAGTAATCATTCAATGAATATATAAATTTCCATTTTAAAACATTTTGTAAACATAAAATTTTTATGGGTCTTTAAATAAATCATTTAAAATCTATCAAATGTTTTAATATAGTAAAAGGTAAAAAAAACAAGAATTAGAACACTTATAATGGTGCCAAGTAATGACATGTTCCTAACATGGGGTGTGTAAAACCAATTAGTTTTTAATTTAAAAATCTATTAAAGTTGATAATATAATATTTCTTTATATAGGAGTTCACAAAAATAAAGTTGACACATTTAAATTAGAAGAAATATTTCCTTTTATATAAATTACTTTTGAAAAAAAATTAATGAAATGAAAATAATAATTAATTTAATAAATATAAAAAAATAAAATGGATAATGAATGTGATTTTAAACTCAGATATGAAAATATTAATTAGGACATGGTATGTTTTTCAAATTCATTGCATTATTAGTTCTAATTTATTCAATCCACCTATACTATACCATTTAAATTTACTGTCCACAATATCATCCTCTCACTACATTTGTCAACTGGTGAATGTGGGGGAAAACCGTTCCCAAATTTTAGAATATTATAACATTCATCCATGTGTGAGATAGTTTTACTATAAATTCTAAACTAAATTATCAAACATCTGATCATGTCTTCATTATACAAAAAAATCTAGAATATCCAATACTCCTTCAACATGTATTTATGATCATCATGTAAATAACCACAAATCTCTATTGTATTTCATAAAATATTAAAATGAAGCTATTAGAGGTAGATAATGATCATCGAACAAAAAAATTCAATAATAAAATAAAAACTAAACAAATTCATACTTGAAAATAAAAGGTTCTATTAAAAATACAATATAACATTACATAATATATAATGAAATTTTATTCAATAAAGTTAAGTAAATAAATAATTTAAAATTAGAAACTAATGTTTCCTCAATCAATCAATATTTTTAACCCTCTACGTGATGTGTAAATAAGAATAACTTGGAAAAATTAGGCATAAGAAAAATAAGAAGAAGAATAAAGGGAAGAGAAAAAGTAGAAAATTTATACCCTACAATCTATCCACAAAAAAGTTTGGCCTATATTCTCAACCTAATAATAGAAATACAATTGGGTCCTTCTTATATATTGTGATAAATTGTGTTTTCTATATTCCCTAAAAATTTAATGATTTTTGACACATAGATAAGAAGTTATGACACTATTAATGTGTGACATATTTTTTGGCCAATTATTCCCTAAACATTTCACCACATTAGAGTATTAAATGTCATAATTAATAAGTGAATATTTCCATGGGATTTAAATTCCAAATAAATCATCATTTCATATTTCCAATCCATATTTAATAATATTAATTTTATGTTTCATCCTGAGTAACATGTAATTTAATGATCTAGCTTCTATTATTTTTGGTTGAAATTTTTTCAACGTGAATGATTTTTTGGGCCTATGGATGTATGAATTTTATATTTCTACCGAAGAAGAACATTAATACAAAAAAATATAAAATTCTAAAAAAATTATTAATTTTATTAGATCAGTATATCACAATTAATTATCGAAATACAAATGTTATTAAAAGATAAAAAAAATTTAGAAGTACAAATTTTTCACTTTTTAGGCCAAAACAATCCACAAATCAAAAAATGTCTACAATAAAGGAAAATTGATAAATATGTAGTTATTAAATCATTGTTATAAAAATATAAAATGTCGAAAATGATTTCTCTATTAATTATTCTCACCTTGAAAATTCAAAAAAACTCAAATTAACTTCTAATGGATTAAGAACAATGTGATAAAAAATATCATTTATATTATATGATCCATTTCTTTTGAAATTATTCTATTTTATCACTAATAAAAATATTTTTTATTTTGTTGAATAATTTAATATATATAAATATACTCCTTACATGATTCATTTTATAGATCATCAAGGTTTTATTTATTACTCACTATTTGATATAGTTGGGTGAACACCATTATTTGATCGTGTACCTCATCACCCATTCCATTAGGTTTCTCATTTGGAAAATCATTGTACTTTCCATCACCCGATTTATTAATATGGTTCTATTTTGCTACAACCATTTCAACAAATAATGCAATGTTGATGTTAGAGAATACTTAAATTAATTAAGTAATTTATTGAAAACAATAATCCATGAAAATATAACAAAAAAATGGCACATATACCATAAGAATGTATAGTTTTCCATCAAGGATATTAATTATGATATTCTTATTATGTCCAATAAAATTACTATATGTATTTTAGATCCTCAAATTAAGTGTAAATTATATATAATGGTTTCTAAATATCACATGTATAAACCTATGAATATACCATGGGTGTTTCAAAATAGCTATATAGTAAGGGTCATTGATGATTTTCATGGTGAATATAGAGTTCATTATCAACCATCATTTCATAAATTTATTACCACTTCAGTCACTATATCCAGAGCATAAATGAAATAGTTTGTATCCATATAAATATTTCATTGCATAAAAAAAATAAACTATATACATTTTTAAACTATACATATTGTTTATAATATATAGAGTTGTCTATAGGGTTTTCAGTTATTATTTCTCATAATAATCCCAAAAAATTAAAAAACTGTATTCTAATACAAACAGTGATGCCATCGACCATAACTCCTAGTCCAAGTGATAGGAACACACTCCTTGTATATTTTAATTGATTCCATGTGATAATATTAATGATAAAATTGAATATAGTTTACATTAATTAAAAATTACATATCCAAATAATGTCATAGACCCAAAATATAATAATTTTTTCTATTGGAAATTTTATATATAAAAATCAAATTTCACATAACACTGAACATTTCTCCATAATCACTTTGAGGTATGCCTCCTTCATGAAATATCATATGTCATACTCTTCATCCTAATATTTTTAGTGTTGGAAATAATAAATACATGTGATCAAATGTTAAATAATTGAAACCCATACAAAATATTATTCAAAAGATAAGAACGATAGAGTTTGATAATTCAGGGGTGAAATATGTTACCATAATAAAATACTATAATCCTTGGTAGATTAATGTGTATCCCAAAATTATTAAACAAGAACATTGGAATAATCTTAAAAAAATATGATAAAATTACAATGATATGTAGATTATAACATAAATATGTAATATTGTAATATGGATGAATTATATGATTAATATATCAATACTAAATAGAGAAGACACCTCTACCAAAATATAGTAACATAATAACATATAAATCAATAATTGAATCTCATAACATACATCTTCAATAATAACTACTGAATTCCAATAACATAGTGTTGTAATTAACCAAAAATAATTCTTATAACATATTGGTTCATGCATCACTAATCTATTTCGATAAGATTTGGGAGCATGCATCACTACCTAACTCCCATTATGTAATGATCCTAAATAATCAATTAAAAAATAATATCTAATGAGATACATAAATATGATAAATGTATTGGTGGGCGATATTGGACTATATCCATCACACAATAATTTTCCCAAATTATAGAACATGAAATTAGTCATCATATTATTAAAAATAAAAAAATGAGTATAGAATCATTTGAAAATTAAATCATATAAAATATAAAGAAGAATTAAATCTTTTGACACCAAAATTTTATCAAATAAAATTAGATTTTAATAAAATATTTTAAGGGTTAAACATGATGAATTACTCTAAAAGAGATATATATTTTAATTTTAAATATTAAAATTTATCTGAATCATATTAATATATTTTGAGAGAAAATTTAATAACATTATTACAAAAAACGATTTTACATGCCATGTAATAAAAAATTTCATAAATATTGCACATTAATATTTTTTCAACAAAAATAATAAAAAATCTTAATATTAAATCCTTGAATGAAAACAAAGGTAATATCATTATATTTGTTATAGAGGCTTTGGTATTGTTTTTTAATGTAAAAAATCTTATATAATTCATTCAACAAATGAATATATAGATAAACATCATAAAAATAGAATAAAAATTTAATTTCAAAATAAAGTATAGAGAATCATGAAGATCACATGAGATAAAAAATATTTTACTTTTATAATTGGAAAGACAATATTATTAGAAAGAGTGATTATAGAAATTGAGGAGAAGTACATATATTAAACGAAGAGGATTATTCTTAACAACATTGAATTTTTATTAATATAGAGTTCTGTTAAATAATATGGACTGATAGATGAAAAATAATTTATGAGAAATAAATACAAATCCAGAGATTTATAATATTATTTTATTTTAATTTCAATAATAATTTATAATATTCTAGACTTATAATAAAATTTTCCTTGATTATTGGTCATAAGTCAACGAATGAATATTGAGTTATTAAATATACTTAAGGAATTTGTAACCATTGAGTAGAAAAACAATGAAATATAAAATGGTATTTGAAAATTTAAATACATATAATTCAAAATTTAATTAAATACTTGGTTTTTATAGTGATGTATATACACCACATGGAATAACATAATCATTTTATAATGTGTATATATTAATGAAGGAAAATTGATATGATCATGTCATACCTTAAATCCTGACAACCAAAATTTTTATTTAGACTCATATATAATCCAAATAACATTCTTAATAAATCATTTAATAACTGTATTCATATATATTATATATCACAATATTTAATTGTAATCATTCATTATTAATATATAAGTTAGTTATTGATTATTTTCATATTGAGATGCTAGTAATTTTGATGTATTCAGATATCCATTATAATGTAGAAGTTGAAACCGATATTTTTATAAAAATATCTCAATTTATTGAGTATTTAAAATTCTTTTATAAATTTTCCCATACAATTTATAATGTTTTTATTCAATTTCACATGTTTTTTAGTTTTTATTTCTTATAATGATATCAAAGAGTTACTAAATTTGGTAAATTGTTTAAAAAATAGATTTTACATATATGTGTTGAATATTAACATTATCCTTCAAAAACCGAAAAATATATCTTTTATTTAACATCATAGTTTACAATTTATTGATATACTATAATTATCCTTGATAAAAATTAGTTTCCTTATTCAAATAGGCGGTCAAACCAACCTAAAATCGATGATGCAATAATAGATATATGACTATGAAATTTATTTTATTATATTATAATAATTCCATAATCTTGGTGATATTAATTAGATTTTATATATGATATAAATCATAATTTACAATAGGTGAATTAATAATGATAGATAAAAATCTATTAGTTATAACGAAGATATCAATTTTCCATAGAGTAGGTTTTTATTATATAGAAAAATAATTTGGATAACATATTGATAATATTCATATTAGAATTTCTACATGATTAATAATGAATTTTAATAATATAATGTATATAAAATTCATTAATCAAGTTAATTTTTAATCTTATCTATTAATTGTGTTGATGATGAATGGATAATGGAATTCATGGAAGTGATTTTTTGTACATTAGATGAGTTCCATTTTAATTTTTTAAAATGCATGAGAGAAAGATATATTTTTTAATCTATAAATATAATAACAATTAAATATAATAATGATATATATTTCATTATAATTATATTTCAAGAATAGGTTTTGTGATGGGTGGGGTGGATAGATATTTTGGAAAAGGATAATGAGTTGATAATACTCATGCTAAGTACATAAGACTTATCTTGAATGAATTCTGAGAAATGTCTGATAAATTTTGGATTATATTGGTTAGAGGTGACCACCTTTTATGGGTTAAAAGAGAGAATTTTCATTTATAATTAAACATAAGTGATGTATAAACATTAAATCATAAGGGGTATAGGTTTGTTTTGTGAGTAATGGTTTGTGAGATATGTGAGTATGAATTTCCCAGAAAACCGAGGTATTCTAGTAGTTTCAAGTCTGAAGTAAAATTAATAAAATTATGCAAACATTATGTGTCCTCATTTTTCCCATATTAATATTGATAAAAACATTACCATGAAACTTCTTTTTCTTAAAAATATCATATGACACATTTAAATAAATTTTGAAAAATTGATTCCAAATATGAGATCCATTAAATTGAAATTAATTTTTAAATAAGGGATATATTTATTTTTATCAACTCTATATTAAATGAATGCCAATATTATTATTTATAAAGGTAAAAAAAATATTAGTGTTTTCACTTAAATGATATATTTTTAATTTGTTTGCATAAAAATTAAAATATATATATATATATAATTTTAAAGAAATAATTATTTTAATATGGTAATTAATATTTACATTGGCTATATTTTTTATGATTGAAATACAAATATAGATAATAAATAATTTTTACATTCTCATTAAAATTATTAAAAAAAATTATTTGACGAAATGTATAGGGCTAATTAAAAATTAATTTTTCTATAAGAATCCTTATTAAATAAAAGAGTTTTTCTTAAAAAGTAATTTTTAATACTAAAAACTTATTTTTCTTATTCCAGACATTTTAAAAATATTTTAATTTATAATAACTAATTTATATATCTATATTATTAATATCTATCATATTACTCAAATAAATATTGTTTATTATGAAAAAATAAACTATATGTAAAAAGAATAATTAATTTAAAAAGTCTTTTAACAATGAAAATTTTTATTCCAATATAATTGAGATCAGTTATACATTAAATTATATTGGAACATTATTGTCAACTATAACATTTATTATTCATTTGAATTAAATTTTATTGAAATGAAATAAATATTAAATACATTTTATAGGTGGTATATAATATATATTTGTAATTATCAGATTATATCAACCTAAATAACATTAATATCCCTTCAAAACATACTAGTAATATCATTGAATATTTCATAAAAATGATATTGTTTAGGCTACACATGTCTGTTTTTATATTGTTCAGTATATATATATATAACCCCTGTTAAACTAACTCCTTTTTATGCATGGTTAAATGATGGTCATAATGATTAAATATGTTTATTGATTCCATTTATTATATTTTATATACTCATTTAGTAATAATTTTAATTCAATTTATTCTTAATAAATAATTAGATTCATTATAATGTTAATATTATAATACTAATAATTTTATATCAATGAAATATATCCAGGTTTATCTTCTTATATCAACTCATGTCGTGAAATAAATTAATCATAGTATTTAATTAATGTAAACTATATAATAAAATACATTGATGTTACATTCTCAATCCCCAAGTGATAAAATCTTGTTCTTGGGAATCATGCTTTTACCTCATAAATGGTTTGAGTAGTAAATAAATATAAAAATAAAAAATATATATCAAAATTAATCATAAAATATATGTGAATAATATAAAAAATCAAATATTCCCTAAACTAGAATTTGTAGTACATATTAATAATATAGGATATTTATATAGAAGTAAATGCAATATTTTTTCGGATCTACAACCAAATCCAAACAATTATACCCATATTCTTGTGACATGAGTTTCAAGATCCAACTATATCACCCCCATCACCCATTATACACATTCATATGTACTTACATACTACATTAAATAACCTTCTTTTACCATTTTCTCAAAAAATGAATTCTACACACAATCATTTGGTTTAATTTGGGCTTGAGAATATATATACCAATAAGATGACACCAATTAATCCATGATTAATAATTTCTAGAGAATATAAATATGATTGTTTGGAATCAATTTAAATAAAAAATTATTTTATCATATTATGTATACTGTTTAATGTTAAAAAATATAATTTTTTTGAATTTTCCATTATAGGGGAATATTCCAAACATCCTAGACTATCTATATCATTATCATAATTTTTTTAGTAAGATTTGTGTCATAAATGAATTTTTAGGGATTATAGATTGTGTGCTATTGTGCATTTCTTTATCATCCATCGTGGGTTCTTCGAGATCCCATGACCCATTCCATTTCCAAGGAATTTTAAATTTTCATTTCCATTATATCCCATAAATAAAAAATTCATATTTATATTCATTTTCAATGATATATACAAATGAATGAATTATTTCATTATGAGTACCCCCACAAGTTATTCACAAAAAAACTTCCTTTACTAAAATATTTAAAATCATAATTATAAAATTATAAAGTATTATTAGTTCATTATGAAAAATAATTTCATAAAACCCGCTTCCCATTTTTATATATTTATATTTATGTGGTTCTTATAGGTATAAATTCATTAACCACACATACGACACACACATAGGCTGAAAGGGCTGACTGTATCACCTCTAATGGATAGCCTACTAATCATGGCCTATTTATTTAGTACATGGAAAAATGACTAGGTTGGAATGAATAACACTGTGTATCCCAATGTCTAACTAACATGCCTAATGGATCAAGTGTAGTGTAATGCCAGCACAATATTGCATGCATCATCAGCCATGTGTTATGAATGTGTCACTGCCTACCATATTATGATGGAAACATTGCCTATGTCATGCTTGTATCACTGCCTTCCTATGAAAATTTGATTCCTCTCATATTTTAACTCATGTATGACTCAATATTACTGGAATCCTTTACCATTTATTTATTCCCACAACAAAAAACAACATCCTTTAACCAGATCTTACAATTGAAAATTTTAAAGAATATAGTATAAAATTTGGAGGAATAACTCATGGACTAATGATGTTTCCTTAATCAATAAACACTAACCATTAAAAATGGGATGATAAAACTAGGATTTAATAACAATGGTGAAGAGGGAAAATATAAAAATATAATAATGATGATTAAACGTATGATAAGACACCCATTCAATATTTTTTATTATTAATATAATGAAAAATCATAGCTAGAATCAGGCTAATGAGATGTTGAAGTTCAAGAAATAGAGAGAGAAACACTGTTTAATTATATTAGTAAAATGATGAAATTGGATGGTTAAATCAATTGTTGGAATGTAATGAATTTTATATTTTTATTTTTCTGTCCACAGTGGATTTTTTTCGTTCACACAATTCCAAATAATTCACAAACCATGTATGTGACAATATTCTCAGCTGAATACCCACATGTTCTAGTAAATCTTGTTATTACTATGTAAATCCTTTGTTTCAAAATCGAACATGTATATCACTTCTTTATCATGGTTATCCTTATAATTTTCTAATTCGGATCCACCAATTTATTCCATGTTATTCAAATTTCAAAA
Source organism: Viscum album (assembly GCA_963277665.1). Taxonomy (NCBI): domain Eukaryota; kingdom Viridiplantae; phylum Streptophyta; class Magnoliopsida; order Santalales; family Viscaceae; genus Viscum; species Viscum album. The sequence continues at coordinate 457,227,303 of OY728142.1, forward strand.
GACGTCATCAATGAAATACGTAATAAATAATAAATACCATAGATATAAGATCTATATTTAAAAATGATATCATAGGACCAAAACAATTGGGCTCCAATCATATTTATTAACCATCATCCACCAACAATCACTGAGTTAAGCCTCATTTTATACCCCTATATAACTCTCTTATATCATTTTTATCCCTTATATCTTATATTTTTTATAATTTTGGTTATTTCGATAGCTATGTTTTTGCTACTTATTATCGACTATTTGTTCCTATTGAATGCATAATTTTTTTATCCATTCTTTTTGTTTTTTAATTTTTGTATATTTGTTTTTAATATTTTGTGTAAATTATAATATAAGTTTTTTGAATTATGTACATTGTATAGATAAATTTTTGTACATTTTTTCGATGGTTTTATTAATATAATTTTGGAAATATATTTTCTTTTTATTTATCTTTTCATTGTTTAAAATATTTTTTCAATTTATTGACTATGAAATAATTTTTTATTTATATTAACAATTATAATTTTTTCAAAATATTTTATGAATGTTTTTTTAAATATTTTAATATTATATATGGATAACTAATACTATGAATTAAAATTTAATAAATATATATTTTTAAAAAATATAAAAATTTTATTATTAGTAATACTTTTTATAAAATTTTTCATTATTAATTTATTTTCTTTTTTTAAAAAATAGTTTATGTACTGTTATTTATAAAAAATATTTTGAATATAAATTATGAAATACAATAACTTATATTCAACACTTCTCATGGGTAATAATGAATCATAGTTGGACTATTTCATAGTAAACATATGATGTATATCAAGAAGGATTATCATCTTTTTTATATTAATAATTATTATATTTTATCAATAATATTATACTTTTTAATCCATTCAAGAAATGATGGAATATGGTATTTTCTCTAAGATGAAAAATCTTGTATTGTTTAATGTGAAATAGTTTTATTAATATTAATAGTATGAGAACTTTGAATGGTCAATTTGGGAGGATTTTAAGATATTATTATGATGGGTATTTCTAAATAATAATTAATTTATTAGTGATATTTATTTTGAAAAATTTGAGAAAAATCCAATGATTTAAAACATATATAGTAATGCTATAAAAACATGGTATCTCTGTTATATTAAATTTGTTGTTTTACTTACAATATTAAAATTTTTTAATTAAAACCATGGAATAGTGGAGTAAAAATACTGTTATGTGGTTCCTATATTTCTTCAAATCCATTAATATTATAGGGAGAATACTTACCAATTATAAATATAAATCACAAATTATTACAACTATTAGAATTGTGGTTTGAGAAGATACATATTATCACTAACGATTGTTTGTACTAATTGAAGAAATATGGATTTTTTTCATACTGTAATTTTTTTTGGAAATTATTGTATATGTTAAATAAACCATAGGTTAATTTATCTAATAATTCGTTATCCATAATAGATGATATGATAATTTATTATCACCCTATAATTTTTTATTTTAATTTTTTATATAAAATAATAATCAATTCAAGTGGTTCAGATAGAGTGAATATAAGTAAATATCTAACAAAAAATTACACTATCAAATGATTTTCTTTAGTGAAAGATAATTTATCAATTTTCTTTTCCATTTATATATATTTTAATATATCTCATACATGGATAATTCATATATCATAGGAATATATATATAATTCATAGAAACAAAAAATATAGTTTGTGACTCTTGAATTTTTAATATAAAACATATCTCTTAAATTTTTTATGATTCCAAAATAGATCATGTTGAGTGAAATGATTTCATAAAAAAACTATAAATGATGTTAAGATATACCCATCACAATTTATTTTTAACTTCTATCACTTTTTACATTACTGTATTAAAGTACATGTATCATATTTAAATTTAACTTGATATAGTGTCATGAAACATAAATATTATCCCTTTAAAAAAGAAGGATTTCACACTATCAATAAGAAATGGGAGATATATAGTATAAGTATGAAATTGATGAATTTTTTCTATGTATCACTCTTATAAATGATTAAAAAATAATTCAATATCTTGCAATAATATCTTTTTTCTCAAAATCCCTTTTAATCCTATTTATATTTTGAGTGGGTGACAAACATGGATTCCACGTTTATAAATAAACATTGATCTGGTAATGATTTTAATATATTGATGAAATGCAATATATACTATGTTCTGCCTTATTATAGATATCCTCTTATTAAATTCATCATCTTTGTAATTGATGTTGAGAAGACACATATGAATATTTGATTCGATATTTTTTATGTATTAAAGGAACGAATAAAGATGGATTAAATGAAACATTAGACTTACTAGCTATGTAAATTGATTGGGAAATTTCTCCCACTCTAAATGGAAAATCAATATACATGATTTTTTTCATACATAATTCATATATTAGAAAATATGTATTCCAATAGTCCCCATGGTATGAATGTTTCTCATGGTTTTTCATCAAATAAAGACAAACAAATTCTCACTTAATGATTTGATGTTAATAGAAATAAAATACCATGACTATCATGTTACCATAAAACAACTCCCACAAATTTCATTATCAATGATTATTTTCTATTTTATTTTGACTATCATTATTTTATAATATTTTTTCAATTCCATATTAAACAATGTGAAATATATATATTTCTTTATGAGTTTTAAGAATAGTGTAGATGATATACTTTTTTAGGATGTTTGCTTTTCTGTATATTTTTTAGATTCTTGGTTTTTAATGGTTCAATTGGTAAAATATATAAATATTTTTCATATTTTAAAAATACACAATCCAACCATGGTTAAGAATGTAATGGGACACTGAGTAGATCAATTACGAACTCATGAAATATTCATGATCAGCTGAGACTAGAAGAATGAGATAGGGTACAAAACAAATTTAGTGGGAATGATTAGAAATTTGAAGTCCAAATAATAAATACATTGTTTCCTCTCATAAATATTCCCCAAACCTTCCATTATTTTTAGTTCCTCTCCTTTTAAGTGGCATATCAATAATCATAAAACAAAAATATACAAAAAACTAAAGAAATAAGAAAACTTGTAAAAAATGAAGACAAATAAGGAAAAAAACATTTAGAAATGTAATAAGACTCTAAAATCTACTTAATATAAATAATCCAAATAATACTTGACTCACAAGGATGGTTCATTAGAACCCCTGATGGAATGAAAATTAAAATTGAAATCTTGCATCTACTGACCATTATACATGTGTGCCACAACCATTCTAACATTATAATACATGTAATAAGATCAACGAAACATGAAATAAAAAATAACAGATTGAAATACCAATTGATATTTCTATGGTGTGAAAAAACCTAAAACAAAGAGCATTTCACTAAATAGTAAAAATATTTCTTCAAGATATCTTTTCACTTCTATTATTATGAAATATAATAACGATAATATGCTTCTAAATAATTTATATAAAAACCAATATCATATCCAATACCAATTTTTATTACTCTATTTATAATTCTAAAATTAAAACAGTAATTGTAATTATATTATATAGGCTTAATCCCATTTTTGATAGACATTGATGTCAAGACAACTATAAAAAGTAATATCATAAATACATATTTTCAAAAAAAAATTAAATACACTTTATCAAAAATATACCAAACATAGGTGTAATAAAAATGAACTATATGGAATCATATTACCAGTGGAAATAAATACATATATCATATATAATGCTGACATATGATCCAATAAAACTGGGGAACAAGAAATAATTTTTCTCTAGATTAACATGGAACATCATGGGATATTCTTAACCATATTGTTAGGTGACCCTAGACATAATCAGGTTGTAAACATCTATAGTCCAATCGACACATTCATATTTATATAACCATATGGATACTATAAACTATAATCATTGGTGGAACTCCCCTAGTGTGTCAAATACCATTTTCGATCTAGTCTATATGATCCAGATTAGATCAAAATTTAGATCATCAATCATTAAGATTCCATGAATCCTTATATATATCACACAATAAGAGGTATCTAGATACATGATTCAACAAATCAAATGAATTTAATACCATCTCAAAAATATTTCCCTCACAAGAATCAACCCTTTTCATAGTTCATCAAAATAACATATTATAATTTCCATACCCCTCAATCCATAAAAAACATGACATCAATATAAATTATAATCTGTAGGTTAACAATTCAATAAAGAAATCTAGGGAGCCTCTCACACCCAAACAACATAAAAACTATTCCTGAAGATCCAAACATGCCTTCATTAAATATTAATTTAGATATTAATCAGTTTACAATAATTTTTTATTATATATAAAATCACTCTTTGGAAACCAACCCATAGAAATAAATTTCCAAAATATTTCTAATTTTTTTCAATAAATCCATTAAGAAATTGATAAAATAATAAACATATTTTTTTCTTATAAAACACTATGGTTCATAAGAACTAATTTATTTCAAGACCTATATTGCAGTATATATATATATATATATATTATAATTTCAATTTATAAAAATAAACATTTTCTGGATACATAGAATTTAATACACCACTTGTAATTCTATTTTAAAATCGTGTTGAAAGATAAAAACCCATCTAAATAGACAATAAATACAATTTTACTAAATTATATGCATAATTTATCAAATAATTAATTTTAAAATCCCTAAGCCCAAAATATGTTGTTATGTCAACAAATAAATAAAAAGAACTACATATTTTATATTGAATTAAATATAGGTTCCATTTATTTATTATGGTGAACACTGCAATAAGAATAAAGGGGCCAAGATAATTCCTTATGAACTCGAACACATAGTTTAAAATAATTCCAATCCATTTTTAGGAAAACCCAATTTTGGTTTTTTAAATTACATAAATCTAGAGAAAGATATAAAACGGTGGAATTAGAAGGGTAATAGAGTGATTAACATCAACAAATCTAGTAAAATATAGAATGACAGAATCAATACAAAGGAGGAGTTAGGGTTAGACACCCAAAACCAATGCACAAGAAAATTAAAATTAATTATATATAAATGGAAAAGCCTATTAAAATATAGAGATGGAGAAAAATAAAAACCATTAATATTTAACACATATATATTCCATATGATTCGGTAAACCATGGAGAAACCATGTGGTTTCATATAGATGAGAACTCTCCACCCACATGCGATCCATACGCAGTTTTTAGAAACATTGAACTATACATAAATGTACTCAAGAAGTTTTGTAGTATTTTACATGTATTTCGATCAATGTTTTCCATAAAATATTTTCTAACTATGTTCCACCAAAAACTATATAAATTTTAAATATTTTAAAACAAAAATATAGAAAAACATTGTGTAAATAATTTATTGAATTTTATATTCCCTACAATAAGATTTAGAGTGAAAAACTCACACCATGACACTTTCATCCCCCTGTAATTCCCTTGTAAATGATGAAGTAATAGAAATTTTTTTACTATGATAGCCTAAAGAATTAGAATAGTTGGACAATGAATCCACTAGAGGGAGAATATAAATATAGAATCCTCCAAATTAAAAACAACTTATCAACACATCATGATAAATACAAAATAATTATCCTATGACCCAAATAGTTATAACACATGATTTAGAAGATAAATAATATAAGGGAAAATTATGGGACACAGTTCTAGATTCTGTTTATAAATCATGTAAATTGTATAATGAGAAGATAATAATGCTTGATACCATGCCATAAACCATGAAAACACTTCTCCATGAATATCCAAATAATATAATACTATTACAAAAATGATAGCATTAAATATTCAAACTACCAAAATATAATGGAACACACAATGCAAGGAAAACACATCATCAAAAATAACTATCAACAATATAAACATGAACATAAACCAAAAAATTCATGAGGGAAAAATAAAATTGATTCCATAAAAATGAAAATAATTGGATGTAGACCTCGGGATATAATAAATAGTATGTAAAATAGGAATTAAAAAAGGAACATCATCCCATGGAGTACATAAAAATGTTAACACAACCGATTGATCAATATAATAAAGGAACCATCAATCCTAATATCACCATAATTAACAAATAAGTTCACACATGCTTAACCCACCATGAAACCAACATCAAAATGGACACAATAAAAGAAACACAATAATGATCTAGAGAAGGAATCCAAACACCACTATGCATTCAAAAAAACCAAAAACAAGTACCATCAAAAAATTACAAAACATCTTAAAAAATAGCCATAATTAATTAACATATAGAAAAAAGATTAATAATAATATATTGGAATAAGTATTTTCATTTTATAATTATTATGTTAATAGATAATTCTATAAGAAATAGAAAACTGATATCAGTTGTGATATGTAAACATAATGTTTCACCCTTTTTGTATGACCATAAAACTAGCAGTTATAAAAAAAGTAACCATATTATGAAATTTATAAAGGAATAAAATGGCATTGAGAAGTGGAAGTATTATATATGAAACACATTTTTTATCATATGATAAATATATCTTTATTGGAATTTCCTCTAGAAAATTATAATGATGAACCCAAATACTTATAATTTATTGGAAATCATATATGAGGGAAGTTTTACATCTTAGAAATTTTCCTATGATTTTTATTACCAAAATCACCATCGCTGATTTCCACAAGTGTATTGCTTCTGATTATATCAAACATAAGGATATTTAGTGGATATGTGACGATGAATTAGGATCACTAAAATTTTTCAAATTACCATAATAATTTATTTACCACAAGTATTTTATATATTTCATGTTTATTACATTTATTGATGAATGATGAATGTATTTTATAAACATATATTACTTTAAATTGACTTATTATAAATATATTTATAAATTTTGGAGTATTATTTATATAGTTTTTGTATTTTTAATGTCAAAATTAACAACATTATAATTTCATTTATTTTTCTAATAATATTCTAATTTAATTTAATAGTGATGGAATATCAATGTTTCAAAAACAATTAATTTTATAAAATCATAATCATACAATAATGACTTATACTTTTTAAACCATTTTTTAGAAATTATATATATCTATAAATAATATGAATCAGTTACAATAACATTTTTGTATTTTTAAAACCTGTGTATTTCATTTTGAAAACAAAACTAATTTTTTATGCTAAACCCTAATTTATTCACTCATATTAAAAAAATAGTTTCCTCCCCTTTTATAAATTTAGTCCAAAAATATCGGTTTCATATATTAGATGAACAATATATTATTTTTTAAAAAATAATACAATTTATAAATATAATTATCATCACTGTGGTGAAGTTTAATGACCTTAATAATCGTAAAACTATTATTTTAATGATTTATTTTATTGTTATTATATATTTTTTATTTAATTAATTAAATTAGTAACTTATAAATAGTAAATTTAAAAAAATTGAGCCTATTTTTTTGAATTAGTAAGCCATTAAATTTTTAATCAATACGAAATAAAGATTTACAACAAAAAATGATCAAGAAACATACTTCCTAATATATATATATATATATATAATGTTTTAATGTGAATATAATTTATATGATAGTTCTAAATTTAATTATATTCAATGTCTATTATGTTTGGGATCATAATACACATATTTTTTATTATTTGTTATTTAATATGATATGTAAAAAAATATTAGTTGGTTAAAACTAGTTACCTTCTTAAAATAATGTTATGTTTATAAAATTAATAACATATTACATATAAATGGTTTAAAACATGTGTGGTAGTTCATTATGAATTATTTATTATCCCATGATCACCCCACTATCCATTATTTTTAACTTTTTAAGTCATTGAGCCTTCAATAATATTATTATTTCACTAAAAATATAAATGGTATAAACATAAGTTATCTTTTATTCATTTAAAAATTGTGAAATATACACCCCATTATGCCTCAGTAATTCAATTAAATATCATATTTACTATCAATAATGATCCTCCACACATAATACCACCCCTTGTTGATAAGCCTATGGTATCAATTACATATCCATGGAACTTCATTTCCACAGAGACTATCAGTAGACCGTCTAAGGTAAAAATGTGAGAATTACAAAACCATACACAGCAACCTTAATAATTAATTTTCTAACCATCCATAAAGTTTTATATTATATATATATATATAATTATTGTTTTATTTATGTAAAATCCATTATTACCAACATTATATTTATGTAGAAAAATTGATGGGCATTAATTGTTTATTGTGCTAACTACCACCTCCATGAAGTAATGTTTTTTATTTTCATATAGATTTTAATTCATTATCCAAATGACATAAAATTTAATTCACCAACATAAAAAGATAAATTATAATATAATGTCACAACCAAAGTAAACAGGCCATGCCATCCTGGGGGATGGTCACGTGCACCAACCATAAGACGAACACCAATAGGGTAGAGGCTCACGACAGGCGTCGAGTATAAGTATATAAAATTGGGTTCCTTTTCCTAAATTATCATTATTAATAAAAGCAATCGTCACCATGAAAATATAAATAATAATTCATATTAAATACTATTTCATCAATAGTAAAACCATACAAACAATAACCTATATGTAATACATTGAAATAAAATAATATAACCCAAATCATAAAATGAAAAAAATAAATAACTAATAAGAAAGGATTTACCAACTTGATGACAACAGGAATACAGGAAAGACGAAGAGGTCACGACTCTGGACCTCTATGTCTGACTACCAAACACAGTCCTTACACCCATGAATCACTATGCTCTATTGATGTCACCACTAAAAAACCTTCCATCTATATAAGACGTGGCATGTGATGGAGAATATATTTAGTTTTTAGTATATATATACCCAATAGGACACATTAAAAACAAAAACTATACAAATACAATGAAAAATTATGTGTCAACTCAACATATAAAAGTAGTGAAAAAAAATCAAATACAGATATATACATAAAAATATATTTTAGAGGGAGGGAATATACTTATCATTTCCCCTTTATAATTGATGATTCATCATATAGATCCAAAATTACATCTATGATGCCAATAAATGCAGAAAACCTCCAAATAATCTATGTGTCTACACTCCACAACTGAGAGAGCTTAGACACCCATTGAGGTCTAACTCCTAGTTGGATCTCAATGAAAGAGGAGTGACACCACATAAATAGTGGACACAAGACTTGTATTATTGTGGGGGATTAATGAATCTACATTAGTTAAGATTAAGGGTGGCATGTACTCGAGTTTGGTAGTCGAGTACCGACCCAATATCACATTGATAATCCTACCTCGATCACTTAAACCATCATATGTCACCTGAAGGATATGAATTATTCAAAATTGTCAAATAACATATTCTATGAAACAAAAATTTACACCATCATGTTCTAGAAAGAAAAACTCTTCAGATAGGTTACTTTTAGACTAAAATAGGATTTCTTTAGAAGTATCATTGATATGATAATGATTCTAAGTGAAGTACATTGTGTGAAAATATGGTCTCATGGTGTGTGGCCTTGACTCATCTCATATTCTTGTTCTCACATAGACACAACATGAAGAACCATGTGACACTACACGATATGTATTGGTTATACAAAGGGTGTCCCAGGAAAACTTGTCCAACCATTTTTATTTTTACCATATCTATGTACATCGTCCTATGCCCACGTACATGGGAATGACTACGTATAGTGGTCATTTTACAGAACATGGTTTTACCCATTTACTAATAGAATGGATTTGTTCATAGATCATTCAATGCCCATTTACCCCTACATTATCAAACATGAAACCAACACTATGTAATACATAATTTTTCTACTCAGTACATGCTGTGTAGTTTATTTGAGAAAAAAATTTGTTTCTTCCCACATATTTCTGCTCTTCCTTTTTAATTGCATATCCCACTATAGGACAACCCAAAATTGATTGATTACACCTCCGACCATAAATTCATAGCATATGGTGGTGATTAATAAATTTTTTTCACTCTCTTATATGTTTTTCATTCAACCCAATGTTCCTATCATTACCCATTATCGCCTGAAATCCTATTTCCACAATGCATCACTGGATTCTTATATAAAATATTTAAGAATTAATAAAATATCAATTCCTTAATCATTCACATAACAGTTAAAACAATGGAGTCATCATCATGCTCAAAAACACCTCGGAAATGTATAACCACAAACTAATGGGCCAATATTTAATAATGGAATGAACGGTGGGGAAAAAATAAAACATGTGATAATCATTGAGGGCTAATGCAGTTAGGTCCAATGATTTATAAGTAAGGGATCATGGGTGATCAAATTGCATAACCAAAAATATTACTAATTTCAGAAAAATATATATATTAATGGATCATTCAATGGGTGGGTAATTGAAAAAAACTTACATAGATAAAAAATACATGATTCAAAAAAAGAAATAAACTAAAATTATTGATCCCAACCAAAATTCATGATTGATCGTTGTTGATGAATGAATTCTCAAGTGATGTAGATGCATTGTGTTTGACGGATGCTTCTCAATCCACCATGATATGGTCAATTTTGTCATATGATTCTGATATTTAAATGAATAATGATTACATTACTCGCAAATTTTCTTAGGGTTATACAACATGGTATTTATAGGATGAAAATTAGGTTATTTAAAATAAAATATTTATTTTTTTATTTAGTTTAATTAAATACATGCACCAATGAAGATATCCATTATAACATTTGAAAACGTCCAACCATATGTCGCACCTAGGGAAAACACCGTGTTTCAGAATCATCTATGTTTTCAGAATTCAAATTTTAGGTCCCAAAAAATTGGAAATAATTTATACAAAAATTATGAATTTATGAAAAAAAAATATTAATATTTTAATTAATTGAATTATATGGTCCAAGGATACCCAATCACCATGCTGAATCTATGAATATATCAATATATATACATAAAAATATTCAATAGAATAATCCATGAAAAATAGTGTCACTACATGTTTTCCTCCTTAAAGGGTTTTCCACCTAAAGAGAAAATGCTATATAATGAGTTGAGGGTACTGACTGAAACCTCGACTCAAAATATCTTTCTAGGATCACCCTAGCATACTAATGTTCCCCAATGAACAAAAAACAAAAGGATAGATCTCCATATTATTATCTTATCATTCTAAACCCAGGTCATCATGGGGTACACAACAAAGGCGGCCACATCCTTTATTTCTAACTCATCACCATCAATAAAGTCTATTGGATCATGCACATATCTCCAAAGCTGCAATATATGTAATATATTATTCCTTTTATCCTAATATGGGTAAAGGGTAAGAAGTAAAAAAACATCACCAACCCTCTTTATGTCCAAAAAATCATGACAATTATCATAGGTATATTTCCATAAAAGAAATACTCTGTAATTCTAATAATCGGAAGACTCGCATGAAAACATGGTCTCACTACTCAAACCCATTGTACATATTACATTTATATGCATTAATTTTTATTCTTATCTATTAAATACCCGGAATCTCAAGGATCATCTAATCCCTCTACATAATCACCTTCACCATCCCTATCCTAACATGAGATGTCTTGTCAATATCATTCTTATATAAGGGTGATGTACATGGTGTTCCAATTCGGGTCAAAAAAATATGATACACTTATATTTAAGTGATAGCTATTATTATAAAAAAGATAAATCAATATAAATTTATCCTCTTCAATATGGTAAAAATATATTGCTGATGATCTCAACATATCTTCCAATACCCGGATAGTCCACTCAGTCTGATCATCGTTCTATGGATGAAATGTTGTACTCATTTTGAACTAGGTATCGAAGGACACCTATAAGCCTTCCAACATCCGTTATTTGACTAATAATTAATGTCAGAGACAATAATCCTGGTTACACAATAATACCAGACAAAATTAGGCATAAACAACTACCCTGGAATATCCACTTGTCACGGCCCGACCCAACGGGGCTCAAGCCGTGACTCCCCAATCTTGCATCTAATAGGCCAGCAGTTGGCATCTAGCGCCGAGTAGGATATTATAAAAAAGGGATTCATTAGACTAAGGTACCTATACACACTCACCCACATACACCACAATGAATCAATGTTGAGATATATAATATGAAATGAAAATTCATGCACCTAACTATCCCAACCCACTGTGTAACAGAAGGACAAAACTGCAAAATAGGGCCCAAAAAAATGAGAAAGGTGTCCAACCTTCTCGGAAGAAGGGAAAACACTGCCCAAAACACATGTCGGAAATCTTCTGGGCACAACTCTAGTAAACACCCCGGTCAAACCCGCTCATGCTCTGCCTGCTCTGGGTCCTCCTAGAACCCCGTCGAAAGGAATGTGGTCTGCACAAGACATAAACAGGTGCAAGTAATGACTGTGCATGGGTGAGTATAACAATAATCAGTAGGCCCCACGAAAACCAAAAACAAAAGAGAGAAACTGAAAAGAAACAGTGCACTATTCCCTGCCAGAGGGAACACATATGAGAGAGACACTCAATCTCCTGACTATCCTTGGCTAAACACAAGTAGTCAGCTCAAACCATGTTTATTTCAATATATACATCTTGAACATCCAGATATACATAGTTCATCCACCATTCCACTTGAGGTACCGAACACATCACTAGTAATAGTTCAAATCCCGAAGAGCACACTCCATGATCACAGTCAACCTAGATGACACTCATCTGAGAGATACACTCCATAGGGTCCCACACAACCACCTCAGATGCTCACCCAAGAGATCACACTTGTTGGATACTGCCATTGAGAAAGTCACGCTGAAAAAAACTCACTAAACTCCACAGATAGGGGATTTCTCATAGGGTCTCCTAGAGGATACTAGGCCCCAAACCAGTATACAAAGATCCTATAGATATGGGATCACTCATAGGGTCCACCGGGAGATACCGCAACCCGATCTGACATACGACACAAACACATCACTCAGATAGAGGATCGTCACCCATGTAATGACGATAATGATGATACTGAAACCCTATCAGCTACATCTTGTGTTGTAGGGGATCAAACTGGTGATGATGCAACCCTACAGAAACCACACACTGAGTAGGTGATCGTATAACCAACGATACAACAACACTAGTATAATCCTCACTATAAGAAGCGTATCGTATACCAAATAATTCCACAACCCTACTGATCATGGACAACTACGTAGGGGATCATATTCCCGATGATGCCACAAAACCTATGGGGTTAACCTGATAGATAGGGGATTTATTCCCATGAATAAGTGGTTACAGCGATATCAAGAACCCGATCTAGGGAAACGATATTAGAGGATCCCACTCTAGGCCCACTAGTGGGATTCTACAACTCGAAAAGATTAAACATCCCATCGAGAGGATCAAAAACCACTACTAGGGTTGTGATTCTATGCAAACCCTCATAGGAATGAACCAAGGGAGTGCCCTCAACCACTACTGGTTCAAATGCCGATAACCTGAGCGACCCACCACAACACCACTCCACGCAACTCCAATGTCGATACCGAGGCCACAATTGAGATCCACGCAGAAAAACACACAGGATCGGCTGTTTATTCACGAACAATGGACAACCGGTGAAAAAGGCACTATTCACCATAGCTAGCCCGTGCGGGGCCCACACAACGATCCCAAAACTCATCAATCAGATCATAACATTGAGATACCCTCATAAAGACACACTAAATCCACTACTCGTTCGTCCAAAACGGACCCCCGGTGAAAAAGTTACTATTCACTGAAGCCAACCCCTCATGGGGCACGCAAACCAAACTCGTCCCCAACACCCGAAAACCAACATAAAATGTCCGTCGTACCATCAGGGCCTTAGAACCTCTGATATAATATCAATCAGATTCTCTAGATAGAAGATACAACAGCCTGAAGTCGAATAATAATAAAAATATTATCTTTTTATTTTTGGTTTCGAGATCCCAGGCCACATTCCCAAAACATAAAACTCCTGAATCTCCACCAATGTTTTTGCTTTGTCGCTAGGGTTGTGTCTCCATAGAAGGTATGCAAAACGGACCCCTGGATTGCATGAGGTGGGGGTTTTAAAACCACCATGTACAAGGTGAGGGCTGGACTGGTGGACCACTGCGCTGCAGCGTGGCGCAGCGCATGCATGAGCGCTTGGCCGACCCCACACTGCGGGGGTCGCCGCTAATTAGAAGTTAGACAACCGCATCGTGGCGGTCCCGGTTATCTCCTGTGCCCTACCGCCACGGGCCGCCGCCGCGTCGTTGTCACACCGGTGATCCTTCTGAGGGCCACCGGGGGAACCCCAGGGGTCCAAACGCAAAGCCTAAGACATTTGTGCACCACCAAGACCAGATCTATGCATCGGTAGCCATAAAATAGAAAAAACCAACCAAATCAGGATCCGGGATTTAGAAACTCAAAAAACCTACTTGTTGGAGGATCGCCGAATCTTCGGGTGCAGAACGATGCCTGCAACGCGCTGGAGATTGATCTTCTGATGATCAGCGCTGAAAACGGATGCATGGGGCACGATCAAGCAACGGACGAAGGGATAGGGGGAGAGGTTTTTCCATGCACAGAGGATGAGGGGGAGGGAAAGATAGGTTTTCTTTTAAAAATAAAAATAAAAACACCATTTAATCTCCCCGCCAACACGCCACCGACCTGGAACCCGACACTGACTAAAATTATGTCATGCCTAGGGTAAACACGTCGTTCTAAATGCAACAATGCACTCAGAATTGCGATCTGAGTCTATGTTCATAGTTATTTGAGTTGATGATCATAAATAAAATTTTCCAATTATTTATGAAAACACTGCTGGTGGATTTTCTCACAACAGACCCGCACCCGCAATGATTACACCCCACCTAGGGTAAACGACATGCTCCAGACGCAAATGTGTCCTTTGATTTCCGTTCCAAGCTACCATTTAGAAGATAAAACACCCCTTCCACATGCATAGAATAAAAATACGTAATATTATTATACAATTAATTATGGGAACCTCTAGCCTGATAATCGCACGCCGTCTTCGCGCCTAGTTCTGGATTTATTCATATAAATATTCCAAAGCCTGATGCAACCAAAACCCGAGTCGTTACATCCTCCCCACCATAAAAAAGTTAATCCCAGAAAATTCATAAGAATAAGGAAAGAAACATGAATTTCAACTGGGTCTCCTACGCAAGCAAGTTCACAAACATACACCCATACCTGCACACATAAGATAGATGGACTCATCCAGCACAACTCAACACTATGTTCTATAGACGGCACTGACTCGCTCGCACAGTTTTAATCACATCACAAAAATGTGTCTCAGTTGGGGTATGATTCCTCTTCCTCACACATTCTAAGCACGTCGAACAAAACCCACACATGGTCTTACAAACCCCCAGAACAAAACTCGATAATGGAACAAAAAAGACAGAGTACCGCTAAAAAGTGTCTATAAAACTGTTGTAGAAAGTTGAAAGTACACAAGTCATACCTCTATCCATCTATTTAGCCTTTGGGTCAATAAAATCTAGGGAATACAGTTGTCCTCGTCCTCAGACACTAGCTCCCTGCACTTGGTGTGTACCACCTGGGGGTGGGGGTGGTGGAAACTTATACCGTCTACCACCTCTTTCTACTGCACCAGCTCCGTCGCCACATCCACCACCCTACAGACCTTGTTGCATGAGATGTTGCCTCTGCAAAGGTGGTCTGTGGATTGAATCCTTCTCAATAGCACGATGGGTTGGATAATCTCTAGCAAGATGTCCCCAACCGTCGTAAGAGTGACACCACCTTTCTTGTGGCTGACCAAAACTTCCATGCGAACCCTGTGAGCCCTGAGCCTCAAATCCTCAATCCTAGGGTTGCCTCATGAAACGTCGTAGATGTCCAGGCCCCTCAGTCTATCGTTGGCAACCAGATGTCGATATGACTGTCAAAGTCTCACCTCTCACGTTCCCATTAATAACAAGCAGGATATGCTTAGCCAGAACGTCCTCCACCACCGTGGCACACTCTAGTACTCCAGCATAGGTGGGTATGTCAAAGAAATGATACCTTCCTGGATGTATCTGCATAGGCCCTTCTCGAAGGTCCGAGCTCTAAATAACAGGTCCCAAACCATATCCAGGGAGTAGCGTGATAGATCTGTAAACCTCACTGAGTAATCCAACACAGTCATCTCCTCTTATCGAAGCTGCATATGCTCCAGGATCCACACTTACCTCAGCTTCACCGAATAGAACTCTTCCCCGAAGAGCTGCTCAAACTCTTCCCACGTGAGGGTCTCCTCATCGTGGGACTATTTCACTAGGCTCCACCATCGCCGACTGAACCATGCAGAAGGCTCACCGCTAGGACCACCATCTGATCTGGAGATGTCTTCACTAGGTGGAAAACATGGGTGTCTATATCGAGCTAGTCATCAACTGCCTGAGGGTATGAATCACCCAGGAACCTTAGAGGTCACTGCCTCTGGAACTCATGTAGCGCACTCAGCCTGCACACTACCTCATCCTGCACCAACGGCAAAACCAGCTGCTCGACAGGTGGTGGTTGAACTGGCAGCCCACATGGAGGTCTAGCATCAGAACTTGTTCCCTAGTCCACAGCCTCTACCTGGGGCAGATTATCACCACAATCTCGCTGTGAAACCCTCACTGGCTGTCATTGTGGAGGTATCCTGAAATGAAATACAGAAGCTCCATATTCAAAGATTATATCTGGAGAGATGACTCATGAAAGACCAGGAGAACCAAAAACCCAGTCCTATAGGTTGCATGTATATTTTTTCCCATGTGACCAGTGTAATAATGTCCAGAGTCGAAATACAGGTTATGAAATTCTTTGTGTATGGATACGTCAGCCGCCGCACCAACACTAGAGTCTCTAGCCTGAAAGTCGATCTTGAAACATCATAACAAAGCAACTATAAAACCAAAAACAAATTCACAACTAGAATATCTATGATCTTAGATCCCAAAGGTGTAACCACCTTTGATACCACTCTTTCACGACCCGACCCAACGTGGCTCATGCCGCGACTCCCCAAGCCCGCCTCTAATAGGCTAGGGGATGGCGTCTAGTGCCAAGTAGGATATCACTCCCAAGGTAGGAATTAGCCTAAGGTACTAATACACACACACCTACACACACCTCCATGAAATAGTGTATAGATATATAAAACTGAAATGAAAATTCATGCACACACCTAACCCAAACCAAGGTGCAACAGAAGTACAAAAGGGAAAAACAGGGCCCATAAAAAGAAAACGACAAAGGTGTCCAACCTACATAGACGAAGCGGAAAACACTGCCAAAAACATTTTCCATAAATCTCCATGGCACAGACCCTATAAAAACCCTAGTCAAACCTGCTCATGCTCCGCCTGCTCCGGGTCCTCCTGGAACCCCGACGAAAGGCATGTGGTCTGCACAAGACATAAATAGGTGTGGGCAAAGCCCGTGTAGGGGTGAGTATAACAATACACAGTTGGCACCGAAAATACTCAAAACGAATGAGAGAAACTGAATGGAAACTGTCTGCTCATCCTAGTCAGATGGAACCCATATAAGTTAAAAACTCCATCTCCTGACCATCCTTGGATAAACAAAGCTATTTAGCTCAAACAAGGTGTATTCCCATTCATACACATTGAACATCCAGATACCCTCAGCTCACGCACCAAGACACATGAGGTCCTGACCTCATCACCAGCAACAGTTCACAACCAAAAGAGCACACTCTACGATCACTGTCATCCCATATGATAGTCTTCCGAGAGATACACTCCATTGGGTCCCAGACAACCACCTCATAAGATCACCTGAGAGATCACGCTCGGTGGATACCATCACTTTGAATGTCATGCTGAAACAACAAAAACACTAAACTCCATCGATAGGGGATCACTCTTAGGGTCTACTAGGGGATACCAGAACCCACACGTGTATACGAAGATCTCCTAGATAGGGGATCACTCTGAGGATCTGCTAGGGGATACCACAACCCGGTCTGGAAAACAATAGTAACACATCACTCATATAGTTAATCATCGCCCATGACACAAAGGCCTCGACGGTACTGAAACCCTATCTGGTATATCTCACGCTGTATGGGATCGAACTTATGACGCGACAACCCTACAGAAATAACGCGCTGAGTAGGGGATCGTATAACCAACGATATTGCAACCCTACTATAATCCACATGATGAGTAGGAGATCGTATACCCAAGGATGCCAGAACCCTACTGTGCACAACCCACTATGTAGGGGATCATATTCCTGATGATGCCACAAACCCTATGGGGTTAACATTCTAGATAGGGGATCGCCGCCCGTGAATAAGCGGTCATATCGATACCAAGAACCCGATCTAGGGAAACGATGCAAGAGGATCTCACTCCAGGCCCACCGAAGGGATACCACAACTCAAATAGATTAAACATCCTATATAGAGGATCACAAACCTATACTAGGGTTGTGATTCCGTGAAAATCCACGTAGAACAAACCAAGAGTGTGACATCAACCACTACTAGTCCAAATATCGCTAACCCGAGCGACCCACCACAACGCCATGAAATGCACCTCCAAGGCCTATACCGAGGCCACCATCATGATCCACACGGGAAAACATGAAGGATATGCGGTTTATTCACACGAAACGTACAACCGGTGAAAAAGAAATATTCACCATAGTTAGCCTGTGTAGTTCCCACCCAACGATCTTGATACTCATCAAGCAGATCATACCATGGTGATCCCCACATAAAAACACACTGGATACACTTCTCGTTCGTCCGAAATGGACCCCTGGTGAAAAAGATACTATTCACCAATGCCATCCCGGGTGGGGCTCGTGCCTCGATCCCCGAAAACGACAAACGAATCAAACTATTGTGATCCTCTTGAAAAAAAGGATTGACTATCCATCTATCAAAATCGGACTACTGGTGAGAACGTTGCGTCTCTCCAAAAACTCCCAAACCCGGCCTCGTACGTCCCGCACCCCAAACTATTCCCCAACACCCGAAAACCAACATGAAAATTATTCCATACCATAAGGTGTAACAGCCCAAGATTTTATGAAAAATATCTTTTTTTAATTTCACTAATGTCTTGTGTTGTACGCTTCACCAAAAGGAGCTTGCACAACACGCATCCTTGACTTTCCTTTCATTACACGCAATGGCAACCTTCCTCGATAGCGTGTGTAGTACGCAATACTGAGTTTCACGAAACAACGATATGCTATTAAAACTAGCCGTTATGAATAGTAATAACAACTTTTTAAATTTTAGAAATTTTAGCTCTCAAAATGGACTTCATTTTTGGATTCGGAATATCGAATTTAGCCTAAGGTGAAATTTTGGTACCTTTCGGATAACTTTCATATTCTGATGAATAGTGAAAATTACTAAATTATAATTAAAAACAACTTTTTAAATCAAAATAATTAATAGTGATAAATTATTAATTTGAGTGGTTTTAAAGTGTATTTAGAATATATTTTTACAATTTAATACAATGTTGGTCATTGTATGTAATTTCACATTTAAACCAGACATGAACAAGTGTCAATCATTTGATAGATATTGTTTCTTAAAAACACGCTATTTGTTTTAACAGCGGAATTTAATTATAAAATTAATTAATGCAACTTCTATGTTATGAATTTGGTAAAATAGACTTCATTTTTGAATTCGGAATATGAAATATAGCTTAGGATGAAATTTTGACATTGTTCTGAAAAACATCAATTTTTGATGAATAGTGAAACTACTAAGTGGTAGTTAAAAAACTGAACTTTTCATAATACTTAATTTTCCGCTTCTGTGAATGGAATTTCAAAAATCCGAGAAACACAGTTGATTTCAGTAAGTAAAATGTGGTTCAATGAGATGAAAATAATTTTTGGTGAATAGTAACTTTTTACTTTTATTTACCACGGTTAATAGTAAATAGGGTAACTAAGGGTAAATATGATATTACTATTACCCTAACACATGTCCTAATTCTATTGGATAAGTGTAATTCGACTAAAAACACCTTTATGAATATAATATGACCATTTAGGTCCACTTGGATTATATTATGTCATTTAATATTATTTTATTTAATGAATAGTTAAAATAGTTAAAATCAAAGTTTAATAACTTAAACATTTTTAATATGGGGTTATACATAAGATAAATTCGACTATAAATATTCATTAGAAAGCTAAAAAGATTTCATACATAATGATATTTAATTTATAATTTTTAGACCTTAAATAAATTAATTTATTTATGACACAACGATGATGCAGTAATTACCCTTTTAAGGAAATATTAACATAATTGATGTTATAAATGCTCAAATGAAAGTAATTTGAGACTTTTTATGAATTCCACTAATTTTCTAGGTTACTATGATATATTAGTTTTGATTTAATCAATTTGTTTCGAACATATAATTCTTTTATGAGTTTCAAAAAAATCATATATCAAATAGTGTCAAAATTGACACAAAATAGTTTTTAAATCAAATATTATATTATTAATTGTTATTTTATTCCACAAAATCTAAGGTTCGGCCAAATGACTTAGATAAGGATATATGTATTAATAATATACAATTTGGTGTTCGTTTGTCATGTTATAGTAAGTTTATTAACCATATAGTGAAAGAAAACAAAAAGACACGGTAAAAGTTAAATTATTTAACTTAGAGTTAAATCTAATTGATAAGGTTAACATAATACCCTAAACTTGTCTAAATACTATTGGTTGATAGTATTTAGACCCATCCCCACTTTAGATTCGAAATAAGACCCTTTGGAACCATTATAAACCGATTTTGACATTAATATAAAATAATATTTTGAGGTATTCCTAAGGTGCCCCTCTCCTCCCTTATAAAAGGACACCTCCTCCCCCTCCTCCTCACACGAATTTGAGCACTCAAGCTCGGACAACCCCTGCCAAAATCTCTTCTCCACTTCCCTAGCAACATCCTAGAGGTTCTGGCCTTCCTCAAAGACCAATTTTAGTGCCCTAAGAGGAGGTCTCAAAGAGACGCTTCAAAGAAGAGGTAATTACCGTTACCAATTCTTTCATCTTTATTTCATCTTCCACTTCTTCTTCTTAGGTTGTTTCATTATGAAGTAATTACATCAGTATCACTCATATACTTATATGTTATTATATGTATGAAACAACCCTATTTCACCTTCTATCCATCCTACGGAAAAAGAAATCACCGCGCGTGCGTACGTACGGAATACCGTCTCCACGCCGTTGTGTAATCTATTTTCCACCACCACCTTACTTGGATGGGTATAATGGTGTAAAGAATAACTATACATAGTTATTAAAACATCATATTGATTATGATATATTGTATAATCCACTCCAATTCAATTCAATATTTATGGAAATGATATCATCGCTCGTGCGTACGTGCGGACTACCGTCTCCACGACGCGATGAGATTCATTCTCCATGTTAAACATTTAAGAATGATTAGAAAGTATATATAAAAAATAATAATGAAATATATGACATTATAAAGCTACTGGATTTATATATATATATATATATATATGTATTTCATCTACTTACTTCCATTCGAGGCAATAAGGAAAGGAAAACAGCGTTCATGCGTACGTACGGACTACCGTCTCCATGAACGGTGTTTTTCATTTCATTTATCTATCTATTATATATATATATATACTGAATATATATGATATATAAATCTTATTTATATTCTGGAATAAGTAAATCGTGATATAAGTAATAATAATGTCAAGAACAACAAGTCAAAACACCTACGATAAATGAAACGATTTTACCCAAAACGCTTCTTTAACATGGAATTTACAAAAGAACGGGTAATATAATGTCATAAGTGAACCATATATGATATCATAACAATGAATATGATTTTTTAATAAGTCAATGACATTATTTAAATCATTATACAGGAGGTTCAGACACATACGAAGCAAATCGGACCTAAGGTAAGGGAAATATCACAATCTCATTTTTATCCGAGATTGTTTATACTTTGGTATTTACTGGGGTGTATTTTATCATCCACATCCATTTTTCTTCAATATTTAATATTATTTCCATCCAACTAAAATTTATTAAATCCAATTTTACCCTTCGGTGAGTTTTTAGTAAAAATTATGAAAGGAATCTTTTGACGTTTTTCATACGAGGTGCTTTTTGACTTTTCCGACAAAAGTACGAAGAATGTTTTTTTAACTTATACGGCATGAATGGATTTTTAAAAAATTATTTCCAAGAAGCTTCCTTTACAAGTTTTTAAGTTTATTTTTAATCATCTTCCTTTATTTTAAAGTCGTATGACATGTTATGAAAGGAGAAATGTTTTTGAAGTAGAAAGGATATTTTCCTCAAGAATGGAGTTCAAGTATTTTATCAAAATTATTTTCCATCTAAGATAATAAAAGGGTTCTGTTTTTATCCCTATTATTACATGGATTTTATTATGTTGTGATGGAAATACTTTTAGGAATTCCTTTATCTTATATGAATTGTTTTATGATGTCATGTTGTTTAAGAATTCCATTTTTATTACATGAGTTATGCTATGATGTATGGTTTATGATTATGTGGCACACATAAGAAAGGATTCATTATAAGATGGGTGCGACCTATATCTCCCTCCAATGCATTGGGTAAAGATTTTATATCTCATGAGACAGACAGGGCTGGAACAGTAGGTTATACCGGTTCAGTGAAACAGGACTGAAACGAGGGTTACTCGATTCAGAAAGGGACTTTGTCCACTAAGATAGTCTTGGCAATGAGTCTTGACTAACAAGAAATGATTCTCTATGATTATGTGTGTATGACACAAAGTTTCATGTTTTATGTTATGATTATTGTGATTACATTTCACTGCCATGATTTATCCCATGTTATGAAATTATGCTCTCTTTTGTAGGTTACGATTTCCAAAATGTTATGTTCTTATGAATACGATGTGATTGATATTTCTTTTGTTTACCCTTACTGAGCATTTGAGCTCACCCTTTTATGTTTTCTTTTCCCCAGGATATAAAGAAAGTTTTTAGGTAAAAAAAGGGAAGATCTTTATAGGAGATGTTGAAGATCTTTCACCACGATTAGAAGATTACGTTCCGAGTTTCCAAAGACACTAAACTATTACGATCCTTGTGTGTGTGTTTTTGTTATGTACTAAGTATTCCGCAAATGTAATGGCATGTCCATGTACGTCAGGCTTCGGGTCTCTACAGTTGGTATCAGAGGAAAGGTTTAGTCAACCTTTGGAAACTAGGATGCGAAAACATTAGTGAGATCCCTAGAGATATTTCTACGGTATGTCTAGAGATGTCCCTAAGGTTAAGTATACGTATAGGTTATAGTACTAGAACTACGCTAACGATCATAGAATTAAACCTAAGATGTTAGATATTGAAGGTACTCCCCCTTTATTATGTTGTTTTCCCTAGCATGATTTTTTCCTCTCACACTATTCTTTTTGGGTTTTAGACGATGGCTGGAACCCGAAGGAACCGTGTTGATCAATGCAATGGACAATGAAATGATTGTCCTCCTGAACAAACAAATGTTATGGGAGATGGAGTGCAAAATCTTATTTCTATACTTACACAAGCTATGAATCATTCTAGACTTCCAAATGAGCAGAGAAGGGAACAATATTCTATTGAGTCCTTCATGAGGCAACATCCACCTTCTTTCAGTGGGACTTCTGATCCACTTGTTGCTGAACAATGGATCAGTACCACTGAAAATATATTTTCAGTTCTTCAATGTTCTGAACATGATAAAGTCATCTTAGCAGTATATCGTTTGGAAGGTGAAGCTGATCAATGGTGGAATCTTATCAAGAATACAAGGCAAAGAGTTGAAATTGAGTCCATGGAATGGGACGAGTTCATGAACTTATTTTTCAATAAGTACTTCCCTCGTATTCTTCGAACAAAGATGGAGAAGGAATTTCTTGAACTAAAGCAAAAGGATGATGAATCTGTTGGTATATACGAAACGAATTTTACAAGACTTGCAAGGTATGCATCTGGCATTATCATCCAACCTGAATGTAAAGTTGATCGATTTTTCAGTGGCTTAAAACCAAGTCTTTGAAGGGCATTAGCTATAAGAGACTTCAGTAGCTATGAAGAAATTGTGCGTTGTTCTATCAAGGTAGAAATGGAAGTTGGTGTTACATATCCATCTCATGGTTTTGACAAGAAACGAAAGATGGAGTTCAAGGAGAAATCTCAGAATAATGGTGAAAAGAAGATGAATGTTTCCTTATGCACAAAGTGTGGAAAGAAGCATGGTGGAGATTGTCTTAAAGGGACAAGAAAAATGTTTTAAGTGTGGAAAAGAAGGTCATCGAGCAGCTGAGTGTCGAAGTAATGGAAAAAGGGTTTCTAATGATGTGAATAAATCAAACACTGCAGAGGACGCACCACCAACACTTCAATGCTTCAAGTGCAAGGAAATGGGGCATTATGCTAATAAATTCCCTAATCCAAGGGTTAGTGATGATCAACATGAGCAACCACTGAAGGCAGAGGACAAAGGGAAGTCACATGCGATCATTATTGGCAATGTTGAATATGACAACGATGTGGTGGAATGATTAAGTGTTTATGTAATTGGATTCCAAAATAATGTTGTATCATTGAGTATTGCAATATTTATTGATGTGGTATTCAATGTGATTGAGATATTTTTTGGAAATAAGATGATATGCGCATAATGAAGGGAAAAAGAGAAAATGAAATGTTTAATAGTATTCATGAGCTCATGATTGATATAAGGACTAAGTGATATCATGGTTTGAGTATATAGAATTTTGAGGATTTTGGTATGTGGAAAGTGTTAACGTTTAACTGCATTCATGTTTTCACTAAGGTTCAATGGGTATTCAAGAGAATACATGATTAAGGACTTTGAATGTTTAGAATGTGACCAACAAGACATATCTTATGATATATGGGGATCAACGATGGTATTAAATCTCTGGTAATTGTTTTCACTATATTATGAGAGTTGACTGCAGCATTATGGGTAAGCCTAAAGATTGGAATGGATTATGTTGAACATAAGTTAGTATTGTTTAGGGATAGAAGTTTTTTTTAGAAAAAGGACAAACTGTAGGACGAGCGACAGCCCATCGCGTCGGACAAGGCTGTGGGAATCGAACCCACAACCGAAATGCGACTGGCCTTTATCGCCTACCACTGGCCTACAGGAAGTCCCTGTTTAGTAGAAACTAGTTTTATTATATTAAGCAGTATGATATATGAAGTATAAGTCCATTTTAGGAACCATATATGATTAATCTCACTATAGATCGACTTATGTATATAATTTTTGCTAACCTTTTGTTTGAGACAGATGGAATGACCCGTCATTCTATCACATGATCTGCTAACACTTCACGAATAACAAATTCAACTTCATTTATTTAAGAGATGAAGTGGAAATTGTTCAAGGCACAAACAATAGTGCGATTGTACCAAAATAAATTAAGTATTTATTCTAATTCAAATTCTTCAACTTTAGGGAAACGATCTTGAAAACCAAAAAAATGTTGTCCTAGTGATCTTATATCTGATTAATCGGATGGTACCTTAGATCGTCACAAATTTATGGATTTGTGATTGTTGGATTTTCCATAGCCATGTTCTCTACCACTCTCCATCAGAACATGATGGTTAGATTTTTCTTCCATATCCATATTTTCATCTTTGTGGAAACCCAATGATTAGTTTATTTGGGTAACCGTTAAGTTTCATACTTTTGTTTTTAAATATTGGTTTTTGTATTCCTTTTTACAATGTGGGTTTCTATTAAAGAAACTTTCAAATAGTAAACCATTTATAACCCCAACGAATTTCGAGGGCGAAATTCATTTTAAGGGGGTAGAATGTAACAGCCCAAGATTTTATGAAAAATATCTTTTTTTAATTTCATTAATGTCTTGTGTTGTACGCTTCACCAAAAGGAGATTGCACAACACGCATCCTTGACTTGCCTTGCATTACACGCAATCGCAACCTTCCTCGATAGCGTGTGTAGTACGCAATACTGAGTTTCAAGAAACAATGATATGCTATTAAAACTAGCCGTTATGAATAGTAATAACAACTTTTTAAATTTTAGAAATTTTAGATCTCAAAATGGACTTCATTTTTGGATTTGGAATATCGAATTTATCCTAAGGTGAAATTTTGGTACCTTTCGGATAACTTTCATATTCTGATGAATAGTGAAAATTACTAAATTATAATTAAAAACAACTTTTTTAATCAAAATAATTAATAGTGATAAATTATTAATTTGAGTGGTTTTAAAGTAAATTTAGAATATATTTTTACAATTTAATTCAATGTTTGTCATTGTATGTAATTTCACATTTAAACCAGACATGAACAAGTGTCAATCTTTTGATAGATATTGTTTCTTAAAAACACGCTATTTGTTTTAACAGCGGGATTTAATTATAAAATTAATTAATGCAACTTCTATGTTATGAATTTGGTAAAATAGACTTCATTTTTGAATTCGAAAAATGAAATATAGCTTAGGATGAAATTTTGACATTGTTCTGAAAAACATCAATTTTTGATGAATAGTGAAACTACTAAGTGGTAGTTAAAAAACTGAACTTTTCATAAAACTTAATTTTACCGCTTCTGTGAATGGAATTTCAAAAATCCGAGACACGGTTGATGTCAGTAAGTAAAATGTGGTTCAATGAGATGAAAATAATTTTTGGTGAATAGAAACTTTTTACTTTTATTTACCACGGTTAATAGTAAATAGGGTAACTAAGGGTAAATATGATATTACAATTACCCTAACACATGTCCTAATTATATTGGATAAGTGTAATTCGACCAAAAACAACCTTATGAATATAATATGACCATTTAGGTCCACTTGGATTAGATTATGACATTTAATATTATTTTATTTAATGAATAGTTAAAATAGTTAAAATCAATGTTTAATAACTTAAACATTTTTAATATGGGGTTATACATAAGATAAATTAGACTATAAATGTTCATTAGAAAGCTAAAAATATTTCCTACATAATGATATTTTATTTATAATTTTTAGACCTTAAATAAATTAATTTATTTATGACACAACGATGATGCAGAAATTACCCTTTTAAGGAAATATTAACATAATTGATGTTATAAATGCTCAAATGAATGTAATTTGAGACTTTTGATGAATTACACTAATTTTCTAGGTTACTATGATATATTAGTGTTTATTTAATCAATTTGGTTCGAACATATAATTCTGTTATGAGTTTCAAAAAAATCATATATCAAATAGTGTCAAAATTGACACAAAATAGTTTTTAAATCAAATATTATATTATTAATTGTTATTTTATTCCAAAAAATCTAAGGTTCGGCAAAATGACTTAGATATGGATATATGTATTAATAATATACAATTTGGGATTCGTTTGGCATGTTATAGTAAGTGTATTAACCATATAGTGAAAGAAAACAAAAAGACACGGTAAAAGTTAAATTATTTAACTTAGAGTTAAATCTAATTGATAAGGTTAAAATAATACCCTAAACTTGTCTAAATACTATTGGTTGATAGGAGTTCGACCCATCCCCACTTTATCTTCTAAATAAGACCCTTTGGAACCATTATAAACCGATTTTGACATTAATATAAAATAATATTTTGAGGTATTCCTAAGGTGCCCCTCTCCTCCCTTATAAAAGGACACCTCCTCCCCCTCCTCCTCACACCAATTTGAGCACTCAAGCTCGGCCAACCCCTGCAAAAATCTATTCTCCACTTCCCTAGCAACATCCTAGAGGTTATGGTATTCCTCAAAGACCAATTTTAGTGCCCTAATAGGAGGTCTCAAAGAGACGCTTCAAAGAAGAGGTAATTACCGTTACCAATTCTTTCATCTTTATTTCTTCTTCCACATCTTCTTCTTAGGTTGTTTCATTATGAAGTAATAACATCAGTATCACTCATATACTGATATGTTATTAAAGGTATGAAAAAACCTTATTTGACCATCTATCCATCCTACGGAAAAAGAAATCACCGCGCGTGCGTACGTACGGAATACCGTCTCCACGCCGTGGTGTAATCTATTTTCCACCACCACCTTACATGGATGGGTATAATGGTGTAAAGAATAACTATAAATAGTTATTAAAACGTCATATTGATTCTGATATATTTTATAATAAACTCCAATTCAATTCAATATTTATGGAAATGATATCATCGCTCGTGCGTACGTACGGACTACCGTCTCCACGACGCGATGAGATCCATTCTCCATGTTAACCATTTAAGAATGATTATAAAGTATATATAAGAAATAATAATTAAATATATGACATTATAAAGCTACTGTATTTATGTATATATATATATATGTATGTCATCTACTTACTTCCATTCAAGACAATAAGGAAAGGAAAACAGTGTTCATGCGTACGTATGGACTACCGTCTCCATGAACGGTGTTTTTCATTTCATTTATCTATCTATTATATATATATATATACTGAATATATATGATATATAAATCATATTTTATATTCTGGAATAAGTAAATCATGATATAAGTAATAATAATGTCAAGAACAAAAAGTCAAAACACCTACGATAAATTAAACGATTTTACCCAAAACGCTTCTTTAACATGGAATTTAAAAAAGAACGGGTAATATAATGTCATAAGTGAACCATATATGATATAATAACAATGAATATGATTTTTTAATAAGTCAATGACATTAATTAAATCATTATACAGGAGGTTCGGACACATACGAAGCAAATCGGACCTAAGGTAAGGGAAATATCACAATCTCATTTTTATCCGAGATTGTTTATATTTTGGTATTTACTGGGGTGTATTTTATCATCCACATCCATGTTTCCTCAATATGTAATATTATTTCCATCCAAATACAATTTTTTAAATCGAATTTTACCCTTCGGTGAGTTTTTAGTAGAAATTATGAAAGGAATCTTTTGACGTTTTTCATACGAGGTGCTTTTTGACTTTTCCGACAAAAGTACGAAGAATGTTTTTTTAACTTATACGGCATGAATGGATTTATAAAAAATTATTTCCAAGAAGCTTCCTTTACAAGTTTTCAAGTTTATTTTTAATCATCTTCCTTTATTTTAAAGTCGTATGACATGTTATGAAAGGAAAAATGTTTTTGAAGTAGAAAGGATATTTTCCTCAAGAATGGAGTTCAAGTATTTTATCAAAATTATTTTCCATCTAAGATAATAAGAGTGTTCTGTTATTATCCCTATTATTACATGGATTTGATTATGTTGTGATGGAAATACTTTTATGAATTCCTTTATCTTATATGAATTGTTTTATGATGTCATGATGTTTAAGAATTCCATTTTTATTACATGAGTTATGCTATGATGTATGGTTTATGATTATGTGGCACACATAAGAAAGGATTCATTATAAGATGGGTGGGACCTATATCTCCCTCCAATGCATTGGGTAAAGATTTTATATCTCATGATATAGACAGGGCTGGAACGGTAGGTTATACCAGTTCAGTGAAACAGGACTGAAACGAGGGTTACTCGATTCAGAAAGGGACTTTGTCCACTAAGATAGTCTTAGCAATGAGTCTTGACTAACAAGAAATGATTCTCTATGATTATGTGTGTATGCCACAAAGTTTCATGTTTTAAGTTATGATTATTGTGATTACATTTCACTGCCATGATTTATCCCATGTTATGAAATTATGCTCTCTTTTGCAGGTTAAGATTTCCAAAATGTTATGTTCTTATGAATACGATGTGATTGATATTTCTTTTTTTACCTTTACTGAGCATTTGAGCTCACCCTTTTATGTTTTCTTTTCCCCAGGATATAAAGAAAGTTTTTAGGTAAAAAAGGGGAAGATCTTTATAGGAGATGTTGAAGATATTTCACCACGATTAGAAGATTACGTTCCGAGTTTCCAAAGACACTAAACTATTACAATCCTTGTGTGTGTGTTTTGGTTATGTACTAAGTATTCTGCAAATGTAATGTAATGTCCATGTACGTCAGGCTTCGGGTCTCTACATAAGGGCCTCAACATCTCTGATGACACGTCAATCAGATGCTCTGGGTAGAAGATACAATGGCCTGAAGTCGAATGATAATAAAATATTATCATTTTATTTGACGTTTCAAGCTCCCGGGCCACATTACCGAAACATAAAACTCCAGATCCCCCACTGAAGGGTTCACCTCATCGTCAGGGTCATGTCGTCGTAGAAGTAACATGAATAGGAACCTTGGATTGCACGAAATGGGGGTTTTAAAACCCCCGTGTACAAGGTGAGGGCCGTCCCGGCCTGAACCGGCCGGTTCGGCCGGCCTGCGTCGGTCGACCCGGCCACCGCCGCCGCTATCTGCTCCGGCTGGCAGACCATGTCACTGCAGCATGGCACTACGTGCACTTGGAAGACATCCTACCACGGAGGTCACCGCTAATTAGCGGTCGAACTGCCACACCGCGACGGTCCCAGTTATCTGCCATGGCCCACCGCCGCTGGTCGCCGCCACGCCGGTGCCATGCCGGCGAACATTCCGAGGGCCGCTAGGGCACACTGGGGGTGTAAATGAAAATCCAAAGACAACTACGCACCCCCGGGACTGTATCTATGCATATGAATGATCAAAACAGAGAAAAACCAACCAAATCGGGATAAGGAATTTTGAAACTCAAAACCCCTAGCAGTTGGCGGATCTCCAAAGCTTCGGGTACTGAACGACGCCTGCAACATGATGTAGCTCGATACACTGGGTATCGGCGCTGAAAACAGATGCTCGAGAATCGATCCTGCGAAAAACATAGGAATAGGGGTATAGGGTTTGCCGTCCATAAAGGATGTCGGGGGTGAGATATTGGTTATCTTTTTTTAAATAAAAACAACATTTAATCACCCCTCCAAAACACCACCGACCTGTCACCCAATTTATACTAAAATTATGCCGCGCCTAGGTCAAACACTGCATTACTAACTCAACGGCACACTCAAAATTGTGATCTGAGTCTCTATTTAGGAGTTATTCGAGCCGACACTCGTAAATAAAGTTTTCCATTTATTAACGAAAACACCCATGGTGGATTTTCTTGAAGTAGGCCCATGCACACAAAGCTTACAACCTGTATAGGGTAAACGACACACTCCAGATGCAACTGTGCCCTCAAAATCCAATTTTGAGCTACCATTTAGGATATAATGCCCCCTCTTCATGTGCATAGTACAAAAATTCCTAATATTTTTATACAATTAATTCTAGGAACAGCGGGCCACATAATTTCATGTCGTAGTCATTCCTAGCTATGAAGTTATTCATTGAAATATTTCAAATCCTAACTGGGCCAAAACAGAAGTTTCTACACAAGTAATATCAACATTGTGAAGGAAAGGATGATTTCAAACATGGTGAGTCATTTTATAATCACTATGACTGAATCATGGAATATCAATTCATTTAAAATCCCAATAAAAATAAAATGTTTGTTCAATCACATTTCTTATTCCATGATGAAAATGGCTGTGTTAATCAAATCAAAAGCTGGTGCTCATCCTTCACATAATGAAATGTGAGACCCTGAGATATGAACTCATCTACACTTTGCCTCATGAAATACAACTAATTTTTTATCTAATGATTCTTTTTAAAACATTAACAATCTATGATGTGAAACCACGGGGGTGTATGAAAATAACACATCACCACCTCTCACAGTGTAAATGGAACCTCCATCCATCCCTATAAAAAGATAATGTTTTCCCCTCCTTCATAATATGCATATAGAGAATCTCATCATGATACCTGATCATACAAAACATTATAGACGATGGCTCCCAATTGGGACTCCCTCATGAGCTAAATAAGTGTTGGAGTCACCAATATCCATTGATGAAAAGTTAAACCCCTCTCAAATATAATGGTCAGATACAGTTGAACCAATTCCATAGTTTCCTCTTCTAGAATGTTATATGGAGGCGTCATACAAAACTAATCATCCCTCATGTCACCCACCCTTTGATTATGGACATCCTCTAAGTAATAGTCATGTAAGAACTATAACATATTAATATTTATTTGTTTTATATATTTCTATGTAAATATATTTATGAAGAATTAGTGGTTATTGTGGAAAATAAATTAGCCACCAAAATGATACTGCACCATATATTTAGGGTCGATATTACCACTTCCATCTATGTGTCACAAGTCATGTAGTGCTTCTAATTTTTTTAACTACCTCAACCAATAAATGATAATTTTCAACCAGTATTACAATATGAAACTATTACTTGATCTATATTCCTTGAAAAACAATACTTACTCAAAGCCCTCCTCCATTAGTCTGAACACTAGCCCATTAGTAAACCTCAGCCACAACTACAAAAAGTATATCAAACACTGCTTTATCTATATAAATGCCCTCGAGATATGAATCCAATATTTCAAATAGAATTAATTCCTTGATAAATATTCAATAAACCTAATGGAGTATATTTCCATGACATGAAATGTTTACACATGTGACATTCACTTGGGTGGATCCTAATAGTACACTACATCAAAATTCAATAATTTTTTTGGAAAAAATATGCATGTAAATGACATTTCAAGAAAAGTAAATGTAAAATATCCTTAAATGGAACATCGAGAGATTACATAAAATATAGTTCTTTAAAAGTATTTCTAAGAACATCCTTAGATTCTCTTCATATTCCTCCTTTTACATTGACTAAAAGTGTATGTCAATAATGAAGATAACAATAAATGTGTACTATTATAGTTGGATGATCTAATTCATAAGATCAATTAAAATATCGAGGGAAATAGTTACAACCAAAGTAATGTCAAATAACTAATAGTTTTCATCACAAATTCATAAATCTATCATCAGATTATCATTCTTGTGAACCCCAAACTAGTGGTATCAAAATAATAGATCTAAAATTGAGAACTAACATGAACCTCTCAAGTGGTCAAAGAGGTCAAAAATCCTAGGTATTGGGAAATTTTTCATTAATTTAACATGATTCCGGTGATGATAATCAATAGATATCATCAGGGAAATATTCTCATTTTTCATGAAAAGTAATTCATATTCCAAGGGGGATACAATGTGTCTAATGAAATACATGTATCAAATGAAATTTAACCACACCACCATCTCTCTGAACTCGATTTGAACTATCATTTATTTAAAAGGAGATATTAGTGTGGTTTTTATTTCCATGTAAATATCTATATTCCTCTCCTGCAAAAGAGGTTGTGTAAGAATATATTCATGGAAGAATTCCAAATACTCAACTACATCTAATTTGTTTTTTATTAATGAAGATAACACATCATCAATGGATAAAATGACAAACTTATGGGTTATGTGTTATAGTTTCATGCTCTTAAGACTCACTTTTTCAGCCAAGAGATCTCTCTCACCTATAAAGGTAAATATCATCCCATCATTCCAAAGGAATATATCTCATCGGTTATTATATTCAATCTAGTCCCTTATAGTGGAACCCCATTCAATTAATATTGTAATGATGCATGGTATCATCATTACCATGAAATGGTTTGATTAGAAAATCTCTCCATTTAGCACTATCCCCCAATTCTAGTAGATATGAGATAATAAATAATCACTCCCTTTAGGAACCACTATACTTACATACATGGTAATAATCTCAATTGGAATCTTCATTTCTAACATATTGGATATAATGATAAAGTAATGAACAACACTTGTGTCTACTGGATCCATTTAATGATAAAAAATAAAAAAATCATACAATGAATAATATCATGTGCATCATCTTCATATCTCGTCCATAGTGTGTGGCTACCCAGGACCCCAACCAACACCTCCCTCTACCTAGTGTGGGACATCTGTTTGTGGTGGTGAATTTATCTCATTGAATTTTGCCTACATTAAAAGATCCTCCTTCTAGAGCTCCACCATATCTTTTATATACACTTCTGCCCTAGGGGTTACCCTAACCATACATAAGAGATCAATGGGAACATATATGCATTTATTGTATGGTTCCTTCGACTAACTAACATTCATTATCTTTATGATGTATTGGTCATTCGCATTTCATGTAACTCCTCCCACCATAGGAAAAAAAATTAAAAATTATCTGTCTGATAGGATCTTATATTCATTCATAGTCATAGAACCATCCATCTGCATTCATGAATAAGAATAACTCATCTACAAAGACCGAGATATATAATTTATTTATTGCTACTGTAAATTCTATATAAAAATAATTTTCACTCTCATCTAGAATCTATTGGATTCCCTCTTTCTATAAGATATCAATAACTAGATCCATCTATAGAACTCACGCATGTTTAGAATAGGATAAGTGGATAATTCTTGAATGGGGTTCTCTATATAGACCCCACTTCAACATTCATTCAAGAAAGAGTCCAGCACACACTATATGTAGGCAATGACATGTTGTGTTAGTAAATATAATAAGAAAATATGAATATATCATTTTTCTTTTCTTACCCTCAAGAAGATATTAAATCCAAATGGATAATAAGAAAGAGGGGTAATACTCCTCGTGGAATAAATATTTGACATCTGATCATTAGAGCATCATATCATCATGGATTTCTATCCAAGACCCTACCAAAACTATCTTGATGCATGAAAAATTACATTTTTCCATGTTGCTGTTTGATTATTCGATGTCTGAAAATTCTTGAATACTCAGACTGAAAACACAAGACAATCATACCGCATCCATGTGTGAAGGTCACATCAGAACCTCAATGGTATTTGACATTGAATCTAATGTAGTTTGATAATATTGTACATATCATCAGCTTTATCTTCTGGTTCTATCTCTTACATAATGGGTGTGGGTGTTTCTCCTTACCCATATAGAGGAAGATCCTTGTGGTATTGCACCTGATTTGAAACCCCACCACTCATCAGATATTTATCATGATCCAAAATCAGATAATAGGATGGATGTCTTCATTTAGTCAACTTCAATGTGATAAATACACTCAATGATTGGATGATATTATGTATATGGGGAGATGAATCTATAAATACAGTTAAAGGAATCGATACTAGATGATGAATGTAATATTGTTTCTTGTAACCAATGTCTCATTATTCGGAGTTGAAAATAAATTACTGAGAGTCATGATATATTGATACATGTTACAACACACTAATAATATATTTTGTGGCCTAAAATAAACACTCAATGAATTGCGACATCATTTCCCTACTTCTATTAAATTTCATAAAAGGGTAAAACTCAAAATATGATACTAATGAATGAACTAATCATTCAATATTAATTAATTATGTCAAACACCAGTACACATGTTGATGGAAGAAGTCCTGGTGGGAAAACCAAAATCCCACATCCAATTCATTTGGGCTTGTGATAATTAGTAAGATAGAAAAAAAGAGGAGGCTATTTCCAAATGCACATATGCACATGCACATAACCATCATAATGAAAATGTGTTGTGGGTTATAAATAATAGACTACAACATCTTCAATAAAACCTTTCATAAAATAACCTCTAGTGAATATACTAGAGTATAATGATATAAAAAAAATTAAAAAATGGAAAAAAAATATGAATAACCGTAAATTAAATACCAACATAAAAAGAACATGAAAAAAATAATCCTAAGGGATCCTAGATTCAAATCTCCATGTTTTAACTCTAAATGTGGTGAATAAACCCGAGTATTTATATGCTCCATAGATGTTGACACTTAACCACCTATAATTTTTATAAGACATGATACATGTATTAAAAACTCATACGGGGGTGAGTAAATAAATATAACTATTATGAGTCCCTAAAAATTTTGAAGGGATCAATAGAAATATAAAATAGAGGCCATCTTAACCAATTTCATTAAAGCAAGAAAATCACAATAGGTAAATGATCATAATGAAAACAAATAGATATAACTAATAACACAATCTCATGGCCCAACCATACTCGATGATTATTCCTAAATCTAAAAAATTTAATCTCCAATTCCTATAATCATAAACAACAACACAAGAATCAATGTGTAGTTTCTTTCCCCTATCAATTTTTCTTCCTAGATGATGGAAAAATGAATCCCATATTAGACCCTATCCACAAAGGAATCAAATATGGGGGATTACCAATGCCCAGATAGAGGAATAATTCCATTATTTAGTGTGGGGGAGTACTTACTCTACAATGTAAATAGTAAGGGCACCCACACCTAACAATTTTAGGCTTGTACCAACCATGGTATAACTTTAATTTCATTCATTTATCACTACTAACGACAATAATCCCTTCAAGTTGAATTATTATGTAAACACCTACTATCACATAATTTCGGCGATAACTAAGGATTCAATCATATCATATGAATACAACACCACAGATATGATATTTATAGTCGAAAATAAGATTCCAAAAAAATGATATATGATAGGAATAGGGTTTTTAGATAAGTGAATGGTTTTTATGAAAGGGTTATACAATGTGTGAAATCTCCTCCTCCCACATGTGTGCTCTAAAATGGACAAAACCAAGAAATCCATGTCACAATATAAAATAATTTACTTGTTTTACACGATATTCTGCATCCAACCATGAACTACAGGTTCTTTTCATGTCTTGATCGTGTACATCATCTAGTTCCCATGTAAATGGCAGTGTCAGGGTATCCTAGTCATGTCCATGTAAACGTCACTCCCATTTTTATGACCATGTCCATGTATGTGTAATTATAGAGTACATACTAAGATATCTACACTCTCAAATGGAATGTGGTGCGATCTCTTATAATTTGATATTTATGTCACCTAAAATCATAACCATTTTAGAAAGGGAACTATAGAATTATTATTCATCATTGTACACATTATGTTTCCTTATTTTTTATACAAAATATAGTTTCATTATTATGATTCTAGATCCTCCTTTGAAATATCTATCTAATCATTTTACCTCCCATAATCTAATTTTATGGCTTTTAGACATCAATTAATGAACTCTAGTGTCTATAAAACATATTAAATTCACTAGTTACAGAAGTTCATCTTGTTTCCCATAGTCCCTACAACCACCCATCACTACTCCAGATCCCAGATCTTTGAAAAATCACCCATATCCTACATATAAATTTAATCAGTCTCTAAATAATTATTTTATTTATAATTGAGAAAAAATCTATTAACATTATGCTTCGATCATGCCAAAATATTTCATACAATGTCAAAATACAAACCATGTTCTAATATTTAACTATGTAAAAAATGGTTAGAGAAAAATAATAAAAATGGTTCTTATTATAATTGGATGTTGTGATACTATTAAACTTTCTCTATTTTTTGGACAATTGGTGATAAAATTTCATAACCAAATAAATATCCAATTTTAAAAAAATATTATTTTATAATGGTCTCAATGTGAAGGGTGAGTAATTAAAAAAAACATAAATAGAAAAAAAAATCATTCTTATCGAAAAATGGATGTAATCCAAAATTACGAAAACCATCATTGATTTAGGGTTGACAGTTGGTGAATTACACATTCACTACTATTGATAATATTTTGTGCCCACCACAAACTTCTCGATTCACCATGATCCAAAAATCCATTGCCTCTTGATCGAGATTTGTAAATGTAAAATGTTTCTCCTCATCTTAAGCCATATATAGGCTACAAGATATGGTATTTATAGAGAGGTAATTAGATATTTCAAAATAAATTACATATATAAATTATTTATATTTATTTACTGAATATTCCAATGACTAACTCCCTCATAAAGATCAATGCCGACCAATCATAGGTCATTCCATTAGTATGGTCCACATTACAGAATCAACCACAATCTTGAACACCCCATATCATAAAAAATAGGAAAAATGTATTATCCAAAAGGATTCTTTATCATGAAATAAGATATATTAAATTTTATAATTTATTTAATTTGGGTGTCCCAATACACTCAATCATTACAGAAAATCATAGGAAAAACCATATATTTTCATAAGAAAATTAAAATGAATAACAAATCAAAAATAGTGTATCTACATAGAATGATTTTATAAACTTCCTTAACCATATTCACCATTTGAGATATTTCATAAACTTGTTTTGGCTTGAATTTACCACATACTTGAAAAATTCATTAAAAATTTATAATCAATGATTATATGGCTATAAATACGAAAACTATTATATTTTCATAAGAAATTAATGATTTTTTCTTGGTTATAAAATCGTCATTTTACTTCAATTTCCCAAGACACTAGGACTATAATTTATATTCACATAACCCCATGTGGTCCTCCCTATACTAAAAAGGTTTCCTATTCATAGTAATGACCTATACACCAATAGTGAAGATATTATACTCTTTGTATCACATCCATTCATAAATAATATAATAATATATTAAAATATAACAGTTAGAATATAAATCATTGGAATAAATTAAAAATGGAGCATAAGTCATATAGGTAAATACATATTATTTTAAAGGGGAAAGATAAACTAGTGTATATGTATAGTTAGATAAAGTAATCATGTAATACTATGAGAAAACCAGTCAAATTCCATCATGGTTCCACTACTAGCACTATGATCCTTGGCTCAAACATAATCAATGATACCCATTCCAAAGTCTAGACAACATTACAATATTTATAGACTCACATTGATAATCTCATGTAGGGTGTGACTAATATAACCCAATATAACTACACCAATGTTTCATTAAAATGTTTTCACCGGTATAGAATGCATATTTCTTGATTATGATTAATTATCAAGAATTCCTACACATTCATATATAAGAAAATTTATACAATCCTAACCACAACATACCCCGTCAATACCTATATTTGATCCATTCAATAAGTATGATTGATATATTGAAAATGAGTTGATGTTAACCAAAATATTGTTGAATTGTTACTCTATATCTTTAATGAATCATGATTCATGTGACACAAAAGGCGGTCTAGTGAACATCTTTTCAGCATCGTTAATGAATATAGTTTTAGGAATGTAACTTAGTATCCAAAAAGAATCATGTTTTCTCTAGTACGTAGGGATATAATTTCCATATCTTATTTATGTGTCCAATATCCTCAGCTTGGAATGTTTTATGTACTCCACCATTAAGGGGTAATAGTAATATGATATTTCAACTGTCATGAGTAATAGACAAAACCTCAAAGGCATGGAAATAAACAGAACATATAATATAATTATATATCAATATATCACATCCTCATTAGAATATAGTAGAAGAAAATAAGAACAAGCGATCAGCATCATGCATGGTAACAAGTTACACTATATATAATCCTAGAATCAATGATCTTGTATTGGTATAATGGTATAGAAAATCACCCTAAATATAAAACTGACAACATGGATGAAAAATAATTTTAATACAACAACGAATCATGGTGAAAATATTATACAAGGTCCAAAAAAGTTTATGTAATTTCATTCCACAATGTGGTAGATAATGTACATCAATTTTCATCAACAGACTGAGGACTGAATCACATATCACTCTAATGGAGAAGGATTTCACACATCAATCATGCCTAACAAGGGTTCTGGATCATCATGTAGGAGGTTCGTAAGGGTGTCTCTTAATGGTTCCTGGCCATGAAGAGTGGTTATCGGATAAAATACCCTAAATATTATATCTATAAAACCAATGACAATGTATGTCAAAGGTGAGGTATCCAATTAACTAATTCCATAATGGTTCCAAGCCATGAAGAGTGGTTATAAGATAAAATACAGTAAATATTGTATCTATAAAACCAATTCGAATTTATGTCAGAGGTGAGGCATCCAATTAACTATTTCCATTTTCGATCCAAGAATAAATCTTGAATTCAATTCCACTTTTACATGATAACCTCAAGACTAGAAAATATAAATAGATCCATCATAAACCTATCAATTGAAAAGGAATTTGATATGAGATTTAGGAAGAATAAGTTCTCATGATGGTATATATATAAAAAGATATCTTGAACCCTAAATTGTCCATGATGAGGTTTTCTCCATAAAAAATGGATTTTATTTGAATACAAAAATATACAACAATCTACATAAGAATTGTCAATGGATTATGGTTCAATAAACAATCACCCAACAATAATAGTGTATGGATATTGATTAGTAAATATATACCCATAGAATATTAGTAATTATTGATTGATTTAGATCTGATCAAGAGTCATCATCAACTCCCATGATCAACCAATTATCTAAGATGAAATAAATAGTGCATCATTATATCATCATAGAAAATGATAGTTTTGTCATAGATACATGATCTCATATCATACAAAAATATAATCTAGAATACATCGAGAGAATGGTCATTATTCTAGTGTCAACAGGTCAATAACACATTAATGTTTGTATGGGATATTAATGGAAGATCATGTGAAGGTGGAAGTGAGGTCTTGAATATAAAATAGTTTCATTAGGTTGTAATTGGATTGTAAATAATAGTAAAAATAATTTAGAATTATATAATCACATAGAATAAATAATACACCCATATGGTGGAACAAAAGGATGGAATTTCAGAACAACATTGGTTTTTATAGAAACACCAGTAGGGTGGTGGGGTCTAAAGTATCCCATAGACATTTATACACTCCACTTTCTTGCTTTGGGAAGTTTACAAAAACCAATCTACATTCTAATATCTCAAAACATCAACCATTGATTCCCAGTACAATTATAATTTCATACCAACATCCAAAAGAACCATATTTGTTATAAAAAGATGAATGATATATTTATATAAATTATTCATCTTTTACATAAAAAGATATGAGAAATATTCATTTAAACACATCTAATGTCTTTTTATCCCTTAATGTACATTCAGGGATATGCTCAAATTACATGAGCCATTGGCTTGAAACATGTTCAACCTACTGAAAAGTATCTTTTTGTATCCATACATGCTTACTTGTAATTAATACTATTGGTACAGAACAATCGTGAATGACATTATTACTCTGTTATACAATCCACTCTTGGTGATCTATATAGGAAGCATCTTTCTATAGCTTAACATCCTCACAATTATTGTTATGCAAGGGTTCATGCATGTACCTATAATGATGAGACAGATGAAAAAAATTAAACATACAATGGTAATCAAATTGAATATCCATATGATACTCTATCATCCCAATATACTCAGTAACCTAAAAGCGCCCAAAATATCTTGACACTAACTTCCCTATATTTATAAAATGATGGTGGCCTAACTGAAGATTCACAAATTGTAAATATTTTTATCTTTTATAACTCATAAAAGTTGTCTTCATATAGTTGATATAAGATAAATTATTTCATTGAATAATAATAAACTTCTTTAATATCTTTTCTACTCTCTCAATGGTTTCATGAACCATATAAGGCCCCACATCTACAACCTCACATAAATCATGGTAAAAAAAGTTGTGAAAGAAACAACCTACCATTAAGAGGCATGCAATGTAACATCTAAATCAAATTATAGTTACATTTTAGTATGGGAACTAAACTGTATCTATAAAATCATCCCAATATACATTAATCTTTATAATTTTATCTAAATTAATATCTTCATATATTGATCTTTTTTTTCTCTAAATATCCTTCTATTATAGAATGGTGTATTGTGATTAATCTTTTCTATTTCTTTAATTCCTTAAATAAATCCTAAAAACACATGATATGAATTTAAAATATATTTCATATATTGTGATAATGGAAGATCCATTTGAGTACTATCACATGAACATAATACTACAACATCTCATCTAGTCTGTGAATCTCATAGATTAGTAAGAAATGAGCAACATTCATATTTCAATCAATAATCAACCAAAAAAATCCCAACTCTTCAGTTTCCTAGAAACCCCTCACAATGTTCACCATAACTTCATTCCAATTATATATATTAATGTCATGCGGATTATGTAATCCAACAACAAATTGGTGCTCGAACATTAGCATCTAGAATGTATGTCATCTGTAACAAATCAAGAAATGTCCCTCTTCAAACATGGAGACATGAATACCCCCTTCATGTCATGGAATAAATTTATCACACTATGTGTTATAACACCTACATATTGGATTGATGGTATTTCACGATATCTTCCCTAATGGATATAGTGACTAAAAATCTCATATATACTTAGATCACTTCATCATCGTCCAATAGACACCTAGGTTTTGGGTAACCAACTACTTGTTATTATCACCTCAAAAATCACTCAGGG
The DNA here is from genome assembly GCA_963277665.1 of Viscum album. Taxonomy (NCBI): domain Eukaryota; kingdom Viridiplantae; phylum Streptophyta; class Magnoliopsida; order Santalales; family Viscaceae; genus Viscum; species Viscum album. The sequence continues at coordinate 457,269,890 of OY728142.1, forward strand.
ATAGTCTCATTTCATGACAATAACTTGTCCATAAATGATATTATAACTAAAAACTAGTTAAAATAAGTGATCGATAGTTTTTGGAAGCATCCACACTGAAATCATCCAATAATCTCTTAATGAACAATTATTGTTCTAAACACCACTCATTGTTCACCAAGGATACAATTTTCTTATAGGTATTATAATTTGTAATAACATTACCAATACTATGTCTATAGGCTATCTCAATGTAGTATGAATTTATATAGTCTACATATAATATATGACTACTTTCTTGGTCTATTTTGTCAAGTTTTTATAATGGATCTTATACTTTTTTAGTTAAAAAACCTATATCTAATGAGATATTGTCTCTAAAACATAAATGTGAGGACAAAAAAATACCATATATTTGTAATTTTTTGTAAAAATATTCATATAGGGTTAAAATTTATATTACCCATAATAAACAAACCAATTCATAATTAATCATATCATAGATAATAAAAAATTCAGATTTTGGGAAATATCAAAATTGCATCTATATCCAACCTCCTCTCCATATAATGAAAATCATATTCACATTGGCATGACTAATTCAACTTCACTCACTTGTTGATCAATGTTCTCATGGGTATTAAAAACATGGATAAGTCCAAGATAATATATTCATTCTAATCTTCTAAACCTTGAAAATACATGATCTCAAACACATTATAAGGATGTTTCATTGACCTAACTACAGAAACCGTATGATGTAAAATAGACATACCTATCTTAGATACCACCCACCGCATGAATATCACATTTTGGATCCAAATGATACAAATCTATATCATGGAATGAACTAGATATTCTTTTTTGTTTACCTATGACTATCTCGATATGTCTAGAATTTAGAATTGTGGTATGCTGGTATTTTAGGATATCATCAATGAACACCATTATGCACAATTTATGATGTTGGATGTATATATTATTCCAAAGAACCATGAAATATTTATACACATTCATCATTTCTATTAGAATCACAATGTAATCATACAAGTGATACCTTCAATGAAATTCCTTCAATGTAATGCCCTCATATCTAACCTATACATGTTGATAGGCCATTAGAGATAAATCATGGATAAGTAAAAAAATAACAACATATAATCAAACAGATCATTAACACATGTAAAAGGCATAATATTCATCATCGTCACCAATTTTATAATTCTTTATCTATGTAGAGATGAATACCACTCTCCGCTTACGTGTTGAACCAAATAGATGAACCCAGTGGTGGATTATAGAGGTTGATAAATCAGTTATATTTCATCTCATATAAATATACATTTAAGTCCATAAAAATTTCTAGAACCATTAGATAAGATTGTCTTGAAATTGGATTTTCCCTAGGAATGTGTTCTATCTGAAATGCACATTCTCTATTATCGGTTATTCTAGTGAAACCATCATGTAATATATTTTGGTAGAGATATATAATTGGAGGTAAAAATAAACATTGTACAACTAATTATCATGGATGAGATAATACTAAAATATTCCCCATAATCTTCTCAAGAAATATCATATATATTCAAACTCCACCTTCTCCTAATTCCAACTCATCAGTCATTACAAATGTTCCTCCATTATGTGATGTAATGGATAATTCTATCCAATCTAAATTAGTTTTAGATCCAAAAAATGTAAAATAGTCCATATTAATAATAACATTAAATCCTTTATCCTCTAAAAACATAATTCACTATATATATAAAAACATCAAATCAATTTACGAAACTTTGGGAAAAAATAAGGTGGTCTATTTTTTACCAAACAATCTTATATCGGAATGTAATATTGATGGGAACATGATTAGTAAGCCATGAATAGAAATAACTAGTGAATAAATAAAATAATAGGATGAAATGGTATCGTATAATGTTTTAGTTAATGTGGATGTGACCCAGACCATATCACAAATAGTAGACAACCCTATACCACCAAATTTTGGAGTTTGGTCCACCACATAAATTCAGCCAACCTTTTCTCAGTAACCCTGTCCCTATAACACATGGACGTCCTAAGTCACTATTGTACGAGTACCCAAATAAGAGACATAGCTTGATCTATGAGTCATATATAAATTTTGTCTCATTAATTTTGGGAACCCCTATCATGATGATATAGAGATTATTAATTTTTGATTTCCATTTTTATGAACAACCAACACTTATTTTGTTATTTACGTATAAAATTGGTGATGCATGGACTTCGAATAGATGATTTTCTATAAACCTAATTCATCCAATAAAGCTACTGATGAATACCTTCTCTACTATTGGTGTCATGTGATTCTAATTTAAAAAACATTATCAATCCTTTTTCCATACAGAAATATTTTCTTGAATTTCTACCAAAAGAATAAAAATAAAAACAATATTTTTTATGAATTACACTATAGGGTACTAATTTTTCAAAATTTCATCAATTAAGAATAAAACGACCTAAACATTTTTAGGGCCTCTTATTCCATATTTTAAGGGATGATACTATGAATAAACATATGGGGATCAATCAAACAGAGTATTATATGATCCCCCAACTTTAGTATGATCTTATAAAATTATTCAATGTGGATGTGGTCCATCATCGGGAACCACTAGAATACGTTCTAGAGAACGATCACCTATATTAACATTTGGAAATTTTTATATAATTAGATTCTTACAATTTTCGGGTGTTTTATGTATTTCTCTACCTAGAGGTTTAGGGAAGATTCATTGAGGTAGTGTTTTCCAATATTAAAAATAAAACTTTATAGAAAGTTAATGTATTAGGATAGATTCTAATTACCTTGTAGGATCAGACATGAATATACAAGGATTCTACGCATAACCCCTGGTATATCCTTCCTAACATTAAATATGGTCATTATCCTTACATGTTAATTATAGACATATATTCAAATAAATGTAACATCATAATCAGGATTAAGTAATTAATGAAAATAGATATATCACAGCACAAGGAAAAAATATATCTCCCACAGTCATGGAATAAAATTCTATCTAAAATAGATATCCCAAATTAATCATTAAATTAATGAACATTTAGATAACATTGAACATGTGTATATATGGATTGTGATCTTACATGCCTAATCATGATTCATGAATCACTAAAAATCAAATAAAACAATAACATAAATCCTATGAATGTGAAATTGATGTTCTATTAAAAATGAGATTTAATATGACATGAAAACTCATGTACCCAAGTCACATATAGCAATATTATTTCATCCATATCCCAATTTAATCTATTGAAATTACCAAATTATTTCTCCGATACCATTTTCTAATGTCTAGAACCAAACCACTATGTTAGATTTAGAGTGATGTTACCTCATTCACTTATCCCAGTATATAATATTTTTCCAACATGCAACGGTGATCTCAACATTGTCATTGGGGTTATAGGACTATTAGTATATCAGTATTCTATCCCATTAATAATTAAATTAATATAAATAAACATATATGACTCATACTATAACGTGTAAGAATGAATTTTAAATAGAAAAAAAGTTATATAGATAAATAACTATGCATTCAATGTTCCATTCCAATATATATTATAAGTTTAGGAAGATAAATAATAATTATAACACTATGAAAAATCATCATTATTTCATCACGATTCTAATTTTAGATTCAGGATACTCCTCTTAAACATCTTCCACCAGCCCCTACCTATTTTATATATTTAATACTTGTAGTCTCAATATGTGTTGGGATGTCAAAAAAGGGTTTTATTAATTCAAATTAGTAGACTAACATCAATTCATATTAAATATCATGGCATATGTATAAAAATTATTTTCCATTATACTAAATAATATTCGTGGAATAATAAAAATTTGTATATCAAAAAACCATGTCATTTTCCAATTCACCATGATATCCAACAATTTCAACTTTTCTCTACGATAGATGGATGATAATGATTTCAAAAATTATTAAGAGCTAGCAAGTGATCTAGTTAAAAATAACACTGATACTGCAAAACATCATGTATTTGACCGGATACGAGTCAATCTAGTGAGCAGCTATTTTTCATCCTTAAGGAATTGATTTTTAGGGATGCATCCATGTAACAAAACAGATTTTAGTTTAAATGGGATATATTGCTACCATGCAGCTACCCAATGAATGGGTCCACCTTCATAATTGAGGATTTTCATGAGAACACCCCATTTATGGAGTAATCATACAATCATGGTCAATATATCATGAATAACAAGAATATTCCTCCAAAGAATTGTAATATGAAAAAATCAAATATATAGTTAGAATGTATAAGACATCAACATGAGAATATAATTGAATCATATAATTACATATGATTTACATCAAACATGATAATAAGATTCCCTAAATAATTATCAAAATAACTTATCATATATTGGTAAAAATATCAATAGACTCAACCATAATAAAAAACAATCATCATGTAAAATACAATATTCTATGATATATTTAATTAGGGTCACTAGTGTTTGAGTGAGCCTCAGATTGTAATGAACTTATTATCTCATGTTTCGTATGAAGTACTTCATGGTTTACCAAAATATCGATGATTGAATTACATAACACACTCATTAAGAATAATATACCATGTGAAGGATTGAAAACTCAGTTTATGGTTCATCAAAATGAGTTTTAGTTGGAAAACATAATACAGATTCACGTAATTAATTTTTTTCAACAATCACAAAACATAAGGATATCATCAATGGAACCAAATTAAGGGTATGTTAATGGAGAGGTCACCAATTCAATGGATAAACTTTCTATTATGGTTATAATCATAAATTTCTGTCCAATTTCATCAGATAACCTCGGATCTAGTGATATTAAAGAATAAAATTATCTTATCATGGTCGATCAAATCAATATTATCCCAATCTATTAATCATCCATTTGGATTTTAGCACCAATAAAAATATATATCATTGAAACATCGAAGAATACACTAATCAACAAATGGATATTCATGTAATTGTAGAGCTATCAAAAAATCATACTCAAATTATTTTTATGAATATTATTTAGAAACATATACCTATATAATGTTGATGATCGGTGGTCTCTTTTGATATGAAAAAGGAGATGTTTTCAACTCAGTAGATCCACCACCGACATATAATTAACGAAATCATTCATCATTAGAAAATTATATAAAAGATAGATCAGTCATAGATCCATTTTCATCACATAAAAAATACTAATTCATATAATATTATGAGAAAACATATCATTATAGATTCATCGTGTTTATACTTCAATGTATAACAGGTGGGAGATGAATAAAATGTCTCTAGAGGGAGGAAAAGTGTTCTCAAATTCAAAATATTGGAAATTTGGGTAGAAAGAAAATTAAATAAGATTTTAATGAATTTGAAATTATATAAAATAGGGGAAATTTAATGAACCCCTGGATTGAGAGAACCGATGAGATGGGAGGCCACAATGGAAGGCTGGTGGCAGCATCAGCGTTCTGGTGTGCCTGGAATAAATAAATGGGATCTTCTAACACTACTGGATAACTAGTGGAACCACAATGCATGGGTTATGTGGTTTATTATATAATATATTATTATTGAAAATCATATTACGAAATATTGGATCTCACAATCTTAAAGATGGTAGATTCTATTCATCATCCATCTATTACACATCACAGCACATCAACGTTCGATTAATGATCCTTATAAAAATAAAGCTAAAAATACAAAACATCTATAATAGTGAAAAAATAGATTAATAAGAGATTTTTATAACTCAAAAAACCAATATATAAAATAAGTGAGGTTTTAATAGTTATATTTATTATATAAATTATTTCTAAAATATAATCTTCAACTGTTCGAAATAAGAATATAATCTGACAATGATTTAATTTTCACGAATATATATGAAAAAATATAATAAATAAAGATATTATGATTAAAAATTGTTCTAATTAAAAATAATTTATATGAATACAATTATAATAAGGCTAGTTGATAAAATTAATCTTATTATTCTGGAATTTATGTGCTTATGAAAGAAATAAGAAATATATTACGTATTTTTTCTAACTCTATTTCTTCCAATGATTTGAAAATGTTCTTATAGAACTCTATATTTTCATGGATTGATTTAATCTATATAAATATTATTTTTAATTTTATGAAATCATTGTTTTATGGTGTGTTATAACTATTCCTAATAACCTCACTATGAAATGAAACATGCCTCAAGGATAATGTTACTTTTATGTGTTTCATATCTCAATATAGTACCACATTAGAAATATTAATATTTGTACACCATTTTATAATTATAATTCTATATCTACTACAATTTGATATTTTTATTCAATATTATATTTTATTTCATGATATTTAACGTTATATTCAAATTTTATTCTCTATGTTGATTTAAATACAAAATTCAAATGTCACAGGGTCTTACATCTATATCATGCTACATTAATTAATATTTTGATATTATTAATCCTTCTAATTTTAAATGAACTAACAGATTATCATTCCTCCAAATATCATAAATTTGGTTCAATCATAGAAAAATCACTTTCATTCATGAACATGTATTTTCTAATGAAAATATATTCGGTATTCCTAACAAATTTTCATTAATGATTTATAATGTTTCACCATTATATTTTTATTTAAATTATTATTATTTTCTATATTTCTATCATTATAAATCACTTATGATTGAATTCATTCATTTTATTTAATTATATTTATTATTACGAAATGTAACATTTTTATAAGTAAATATCATTCTCTTAAATAAAGGACTATTATCCTTGTAAATATATTCCATGTCTAGAAACATTTTATGTAATTATTTAAAATAAAAATAATGTTTTATATCATATTCAATTCATAATTTTCTTACACAATTACAAAATGATATTTTTTTCACAATGAGGGTTTTCAATAATGGTATTTCAAAAAATGGCGTTTTCTTCCATTTAATAAATAAATGTAGGTATTTAACTCTAAAATCCTCATGATAAACCATTTATTCAAATTAAATTCATTATAATTATTTTTTTATTTAAAGTTCAATTATTAAATAGGATTTGACATTAAATTTTTTAAAATGACGTTTTAAGATGATCCATAACATCATATTTTGAAAAAATTCTAGGCGTGTCTTCCAAAAATTAATTTAAATTTCTAAATATATTTTCCATTTTCATTTTTAAAAAATATAACAACATGGTATTTATGTTTCATTATTTTCCCTCTTATTTATATAAATACATTTTCTTTTTTGAGGAATTAAACTCATGTTATTTACCCTCATGGGATTAATGATTCTAGTTTATGGTAAATGGAATAATTATTTTATAGTTATTATTTTAACACAAATTCCAACATCCTTCTATGATTATATTTTTAACTACAAATATGTCCTTTTACAATCATCTGTCTAATTCATCTATAGTATTTTTGGTCATGTTATTTGAAATAACCATGAAACACATTACATTACTTGGTTAATATTTATTGATGATATTATATATGTTTTTTATATGGTACAGTTATGCATGAGCATAATATGTTTTGAAAGGTGGTCCATTTATTGTACATCCATCCAATAAATTAGGTAAGTCATTACATCTCATTAGGTGTTATAAATGATATTTGGTTGTAAATGTAATATTTCTTGAGACATTATCTATTATGTTATAGAGGTCTAGGGAGTTAACAATTGATTATATTAATGACATGGTTCATTATGATGTGGTCAGAATAATAAGATCCATTGATATGGTTTTCATCACATGAAACCTTCACGTTATGATTTTTAGACAATGAACCATATGTTATTTTGTATAGTTTTTATATTTTTTGTTCTTTTTTCATGCTTAGATTCTCATATCTACATATTTCCCTAATTTCTGTTTCTCAAAAAAATAACCTCCTAATCACTAAATTCTCATTTTAAAATTTTTATCATATTATCTTATATTATCTTTACTTATTAATTTTTATTCCTATTCTAACTCCACATTTGGTATCAACCCATAATATGTTTAATATTTATATATGTAACAAAGGAATGTAATTCATGTGATATATATTGATTATTATCTTGTTTAGAAATTTTGTGAGAGCATTTAAATACATATAATAGACTAAGAAGTATATTTAATTGTAGGTAAAATTCATGTTATGTGAATGGGAAATGGGTTTTTTAGTACATGGGTTTTCGTAATTCTCTAAAACCCTTAACCTATTAGATCATTAACATATATTTTAGTTAAATATTTTTTTAATTTAATAAATAACATGTGTACATATATATTGTTTTATAGTTGGTATCAAAGTGGATTTTAGATAACAATAGAAGAGTATATGTCTACTGAGTTAATATTTGTGTAAAAAATTAAATATTGATTTTAATTTCAAAATAATGGATAAGAAATTATATTATTTAATTTTATATTTATATAATTTAAAATCAACAGTAGAGAACATTAGTGAAAACCAAAGTGATAAATCTATTTATATTATTCGTTCATGAAATACTATTTGTTTTTAGAATATAGTTTCTATATTAATGAATTAATTGGGTATAAATAGAAAGTGTATATAGGAACTAGCATATATGTTCCAATGGTAATAACCCCAGAAGAAGGATTTCGTATTAAACCAATGACTACCTAGTGCTTGATAAATTGGCATATCTTTACACCTAGTTTGTCACTCCCATATTATTATCATTGGTCAATCATATTTTATGTAGAAACTCCCACAATGGATTGATTACAAAAATATTTTAATGCAATAGTTTATTAAGATTGAGATAATTTAACTGAATGTAACCTAGGATAAAAAATTAATGATATAGGTGGAAGTATGAGTGAGGTAGTTTAAAATAAAAAAATAGTAGGATAACATGGTAGTATCATGATGTCTAACATCCTATGGTACAATTTACCGATATTTATTTATGATATTAATATGATAATGTTGATATTTGGTCTGTCTTGTTTTCCTCTACTATTTGTTTTGTGCATGAAAATTGAAGGAACCACGGGTGAGAGTGAAAATAAAGATATTACCTCACGGAAAACCCCAAAAAAAACTGGATATATATTTGGAATCCCCAAGATTATGAAAATCTTGAAATTACAAAATATGATTATAAATATTGAACATAGTCAATGTTTCAAACTCACAAAATAACATATGGAAAGTTTCTAATCGAATTTCAAGTGAAAACATTAATGAATGAAACAATATTTAATCAACTCAATGTCTTAAATGTGGATGAGAGTATGGGGAAATTTCCATAATGTGAAATTTGTATTCTATATTTGTAGTTATGAATGACATAAAACTAATTATTTTTTAAAAAATATATATTATATATAAAAGTAAATTTAATATATTTCAAAGAATCAATAAATTATTAAAATTAATTCCAGAATCCATTGATTAATTTGTAAAATTGGAATAAATCAACACGTAGACCATGTGACTAAGGAAAATCCAATGCAATAACATCTGTTGAATTTGTATGTATTTTTTCACTATAGTGTTTTTTATCCCTTATGTCATTAAAATTATAAACATTTATAAAATTATTTATAAATAAAGGTATTTTGTTGTATGATTATTATATCCATAGTGAATCATATCATCTTCAAGGTTTTTTTAATCCATGTGAGATCCCAAATCCAATAAACCATAATTTGTGGGTAGGATACAATATTTCAATAGAATTCAAAACTTGGAATCCCAAAATATTGAATAATTTATCTTTTATATGAGACTATATATATACATGATTCTCAAATTACATCTGAAAAAATTAGAGGAAACATAAAAATTTAGTGCATTATTATTTCTTCCAGAAAATAACTGAATAGACTCATAAATCCATTATTAGTATCATAGGGAATGTAGTATCTAATTAATGGTGATCTTAGATTCTTAGTAAGGGAAAGAATATAATATAATCCATCATAGAATAAATAAATCACAAATAATATTGTATATATAATCACTAATGATATATTTTATAAAACTTATATCATATATGTGGAATATTCTGTGGATAAAATAACAATATAAATAATTACATGGATAATGGAAACTAATTTCAAATTTATGGAATTCATATTATCATATATCATTATTATATAATTATGTAATTATAAGAAGAAAACATAAGTATATTATCATGGTATCTTGGAATTAAATCATAGATAATTGGGTAAAAATAAAAAAAAATTAGGATGATATATCACATGAGACCTACCAATTAATATAAGAGTTATAATGTCCCTTCCCATCACATAAAATGTGTGATGCATTTATCACATGAAATGAGTGAATAATCAATATCATACATAATTAAAAAAATATCTATTTTAAAACTATTATACCAAATGTAAATCTTATTAACATGTCAGTAATTGAACATCATGGCCATTTTAAAACAAATTTAATATGTTTTTTTATAATTATATTATATATGTATTAAATAATATGATCCATCAAAGGTTGTTCACATTAATGAAACTAATTATGATATATTAATTAACATTTATTGATGAAAATATACTTTTCATTTTAAAATAACTTATTTAAAATATAAAAATTAATCAATATTTAGGAAAAAATCATCAAATAGAAAAACGTATTTTTTCAAGAATAATAAAGTCCATTGGAAAATATACTTTTTTGGTAATTCTATAACAATGAATTCATTCAAACCATTGGTAGAAATTACCCCATTTGAAAAATTTAAATAAATATATTCTTAAACCATTATAATTAAATTAGAACATGAATGAAATACATTAATAAATCACTAGAGAATAGAAAAAAGTATATAATAAATTTTAAATACCACATCGATATGGATAGAAAAGTGTATCCACCAAAATAGGAAAACTAGGCTTCCATTAAAAATTGATTTTGTATTTTAGAGTTCCAAAGAATATAAAAATATATATAATTCATTAAACTCATATAAATAACTTGAGGATATAAATAAATATTTTTTAATATATATGTATCATATAATTCATCCAATTCAAACAAAAACAAAAAATCTTTAATGATTATGAGATTATAAAATAAAAACTTACCATTTTGGTATTACATCATTCATAACCCACATTAGAATATAACATCAAATGAACCATTAAATATCCAAAATTTAAATATATACATTATTTGATATATGAATGGTGTTTTAAATACACCCAATGAAATTTGAAATCGGTTAATTTGGAATATGTCTCACATAAAAAATCATGAGATAACTCATATAATTTTTTTTACATTGAAGCGAGAATTAATAAAATAAGTTAATTTGAATAAGAAATTTAAATACATATATATTATTTAAAAAATAAACATAAAATAAAAAATTTAGTGCACACATAATCATTTCCTGACATATACAATGAAAAACTAATATATCCCAATGAAATGAAAATGTGTTAAGAAACTCCTTACCGTAAGTATAACTCAACAAAAATAAAATTTTTATCTTATATAGTAAATATATATTATGTTTATACGTGTTATGTAACATTAATAAGTTATATTACTTAATAATTATTATTTCTATTTCATTTATTACCATTCCACATATAGTAATAAAATCAGTTATATTTATGTCTTAAATTGTACGAGCATTTTGATCATCATGTAAAACCAAAATTTATAGCTTGACCATGGTCAAATTTTTCATTAATATATCATCTTTATATATGGATCATAATATAAATACCTATTTTATACAATAAATGAATTTTTTGAAACAATTATAAAATTTCGGCACGAAAAAAATAACATCACCTTTTGGAGGTGGTTTTCCACAAGTATGGACAAGCAATGCTGCCATTTTTAATTGGAGGATGAGTAAGAAGGTATCTAATACATTATCCATACATAATTATAATTAATTATTGAATATAATTTATTTTCATTATGTCTATCATAATAACCATACTTGTGAGGCAGCGGTGAAAAAAGGGCAACACTTTGAGGATGTTGTCTACATATAGCCATAAGCAATGTATTTATTACATTTAAGATGGAAAAGTATATGTATAAGTATTTATCCAACATTATAAAAATATTTCACCAAATATATGATACATATATTGTTATATCATCTTCTTTGGTTTATAATAGAATAATTTAATAGAAGAAATAAAATTAATGACCCTGGATAATAGTTATTTCAATTTTTTAATCATCATCAATTTTCTTATATATTATGTCCTCTTAATGTGGTTTTATGGGAAGAGTCGAATCTATAATATTAGGTAAGGAATCAGAGAGGTTTTTTGGGTATATCCAAGCAATACAAAAAGGATCAGAATGTGTTAGGTAAATAAGAGAGGAGGTTTCAATTTATAGGAGTTGGAAATGAAACACATGAAAATTTTATGAACATACAAATATATTAAATATCATAATATTATAATGTGGGACCAAATGGATAAAAATTTATATTTTGAAAATAATAATGTATAAATATTTAGAATTGACAAAACTTAATCATGTTTTAGGGACATCATATACATTATTATTGGGATCATTCACCTCATGAATTGTTTTTAACATTAACCATGGTAACATATATATCAAATTTTAATGGATACAAATTTACTTTCATTGTTGAATATATTTTAAAAATGGCGCATGGATTGAATTTTTAACTATTTACCATCCCACATGAACTATATAAATGTTTGTTTAATTTTTAAATAATTTAATAAAATATACATTATCATTAAATATAATTAAATTAATTTGGGTCTATTCCTTTTAATTGAATTCATAGAAATCAAGATTGTAATATAATTATAATATAAAAAAATTGGTTAATAATTAGTCATTATAATTTCTGATGCACATTGTTTCGTACTTAAATTCATATAAGACATATTTATATTTCTTAAAATCATGTACCTTGATGTTTCTACTACATAAACTTGGTATTTGTAGGAATTATGTAGTTATTATATGTTATTATATTCTTAATAAATATTATAAATAATATTCTATATTAATAACAATGTATTTCTATTTTAAATAATCATTTGATATCAATATTTAATTTTTATATCCCTGTGAAAATGTAATTGTGAAGTTAAAAGATTGATAGTGACCTTTTGTAATTATTCTTCATATAAAATAACAAATATGTCATTATAAAAACAAGAAAAAATTCAATATTCCTTTTTTAAAATATTTTTATGTTTTTGTCCAAGATAAACTCAACTATTGGAAGTAATAAACATTAAAAAAATTATAAAATTTATCAAATTGTGTTAAAAATTAATTACTTATTTTACACATTCTGTGGTTATAAATATTTAAACTAATTATAATTCTTATTGTTATATTAAATCAATTATAGTACAAATTTAAATATCCAAATAAAAAATATTTATTCAATTTTTAAATATTTTTTTTCATCAATTGTTTTAAATAAATTATTATATCAACACAAAAAGCATCATGAAAAATACTTTTTATCAAAAAAATTATATTGATCATAAAAATGGGTTTACACAAAGGATATATAATGTAATTTTCTATTATTGAATTAATTAATTATATTTAAGGAAAAGGATATTATTATTGTTTCAAACCAATTCAAAATAGAATATAAATATTTAATTACTTGATTTAATAGAATGAAACGATATTTTTGATAAATAGAAATTTCATATAGTTCAATTTGTAGTTCAATCTTTTTAGAATAAATAATAAAAAAAATTTATCATCTTATTAATACCATTTCATTTTAAAAGTGATATCCAATTTTTCAAATAAAATTGATAAATTTTTTGAGAATTAATTATAATATCCACACACAAAATACAATGAATCCCATATTTAACAAAAAAAAATTAGTTATAAATTTAATTTATACTTATTACATTCTTAATATGATTAATTAAATGAATTTTAATTAAAAATTTCATATATATATATATATTATTGGTTTTATTATATTCAATTATCAATGTTATTAATTTAATCTATTGGGAATGAATATACTTTCACAATAATTTTTTTTGGAAAATTATATATTTTAACAATAAAATATATTTAATTATTAATTACCAATTAATAGTCAATAACTGATATTATATTTACTTAATTAAGGGTAATATTTTTTATATATTATATAACACTTTTATTCATAATCAAACTTCCAAAGTAATGGCTATATTATAACTGTATTATTTAAATAGTAAGATATATTAATTATGGCTTTGTTCATTTTAATGGATGCCACATTTACCACAGGATATTAAATATAATATATAATGAAAATATAATAAAAAATATTAAGATTCTATAATTAACCCATTATCCATATCGCATATTTTTAATTTTATATCTTAATGAATTATAAAATAATAATTAAATTAAAAAATAAATTACCTAGTGTTGAAGATAACAGGTAATATCCTGAATGAAAAAAAAATTATAACGAAACACACCTTTTATTATAACCCAAAATAAAATAGAATAAAAAACCACCCTTTTGAGAATATCATAATTTAAATTTGTTGTTCTCGTCAATTAGGACATAGTCAGGTTCCTAAATAAGGGGAGTATTGGTGGGAAATCAAAACATAGACATGAAGGTGAAATATAACATCATATAAATAATAAAACGTGATAGAGAACATAACTATGATAAATTTAATGAAAACAATAACATAATTAATTATGTAATAAAAAACATCAATAGTCATGTTAGTTTAGTTTATGGTTGACATAAATTTGCATGATCTATTTGTTATAATCGAGGGTTAATAATAATATCACGATATAGAAAACAAGAAATATAATTTCATGATTTTTACCACTCAATTTGAAAAAATATAATCCTATTGTTTTGAATTTATCAATATCCACTTCTATCCAATATCTCGAAGAAATACCTTTTGGGTATCTTGGGGAAATGAAAACATAATAATGGGAGTGAAAAACAACTTATTGTGAAGAATAAAATGAAAAAGATATCGTAGAACAAAAAAATAATGAATAATATGGTAGAGATAAACAATAATTAAATATGTAATGTAACTAATATTATAAAAGAATAATATATACGTATATTACATAATACAATAAATTATCTCTATGATAAAACTAATTAAATTAATAGTGATGTAATTCTTAATGTTTGGCACCATAATTAAACTATAAAGTCATTGTTCAAGGGAAACATAGGACCACCGTAAATGAGTAAACTTAAAAATCATAAAAAATATTTTATGTAATAAAAAAATACATAAAATATATTGACTTTTAAAACCTATTTATTCAATGAGAATCTATAACGAGTCTTATCGTTATAATGAAACTACATTTCATACTTTAATATTACATCATGTTAATGATAAAAATATAATAGTCACAAAACAAGGATCCAGTGGTTTACTGTATTTGGAAAATTATGATCAAACATAAATGTTACATAATAAAAAATAAAAATTATTTAATTACATATTCTTTATCATATTATTTTTCCTTCTGTTACACTTTGTATAAGTATTCAACTAAGGATATACATCAAATAAAGGGGTGATCTGAAATCCCATTAAGAGGGTAGATAAAAACTTGAATCAATATAATATCATTGATCATAGTCACCATCATCACCATAATATCATAATAATTGGATCATCATCAAAATCAAGATAGTATGCATTATATTGAATCATGGAATATGGAAATTCCTAAAAATGTAACATCATGTCATATTGGTCAACCACCACACATATTTGTGAATATAACTCACATCATGTTCACATATTACATATGTGCATAACAAAACAGTCATCATTAAGAATAATGATATCATTGTGTTCAAAAATATTTCATATAATATCATGAGATACAATAAATTAACCAATTAAAAGTAGGACTATATATTTTCATGAACACCCATCACATCATAACATTTACATAACCATTCATGCCACATATAATGTAAAACAAGCTTTCTCATGAAATTACATATGAAAAAGAAATGGGATTCCTTAGAATTTCAAAATGTAGAAATTAATGCATAAACCTTGGGGGTCCCAAAATAAAAAGTCAATAACATAATTGTTATATGAATAATCAAACATGACTGGAAAATATCCAATCTAAATAAAAAAATGATGTGTTCTTCAAAAAAATTATTCTTTTTGAAAACCCATTTTATTTTTCATAAAATTAAATTAAAAAAATTTAAATACTAAAATATATTATTGAAAAATCTATTATTTATATTTATGGAAAATTAAATGAACATCCATACTAAAATTAGAGTGAAATACAGAAAACCCAATCAAAAAGAGTTTGGTTCGAGAATCCCCTTACATTATGTCTGAATGCTTCAGTCTCTTAAATATCTGGGATAATCAAATTATATTTAGTAATTAATAAATAAAATACATTTTATTAATTTATTATATTCATTATAAATTTATTATGTTCATCTATGAACACAGTTATATGTAATAGTGTTCAATTTTATCATATCTGTGTTTTTATTTTCATGGTTTTTGTGATCTCTTATCTTGTATAAAGGTATGGATGTTCATTTAAATTTTGGAAAATTCAGGATATTTTAGATTAAATGTTATTAATGAACCTAAACATGATTTAAATAAATTATTTTTCTTTTGCTTATATGATATAAGAATTAATCATTAGATAAATAGTCAGTGGAAGTGATATAATATTAATAGAGGATTTTGCGACCATTATGAGATTATATCATCATGTACACACACACACACACACATATATATATATTAAAAAAAATTGTATATCATAAAATTTTTCTAATAAGGACATAATTTTCCATAAAAATATTTTATGAATAGCCCTGAAGGTGTTAGTGGAAAATGAAAACTCTTCGTCAATAATTGCAGTAAATCAACACAACTAAGAAAATATTATTATTTTTAGAATCAAAGAAAACAGAAGACACTTTAAGAAAAATTACACCTGAATTTCTGTGTAAAACATCCCAATGTAGTGTCTTATTGAGATTGGATGAATGTTTTTTGAGGGACATAGTGAGAAATATCCAAAATATTATAAAGGTAGTGTGAATGGAAAAGACTGACTGTGTCTAAACATTTTGATCCCACAACTAGTGATGTTTATTATGCTTATGTACAAATAACACATTATAAGTGTATTCTAATTGGTTTATCTATTAGTGATAAACCAATTAATATTAATATGTTGACACTTTGCTTGTGATTATTTGTTTTCTGCTAATTCTTATCAGAGAGGTCTAACAGGTTTCTACCAACGTGGGTACCATATCTGTCACTTTTGAAGAAAATATTTACCCCTTACTCACCTCTCCTATATCATAGAGTTTGTGGGTACATTAATTTGTATAAGAGCCTATATGCTAATTGTGTTCAATCTATTCTTCTTTGGTGTATTATAGAATACATTTTCGATGGAAGTAACATTCAGATATAGAAGATCATGATGATATCTCATCTATGATATCATGGAATGGATGTCAATTTTCCACTGTATAAGTTATATATGTCCCATATCAAACATTATTGACAATGACTAATGAAAATATTAAAATTCATATTGCAGATGCTTAAGATAAAAATTCCCTCTTTTAAGAATTGTATGATAAAATCAATTTGCAGGTAATGAGTTTCCCTTTAGAAAAATCAATTTGGGAAATGGGAAAATATATACACATGAGAAAACAATGTTAATGATGCCAAAAGAACATGTTTTTTCACAATAGGTTTTCTGATCTAATGAGGCATCCTTATGAAAATGTTGAATCCATTTTTAATAAAATTAATGAAGTGGTAGTACAAATTCAAGGACATGGGGAAGAAATAAAAGATAATGTCATTGTAAAAATAGTCATGAGAATACATCCTACATATTACTATCTAAATGTTTCAGTGTATGATGAAATGGATATTTCGATTCATTTATCATATGATCTGTGTTACAGTTTGTTATCATGTGAAATGTGTGTTGAACCAAGGAATTCTAATGGAATTGTTAATAAGGATATGGAATTAAAATCCATGGAAAATATTGTGATTTATTTAGGTTGTGTTATTGATGTTCATGATTAATAATAACTTCTCCCTCTCTCATCCAAGAAATTCATGAGAGGAAATGGGATATTTGATGGAAATCTTCGATTGTAATGCTTTCGATGGGGAATATTTGTAAACATCACCACTCGATACTTAAGGATGTATGATTGTGATAAAAGTGAGGATGGAGACATAAAAGAACCTCATAAAATGTTTTGATAAAATGGAGACGTGGAATATGGAAATAAATAAAAAAGAAATAGTTTTTTATATGAATATGATGACGACAACGATGATTTTGTTTTTTATGAAGAACCAGATTATAAATATGAAACCCAAGAGTCTATGAAGGATAAACATTAAAAGTTATAACCATAAAAAAATAGAGACACATATTATTAGATGTTTGATGATTTTGTTCTCAATGTTTGTTTTGTTCTCAATGTTTGCCTTAAGGATTCGCTTGGTAATCATGAAAATGAGTTGATGATAAAAATGGAGTAAATTGGTTAAATAATCATCATAATAAATTTATTTAATTTATGACGATAATGAATAAATGGAAGAATTAGTGATAGAATAGTAAAAAACACATGAAATCGTAGAAGATGTTGAGGAATTAATGATTATAATTTAAGAAAATGGAATAATAATCAAATTACTTTCATCAATACTAGAGGTGAATTTCAAGACTACTGAGGGACTTGGTGAAAAATTTGTTACTTATAGGAGTAAACTTTAAAGTAAGTCAAATTAAGAAAAAATAATTATGAAAATAATTTTGTGATGATTATCATATCTTGAGATTCTAGATATAGATTAATAGGGTTCATATAGAGTATAAATTATATTTAATGATTAATGATACACATGTATAAGAAACCATGGATTTTTTTGTCATGCTGAATCATTAAAATCTAGAAATAAAATAATATAAAAAATGGGAAATCAAATGTTAAACATATAAAAATGTCAACTAAATCACTGCATAAGAGTTTTTAAAAAATAATATAATTGGAAAATAAATAATATTTATATTTTTCCATAAAAAATAAGGGGTAAAAAAAGATAGTACATAAGGAGGCATTTGGAGGAATAGATCTACGAAAACATTTCACCTTATGAAATGTCAATTAAATGGCTATATAGTTCATTATAGGAAACAATTTGAAGAGGAAAGGAGGTATTATAGGGGTCATATCTAGTATTTCCATAATATAGAATGAATTTATGTAATTATTCTTACAGAATAAATAATTTATATGGAGATTTTATTCATTGTTCTTACTTTGTCTATAACGATATTCATTATATGTAGAGAAAATTCAAGAACAATGAATATAAAATTCATTGAAGTGACAATAATAATCAAATAGATGGTATTACTCATAGAAAATAAATTTCCCTTCTAGAATACATTTTTAAAAGGTTGAAACTTCTCCCATGGAAAATAGATTTTAAGGGCCATCATTATTCTTCATTCAATATAATAAATTGTGGAAGGATAAGAATAAAATATAAAATTTCATCCCTTATTAAATACCTTATAGATGTAAAGTTTATAAGTATGTATATTATTTATATCATATACTCATCCCATATTAAGGGAAAAAGAGACATATAAACAAATTTTAAGAAAAGGGATGGTATATGAGTTTTGTTTTATAATAATGATTCCTTGATGATCAGTGGTTTTGGAAGTACTAAACTGGATAATGAAAACTGGATGAAAATTTAGGTTCTGTATACAGACTGTTTATGTCACTATCTCATGAGAGTGAGTCAACTATGTGATTCAAGAATAATGGGGGTTTTTTATCAAAATGGTTGAACTGTTAGAGGAAAGATAAGTATTTCTATTATGAATGTATTCTAAATAGACAGAAAAATATATTGGTTTTATAGTAAAAATAACATTTTCTATACTAATGTTGAATAGAAAATATCTTGTGGCACAAAATATTGGGCCACATTAGTAAACATGGAATGTAAAATATATCTAATCTGAACATAGTCATTGATATCCTCTACCTAAATCATGAACTAGAAGATGCTAGAGATGTGGCCATATGAGGTAAATTATAATACTATTCGTATCAGCCAAAGAAAAAAATGACTCATATATTCTTTATCTCATTAATATAGATGTATGTGGTCTGATAAATGTTTCTAAAACATATGGAGAAAGGTAATTTTTTCAATAAATTTATTATTTTAGTATAATGTATTTTGTTGTAATTATACATATAAAATGGAATGTAATTGATTGCATGAAATCACATCGTTATATACCTGATAATAATACTATTCAGACTACCAAGTATCCTTAGTTTAATAATGGATGGGAATAAACATCCATTTAGTTTGAAAATTAATTTTTGAAAATTGAATATAACATGATGTGTTTAGTATTATAACCCCTCAAAAAATTGAGTATTTGAGCTTAAAAATATGCCAGTCAACAATTTTGAAAGAACTATGCTAATTAGGATATGTATCCCTCACAATTAAAAAAAAGAGGGTTTTTATGATACATTATACACTCAAAATTAAGGGGGAATTATATTGGAAAAAATAAGACACCATAGGATTTTGGCTTTTAATGAATCAATTTTTGAATAATATTCATGTTTTCAGAAGTAAATTAATCATTTGAAACAATTAATTAATTCAATATATGTATGGTGATGATAGATAAAGACAAATATTCCTTGTATGTTCAATAAATATTAAATCATTCAAATGGTTCAAATGGTTCAATAATAATATTAGATAATTTATTGAAATATGTGATTTCAATAACATTGAAGATAATAACAAAGAACATAGAGGGAATATTATGATAATGTTATTGAGTATGTAGATGATAGTGTAAAGGAAATAGAGTCAAATTTATCAGTAAATGAAGGAGTGTAGAATATTAAAGGTCACAACATGATGTTGATTTAGAATATGAATCAGAAGATGAAACAATAGATGAAGAAAATTCTCTTGAAACACATAAGAGAAATCAACGGGAAAAAATTAATCAATCCAACAATATTGAGGATTTTACCACAACAATTTTTATAAGGAAAATGAGGAATAATGCACACTTTTCATTCATATCAATTATAGAACCATCCCTTTTGATGATCTTGGAAAATATGAATCATGGGTTAAAGCTAAAAATGAATTGTTGGATCAGATCGATAAAAACCAAACAACATATCTTTTTAAGGGACCCAAAAATTATAATGTGATTTGTACATAAGGGATTTAACAGAATACTTTTATGATCATGTAAATGTTATCAAAAATAAGGTGTGATTAGTATTTAAATTCTATTCACCGGTGTTGATGTGGAACAAATTTTTCTAGTGGCCAGACATGAGTAAATCATACATCTTTATAACTTGTATATTCAAAGATTATACAATTTGTATAAAATGGATGTTAAATGGATTTATAAAATGGTGTTCTGAAATAAGATGATTACATAGAACAACAAGTAGGTTTTCAACTTGGTAATGATAACATTCAGGTTTTGTGATTAAAAAAGGTACTCTATGGTTTAAAGTAATCACCATGAAATTGGAATTCCTAACTATATTAATATCTATAAATTCTCTAATTTAAAATAGTAGGAGTGGGTCAATATATTTATGTGAAAAAATATAAAAAATATTAGTTCATGATACTGGTGTTTGTAGATGATATTACATTTAGTAGAAGCATGTAGGGAATAAAAGATAAATTTTCTAACCACATTAAATCATATTTTGAAATTAATAAGAATTTGGAAATCACATTATTCTTGGGGATTTAATTGATTCAAGGGAATGGCTACAATTTTATTTCATGAGAAAAGTATGCAAGAGAGTAGGTGAAGAAATTGAATATTTATGACTACAAACCAATGTCACATCTGATTTTGGTTGGACCTAAGCAAAATTTTTTTGAGAGTGTTACTTATATAGATACTACATTGTATTGGATAATAATAAGATTCTTACTATACATAACCACAACACACATATATATTATATTTTAAACATTCCTAGTGTTTCGCATTCAGATTAATCAAAAAGGAAGTAAATATGGAGACTGTTAAAAAATAATGTGAAATATTCAAATAATCCCTGTTATGGATTATACATATCTAAATGAAAATATAATGAACCATAAACATTTTAATCACTTAATGTTCTAGATATGTGGTAGATAGAAATTAATCAAGTGGTGAAGAATTATTGAATGAAATTAAATGATTAGAATGTGTTGAGTAATAAAGAAGAAAGATATTCCTTTAGTACCACTAAAGTTTATTATATTTCCTCTATAATTGGATGCACTTAGCTACTCTCGATTAAACAATAACTAACAAATATAAGTGATGTGGTGAAATATCCAATAGTGATTTACTGTGATATCAAGATACAATTGATCTTAAAAATAATCATGTTCATCCTTCTGGTAAGAAACACAATAAAATGAGATATCACATTATATAAGAACAATTTGAACAATGCATGATTAAAATATATCAAGATGGAAACTATTATCAAGTGGATAAAATATTGACCAAACTATTATCATAAAATTTTATATAGAGGGATTGATACGTCCTCCAATTTTAGTTACCTCATACTGCATGAGGAGGTTGCAAGAGACCCCCTCTATGCAGTTGTGTTCACTTGTTTTTATATGTTTATGTTAGTGATGTTCGATTGTGGAGGAAATATGATTTGTGGGAAGTGTGTTTTAATATCCACACATTCAATAATAGGTTATTTGGGATTATATACAAAGGGCTATAATGGATAAATTTCAACACTAGGATGTTGGAGACGAAATGAGTAGTTTTAGCAGTGTTGATAATGAAATTTTTTATTACAAATAGATTGGATATATTTAATATTTTTGAGACATTAGGACTGAAATCATACCTATAATCTTATTTTATTTGTCTATATTTTCTCAGGTATACATATAGTATTGTATTATTTGTTTCTCTTATATTAGGTTTTAATTGAAAATGATATTTTATTGAATTTATCTTCAGATAACTAAAAAACCCATAGGAGGTGATTGTTGGACAAAAGGATGTACATTGTTGGTAATTGAGTTTGGTTTGTGTTTTCTTGGAATCCATAGTGGGTTGAACAATGAATTTAGAAGTCAATGTATCATATAGGTTAGGATGACATCAATGTTCATGGAACATAGAAGATGTTTGTGAAATGATATTGAAAATAGACAAAGGTAATATTTCAGCATATTTGCGCTATGTGGACCACAAATCATGGAACATAGACCTTGTATGGGAAATATTTCACAGACAAGAATAGTTTGTGGTAAGGCTAGTGGTTTTATAACACAAATACTTCACGGAATGTCTCATAATTTTCTAATAGAAGGAGGATATTTGGGATGCCTCAATGGATTCATTTTCAGAAGCATATGCCACCATAAATGAAAATAAATATGCGAACAATAGAGGGAAATTTTTTTTGTAGGTGGAGAATGTTATGAGGTGATGGATCTACCACATCAAACATATTGAAAATAGGATTTGGGAGATTTTGGATTTACTTTCTTATAGAAGGATCACAAAAGGATTCATTATTTAGAGTTATTTTGATTAGAAAACGAAGAGGCAGTCGGTAACGTCCAATGTGTTTCACGGGATGGAAATATCACGAAAGAGAAGAGGATACTGGGTAGTATTCCAAAAATTAGAAGATATCTAGGGAGATAATCAGTGGAAGTTGTTTTTATGGGGCACTGTATCCCATACAGGAAAATGGAATGTGGAAATAGAAAAGTATCATAAAATGAAGATTGTTTACGTAATAGGTGATAGTTTATAGAAGAAGAACACATCTACAAAGCAAGGACGATCAAAAAATATGGGTCATTCCACAATGCGAGAAGCATTCCATAATGATGATATGGGCCATAGAAGCAGAGGCAGCACCTGAAGTATAGGTTGTCCATGAATCACACACACTATTCAATGTAGCTCCATTCCTGGAAGAAATATAATAGTTTGTGGAGGATCATTTCACAAACAAATCGTGCACAGGATTGTGTATTACATTTATAAGTAAAATTAGGGATTCAATAGAGCATCTATCTAAAGTTGTAGATTATATATTTAATGAAAATGAAGGTCCCTGCATGTTTGCAAATTGTGTGTCGATCACTCCCAATGTACTGTTCTAGTGGGAGTCTATAGAAGTGTTCCAAGGGATGTAGTAAGATATCCATAATATATTGTAATGGAAGCTGGCCTAGAACAAAATGACTATATCTAAAAAAAATTACTCTATAACTAGTGACGTTTAATTGATTTAGCTATGACCAACACACTATCAACGTATTCTTCTTGGACTATCCCTTCATGGTAAAATAATTGTATTTACCATGTTGACTCTGGTCATGTGATTGTTTTTTTCATTTTAATTCCCATTAGATATTTCTGGGAGGTTCCCACTAATTTGGGAACTTGATCAATCACTTTTGAAGAAAAAGGTAACCCCGTGATTCACCCCTACCCAATCAAGGTGTTCTGAGGTCCATCTGTGATGGATATGGTATGTACATTTTCAATAGGGATACATGGAATACATACTTTACAGGAAAAATAAATTTTTTATGTTCTAGTCATGAGGCCATTACTTTGAAAATTTCAAGAATATCGAATTTGATGATGTACATTAGAATCATATTTATTTTCCTCCTAAACAGTATGTCACGTCCCTGATTGTCAGCATAGCTCTTTTATCGATATTAGGCTTCCTTGATGCAATTCTGAATATTTTTCACCATTTCCATAATTTAATTTACTATTTTAGGTATTATTTGGTTACATTTATTACATTTATCCATTCAGAATTTTTTTCTAAATCTTTTCTCGTAATGGGATTTAGATGGATCCATTTGGATGTTTCAGTTCAAATTGTTTTTTTTGAGAATCCATCCATAGGTTGGCATTGGTTCCTTCCTCTTTTATATTCCATATAACATGACCATAACATATCATCCAATTATTTAATTTTTCACATATATTTTCCAACATATTGAGGTTGATAAGTCATAGTGATGTTCAGATCTGTGTTTAGAGCATGTTGGAGACTATTCCAAAAAATGATGTGAATCATTGATCCTGACCAGATGCAATTGGAAGTGGTACTCCATGATTCCATAATACTAATATGATGTATATGTGTGAATCATGATCCATTGATAATTATTTTTTAAAGTTATATTGTAACTGGTCTTTATAAGAAGATCAATGAAATCCCAGGTAGCATTGTTTCCTTTGGATGTATTTGAAATTATAGTGAAACTTTTCATGGGTATTTCATACAATTTCCATATATATATATATGTGTAATGGTTTCATTTTCCCCATAGAAATTTTCTTATGCAACCATTTTTTGAGAAACCAGGAACCTTAATGTATAATCATTAATCTCTATTTTCATATTTTCCTCCGAAATGTGATTTGAGAAACATAAATACATATTTATTCTCCCTAGGTGAATATAAAAATATAAGCTATGTGCGTCATTTTGAAACACCATAATTTTATCTAGATTAGATGTTACACATTGTCATTGGGCAAATCATACAACTCCTTCTTCATTAATTTGAACACGGGTGATTTCCAAATTCTTAATACATTCACATTTTAAAAAATTGCATCACCATTCATTTGAGGATGATTATTTTTCCAATAATGGATTTTTTTGAAATAATATAAGAAATGATCGATGATGTTACATCATTATTTATCATAATTTTAAACCTTTAATAATTTAATAAGAGTGTATACTTCTCAATTTTTATCATTGATAATGTTTTAGGATCCTTTCAACATCATCAATCTACAAGTTTTTTAGGTTTTTCAGGATAGATAAAGATTATGTAATCAAAAAACAGTATTAGACTTAACCATCATCACTAAATCATATTAATCTCCTTCTGTGTGAATATATATTATTGCATCTTATGATCAGAATATATTTCACAAATATTCATGTAGATATAATGTCACAATATTTTTGAAGAGAAGATCACACATTCCAACTTCTTATCATGGGTGGGACTTTTTGATAATGAATATTCATCTACCTTTAGGTGTATTATACATCTTATTCAGTTACAACATAAAATAGAAAATATCCTTCTTTTAAGCATAATAATATACCAAAAAGTGTTCTACAATGTTGAGATGTGTTATTACTAGAAATGTTATAAGACACATTTTTAACTCTTTGTTGTAGTTTTAACATTCAGAACTCTAGAAAAAAAAATCATTTAGAGTCATCATTGGTAGTGTGTTTGGAAATCATGATTAATTATTTTCAAATAATATAAATAATAATGTTGAATGAGGAATATGTGGAAATACATGAAAAATGTTGTCATGGTAATCTCTTTAATTTCCTTTTTCTTACAATGGTTCATATATATTTCATTTCGTGTGATAGAATGCACTTTGAATGATTCAAAAATCACATTTATTATAATTCACATACATTTAATCCCATGTCAATTTCATTACACAAATTTTTAAATGCACCTCGTATTCCCTATTTCCCTTGGATTATATCATAATATCATCAATAACTATGTCCAAAAACATGTAGAGGAAATCTATAAAGACTCTCTTCATCATGTCCATGAATATTCATGAATAAGTAGAACGTTTAACGGTATTTACTAAGAAAAAATTGTTTCCAGAACTTGTTTGAAAGGTATTCTTAGGAATGTCTTCCTTCCTTAACTTTAATTAGTGATATCCATCCTAATGTTCCACTTTATTGAAATACTTGAACCAATGTGGTTGATTAAATAATTCATCTATCCATGAAATATGATACCTATTATTTATCAGGGATTTGTTGAGATTAGTACAATCAATGCCTATGAGCATTGATCCACTATTCTTCCTAATGAAGAGAAATGGTTCATAAGACGGTGAAGAACTTGGTTGTATAAAAGCCTTGTCCAGGTTATCATTTAACTGGTTCTTCACTTCCTCCAACTCAATGGTGGGAATTTGATAATGTGTATTTTATATTGGTCAATATCTTGAGATATGCTCAATTATAAACTCAAACTCTTGATTAGGAGGAATAGATACAAAATATTTGGAGAATACATCATTATAATACCTCATAATGTGCATGGGTTTGACAATGACTCATTCTTTTTTACTAATAATTTTATCTATGTATGATTTCACATAATGTGGTAGTATCCACATTTGAGATGATGGCTATAAAGAAGATTAATCATCCTCTTTATTCTTCTACATAATAGGAGTATTTTTTTGGGATATGAAGAGAGACATCCTTTTCCCAACTGTTAATGTTGTATATTTATAATTATAGTCCATCCATGCCAAATATAGTATCAAACGACTCAAGAGTAAGTAAGACAATATTTTATGGTAGGTTTATTCAAAAAAAATTAAAAAGAGAGGATATATATATTTTGATACAATAGTATTCCCATTTCCTATTATAATAGATATATTAACATATTTAATTTGAGGAGGTGATTGAATTAATATATTAAACATGAATTACATAAAAGGATTCATAGATCTAGAATCAAATAGTACATTCTCTACTCTCTAATTAATAACACACATACATGTCTCTGCATCACTAAAAAGATCCAACTCAATAATATTTATGGAATAAGGTTTTCCTTCCTCCTATGACATTGGTGGTTACTTATACTGATTACCCTTGAGGATTGGACTTTTAGTGCATTGGATTGCATAATTCCCTTTCTCCCATATCATAGAAGCATTGAATAACATGTGGTTCTCTCAATTATTCCCCCACATTTTAAAACATCCTCATATTTCTTAAACATTCATGACCTTGATGGCCTTCACTCCCACACATAAATTATTTACTGATCACATTGAGGAAATTCACAAGATGGTTCATTCCACATTTTTTACATTGGAGGGGTTGATCTTTCTTTACAAGATTTTCATTAGATCTCATATCATTAAAATGCATCATTAACTATATCTCTCCATATTTAGGGGACCATTTTACAAAGTATATCTCTACATTGAGATCACATCGAAAAACATCTTTATAACTCCTAGAATATCAAATTTTTAGATCTTTTTTCATGGTGTTGATTCAAGAAAATAATGAATCTATCTATTTTTTTTTATCATTGGTGATTAAAAATCTCTTTATGTACCGAGAAATCATTATGAAATTTTCTTTTTAGGTTGTGAAAGATTCACCATTATTTTGTATCATATCGATAAATTTCATCTTCATCTTTATAGTATGTTTTTAAGGTAAATGCTTTTTAAAAATTATTTTAATAAATTCATCCAACTCCAATAGTTTAATTTCATCATTTAGATTGGTGTTCTGAATCAACAACCACCATTGATTGAAATCTCCATATAAATGATAAAGAAAAAGAATACCCTTCTCCATTTTCGAAAAGTGAAGAATTAAAAATAAAGTATACATTGATTTGACTCACCATTTCATGAGTAGTGTATTTGAATATCTACTAAATATTAGTTATCGTGTGTGCATAAAAGACTTGATAGTCTGCTCCTCCATCTATGATGGGTGAATGCATTCCAAATTATTCATCTTATGTTTCATAGCATTATAAAAATGGGTAAACACAACAATTAATTATTGAATTGTGTATCCAAATTTATTAGTAATGTTTTTTTTGTAAAATTACATTATTATCCCTCATATAGATTATTGGTCTTGTTTCCCATAGTTCGAAAAAATTTATAAAATTAAATTTTTTCGAACAAAACAAAAGTAATCAAATTATGAATAAATAAATTATTCCTTGTTGAAAATAACTCTAGATTAATATCTTCGGGCATCCCTATGATTATCATATTTATTAAATAAATCTTTTTTAGTGATTTCAAATATATATCTCATAGTAATGAGTTTTACTAATGTTCTATGATCAATATTTTAAAATTAAACAAATCAAAATCTGATACCAACTATAACAAGAAAACTTCTCTTACATTTCAGTTACATAATTTTATAGATAATAATATAATAGTGTTACAAAAACAATATCTCACCGTTCAGTGTCCATGGAATTTTAAGGACAAAGTATTATTAAAATAATATAATATAAAAACTATTTAATTCCTTATTCTCTAGATTCTAATAACCCTTGAGTTTTCCATAGTAAAAGCAATCACCTGAGAATATAAATCAAATAAATGGGTTAGATAGAATCATATTAAGAGGAAACATAAATACATGAATAAATATTACATGGGTGATCATAATCATCATTCTCATAAAATAAGAACTGTATAATCATTGTAATATTTATGGGAAAATTATATAAAATAATATAATATGATAATTTTTAAAAATGAAACATCATGTCATGGTGGTAAACTACAACACTTATTTGTGATGAAATCTAGCATAATGGTCAAACAAAAAAATATGTGCATGACCGTTACAACATCGTGGTGAAAACATTTAGCATCTTTTTCACACATATTTCACATTATATCATCAAATAAATCACAATAACTAATGTTTTTGATAAATATATAACATATTACACACCCATCACAATATAGAATTTATATAATAATTCCTTCTACATATAACATAAATCAATGTTTCCCATAAAATAGAACTTTCTATTGAAATGGGATTCCTAATAATTTCCTTAATTATACATTCATGAATTAAAATTTTGGTATCAATAATAAATAGAGAATAACATGATAAGTTTAAGAATCATCAAACATGAGTGAATCGAAAAAAATATCAAGAGAAAAAAAAACAAGTTTAATAGAGAAATGTATTATTTTAGAAAATAATGTTTCATTTTTTCAATAAATCTGATTGTAAACATATATATCCTGATAAAAAGAATTAAAAAATAAATTATATTTATGGAACATAAAAAATTATTCTCCCCTAAAAGAGACTAAAATATTTAAACCCCAATGTAATATAATTCGTTCCAGAATAACCTTAGCTTATGTCTGAATTCATTATTCACATTAATATATCTCATTATGAAATTTGATTCATTAATTAAAAACAGTAAATCCTAATATAAATGTATTTTATTAATTAATATTTTATTAAGATCATTGATGTCCATTTTATGTGTTATAGTGTACAATTTCATTTTTGTGAGTGTTCATTTTCATGGTTTTCCTGATCCGTTTGCATGTATACATATTTAGATATTCATGAAAATTGAGAATAAATAATAAATATTGAAATTATATGTTATTATGTACAAATCATTAGATAAAAAGTTTATGGAGATGCTTTAATTTATTATGGGGGATTTTACAACAATTATGAGTTCTTATTATCAAGTTTATATATAAACGTTCTAGAACATCACATAACATCTGATATGTGTAATAAAATATTATTTAGTAAATAATGTAATTTTATTATAGCCTTTATGTTGTTACTGAAAAATAAAAATTCATCATCCACAGTGGTGGTAAATAACCACACCATGAAATATATTATAATTTTTAGATTAAATATAAATGGTAATAGATATGATGATAATTTAGTCAATTAACAAAATAAAATTCGGTATATAAAATATATTGGATTTATAATTCCACATGTATAAGTGGATATGATTATTGGATAATTAATGGAACATAGAATAAAATAAATTTAAACAAAATGAAAATTTATTTTACATCTTGATTTTTCCATCATTGGTAACTTCCAGAGAAAAAATTGATTATTTTTTTGATGAGACAGGGGGAATATGGGAAAAGGAGTGGGTCTTCATAATATTATGGGGAAGATCCTATAATGGATTGATTTCACATCCCAACCTAGGATCCTCAATTATTTTATCCTTTTATTTGAGTTTTGTCTTTTGGTGGATGTTCAGGTTTGTGTCCTAGTCCAAATTATTGGTTTTTGGAGTTTTAGGTGGGGTTTATGGAATAGTTACCACATGGTTAATAATAAATTGTGTGGCCTGGTCTTGTATTAGGTTAAGGATTAGAAAAAACCTATTACATGGATAGTGCCCGGCCTTGGAGAGGATCCTAGGTAATCCTGAACCAGTTCGTCCATGGGAAAAGAGTTATACACTATTACTGCATGGTTTGGAAAATCATGCCCCCAAACTGTGGGGTCATTCTAGGTCAATAAAATTTTTAAACATAGTTTTCTCTATCTCTAATCATTAACCCTAATATTATCCCCTCTCCTATGATTAATTTTTGGAACACCATGTGGCCCCATAACCCCTTTCCCATTGGATATCCTCTCTCCAGGGATAAATATTCAAGCTTCTATGGTATTTTTTTGGATTTTTCATACAATATTCTATACATTATTATTTCCCCTATCAATTTATTTGTTCTCCATAAGTGAGATCATGTTTTAATAAAAATCATGAATGTATGTTTTTGGGTGTGGGAAGTGTTGAATTTCATTCTAGGGTGTGTGGATCCTCGATGTTGATCATTTCTCCCTTCCCATGATGTTTTGTTGCGTCCACAGTAGTTTGAGGTAGGTGATTCCATCTTCCACTTTCCTATATCATTTACAATGATGATTGTAATTTTAAATAAATTTATAAACAAGATTCACACAACTATTTCACTTTTTTTAATGTTATTAAAACATTATTTATTTGTCTCTATTTGTTAAAAATAGTTTTTCGATGTGTTTGGTGCGAAAAATCTTGGTTTAAGGCTCCTAGAATGTTTATTGAAATTTCATTCTTCATATAAAGTTAATTAGAGGGTAATAATAAATTTTTCCCTAATTATGTTGTGATGGTATTTTTTTTTATTTTGAAAATGGATTGATGTTTATGATTCATAATGATATGTCCTGATTGTTTTTTTACATGTCTTGTAATGGGTTTTAGGATCATAAATGGATTGTTCTGATTTTATAAGAGATACATATAGAGATATTGTTTTATATGAATTTGGGGATTGTTTTAAAAAAATGAGGGTTGTTTTAGAATAGATCATTCCATTAGATGCTGGAACATCTATGGGTGAACTAGGTACAAACATGTATTTCCATTCGAATAAAGATACAAATATTTGTTCCTTTTCTAATAAAATATTTTCATTCTTGATTTCTCCCATTTTTCTTTAATTGGTACGATTTACTATTAAATGAAATTGTATTACTTCTAGTGTTTTAAAATATTAATTTTAATTTTCTCTTCATGGTATGTCCCATTTTTCCATAAAAAATTAGTTATCATGAGTTTTGAAAGGGAAGAGTCCTATTTAGAAATAGTGAAGTGTTTAGATGTGTGATAGAACTTAAGGGCTCATTGGAATTGTATATATTAAAATGTAATTTATATGATGTTTTGGTAAATGAATTTAGTTTTGTTTAACTAAATGACCTTTTGGAACTATAAACTCAAATGTGATGTTTGTGTTAACTTTTAGAAAGGATAGTGTTTTGGGAAATGTATTTTATTGGTTTGTAATCTAAGGGGTTTTATGAAACTTTTTGAATGATGATGTGTTATGGTGTCCCAATTGGAATATCATGTAATGAAAAGTGTATATGGATGCATATGTGTTAAATTTATAAGATGGATTTCCCAAAAAGGGTTATTATATATTGGAATTTACATTGTGGTAGGTCACGTAACACCCTAATCATCCACGGTACGCTTCTCTTTCAATAATGCAATAGCTTGCATTGAACGCAAGTTCGAGATTCTAACACACTATGACCAATCAAAGTAGCCGTTATGAATAGTAATACCCACCTTTTGAAATTATATAAATTTTATAATTCTGAATGGACTTCATTTTTGGATTCGGAATATCGGACATAGCCTATGTTTAATTTTTGGTATTTTTCCGAGAACATCCAATATTCTATGAATAGTGAAAAATACTTAAAAACAACATTTTAATCAGAATAATTTATAGTGATAAATTATATTATTGAGTGTTTTTAAATTATAATTAGAATATAATTTTACCATTTTATCCAATGGTGGTCATTATAATTAATTTCACATTGTAAATGGACATAAACAATTGTCAATCTTTTGATAGATATTGTTTCTTAAAAACACGCTATTTGTTTTGACAGCGGGAATAATTTTTAATTTAATTACTACAATTTTTGTGTTTTGAATTTGGTAAAATGGATTCCATATTTGGACTCAGAAAGTCCAAAATATGTAATTAAGGTACTTTTGTTTTTTTGACATTATGAATAGTAATGACGGTAATTATCTTTCATTATCATGATTAATTAGTAATCGGGTAGTTAAGGGTAATAAAATAATATCATAGTACTAAAAAATGACCCCAACATGTGTCCTAATTCTACTATTTGTGTCATGGCCGACCAGGGGATGCCTTGTGCCAAACTTTGGGACCCCATAGAATCACTTTTGGGTGATCATGACATTTTATTATATTTTTTTAAGGGAAAGTATAACCAAAGTATGTATCATCCAAGTAAAACAATTTTAGTTTTGTCTATATGAATTATCTCTTAAGCTATAAATAGTAATTATAAGGATAAGAAGATTTACTATATCATGATATTTTTTTTAATTTTTAGACATTAAGTAAATTAAATTTTTTATGACACCATGATGATGCAGCGATTACCTCATTAATTAACAATTTAAATAAACTGAAAAGATAATATAAAATCGAAGACCTAAAATTGTCAAAAACCTATTGTATGAGTAGATTTTGAACCCTTATCACCTTATCCTATAAATATATCATTGTGGGACCTTTAAAATCTGAAAATAATTTCATAATAAAGTAACATTTCATAACTTTCCAAGAGTGCCCCTCCTCTCCTCTTATAAAAGGCCCCCACCTCTACCACCTTATTCACACCTTCAAGGCCATTTTTCTTGGCCATCCTCTTCCCAAATACTCTCTCAAATTCCATTTCTTACTCCTAGAATCCTCAATTTGGGCCGAAATCTTCCCAAGGAATCCTTTTTTTAAAATAAAAAGGAGTTACCTGATTTTAAGGTAATGTCTTCTCTTATGTTCTTTTGTTTTATTTTGATTCTCCAACCCCATAAACTCTTTTAATTCCTTTTTTTGTTACAAAACCTCTATAAAAAATATACTAGTATGTTGTTATGAGAAGTATTTTATTTACACTTACATACTCCAAAGTATAATGGTTAAATAACATACTGCTTCTATGGGTGGCGAATTACTGTCTCACGAAATGATGATTGTTCACTCTTCTTTTAACACCTCTCATGGTGGCCATTATGATGACACTATTTCTATATATGATATATATTATGATTCTTTTTTATTTATGCTTCTGTATTTTTCATTTATGGCATACCTTTATGATTTCCATTATAGGTAAACACGATAATTTCATTTTAAGAAGTGCGGACTACCACCCCCTCAAAGTGATTTGAATAGTTAATTCCATATGTGGGATGTATAAAGGATGAAGAATATGATATTATACTGGAATTATAATATACCTTTATATCATTATGATTTCATTCCATTAAATATGAAATAGAAATGAAAGTAGCATTCATGTGTACGTACGACTTACCGTCTCCATGAATGGTGCATTTCATTTATTACCTCTAAATGTTATGTAATATTATAAATTCATGTATATAATGGATATATATGATATATATGATATCTACATAATGAATATAATTCAGGATATAATGGATATTTCACCACATGAACAACTTGTAATTATAAGATGTTTATTTTTGACTCAAGTACCAACGATCTACCAAACTACCATTATTAACTTAAATAATTACATAATGTTCATAACATGGTAATAAGTGATATAAAAGTAATAATGAACTAAAAAAGGTTCTTAAGAAATTATAAATTAACTCTAGTTTATTAATTTGGAGATTAATGAACGATCGAGTCAAGTAGGACACGAGGTAAGGGACTTCATCTCAATCTCCTTTCATTGAGGCATATTCTGTTTTATACACAACATTCTTTTATATGGTGTATAAAACCATTTGACTTATACTTTTATTCAAAAAGAATATTTTTATATGAATAGTTTTCACTAAATTACAAATGTAATTTTTTGTCTTACGTATGCGGCGACAACGACTTCTCTACCACCATGACCATTATTTGAGTTTTAGCTTCCTCTGCAAGCCATAACTTTTTTTAAATGAAAAAATACCATGTTTTACTTTTATTTTATTTTGGTATTGAAAATGGTTTTGATAATGTTCTTATTATATCAATGTGTTGTATTGATATCTTGTCATTAAAATGTTGAAATGTTATGTTTTCTTTTATGCATGTTTTATGTGATACGATTATGTTATGATTTATGATATCATTAAACCTTTTCATATGAGGAATGAATTGGACTTAATAAGTGATGGGTGGAGCCCGCTATATCTCATCGATGCATCGGTAGGTCTCATGAGACAAACTAGTGTCTTGGCATGAGGCCTTGACAAAATCTTATTTCTAGTCTTGGCACGAGCCCCTGGCTACATGGTTATGATAGTCTGGAATTATGCATTCCAGCATTATTAAAGTGGTTATTGATATTGTATGTGATTATTAGAATAGTAGAATTTCCATGTGAATAAGTAAATGAAATTATTTCATTTTATTTTTTCCATATTATGCTGGTGTTCATGTTTAAAAGCCTTTTGTTTTAGTTATACATTGACTTAAATGTTTATGTTTGTTTATGAATGTTTCCGCTGTATTGTTATCCTTACTGAGCATCTGAGCTCACCCCTTTCTATGTTTTATTTTCACAGGATGTGAAGAAATATTTTATGACTGACCTATAGGGATAGTCAGAATGAGATTGGAGTGTGGACTATGGAGACTATTTTATTGTGATTTTTCACTTTATTATGTAATATAACATTTATTAATGTATCTAGTGTTTCCAAGGATACTAATATAATTGGTCTTTTGAGACTTGATCTTTTTTTATCATGCCAATGTTACGTAACAATGCACCAACTCTTGTTAACTGGGGTTGGGGAGTCACAGGGCATGTGCGGCCATGTCTGGAAAAATGATTCATGCATGAGTTAGAATCCTAAGTACCCAATTTCACTACCATCATGGGTTCATGGGTGTCATTTAGATGATCATGTGAAAATTTCTTACCATCCCTAATTAGATGGGTTAGTACCATCCTGATGTTGTCGGAATTCCCTGATGGTTGTTCCACTGGGGATGCTAAGATAGTGTAGTTATTTGGTTATTTACTTAGGGGCTTCACCATACGAATAAAGGTGGTTTGGAACTAAATACCTCTAGTTGTATTCAAGTGCTTTTTTGTATTACACATGGTTAGTATTTGTATTTATTTTATTTTATATTGTACTAGTTTCCAGTATGAACTATTTAGATGTATCATTTAGGCACAACCATTTTATTCCTTTTTATGGATTTTAATAATAATATTGAAACATATTTTGGAAAATGATATGTGGTGTTTGTCAGTTTTAAAAACAGGAAAGCAATGATTTTTTATTATTATACGAAAACCCTAATTTTACATCATCATTTCAAAATAGTATTAATAAACTATTTTGGGAAAGGAAATAGTTGGATTCTTTGGATATATTTAGAATTCCTACAGAGCATTGCTGTTCTCTTGACTACACTATCATTCGGATTGAAGGTTTCATTTTTCTCAGTTTCTCTTGATGTAGTTTATCATTATCAGAGAAAATACGGTCTTGCGGGTGGTGTGTTCTGGGAGGTCACATAGAGATCATATGGCAGTGGTATACTTTTTCTTGTTTTAGCTTTAAATCTGTTTATTTTTATCTTGAAATTTAATACGTTGTCAATTTATTTGACAATTTTTTATTAGTTATTTTGAATTTTCATTATTCTTATTTATATATATTGTCCTATGATTTTTTTGTGCTAAAATCATTAAAAAGTGTGTGTCATTATTTCACATGTATTAGTGATCCATGTGGAGTTTGAGTACATGTTTTATGTTCATCCATGTTATATATTCTCACATGTGGCATGGATCACTACCATATATTCATATTAGGAATTGGTACTGGTTCATCATTCTGGTGGTTAAGCGCAAATATTTCTTTGTCTTGGTTTCATTGGATATAAGTGTGTCTTTTGAAATTAATGTTTTCCTTAACTGATTTTTTTTCATTCAAATAGTCTTACATTGTTAATGAATATTTTGAAATTGAAGGCTTATTGGAATAAAAATGTAGTGCTTTTTTTAAATTTTTATGTAAATGGACTAATGTGACCATCAGTACACTTTATGGACACTTCAACTTATTTGGGTATATGAGTGAAACCTTCTTGTAGGCATACATGGTTGGAAACAGATGATCACATGCGCAATAGTTCATTGGATTATGTGGGTGTTTAATTGAAATTTAATTCATTGAATTGATTTTCTAATGTTATTTAAAATGACTAAATTATTTTATAAATTTTAATTTGGATTAATGAGTGGGTTTTGGTGTTTGGTAAATTTCGTGTGTCATAATAATGTTTTATATTTTAAAGGCTAGGGTGGTTTTTAAAAATGGTTGTTTTGTTGGTCTTTGTATTTGGTTGGCTTTAGAGGTAGTTATTTTTTTCTGAAGCTATTTCTTTTTAATTATTCCAGATATTGATGATGAATGTGGTTTGGGTTTTATATTTTGCTCAAAATCATGGCCCAGAAAGGTCCCGAAATATTTCATAGTGTCATGACTAGTTCCTAGTCCTTCTCAAGAGTTGCCTATTTCTTGGGTAGAAGGAGGTCTGTTAGAGGATGTGCTCTAGATTGAGGATATTGAGTGTGTTTTCATGCCAGTTAAAACTCCCGAAGCTATCAAGTACATGTAGTTGGGATAATGTTTTAGGGTATAGCCTTGGACTAGAGGGAGTTTTTTCCTCATCATCGATGAATTTTGAGATTACGTGGGAAGTGTTTAAGACTGATTTTTTTCCAAAGGATAATACCAATGTATGTGAGGTTATGGAAGTTGGATGAGTTGCAAGATGTTCGGTAGAGAAAATGGTCAACGACATCATACATTGATAATTTTATGGTTCTGGTTCAATTTTTTTAGAGGAATCGTCAAAAAAATAGATAAAAACCCTATATTATCATGTTTTGTTGGTCATTAGACTGCAGAAAATGTGATATCATCCTATGGTACCAATTTTGAGATATTGGTGGATGATGCATTCATGGGTGAGTTAGTTTTTAGGTTATTAGTAGTGGTCTTTGGTTTTCATGAAGGATCCCTATATGGTGATTATCACATGACAGAGTAACCTATTTATAATGAGTCTCTTTTATTAGACCCAAATCCTTTATTATCATAATATTTTCTTGTATATTTCTAATGCATCCAGTTTGGAGACTCAAAGCCATCCTGTCACGATATTCCTAAAGATAACCATCATTGTGGTCATTTCAGTTATCTACATATGTTCTACATAAAGCATTTTCTAGAAAATAATTCTTGATCAGAGGATGTGCAGCCTGACTATGAGGCAAGAGAAGCATCCACTATTAGATCCACTCCTATAGGTATTGGGGTGAATCTTGCACACAATCCGGAGTTACTAGGGGTACAAGAATCCCATTTTTTGTTTTATATTTTTTGAATTATTGTTTTTCTTTTTTTTGTTCATAATTATTGTAATATGTTATTTCCATGTTATAATTCAATCTTATTAGCATATTTTATTCTAAATGCAGATTTTGGAATCGTTTGTTCACCTTTAATGACGTTTGACCTATGGATAAGTATGATTGTTTTTCATATGGTGTTGGTTTTTGTTTTGTGGGGCTCATTTGTTAAGTGTCGGGTTTTTGTGTGTGGGTTGGATAGTATATTTATTACTTTGATAAGGGTGGAATCATTTGATGGTTTTCACTCTTTTTAGGTGGGTTTCCCAATCTCAATGTCCCGGTATGCTGGGTTTCTTTGTGATATGTTCTTTTTTTGAGTCCTAGTTGTACAATAAATTTTATAAAGCTAATTGAATTTATTTATATTTGGATAAAAATTACTTAGTTTCTAGTTTCAGTAAGTTATGTTTTTGGTTAGTGTGAATAAGTAGGCTCAATTTAGGTTGGTAATTCCTTATTTTTCATCCCCTATAAGGTGGTGCATTTGGTTTTTCAGGTTTCTAGGGTATTTGAATTATTTTGGTGGGATGAACATTCTCATCTTATCCCTTCAATATTATGTTATGAAATCTTATTGATCCGTCTGGTGTGATATATTGAGAGAAATGACATCATGGGGATTATTTCCTTCCTTAGTTTTAATCGAGCATAAACATTAGTTTTGAACATCTTATAGTTTTGTGACATTCTGGGGGTAGAAAATTTTTAGGGGGTAGAAAATTTTCACAAGCCAAATGTAGATAGTCCACTATTTAATTATTTTATTTTTATTTAGTCTTTTTGTTGAGTTTTTTGTTTAGCTTGTGGTGAAACTAAATGGTTTTTGGAGTTTTTAGGGGGTTTTCAAAGTTTGGCATTTGTACGGAATGATTAGTAGAAAAAATGTGGTCTCGTCATGTGGAACCTCTAGGTTCAGTAATAACATACCACACTAGTAGTGCTTGACCATGATGTAGATCCCATGTAATAGTTCTTCAATTTATCATTGGTGAGTGTGAACTACATGCTTTGAAATATTATGATTCCAATCCATGTGGTCATGCAAGGTCATTAAAAATATGGAACCTATTTTCCCTCCCTACCCCTTAATTCCTAATACCAGGCCGGATCATCCCCTTTGTTTTTTGGGAACCAAGGGATCCTAATATCCCTAATCCCTTGCCTCTCCTACACCCACGACACAATATTTATGCTTTTAGGGTATGGTATTGGGTTTTTCATCAAATTTTCTCACTATTCTCTCATGTCGTCGAACTTTCATAGTTCCCATTCAATGAGATCTTATTTTTCCAAACCCTAATGTTTATAGTTTGTGTTTGGGTGGTTTCCACTTTAAATATAGGGTGTGACAATCATCGATGGGGCTCAGTTATCCCTTCCCTTGGAGTTTTGTTGCATGTACACATTCTAGATGTAGGTCATTCTATTTTCTCCATTCCAATGGAACTTCCTCGATTCATGTAATTTTAAATAAATTTAAAATATTATCTTTCAACCTTATGGAAGCCTTGTTTAATTTATTATAGAATTTTTTAATTTGATTGATTTGGTAAAAATGTGTTTTCATATAGTTTGTATGAAATGTTTGGGTTTAGGATCCAGGAATGTTTGTTGAAATTTCATTGTCCTTTTAAATTGATTTTTTGTGGTTTGTAAGAAATGGGAATCATTAATTATGTTGTGGTTGTTATTTTTTTTTGTGAACATGGTTTTTTGTGTACGACTTTTTAATGTTATGGATTGATGGATGGGATAAAATGACTTGGATATGGTTTTGTGTTCCTAAATGGACTGTTGTGTATTATTAATGATTGTATATGGAGGACTTGTTCTATAAAATTAGTGATTTTTTTAAATTGGTCTTGAGGGATATTTTAGACTTTTATCATGCCATTGGATGTTTCAACATCATTGGGTTCCTTTTGTGTACATATGGATGTTCATTCAAATAAATAAGGAACATTATTTTCATTTTTCCATAAAATCTTCTCATTCATAATTTCTCCATATCTTCATGATATAGTCCTATTACATTTGAAATGATATTTACTTATTTAAAATTTCTTTTAAAAAAAGGCATTAAATGTGATCCCAATGGTTTGGACCATATTTCCTTGAAACATGATTTAGCATGAGTTTAGAATTATTAAAGGCCCATTTGGTAATCATGTAGGGTTATGATGTTTGTTTGAATGTAAGGGCCCATTTGTAATTGTAAATATTAATGTTTTCTTAGTGTGATGTTTTGATTAATTAATTTATTTTTGTTTAGATAAAGTCCATTTGGAACTTCCAAATCATTGGTGATATTTGTGTTTTCTTTAAGAAACGATTCGGTTTTTGAAAATGTGTGTGGTCGGTTGGAAATATAAGGTGTTTAATGAAGTAGATTGAATGTTTATGTGTTATGGTGGCCCGATTGGCACATTGTGTTTATAATGACTATATAGATCTATATGTGGTAGAGTTATATGATGGATTTACCTAAATAGGTTATCACATATTTTTTTTCCTTTTTTGTGTAGGAAATTGTGGTTAGGATAGGTATGTTGAGTCACACATATGTTAGCCTCAAATTTACACTCTTTTATAACCACCATGGGATCATGGGAATCATTTTAATGATTGGGTTTGAAGGTATTTCCATCCCCAATTAGATGGTTTGGTACTCACATAGAGTTATAGACTTGCAATGATGGTTGTTCTGTTAGTGGGGATTGGATAGAGTAACCAGTGGGTTATTGACATATGTGGTTCACCGTACCTCGGCATGTGGTTCCAAAACTAGAACATCCAATTGTATTTTAGGGATTTTTAAGATCAACCCGGGATATTATTTATATTTATTCATTTTATGTTGGTGTACTATCTTCCATCCTTCATTTTTTAGTGGTTTTTTAGAATAAACCAGTTATTCAATATTATGGATTTCAATTATATATTGAAAACAAATTTTGGAAAATAATATGTAGAATTTTTGGTCTTTCAAAATGGGAATGAAATTTTTGTTTATTAAAATTTGAAAACAAAATTTTTATATATGTATTTGAAGAGACTTTTAGTGGAATATTTTTTGAAGTGAAACTCTAGAATTTTGTGTTCTATATTTTTCATTGTTAATGTGAATTTTTGTTCTCACATCAACTCTATCATTTTAGTTGCAAGTTTCATTTTTCACAGGTTCTCCATGTCTATAGTATCATTATTGGAGAAAAATCAGTCTTTTGGTTGGTGGTGATGAAGACGTCAAAAGAAGATCATTTGGTAGTAGTATAGTTTCTCATGTTTTAGATTTTATTCTATTTAGATGTATCCTATAACAGAATCGGTTTTATATTTATTTGATATTCATTTGTTAGTTATGTGGTGTTTTCATTTTTTTTTATTTATTTATCTGGTCCTAGTTTTTTTCACGTTTAGGTTTAAAATGTTACCACTTGTATGTTTTGATGCACTTTAATAGTTCTAACCCATCTGGATTGGGAGTTCCGTTTGGGCAATTTTACGGGTCGGCTCGGGTGACCGGTTCATGGACAACCTAGACTGTTTCGTGATAATAAATGGTTTAGAAGGTGTTAGGAGATGTGTTTTTTAGGGGTGGTATTTATAGGGTATGAGAGGGGTGTATTCTAGTTATTTTATTAACTAGTTTATTATTTGTAATAAATAATATGAATAGTTTTAACAAAATCACTAAATATTTTAATACAATTAAGCTGTTATAAACAGTTAATCTTTACATTATCCATATTTCAATAATGACATAAAATTCATGATTTTTTATTGTCAATTATTGTACTTTACTATTAAAAACTTTTATGTATTATATAAAAATAACAATGAAATCACCCTGAACATTTTTTAATATGTTGATTTCAAAAACGAAATATTTTTTTTGAAAATTATTTTCTAAATATGAGAAATTTGAATATCAATTAAAATAATTATTTATACAAAAAAATATTTATTTTTGAATTATAACTGATTTTATGACACAATGAAATGTTTATTATGTTCTCATTATGTTTTTATATAATCCTAATAAAACAAAACAACAATTTTTTAATACATTTTATGAAAATATATTTTCATTTAAAGCATCATACAAATTGTATTTTTTTGATTAAATATTTAAAACTTATAAAATACGAACACTTATATTATTATTTGTAGAATATTAATTTACTTGTACCATCAAAAAAATATTTCATATTTTAATTCATAAC
Organism: Viscum album; assembly: GCA_963277665.1. Lineage (NCBI taxonomy): Eukaryota > Viridiplantae > Streptophyta > Magnoliopsida > Santalales > Viscaceae > Viscum > Viscum album. The sequence goes on from OY728142.1 coordinate 457,312,947, forward strand.
TTTCCCATTTTTTTAACTTTTATAGGTGAGGTTATGAATCTATTATCTAATCTACAATTATTAATTGTCACATTTCTATTCCAAAAGTAATGTAACTATTACATTTTTATAGGATCCCTTAATTATAAAAATACCACTTATTATATTCATTCTTCATTGAAAACTTTTTAATCCTATTCTATATGTTATTTTATATGATTTATATTATATAGAATAATTATAAGGAAGGGAGTTTTCACTGATATAATTTTTTTTACAATTTTTATTTAATACTTATAAAATATCTATCAAATGGATTGTATGAAAATTAAATGTGATACATAATTATCAGACATATTTTTATTCAAATAAAATAATACAAAAATAAATTTTTTCGCTTAGTTAAATATAATGCAGCATGAACATTATTCATTTTAATTAAATGGTTGATTATATCATTAGATTATGTGACCAATAAAGAATAACATTAAATATAGATTGTTTACATATATGAAAACACTTTTAAAAGATGAATATAACATTTTTTGAGGAAAATAAAATTTTAATTTTGAATAATATTATTTCAAAAAAAAAATCCATTATTTTATGATACACACTCTCATTGAAAATTACTGTAGAAAATTTTAAATGAGGTTTGATGAAAAGAATTTTCATGATAAAAGGAATAATTATTCATGTAGTAAATAATAAAACAATGATATAATTCAAAATTTTCGTAAAAGAGTCCTTAATTGGAAAATGAAATGAAGAATAATTTTATTAATTTTTACAAAAACTAGGTGATTGAAAAAATAAATTTAGTAAAATTTTTATATTTTTAAAACAAATATAAAAAAATTATTACAATGAAATAAGGTCGGGGAGGAAAAAGGATCACAACTGTATATAAATTAAAGTATTTTCCCTTTAAAACATTCTTTTACTCTCATTTAGTGCCTATGAATATAAAATGACAATAATTTTGAAATTCCATAGAAATAACTTTTTTGTAAGAAAAAAGATGTGGTTTGAGAGATAAATATCATAAAATTCCTCCAATAGACACATATAAATAAACAACCCCAAATACTGATGACATTATTAAATAAACCCTTACCAATTTGGTAACCATTGAATTAGAACCCCCGTGAAATTAAAATCCTCCAATGAATCATTAAATTAAATTAATATAATGTGATTCATGTTTTAGCATATCAAAGAGGAAGTTTTCACACCACATGAAAGAAACTGTAGCAAAGGCAACGTAAAATAAATATTACTCAACGAAACAAAATTGAATTAGGAAACCCCATTCCTATAATTTAGTATGCAATTAATTTTTCTCATGTATATAAAACATGTATTGGTTTTTAATTTCATATAATCCTTATTTAAATATATTCACTTAGTAATATCCGATTTATTTCATTTTTTAACATCCCTAATATATTTATTAAATAATTGATGTCCATGGCATACATTTTGAGTACACTCTATTCATAATCAAAAAACAACATCAGTATGTAGACCATAGTCAATGGGGTAAAAGTAACATCATATAAAGAATTTTAATAAATAAATAAATATTCTATATATATATTATATATAATTTTATAAGCATCCCTGAATGGTGAACATTAATAAATAATCACATTGCATTAGTGAGTTGTTATTCAATATGTAAGAATGTGTGGGATTATGATTTTTAATTAGTGAATGAGAAAAATGATAAGTAATATATACTTCTAAAAAATAAATAATATTTTAGTAATATAATATATAATCATTTAGTGTATCATTATTATTACTCTTGTGAGGTTTTGATGAAAAACAAAACACAACACATTATTGATGGAATTGATTAAACATACTCCCAAACAATATTTTTATTTTACATACAATGATAAAGATGATGAATAAGGGTTGTTTGATGAACTAGAGATCAATTTTGAATACATAATATAATTCTACTTTTGTAAAATCATGATTAGTGTAGAATTAAATGATTTAAAATAAGAATTAATATAAAACAAACTCATTTAGACTTACACATATTATTTTTAGATCCACATTATTATTACAATATAAGAAATATTAGTAACTTATAAGGGGAATGAAAAAGGGACGAAGAAGTTTATAAGGATCATAAGAAGTTGTTTGACTATATATTGGTAGAACTAAATCATAAAAAATGTGTGATGAATAGATATGATGTTGTGTCTTTTTATAAGAGGGGGAAAGAATAAAAATTTGATTTTTATGAAAATTCAAAAATAATAAATATCATAATAATGTAAAGTGTAATTAAATAGAAAAAATTATTTTTATGGATCTAAATGGTCTAAATACCATTTAAAATTATATAATTGTTCATCTGTAATTTTTAACCATATATTATTGTTTAACCCTTAATTAACTATTTTAACCTTTACCATTGGAATTTTTTTTATTTAATGGATATTAATTCACATAAAATATTTACTGTTGAAAAAAAACATCCATGTATGATATTTTTATAATTTAAAATCTATCATTCCTTTTAATTATTTTTCAAATCCATTAATAAAATATTGGTTATCATTAAATATAATTAAAGTCCTTTTTTGGATAATTAGTTTAATTTGTCTTCAATGATATCACGAATACAATTAAATTAGAATATATTAAATGTTTTATTTATTTTTCTTCCTGATTTCATATAAAAATATTTTGATATTAACAATCATCAAAAAAATTATTTCCTAATTTTTTAAATAATTAACCGTGAATTTTATACTTCTAGAAGAAGCTATGTGTAAATGTTGTGTAAGAATTTTAGGTAATTATATACTGAAATATAGAATGAAAATTAATTTAATATCATAAATATAGTGTGTTAATATTCCAAAAATATTATGAAATATCACACTTTTTAATCCCATGATAATATGTTAAAATAATTCAATGAATTATTCTCAAAATTTGTGTTTATTATTTAAATAAAATAATATTAATTACATTATAATTAAATATTGACACAATTATTTGTATAATTGAATATTGGGTGAGGATTTTTGAACATAAATCTTCCAATAGATATATGTAAACATTTATTAATATTTTTAAAAACATATCACTTTGTTTCAAGCTTTAAATACTTGGTTGGACTTCATTAAGGTGACAATTATTTAACATAGTAATTATTCATAATATTATAAAATAAAATAGAAAAATTATCTAAATTATAAATTCATGGTACAAAATATTGAATCTTTTATTCATTTTGCAATTTTAATTGGTTTTATAAACATATTGTTATAGAAAATTGAAATCCATAATGGAAAATATTTTTTTGAAATTTTTTTTAAAACCAAACTGCAAAAAATAAAAAAGTTAATTATAATGTTGATTTCTATAAAATAAATAAAATTATGATTAAAAATGGAAATTATATTTCATTAAATTTATATATATAATATAATATTAATTTCAAATCAATCGGTTTAAAGAAAATAATAACAAACATGTCAAAATTACAAATTTTCATTATTTTCTTAAAAATAAATATTTTAATAAAAATATAAATATTTTAACATAAGACTAATATGACCATGATTACAGTCAAAAATTTTGATGGATCTATTGTTTGAGATATAATAATCCTAACACAGATAATTATTTAGGTAATATCTTATTATGTGTTTTCATAATGGGTTCAACAACTTTTTTTTCTGTGTGTGGATTGACTATGGGGGGAGGGGGTTAAGTATAATTATAGAATCATTAAAACATGGTGTACAATTTTTACCTTTTATAGAATCTCCCAATATTTCCCTCATTGATATCCATTTATAGACAAACTACAAAAAATTAAGCGGGAAAATGAGGTTTCGAACCAAAAGCCACTTAAGAAATCACCTTGGTTTAGAGGATGGGAGGTCGGGCTCATCGTAGTCTTATATGGGGAATTATTTCATTTTATAATACTCTATTTTACATATTTTATATGTTTTATATGTTTTCTAATATCATAGAAATATTGATATGGTATTAGTTACCTGAATTAAAATGCTCGAGTGTTGAATCCTTCTATACGTAGACGAGATTCAATTGAGTATATCATATATATGTATATGAGCTTTTCCATAAATTTATTATTATTTATCTGTAATGGTCATATTATTAAATTATTATGACATATTAAAAGATAATATATGGTTTACTAGAACCTAGGGAGGTGATTTATGTCTGGATTATGGGATTAAACCCCCATGATGTGTCCTACATACATAGTGTATAACAATGAATCGAAACACACATAGTTTGATTAAGTTTAAGCTGTGTAGTTTAATATCATTAATAAATGATATATATGAAGTTACTAATGAAATGTGTGTTGAGATTCATATTTATGAAGGAAAATAACATATCCTCCTTAAAATAGGAATCATTATCATCATATTTATATCTTCCCTTGACTAGATGATGGGAGCAGAGAAAAAAATTAATATCTATAAGGTTTACTTACTTTTCGTTTCCCAGTATGGTTATTACTTTAGTGAATACATGAATGTGTATTCTCTTATATTGGGGGAGTCCTATCATGTGAGAAAATGGGTATTACTCAATGTGTTTCTCTAAGATGTGGTAAATTTATTGTCATATTGTTATGGTAGTTAAATGTCCCTAAGCCCATGTAAGTCATGTTTTGGGGAGAGGGAAAAGTTATAAAAAGTGACCAATATCACCTAATATGGATATGAGACTTATTTAATGATTCTTCCCTAATAAGGTGTTTAAAATGGAGCTCATACCTTAGGAATGAATCATATGTATCAAAATTTTAGAAGGGAAAAAAATCCTTATAGTTAAATTTCATTCTCAATCCACTAAGTGATAAGAATGAATAATAAACCCATAATAGAAATAGGTTCCCATGGGATATAGTTTCAAAAATATTCATAAATTACACTAATTTGGATTCCCAATTAGATCTCAGGCCTCATGATGGTTTCATACATATCATATCTGGTATGAAACAATGTTCTCATAGTTCAATTATATTGTATCTGAATGTGTGTCCAAGTAACTAGGTTATCATGTATACATGTGTTTTTATGACTTTATTTAAAGGTTTGAAGGTTATTTTTATATAACATTGAATATTTTTGGGATTCATTCCTAACATTTATGAGAACTTGATGGTATGTCTTAGTCATTTGCATAACACGGATGGGGATTTTTAGAAATGTCTTTGTGTACACCGTATGATCCAGATGACCAAGTAGAGGTCGACCACATGACAAGGCTATCATGTCTATAGTGCCTCACATTATTTTAAAATATATGTTAGACTGATCCCACACTATTGAATTACTTTACCATGGGATCCATATTGTGACCAATACATGAACTTTCTATGGTGTTGCATGCTCAGGGAAGACATGTTAGAGGGATTTTTCATGGTCCATATATCCTCTCTAGAGGAATTCTCATGAAATTGATGAAATATATAAGAGGAATCAAGAATCTTGGATGAAATTTTAGAATAATTTTCATATATGGGTTGACTTGTTAAGTGTGGTAAGTGTAACATAGATGACTTGTTATGGTGTTTTTGTGTTATCTAGATGACATATTTGGGGTGATTTAGTATGATCTATATAGTTCATGAGAATAGCATGATGGATTTATATGTAAATTGGTTTATAAATATTTATCAAAAATCATCCTTCTATATTCCCATTATTTTGAAAATTACTCATTTCCATTCAATAATTATATGATTGAGTTATCAGTTTTCTAATTCAAAATATGTAAATTATTTCTCATGATCAATGTAGTGCACCACATGTCATTATCATAAACAATATATTGATAATGAGATATTTATATAAATGAAAACAAAACCCTGAGGTAATTCCCCTTGTTTTTCTATTTTAATACACCCGTGATTTGATTGATTTTAACATTGAGAAGTACTCTCCTGCTTCTGTGCACCCGTGCATGTCACCAATGTGTCATATCTGTTTTTGTAGTTGAGATGGGAAAAATTATAGGTCAGAACATCAAAGATCTATTTCTCTTTTCCTGGAGGGTACATTGAAGATATGGAATCAATTCAGTGGAGGGGTATCACATCGCGTGCGTTGAGTGATTCCTAAAGGGACATACATGGAATCATCTATTTGTATCCTGACAAATAGAAAACATGGGAAGACTCAATAATTACCATTTTAATTATAACTATCTATTAATGGTGTTATGTTTCATAATCATTCTGATATTGGAATGTTCCATTGAGATATCAGGTTCCTATGTCAGAGAGTCCTCCTGAGACCAAGCTCATATCAAATAGACTTTCTTCATGAGCAAGGGATAATTTTCTAGGACCCTTAGTGTGATTCTCTAACCATGTTAGAGGTTATTCATAACATGAATCTATCATTTCAACTGATATTCAATAGATAATCACTCATGTCAATGATACCTTCATGTGATCATTGTTTAGTTTCCTAGAGCCCTTCATGATCATGTTATTATATCAAATGATATTTTTGTGATCATACAGGGAGGTCAAATGGACATCATTTGATCCATGAGTTGGCCGGATGAGGTAAAAAATAAATTCTCAGGATAAATATAGTAAATTTACATTACACGAGTCTTCTTACTTCTTCATATTTTATTCGTTATTTTCAAAATGGCATGGAATTTTCCCATTTAGTTTCTATCAGGGAATAACAAAATCATTAATGTATCTCATGATGGGGAAATAGAAATGGCATAGAGAGTAACTGAATTTTTTTGGGATACATTACATGATTAGTGATTGATTGTTTGATAGTATGTGGGAATTTCCATTTAAATTCACCCCACATGTCTGTGGTGCATCGTAATAACAATGATGGATCATACGATTGTTTTTTAGAACATTCATGGAAAATCTCACTACTTTTTTATAGTTTAGTGAAAAATCAATGATGGATCATACAACAACATGCACAAAATTTGATTTAAATTTTAACATAATTTTTGTGGATATTTAGGTTCATCCCACAATCGAAAAAATGTATCAGAAAGTCCTTCCCTGTTAATGGTGACATACCCAATGTCTATCACATAGCATGGGAGATATGATGCTATGGATATCAGATGATCATTGAATTGATCTTGTAAGTCATATGATCCCATAATGTGATAATTGAAAAAAATAGTAGAATAAATATTTTCCCTCATTTAGATTTATTTATTCATGTTACATATGTGATTTTCAATCATCTATCCGTTGACGTGTTACATGATCAGTGGAACTTGTCCTAAATAATTTACATGATCATAAGGGATTTGGAAAGGGATTCACAATAATGAAGAATGCTATAGAATAGTGATTTGTGTGATCATATGGACTCCCAAAATGGGATTGATTTGGTCATTATTATATCACTCAATGATCATAAAATGACAATGATATGTTCATAGGATCATAATATAACTTGTCCTATAGTTCATATGATCATGTGTCCTCCTCACCAGATCCTCATGATTCCTTATTTCTTGACCAATATTATTCAATAGAAAATAATAAATATTATTCATGTATTTCTTTTATTATAAGTATTAAAATATTAATTTGGTGTGCCAATAAAACACCCTTAGTAAGAGATGTTTATATGGAAACGTTCTTAGCTCTGATGAGAGTGAATGCCAAAATATTTCTCTAAGGGTTCCACTGATTGGTGTACATCGCGTTTTTTGTCCTTCTAAATGTCCATTGGTATTCCTCATAGCATCCTATATATAATATATTGATAGATCCTTTCTTTTAACACACTCCATAGTATCCTAGATCTCTTTAAACCTCTCATCTAGCATTACTTATCCAACATATCCATTTACAAGACCAATACAAAATATATTTACATGTCATTAGATCATGAGACCATGAAACATAACATATTAATATAAATGAATTTCTTATCTTATATAGTAATAATTTTGTGATAATTTTAAAATACCACGATGCTTGTTCACAACTAAATAACTTTCAAATGGGTGTCCCTTGATATTTTTGCATCAATATGTAATCATGTTATCATTACGTGGTTCATGGGAATGAATATTGGTCATTGGATTAAATGTTTCACAATTAATCATGATGTGACGATGTGATCCATTGGGCATGTGATTCATGAGACCTATACCAGGTCATGAGATCAAAAATCTATATGTGGTTCATGAAATTCACAATATGTAATCTATGCTATGCACCAAATTGGACAAGAATCCATTTACATATGAAATTTAATTCATTCACCATATATATTGATTTCTATTTTTATATTCCTTAAATAAAAAAAAGACACATGAAAGTTGAAATTTTATAATTTCATTGTCATAGGTGTGGACACCATCAATCATTTCGTGATAGAGTCATCACAAAAAAATCTCAATGATGGGATTCAGATAAGTAATGTTGAATATCATCAATCATACGTCCAATCTCTTTATTGGATTATTCAAAAAAATTAGGATGCTATCCTTCTATTTCATTCATTTATTATTCATTTTTATTGGGACTTAAGGAACCAAGAATCCTTTAGATATAATATATTTTATATAGGAAACTTTGTCACCGGGGAAAAGTAGTAAGATAGTTACATAAAAAAGTTTATCCCAACTGAAATTCGGAGGAACCACCATAAATCTAATTCAAACATGCATATGTATGCATAAATCTACATAACATTTGGGGTTCATATAAATGACTAACTGGGACCTCAAATCAAAGGGGATATTTGGGATCGATTGTTGTTGGACCTTCTAGATGTTGTATACCCCTTCAGAATATTACATGGATCTGAAAAACATTGGAATGTCTGAAGCATTATGTTTATCCAAAACCATTTAGTACTATAATAATGGATGTATTGAAGACATTTCCCTCAAATGGATTCTATAAAAAAATAAATTTCATCTGATGCAAGTTAATAAGTGAATCTGTCTCTCAAATGTTAAGAAGGTTTGAAGCATAAAACTTTTAGGAGCCATGATTGAAATTTTTATCTCTCTATCATCCTTATGGGGTGATACATAGAAAAACTGAACTATTTCTAGTGAATGGATTGAGATTTCATAGAAGGACCATTGGTGGTACCCCCTTCATGTGTAAGTTAATCCATATATGATATGGGAATCATATTTTAAAAATAATTTATGTTCTGAACTCAGAGGTTAGTGGAAAAGAGAATGTCCGAAAAATTGTTCATGTAGAAATGGGGGCACTTACTATCCCTTAGATAAATATAATTCATTTACAACTGGTGGTGATAAATTATTAACATCATTAAAAAATACATTAATATGTATAAATTTATTTATATGTAGCAAAGTATTTACATTATCCCAACAATGTAGAAGGGTGGAGTAACAAATTAATGGAATATGAAATCTATTTTTATAGTGTTTCAGTATGGTGAGGCCCATAAAATTAATGGAATAGGAAATTAGGGGGTTTTTGATTCATTATGTACACTTATACTTCATACATGATTTAATTCCCAAATGTAAGAAGACTAAAAATTATGGGGGTAGCGCAATGGATTGGGCTTATATTATTTCAATCAATTTGCGCGTTATCTTTTACCATAATTGATTGTAGCATTCACTTGGAAAGGTATTGAAATTTTTATTTCGGTCAACAGTTTTAGTGCATTCAACGAAAATGTATTTATACTATACATGTTTGATATGGAAATTCTCAAATGGTGGATAATGAGTTCTCATTGATGTTTACAAAATAGGTGAATCAATTTCATTTAAAATTTCATAAAAACATTGGTTTTATCTATTTGTCTCAACATTTCAGTGATATTTGTATCCAGTAAAACCGGAATAATAAATTATCAACTTCAATAATTATGAATGAAAAGATTCTACCAACCATCGAAGACAATCTATGGCCAATAAAGAAACTCAATTCATGTAGACTGACAAAATCATAGAAAACTCACCAAGTGGTGAGACATTTATCATCAATTTTCTTATAATAATAAGTGTAAAATTGTACAATTTTGATGAGTTTGGTAGCTATGAGAAATGCCATGTATTTTAATTATTTTTTCACTATGTTTTAAAAATATAATTTTTGGAGTGATGTGAACATTGATGCTTATATCTGGGGGATATAATTTACAAAAGATATATTCTTGGAAGGATTTTTAGGTGTAACATCACCTATATGTGTATCCATAAAAAACTAGTCCACTGAGGTTGAGGCATTCCATTGATACCTCAATGAAATGATGGGAAAATTTAATGCTTTAATTAACCACTCTTAAAAACATATATATTACATATAAATATATGAATATTCATTACATAAATTAAAAAAACTAGTTAAAAATGTTTGCTACAAGTGTATTTCGAATCTTATATATATATAATATATGTGTAGGGTCTGGGATTTATGTGCCTCCCAAGGAAGCCCTTAACCTAGTTTGTCACATAATTTCAAGTGTATTTCCCCAAATTCTATAGGCTACAAACTAGTATTTTGGGAAAATGTGTGATATTGGGGAACTATTCCATCATTAACAGATTTTGCACAGTGGAAGAAAAATAGTATACTATAATGGAAGTGGTAATACAATACAATATAAGTAAATTGTGTAATACTGAGAGTATCAACAAACTAGAGAACATATATAAATCATACATGACACATGTGTCTAAGAAATTATCCAAACAAGTCAAAATTCTATAAAAATCATATAGAAACCAATGTACAGAGAAGACAGTAAACTCCAAGAGCATAATAATCCTTATATTCGTCTCATTCTCTCCAGCTCTATCAACAATCAAATAACTGATGGTGAAAGGTTCTTACACTTATCTATACCTATAACCATATATTCTATTTGGGTCAAAAAGCGTCACACAAATAGGGTTTGAAAAAAATCCTAACAAGTAACTAGAAAAAGACATGTGCCAAACTGTCAGTGAATATATATAGTTGGTAATATGAAGAAATTAAGAAATAAACATGGAATTACTCAAATGAAAAATATTATAGTTGAAATTACATTCATTTATTTATTATTAAATCCATTGATTCATTTAATAAAATTCATCAATCCTAAGCACTGTATCCCATGTGTAATAGTAACAAACCATATTTCTCATAAAACCACCCAACAACCTAGTAAAACCGAGTCCAATCTTGTTTATTGTCTTGAAAAACCCTCCAAAATAATTCAGTTATTAAATCACAACCCCCATTTGGAATTTTCACATAGTTTAATCCCCATGTTTGAACATAAAAAAAATTCATTAAAATAAAGACCATGTTGGAACACTCTCCTGGTATAACCCATTGTTCTAACTTAGAAATAATAATTTACAAATGAAAACATGGGCAGCTATCCTGGTCATTACACATAGGTCCTCATAGAATAAACAAATCATAAATGTCCACCTTGTAATATTTCACAGTCAATAACACTGGGTAAATATCTACCCCTATGATCTCATGATACTTTATAAATAAACATGGAAAATCATAGAGTTTTCTTGGTGCAAGGATCTCACGATCCATTAGAAAAATTGCACAATTATCATATGAAAGCTAAAAAAGTAATATATATCTACTACATGTGTAAACAATCATAGATAATACCACATCAATTTCATATAAAAAAATCAACTCAACCCTAATCAACCATGGAATAGAAAAAATATATGAATAACATGTATTTTAGACCAAATAGAAGTAAACAATCAATAAAGGGGAAAACGCCCATTGGGTGTCCCAAAAACAAGGTAACTAAACTTATGCATAAAAAACTACCCAAAATTAAACAATAAAATCGTAGAAGGTAAAAAATATGGATAGGTTCCAAATTATGAAATACACCAATCATAGGTATACATCAATTTTAGCATATAAAATATAATAAAACACCACGAAAGGAAAAATCCACTTATCTTGATGTCTGACGGTCGATACTCTTGAATACCAGCCCATGAATTTGCATAGATCTAGAACAAGGTGAAAATTTTAAACCCCAAATAACCCATGATAGGGAATGAATCTGGGGAAATTCTCTAAGGTAGTTGAGAACTCACTGGGGGGATTCCAAGGCACCCAGTGGAGTCTTAATTAGTGCTCAAACAGATAATTGGGAGGTGTTCGAAGTCCTTCATCCCTTCATTCGTGATCATGTATGATCCACTGTCAGAAGACGATGTTTCTAAGGGTGAGTTGAAAGCCTTTTTCAATTTATAAATTAAAAATAAAACTACATTGCATGTTTATGAAATATACACACCGTGTAGTGGCCTTAACTAGACCATACCTTAAGTGGTCTTCCTTGTCACCACACATCTAGATACTCGGCTGTTACACAATCAATACTTATATCCAGTACATGGTACCCAAGTACACAACATGTAATCATAAGTACGTGGTGTGTACTCTTAAGTACACAATGTGCACATGGATAATTCAAATTTCTTCCCTTTTTCCTAAAAACAACCCAAAATACATATCCTTACCGGAAATAAAGAATCTAGTTCTTAAAAACATCCCCCTAAAAGAAATTCGCCCCTGAATTTCCCATCCAATGGTGTAGAAGAAGAAGCTTCGACCAATAATGGCCACTATGACCACATATTGGCCTCCCTCTCCTATGTATCATCCTGTAATCACCCATGCTACGATAACACCCATAACAGTGGAACAGACTATCCACAATGAACCATCATACTATGATCCTCAATTCCTATAGGGAGCTCCTCAAAGGATGCATCCACATCCATCTCAACCTCCTCGGGATGAATAATTTGATGGGTCTGAAAAATAACGTCATAGGTGAGAATAATGAATGACATCTTTCATATCCCGGTACCTCTGATCTAACTATTACAGATAGGCATCTATATTGACTCTATCCAAATCCTTAAACAATTTGAGGTATCTTTGTGAACGTTTTCCATGTCAACTTGTCCTCTTATATCCCAACATTAGTGTCACAGGTAATAAAACCTAATCCACTACCTCGAAGTCCAGAGGCCATCACCTTCGACACGCATAATATTTCTGCTGAGACTATGCAGTAGCGACCCTCATTCAAATCAACTCTACATGCTCTGTGGTATATTAGAAAATAGGACATCCTAGCATACATGCATCCCTAGTCTCCAACTAATATAGTGGTGACTGGAAGGGCATACCTTACTAATCCTTATAAGGTGTCATTTGAATTGTTTCCCAAAATTTGTTATAGAAGGAAAAAACCAAGAGGGTAATGTATCCCACCCAATAGACCCCAAAATCAAAGACACATGATCGAAGCATGTCCACCAAAACCTGAATCATGTGATTTGAATGGCCATCAGTTAGGGATGGTTAGTAGTACTGAGATGTACATGTGTACCCAGAGACCCAAGTATTCCCATTAAGACTCGAGATGTAAACTGATCATCCTTATCTGAAATGATAGAGCATAGAACCCCATTAAATCATAAAATCTATAGTATGTACAACCTTCCCACATCATTAACATATTAGGTTTCCTTGATCGATAAGAAATGTGAAACATTCATGAGTAAGTCAACAAAAAACCATATAGAATCATTTCTTATAGGAGACCGTGGTAAACCTATTAAAAAGTCCATCGTGAAATCATTCCACTTTCACTTGGGAATGAGTAATTCTGGTAAAATACCATCTAGTGGTGGGTTCTCCACCTTCAACTGCTTATATGTGGGACATATCATAACAAAACCAGCTACATCCCTCTTTATACATGGACAACATTAATGATGATGAATATAGTGGTACATCATTGTGACACCCATATGAACTACCAAAAATGAGAAATGAAAATCTCACTTCAACTCATCATATATGCCTACTAACACCCAAAAAAATCCATGATAACCAAAACCCAGGTCAATCATTGAAAAAACACAGTCTACTCATAGCTGATCAAAGAGATCATCAATACTTTACAAGGGATATCTCTTCCTGACCTCATCTAGTACAGCTTCCAATAATTGACACAGAGTCTGAGCGTACCGACCTCCTTATTCCCAAAAAATATAGGTGATTACAAAGGGGAATTACGGTTTCAACTAAAACCCCTTAACTAAAACTCAAATAATAGTTTCTTGAACTCTTATAAATATAAAATAGCCATCCTATAATGAGTAATGGACACCATTTCATCTCCTGGAATAAGATCAATATAGAAATCAACCTCATTCTCCTGTGGTAAATCTAAAATTTCATTTGGAAAGACATCTCTGAAACAATCTACCACTGGAAAAAATTCTATCTATGAAGTCCCCAAGTCATACACATATAAAATAACAATATGGGCCGTAATTCCACCCAAACCAGGATGCTCAGGTACAACTATGCTCACCTGGACATCCCATTTGACATTGTGTAGAAAATATCATACCTATGGTGAGGTGAAACTCACAATGTAATGATACTAGTCAAAAAATGCCGGAAAAGAGTCCAAATTGTCTATTCTGAGAAGGAAATTGAAGCATTCCATCTCTAAGACAAACATTTCCCATATTAAGTGACAACCACCAACCTCAAGTGGGAACTCATTAAACTGACGTACACTAACCATCCAAATCCCCAATAGAGTGTCTAGCATTATAATATCATAATAATTGATGATACCGATCCCAAGGCCCTCCACAACAATAACAGATACAAAAATATGAGAATCACTTCTATTGAAATGAGATGAAGCTAAAACTAAGGCAACAAGAATCATACATCAAACTATAGAGGGTTCAGAATCCTCCTCTTGTAGGGTCTACTCCATCAAAATGTCTGAATTGTACCATGGACTAGTGACCTTTCCTGACTACCTGAAGCTAATAAACCTTGATTTCATTGGGATCCAATCATATGGCTACCATTACCATGACCAAATTCTTGGTCTGAATGTACTGATTAACTATAGTTCCTTGACTTCTATGAAACTGGGGGTCCTAAACTTGAATGTGGAGTTAGGATATATCCCCTCTCACTCACTACTAGTGATAACATATGACAAAAAAATTAATAATGACCCATCCTTCCACAATATCGGTTATCAACGAGATCTACCGAGCATTGAGGTATCATGTTCCCACTCATCCCGCATTCATAGAACCTTACATCGATACCTAAATATACATCCTTACTATAAGAGTAACTATGTAAAGGTTCCTTTCGGTTCTACCTAGTATCAAATGAAAGAGTAACAACCTCGGATGATGAACAACCATGTCTTGCATCACCAAAATATCTCATATTATGCTCGTTAATCTTCCATAGTTGGGGTGGGATGTGGTGTTCCTTAAAAAGACAGTATCATCATCATGAAGCCTTCACATAACTGCATCTCAACACCAACATCTGGTATAACAGCTAGATCAAGATGGCCATGATATGAGGATCTATTAGTAGTCCCTGATATACCATTTCTAGTGTTTGATCATCACCATGTACATAGGGTACAACCGAAGGTAGTCTTGGTGGCCTGACTCTTCTAGTTCAAGCGCACACCCTAGTTTAAGATCATTAAATAAAACAACATAGAAGTGAAATAATGTAACTAGAGAAATAAATAATTCATTTTTTACAAAACAGTGTTATAGGGCGTGTAGAACCACTACACGGTATGTTCCCTTAATCATTAACATGGGTGTGTACTCCTGCCAACCTGGTCATGTAACACCCATAGACATGGCGTGTTCATCTAGCTAAACAGAGTGCACATTAATTTCCCCTATTTCCCTGGTACTTATAAAAGATGAAAACTACACTGTTTTAATGGAGTACCACAACATGATGTGTCACCCCAGACACAACGTGTACCACTTAATTTCCATTCCCCAGTTTCATTAGTAACATGTCCAGATAGAAGGTCGATTAATACCCGACATGTATGATCTTGACACGATGTGTAAATCCCAATTTTCATCAACTCGTGTTGGTAGTCAAATTCCCTGATACAGGGTATTTATAACATGGAATGTACTCTAGGTACATGTATTCTTCCACCAAATGTCTATCAACACTGTGTCTCTCCTCACATTGTTATTCCCACAGTCAATAACTACATGACTTGTACATATGGTACCCAAGGTGTACTAAAGAAAAACCATTTCTTCTGGAATAGAATTACACATGGCTTGTATTTATAATATCACATGTTTTGTTGTCAGGGTTTCATGACAGAAATCCTCCAAAACAAATTGGGAACCCATAAAAACATAAAAAAATTCGGAATGCATGCCATGTTCCTATTGATGAGATCCCAAACTCCCCACATATCAATGATTGGAATCCTAAATCATATCATATTAATAGAATTAACATAATGTTAAAACATGTTCCACCAAATTATGATCCAAGAGGGCCCATAACAACATAGGGTCAAAATCATGGAATCCATCCAAATGAAACAAAACATATACCGATACCCTATCAAAAATAGCAGGTATTTCCATCCTGACATCTATCACAACAACGAGATTATCAAGCACAACATCTATCACAGCAGCATGAAATAATTAATTAACCCTAAATGGCATAAAATGAATGAATGACATGTGATATCTAGAAAGTTCTTTTATGATGAATGATAAGTAATACCCTCATCTCATTAGCATTAAATATAAATAGAAACAAAATCTTATTAATCATATCCACATAAAAGAAGTGAGTCACCCAATTTTCAAATCAAATCAACTGTAAAAATTGAAAAACTAGATAAATTGATGTATATGAGGTAACATGGATTTTACCAATACATGAGTTATTTACTCTTAGTTAGAACATATTAAAAACTACACATTCAATCATATCTGTGTCCATTGGATCACAATATTATGGCAAAGATGGAATGAAAACCTCTGATAATACCACTTAATAACATTTTAAATAGGAGTACAACCAAAGGGTTCCCCTAAACCAGTTGGTGACATAACCTCAACCATGTTTCCCTACATTTCAGTGGATTACAACATAGAAGAAATTAAAAAAATGTAATATTTTTGAAAATATAACTTCATTGGAAGATTATAAATGGTGGAAGAAAAATATTAAACATTAACGTAAATAGTACTACCTTAATAAAAATTTAAATAACGATATATTGATAGTAATAAAAAAATTATATCACATACCTAAATGATGCATGTCACATGTGATTAATAAAATATCCAATCAGGTCACAATGCTATAAATTAAACCCATAACCTAAATGACATGATGAAATGATGGTTAAAAAGGGAAATGTTTCATCAATCCACTATCCTAATCAAAAAGAGGGGCCAAATACTACTTATTGATAGAATTTTTATATTTTATTTTTTTAATCATGAGCTATGAGTCGTAAATTACATTTAGGTCAAAATTATGTTATTGTTGATCATTTTCATATAAAGAAATGAGGGATTTTTATTCTACCTCATTATTAGTTAATCCTTTTGAATATGAGATGTATTTGGGAAGAAATTTAATTTTCCATGTAAAAAATACATTCCCAGGACCAACTGATTTGGTCTTTAATTTTCCATTCTATTTTCAATAATACATCAGATAGAACCATCAAAATACACATCCCATGTCCCAGGAGTGTCACAGACATAAAAAAACACATCATTTGAATTTTCGATGTCTAATGTTGAGGTTTTTGGGGCAAGATGTTCTGGTAGGAGTTCATTTATAGCAAACCCTTGAACTATCATTTTGGACCTAAATAAGATGAATTATTTTTTATACAACAACTTCCCATCCCATCAAACACCTATATAGAATATAGTGGCCAATGATGTAATTGATATTGACAATACATGAGGTAAAATAAACATCATTATACATCATTAAATGTATTAAATTATTATATACAAAGGATTTTGTGAGGCAGGTCTTCTTGATATCATAATACTGATACATAGTACCAGAATAATTTTAATGTTGTATTAAAGGCAATTTTCAATCACTTCATCATTTTTCTGAGTGATGGGAGCACTAATAGATCATTCCTTAACTATAACATATAATATATGTAGATTTCCATCAAATAGTGTAATCAACACTAGTGGGACCAATAAGTACTACATACGATTGTTGAAGGCTTCATCGTAGTTATATTCTCATCCACAATCTAATCCAATTATAATAAACATAGTGATGTGGGGATATTTTATATCTTTGTTAGTTATGAAATTTTGAATTTATGAAATCTTCCCTTGGATCCCCCTTAATAATTGAGTATTCTGAGGGGGTCACATTTCTATTATTTCACTATTATATTCTGAGTTAACCTCAATTAAATGTGGCATTAAAAATTTCTATGTAATTTCCCTAATGTCACACTGAATGTTAACATCAATGATTTCATCTTCAAATCGTTATTCTATAACAATATGATAATTATTTGATGATATGTCAGGTGATCACATCACTATACTGATTTAACTTATAGGTCATCAAAATAACATTTTGTTATTCATCCCAAAGGACATGATGATATGATTCATGGAGAATTGGTATGTAGCGGTGCAATTATTTACTCAAAATTGAATGACATTGAAGAAAGAGAACCCACTAGGTGATCAAAATATAGATTATTATTTTTCTCTAGGGGCTATCTATATCTAATTATACCCTGAATACTCATCCATAGGGGAATGTGATAGTAATCAAGTTGTATCAATGAAAAAAAATTCTATGATTCCAAATGTGAAACATTCATTTCTGTAGTGTCTAATAATATCTATAAAATTAATGAATAACCATAACAACAGGTTCTTTCTCCTTACGGGTATGATGTTGGATATCCAATTGGGTATTATACATCCCAGAAAAATATGCCTTTGATAAATTTTTAAAAATGTGATTCTACTTTGGTAGAATGAGAGGCATGATTTATCTTGGATTCGTTATTGAAATCAATATGGTCAATAGGTAAGCCTAGTTGGTGTGTAGACATATCTAGGATTAACTTAGAAATTTAAGAATAATTACAAGAGAACATGTATCTATTTGAATTTAAAATTTCAATATACATATACTTATCTTAGAGATTCATTCATTAACTAATCAATATAGGTTACATGTCTTCTTTTGTTCCTTGGTTCACCTGTCTGGGCCTGTCAGTGGTGGTGAAGATTCCTTCCTCAAATGCGGAATGGTAATTCCCGTGTTCATCATATTAATCATTACTCTCAGTGACTGTGGAGTAATATTCATACATGGGGGGGGGGGTAATATAAGAACATATATGACACTATTGAGGTATGAAAGGCCATGGGTATTGAAATTGGCCTCCTAAACTACTAGAATCACCATAGAGATATTACATATCTTCTTGATTTTTTTATGTTTCTAGTAAGGATAATAGGATCCTATATGTCTATAATTATATCTTTTACATCAATTAGGTTTATGGGTAGCACATAATTTTATTCGAGCATACACAATAGATTCATAGGGGTGGTCCCCATGTAATTGGGAATTATAATCTAAATACAGTCATCCACTATTTTTTTAATCCATTTTCTAGAAACCTTCTCTAACATGAATGAATTAAAAATACTTGATGTGGGTACTATCACAATGTATTATATCATCCTTCCCATAATAGTGTATTTAAATAACATAGGAATTTATTAAATATATCATTGATGACATGGCCTTCCATGTGGAACATTATATATTATATATTACTAGATTACCCTAAATTCAACGTTATAAGTGAGATCCCCAAAAGGAGACTTGATCATGATATTCTCGTTACTCCTTTTCACACCATTATTGTACCATTGAATGGTTATATTTTAAGAGATAAATCCACCATAATATTACCCAAATGATATATTATATGAATGAAGATATTTTTTATCCCAGACCCATTGTCAACAATAACACTTTTTATGTTTACATTGTGGAGTTCTAATAAAATATATATTGGTTCAATATGTCCCTGGATAAATTCATCATAGTCATGGTCAGTGAATGAAATGGTGACATTCCTTTTTAAGGGCATAATCACCACACAACGAACCATGATTATAGAGGCTTTTGTTTAGTAATCACAACTGTTATAAAGGGAATTTATGAATACATCACTATGTTAATTGGAAATATGGTTAGAATCAATTATTGAGAGTTTTTTTGCTCAACCACCAACTATATAATATTTTCATACTATTGTATTATAGTTCTATACTTCTGAATTAGGAGATTCTATTTATTCGATGGATTAGAAGTTATGGTGTTTGAGAATGATGGACTTAGTTCTTGAGAAGTATACTAAGGATAATATACTACAACTGTTTTAGGTTTTTATGTCATTACACTTTGTTTTGGATGATTAAACAATCAAATCACTACTAGTTGGTAACATACAATGACTAGGATTTGATGAACACTGGAGGGATCCAAGGTGAATTAATTCTTCTATTGGGATTTCTGGAGTTCTCCCACATGGGTATTATCCACATATATGGATTCCATGGGTATGACAATGAAATAATATGTTCGATTAGTCCTATGTCATCCCCTGTATCCAAGGCGTTTACATCTACATACTATATTTCCCCATCCAGGTATGGGTATCTCATATTTATAGGAATATTTATCATCATGTAAAGGATCTATAAGTGGAAATAATTAAACAAAATGAAAAATTATCTATTAATATAAAGTGGGTTTTTTCTATGTACACACTCGTTCTTCGTATGCTAATGGAAATATTTCTTTTTGAGTTTGATCTTCTACGGGATCTGTATATAACTCTTTATATTATGTATCATTATTATTTCATTGATTATTTCATCGACCATGAGTTGTAGTCAATTTCACCTCCCTTGGGTATGGGATCATTGTTGGTTTGTGAATCGATTCTCTGACAGTGGAATGATATTTTATAAAATCGTTCAAATCATTTAGAAATCAAACATACATCCTTTAATTAAATTTTTTTTATTCCATTCATACTCTTCTTTAGCGGGAGAGAAAGTAATATATGTCAAATATTATGTTTAATTATCTAGCTTTGTCAATCCAGAATCACCCATGTTTTGTGAAATTTTTAGAAGAAATATTAATCATGGCTGTTGTGACCCAGCCTCCAATTGAAATTTTATTAGTCCTAATGATTTTTGATATACACATCATTTGTTTTCCTTAGAACTGGTATATTCAGAATGTTATTTTACATGTATTTATGTAAATAACTAGTGACCTTATAATTTTAGAATGAATACACTTTATTAATATATTATTCAATCCATGGGTGACATTGATCTAGTTTTTCGTATTTCACTATAGATTACTTTGTTGTTCTTTCCAGTCGATATGTGGATATAAATGATTTGGGGTTGACTTGATTTGATAAATGAGCACTATTAAAAGATTTAGGGTAACATTAGAAATATATTTTTTACCAATCATTTTGTACTATGTTTAGGGAATGGATTGAGATTTTACACAGTTCCTCTTATTTTAATATACAAGGGCTTTCTCCATTTCTGAATATTCAAAGAATCAACATTGGTACCTCATCGAGATCAATGGTGATTATATATAATCTCAAATATTTTGAGTATATAGTTACATTAGTTTCTATTTTCATATAGGTTTATTTATTGAATTAGATAATCCCTTTAATTTGGTGATAATGCCTAAGCCTCTAATTTTGTTCATATTTATACCCATTTTTAGGGAAAAAAATTGTTGTTTTCCTTAGCATGGAGCTGAGATAATAATGGAATTGATGAAAAATGTATTATTATCCCACAATGGTATGTTTGGAAGGCTGATTTTTAAAATAAAGGATACTACTGTCAAATTTTGTACAACACATCTTAGTCTACTCTCCTCCTACAAGTATCGAGGGTGCATCATCAAGATGCATTGGAAAATTAAGTGAATGAGATGTAAATCTAGATCTAAGTTCCATGGAATGTTGAGAAGGTAGTATTTCAGATATTTGGTGGGTCTATGTTTCATCAAACCCTTCAGGATATGACTTTTCATGAGATTTACGAGGGCATACCAAAATTCCATGGATTTCATTCCATTAGTCTGGGATACAATTACATTGATTAGTTGTTGAGAGACCAATTCATGGACAACCTCCCATATATATAAGTGATATATTATTAATGAGGTTGCCATTTTTTCATATCCCACCCTTTATTGGTCAGTTATATTACTGAATGATCAACCAAACATATAAAAGGATCACTTCGTAATGGATATTAGTTGCAAAAATTGTTGACTTCAAAATTTATGTAGACCATTTTTCATGATCTAATGATAGTAGAAAATTAGTTTTTCCTCCCACAAGTATATTTTCTCTCAAATGATATGTGGGATAAGGCATATACATTATGTATAATAACGATTCATATCATGAATATTTACCCTATGTAGTTCCTCGTTGATTTTTTATGATATTGTGTCCCATTCTCATATTATGCAATACATTCATAACAAAATTTAATTTCAGCACATCTAAGTGTTAAGGGATTGTATCTATGAATTTTCCTTAATCCTTATCATGTTGCTTTATAGAGGTATAACTATAAAATTTGGAGGTTCCATGTTATGCCTCCTTCGCTAATTCAATAAACATGCAGTGTAACATCCCAGGTAAATAGAGAAATATGATATATTCATACTTATTAATGTATTTGAATTAAATATTAATTTTACTATAAAGGGGGATTCTATCTTTAATGGAGTTCCTGATAAGAAACAATGTTTTTCTTTGAAATCGTACGTTGCCCACAACATGGAGTTATACTGAAAAATAACGTAGTAAAATAATATTATTTTAAATGGTAGTTAATGACTATCTTTTCTAATGGTTGGAATGAACAAAACTAACTAAAATGTAATTATACACGTTTTTTCAATATTTTTACATTTATCAAATAAATTTTATAGTCTTAAAATAATAAAGAATCAAATTTTTAGCATATATACTATAATATTTTCTATTGGGTCATTTTACAGCCTTTTGAGGGAGAATTGTTTTTAAATATAGTTTTTGTCACATTTATGTGTTCTATTTGGAATATAATATTCTTTTTTATGATTGGGACATCAAAATTTACTTTTCATTAAATTTTGGATTTTTCTGATAATGTTCATTTTTAATGAGTAGTGAAAATAATGAATTGTAATTCTAAACAGCAGCTAAATAAAATTTATTTATAAGTTTAAATTGTATTTTTAGTTTATTTTGATGTTTAATTATATTATTTTCTGTGATTTAATCAAATTTTGGTCATTTGATGTAATTTTAATTTGATATTGGACATAAATAAGTTTCAATATTTTGATAGTTATTATTTCATAAAAGCATGATTTTTATTTTGACAACATGAATTAATTTTTAATTAATTTCTAACACTTATGTGTTTTAAATTTGTATAAATGGATTCCATATTTGGAATCAGGAGGTCCAAAAATTTTAAATTGGTAGATTCTATTTATATACATTATGAATATTTACTTAAGTAAATATTTTATTTACCATGTTTATAGGGTAGCTCTATTAAATAAGGGTAAGAAATAATATTATAATAATATTGATTTAATCTACCAAATATTATAATCTTATTAGTTGATGCATGTACACCTATTTTTATCCTTGGGACGATTTTGGGACCCCATGGAGCCACATGGGAGTGATAATGAATATTTATAATTATTATTTTAATGTTAAGACAAAAAGGACATAAACATATATCTTTTTGTAAAATAATTTTTACATGTTGTTTTATTTAATATATATTATACTATAAATATTCATTATAAATATAAAAATATTTCCTAGATAATGGAAGTTTATTTTTAATTTTTATACATCAAATAAATAAAATTATTTATAACACAATGATGATGGAGTGTTTATCACATTAATGAATGATTTAAATAAATAATATTATAAAAATTTGAAAAATTATCAAAACCCCATCCAATTATAATTTTATGACATTACATATGAAATTATTCATCTTATATTAAACTTTAATTAGTTTTGGAACTTTTGAAACTGTGGATATGTTTATAATAAAATAATATTTTAAAAAATCCCTAAAGAGCCCCCTAGCCCCCTTATAAAAATACACCAACTATAACCCATTACTCATACCTCTAAAGTTCCTTGGATAGTATGACATCTAAACAATTAATCTCCCTACATTTCTATCCTTTTACTAGAGGAATTTAATTAGGCATAAGGCACTTCAAGTAAACCTCTTGCTTCAATCCAATGGGAGTTACCAGATTTAAAGGCATTGTCTTCTATTGAGTTATTTTCATTAATTTCACATATCCATCCATCTAAATGATTGTTATTACATTATTTTATAAAAAATCAGTATCATGAATATACAAGGTTGTATTTATGATATGTATTAAAACTACACATACCCACACCTCTATCGAATGGTTAAAGAACATAATGTTTCTCTGACGGTGAACTACTGCCTCACAAAATGATGATTATTCAATTATCTTTTACCTCCACTCATGGTGGCCATTATGATGTAAATATACTTATATGTTATATATATTATATTAATATTGTTTTTATGCTTCTATATTTTCCATTTATATCTTACCTTTATAGTTTCCATAGTGGGTGAACTCGATAATATCATTTGAAAGAGTGTGGACTTCCTCCTCCTCCAAGTAATATGAATTTTTCATTCCATAAGTTGAATATATAAAGGAAGGATATAGTTAAATTATATATTATATTATAATTTAATTTAAATATACCTATTTATCATTACGTTTTCATTCCATTAAATAAGAAATTGAAATGAATGTAGCGTTCAAGCATACGTACGGCTTACCGTCTCCATGAATGGTGCATTTCATTTATTATATCCAAATGTTATTTACTATTATAAATACATATATAATGGATATATATTATATATATCTAATATCTTAATCATGAATTTTATTTTGTAGATAATGGAATTTTTACCCCATGGACAATTTGTAATTAAAAGTAGTTTAATTTTTTTCTCTAGTTCCGAACATTGACAAAATGTCAAATATAAACTCAAGTAATTAACTAATAGTAATAACAAGGTAATAAGTGGTATAAAGGGAATAATAAACTTTAATATAGTTCTTACTAATTTTTATTTAAAATTATGTTTATTATTCACGAATAACAAGGAAAAAATGAGTCAATTCAGACACGAGGTATGGGGTTTCTTATCTCACTTTTAATTCAATGAGATTTCCATTGTTCAGCACATATTTATTACATGTGGTTCATTTTTTACATCCATTTGATATATATTATATTTATTTTATTTATATTCAAGGTATTATATGATTAATTTGGTGGTTATTAAATCATTTTCATTTAACTCGATAGATTACAATGTGGTAAAAAAAATTCATCTCACTTTTTATTCCCTTGTGACTCATGCTATGTTTTACACTATTTACTTTTGTGTGGTGTATATAATGCCCACTATTGTATTAATTGTCTAATATATTTTAATTTATTGGTAATTAAATCTTCATTGCATGATACTTCATTCATTGTGTGTATGTTTTTTACATTTCTAAATGGGTGAGGGAATCTTTAACCCTCCTCTTTTAAAAAGAATTCATTTATGTTATGTCTTTTAATTTCAACTTTCTTATGTGAAGATATATTATTATATATCCATATTGAAGTAATTTTTTTTCAAGGGATGATATAACCTTTTCTCTCTCATCAAATAATTTTCATAATTTTAAATTGACATCGTTAGGTTGTCAAATTTCTATAACAGAACTTCTTAACACAATTTAATTTCATTGGGTAAAACATATTCTTCTTGATTATATCATTCTATGAATATGTGTGAACGTCTTATCATTGTTTTACACTTAATATCCTATTATATTGGTTGTATTCATATTGTACACACATAATTATTTCATTTATTTGTGCTTATTCTAATGATAGGATATTTTCAAGGGACATTGTCTCAATTTACATTTTATTGATACTTATTTGTTGTTATTAACCAATTCACTTTTATATGGTTTATATAGTTCCCTTTTAAATATTATACCAGGAATCTCATTATTCTCATGATATTATACCCTTTTATTAATTTTATTCCTCAATTATTCCAATTCAAGTGTCTATTATTTGGTTAAAAACTCTTTAACTAAAATATCATTTTAAATGTTGTGAAGATTTATTCTTCTAAATATCTCTCATTAATGTCCATGTTTTAAAATTTCTTTTAAAGATCTATTTATAAGGACATTAATCTTTGGAAATTAATATTTCATTCAAATACATAAAAATGGTATGGGACACCTTGATTCAAATATCTCATTATTAAATGTGTTAAATTGTTTTCAAAATTGTTTGATAAATCATTAATTGTGTAAATAAATTTATTGGTTATATTTTGATTAAAATGTGAAAATATTATATTTAAATTATGAATTTTTTAGTTGTTTTGAATATTTTATGGTGATTGGTCATTGTTTATATATATGTGAGGTTCCATGACAAACATAGGGCGAGTGAGCCTGATATAGCTCTCCAATGAATTTGGTAACGTGAAGGAGGTGAACATTAAAGTTTTTTCATAATAGATTTATAGAATATTATGTGATGGGTATTATAAGGTAACTCCCCATGTATCTGTGATAACTATAATGCAATTATGGTATGTATTCTACCAGTTAACTTTTATGATTTTTTTTTTGTTATATTCGTAAATCTTATGATTTCATGAGGTATGTTATGATTGAAAAGAATGGTTTCATTGGTTTTTATTTATTTATGGGCGAATGTATTATTTACATATTTTATAAAACATAGTGAGATTTTAATGTTCATCCCATGTTTAGCAAATGTTTTCCACAGGACTAAAAAAATAATAGGTTCAACGATGGGATTCAGGAAAAGTCATGATATCTAAAACATTGACCTTGACATGTTTATTTTTAAGAGTTATTATTTTTTGAAAAAAGTGATACTGTGTAGTAGTGACTACATGTAATTTTAATGTTGATATGTGATAGTTATGTCATATTTATCTAAAATTGTAAACCTAAAAATATCCTTAGTATCAATTATTCATTAAATTCTAGTTTATTAATTGTTTTTTGATCAGGTTCTTATAGTTGGTATCATAGGGTGGTTTAGATAACTTTATAGGTTTGAGTGTACTTTAAGAAAATTTTATATATAAAAAATGTCTAGAGTTTTAGAAAGTGGCATAGATATTTTAGATAATGTGAATTAGTTTAAGATACCAAGAATGAGTATATATTAGTATTTAACCTCCTCATAAGATATAATATGATGATATTTTTGATGCACTCAAACTGGCCTTTTTGGTTTTAGTAAATGGCTGGATCTAACAGTTACCAACGTTATAGTGGATGTGAAGAAAACTGTTATGGTTTTGTAAATGTGAAACTAAATGAAATGGGAGATTTAATGAGAACTCTTGCGGTTATTCTCATCCATCTATATGAAATCATGATTGACCACCTGAACCTTGGTGAGTTTTATAAGACATTGTATATGTGAGACAAATCCCTATGAATGTTCTGGTAATATTCATAAAGGTAAGTATATTCAAAAACCTATGTGTCAAGGATGTGGAAAGAAACACATTAGAAAATTCTTTAAATGGACAATAATATGATTCATATTTGGAAGTGAAGGTCATCACTATAGAATCTGTCATAGAAAAAGGAAGTGTCTAGTTGACTCCTAGAAATGGAAGGAATTTCATTTTGAGGGATAAATTGAATGCTTTAAATGTGGTGTGCCTTGTCACTACAGAGATAGATTTCCTACAAAGATGTTTTGGGAACGAGATCAGTAGGGTCATAAAAATATACGTTTAATGATTACTAATGCCATTCTAATTGAAGATGAGGAACCCGAAAATGACCTATGAAAAGTAAGGATTAATTCATTGCTCATGTTTTAAAATTAATAGAATCTTAGGATATTATGAATGATTTTGTTTGTTGGAAATAAGTATACAATAATAAGATGAAAAAACATGGAAAAACGATTAGGAATGATTTGTGATGATTAATATTTCAACATTTTAGGAATTGAAGAGTTTTGGATGATGATATGTTTGAATGTATTAATGTTTGGACTACCTTGGAAACTTTTATTAGTATCTGTAACCCTGATGTTTGATATGTAGAAATTTTATTCAAAAAACAATAATCTTTTCTTTAGTGGATATAGTTATAAGGAACCATTTGGTATTTTATGAACATTGAATTTGAGGCAATTACGGGTTATTACATTTTGGATTGCAAAATAAGTGTTATTAGATAACCATTGTGGTTAAAATATGTTAGGGTTATTTTTACATAACATATCTCATTTTTTGGAACATTATGAATTTTTATATTTTATGTAAAAGGAACACATGTAGATTGTGTGACTAGCTGTTGTGTCAGACAAATCTGTAGGAATCGAACCCACGACCCAGGTGTGATTGAGATTTGTCACCTACCACTGGACCATGTGATGTTCCTGGTTAGAATAACTAATTATTTTGAGGTATATGATTTTATGAACGAAGAATAATTATATTTTGGGTTATATATGGAAATGAATAACCTATCATAGAGAATATGTGATTAGGGTAATTACATTTTAGTATGAGACTTTAAGAGTAACAGATGTTATTTGGAGAAAATTGATAAGATTTATCATGGAAGACTATGTGATTAAATCCTTTTGAGAATAGACATTCAATTTTATTTTGGATAACATTGATTAATTTTATGTATAATTGTTTATTTAATAGTATTGGTGATCTTTGGGTATTGTTTGAAATTGTTTTGAGATTAATAGTAGTTTTTTTTGTAACAGATTATCCTTTTGGGGATTATCTAATCTTGCATTAACTATTTTTGTTTTGTTTAATTTATATTGACATGGGAAATATATAGTTAATTTTTTGGATTATATGATTCAATAAATGTTGAATATAGAACTTTTAATGTGAATAAGTCATCTTTAATACTCATCTTTTAGAGAAATGATGAGTTTGTGGTAGAAATATAGTAAAGGATGAAAGTCCACATGAAAAGTAAGCATGTTTACTTATTTTCTTATTCAAGAATATAAATAAATTCATCAAATATAAGAAAATAAACATAATCCAAAACGGTTTATGTTTAATTTTTTTACAAGGGAATCAAATACCGTTTAACCCATCATAAGTTAGTGATTTTCTATTGGTGAACCATCTCCTAATCAGGTTTTCTATCACTGTTTATTAGAAATTGATAGTTTTTTTCTACTCTATATCCATTTTTTCCTAAAATCCTAATATATATTTTCTAGGGTGACCATTTTTCATCTCATTAATTAATTTAAAGTTATAGTTTTTTTTGAATGTTTTTCAATGTGGTACTTTTATGATGTTTCTGAGGATAATTTTAATATTTTGAGTACACAATTCCCAAATGGGGGGAAGGATCAAACATCCTAGGTAAATGGAGAAATATGATATTTTCATAAATATTAATATTTTTCAATTTAATATTCAATTTTTTTAAAATTGGAATTCTTTTTTCGATGGCGTTCATGATAATTAGAAACATGTTTCTTTTAAATCATAAGTTGCACACAACATTGAGTTATACCGAAAAAAATAAAAAAACATTATTTTAAATAGTAGTTAATGCCTAGTAGATTTAATATAATGAATGAATAGAACTAACCTCAATGTGATTATACATGTTTGTTAAATATTTATACATTTATATGTTAAATTTTAGAGTCTTAAAAATTGAATGAATCCAATTTTAATCATAAATATTCTAATAATTTTTTAAGGGTGGATTTATTGCCCTTTGATGGAGAATCGTTATTAAATCTAGATTTTGACACTTTTATATATTATATTTGTCGAAATTATATTATTATTTAAGATATGGTAATCAAAATTTAAATTGGATGAAATTTTGGTATTTTTTGATAATATACATTTTTTTAATGAATAGTGAAAATACTGTATTTTATTTCAAACCTTCCTTTTAATATAATATTTTTATAAGGAAAAATTATATTTTTAACTGGTTTTGAAGTTTAATTACATTATTTTTTTAACATTTAATATAGTGTCGGTCATTTTATATAATTTTGCATTGTAATTGGTAATAAAAAGTGTGAATCTTTTAAAAGTTGTTATTTCTTAAAAACACGCTTTTTATTTTGACAGCGGGAATTAATTTAAAATTAATTTTTTCCAATTAGGTGTTTTGAATTTGAAAAAATTTATTCCATATGTGGAACCATAATTCCAATTTGTGTGAATATTTGTCTTTTATTTTTAGACATTATGTATATTTAAATCAGTAAATATATTATTTACCATGGTATAATGGTAAATCAAGTAAATAAGGTTAAACAATAATATTATAATAAAATTTATTTACAATAATATGTGTCCTAATCCTATTAGATGTTACATGTCCAAAAATGGGCATCATTGGGTCGATTTTGGGACCCCATGGACCCTCTTGAGAGTGATAATGACACTTTATATTAACAAATTTAAACTAAAGTCAAAAATGAAATTATCATATATCATTAAGTAATAAAATTTGTACATTGGGTGATATATATAATTTCATAAACTTTAAATAATAATTATTAATATAATATTATTTCCTACATCAAGGTAGTTAATTTATAATTTATAGACATCAAATAAATAAAATTATTTTTGACATAATGAAGATATAGTTTTTACCTCGTTAATAAATGATTTAAATAAATAAGATTAAAAAAATTAAAAAATTATCCAAACCCTATCCTATCATTATTTAATGACTTTATTTTGAACATGAGTCATCTTATATTCAACATTAATTATTTTTGGGCCTTTTGAAATCGATGATATGTTTATAATAATATAATATTGTCATACTTCCCTAAAGAGCCCCTCATCCCCATTACAAACACCCATCACCTCTGTCCAATTACTAACTCCCCTAAAGCCCATTGTATCATCCCAAATTAGCACAATTAATCTCCTTACATTCCTCGCCTCATCCTAGAATCCTTACTTTAGGACGAATTCACTTCAAGTATACCTTTTGGTCCAATCCAATGGGAGCTACCCAATTTAATGAAAACGTCTTCTCGTAAGTTATTTTCTTTTATTTTACTTATCCAAACCACTAAACTAATTTTATTCATTAATTTAATAACAAAACCATTATTATTAATATACTATGTCATTATTATGAGATGTATTCTATATACACTTACACTAACCTCCATATAATGGTTAATGAACATTCTGTTTCTGTGGACGGCGAGCTACTGCCTCACGAACCGATGATTGTTCAATTTTCTCCTACCGCTTCTCATGGTGTATATAATGACATAAATATATATATATGTGTGATATATATTATATTTATATTATTTATGTGATTCTGTATTTTACATTTAATGCATACCATTTTGTTTTCCATAATGTGTAAAGGCGATAATTTCATTTGAGAAGTGCGGACTACCGCCCTTTCAAAGTGATATGACTCATTTATGCCATATGTAGAATGTATAAAGGATGGAGATTATTTAAATATATATGATATTATACAGTAATTTTAATATTACTATTTGTAATTATGTTTTAATTTCATTAAATATGAAATAGAAATGAAAGTAGCATTCATGAGTACGTACAGCTTACCGTCTCCATGAACTGTGCATTTCATTTCTTATCGCCTAATTTTATGTTCAATTTTAAAAAAATATATACTGGACATATATAATATATATTATATATAAATAATGAATATTATTCTGGAGATAATATAATTTTTACCAAATGGACAATTTGTAATTATAACAAGTTCTTTTTTTACTCATGTTCCGAACATCAACAAAATGTCCAATATGAACCCAAATATTAAACTAATAGTTATTGGAAGGTAATAAGTGAAATAAAAAGAATAAAAGACATTAAAAATGTTCCAAATAAAGTTTAAATTAACTTTATTCTATTATTGAGGGAAAACAAGGAAAAAATGAGTCATGACAGACATAAGGTAAGGGGTTTTTATATCTATCTTTTAATTATATGAGATTTACATTGATCACCACTTATTTTTTGAATGCGTTGTATTGTGTCACAGAATTTGATATATATTATAATTATTATTTTTATATTCATGTTATTTTTTGATTTATTTTTTGTTTATTAACTTCTGTTCTTACGGCCCTATTGATAACACTGTGGTAAGATATTTTCATCTCACTTTTTATTCACATGAGATTCATGATATATTTTCTGCAATTTTCTTTTGTGTAGTGTATTTAATAACCATGATTATATTAATTGTGTAACATATATTAATTAATTGTTATTTACATATTTATTTTGTTATTATTCATTCATGGGGTGTATGTTTAGTATGTTACCCAATCGGTGTGGCAATCAGTCACCCTACCCTTTTTTAAATACATAATTTATGATTTGTCTTTTAATTTACACATTATTATGTCTATATATGTTATAATTTATCCCTTTTAAATAAATTTCATGTCCATGTGATTATAAAAACATTACTCTATCATCAAATCATTTTCATAATTTTAAAGGGAAGTTGTTAGGATTGCAAATTTCTGTAATTGAACTTCATAACCCAATTTCAATTTCTTAGGATAAACTTATACTTTATGATTATGTTGTGCTATGAATACTTATGAATTTTCTCTTATTTTATTACACTTAATATTCACTTATATCTGGTGAATTATATTTTTTCACAAATAATTATTTAATTGATTTGTCTTTAATCTAATGATATGTTATTTTCAAGGGACATTGTATCATTTTACATTCCACTGAGACTTATTTGTTGTTATACAACAAAAAACTTTTATATGGTTTATATACTACTCTTTGACTTATTATTTCATGAATATAATTATTCTCATTGAATTATAAGGTTTTAGTAATGTCATTCCTCAATAATTTCTATTCAATCATCTCTCATTTAGTTAGAAACTCTACCTAAAATAACATTAAAAATTCTGTACTGATGTATTCATCTAAATCATTTTAATTAATGTCCATGTTATAATAATGGTTTTAAAATTTTATTTATATAGACATGAATGTTTTGAAAAGGAAATTTCATTCAAATGCATCAATGTGGTATATGACACTTTGATTAAAAAATATCATTATTAAATGTTTTAAATGGACTTGAAAAAAAAATCAAATGAATTAATTATGTCAATTTCATGAAATGATATATTATGAGGGAAATGTGGAAATATTATATTTCCTTTATTATTATTTTATTTATTTTAAATATGTTATGGTTATATGGAATTGTTTACGTATATGGGTGGTTATTGGATAAACCTAGGGTGGGTGAGCTAGATATATCTCTCTAATGGATTGGGTAACGTGAAACAGGTAAACATTAATGTTTACCTAAGAGATTTATGGAATATACTATGATGTGTTTTCCTACATAACTCCCTATATAGCTGTGATACTACAATATATCTATTTATTGTATGCCACATGTTATATTTTTGATTTATTATTTCTGTTTCTTATTTATAAATATTTTGATCTCATGAGGTATGTTATGATTGAAAATTATAGTTTCATTGATTTGAATTTATTGATGGGATAATTCTTTCTTTCATTATTTTATTACATTTAATAGGATTTTTATGCTTATACCATGTTTTTGAAATGTTTTCCACATGACTTATAAATGAATATGGTCATGGATGGGATCAGGGAAAAGTAATGCAACCTAAAACATGGAACTAGACATGTTTCTTATTTTGAGTTATTATTTTATTAAAAAAATAAATACTGAGTATTAGTGTCTACATGTAATTTTCAAGTTGATATAAAATTGTTATGAACTAATTATATAAAACTGTAAACCTGAAAATGTCCTCTATGTGAATTGTTCATTTAATTAAAGATTATGCAATATTTTATGGTCATGTCGGTATATGCAGCCTCAGTTGGGTAATTGATATCACCTTTCTCCTAAGTTTATTTTTTATGCAGTATGTTAGTATATGTATACATATTGGTTTATATAATTTGATATCTTGGTTCTGATTCCATCCACTAATGTGTATTAGAAAATGGTTGTTATGTTATTACATTCAATATAGTATAGTTATTCATCAATACATAATCCTCTTTTGAGGTTTGGAATTGGTTTATTTTTATAGCACATGTCTATACTGGTCCATTATTTCAAATAAATCATACATGGTTTGTTATCATTTTCCATATTTTCCTCCCATATTGGACTCTGAATTGTGACTTTATTGGGGTTTCATGTCATTCTGATCATGATGTGCCTAAATAAAAATGGTGTGTCTCATAGTGGTATGAGTGTATGGGATGTTGGCTATCAATATTTATCTCCCAACCTATAGATGACTGATTCCATCAAAGGTGGTAATAATGATGAAAATTCCTATATCCTTATGGACTGGTTATGATTCAGGGATTCTATTGTCAGTTTTTTAATATATTGTAATGGATTATATAAATCTATTTTAGGATATGATGGACAATATGGTAGAAATTATTATATAACTTCCCATATCCCCCTAGGATGGTGTTGTTCTAGAACCACTACTGATATCTCCAGGACCCTTTCAGGCTATGATGAATCAAGTGATAGATATTTTGAAAGTAATCACCTATCCTTTTAGGATAGAGTTGTTTTGAAACTACCTATAATATTTTTTGATCCCCTCATGATTTTATGATCCACTGGTTCTAGAAATTACTACTACCTAATGGGATTGGATCGATCCTAAATGGATACTATAGTGGTATACCTCGATGTTTTTATCACACCTATATTTTATGATTTATATTTTTTTTCTCCACTCTATATAACTGTGTCTGGTCAAGGGTATGATTTATTTTTATGTAATGAGATATTTCCCTCAGGAGGTTGGCCTTGGAAAATTTCAAGAATAGTCACTTTAAACCATATCTACACTACCATAATTAAGATTATTGAGGTAATTAAAATATTCTACATTAGTTGAGTAGTCAAAAAAACCTTATGATGTTGTTGAAATGCATGAAATATCCTCAGGAATAATGTCCTTGATAAGATTAGGGATATGAACTTCATTACATTTTTTGGCTGAAATATCCCACCCTAACATTTAGGGATGATCAGTTATATGTTTTTTCTATATTATAGTTTCCAAAATAAGTTTATTTGTATCAATTTCTATGGTGATGTGAGCCTTATACAGATAATATTATTGAGTGTCCTTGTGTGATCATGTATTATTTGATGGAAAATGAGTGTTCCTTTTGGTGGTTACCTAAATATATCAGTAACACCCTAGGTAAATAAAGAATATGACATCATTATTTTTATCCATATTTGTGAATCAAATATTAATAATACTTTAAAGGGGATGCTATGCTCAATGGCATATCCAATACGCAACAACGAGTTTCTTGGGTATCTTTCATTGGAATCTAATAATAAAATAATATTATTTTAAATGGTAGTTAACACCTAGACGTTGTAATAGAGGGAATGAACAGAACTAACTACCAAATGATTATATATGTTTGTCAAATATTTTTACTTTTTACGATAAATGTTAGAGGATTAAAAATGCGAATGAATCCAATTTTAAGCGTAAACATTCTAATATTCTTTAAAAGGTCGATTAACCGCATTTTGATGGAGAACCTATTTTAAATCCACTTTTTGACAATTTTATGTGTTATATTTGACAAAATAAAATTCTTCTTTAGAAACGGTACATCAAAATTTACTTTGTGTAATTTTTTGGTATTTTCCCGAAAAAGTTCAATTTTTAATGAATGGTGAAAAATGTTGTATTTTAATTCAAAACCTCTTTTTAATCTAATTTATTTATATGATTATTTTTTATTTTGAATTTGTAATAAAGTGAAATTAGAATATATTTTTACCATTAAATCCAATAGTGGTCGTTGAAATTAATTTCACTTTGAAATCGGACTTAAACTAGTGTCAATCTTTTGATACTTATTGTTTAATAAAAACACGCTATTTGTCATGACATCGGGAATAAATTATTAAATTAATTAATGTGACTTATATGTTTTGAATTTTGTAAAATAGAATTCATTTTTGAATTTTAATATCAAATATATCTTAGGGTGAATTTTCGGTATTTTTTTGAAAAACTTCAACTTTTGATGACTAGTGAAACGAATAAGTGGTACTTATAAAAAACTGATTTTTCATTTAAATGAAAATTTACCACTTCTGGGTTTTTAATTTCAAAAATCCGACGTACATTGTTGTCATTAAGAAGTAAAATGGTGTTCAATGGGAATAAAATAATTTTTTGGTGAATAGTAACTTATTAAGTTTTTAATCGCGATTAGAGGTAATTAGTGCAATTTAATGAAAAAAATGATATTATAATAAAATGAAAATACCATGACACATGTCCTACCATTATTGGATGTGTCATGGACGACCAAGACAAGCCATGGGTCAACTTGGGGACCCCATGGAGCAACTTTAGTTGGTAAATGACATAAATTTCTTTTTATTTAATGTTAATGTAAAAATGACACACACATGAGGCGTTTTACTAAAACAATTTTTACATGGGGCTATACAAGTCCAATTTTTGACTATAAATATTCATTAGAAAGAGAAAAATATTTCCTACATAATAGTAGTTTTTTTTATAATTTTTATACATTAAATATGTTAAATTATTTATGACATCATGATGATGCAGCGATGACCTCATTATTTAACTATTTAAATAAAATAGAAAGATAATGTAAAATCTAAGACCTAAACATGTCCAAAACCTATTGTATGGGTGGATTTCGAAACATTATCACATTATCCTAGAAAAAAATCAATGTGGGACCTCTTAAATCCGAATTCCATTTTACTATAAAGTGACTTTTCTTTACCTTCCAAGAGTCCCCCTCCTCTCCTCTTATTAAAGGCCCCCACCTCTATCTCCTTACCCACACTCCCAAAGCCTTTGACTAGGCCAACCCCTGACCATTTTGGCTCTAAACTTACCTCTATTACTCCTTGAAGCCTCACTTTTTGAAGAAGTCTTCCCAAGGAATCATTTGAGCTCAAACAAAAAGGAGTTACCCGATATTAAGGTAATGTATTCACTTGATTCCTTTTTTTTTTGCTTCTCCAAACCCCAAAAATATTTTTATTCATTTCTTTTATAACAACTCCATTATCTTCCATATACTAGGGTGTTGTTATAAGAATTATTCAAGCTACTCTTACACAAACCTACAACTAATGGTTAAAGAACATACTGTTTCTGTGGATGGAGAATTTCTGCCTCACGAAACGATGATTGTTCAACATTCTTCTAACACCTTCAAAGGTGGCCCTTAAGATGACACTATATTTATATATGATATAAAATATGTTTATGTTTTACTTAATCTTCTGTATTTTTCATTTATGGCATACCTTTATGGTTTCCATTTTGGGTAAATGCGATATCTTCATTTAAGGAAGTGCAGACTACCGCCCCCTCAAAGTGATTTGATTCGTTAATACCATATGTGGTACGTATAAAGGATATATTTAATGATATTATATATTATACCATAATGGAATTAAAATAATATTATGTATAAATATGTTTTAATTCCATTAAATATGAAATAGAAATGGAAGTAGCGTTCATGCGTACGTACGGCTTACCGTCTCCATGAATGGTACATTTCATTTCTTATCTCAAAATGTTATGTACTGTTATAAGAACATATATATAATGGATATATATGTAATATATTACATATAAATTATGGATATCATTCTGTAATTATAACATATTTATACATCTCTCATTTTTTTAATTCCATTAATATGACAAAAAATGAAAGTAGCGTTCATGCGTACGTACGACTTACCGTCTCCATGAATGGTGCTTTTAATTTTTATCTCCAAATGTTATGGAATAGTATAAAATGAATATTCAATGGATATATATGATGTCTAAAACATCAATACTATTCTGGATATTATGTACCTATAACTACATGGAAAATTATTTTCCAACAAGTTCAATATTTGACTCATGTACCAAACATCGACAAAAACGTCTGATATGAACTCATATTATTAACCAATTATTATAACATTAAAATATGTGATATTAACTGAATAATAATCATTATATGAGGTCCTTAAGAAATTATAAATTGACCAAAGTTTATTATTCAGGAATATAATGAAATAAACAAGCCAAGTTGGACTTGAGGTAAGGGGTCCTACTCCTCTCTTTCTTTTTAAGTACACTCTATTATGTCATTCCTTTTAAGTTCATATTTCTTGTGATTGGGATGTTCTTTTATATTAATATTACTGTAGTTTTTATTTTCATATGATGAGAGACCCTATTCTCTCTCATCAATCCATTTTGGATGTTTTGAGTGGCGCCGTTAGGCTGCCGAATTTTCGTAAGAGATCTAACCTCTCTCTTTCTTTTTAACTACTCTCCATTATGTCACTTCTTTTAAGATCCTCTTTTTTATGTTCGGGGATGTTCTTTTATATTAATATTTCTGTAAAATTTATGTTAATATGATGAGAGACCCTATTTGATCTCATCAATCCATTTTTGTGGCGCCATTAGGCTGCCAAGTTTTCGTAACGGATTTTTCATCTCACACTTATTCCCGTGAGATTTATGCTACCATTTGCCACAATTTCCTTTGAGTGTTGTATGTAATGACAATTATTTTACTCATTGTGTAATATAATTTCATTTATTAGTATTTACATCAATGTTGTATTTTCCTTCTTTCACGGGGTGTATGTTTCGAAAGTTACCCAAGTCGGTAAGGGAACCTTTCACCGTCCTCTTTTTAAAAGACTTCTTTTGTTATGTCTTTTAATTCAAATACTATTATGTTGGGATATGTTCTTATATATCCTTATTGATGTAAATTTTATTTCCATGTGATTAGATACCCTTTTTATCTCTCATCACTCATTTTCTGAATTTTGAAGTGACGTCGTTAGGCTGTCAAATTTTACCAAGGGAACTTTTTAACCCAATTTTGATTTCTTTGGGTTCAACATGTAGTTATTGAATATGTCATCCTTTTAATATGTGTGAATGAAATTTTATTGTTTTAAACTTAATATACACTTATATTTGGTGTATTTATATTTGTCACACATAATTCTGAGATTGATTTCTCCTTAATTTAAGGATACCATCTTTATAATGGATTTCATCTCATTTTACATTTCTTTTGAGACTTCATTTTTGGTATGCACCAATTATCTCTTATATGGTGTGTATACTATCCTTTGACATATTATATCATGAATCCCTTTATTCTCATGATATTATAAAGTTCATATTAAATGTTATTCTGCTATTATTTGTATTCAAGAGTCTCTCATTTGGTTAAAAACTATATAACAAAAATATCGTTTTAAATGTTTTAAAGATTTATTATTCTAAATCTTTATCTTTAATGTCCATGTTTTAAAAATGATTTTCAGTATTTATATATATGGACATTAATGTTTTAAAATTATAATTCCATTAAAATCTTCAAAGTGGTATGGGACACTTTGATTCAAAAATATCTTTTAAATGGTTTTTGAAAATGGATTGATTAATTCAATATCTAGGAATTACTTATATTGATTGAAAATGAAATGTTGTTATTGAAATGTTTATATTTTCAATATTTTATGTGTAATGATGGTACTTGGACATTTTACGGGTGGTTACATGATAAACCATATGACGGGTGGTGCCGTGAATACCAGGACGGGTGGTTACGTTATAACCTCCAATGAATTGGGTATGGAAGTCGGTTGTATGGCTATTCCATTAAGTATGTTTGGATGTTGTCCGAATGGCTATTCCATTAAGTGATATGTGTAGAAGTTGACCTTATGGTTATTCTACTTAAGTATGTTTATGTCCCAAGTTACCTTTATATTTTATGTGATATTTATATGGGTGTTATGGTAATCTTTTGGTTACATAAGGGTAAGTAATAAAATTTTATTTTGTGAAGAGTTTTTACTACTTCTAAAATGTGAAAAGTATTACTTTGATAAAGTATACATGGTTTACCTGTTGTTTTGAAAAACTAATAGTTTTCCTTCTTTGTGTATCCTTTACTGGGCTTTTTATTCTCATCCCATGTTTTGGAAATGTTTTTCACAGGACTTAACGTGGAATAGGGTCAAGGATGGGATCAAGGGAGAGTCATGCTACCTAAAACATGGAACTAGACATGTTTCTTTTTATGATTTTTTTATTTTATGGAAACTTAGTAGAAGTTTCTGCTTTGCCATCTTTTGAGATGTAATAGTTATGTCCTAATTCTCTAAAACTCTAAACCTAAAAAGATCCTCAATGTGAATTATTCATTTAATTCAATATTAAGTAATGTTTAAGGTCGGGGCCTTATAATATCAATAAATCCTAGATGATGTAATGATATGATCCATGTTAAAATACACATTCCCTTATCTAAATATATATACATACATCAATAATGGGATAAGTGATATAATACTATTTCTTCAATCTAATAGAAGGATGGGGGTGAATTACTTCTATAGTGAAAATTGGGGTGTGAGCCTAGCCTCTATTCACTATTAGAATAAGATGAGTTTCTTTATTGTAAGGGATTTGAACTTTTAAATGGTGATTTCGATATTTTCTTGAAGAATATCAATTGTATCATGGATATGTGCATTGTTCAGAGATATTGCATTATGAAATTGGTCTTTTAAAATAGGAATATGAGTGTATCTCGAAGAATGTTTCAAAACGAGCTGGTGAGCCCCATGTCAAAACAGTTGTATGATCCCGGTCATGTTACTTTAAATTATGTTTCTAGACATTTTAAATTAGAATATGCAAATGTCTCGAAACATGTGTAATAATGAATCGGTGATCCTTGGACTTAATATGTATATGAGCCTTATCCCATGACATGTTATTTATAGAAATATTCAAATTGTCATTCTAGATCCGAGAAATAGTGTGTTATTCCTTTATAGAACCCACATATTTATACTAATCATGGTAATATGATACTCTGGATTTCTTAATATTAATATGTTTTTATCCCTTTGTATGTACATGTTCTAGAATATGATGACGTAGATCTTCTACTATTTCTATATTGAGGTCATAATTTTTCAGTGTGTGTGTTGAAATATATGACCACACATTTTTAGTCTCGAATATATTTTTCTTGTGTTATCAATATAATAAAGTATAATATCCCCCATCTATCCCCCTAGTGGAATTGAAATATTTCTATGGGATTCAGGTATATGTGAAGGGATATGTGCTTTTTCGATGCTTACCTAGGAATATGCTTACGGACATGATTTGAATTAGACGGGATTTGAGCCTTCATACTTGAAGTATTCATAATAAGTCAATAAGAATCATTTGAAGAGGATAGGATATAAAACAACATCCATTTTTTGAAAATATTCATCACAAGATATACCTCATTGGTACCCGTGTTTAAGTGTCAATGGTTACAATTTCTGAGAGGATCTATAATTAGGTGATTACGGTGCTCTTGTTGGATGACGGTGGTTGTGTCGGTTGACAATAGCCCTCTAAGATAGATTCTAAATCAAAATAGAGTCTTATTTAAACCATTCATCAACCATCCAATGATATTAATGGAAATTATTTCCACACTCTAGTGATAAGCATTCATGGAAATTGGTTTTGATGATAGGTTCCACTAGTTTCCTTAAAACCTTACGTGAATGAGATGTAATTTTCTAATTTAGTTCCTAGGGTCCTTAACATTAATCCATGATGTTTGAAATTAAAATTTTTTGTTGTATTTCAGAACCATCACGTTCCCTCTCGAATATGAATATTTAATGTTTTTTGTTCGTTTTGCGATAAGTAGATGTTACTATAACAGCAGAGGATCCAAAATATTCTCTTCATGAAGTCATGAACATGGTTATGATGTTTGATAGAGAAGTTACTAATTTCGAAAATTTACTCACATTAAATTATCACATCAAGAATCAAATTATTTCCTGGGAACCTCAATTAAATTTAATAATCAATGGATTTTACATCTAGAATTCATGATTTTTTATTAGAGGCACAATACCAAATGGACCAATTCATTGTAAAATGATCTTTTTAATTATTTGAGTGTTTTATATTGAATTCAAAATTATGTTTCCTCTGAGAAATGATTATGTTTAATTTATATGGGATACAATATTCCTTGCAAAAATAATCATTCATTTATTCTATAATTACATTAATTCGAATTATGTTCACCATATTTGTTTCATGTTTGAATATTGACTGTCTGGGGGGGGGGGTTAGGTATTATTTCCAAATCATTGATAATAGTTTTACCGTTTTTATCTATAAGTGAAAATCCTAATTATTCTCATATCCAATACAATGTTCAATCCTTCATTATATATTCAAGTGGACAATTGGGGAT
The DNA here is from genome assembly GCA_963277665.1 of Viscum album. Lineage (NCBI taxonomy): Eukaryota > Viridiplantae > Streptophyta > Magnoliopsida > Santalales > Viscaceae > Viscum > Viscum album. The sequence goes on from OY728142.1 coordinate 457,355,493, forward strand.
TCAAATCCAATGACACATAAGAACTGACATTGGTCGAGAGGATGGTAGGTTCAATACATCGCACACTATTGGGAGGAACTATTCATAATTTTATGACTCTCTAATAGATTTATGATGTGTTCATGATTCTATTCGACATTACATTACATTAATGTTTATCCTTATAAAATTATTTGGTTTTTAATTCTATTATAAGTTGATGGGGTTCTATTGATGACATCGACTTTTTTTATCTGTGTGTTTAAATCTATTTCATATAATTACTCAACAATTGGTAGCATCGGTTATTATGAAACCATAAGGAGATTTACTGTTGATTTTACTTCATCCATATTGGTTACTGGTTTATTAGATATGGGATGTAAACATTACGTGGAGTGTTACATATCTTATCTATAAGAGGAGTCAAAAACCATGTTTCTTATTTAAGTCCAATCCATGTTGTTTGACGTAATGTAGAAAGGACATATATGATTGCACTTAGTCGTAGGATGTGAATACAAAGTCTTAAGGAAGAATCCTATATTACCACCTTATAATATGAATTAGAGTCATTATAGTTCATTGTAACATTAACCCATTGATAGGAGGGGACATATAATAAATGTGATCCAGTATTATTTACTTGGCGTTTAAATATACATGAATTCTTTCAGGACATGCATCTATGTTGATACCCTTGTATAGTGGAAATCGCATCATTCTACTGAATGGAGATTACACACTGAATTTTTCCAAGATGTGATAATATATTATACTAGTGATATGATCACAACAAAACATTAAACACACATGTTTCAGTACCATTTGGATAAATAAGGGATACCATGTTTTTAAACATGCCCAAAATAGATATGGTACTTTTGCACATTTGAAACCCTAAAGTGGTGGTTTATTAAGATATTGGAACTCACAAGTACATATTACATATCACGTTAATACCTAGAATTTGAGCCCTCATAGTTTAATTTGATTCTCAATCCATTGATGGATGAGAAATAATGGAAAGAACAATTCTGGGTTTGGAAACAATGAGTTAGATTGTCTGAGATATAGAAGTATATAAACGATTGTGGATGCTGAGTAAGAGATCGCCCCATAGGATGGATTCCTACATATCTAGTTTTAATTAGAATTTGTGTTCTCATAATTAAATTATGTTGTATGTGAAAATTTGTCTCCATTTCATGGATATCGTATCTCAGGGAGTCTTCTTGACATGATTGACATGTTGGAGGGTGTATACATGAAACCATTGATATATCAGGTATGTATCTCTAACATAAATGAGGATATTTAGATAGGTTCTAGTTGAATTACAATCATATATGAGGATTTATGAATATTTAATGGTGTTATCTAGAAGATCATGATGACTTCCCTTGGTCCCACCACATAACAAGGATCACCTGTCACATGTACATTACATGATTTAAGATGACATGTTAAAGTAAAGTAACATTATTCAATATACATGTACATGAATATTTCACATGAATGACAATGTAACCACCAAGGGTGTCTTGTGATCACGATTGACATGTACGAGGGAAGCAATATAATATCGATTCATTTGACAAAGTATATTTGATTAGATTGATGACATGGTTGGGGGTATTCATGTTACTTGGTTGATAGAAATGTAGGCCTTTTCATCACATGGAATAATTTTAAAGAAGTCCGTGTGTGACATATATGACATTTTCGGTGGGTTTTCTCATGATTTGTACTATATTTCATGGTTTTTTACCTTGATTTAGTTAGGTCATGGGATATAAATGACTCTATCATGATAAAATAATCATATGAATATACATGTGTGGAATCAATATTTTTCATCATCAATATCATAAAATAACAATTTTTTTGTCATGAATTATCTTTTTAAGGATTTTCATTGCTAGTTTGAGACATAGAAATTCCTTCACATGATTAAGATAATATATAGGATGTCCGTCATGTGATAAAGAGGGAGACCATGAAAATTTTTATATATCTCATGTAAACCTTATATAGTTAATTGGGATTACATATTTTAAGACCCTTGAAAATGTTTGTATTTCCACTCCGAGAAGATTCCTCTATTTGGCATAAACTTAAATACATAACTCTTTTGTTTTCTGCATCTTGTTGTAATTTTATTATGAAGGGGGATTAATTAATTTCCCTCTCTACCTTGGATCTATAACATCATGAAATGTTTGTATATTATATATATGTTCTTACTTTGATTGAGGGTGGTGTCACAACACTTGCATTGTGTAATAATATCATCGGCCATCCATTGTTGAATATTTTGTGTCACATGATAAATAGTGAATCCAAGAACACTCTATCATCAATTCTTTTTCACCCACAGATTATAAAAGTGCTTTCCATAATTCATACACAGTTTCAAATATACATTAAAGATCATTATTACATATTTTGGAGTACTCATATGACTAGGAACCACGTTAAAGAGGATTTAATGTGTTAAACATGGATTGTCTTTGGGATTTCATGAGATCAATTTGGAATGCAAGAGGTTATCCGATATATAATTCATTAATATTAAATGGTATTCATTAAATTTGGATTTCTATCTAAGAGGATTTATCATGATTAAGACAGAGTATTTTAGGGGCCTTTTTGATATCAAGATGTATTGTCTAAATCCATTCACATGATGTTGATGGCATGTCAAAGGCCCTTTAGGTAAATAATGATATGACCACATGAGGTGCATAAACCAATCAGATTAAAATCATCATAACATTTCCTTACATTTGAATTACACATTTTATAATAATGATTATTATTTATATATGACTCTTGGGATTTTAATATTGAAAATCCTCCTAGGTGACTCTTAAACTACAGTGGATCTCACAATGACATGAATTTTTTGTCACAAAATTTAAATTTATTTTTCTATGGAAAATCGTACGAAAAAGATGGATCTTACAGTGGCATGAATCCTTTTTCATGTAATGTTGCTAATTGTTAATGTATTATGTAGAAATATCAGTGATAGATTTTGAAATAGTATAATTTTACTTTCGTGGATAGTTTCCATACAAATATAAGGTTGTTACATGATCAATGATGGATTTTGTGACAACATGAGTGAATTTTCATGGATAGTTATCACACATTTCTATGTATATGATGGGGAATAACATGATTGAACAGAACTATTTGTGGACTTCTAATGATGATGGTGACATACCCAATGGATTTTATGCGGCATAGATTAGAAGAATCTATAGGTGTATCATGGAAACTGAATTGATCACATGATCCAATGGATCCCATAATGTGAAAATGAACATCACATTGATTGAACGAAGACTTCACATTTTCCATCATTATTTTATAAATGGATTTATGTGATTGTCAGGAATCTGTATGTTGACATGAATAATGATGATATGACATTTTTTATCAACCATTTATATGATAATAAGGTCCTATAGGATTTTCTCTACATGATGATATTATCTATCATATGTGGATTATTTTGAACATAAGGAATCATTCTATAAGATATTCATGGTCCATTTTATATCACGCAGAAAAAAATAATACCTATGGATTGGTTATTTCATCCATATTACTCATTCCATTTCACATTTTGTGGACTCAAACATAAAATATGTCATTAAAATATTATACTTTTCTTCAAATAAAATGTTAAAATGTGACATGAATTAATTATGAAATACATGCATGATTATTAATGAAACCTATATTGGGAAGAAATTTTTCTAATGTATATAATGATTTTTTCCCAAAAAATACCTAATAATGATAATGAAATTAAAGTTAATTCAATAAATAGGATATATAATAATAATATTTCAACATAATAATTTATCAATATGTTGTAATTTAATATGTCATAATAAATAAATACACTACACACATAATAATATTTTTACAAAAAATATATCATTTACAGATAAAATAATCAATCATTATTTCTAAACAATAAATATTCAATGTATGATTCATTATTAATTTTGTTATGAAAAAAATTATTCATATTTTAAAAAATTTCATATTTCTATTTATACACACAAAACTAATTACTATGTCATAACTATCATATTTTAAAAATAATATTGTAATAGAAGATCAATGATTTTTTATCTCAATATAGTGTATACCACATGTTATCAAATATAATATATTATGATATTGGGGGTTCAATTATAATCAACAAATACACACACACATAGTGTAATAAAAAATGTCAAAAAGGCGGGTCATAACCCCCAATTGATAAGCCGCCCAACTAGTCGCTTTATTAAATTGATGATTTCTGTCCTGAAAGCCCATTGGGAATGAATGCTTTCACATAGACCGTATTACCACTATTTTATGAACCAAAAGCCCCTTCTTACTTCAATTCTACATCATTATATATCAATTATACGTACATCAACACCCCCATTGATGGATCGAAGGACAATGTGGCCGCTAATCACATACTAGTGGATAGATGTCTCAAAGGGATAGATAGTTCTATCTGATACTATACCATTATAGAACCTGATATATTACTCCTACATTATATTATAAATCATTATCCACTATTATTTTATTCATGTTTTTATATATTCTTATGGGGATTACCAATTTACCTCTAATTAAGATTCTATTTAGAATGAATTATCTCTATTTATTAATGTATGACATCAAATTTCATGAATGGAAATTTAACATTAATATCCTAAATAAACAAGGGATATTGTTGTTCTCTATATTGAATTCAATTATACCTCATGAAATTACTCCAAACATATATGTTTTAAAATTATCGTGAATAAAATTTTTTAGGGGGTGAATGTTACAACCTCAGATCTATGCTAATAGAAATAGCACCACAGAATTCCACTCGAGCATACCTTGTGCATATATGAAAGGAAGAGTTTTTAAAGGGTTATATGAATATTACTAAAGATGACATATAAATGTAAATATAAATTTATTAATTTATTAATAACATGATTTTTTCATATTTTTTATTAATTATTATAATTTAAATGAACTTCTTTATCTATTGAAATATTTTAATTTAAATTTCATGATTTTAAAAATATTTATAAATTAATGAATCTAAATGAGGTAAATATAATATCGATTTTTGAATTAATAAAGTTTAAAATATCTTATTCTGATTTTTTCTATTTTTCTAAAATTAATGATTTTTAGGTAATTACAATGAAAATACAAATTTTTAAAAACCAGTCATTTTTATGAAATTAAAATAATACAAGAATTACTTAAATTCCTTTAAAAATTATATTATAAAAAATATACCATTTGATCAATTAAATAAATCATTTTAAATATCTATATTTAATTTATAAAACCCATGTATAATATATTTTAAATATAGGCATTTTTTACATGGAAAACTAATTTGTACACCTCTGTAAAAATATGATTTCATTAATTATATATAAATTAATTACCAAAAAATGATATTTTTTATTTGAGCTTAAATTTATCTTATTATGTAACATCTTTAATTTCATTTTCAGTCATAATATGATTATATTTTTCATTAATGTTAATTACCTTGATAGTAGTGAATGTTTTACTTTTAAAGAATATGTATATTAATATTGTGTAATTTTTCTTTAATTAAAGAAATTTTACATATACTAAAATGTGACTATAATAAAATTTATTATTTTCAATTGAAATATATTAACAATTATTATATTGATAATCAATATTATACCAAATTAAGAATACATTATTTTGAAAACACTATTTTTCATTAATTTTTTTCAATATAAAATGTTTTAATGTTTAAGATAATAAAATAAATTGTAGAAATTGTATTATATTAAACTATGATTATTCATATGTTAATAATATTCGAAAATCGTAATATTGTTTTTTAGTGAAATAGTAGATACTTTATAGAATTTAATTTTTTTGATTAGAAATAATGAAATTGTACAGGTAAGAAATCTATGATAAATAACTTCAATAATGTTTAAAACATTTTTTAGAATTAATGTATGATGACATTTTTACCTAATAACACCCCAAAATAATTTTTTTAACTTTTTGAGCCTATGACACATTATTCATGATGTTATATAATTCAAAATGTAAATTGTATTTCCAATAGTTCCCTTATTTTTTGACTTATTTAATGGGAAAATTAAACCCATTCATGATACTACCATTCCAACACATTATTTCATGAAATTATAAATTTTTCTCCTTATATATTATATCTTCCTATTCATATTCTTCTACTCTCAATTAATTACCATATCACATTATTTTCCTCTAGAAATTCATGAGAAATTTTCAGGAACCAAAGCGGGTATTACAACACAATACTTTTTCATAATCATCATTACAATCCAAATATAACGTAATTATAGTATTTTAAAAATATTGGAATTATTTTTATACATAATTGTTATTATATTATGTGAAATACATAATTTACTACATTACATTCATATAAAAAATAGATTTCTGTTAACCATACGTTGTGTAGACTACCATATCATTGATTTTATTTTTTTCATTTTTATAATTTTTTGAATTTTTTAAAACTAACATAAATATTATTAGAAAGAATGAAATAATATAATTAATATAATTATTCTTATATAATAATTATATCGAATACTTCCATGGATATACTCACCCATCTACATCGACTGTGTTCACATTCCGTTCATCTTATCTTCGTAATTGAATAATGATACAAATCGCTATCATGGATGAATATTGGAACGTAAATAGACATTATATATTAATTTAATAAGAAATGCTTGTTTTTTTTTCATTAATTTTTTTATTAATTATAATAAATAATATTAAAATACCACATCTAATTTTAAAATTATTGAATGAGGTCCAAATTTATAATATATTAGTACTAATAAATACAATAACCATATAATATAAAATAAATTATTAATAATAAATGGTCCAATATGAAATAAATGTACATTAATAAAATTGATAATAATGAATCTAATAATATTAATTTAATATTCATTAATTTAGGTGCATGTGAAAAAATTATCAAAATAATGAAATGGTTTTTGAAAAATTAATTTTCCTCAATTGTGTTAGAAATATTCTTATTGAACTCCATTAATCCATTTATAATTTACTATAAATAATGGATATATAAAATTATATTTCATCATTATTTTTTTGGGGTTTTTACTATTCTATATAACATCATTAAAATAGGATTCATACCTTAAATATTATGTTATTTTTAAGCATTTCATATATCAAATTTCACCCACTTGATAAATTTCAATTAATACACTCCGTTTTAACATTTTAAATATGTATATATTACCCTTAAATATTTATTATTCACGATTCTTTAATTCTTATTTATATTAAATGTTATATTAAAAGTTCCATTTTTCATGTGGTTTCCAATATGAAACATTGAAATCCCTCATGGATTTATTATCTATCACCATTTAATATAAAATGATTCAATATTGTAGAAAAATACAATTTCATATAGTGTGTCAACTTTACCGTAACATAATATATATTAAATTATGTTTTCTCATGTAATATTATCATCTATTAAGACTCTAACTTTCAAATAAATATTGTTGATATCTTTCCTAAAATATAAGTGGGGTTGTATAACTAAATCACAATTCCTATGTTATTATTTTTCCCTTGACATCCATATTGAATTTTATATTTCATTTCATATTTTTGTTTTTAATAATCACTTTTCAGTAAAATTGTCTTTATTTATGATTTATTTTAATAAAATAAAATGAATCTATTTAAACAATTATTATAATACACATAAATCAAGGTTTAGCATCCATGTCCATGTTTTCCTCCACCCACTAATATTTTACCTTATTATTTGGAATACCAATTTTATCACCCCAATAGTTTAAAATAACAACATTGTATTCAATAGCACGAAGAACATGTAAGCTTATGTCTAAAAGTACCAAACAAATTGTATACCATTATAAAATAGTGACTAAATTGTGGATATGAATTGTATTAATTAATATTTTAAAATTATATATTTAACTTGATTATATATAATATTAAAATCATTTAATATTATATAAATGTTTTTTAAAAAAATCAACTAAAAGACTAATTATTCATGCTTTGAGAAAAAAAATTTGAAATTAGTTTTTACCATCATATGAATTTTTTTTATAATATGAAATTAGTTTTTTATATTAGCATTTAAAAATTATCATATGATAAATTTGTTTGTTTTTTCTAAAATATTACATTTTTCAAGGAATTGTGATAAATTTTGAATTTAAAATAATAACAAAATTGATTTTAAATTATTTATAAAGGTAATATAAATTTATAATTCATTCAAAATTAAATTTAGTTCAATAATAGATCAATTATTTCAATTTAGTTCATTTTTGGAATTTAAATATAGATTTTTTTATTAAATATTTTGAAATTATTTTTCTTTTTTTCTTTAAATCCACTCTTTCTCATCATGTCAATTAGAATAATTTTAAATAAAAACATTCCAATTATTTGAAAATAATTTTTTAAATTATATTCAATATTTTTAATCATTATATTTAAGAATATATAATAATTTTTACAATATTCTTGACCAAAATAAATATGGAATATAGTAAAAGTTAATTATCATGGTTAATGTAAAATGGGTTTTACCATGGAGTTAATATAAAAAGATAATATTTAAAATAAAATTAAAATCTATTAAAAATATTTTTAATCAATATATTACGCACTTATATATTATATTCTCTATAATTTTCCCATTTTTTCATTTATACCTAAAACCGTGCTTATAAATCATTCATATCAAAAATTACATGCGTGAAAGTACATATAATTAATAAGGGACAACTATCCCATATATTCTCTGCATCTTTACATCATTTTGGTGAAAAAAATATCTTCCCAAATTACTTACAAAATTTCCTCCTCGTATCACGGAATTATTATTTTGGGTATAAATTCATTTTATGATAGATTTTTTGCAATCCTATTGAAGATACACGAAGAAGATGCAATATTTTTTAAGAAACGTATTTTTATTTTCCCATAATCCTCCATCAATTATTGTGGAATAATTATGGTATAACAAAATTAGTATATTTCGTATTTTTATATTTTTTTTTGTTATTTTTAATGACCTACAATTTTAGAATATTCAATTAAATGGGTTATAAAATCATCATTTCTGTAAACAATGGACTACCGCCATGAAAAATCAAGTCATGAATTTTTCCATAACAACCTCTCACAGTTGGTTATGATGATGAATTTAATTTTTATATATGAAATTAAAAAAAATATATTCATATAGAGTTATTATATAATATTTTTTTAATATCCAATATAACTAGGATATGATAATTTCACGCGTGTGTACAATGGACTATCAACTCAAGAAGTGATGTGATTCATTTTCCACTCTCACGGTAAATATAATGTAATAAAAAAATTTAATTAATATATGACATATTTATTTAATAATTATGTTAATAATTATTTGATTTATCATTATTTAAATATAAAATATTTCTTCTTTTATTAGTTTCACTCACTAAAAGATTATAATGTCTTACATTAACGTCATGACTACAATTTATAATAAATGATGTGAAACTCTATTCTCCACCACACAACATGGAAGATATATATAAGTATATTTAATGAAATAATATTTTAAATATGATATTATAAGTATATTGTATAGAAAAAAAATTTACTCACCTCCTTCCATGATGATCATTGAAAAAATGGAAATATTACTCATTCGTATGTAAAACATATCGTCTCACTAATTTTAACGTAATTGATTTTTCCAGAACATATTTCATGATTGGTATTAAAATTATAATTTAGGTTAAAAATAATTATTATATCCTTATTATAAATCATAATATGTTGAAATAATATCTATTTAGACAAATAATCACATTTTGATGTTAATTATTCCATTATTCAAATATATTCAAAACAATAAGAATAAACATAATTAAACAACAAAACATGTTAATAATTAAAATAACAAGAAATAAAAGTTTTAAAATATTCTTTTAGAATGTTATTAATTAACATAATTTTATTATTCAACATGATAAATAACATACATCATATTTTTAATCAATATAAGGTATTTCCTCAAAACATATTTTAATTGAGCCCTATAATACTGTAATGCACAATATTTATTTCATATGTGGTATATATTTCCCCATTAATGTGTTATAACAATATTCATTAATAATTTATTTTATTTTAGGTTACTATTTTAATTATTTCATTAATAGTTATTTAACATGAGAATAACCAAGTGGTAATGATTTTCAAAAATCATTTTATGTTTATTTACTTATATTACTTTTTATTTGACATTGATATTAAAAGAATATCTGTATAATTACTATTGATAATTTTTTCCTGTATTTCCTCTTTTAATGTTGATTTATAGTTTATAAACATTATAAATTAATTTATTAACTCTCAGATCCATGTTCAGTCTTTCAAAGGTAATATTTCACAGTCTCAATCTGAAAGAGATTATTTATTCCTGAATTATAGTTAAAAAATTATTTTTATAATGTTATAAATATACAAAAATAAGTTTTTATTTTATTTTTTCCAGATATTTTCATGTAATATTAACTTTTTAGCACTCTTTGGTACTTAATATAATTTATAAAATGTAATAAATAAAATCTGATTTCTTTTCTTTCTATGATCAGAAGTCTTCATTCTTCCAAAATGATGATTACAAACAATGTTTTTAATTTTTTAGACCATTTAAAATTTATTTATTATTATTTTACCTATTTTAATTTTTTCCAAATTATTTTAATGGAGTATTCATTTCTATTTTTTATTAATTGTCATTTTTATGCTTTTAGAGTGAAAAATTAATGATCTTTTTGACTATTATGACATGTATGGAATTACACAATCGTCTTGACAATAATTTCATTGAAGATTCCATATAAATTTTACAATTATATTTTAAATGGAATTTTTTCCTAATATTATTGAAATTCATTAGTTTCAAAAGTTAGTTTAAATGAATATTATTTTCAATTTTTGATAGGTTTTAAAAAGCTCCATTAAAAATAAAAAGTTATATTTTCTTAAACAATTTTTCAAATATCATTTTTGTGTATTTTTATTAATCAATCAGCAAATTTCATAATTTTACATATACATCATTGGAGATGTGTTGTTTTTATTCCATATTAATTCTTTGTAGGGATGGGTTATGTAAATTTTCACCATGGATGGTATTAATATTCCCTTCCTTGATTCATTTTTGTAGTCCATAACATTCCCATGAAATTTCAACTTTACCATGATCATGGGAAATTATATTTACCCTAAATATACAAATTATTTATAATGGAAATGATTATTTTTAAAAAAATATATCATATTCATATATGTAGTTCAATATTGAAATAAATTCGTTTATTCTCAGAAATATTAACTATTAAATATTCATAAATTATTATTGATATATTATAATAAGGATCATTTTTATGTATTTAAATTAATTATTCTATATATGATGGATGCATTGAACAAGAGAGACACATGTGTGGCCCAGTTATAGGTATCCACTTAATGAATCAATACTCTCAAGGGATGAATTAATTGGCTGGAATTAATTATATGGGTTTCTACCCTTACCTTTTAACTATGTTCACGATAGATCTTAGCTTTAGTGGTATCATGTTACTAGGAAATATGGCGTACAATAATTAATCATTTCATTCATTTAGAATTCATTTATTTTTACTTATGATATTTTCCTTTTGATATTATCTCTGGATGCATTTGATTCATTGATATTGATTAAATCAATCATGTTTCAAAATATTTACCCTACTATATTTATATCACTTCATCCAATAATTATAGTCATGTTATTGATTAAATAACATGTTTTATCATATATTTACCTTTCCATATTCATTATACTTGTAAAAGTTTTTAATTTTCATGTTTTATTTATTATTTACCTTTTATGTTGATAATTATAAATGATTCAGGATAACTTCCATTGTAGATAACCTTTAGTAGTCATTTGAGCTCATAATTATTCTTTTTTCCTTTCCTTAGAATCCATGAAGTATTCTAAATAATATATAAAATAATATCGTTGAGGTAAAATGGTTTCTCAAAAAAATATCTGTTATAATCGATCTATTTAAATGTAATATGGGAATCACATATGTAACTAGTTTACCAAGAGTACTAAAATATTCAATCATTAGTTATATGATTATCTTTGTCATGTGAAAACGTATTAAGGTTGGAACATGATTTGAGATACTAGGTTTAGGGTCGTTGTAGTTTGTATATGAGAATCTTTACTAAAACCATGGAAACTGAATTATGGTTATCATATAATATGGAAGATAACTCGATGATAAACATAATAGATAATTGTAGAATAACTTTTTAATGTTTTTTTAATGAAATTATTATTTACTTTTTCCATGAAATAAATATATATATATATAATTTTAGAGGATTTAGATCTGTTATGGATGTTCCTAATTGTAATTACTCTAAAACAGTGCATTGGGATTTACCCTATTTTTTAATTTTTCATGAAAAAATTGACTTAATATATAGTCAGTTTTACTATCATAGGGGATATAAATTGGATAATTCACATTTTATATATAAAAAACTATTTAGTATTTGAATATATGATTTTAATTAATTAAAAAATATAATATTAAGTTGACATAGATTAAAAATAATAGTCTTTATTATTTAAACATCCTATAAAGGATTATATGGTTTCCCCACAATGATAAGTGACGTAGACAATATGACTTCTTTTTTTAGTGAATGGTTTCAACCCAAATGAATAATGTTAACATTGAATATTATGCAAATTTTGTTGATTATGAAAATAATAATGGTATGATTATTGGATGGAATTATTTAGTTATTACTGCTAATGAGTTTTAGGAAAATATTATAATTAAAAAATACCATAACCAACTCAAAGACTAACCAATGAATAGAAGGATATAGTCATCTGGATGCTCATGTGAATGAGAACATGGATGGTAGAATTTTTAATTTCCATCATGTAATAAATTTTAATAGATACACTAAGAAATGTGTCACAATTAAATTATAACATTTCTGATATTTCTAAATTATGATTAAAAATAAATGAATATTGAAGAGAAAATGAAGAGTATTATGGACTGAAATAAATACCATCCTATTGATCCATTAATTATTCATTATCTTAAATGTGGGTTAAAAAGGAATTATTCGAGTAAATTCCCTATTGTAAAGGAGAAAACAAAGACCAACGAAGGTCATATGTTTAAATATAATTGGTGATGTGTTTATGTATTGGTGTTCATGAATAAAATTATAGAAGTATTTTTACCAATGTTATTGTGGGTAAAATAATTCGAAAACATTTAGGTATATCATAAATGATTAGAATAATAATTATATTCACTTACATTAGAGTTATAGACACCATCATGGGGTTTTATTCTTACGGTTGAACGTATGTCTAAAGCCTGAAAGACCAGTTTTTTGTTTTTATTTAATGGGATTCTAAAAATATTAATAATATTTGGGGATAAACATGTTACATGAGTATGGTTTACTTGAATGTTTCTTGAGGATTAATACTTTTATATTTTATAAAAATATTTTCCTAGGAATTAATATCCTTTATGTTCTATATGATCATTATTGACATTAATATATTATTCAAATTATTTATTAGACATTGTAACGAATATATTTTTTATTTAAAACAATTTTTTAAATTCCATTTAATGGTTAATTTTATTCCAATGATGTTTAACATTTGTTTTTTGGGAAGGTTATACGAATTATAATAATATTGTTAAAAAATAGAATACCTACATGTTGGATGAAATATTTTTATTTCTGAAATGGTCGTGGGTTTTGAACCCAAAACTGGAGGATGATAAGGGGTTATCACATTCAAATAGAATAAGTTTTTTCCTTGTTAATATGTAATTGTATTTAGTTAAATTATTTGTTGATTAACGTTTAATTATTAACCATTTATATTACTTGTTTGGTTTATAGATTAAAAAATTCATTAGATTACTCATGATTATGATATTAGTTTACTAAAAATGTTATATATTGAAGAATAGAGTTTTCTCCATTTTATTTATCAAAATATCCATCAAATTTTAATTTTGGTACTTCTGGAAAAAAAAATTCATTTTCATTAATTCATTTCCTAGATTCATGATCAACTGGTTGATCTTTTAATCAAAACTAAAGGATGAAATTTTTATTATAAAATAGAAACATTTTTATTAGATATATTAATAAAAAATTAAATAACACCTCAACATAATGAAAAGGAAATTTAAAAAAATGTTACCCTTATACCATTAGAGCTTTTGAATAAAATGGTGCTTTATATCATCAATGATATTTTTTTAGGCCCTTAACTATCCATTTACCATTAAATTACATGTGGTAAATTAACTAAATCTCCTTGTATAATTATTTTAACTTTTCATTCATGTATATATCATCACATTCCAGTAATGTTCAATAACTGGAAATATAGTTATATATTATTCTATTTGAATTTTTACATCCATTTATCTCTTAATAAGACGTTATATTCTTATCTCCTTTTATGATATAGGTTTAAATAATAATAATATATATATATCAAACATTTAATTACTGATATTATGTTTAAATTTTGATCACACAATATATTTAGTGTGCCAATAATTCAACACTACAAAATTATAAAATAAGAACATTGTATTTGATGGATTATTGAACAGAATATAGTAAGTCTAAATGAACTGTACTATTTTCTTGCAATATAAGTTATTAATTAAATTTGTGGGTTGGTGTAGTAATTACTACTGTAAGAACATTTTGGTTACCTGTTGATTATAAATATAATAATAGAATTTTGAAAATCTAATTTTTTTATAAAAGATGAATTACTCTCACTTTGTTAACATAATATAAAATTAATTTTATCACTATAAGAAAATAAATTTAATGAAATCAACTTATTTTTTCAAATAATTGTTTTAAAATTATATGAAGATGATTTTTTTTATATTCTAAATTATATAACTTTCCTATAAATAATGTAAATTAATTAATTTTTTTTTGAAAACTACTTTAAAATTTCAATTATTATTTATGTTAAATGTTATATAAAATTGGATTAAATATAATGTTTTTAATTATATATTATTTATTCCAATTTTGTTAATTTTAATGATTTAAATATAGAATATTTCTTAAGAAACATTATTATAATTTTAACATTATCTACTATAAACCCTTCTTTCTCACTGCTTCTATGGGATTAATTTTAAATTAAAATTCTAAAATTTTGTGAATTGAATTTTAAAAACTATATTTAATGTTTTTAATAATAATAATTTTAATTTATAATATGATAAACATTGTTGATGGAAGAAATGTTTACTGAAAAATTATAAAAATTATGTACTACAGTAAGGATAAAAACAAATTTACATTGGGTTAAACTACAAATATATGTTATAAAATTACAAAAAAAGATATATAAAATAATTTTATGGACATATATTGAAATTATAGATTCAATTATCAACAAATTTCCATTAATTGATACTTTTTAAATTAATAATTATGTGTGTAATTCATTCATTTTGAAAAATACAAGTGTTCCACCAACCTAAAGTATAATAGGCCACCAACTGTTCTATATTTTTCACACCACCAGGAACATTTAATTGAAATATACAATAGAAAATAACATATTAAATTCTTGTATAACATTATATAATTGTTATTTTTTAATAAATTCTTTCCTTCGAGGACATTGGTATAAACCTGAGGGAGACACCAGATGAAGAGGTACTATTATTCAGTTACAATATTTATATTATTTCTTCCCTAACCTCATTAAAAAATATTAATAAGTTCCTAATATAATAAACACACTATATTACACATTACGATATTTTATTAAGATATTGTTATTACCTACAATCATCCCCACACACGAGATTGTCAATCATGTTTGCGGAAAACTACTGCCTCTCGAACGGATGTCATTTGTTTGCCCATTACCACCTGCCTCGGTTGGTTTTGTTGATGCATATAAATTATTTATATAATATTAATAATATATTTATGAATATTTATAAATTTTATAATAAATTAATTTTATTAAATATCCATTCATTAAGATAAATTAAAATATTTGACATTTGAACAACAGACTACCAACTAACAAAGAGATGTGATTCATTTTTAAATAACTCATTACATAGAAGGTAATAATGATAGTTTCAATTATTATATGTGATATAGAAGACACTTTTATTCTATTAATGAAATTTTAATAACTATTAAATGATAAAATATAAAATCTTCCTTTTTACCTTTTATTACTGAAAAATGATAATGTCATCTATGTACGTATAGACTGTTTCCTTCATGAAATGATATTACTCTTTTTATCCCCACACATCATGGATGATATATATAAATAAATTTGAAGATAAATTATGGTGTTTATGGTTTTATTATCATTATACAAATAGAAAATGTTATTAAAATTCTTTCAAAGATGAATACTGAGAAATTAAAATGTTATTACTTCGTATATTTGGCATACCATCTACACGATTGTAACATAGATCATTTTTCCTGAAAATCATTTATTATTGGTAAGAAAATTATAATTTATGTATAAAAATGATATTTATTTATTTTATTTTATTCTATAAATTTGATAAATAATTTAATCATATTCTAATAGTCACTATCTGAAGTCATTTTTGACACCTTAGTCAAATATTATAGAAATGACTCATGTAAACACACTCAATTAATTTAACATGGTAATAAGTGAAATAAAATAATAATAAAATTTGGATAGGTTGTAAATAATGTAAATACATAACAAATTTTTACTTTTTGTAATGCTAAATCTCATATGTGATGATTCATACTCAATTTAAGATATTTTATATCAATTTAATTTCATTAAATCATATTGTAATGTCATGCACGTAATTTCTTTTATATGATGTATATACGGATACTATAATTTGTTATATATAAATTCCTTTATTAGTAATTTTTAATTATGTTTAAATTTGAATTATTTAATCCATGTGGATTTTAATTGAAAATTACCAAAGGGTAAATAATTTTACATATCAATTTCTTTTGATTGGGTTATCTTAATTTTTAGTTGTCATTTATATTCATTGATATTTATTCTAATTAATTTTTATTATCATATATTAAATTTATCTTGTCTTATTTGTATTTATATTTTATTCACATTATTTATTTATTTATTAATTCTCACGTAAATTTTATGATCATTTATGGGGTTATTTTCAAATATCATTCAAATCGAGATTGTTCATTATTGACTTTAAATTTAATTATATTATTGTGATAATTTTCTTAAAAAATATATTTTTATTCTCCAATAGTTAATGATTATATTTTGAATTATTATTACTATTTATAAATTATTTCATAAAGAAAAAAAATTGATAAATATTTTTCATGATCATATTAAATCATTTATATCTTTGGTAAGAAATTCATTTTCATAAAAAAATGTTTAACAAATATTTTTATTCATTTTCTAATGTTTTATTACTGAAATTCATAACAAATCTGACATTTTAATTTTATTTAATGTAAAACACTTTTCTTTTTTGTGACAATCAACCATTCTAATCAATTCATTATTAAAAATAAATTCTAATATAACTTCTAAGGATTGTGTGAAATTATCATCCTACATTACTGCAATTACATTAAGGATTCATCTGAAATTATACAATTATATTTTAAAATAATTGTTTTAATAGTATTCAAATATAATAATAGTTTTTAATATAAATTTCAAAATTTAACGTTTTGAAAATTAGTTGTGTTTTGAAAATGTAATGTTTTTATTTAAAAATGATATTTTACTAAAGGATATATTAGAATATATTTTAGTGGTATTTCTATTTGTTAATGGTAGAACCCCGTTATTTTACATATAATCCACTATGATATTTCTTATTTATATCATTCGTATACTTCCTCTCAATGGTTTATGATTATTTTGATCCATGATATTATTTCCATTCACTTTATCGATTCCACTTTGTATTCAATAACATTTCATTGAATTATTCTCATTATTATGATCATTGGACATTAAATGTCAACTAAAAACCCATATTAATTACATCAGATATTTATTTTTGAAAACATATATCACTTCTATGAATGGTGTTCAAAATTGTAATTTTTTAGTTTATCGAAGAAAATATATATAAATTTTTATTCATTCATCAACACAGATATCTGATGATAATGAACAGTTTTTATGAATTAAATTAGTTATAGGATATATGTAGAATGAGTTGGAGATGAAATACATGGTTTGGGAGTTATTATATATAACCAACTGATTAATTAGTATTCTTATGAGATGAATCAGTTGTAAATCCTTAGTTAAATGGGTTTGTACCCATCAATTTTCAACACTCAGTGAAATATCATAAAGGTAAAGGTATTATGTTCGTAGATAACATAATATCCAATAGTTTAATGTTTCCTTCATTATTAATTAAGCAATTATTATTCATGATATTTTAACAATGATATTATTTTTGGATGCATTTCATTCTCAATTATTGATTAATTACATGTGTTCTAAATTATTCACATTTCTATATTGATCACTCCATATCTGATTATGATAGTCATATTATTGATTAAATTTAATGTGTTTGGGGACATTTACCATTAACTATTGAATATACTAGTGAAATTATTTTAATTAAATGTATGCTTAGTAATTTTACTTTTTATGTTAATAATTCTCATTAATTCAGGATTGCTTATACTGTACCTAGCCCTTACAGAGCATTTTATCTCACCAATATTTTTTTTCTTTTTATACTAATACATAAGGATAACTATTAATGATATTTTAGAATATACTAGAGGGAATAATGATATTATTAAACAATATATACGTTCTAATTTATATATTCATATAAAGATTCAGAATCATGTTTGTATCCAGTTTACTGAGACTAAAAAACAATTTGGTCATTTACATTGTGATTCCTTGTATCTTATTCAAATGTATAAATACTAGAACTGACTTGAGGATACTGGGGGCAGGGTCGCTACACCAATATCTTTTTAATTACTACTTCATTCATACATTTCCATACCACCGTCAAAAATAAATTCTGTATTGTTTTCCTGATTTAGGCTTCCATTGAATGTATGTTATTAAATATGGTTTTTTCATACATGTCATAATAAATTATTTTCCTTTAACATTACATTTCCTGACATATAACACAATTTTTCACATTTAAATGTCTCTTAATAATGTTTCATTCAAAATACTTTTTTAAAGGATTTCACTTCATCTTGTTGAAAATTATATATAAGACATACTTAAAAAATTATAATTTATATAAAGTTTAATGAGTTTTATATAAACAATGTTACATTCTAATATTCAATATTATAATTAATTTTTAGAAGGATTTATGAATGCTTGATTTATGATTCCTTATATACCATCCAGTTGACATAATATCATTTTACTTTTTTTGGAATCAGACTCCTTATACTAAACAACCCAAATTATTATCCTACTTTGTGTTAATATTGATTAAATATTAATTAACAGAGTGTTTTTAATCAGTGTTATCATCTTTATGAGTTTCTTTTTTAAAATGGTTATGTTATATTTCAATAATCTAAATTATTCATATTGATGGTTTATGGTCATTTTATTTCAGAATAATCAAGACTCCTAGATCATTCTCTAATTTATATTACATTGATTCAATTATGAATGTTATCCCAGTCGTAGAATTTTTCATGTATAAGACCATGTGATAAATGTGAATGAAAATATATATCTCCATTATAATTTGGGAAATGATTTATATTTAATTGTATTATATGTATGAGATTATAAATATAACATAATCCACCATTGGAATTTTTCATCTATGTGTTGGTAGTCTAGGGACTGAACATTGACATTTGTTAATGTCTTATTTCATTGCACTGTAATAACAATATAAATATTCAATGATTATATAATAAAAATTTATTCAAGCGAAATAATTACAATAATATTATTTTATCATGATGTATGAGATTTTTGTATGAATTTAGTATTTTTTATGTTTCATACATAAGATCTCCTAACAATATGATTATCTTACGGTGAAGTATTATTATTAATTTTTTTCTCTATTTATTACACTTAAAAAGCTTATATGATCACCCCATCAACATCATTTCTTTTTTCCCAGGTAATTGAGTAATGTAATACCAGTTATATTATTAGAATAGTATCTTATGTAGAAACAATGTGTGAAATATTGAATAATTATAATGGAAAAATAGTATATTATATAGTGGTGAATATCAAACATGTTGAAAATGGCCTAAGCCTTGTTAGTTAATGTTTTTTATTAAATATATGAGACTCAAAAGACAATAGACCATTTATATAAATTATAATTATATATTTTATATAATACATATTAATAGAAAATATAATCCTCCTTTTTTCATATAAAATGCAATAAAATTATAAATGGAAACAAAATAAAATCAACCAAAATGAGAAACTACCCAAGGAGTGATCACAAGTAACCAATAAGGAAACATTAAAGACATAACACCAAATCATTAAAACTACCATAACCATTTAATAGGAACTTAAAACCCTTACCAACCAAATAAATATTAAAACATACATTTAATGCAAAAATAAGACATCTTAATATGGGAATAATTATTATATATCAATAAAATCTAAGTCATACCCATAATTTTATACTGTATTTACATTATTGGATTCATAAACAACTATTAAATAATATATTTACATACATTCCCATTAATATTTTCCAAAATTGCACCATTATTTTATGTACCATACATAAAACCTCTCTTCATAACCAGGAGAATCGATGCATAATAAAGGGTGGGAACGAATTCGAAATAAGTATAAATATAATAGATATCAATCAATGATAATTACTGAGAATAATATAATCACAATGTTATGAAAACATAATTATGTAATTTAATAAGCACAACCAATATATCAAAATTATTAAATATGAATCATAGAAATATATTGGTCAAAAAAAAGTAAGACATAAGAGTTTTGAGTTATGAAAAATAAATCATATTTTATATGAACATATATTTGGAAAAAGATATAATTTTTTGGAATTTTATTATAGATATAATATCACTTCCTTAGTCATATTTCAATTTAATGATAAATATTACAGATAAAGTCTCCGAATGAAATATCCAACTCTTTCATTTCCTAATTTATCCAAAGAGAATCTTCAATCAAGTTAACTCCATCATCTCATTGAATATTATTAACATCACTATATCATAAGATTTTTTGACACCCAAATCATTAAAAATGCATCATTGTTATAATTCCTCTCTATTATATAAATAAATAGATTTAAATTAAAGAAAAATGTAGAATATTAATGAATAAATATTTAAAAAAAATTAAATAATATTTGTGGGAAGCAGATAAAATAATATTTTAACAGTAAATTTATGAATAAATATTCCTGATAAAAATGAGAATGTATTGTAAACCCCTTAATAATATTGTATCTTCTGAATCACAACCCCATAAAATAAATAACAAAAAATGAATCATTAAAACCCCTAAAATAAGTATATTCATGATAAAAAATTTCATTGAATATATATATACTTCCTTAAATAATATTGGTGTTTGACATCAAACATGTCATAATAAAAAGAAAATTTAGAAAAAAACCTTATCCCATTGGTAATTTATTAATCAAGTGAAATATGATTTGTGGTTATAATGTATTAATTCAAATACATTGAGTTAAATAATTATGTATTTGAAAACAAATTATTCAGTACTAAATTCTGTATATAAATAGTTAATTTGTGCACAACATTATATTTTGTCTTAAAGAAGAAAACTAGAGATAAAACCCTTACCATATATCTAACATGATTCATAAGATCTATATCCTCAAATATAATAAATCTATATTTATTAAAATTATATACCATAATATATATATATATATATTATATAAATAACATTTATTTAACATCAAAACCATTTTATTATCTATTCTCTATTATAATGTCATATAGGGGGCTAACTTCTTATTTTTTGAAGTATGTTTTAGTTCACTAGTTAGGTTACATGAACTATTATCATGGTTTCACCATGTAAAGAAAATTAATAATGATATAAATATCATATATAATAATAATATATAAATTTTTAAACATTAATAATAACTAAAGATGAAAATTTTATTGCATCACTTCATAGAGATGGTACTATGTATATATAAATAACAGATGATTCCAGTTTTCAAAGGATATAAATTATGATACATAAATTATAATTATACAGTAAAATTTATTTTATAAATAAAATTTAAAAATAGTAAATATAACATTTTTACCAAGTTTTAATTATGTTGATAGAAGATTAATCGTATCACTATATGGAGGCGAAAGGCACATGTATTCACAAGCAATACAATTTTTTCCCATTTAATAGTCAATTTGGGGATATTTGTTGTCAATTTATCATAATAACATATAATAATATATATAATAATATATATAATAATATATTAATAATTTTATTATGTATAAAAAAGAGTTTTGGGAAATTTTAAGAAGAAATAAAATTGATCTAACATGGTTAACATTTACACATCTTCATTGAGAGATCTCATTTAGCGTATACATAATGCTTAAAGGATTAGTTTTAAGGGAAGAATGAACACCCAAGAATGAAGTGATTGAATCATTGAATGTTTTTAGTATTACTTATATGTCGTATAATTTTTAATTGGTAATAACAAGGGAGTATATTTGGTCATCTTTTATAAATTTGGGAAGGGACACATTTTGAATTTTATAAATGATTTAAATGATACAATGTCACTCTCATAGTAATTTGGATCAAATTAGAAAAGCATTTATATTTAAGGAATTATATAGAATAAATATTTTCAATAAATAAGAATTAATCTTTTGGGTTGATAACCAATCACAAATATTTGATTAACCCCTTAGAAAACCTATTATATGATTATCCATAATAATAAAATTTTACATCATTTACTATTAAATATCATCAAATAAAAATTTGACACCATTAACTTTTATTTAATATTTTGGATTCAAAATATTAAATCTATTTTGAAATATTTATTTCATATTTTTGAATGATCTATTTTTAAATAATCATGAAAATCATAGTGGAAACTCATTTTTGAAAAATACATTTTCATATATAAAACATTATTTATGAATATTAATTTAATTGTAAAAACAATAAAATGAATAATTTAAAATATTATTTAAAATATAATATTTAAATTTATTTAATAACATAAATTTATTTATTAATGTAATTTTATAATATAAAAATATTCAAGGAATAAAAATGATTTTTTGAATATTTTTTAATTAAAAAATATTAACTTATAGATAAATAATTTCTAATAATTATTCATATGTAATTTATTATATTATTAATAAATAGAAGAGTATTATGTAACATTAAGACAAAATTTAAGGGAAAAATATGGCTTTTACTTAGAATTAAATAGTAGGTTTTAAACCATGTAATATTTTTCACAATTCACATAATGATAAATATTTTTCAAAAAATCCAAAAAAAATTCATAATAAGATAATATTGAAATGATGATATAAACATTATACATATTTCTTAAAATATAAATTATAAATTTTTTTGATATTAATCATAGTTTTTAAATTCAATACATTTGATAAAAACAATTTTTTATCAAAACATATTTATAAAGCATAAAATGACATTAATGATTTTTTTTTTGCATTCATCATTAAATTTTCAGAATTTAATACCATTATAAATATTTTTTTTAAGATCATATTACTATTAATTCCAAATTATTTAATAGTTTTGTTATAATGGTTTATTTAATTGTGGAACTTATAGTCCATGGTTATCTATCTGAAAAGATATCAAACAGTTGCAATTGATTTAACGAAAAAATATATTCTAAAATATATGGGCGTAAAATTATACAATATAAATAATATTCATTCTATAAATATTTAATTTCAACAAAAAAATATCTAACTCTTTCCACAAGGTATTCATATCATCATGTATGAAAACTACAAAAATATATAAGGCTATTAATCTCACAAACATCTATCAATATTGAGTTTCTTTTCAACCATTTAATAAAAAACATCTTCTTCTAGGGTATCAAGACCTATTTTCTTTATCCTTAGGACTTTATATATGATCATTATAATATATTTTAATTTTTTGGATTAAAATATCAATTAAAGAATTGATAATGAGTATGGATGCAGCTAAATAAACCTAAAATAGACAAATGTCTCTCATACCCCATGATTCTTCACATAAGAAGTATCAATGCATAATTGACAAAAAAAGGATGAATTTAATGAATAATTAAATTACTCCGCATATTTAATTATGATATTTGTGTTTATAAACATTATAACCATTACATTAGTAGATTCATACACCACACCGACACACACCCTTTTAAATATATCATTCACATGAAACAATAGCCTTACAAAATTAGGACATTTCCCAAATATTTTCTCTTTGTGAAGAAATATTGATTAAATACAGTATGAGTATTTCTTCCCCACTTCATCCAATATATGCGACACTTCTTATTATAAAATACAGCCTTTATGATATGAGTTGTTTTTTAGACATGCTGCATATGATTTTGTGCTAAAATACATGGAACATGATCATCAAACTACCACAAAACTCGTAACAAAATGATCCCTCCCTATTTTGAACCTAAAAGTAAACTCTTATTAAAGAAGTGGTGTTTATTGTGTTTTTAATTTACTTAAAGAATTATATATATTATTTATGATCTCATGATACTTTAGGGATTTTATGTTTTGGTCTGACTTGATGGATGGTGATAAAGATGATCTATCGTTATATTATATTATTAATGTAATGTTAATATCACATTGAAATGGGAACTGTTTATTTTATTATCCCTCGTACATTTTTAAATAATGAATATATAATGGTGAATATAACTATGAAAAATCATATTTTGGCATATATTTTGAAATAGATAATCCCATATATAAGCATATAAATTTATTATAATGCTCAAATAATAGGTTTTTTAATTTAATAATCATTAAATTGTGTCACAATAATATTCTTACATGATTATTCCTTTGATAAAATAACCATTTGGGTTATGCATTTTAAACAATTGAAATCATACATTAAAAATTAGGGTTATTGGAATATGAATCTAAAATTTCATCCAAATTTTTTTATTAGAGGAAATATGTAACTTCCTCTCTTTATTTTCATGAATAAAACTAAGTAATTAGAGTTTCCTCGCATTTACCTTATTTCTATTTAATATAAGATTATACTATTTATCATCTTTGTTATCTTATCTTTATATTATTTCAAACTATATCAATATTTCATCAACTTATGTTAATTTTTGTTGGGTTCATTCATACTCCTTAAACTAATCCTGGAAATAGTGACCCAAATTATCATTAACATTTATTAACATAATATAAACCCAAAATTCAGAAAAAATTTAAAAAAATTCATAATAAATTTAAATCTAATATATAATACTTAATGTAGATCATAAATTTACATACCAATCATGTGAATACCAATATCAAATATTTAATTAAGACATTATAATTACCTAAATTTCTATAAAACCTCAATGAAAAAATATATTATTTAAATTTATTAATGAAAAACATATGTAGAAAAATAATTTGATGATTCAATATTTTTATATATAAAATATCATTGCGAAAACACTTCTATAACATTATTCTAAAATTTAAATAAATAAAAAATTCAATAATTCTGTTGAAATTATTAAAATGGAATGAAACCCACTTTGTTATAGTATTTATTCCTTTGATTTGATCATTTGATCAGATAAATACATTGTTCCCCACACATAATACAATTACATAAAAGTGATACCACTAGTATTACATTATTTATATACATAGGACTTTAATTTTCCCTGAAAATTACTTTCTTTATGACGTTATTATTCACACATTAAACATATTAAAATTCATTTAATACATTTCCCTTGGTTCTTCATCCCATATTATCAACATATAAGAGGCTAAATCTTCATTCCTTTTTTTAATCATGATATTTCATTTTTAGATTAATTTCTTCATTCCCCAACCCCACATTTGTTCTAGTCTTCTATCATATATTATGTTTTATTATTTAAAATAATCACATTCATTTAAATTACATCACACATTTAATTTGGTTTAATGTGAGGTAAATCATTACATCTTCCTAAAATTTTATGTTTTAAAAACATTCATTATGTAAAAATCCTTAAATAAAACCAAATGTGTAGTCTAAAAAATGTTGTAGTTAATTTTTTAATAGATAAAAATCATTCATGTTATGTCTAAATATTGTCACCATTATTTAAATATTTGAAATCATGAGGTTAATATAAGTAATACAGGATCATTAAACTAACCCAATCATTCATAATGATTCAAAAATGAAATTTACATTAACCTTAAAATAACCTATATGGGTGTTAGGCTAGGTAAACCGTAAGATCTCGTTCACTAAGCCTCAAAATAATGGTAAATATATACTAGACAAAATAATTTAAGTGATATTATCCCAATATACTTCATCTATAACACAAAATACACTTGAAGTATACATATATGATTGGATTTACAAGAAAAACCTATAAGGTATACTTTTCCAAAACATTATTTTGACATCATTGACTAAATATTTTATTATGTGTTATCATTAATGATTCCATGTAACAACATCATTATTTCTTTCAGGTACTTATTTCCCCTATATCCTTTCCCTTTTTTCTTATGAGAATTTCAATAATTTTTATGATGGATATCATTTGGTCGGGAATGTGGAATAAAATTTGATGATTGGTTTTTGTTTGAATTAATGGAGTCTATGTATAATTATAAAAAAAATATGTTTACAAAATTGAGATATTGTTTTAAGAGTTACTATAGAATATGGGTCTAGTATAGCTTAAAAAAACCATCTAACTCTATAACTGTCATTTAAGGCATAAATGTGTCACTGGGAATAAGAAGTGCAATCTGTTTAAAACGTAAAAATATTGAATGATGAAAAAACAATTTTTATGTCAAAATTTAATTTTAAACTAAAAGATAATTATTTATGCTATATAATATTTTACCAAGACATTAATATGAGGATATGTGTTTTTTCCACACTTACATAACAATGTTATTACACAATAAATTTTAGATTTCACGTTTAATATATCATCTCCATAGGTAAATCCGAGAAACAATTATTATTTCATTAAATTTATGTAAATTATTCTCTATATAACCCTCATATATCACAAGGTAATGTTTAGATACTCTATAAAATTTGGTATCACTTCTTCTAACAATTAATATTTATTATTATTGTATTGTTTCTCACTAGTAATTTCATATTTATTCATACTCATTGTCATTGATCAATAATGCTTCATTTCACTATTTTTATAGTTATATTAATCTTGTGATTTTGATTCTTATTTATGATCAATTCTATATGCACTGTTAGATTTATTATAGAGGATGAAACTGGCATTATTTATGGTGTGGCATGTGAGTTCCATGATGAATTTTACATTTATGTTCATTTACTTCAGTTTTTAATTTTTTTTTAAATAAGATATTTGAAATTTTTATAGGGCCTCTAGCATCATCATTTTGTTCCTTGATGGATAATTTTATTGTGGGTGTGTGCAACCCACATTGTGGTAGGTTTTTTAGTGTCTACCAAGTGATATATAAACCTTTATTTCTTTTGTGTTTATTAATTGTTTTATTAATAAAATAAAAATGTTTATTAATTTATTTTCATTATGTGAAAATGGTTTTTTTTAAATTATGGTTTTCCCCATGTTTTTTAAAAACATATTTTTATTCTAATATCATTCTTAAATGGAATAATGCCATGATTTTTAATGAATGGGTTTTCTGAAATGGTTATAAAAGTTTAACACATTATTTTCCTTTGATTGTTAGGTATAGGATGTATTAATAGGCCTCATAATATTATAAAAGTAGTGGATTACTCATTTCGTGTTCCATTAGTCAAAAGAATCATTATTCTTGGGAATTGTTAGTCCCATTAGTTGGTCCACTTGATAGGGTTCTTATTCTCCCACTAGATTCCATGCATATGTCCTAAGAAGTGATGATTGTGATTTCCTATGTTATATATGAATTATATTGATAAGATAACTTTTAGTGATCCTTGGTGTGATGTTAGCAATTCATTTGGTTTTTAGAATTTTGGATTTAATATGATATATGATGAACGTTCTGAATTTCTATGACATATGATATATTACTTGAAACTATTTACCATGGATTAATTGTAATTATGGAAAAATGAGAACAAGTTTAAAATTTTATTATTATTAAAAATATATAACTAAATATAAAGACTATTTTTTTAATGTTTTTCATTTTGAAATTT
Organism: Viscum album; assembly: GCA_963277665.1. NCBI lineage: Eukaryota > Viridiplantae > Streptophyta > Magnoliopsida > Santalales > Viscaceae > Viscum > Viscum album. Next base: position 457,384,189 of record OY728142.1, read on the forward strand.
TATACAGAATATTTTTTGTGGAACTCATTGGGGATCATATTGAGCATATTTAGCTTAATCCTTGTGAACCCCTTAAGTGGTGTGTAGACCTTGTTATGTCTACTGATGTAAGGAATTGAAAGAATCCATAATGAAGCTGTGTGGTTTCTATTTTCTATATGTGGGAATCTGGTAGTTAAATTTTGGTATTTTTTATATTTTATCACTAGGATATAGTTTTTCATTTTTAAGTGTTGTCATTTTTTGTTGGACTCATAAGTTTTTCTTTTCATAGAATCATTTTAGTTTTATATTTTATCTTCTTTAAGTTATGGAATATAAATTTATTCTTATTTTTAAATCTTCTATTTCATTACATTATATATATATATAAATTTCATGTTGTCTTCTTCTGGATGGGTGGAACCATTCCTTCTAGTTAGTTATGATGCCATTTTTTTAGTGCTACCATAAGGGTATCGAGAATGGCCTATAGGTATGTGATGGTTTGGTATGGATTCCAGTTTTTGTGGGTATCTACATTGGTTCATTATCATTTTTTATCAATGTTTTGTTATGAAAAATTATTTTCTGATTATTATTTTGGGTATAGGTCATTCAGAACGCGATTGGTTAGTGTGGTGAGTGCTTTTTCATCTCTTTCCAGGATAAGACATATTTTACCCTGAGATGTTATGAATTGGTAACCTATTTTGAGTTCTTGATATTAATATTAGTTTTTCAAATTTCTCACTAGTTTTACATTACATTATATTATAATATAATCATTTCTTTTTTTTTCATTATGAAGTGAAATACATCTGAGACATTTTTGTGAGTTCATTAGAGGCTCTTCAAGGGAATTTTTCCTTGGAAATTAATTATATATAGACTATCTTACAACCGATTTTTTCTTGGGAATGAATGTACTACATTCCTAGAACATAGTTTGTGTGAATCATCTACGCATTAGGAGAGAAATTGATTGATCTAAGGAGTTCATATGTGAGATAAAACCATCCATTATGAGTATGAAAGATCTATAAGAGGTAGAGTACAAGTTAGATAAGATTTATAGGATCTTATAATTCTTGGATACAACTAATAATATATTGGTAATGTACATGAAATTTATATGTGATTGTCCTAAAAAGCGATGGTGGGATTCATTGGTAATGGAAGATAATATCAATGGATTTGAAAAGAATGTTTGAAGACCATATTCTTCATGATGTTTATACTAGAGTATTTGATGATTGAAAATTCCATATAGGTTATATATATTCAAATGAGAGTGTTATCAAAGATTAAATATATCAATTGTTTTGGGAATCTAGTTCATTTTTCTTTAGATGCATTGAAAAATGCAATGTTAAATATCATAATTACGTTCATGGGATCCAAATATAAATTTGATTATAAGTATTCAGGTTTAGGATTTATACCTATGATGTTAATGTAGATGGGGTAGTAATAAAAAATTGATATGGATGGAAATATTGGATATTTCGGAACTTCTCTTCAACATAGTCAAATTTGTAGTGGTATGCATTGAAAAAAAGGAAGTGTCTTGATCAATTCAAGAGTGGTGGAAGGGATTCAATGTAGTTGTTATATTATCACCATTATTTATAGTCATTATGATCCCCTAGAATTCTATTAGTTTCCCATGGTAGGTCACACCCCTCGGTCTTCATCCACTCATAAAAATATGGCAATATATATGGATACCAACCCAACATGTAGAGATTATATCAAGAGATTTATACTCTTTATTATGGTTAGGGATAATATTCTCCATATGCCCGTAAGGAACAATGAAATACATCATAAGAAATGGGGCTCAATCCATATGTCTCATGAGTTAATCACATTCCCCCAACAGATTAGTATTTGATGGAGGTTTACAAGGGTCCAACGACAACGGCAATTACTATTTTTATTTTATCATCTATATAAATTTTCATATATGATACTTGTGCCAACAAGTATTTTATTTCTATTTTTTTTATATTCATAAACATAATTTGAAACTCATGTACATTTCTATGTAGTTAGTGACACGTCATGAGAAGATGAAACAATTTGGTTTTCAATTTTTTTAACGACCATTATATGATGTAGAGTTATTTGAGGATTCCCTTTTTCTTGATATTGATATATTTAACATTGACATTTATCTAGAATGTATTATCAAGCATTGTTCTGAGGTTTATTATTTTCATTGTCTATTCTTGTTATATGCAATTCACGAGGGCTCTCAGTTGTTTTATAGAGAGTAGTATATAAGGTCGTATCATGAAATATCATTTTTCATTGATCTTTTTAGTTTTTAATTTTTTTATTGCTCGTGATGTAATTTAATCTAAATATTATCATGAGGATGTTTAATAGCTTTATTACAGTTTTATAGATGAAATATGTAGTATACCTCTTGAGAGGTATGAGAATTTCACAATTTCTCTAGTGTCAGGTACAAAGATGATCTCAATACCTAAAAATATTATTATCCTCAAATAATTAAAAGATATCAAAATTCATTTGATGATTATATATAAAAGGATTTTTTTCCCCTAGTGTTTTACCTATAGCAACACTAGCTCTCTATACCCATAAGAATTTTAGTTCTGTTTAATAATTCATGGACTATAAAAATATGAACTTGATGTAGGTTAAGAATACGAATCATTTTACACCTATGGATGATTATATTAACATGTTAATTTAGGAAAATTTAATTTTAGAGAATGATCATTGTTCATGTTATAATTAGCTTCGATTTTGGAATCCGGATAATCTGATGACAGTTTTTAGAAGCATGTTTGGAAATTGTTGGTATCTTGTGATGACTTTTGGTATAACTAATACCCCATTAGTTTTTATTTATTTGAAGGAATATATATTCCATCAGTATTATGAAAAATCTACAGTATTATTCATGGATGATATTATGGTTTATTAAGGATCTGAGCATGAGCATGAACATTATTGGATTTCTCTTTTTAAAATCACGTGGAGTCCCCATTTATATAGAATGATGTAGAAATGATGTTTATGGATCCAAGAATTTATTTTCACAGGGAATGTGATTTTAAACATATATTATCAGTTTATCTTGGGATGTTGAAGGATCAAATTTCATGGAATGAGCCCCATACCATATTTGAGATTTAGATATTTTTTTGTATTTTTAGATACTATTAATATTCCTACATGGATTTCTCAAACATATTTTCAACATAAACATTTCTTACCTATAAATTGCATAAAATCACATGGGATATTATATTTAAATTTTCCTTTGAATGAATTGAAAAATATTTGGACATATTCTCAAATTATTGTCTTACATGATCCTTTTAAGGTGTAGGTTGTATAATGTAATGTTTCAAGTGTTTTCATTAGTTCTGTGTTTTTGAAGGTGGATAATGTGATGTATTATAAATCAAGTTAGCTTCATATTCTTGTGATTAATTATCTAATTCATGATTTAGATATTCTCACTAATATAAAAGTACAAAAATTTTGGTAGAAAATTTTTTTTATGAAGATGCTCATATTTATTTATAACCATAAAAATTTGATCTATATATTTTCATTGAAATTAATGAATCTTTGATAATGGTGGTTTGAGGATCACCTTCTAATTTTCAACTTCTAAATCACCTTTACCCATAAAAATTAGAATTTCATTTAAGATACTCTTACATGGATTGTATCATTATATGATATCCTAAATTATAAAGAAGAGTTGAACCTTCTAGGATTATTTGCACATTATCATATGTAAGAAAATAATAATTATATAGGAATAATTAAAACTACTGTTTAATTATTATCAACTCTCCATGAATCTATTCTATAGGTTCACTAACAAGATGAATTTTTTAGAGTAATTTGATAACCCCATTATTGTGGGGACACAGGTTTTGGTCGGTCTTTCTCTTAATATGGTATTCTCCTAATTTTGGATTATTTTTTGTCTTATTATATTTAAGTAGATTATGATTTTTGACTTTCATAGTTCATGATGTTTGTTTCACCCAAGTAATGTGATGATTGATTATCACATGCGATGTTGATTCTGGTGGCTAGGTATGAATAGGAAAATTATTGATTATATTTACCACCATTACACCTTCAAATGGATAAAGGTAAATAATTTTAAACCATATGGTTTTCTCTATCTTCAATCGTTAATTGTCTATAAATTGCATTGATTTTCCATGAGTGTTGTTGATGGATTACCAAAAAATAATGGAGGGATAAATTCTATCAATTTGATGATTGATTGAATGATGAAATTATCTTATTTAATATTTTTATGGAACAACTCTAAAGTTGAATATATGAATATTATGTATGAGTAATATTTTGAATTGTTAAATGGGTTTCATATTCTTTTTTTTGGATAGGGATCGTAGATTAGCCTCAATGTTCTAGAGGAGTCTCTAGGATGAAATGAAGAATCATGTCATAGTGATAAAAAATTATCATCCATAGATAGACAAACATATATAGTTTGTTATTTGGATATTAGTGAATATGGTCCATTCTTGTGTCATTGACATTAGTTGATTATGGGATATCCTGCTTGTCCTTGTGGAGTATTCTTATAATAAAACTCATCATTGTTTGATCAAAATGTATACTTTTGGGTCATTTTATTTTCCAATGTGCAGATAAACATTTTTTTCGAAAGTGGTTGGAGAGGCTACTCTTTTGGGAAAGAGTTTAATTATTGAGATGTCAGTAAGGATTAAAGATATAAATACTCTTCTGGTAAATGTTTTGGTATTAAAAAAACCATATTAAAATCATTTATGTTTATCTCTGATGTTTCCCATTAAATACTTGGTTTTCCAAAATGTATCTCCTCAGTTGGGTAAACGTCATCATAAAAAATAGAGAAAATTTTCACCAATATTCTTTATATTTTTTAGGATACTACATTTCATTGGAATATTTATTATCTATTGTAATTATTATCTTGTTTTAGAATTATTTATGATGTTTTTCATATATCAAAACTAATGATGTATCAATATAATCTCTCTAATTTTTAATGTTGGGAATAAATTGATAGTGATTCAGAATTTTATATTATAGGCTATCCATTGAAGGACATTATCTTCATGGTTAATGTGTTAAATGTGATGTACATCCTTTTAGTTAATTTTTATAGCCAATGTTATCATATTTCCATGAGGCCTGTGAATGTGAAATTTTATTGAGGGAGAAGTGGCCTCAAGTTTTTCAAGAGATCCATTGTTCCACCTGACTTCTAGAGAAGAGAATGAATTATGATGGAGAATTTTTAAAATCATGTTACATTCATTTAGGTACATATTATAAATCTATTCTTTTATTTTTTTTATATGGGTTTGTTTTGTTCCATTTAAGGACAAAGAGATATTTTTGATGAAAATTAACTAAACATTAGAGATGTTTATATCCTTAGAATTAATATAGTCATTGTATCAATTTTACGAAAATAATTATTGGGTTATAACATATTATTTTAATGGTATCTTTAGAATGTAGTTCTTGTATTTATTATGTATGAATATTACACCATAAGAAATATTTACAGAGTAAATGTATATTTGGGAACAAGCCATGAAATTCATAAATAAAATAATAATATTGTAATAAGAAAATTCATTTATACAATATAAAATGGTTTTATATCAAAAGATAAACCATTATACCATAAAATAATCATCTGGGATTTTAACCCGAGGTAAAGTGCTCTTCCGAATACTTATTTAAAAATGTCCTTATTACATAAAATTGTTGTCAACTTCATAAATATTTTCTCCTAGTATATTGAAAATTGGAATTCTTATTATGTATTTAATTCAACATAAAGGCATTTCTCCTAAAACAAAAATGGTCAACATGAAAATTTTGGATACCTAGGCTTCTTCTATATCATATCATTTAAAACTTGACATTCATGGTATTTGTTCTTCGGCTCTTTGTGTATGAAATATTCTTGATTTTACATTTAATTATCATAATAGTACCATTGTTATTTGTTTTCAGGTCGATTTTTTTATGAATCTTATTCTTAAACCATATTAATCTATTATTATATACTTTTCTAGTAGATTTCTATTTATTGTTTTGGTGTGGTGTGCATGTTATTTTAGGTGATTCCTCTATCTAATATTTCAAGTAATTATATCTATAAAAATATTATTAAATATGGATATTAGTTCAAGGAAATTAGGTGTTAATATTTCATTCCTTCATAATTGGTGTATTTATATATGGGTGTTTGTGACATGAGTTGAAGTTGGTTGTTTGGTCTCTATCAACTATTATATAAAAGGGATTTTTTTTTGTTTTGATAAATTGTTTTATAATTAAAATAGAAGGGTTTATTAATTTGTTTTTTTGTGTGTTAAAATATGTATTTGAGAAAATACGGGTTTCCCCATATTTTAATAAAATAAAATTGTATGTTAAAATTATTAATAAATTGAGTTATGAAATGTTTTTCAAATAACGTTGTTAATGAAATGGGATGGAAATATTTCACATTGTAATAATTATTTAAATAGTTGGAAAGTGTAATAATAAGAATCACCAATTGATACACTAGGGGGTTCACTCATGGGGTGTTTCAATTCTCCATAGGCCCGTTGTTCTAGATAATTTTTACACTTTTTGGGAGTTTCACATGAATGGGAATTCCTTCTCTAACAATATTGAGTTCATTTGACTTGAAATGTGATTCACATGATTAACTATATTGGGATTAATTGTTCGATCATTGCTGAACTATAGTGATCCATTGAGTGATATTACCGATGATACATCTTTTTAATGAATTTAATTTGATATGATATGTGATGCATGAATAAAATGATTTGATATATGAGATATTATATAAACTATTTTTCCATAATTTGGAGGATCTATGAAAAAGGGGAATTTTTAAACAAGATTTTTATATAATTACATTACATCATTTTATTCAAAATTTATCATGTTCATATTTTATAAAGGGACTTTTTGTGGAACATAAAGGTTGTATCATCTTGATACTATATATCTCACACTATACTCACCCCTTCAGTGTTATGTGTACCTTGTTGTATCTTTCAATGAATTGACTGGAAAACTGTAACCGTAAGGAAACAATGTTTTTCTTAGGTATAATGGTGTATTTAGTGATTTAGTGGTAATGGATCTCCCATGATATCACATATACTAGTTGTTTCTCATTTTTTTATATATTTTTTGTTGAACTCGTATTTTTGATTTTTCATTGCAACAATTATGTTTTATTATTTACATTAAATTCATTCATTTGTGGAATATATTTTTATTCATTTTTTCTATTCCATAGATTCATATTACCCTCTGTGTAGATATATGTTCCATGTTTTCTATTTCATATTGGGAGATATTTTTTTATGATTTTGGGGTGCTAGTCACTATACTATTGGGATTGGGATTGATATTCTTGTAAACTACGGGATAGATTGGGTACTGGTTTGAATGGCTATGTTGGTCGGTTCATCACATTCAACAACCTTGTTTCAAAATTTACAAAACCCTTATCTAATAAGAACTATTGTGAATAAAAATATTATACATCAATATAATAACATGTCAGATTAATATTCATTATATATTAGTAAGGTCAATGCAACAACTATATACGTTTATTTTTATTAGAAAAAATAGACACATAAAAAATCATTTATAAAAAATATCATTAAAAATTCCCATTATGAACTTCAAAACTTTCATCCATACTATTCAATTTATTCTAAAAACAATTATTCTAAACCATATGAATAGAAACGTATGAAAAGTTGATATCAGATGCCCAATATGGGTGAACATTATACATATCAACCAATGATCTTAAGTGACGATAAAATAATAATAATAATATGAAATCATCATCATTAATTATAATAATCATAATAGATCAACTTTAGATCATTAAATGACAATCATGAAATATTTTTTCTCTCAATACAAAATTCATAAGTTATAAGTATGTAGAATCATCAACAGTTAATCATGATCCCTGATAACATATCATAAGAAGAAATCATATGGTTCAGTAATTATAATGAGATTAAAAAATCACTTTCTTTTTAAAGAATCATTTCCTACACTATCATTGTGGATGAATTCCAAAAATTGAAATAAATACGTGGTAATTTTTATCTTTCTCTTATGAGTATCTACTATTTAGAAAAATTCTTCATTTGATAGGAATTTTCCTAACATTGACACTATTTAGGTATATCTAAAATCTTTCATCAAATATAATAGAACCAACTATGATTGTTTTATAATATAACCACCCATCCTTGGTATATAATGTAATCAGACATCACATAATCATAATTCCTTCTCGTTTAATTCAAAATATCATGAAAACAATTATCATTATATAAAATACTTATCCATGGAATGATAATAGGTTTCATAATAATTAAATCCTTATAAACCAATACCATCTAGAAAAATATGTGTTTTAAAAATTTTCTATATGCCTAAATAAGTGAAATAAAAATCATAGGATATTGTTATAATATGACAAATCGGATTTAATGATCACTAGAAATAGGTTGGTGGAATATACCATTTTCATTTTGAATTAACATATTTAAAATATAAAAATTACCAATATATTAAAGTAATTTTTTTAAATAAACAAGGGTCCATATAAGTTAATATTAAATAAAAATAGTATTAATATTGGTGTGTATATTCATTCATACAGTGAATGTGAAAACTAAATTTTAATTAACATTTTCTATAAAATTTAAAAGTATCACATTATTAAAAAGACAAGGAAATTATATTAAACCTATATGATGAAAATAAAATATAGCTAAAATTAATATTAAATTTTCTTCAGGTAATACTAAAAAAAATTAATAATTTTTATTGAATATATTGAAATTGAAAAATGATGCGTGATGATAGAGAAAAACACAGTCTATTTCATTATGAAAAATACTTTCGGTCTCATAATAAAATAAAGAGTTGAAAATTACTGGAATAAATATAATCATAATAAATAAAATTCATAATATTTTATTGATATAGATTTTTTAATTTCATCATTATAAAATTATACATAAATAGTTTCCATAAAAATTTAGTGTAACATAATGTCCATACCCTTATAGAAACTATTGTGTCATAGCCCCCAAAAATGAGGTAACAACAAATGAAACATTAAATACCATGAACATATATATATATATATATATATGTTATAACATATGAATTTTCTAGTGGATAATGCAAAAAAATAAGACAATTGTAGAGAATAAAACATGTCTCAATGAAAAATTAATAAGCTGAAGAGCCCTTAAAAAATTATTAATTTTATAGTTGAAAGTCATTAAAATCATGAAAATCATATGGTCATATAAAAAAAATTTCTCATCCATATATTATTTAAAAAATATATTCGAGGTGTATACACACACCATTTACAGAATGAATTAATGTATAAAACTAAAACATGTCTTAGTGAAGAGAAATTGAGACGCATCCCATACCGTACATAGGACTTGAATAGTAAGTGTAATTAACCATATTATATTAAAAATAGATTTATAATAATTAAAGAATATTTTTAAATTAATAAATATAATTTCATATATTATTTAATTAACTCTTTTCAAAATCATTATATTAACAATTATTTATTAATGAAATCATTTTGGGTGTTAATTTTGTTATTTTTTATAAATGTTCTAGTTCAGAAAAAAAGGTCCCCACACATTTCTAATTGTTCCTCAATCTATATAATATTAACGAATATATATATCACCTATAATAATTATTACTAATATATAATAATTCATATTAATTGTAGAGGAATAATTAATTACAATACTTCCTGGAGAGGGTAGATTATAAGTACACATGAGCGATGTTTACAAATTTCAATGCGTGGAAAAAAAATTAACAGATAAATGAAAATTTATAGATTATTTAATATATCATAAATACCATATATTTTCAAAAAATAATATATTTACCATCTATATAAAGAAATAATGATAAACAAATCACATCACATTGTAGATGTTGTAGTCAAGGAAAACACATGATCGATGTTAAATTTTAACAATGGATTAGAATATTAAACAGTATTCAATATATTATAATTAATGAATAAAAAAAATAGAAATATCAAATATAAATGTGAAATCAATCATTATTTCAACCCAGGAAATTTGGTCGTTCTAAAGGAATCGTATTGATGTATAGAGGTAGTAGTCTGCACATATGGACAAGCGATAAATTTATTTCCCATTAGATATAGAAATAGTGGAAGAGGGTTTTCAAACCCACATTATATTATTGTAAGATAATTTTTATTATATATTAATGATTTTTTAGTTATACAAAATTTATATTTTTTGTAAGAATAAAAAATTTGAAATGGCATGGTCATGATATAAATGTCTTCTTAGAGAGACCGCCTTTTTGCATATATATTAATCTGGCAAGGATTGGTCATACAAGAAGTCCATAAGATAAAAAATGAAGTGAATGATTCTATAATGTATTTGGATAAGGTATTGTATAATACAAGGGGATCAAATGGTGTTAATAGTCGAATAGAAGATGTAACCTTTTATAAGTGAGGGGAAAGACATACAGGGACTGTCATAAATGATTTCATGTATACATGTTTAATTTCTATGAATATGGATCTAAATAGAAAAATATGAGAATTTATGATAACATATTATTGAAATATATTTATATAATAAGATATATATAAGATACAATTGAAATCATTCATATATTTCTTTATTTAACACCCATTAGTGAACTTGTTCTCACATTAACTATGCTAACAAAATGTTTCTCTTATAACAATTCATTATAGAGAAAATTTATTTCACCATTAAATTTGTATTAATTAGGTTTATTACATGTTCTGAATATATGTAACTACATTTAGTTTCAATATGTAGAAAAATATAACCATAAATTACCATAAATATCTAAAAACCTTGTTTTAGAAAAATATAATTATAAAAATAAAATATAATTTACCTCCATTCCATTCCAAATAAAAAAATAAAATGATTGTAAAAATATATTATTTTATTTATTATATATATATATATATAACATTAAAAATATATATGAATATTGACAAATTTAATATAGTTAGATAAAAATATACGGCATGAAAAAGATTAGTTTTTAAAAAATGTTTATAAGCATTAAAATAAAATTATACAAAAATAAAGTATAATTATTATTATTATGTTATTAGTTATATAATTTATAATTCATGAAGAATAATTTTTCATTTATGTATAATTAGTACATAATGAGATATTTACATCGAAATAAATTATAGTATTCATAATATTTGGTACATTTTACAATTCAAACAAAATTACATATTTTTATTAAAATACTAAATATTCTTCTTCAGGTATATTGAAATTATTATTTACGAAATGATATTAATTTTCATCAATAAAAATAGATAAAATGGTCGAAAATAATTATTAATTTCTCAAGATTTTTTGATAAAAACCATATTTTATAAAAACTTGTTTTTGAAGAAGAAATTGTCATTACAAAAAGTTAACTACTTATTTATTAAAGATTGATAATAAAATATACACTATTTATTATATTTATAAATTTCTTTCATAATTTAATTATAAATATTGATTCATACAAATTCTATAGCTATATTATATTGGTTTATTAGATCATGGTTTATATAGACATGAGGTTGAATATAAGGAGATGTATCAACCAATAAAATTTTATATAAAAAAATTATAAAATATCACGGTGTTAAAAAATAACTTCCCCATTAGAACCTAAAAAAATGTTGATATGGATACACTAATCCCATATGTCCTAATTCATGGAATAAATTTTCAGCCCATTACTACACAAAGATCGTAGATATATTCTAGAGTAATGGAAAGGATAAACATATGAAATGGAATTCACCAATAATTTACAACTACTATAGAAAGACATCCCATATTCAATATATATCACTCAAGGATTCATTTATAATCCAAAAGATAACCTAAAAGAACCTTCTCATACCTTTCAATCAAATAAAATAGCCCCATAACTATGGGGATACAAATTCCCCTACTCATCAAAACTAAAACATTTCAAAATTTCATTCCTTACAAAACAGACTTTTTTAAAAATACATTTTAAAACATTTTACTTTATTTTTAATTTTTAATGGAATTAATCAAAAAAAATAAAAATCTTTCAAATAATCCTCAAAGAAATAAAAAAAATCTTTATAAATAAGATTTATTCTATTAAATATCAAAAATCCCATTTACATAAATGATTTATGTAACAAAATTAACAAAACCTAAATTTCCCAAAAATTACATTTTTTTAGAATTTATTCACATTGGAATTTATAAATTCTCTTTTTTATTCTAAAATACCCTCAATATTACATTTTCAAATCAACTACCATAGGAATCATTTTAAACCACTTATTTAAAAAACCAATTTTAAAACAGAGTATTAAATAATATATTTTTTAAACCAAAACTCCGTTTTCAATCAATAAAATCTCTAAATGTAATTTCAAATAATAAATCTAAATTATTCAAAAATAATTCATATATTTTGAAACTTTTATATTCTAAAAGAATATTCCAAAATATAGAACCAATAAATATATATGTAAACCAAACATATTTTCATAACCATTTTATAATGTTTTTCAACATCTCAATACTTCAAAAAATTCATTTTTACATACGAAAAACTACTTTTATCCACCTATCATGTCATCCCTAAGGTACAAAACCACGAATCCAAACATTAAAACACATATATTTTTCAAAACAATAACTTAATTTACATAATAAATGATAAAGACCATTGAGCTAAATTCAATACATACTAAAGGAAAAACAATTCATTTTGAGGAGTAATATCACTGCATAATATTTGGCCACACAAGCATGGAAATTGTGTAAAAAACATTATACAAGCTCAATCATTGTTGAAAATCATTTTTACATGGTATCCATATGTAATTACCTAGACTAGAGGGTTAAACATATCACCATGGTTTGTTAAAAAAAATTAGCTATGATAGACAATAAAAAATCATCGATGCAATCATTAGGGATAAAAATATCACCAAAAGTAAAAAATTCCATAAAGGAAAACTAAAATCAAACTAAAATTCAATAATAATATTTGAAACCTCCATAGAAACCTGATTTCTGTGAGAATAATATCATTACATGGATTTTGTAGAACTATCCACAAAAATTCTAGATGAAAACCCGAGTCTTTAAAAAATGAAGACTAACCCAAAATAACAATAAAATATTTTTTCATTATTTTTTCATAATAAACCTAGGTAACCCTTGATTAGAGATCCAATGGATATTCATAACATACTTAATCCATTTTCCAGATCTCTACTAGATTGATACTAATTCCAGGGTACCAATATATAATTATTAGGAAGTATTTAACCCATAGAATCAAAACAATAGGAACATGATGATTCCTAAAAACATCAACATTGTCCATACCAGTGTTAGTCACACAATATCGACAAATTTGATCAAAAAATAGGAAGCAACTATACGGTTTAAGAAATAAAATAATGAATTATTCTATAAACTAAATAATATAAGAACAAAATCATATCTGATAATTAAAAAATTTATAGAATCGCATAAATAATCCAAAAAATCTTATCCATGATGGTTGATTTATAAACATCGATAAATGAAAATAAAATAAAAAGAAAAAGTCATATTATATCGATCATAATCAATGTGACCCACATACATGCTCTATAATAATCAAACTAATGATCCCTGGATGAATTAAAAAACCAAACTAGGATTTAGAGATATGTCACCTGGAAGAAAACTCAATAGTTAAATATACTAAATGATTTATAGAGGGTGTTAAATAAATAGTTCCATATAGGATTTTACCAGGTGGTCTATAAAATTACTGAAAAAAATATTGGATTTATTCTACTTTGAGATAAAAAATAAAATTTTTCATTTATTTTCATTTGATCAAATATCACATCCAATACCAATTTAAACAAATGATTTTCATTTTTTTTAAATGGCTACAATAAATTATAAAACCATGCCCATGATTCGTCCCTTTCCCAAAAACACTCATTTTTTGGGAACTTTTCACATTCAATTAGTAAATAAAAAATTATAAAAATTAATAGAATAAAATTTTAAAAAAGAAACCAAATGTATTAATAATTAATAGAAATTTTTTAGAATCACATTTCTAATGGAATAAAATAAAAAAGAAATATAGATCATTTCTATTGGTCCAAATGAAATTGGGGAATAAATAAAAAATAATATCCCAAGGGAGTATCAAAAAATATCATTACAAATTTATAACCATATAAGGTGGTGATCCTAGAAATATTATGTTTCGAATAATCTATATGCCTATCAATTCAATAAAAACACTATAACAAATTGGTTCATCTAAACTATACGCATTGCTGGAACTCCCCTATGTCCTCCAATACTATAATAGTTATTACCCCTATCATTTGGAAAATATTAAAACACCTCCCTTCCCTTGATAAGATTCCTCATATCACCATGATCATCAAACAATAGGAGGAAAGGATTCACATGTATAATGAAATCAAAGAATTGTATGTCAACTCATCTCCACCGCCATTCATAAAATAAAACCTCGCACATATCACTCATATCAAAAATTATAATAATAATTATCCACTTGCCTCAAAATAAAGCAAATAATTAGATAATTTTCATCTCAGTGATTACATTTCCTAAAAAATATTAATTGGGTCTCAAACAGGATCATTAATTAAGAGTATTCAAAAGCTCCAAATAACCTTAATTAAAATGATAAAGTATTACATGTCATTTATTTTTGATTGAATTTCCATTTCATATAATTCATTAATAATAAACCCAGTGAAATGAATTTAAAAAATACTTCAGAAACATTTCATCAATCTATATTTATAGATCAATTAATCATTCAACTTATTTCCCCTCTAAATACTTTTAAATTGTAGAAAATTCCTTTTACTTTAATTTCACAACACAAGGAGGGTTATATAGAACCAATAATATATTTTAAATTTAAACTATTATTTCTATGTTATTAATATACATTTCATTTCCAGAATTACAAGAAATACCATTTTCAAATATTATACTATGAGATAATCTCAGTCCAAAAATTACTAAATAATTTATAACTATTATACATCTCAATAATTTAGAAAATTTGAATATAAATTTACAAAATAAAAAAAATTGTGCCAATTTAAGGAACCATGTGAATTTAACAACCTTTGTTGAATGTAAATATAACTGAAATTCATCACGTATGTTTTATAATGGTCCAAAAAAAATCTAGGGACACTATGAAAGCTCAAAAAATAAGAACCCCAATTCTGATGTATCCAAAACCATATTATTATCTATGGCTGAAACCTATGGTTTTAATATAATATACAACATATATAATGTGGTAGAATGAAAAACAAAACACAAAAACATTTGGTATTTCGAAGTGAAATATATTATAAAATAATAGGGGAGTGATTAGATTAAAATAAGATGGAATGGGAGGACACCAAAGGCTATGCCTTTAGTAAATTTGAATTTGAGGGATATAATGGGATGGGAATCAACTAGATTACAAATAAGTGAAAAAATATCAATTTCTTTGATAGTCCTCTTGGTTTGATAAAAATATTCTAACCATGTTGTTTCCACTAGATGAGATCACCCAAAAAACATGTATTGGGGTATTTGAAAAGACCTAGAAATTTCAAGGTATTTTTTTCATAAATTCTTTAAAATTTTACGAGTCCACGGTTTCTGACAGTACCTGATTCTGTGGCCTAGTGTGACCGAAATCATTTTCAGAAGTTTTGTATGGGTACATTTAGTAAACCTATGTGTGTGTTTTTCTATCTTTTGAACCGGTGCTCAGAATTTAAATTTTAGGACACCGATGAACTTATAGCGCCGGTATTCTCTAAAGGGGACCTTTACCTTAGTTTTGTTTTATGCGGGTTGAAAGTTAATTTTTTGGGAATTTGGAATTAATTAAATAAAAATATTGTACACAATTTTATTTATATTCGGTAGTTTTATACTACAAGGGGAAGTTATAGGTGGGGCCCACATCCACATAAGCTCACATGAAAGGATAATTTGAGGTGGGGCCCACTCGAACCCCTAATCTTTCATCTTCCCTTAACTTGCCATTAACACCCGCCTTTAATTAATTTGAAAACTCCCCCATAATTAATGTGATCTATTCACCTCCCTCTCCCCATTAATTTTTAAAACACTTTTTAATTAATGAATTGAACTCTTCAATTAATTGATTAATCTATTTGAAATATGAAATTCATGTGTGAATAAAATAATTGCCTTAGCTAATATTTTTGTTTGGAACACGTTGTGTTGGGAGAAGTTTTGGAGAGCTCTGGAGAGTTTGAGGATTAGTGTTTCTCTCTCGACGAAGAATGGTGACGACCATGAAGAACGATATCCACTTCGACGAAGGACGCCGATTCTACCGAAGAACGATGACTTTTCTTCCTACCTATTCCTATGTGACAAGGGAGACTACATCATTCGCGAGGAATGCCATCTACGACAATGACACTTCCTCCAACTTTGACAGGACGACACTGTTCTCTGTGACGCCGTCTTCCGCGATGCCCGACTACCGGGATGCTCGTCTTCCACGACTCATCGACGAACAAACCACAATTACGAGGTAGGGGGATATTGTATATTTTTTTATATATGTGATTTAAACCCTAGAATTTTGGCTATTGTTTTTTAGGTGATTTTTTTAACCACTAACATTGTGGGTATGGGCTAACGAACAATTCTGGACACACCGCCATCTTGTTCGTGATGTGCGCTTTGTTGGGCGACAGGTGAACAGAAGGACAATGATGTTTTGAGGTCTTCGTAGTGTAGAGAAAATCTCAAGAGGTACGCAGGTGCAGAAGAGATGAAAAATGGACCAACGGAACAACTACTGTTGCCCGTGGAAGATTGCGGTGGGGCGGGTCGTCGGCGCAGCGGCGCCGGCAACCGGAGGTGGCTGCAGGGACTGGTCGGCATCCTGGAGGCAGCAGCGCCCTAGCGTTCCCCTGGAAGAAGACCACTGCAGCACCAGCCGCGACAGTGGTATAGAGGTACACGCGCGACGCAGGTTCCAGGGAGGCTGGGTGGTTCCAGCTTGGCTCCGCCGTTACGGAGAACAGGGGGGCACCCCCCCCCCTCCCCCGGCCAGCCTGGCCGAGCCACGACCGGCAACCGAGCCAGGTCGCTTGCGCGTGGTCCAAGATGCATGTCGGGTGGGCCGGGCCGCCCTCATGCGTGTCAGGCCTTAGTCGTCGGTCCGGACCTGGGTCTGGTCGACCCGATTTGGGCCGACCCAGGGTGGGTTGGGTCGTGTCGGACCCGGCCCAGTCCACCCTCTTCGGACCATTTTCGGTTAATCACCCATAACATGAGCTACGGACCTCTGATCGATGCACCGTCAGTTGCGTAAGAATACATGGATAGAGACAGTCGTTTTGGTACATTAAAATCAATGTTTTGGGGAGGTTTGTGTATGTCTGGGTTGGTTCGAACCCGAAACCAATCGGGCTCTTGGAGCAGAAACGCTTTTATCTTAAGGACCGAACATCTGATTGACGTGCTGTCAACTACATTAGATTCCTTTCAATGATATGGTTATTTTTTCTTTCTCCACTTGTGTTTTGGACGTAGTTAGAGTATGATTCGGTGGGATTTATCTTAAAAACCAACTGGGCCCTCGAAACAAAAAGGTTAATAACTCACAGACCCGGCGTCTGATTGACGCACCGTCTGTTGCGTTGAGACCCATATGATGTGGCGGAAATTTGAGATACAATTTCTTGGTAATTCTTGACACTTCGAGTATCATCATGTAGCTTGTGGAGAGGCCCCTCCTGAAGACGAGTGGGTAGACTACGGAGACCTAGATGTTGGCTGAGCCCTGATGAATGATTGTCTGATTCATTCAAAGTGACTTGACTAAACCAGTGGGAGAACTACTATATGAGGTGGAAAACCCATGGAGGTGGAGCGTTACTATGTGAGGTAGCTGACCCATATCACTCGATAGAAGTAGTACCTCTGTAGGCTATTAGGGGGAGCACTACTATGTGTGGTGACAAACCCATGGTGGGGAGAGCTACTGTGTGAGGCAGTAGACCTACGGTACTCAATAGGACATGTACCTTAGTAGTCTATGGTTAGTTATTAGTATCTCAGAGTCATGATATAACTATTGTACTCAATAGAGGGGGAGTTCTCCAGTTGTCGTGGTTTCGTTAATGAAAAATCCTGGTTTGAGCTGAGTCAATGACCATTGTGTTTTCCACTTGATTGAGATGGGATAATTGATTACTTAGGTATATGTATTTTCATATAACTATGTAATGGTTATCCATTGAAATCATAATTTGTGGTTTATCCTTGTTGGATTTTGTGATACCATGAGGGTCTCAGGGTCCCTACTAAGTATCGTTATACGCACCCCTGCACAGCCAATGCCCGCACCTCATTGTGTTGGATGCAGACAACAGACATTGCTGACCGAGGCTGAGTGTATGAGGACTAGATGGTACCTGGAGGTGGACCTCACGAGAAGATGGTACCCATAGGAGACGAACGGGTGTGGTGAACTGAGGAGGGCTACTATACCTACCCTTCAGGTGGGATCCATGGCGGATGATCTATGAGCTACTAGACACCTTCCAGTTATTGTCTTTTAGTGGTACCTATTTGTCCTATCCTTGTAATTTACTGTTGGGCTTGTATTTCCAGCCCCCATTAATTTCAGTAAACATGTTACAGAATTATTACTTAGTTTTTTCTTTCTCTTGTACTCTGGTTGTGTTTGTTTTCAGTTATAGAGGAAATGCCTTCCCAGGACGAGGGATTTACGCCTTTGGTGCTAGTCCCCAACCCCTGGACTATGGAAGGAGTGCTTGGGGTAGTCACGATACAGGCCCCGGGGGACGGGTCGTGACAAATTGGTATCAGAGGACGTCAGTTCTACCACAGAACTAGGACTCTGATATTTTATTTCTATGAAGCAATAGTGTTAAGAGTACTAATTGTGGTTTCCAGTTCATGGAGTTCAGTGTTGGTGTGGGTGGCCAACGTATCCATACACCAGGAGCCTGACATCTGATTTCCAACTCAGTGCACGAAAACACTGATTGCGTGTGGGTTTTCAAAAGTTTTCTTTATGTCAGCTCAAACCAGGTCAACTCTCCAGGTATAATCTTTGATAGTGTTGCATCTGTTTCCTTTAGGATGCCTCCCCGCAGACGACTTTCTAGGGCCCTGAGAGTTGTACGTACTGACAGCCCGCGTGAGTGACACGTCCTTAGTACTGGGCCCTCTTCTAGTTGAGGCACCAGTGGAGACACCAGTGGTACAACTTCCTGTTGGGACACCAATGCCACCAGCCATAGCAGCAGGCAATGCACGCCGCTTGAGCACGTAGCATGAGTTCCAGCCCCCGATCCCACCTAGGTTACGGGGAGAGACGGTCCCAAAGGTGGCTGAGGATTACCTGGAGGCTATGGTGAGAGTTTTTAGGCTATTAGGTACACCAGCAGACTTCATGGTGATCATTGCTGCCAGCCTCCTTCGGGGAGAAGCTGGTAGATGGTGGAGCCTGATGCTCCAGATGCATGACGAGGCGACACATATATGGGAAGACTTCGAGAGCCTGTTCCGGGATGAGTTGGTACCTACCACCCTTCGAGCGGTGCAGATATAGGAGATAATTCATCTACAACAGGGTAGCATGAAGGTGGCGTAGTACTCAACGAAGTTCAATGAACTCTCGCTCTACTCCACTAATATGGTACGAGACCTGTTCTTCAGGGCCATGACCTTTGAGAAGGGACTCAAGTGAGAGATCATAGCTTCAGTTATCTCTCACCGAATCCCGACACAGATAGGGGTGTTGGAGTGAGCCCACTTATTGAAGAGTTTCCTTACTGATCAGTCTCCAGCAGCGAGACCACCACTAGCCAACATGCAGTTGATTCTTCTGCAGCTGCCAGTTGGCAAACGATGCAGAGGTCCAAGAAGACCAGACCTATAGGTGGTCGACTACACAACTCAGGTTCAGTAGTGCGGGCCACCCATGGTGGAGACAGAGCCAGACCTTCCAGCCAGTGTTACTCATGTGGCGGTCAGTGTCACATGGCTCATGATTGTCCGACCCGCCACTCGGACGATCAATAGATAGATGAAGGACCTCCCGAGTAGAGGTATAGTTTCAATTTAGGTGGACCACAAGGAGCAGGAGACCAAGGCAGTGGAGCTGGACATGTAGGTGGTGGTGGACGACGCTTCGAGGTGTTACCACTACCACCACCAGGAGGTCCACCCCGACCATAGGCAACGGGTGGACATGGGAGAGCACAGATTCAGGCAGCTGAAGCATAAGAATATGGAGCTCCAGAAGCAGGAGGATAATATTATGACTAGTTCCAGTGATAGAGGCCATTGTTCATGATGATTCTTGTTTTGTTAATGTCGTTGTTTGTGGTTTCTTTGTGTCTTTGTACCTTCAGTTGCGGTAATAAAATAAACTTTTCCTTGTGACGTTTGGTTTCCATCCTTTTGTGTGGATAATAATAAGAGGTTCCGGTTTAAACAATTGACTTGACCCTCAATTTTGATATTCCTACTATAGGAGACCCAGTAACCAGACACGGATGCTAACAGTGTGACTCAACCCTTGGAGGCGAGAGTAACGGTTGGATCACTTGGTAGTAGCGTCGAGGATTTAGGACGTCATCCATGACATGAATTAGTATCATTCATGTCAGGATTGAATGTATTAGGAAAAGGATGTGGTTCATCTAGAGGATAGTACTGGATTTTTATTTTCGGTACTGGAAAAATCTTAGCAGCTCTTGTAGAACGTAGGCGAAGAAGGGTGAAGTCGATTTCTTACAATTGGATAGTCTCACCCATTGTTCGTTGAGAGAACGATTTATATTTCACTCCAACCTCAATATTTTTTGGTGAGTCTAATTTTAGAAGAATCTGAACCTGAGACAGTAGTGATGGCTTGACATCCTCTAGGATTATGACTTAGAGATAGCCTATACTCCTGGGAAAGGGAAACATTGTTAGGGATAGGCTCAGCAAGAGGACTGGTATTAAGCTTTTAGTAGAGGTGAAAGAGCGATCGACTTCCTTAAATATATCCTTTGTTGACAGAGATGGTGAAGCCAATATACAGTCTCTTACATTCAATTCTCTAATTCTTCAGCAGAGTAAGCGAGGTGGCTAACCGCCTGGCCCTTCCACATCAGTTCATCGGGTGCATGATGCCTTCCATGTATCTCAGCTGAGGAGATGCGTGCACGACCCATCCCACATCATCAACCACGGGGAGATAGACATTGATGATGATGCAAATTTCACGAAGGTTACAGTAAAGATTGAGTATCAACTTGAGCAGGTCATGCGTGGAAAGTCGATTCCTCTGGTACGCACTCGCTGGTAGCATGGGAACCTCTAGGAGAACTCGTGGGAGCGGGAGGCTCATATGCATGTTCAGTACCCTATTTTGTTTCCATAGTGTATGTTGTAGCTTTATGGGGACGTAAATCCCAGAGGTGGGGGTAATGTAAAGACCATAAAATTTCAAGGAAATCATTTTCTTAAATTCGTTGGAATTTTACGAGTCTGTAGTTCCTACGGGCACCTTACTCCGAGGCCCGGTGTGCCCAGAATCATTTTCAGAAGTTTTGTTTGTGTACGTTCACTAAACGTACGTGTGGGTTTTTTTATCATTTAAACCTGTTCTCGAAATTGAAATTTGAGGATACTGATGAAATCGTAGTGCCATTATTCGCTTAAGAGGGCCTTTACCGTAGTTGTGTTTTATGCAGGTTGAAAGTTAATTTTTTTGGGACTTATAATAAATTAAATAAAATTGTTGTACACAATTATATTTATATTTGGTATTTATATCCTAAAGGAGAAGTTATAGGTGGGGCCCACGCCCACATAACCTCCCATTAGTGGATAATGTGAGGTGGGGCCCACATGAACCCCTTACATTTCAACTTCCCTTAACTCCCCATTAACACCCCCATTTTAATTACTTTGAAAACTCTCCCATTAATTAATGTGATCTCTTCACCTCCCACTCTCCCAATAATTTGTTACCAAACATTTTAATTAATGAATTGTAATATACTATTAATTAATTAAAGTGTTTTAATTTTGAAATTCATGTGTGAATAAAATAATAGCCTTATCTGTTATTTTTTTGGCACTCATTGTGTTGGGGGAACTTTTGGAGAGCTCTGTAGAGATTGAGGATTAGTGTTTCTCTCTCGACGAAGAATGGTGACGACCACAAAGAATGACGCCCACTTCGACGAAGAACGCCGATTCCACTGAAGAACGACGACATTAATTACTTCCTCTTCCTCTCTGTCAAGGTAGAAGACACCGCTCGTGTGGAACACCATCTACGACCACAGCACTTCCTCCAATGTTGACGGGATGGCACCATTCTCCATGACGTCGTCTTCTATGACGCCCGACTATCGCGACGCTCGTATTCTGTGGATTCTCAACAAACAGACATCAATTAAAAGGTAAGGGATAAAGTATATTTTTTTATATATGTGATTTATACCATCAAATTTGGGCGATTATTTGTTGGGTGATTGTTTGAACCACTAACGCGGTGGGTATGGGCTAACGAACAAGTTCAGATACATCGCCAACTTGATCGTGATGCACGATTTGATGGGCGATGGGTGAACAGAAGGTAAATGACGTTATGAGGTTGTCACATTGGAAAGAAAACCCCGAAAGGGCCGCAGGCACATACGGGAGGAAAAATGGACCACCAAAACGACTCTGGTGGCCCGCGAAAGATCGCGGCGGAGTGGGTCACCAGCACGGCGGTGCCGACACCTGGAGGCGGCGGCCGACACCGGCCGACAGCTTGGAGGTAGAGGCACCCTAGCGTGCCGGTGGTGGAAGTCCGTTGCGGCACCATTTTCAGCGGCAGTGGAGTGGAACACGTGCCGTGAGGTTTCCTGAGAGGTTGGCCCATGCCGGCCTAGTGCCGCCGTTACGAAGAACACCCCCCCTACCTCGCTCGGCCACCGTGGCTGATCTGCGGTCGACCACCAAATTGGCCCGCTTACGCATGATCCGGGCCACATGCCGCATGGGCCGGGCTGCCCTCATGCGGGCCGGGCCTCAGCCACCGGGCCGGGCAATGACGTACAGGACCTGACCCGGTTTGGGCCGACCCAGGGTGGGTTGGGCCGGGTCGGACTTGGCCCAGACCCCCCTCTTCGAACCATTTTCGGTTAGTTTACAATAACATGAGATACAGACCACTAATCGACGCACTATTAGTTGTGTAGGAGTCATTGGATCGAGACAGTCATTTCAGTACATTATACATAATATTTTGTAAAGTTTGGGTATGACCGGGTTGGTTTGAACCCGAAACCAACCGGGCCCTCGGAGCGGAAACGCTTATAACATAAGGACCGAACATCTGATTGACGTGTCGTCAATAATGTTGGATTCCTTTTTATGAGACGGTTATTTTTGCTTACTCAACATGAGGTTTGGACATAGTTTACAAATGGTCCGGTTGGTTTTAGCTTAAAAACCAACCGTGCCCTCGGAACAAAAAAGGCTAATAACTCAATGACCTTGTGTCCGATTGATGTGCCATCTATTGCATTGAGACCCCTATGACGTGGTAGAACAGTGAGATACTTCTTCTTGGGACTTCATGACACTTAGAGTATCATCTTGTAACTCGTGGAGCAGACCCTCTCGGAGATGAGCGAGTAGACTACGGAGAACGAGAAGCTGGCTGAGACCTGATGACTACTTGTCTGATTCATTCGGGGTTACTTGAATAGCCTAGTGGGGAGCACTACTATATCTGGTGGAAGACCCATGGCGGAGGAGCACTACTATGTGAGGTGTCAGACCCACGGTACTCGCCAGGAGGAGTACCCTTGTAGGCTATTAGGTGGATCGCTACTGTGTGAGGCGGCAGACCCATGGTGGGGAGCGTAACTGTGTGAGGTGGTAGACCCGCGATACTCAACAGGAGGAGTACCTCAGCAGTCTACGTTTAGTGAGTAGCACCTCGGAGTCGCGACATGATTACTGTAATCGACAGAGGCGGATTTATCCAGTATTCGTGGTTTTATTAATGAAAAATCTTGGTTTTAACTGAGTCAATGACCTTTGTGTTTTCCTCTTGTTTGAGATGGTTTACATGATAACTTATGTATATGTTTGGGTATATACCTAAGTAATGGTTATCTGTTGAAATCATACTTTGTGGTTTATCCTTGTTTTATTTTCTGAGACCTTGAGGGTCTCTGGGTCCCAACATGGTATTGTTATACTCCCCCCTTAATGGGCAATGCCTGTACCTCATTGTGGTTGATGTAGATGACTGACATCACTGACCGAGGGTGAGTGTATGAGGACTAGATGGTACCCGGAGGTGGACCTCATGACGAGACTGTACCCGAAGGAGACAGATGGACGTGGAGCACTGATTAGGATAATTTTACCTACCATTCAAGTGGGATCCTTGGTGGATGATCCAGGAGCTGCTAGACACCTTCCATCTTTTTTTCATTTAGTTGTACATGTTTGTCCTTTCCTTGTACTTTACTGTTGGGATTGTATTTCCATCCCCCATTACTTTCAGCATACTTGTTACACAGTTATTACTTAGTGATTTCTTCTTCTTGTACTATCGTTTTGTTTTATTCAATTATAAAGGCAATTAATTCCCAGTACTAGGGATTTACACCTTTGGTGCTATTCGCATCCCCTGGCCTATAGAAGGCGGTTTTGGGGTAGTCACGATACGAGCCTCGGGGGACGGGTCATGACATTATTGGTTTCATGAAATCATATGAAAAATCAATAGGGATATATTGAGTTTTTAGCAATAAATATATCCTACCCAAATAGAGTAACTAATCGTCTTTTGAACTCATGTGACAACTAGAATCTTAAAAAAAGTGTAGATTTCAAACAAATAAAATATAGAAACATTTAAATTGACCAATAATTAATTAATATTATAGTCAATATAGAGACATGAGATGTGACATAGAATTGTGTTGGATATAAAAACTTCATAGATTTATGATTATATTAAAGCAATATATTTTTAATACATATATAATCGAACAATCTTTTATTCAGATGCATATTTATTATTACATGGCATTGTTTTGTGGATTATAATTTTCTACCATGGAATACACATATTTTCTTTCAACATCATATGAACGAGTTAGTTTTGTGGAAAATTGCATCCGTGTATTGTATATAAAGTCATTGATATGGTAAATAATAATGAAGGGGAATTTATATATTTAAAATTTCAAAGATGATTGTTAAATATATATATTTTTTAATGTTATTTTGTAAAAATAACATTACCTTGTTAAGAATGATATGATGGAAATTAATGATAGTAAGAATTCATGTTTTACATTGTTTAATGGTACTATCCATGGTAGCTAATACGTTTCATAATAATTGGGTTTTAAGTGGGTCACACCCAATTAAACGAGATAGCATTATCTAGAAGTTAAATTAAGGGCAATTACATTTATAAAAAACACCAGGATAATAGTAGTAAAAATTATTGAAAATATTTATTGATATTCTCTGTAGAAACTAATTTCATTGTAAAGATAAAAAATACCCATTTTATGTTTCATATGAAAATTATTGAGTTATTTTAAACATATAGAAACATGATTTCATTGAATTTAAAGTTACTATGTTTATTATTAAATGGGTTTTAGTAAAAACATGATTTAGTATTATGCATTTATAATGAAATTAATAGATTTGAAATGATTGGAATACCTAAGTGGACTTTAATCATAGAAACCAATGTGAAAAAAAATTCTTTATTCTTGATCCATAAATAGTGCAGTTTTTTATCATTTTTAATGAAAAATAGAATTCTTTTGATAAAACATTAGACAGTAATAATGAATTTTGTGAGATCATTACTTTAATTGAATTATCAGCATAACATATTGATGACCATGGTGTATACATGATATTTTCCATTAAAACCCTTTATTAGAAGAAAATTGTGACACGACACATTTTGTAATAATCAGATATTATGAGTATTATATATTTATTTCTTGTTTTTTTAAATGATGAAAACTGTTTGCCGGTTTATTTTTAATTAAATTATTTTCTTACATCAGGTATTTTATAATATAATTTAAATTGTTTTTAGTACTTGTAAATTCATTAAATATAAATATTAAAAGTCTTGTGATATTTTATCAATTTTGAAAAATATATAATTTATTTCAAATGTCAATATAATTTCATGTCTCTTAAATAATGTATGATTTTCTAATAATTTTGGTTATCTAATAAAATTATTATGATATAATATGTTTTAATATTAGTTTATTTTAGACTGTACCATATTCAAAATTTTAATTAATTTTAAATTTATAAGTTTTTATTTTATAAAATTTTGATTAAATATTATTTTCATTAGTATATATAACATTATGTCACAAAAATATTATTAATAAATTTTTTATAATTTTATTTATATACCCAAATGAATAATATAAATGTTGTATTTGGTTTAGTTTATTTTCGTATTTCGCATTTTATAATATTTAATTATCTATATTTTTCTAGTGGTAATTTTATATTTATTTCCAAATTGAATAATTATATGATTTATAGTATCATGTCATATCATGAAACTAAGTCATTGTGATCTTATGAGGATTCACATACACATACATCAACCAAGGATTCTAGAAATTAGTATCCATGGGATCCTCTAACATCTATATTTAATTAAAAGGATTCAGGGGTTGGTAAAAATGGGAGCACATGTTTAAATAAATTACCACATTCTCATAGTAAGAAGTAGATGAAATCTATTGAGAATAAATGTAATAGTAATCCTATATGTTCAAATTATAATAAATTTGAGGGTTTTTATATGAAATCTAAAAAAAATAATTAAATTTTTATTTCAAATTGAATGTTTCAAACATAAACCACTAGCTTATCTCTATGAGACCATATTTTAATGAAATTTTGGATTAATTTATTTATAATGAATTGTTTCTAGTAATATATATATTTCATCTTCTCCTTTTATGAAATATGATTTATATAATAACAATGATATTAGGGAGCATTGCTCAACTATCACATCATAGATATGTATGGATTTTAAATAAAAAATTATTCAATATATAATTATAGGACTAAGACAAAACCGATATCTATGTATGATATATTTTATATTGATGGTGTTATAAAGAATATTTTTTTCAATGTTGACAGTTTGAATAATTTTTTGTAGGTAAATATTTTCTGGTTAGATGTGTCTTTCATATAATCATAAAATTTAGAATATGAGGGTTTTTTATAATTACATAATAATAAATAAGGATATAACATTATTAGATGAATTAAAAGATAATATTACCTAAAAATTAGCTTTATGAGGGTTTAAATTTCTAAAAAGAACAACTAATGGATTGAAATTTGATAAAAAATTAGAGATGAATAATTGAGCATTGTACAGACTACCCATCATTCCCTCTGAATTTACTTGAAAAATGAAAAATTTATTGGATTAATATATTTGGAATGATTCTTATATAATATTAAATAGATATAGCTAAAAGGGTTATAAGAATTATATATTAAATTTCTAAACCCACAATATTTTTTAATTCCCTAATAATTTTATCAAATAATTTTTATAGGAATCCCTTTAGGAGTAGATCATTCAGGGGACCTTAATACTAATTGTGAAGAAGGATATATTTTATACTTTATTGGGAAATGATTAAAACTATAATAATTTATTAGGATACATTGTGGGTGTATCCCGGAAAAATCATTCATTCTAATAAATTATTTATTGAAGATATATATAATGTAAAAAATAAAATTTATAGAATCTAATGTTTAGGGTATAGGTGAGATGATAGAGGATAGAACTAGAAATTTTTTACTGTATATTTCATGATACATATATTTATAGTGTTAGTAATAAAATAACATTACTCCACCTCCCATATCTCACTCTTCCACATATTACGTCATATCCCACTCAACCAACATCTCCTCTATAGGTTCATATCTATTTTGAGTTATATGATGTGGATCCATGATATATTGTTATATAATATGGTATATTATAATATGTAAAGGATAATATAAATCATTAATAGATGAATATGAGTGAGATTAGGTGAATGATACATTATATTACAGAATCATCAACAAGATTATCATTCCCTTTTGATGAATTTTTATTATTTAAGAAAGTGTTATACATTGCCTCCATTATCCATTTTGGATTCATTGAATAATAACATTGAGCTGTTCATAGATTATATTATTTATATAATATTGATGTAAAATTATAAAAAATGAATATATATTGTAAAAATATCTTATGGTTATACACATGTTTTATTGAAATGATAAATATATTTTCTCCTCTTCCACATCGTATAATTTTTTTATAAAATAAATTATATATTAACAATAATTTTCAGGGATGATAATAGTCTATAAATAACTAATAGAATTCAGTGTACGATTTTATGTTTATTTTTTGTATGAAATATATCATAGGGTTGGTAGATGTAGATATATTAAGCTTCACAATAATGAAATACTTTTTGTTAATATTCAGTAACATATTTCATTTGTATACATTTTTAAATTATAAATTACTAACAATGTAGGATTTTATTTTATATCTTTATACACTTTTTATTTTTGATAACATTACATCACTGTATAAATTCCTGGAACAATTATTAAATTCATCTTTAATTTAGACAATGAAGGTTAAACAAAATACTAAATATGATTCTCAATATAATCTTAGTGATTAATTTATGTGTTAGATTATTTTTTATTTTGATAAGTATGAAAAATATATTTCATTTAGTGATATTTTATTTAATTAAATAACTCCTCAAATTTTGTTCATTATATTAATAACCATTAATTTTTTTGTAATATATCTATAATAAAATTATATTTTTTGGTTAGGCTCTATCCATGGTGACATATTTCGAATAATTAAATAATTAATTTTGAAGTTAGTTGATAATTGTATAGACTATATGTTATAATATACTTTATATTATTTCATAAATATCATTTTGATACATGGCACGAATTTAATGTAATATGGAAAAGGGTCTATATTTTGTTGTGAAATTGTGACTTATTGTAATACCCCTACCCCAGTAACCAATCAAAATTTATTAAGTTATTATATTGGTAGAATATAAAATCGATCACACCATGAATGATTGATCAATTTAGTGGGATAGAAGTACTAGATTTTTACATGAGTCTCAGTTTACATAGTAAATTTCAAAAACTGTTATAATAAAAATTATTGAATCCCTTAATTCAATAAAAATTTAATTTTTCATATCGTATGTAAATATAATAATAAATGTTGATATTATATTCCTAGTAAGGGTTACATATAATGAAATATATCATGAACCAATAATTAGTAATTAATATGTAATTTTTTTTGATCAAAACATGTATAATTTAATCAATAACATTAGTTCAACAAACCACCATGGATAATATAAAAAAATAAATCACATTGATAATTTGAAAATATTTTCTCAATAAATTGGTTTAATAAATAAATAAAATAGTGATAATTCCATCATATATTCATCCATGTTATCATAAATATTAGAATTAAGGCCCATTCCATGATATCATTCTTAATAAATTTTATTTTGTAAACAAAATACCCACCGAATAAGGAATGTATGTTAATTAGTCTCATTAAACCTGTCGATTCATAGAGGGGATATCTATAAATAATCCATAGAAATAGAATTCAAAAGATATGTATTACTTATATATGGAATGATCAATATAATGAATTCCCAAATTTCTATTTAAATCAATATTTATCTATATCGAACTAATTATATAAAATATTATTTTAGTTCATTAAATAACAATTTTTAATAACTAACTATAAACTAATTCTATATAAAGAAATTTTATATGATTGTGAAAATAAAAATTACAAATAACAAAACATATATTTTAAATAAAAATTAGTACACTAATAAAAAATTGTCTAATAAATAATGGAGATTTGTAGGGAACATGACAACAAAAATATGATTGTTCGCTGAATCGGGTTTAATCAATTATTAGTAATGTATGACACTAAACCATTGATTTTTAATAAATTAATGATATTTAATAAAAAAAAGGAAATTGAATATAAAATAACACAAATAATTTATAATTAACTTCCTTTAAACTCTTCATATGAACAAAGTTATAGATCACTTTTCAAAATTCCTTTTTATTTTTTATGAAAATTATACCATTTTATTTTGATATAATTTTTTAAAAACTCCACAAATATTGTGAATAATATTTTCCTTTAAAATAACTATAAGAACCTACAATTTAATATTTATAACATATAATATTATTATGGTGAGATAGGGTGGTTAATCCATATACATTTAAAAATATTATATTTGTATTTTTTATAATTTCATATTACCCATACAATAAGTAATGATTTTTTTAATAATATATAAAAAATAAAAAATTGATCAAAATAATATTTAACATTCTTTAACACATATGTAATAAAATTATTTAAATATTAAAAATATCAAACGCATAGAAGAATAATATTTCGATGGAAGGAATTAAACCCCGTTATTAAATGAATAATTTTGGTAACAATTTATTTGATGAATAATGCTCCAAAAAGTATATTAAATAGAATATAAACATGTAAAACCCAAGATTGACTATATGAAAAGAAATTAAATTTAGTAAAATAGCTAATGAAACTATATTTTTTCCAAATGAAATAAGAATATAATGGATCCCTAAATTAAATGAGATTTTAATTAGAATCCTTTACTAGTTGTTTCTTCCTAGTCAAACATGGTTGATAACCCATTGTAAAGTACATTTATTTTTTGAAATATTTAATTATCAAAATTTTCCACTATATTTGATTTTTATGGTCCTTTTATATTCATTTAAAATATATTTCCTAATTAGTTCAATTATACATCAACTATTTATGGTTGTTTAGTTAAATTCATCAAAATACATCATTATATTAATTGTGGCTATATTTTTTATAAACATAACCAATATTATCAACAATTTTGAAAATATAATTAATATAATTTTTATTCATTTTTTCTATTATTTATTTATATAATAATTTTGGTAAATTTTAAATGAATCACATCACATCAAAGATTTGGGAGTCCACACATATTTAAGGGTGATGTTATATATTCAAATCATATGGATGAAAAAAATAATATATGCACAAAATATTAATTATAATATAAATATAATCTATGTTTAGTAACTACCCATTTATTACTATATATGTAAACCGCCATTGAAAAATAAATTTTACCACTATGTGGAGATGGTAGGTCGTTTGTATGGACTAATAGTATTTTTATTTTCTATTAGATTGTATAGAGGTGAAAAATAGGTATACTTTTGTCATAATAAAATATATTGTAATAATTTCAATGCATTAACTATGTTAGGATGGATAGAATGGATTTAGTTGATGTATAAGAATAAATAATAATTTAATGAGCCATGTTAGATGATTACCAATTTTATTGAACCTGAGATATGATTATTTATGGATAATAGAGTGGAAGTGGTTCTCATATATATATAAAAAAGGCGTACAAATAGAATGACATAAAATATTTTATATAATATAAATTCATCATCTTATGAATGTTTCACAAAGACTATATGTCCAAAATGATGAAAAGGTTTGGTATTAAAATAAACACACAATTATGTTTAATGAATATTTTTGTCTATCTTGAAGCCTTATACAATTTTTAAAAGCTTTAAATCCTTTAAGCCTTTATTAAAGTGATAAATATTTATAATGGAAATTATTCTTTATGAAAAATTTAAGAGGTAAATTTTAACTAATATTATTTATGATGAATACAAAAATAGAATCAAATTATTTATCACTAATAAATGGAATAAATTTCTTTTAATATAAGTTTTAAAAACACATCGAAAAATATTTTTTGATAAATGGTTTTTTTAAGATTAAATTTTTTTCACATGAAAATAATTTATAATAATGATTATAATAAAATTAATTTGAGTAAGATAGATAAATGGTGAATTATTATTTTTTAAAATAATTCAATAAAATGAACATTGTAAATGCATTATTAATAAAAATGAACATAAAATAGTACTACTTGATGAAAAACAATACATTCATTTCCATCATTTTAAGGTTAAATTTCTATATTAAAATTTATATTTTCAGGTGAATTAAAATACTTCATAAATATATATTTTTACTGGGAAAAATTTTCCGTAAACATTTCACTTTCTCTTATACAATTATAATTTCATAAATGTGGCAATTTTTGTAAAATAAGTATTTTTTACTATTCACCCAAAAATAATCTGTTT
The DNA here is from genome assembly GCA_963277665.1 of Viscum album. NCBI lineage: Eukaryota > Viridiplantae > Streptophyta > Magnoliopsida > Santalales > Viscaceae > Viscum > Viscum album. The sequence continues at coordinate 457,416,840 of OY728142.1, forward strand.
TTATAAACTCAAAAAAATTATGGCTAAGATAATTTTTAATTTATAATTAAAAAAATGAAATTAATATTATAAAATTAATTTAATAAACCTTTTTCATTTTATTTTTAATCATATTCATGAATAAAAATTAGTGCATTTTGATATTATTTAATTATATGAAAATATGCTACTTACTACAAATGAATATTGTTTGTTAAATTATTCACTCCTTAAAAAAATTCAACCATAAAATTTCAAATATTTTACATCATGAATAGATTTTAGTTGTTAATCATTATAAATTATTCATGACCCCGTAATCCCTCATTAAATTCATGATTATTCTCGTGTATATTTACCGGTAAATTATTCTAATTCAGCAACACATATACTCATGTTTCAATAAACAAGAAAATATTTTCACAATAGGTTATATCATGTTATATTTATATATCTTTATAAGAGAAAAAAGGTTTTGTTTTTGGATTATAATTCCTCAATAAAGTGATATGAAACTCATCATGGTCATTATAGAGGATAGGTGGCATTTGAAAATGGTAAAGAATGGATTTGATACATTCAAGAGTGTTAAAATCCCCAATGTAAATGGGACATAGTTTCATGTTTAATAAAAATTTCAGACACTAGTACATGGTTATACATTATATAAAACAACATTCTATACGTTAATTTATAGATCCTTCAATTAGTTACCATTATAACCCTTATTCCTAATTTGATATACCTTAATATGACTTAATATAGCATATAAATTCACCATAAAATAACCAAAATGTTTTGAACCTAAAATATTCCATTCAGAAATATTATCTTAACATGTTGGGCTGTAACATTTTTTACTATAAAATAAACAATTGGTTCTATTTTAATGATTGAATAAAAGATATACTTATCAGAAAACTTCTCTAATGTTAAATATCGATACCATATATACTAAAAGTTATGTTATCATTAAAAAATAATTTCATTATAATTTTTCATTTGACCTTTTAAATTTTCCATATTTATAAGAAATGATAAGTTGAGATTGATCAGATCTCGGTTCCATGATTATTTTGATGAATCTTTTATAATATTGATATAAATAATGATTCAAAATTATATATAATATAAAGTGGTCCACCATTATGTATCCTATTATAATTGATATTTATCCATAAACAGATCCCAATAGGATGGAATTACATTATAATGATGAAATTTATGGACTTGGAAAGGAAATTACAGATAACCAATATAGAATAATTCATTCTAGGAGTGTATGAAAATCCGAGTACAAATTACAAAATAAAATTTTCCTAAAACTATACCTAAATAACATGATATTGTGGGAATCTATAAGCACTTTATCCAATAAATGTTTTTTTTAAAAACCAACAATCTTGATACATAGTTAAAAATTTTCTATTTTATATTATCTAACAAAAAATCGTTCCTTTGAATCAAAATTATTTTTTTTTCTACCAGGGTGTATAATGGAATTCGTTCTAAAAATAATTATAATAATTCAATTTTTAGATTATTAATAGATTTAACACATATCATCAATCACTATTTCAGTATTCCTACTTCATATAATTTTTATTAGAAGTTACAATCACACTTGGAATAAATATTCATTTAAATATTCTTATCATAATGATAATATATTTTTATTTTAATAATGATGGTTTGGGAACCATTTCGAATAAATGTGATATTTCCCATTCTTAAATGATTCTCATGTCCATAATTATAAATTAAACTGTTGTATAATGGTTTTTTCATCCACTTTTAGTCTAAAATCCATAAAAATTATTATGAAATTCATTAAAAAAATTATTTACCATACCTGGGTGGAATTGTACTATGAAATCATAGGCATTGAGTAGTTATTACCAATAATTTACATCAGGATTTTATCATTCCATATAAATATGTTTGTTATAAAATCATGATTTTTATATGTTTTATATTTTACACTATAATGTATTAGAATCCAAATCCTCAAAAAAACATTAATATATCTTCTAACTAAAGATCCTTGGTTTGATAATTCATTTCATGAATATTTAACTTCATAGATTCATTTTAAATAACACTATAATTATAAACAATAACAAACCAATATTAATTTTATTAATACATAATTATATATCAAAAATCCATCCCATTAGTTTGGATATGTTAATCTTTTTGAATTGAATAAGACTCTCTATAATTATTATAAACAATCATTAGATTCATCATATCATATGAAAATAACCCTTTTATGGGTATAATCGGTTAACATGTTATCTAGTTAAATAAATTTTTGAATAAATCATTTATGTAAACTTTTTTTTCTATGGAGGTTTTATAACTAAGTTATATATTATTTAAAGGTATGTTCAATAATTCCAACAACATTTTAATGGCCAAAAAATATTCCATCATTAGGGAAAACATGGAAATGAATATGAAATTCATAATTCTATAATTTAGATTAGATCATTTTTCTATATAACTATTTTTACTATGACCCTGTATATTATCATTAATTTTAGAATATGTTATTATAAATAAATAGATAAAATAAAGAAATTATCAAGATAATTAAAGAATAGGTTCTCATCATATTCATAAAAATAGAGGGTGAATTTGTTAATCCAACGTGAATTATTTTAAATTTATAAATTTCATACCACATAAGATATTTTTCCAATAGAATATCTTTCTTCATTAAAATGATATCATGATACCAATAATGAGTTTTAAACTCTTAGATGTAGATAAATAAATCCATCAATGCAGAGTAGTGGATACCTGTTCTTTATATTAATGGAATTAATTTTTTCATAATCAATGCACAACCTCAGAGACCCATGTTTTTTCGTAAAAAATGAATATGTGATATTTATGGATAAAAACGGGTTTCTATAAATACCTTATCACAAATCTCACGTTGTGGTTTATTTAGTGACACTAATTACACTATGGTTATCTTTTGTGGAGTTATAGATACATTTTCATCATTAGGATTGAGATCAATTGAAAAAATCAAATACAAACTAAGGTGGATATCTTTCCCTATTGTCAAGGAAAAAATCATATATTTTTTATTAAATTTAAAATCCCTATATTTTAAAGATTCATTTTCCATTCATAGGATCTTCAAACTCACTTTTCCCTAGAATATCATTATAAGGAACTTCAATAGGTGGAATGAAACATCTTTATGACTATTTAGTTAATTGTACGATGATAATAGATTATCCATCACCATGATGAAATATTATATCATTTTGTTAATGATTATAATTATAATTATCTTTCTAATATACACCTTGTATTTAGAAAACTCAACCATTAACATAATACAAATGTTTCATAATTGGAATTGTTTATTTTTCATAATTGGGAAAGAAATTAACTTCCTTATTTAAATAATATTTAAAATATATACATGATTGATAAAACTATTTTTGATGGTTCTAGGGGAATATATTATTTTCATGGAAGACATGGAATCTATTAATGTGTATGAAGATCATAAATAAATAATGAATTTGATAAGTTTCTGGTTAAGATTACTGTAACTTCGACACCTTATTTTGGAACTTCAAACTAGAATGTATTAATATAATAATATTAGACATATCGTGTTGGCCTCTTATATAGTTAATTACCCTTACATCTGTGACATTGGTCTAAATAATTCCTGATATCATTATAAATGTGGAAATGGATAACCATGTCTTAATCTATTCACATTAATTCATGAGCCTTATTCCCACTATATCCACTCTTAAAATAGAATCATTATATCATTAAGAATGTACATGGGTGTTTCTTTAAACAATTTTCAATTATTGGAAATTATATGTTCCCTATCTTCTTCTATAGAATATTTTTTTTATTTTTAATCTGAAATCATTTTATTGAAATATATTGAAGATATAATACGATGAAAATGCATTCATTGTATTATTTTGTATAATTTAATGATAAAAATGTATTTGAATTTAATGAACTATGGAAACTCATGTTATGCATTTCAAAGAAACAAAAAATATTGTTTCTTAGATTACATATTTATTATGAAACATATGTGGAATATCATTTAAGGTCATCCACATATATTTTATCACAATATTAATATTTTTAAATTATAATGATGAACATACGATCTCATTATCTCACTTCTCTTGAGTAGTGTACTTCTTGAAGAACATTAAATTGACGTTCAATATTCTTTAGTTTATACATTGTCAACATCTTCAAAATATGGGATCAATGATCACCATTTATTAAAATATCCATTTAAATAATACACTACCAATATAATATTTCCCATTCATTTACATCCCAAGCCCATAAATATCATTCAAAGGGACTCAATACATTTTTCATCAATTTTTTCAGAAGATCTAGTTATATGATGAAGGATTTCCTTATATAAAATGATTTGTCCTTAATGAATCATGTAGCAGAATAATTTTTTATTCAATACATTAAATGTTATTCATCAAAACATGTTTTATCAACCTACTATATCAATTATTTACATGTGTTCAACCATAGTGTTAATAAATTTTTTTCTAGGAAAGTCCCTAACTAATTAATGGGTGTTCATTCCCTTCCTTTTATTATGAGATATATCTAAAAAATATAGCATATTTTTTAATCTCATAATAATATATAATTTTGAGCCATATAATTAAAATTCATATAATGGATAAAGTTATCAAATACTCAAATTGATTATTGTGCATATAATAATTGTTATTCTCATTTTATGTCTAGTTTCAATGTTTCCAATTAAACATTCCCTATTACTAATTGTATCACTCCGAATCTAGTATCATAGTGTGTGTTTCCATTTTTACAATGGTAAAAGATAAAAGAGTTACACCATTCATGATTTATTTTTTAGTATTCATAAAAAATATAAATATACATGATTCAAATATTACATTAAAAATAGAAAAATTAGATCATTATAATGATTATTTACTCATTTAAATCATTCAAAATATCATTCTTCATATCTTAGGGAAAGGAACAAATTTATGGTGAACTCAGATAATCGGTAAAGGTTACAAATAGTGAAATATCTCCTGGGTGAATTATGAACAGTATATATAATAGTTTTTATAATCCAAAACACATTCCCTTAAATTAATAACTTTATATCAATGGGAATCTATGAAAAATATAATCATATTTATCAAATGAATGATGTAAAATGAATTCCCAAAAAGGAAAATTCATAAATAATTTTATTCATTTAATTTCTATCATGCCGTAAAAAACATTTTCATGAATCTTATATTCATGGCCTTAGTGAAGAAATTATTCTTATTGAATAGACTGTTGTAATCTAGATATCCAACTAATATATAATTCCATATGTTTTGTATCAGGACATCTATTGAGACACTGAGCGACAATTTATAATTGATACACACCCATTACATTCAAATATTTTTATTTCATGAATATTCAATAGTCAATAAATTTAATTATAAAAATTTCCCACGAATCAATATTTATCCATATTGAATCAAGAATATGAATCAAATCCCCAAGAACTAAAATAATCACTCTAAATTAACATTATTCAATAAAAAATGAATATAATTGTGGAATATGATTAATAAAATATCAAAAGAATATAACTTATATTGAATTCATCTAGGATATGAAAATTATTTCAAAAAATGAATAAAATAATTTCCAATGAAAAGTGGATAATTATGGAGAACATCATCACCACAAAGAGATTAATCCCAAAACAATATATAATACAGTACCAGTAAAAGATTTTATAAGACAATAAATTCTTCCTAAATGATAGTTTGATAATAAAAATAATCATTTTTTTATAATAAATATATTTAATAAATTAAAAATACCTTTTTCCTGTCTTATTTAATGAATTTTGTTATATATAAAATTAAAAAAGTCATTAAATTCATTTAAAAAATAATAACTTTTTCATTTTAATTTTTTTTTAATAAAAATGCCTAAATTTTAAGGAAAATGTTTTCATTTCAATTATCCATGGAAAAATTTAAATGAATATTGATAAAGTATTATAACATTGACAGTTGGAATGTATGGTCCAAACTTACACATTAATGAATAATTCTTTTTTTTAGTTATGTAAAAATTGGAAAATAAATGATTTTTTTAAAAAGTATCTTTTTTATATTTTTTTTAGATTATGAAAAATAGTTGAAATTTAACTTGAAGAACCTATGAATCTTAAATAATATTAATATTGATAATTTTTTTAGAAAGTTGAATTTGAACTAGAGTAGTTGGAAGGATGATTTTTAAATATTATTTTTAAAATACATTCCTTTACATGTGACATACATGTTGATTATATCTCTTGAAAGAGATGAAGTAGACATTAAAAATGTAACCCAAAACATATCTAATAGATAATAAAACATATTGGGATTAATATAATTCTATTATATAATTTTCAATAGTAAATCTAAACATAAAAAACATTATCTAAAATGATATTGCAACAAAAATCATTATCCTTGGGACTCTGATTTTTCGTCTTTGATGTATCATCCTCAATAAAGAAATTATAATTTTTAAATAAGTCATTACTAAAATTTTTCTTCTTTATTAAATTCTTTTAGTCCTTTTATAATCATTTAAATTATATTAACTGAATAATTTTTTCTTATATATATTTTTTTATATTGTTCAATTAATTTCTCTAGAATTTATTTGGAATATTAAACATATATAAAATAGTCATAAAATGGATTCATCATCTAGATAATATTAATAATGTCATGAATATAAATTTTAATTATTATATTAAATTTTAGAATCTTATAGGTATATTCAAATTATATAAATTAATTACATCACTATGTAGAGGTTGTACTCTACATTTCCATTTGAGTAATGTTTTAATTTTACACCAAATGGAAGGTTAATATAGTATAAAATAACTTATACTTCATCAAAAATAATTTTTTAAAAAGTTTAATATATATTAATTACTATAAATTGTATAACCATTCATTCAATGTGGTTTTGAAAATGTATTAAACTATTATATGAAGATAATAGGTTGTACTGACGCATGTGTGTAGAGTTCATTATCAATATTTGTGGAACAGTAGTGGGAAATGGGGGTCACATAATAAAAAATATAATTATAATTTTGATAATGATTTCATTAATTCATTATATATATACTAGATTTATAATATTTATAATGAGAGGATACATCAAAAGAGTCAGCTAATACGATTACCTCTTATATGAATGAACTCGATTTTCTTGCACCATGAGTCTTCTTAAGATGGTATCACAAAAAGAAAAATAACTCAAGAATGATAAAAATGAATATATTATGGTTTTTATTAATGTATTGGGTGATTTATAAGATTACTTTTTTGTATATAATGTTGGGAAATAAATTCCCATTTATTAGCATGGTAAGGAATGCACAATTAATTACATAGGTAATTTACTAAAAATAATCATTTTCTTGAAAAAGTGTCCAAAAATTATATTATATTAAAATATTAGAAGGTTATATATGAATTTTATCCATCCAATTTTGTTTGAGTGTGTTTTTTTTTCTTGAAGCCTTTTCACTTTATTTCTAAGACATTTAACTCATTTTAACCATAACTTCAGTAATAAATATTTAATATGGCTAGTATTTCTCAGGAATATAACATAGATAAGAATATTACAAAATATTAATTATAAGGATTCCAATTTATTAATACATTTTACATGATTCATCTTGTAGATGTGGTATAAATTATATTAAATACATGGTTTCAATATGTAATGAAAAAACATTTAGAAAATTGAATTTTTTAAATCTAAATATAATTTTACTACAAAATAATATATATTATTGCTTAAAATGTATTTAATTAGTTTATATCAAGTTGATTTAGGATATTTTTCATTCAAAGAGAAAAAATATATAATGTTATATTTAATGTAATTTATTAATATAAAATAAAAAAATGTTAACTTGAATAAAAAAATATTACAAATACTTCTCAAATGTAAATCATATATAATAAAATAAAAAATTGTTATTATTTGTGAATTATATTATTAATAATATATATTTCTATCTTGAGAATATTTTTCACAGAAATTATTCATATACAATAATAATGTAAAAAATTGGTTATTTTTTTTTATGTTTTTAATTTAAATTATTCATGAAAAAATTAAATATATTAGAAAAATAATATAAATTAAACATAAGAAATTTTGGAATCTATTATACTAATAATTAAATTTATTTCATAAAATAAATTTTATAAAAATTGTTAATTTAAGTTATAATCACATCATGTAATAAATTCATGTAGAAATTTTATTGTTTCAATAGAAACAAAAGACTGTATAATATAATTTAAACCCAAGTGTTACTCATATTTTATAATATACATAATACTGAAAATACTATTTTATTATTTGTTCTTTTTAAGATGAATTTTTTTCTAGAATTGTTTAGTAAGATTTGTGTATTATGTTCTATGATTTTTCATTGAAATATATACCAGTGGAATAGTTACATCATTCAACATGATTAGTTTTTATTATAAGTTTTCCTTTTATTTATCATATAATTATACATAAAATAAATTGTGAATAGTTTGTATTTATTTTGAATCTTTTTTATTATACTCATTTATATAATTGAAATTATGTAAATCATATATAGTACGAATGTAATTAATATATTACTTAATTTATTCTGGTTTAATTTATCTATATATATTTGAATGATTGATGTTCTATTTTAATTATAAAATTTCATTCATAATTTAATTATACCCATGTTATGATATGAGTAGTTATTATAGAATTATAAAATATTTTTAAGTATTATAATTTTATGTTGTTAGTTTTGGTATTTTAGTATTGTAGGATTGTTTATTTTATATTATGAATTTATAAATAATGATTTTCTATACAGGAAATTCATCAAACTGATGGAAAATGTATATTTTATGTAGGTTTTGAAACAAACAAAATGGAAATATCCCTATTTATTTCAACATAATATAGTTTTCAAGGTATTTTTTTTATTTTTACCTATGTTTTTTTATTTTTATGTCATTTATTTGAACTAAAATAAAAAACATCGTTACGTTATCACTTAAAAATTCATCACATGATATATGATATTGAAAAATATATAATTATGTTAAAACCCCTTTATAACTATTTATCCATTATGAGTACAGATCTAGAAGATGATAATTTATTTGGGACATTACATTTCCTTCCTAACATACATCATGAATCTTTTCCATGGTGATAGACAAAGGATCACATTTTCTCAACATTAAAACATTGTGATTCATCGATGACAGTTATATAACTTATTTTTCTACATTATTGTTTCTCCTATGTAATTAGAAATATATTATACATTATCTATAAATTTAATAAAAAATTTAGGCCTAAATTTTGTAATCTCTCCAACATCATACGAAATTATTGATTGTATACCATTTTTCTTATAATGAACATTATGTGAATTTATTTGAATTATTTTGTTGAATATATTATTGTATGATAACATGAATATAGGAATATTTTTAACCTATTATCATTTTAAATTCATATATAAACCTAGGATTTTATTCTAGTATTTTAATGGACCTTTTAGATTTACCATCAATTTAAATTCTATATGCCACACTAAATGTCTTGTTTCATGCAAATTCATAATTGAGACCATTCCGAATCATTGAGGTTATCCTTGGGTGAAAGTAAAATAAAACATATAGTCATGTTCTATGTAGAAACACTAGTGATATAATGTATAAATCTTCATATTGATTTTAAGATAAATATTATTAAATGGTGCCTAATTGTGGAGTATTTATGAGTCAATTCATAATAACCCATATAAAATTTCTTCTATTTGATATCATTAGATGACCCATACACATTACCATAGAAATATTTTCCCATTTACATATTGTTATGTTTAATTTTTAGAATAAAAAATTTCAAATTCCACCATTAAAAACCCACCCCCAAATAGATCTTCCATTTACCATAGGGGAATTATCAATCTCTTTTTCTAGTAGAGAAGCTCTAGGATATTAGAATACAATAAATGTGATCAATTTAGTAATAAAATGATAATTTAACCATAATATAATTTATATAATACATCCTTCATGAATTTTATGTAAGTAATATGTTGATTCCCTAAACATATAACATGAAGAAATTTAAAAATTAGAACATGTAAAAAAATTACAAAAAAACTCTCATCTCACACTCTAAACACCATCCTTGGTTTCAAAGAATCCAATAGAACTAATCATCGACCAAATAAAATCACACAAAATCAATAATAGAATTTTGAAAAATTATTGAATTATATATGTGAGTAATATGATAAATATAAGATAATACAATATGTGAAAAATAAATCCAATGTGTCCCGATGACATCCTCTAACCCAAAACATCGATATGATTATAGAAAAAATAAGCCTAGTTTGAACCGTTAAATAAAAAGTTTCTATAAGCACACAATTCTTTCAATATGGTGTGGGAATGAAAGCATAATTTTTAAGGACAATAAATTCCATTCATTTTATATTTAAAAAACATTAAATGTTAATTTGAATTAAATATACAATTAACTTTTCATTATATTATGATATCTAAAGAAAATGGTATGAAATTTTATAAATCTCCTATTTCAGTTAATTTAAATGAAAATAATCAATTAGAAATTTGGTTTTTATCCCAAATCCGATTTTATAAGAAACACAAACCTAAACATTGAAATACACATTTTAAAGGAAAAACCCCATGTGAAACATGCTTTTTAAATTCCACATTTTTTCCAAAAAACAAAACCAAGAATAATGGCCCAACACTTCATAAATAAATATTACATATTTTTTATGAATATTCTATTAATATAAAAAATACATGACAATGTATACTAAATGTGTAGAAAAATTTATTAAAAAAACAATCAATATTCTTATTTTATGTATGATCTTAAACATCTCATATTGTGATTATCCAACATATGACAATTCAACAAAGTAACCTATGTGGAACTATTCGTCATAACCTAAGGAAAAGAATAATAATAATCTTTGAGATAAAATTAATAGTATGGTCAATAATAGTGGATACAAACATAACAATTGAATAAGAACAAGAAAAAAATTAAAATTACATTAAAAACTACACCATATGAATCATAGATAATAATAAAGTGTCATGGTATAAATCATGGCACATTATAAAAAATTAATAAAAAATGAATCAAAGAACACAATCAATGAGCACATATCATTGGAATAAGGCATATATTTTTTATATGAAAATTCATAGAAAACATTATACTAATTATTTCAACAAAGGCATTCCTAACATGTTAGAATTAAACTAAACACCCATGCACCTTCCTTGAGTTTGGGATAACCTCCTATGTACTCTCAATTGCTGGCATGGGATAACCTCACATATACCATCTTTTTTTATCCTTGGTTAAATTCTCTTGATCCCAATGATTGTATTGGGATAATCACATGTGTTAACTCTATGATTTTATAAAATTAATCATTACCTAATGTATTGGTGGGATATATAGGTCACCCCCATCCTTAGAAATTATGTGACCACAATTCTCGGTTATTACATAATCACCGTCCATGGTAATAATGTAATGACACAACGTAATCTGAATATTATATAAATGTTCAACAAGATCATAAAATTTACATCATATTTGAACAGATTAATATAAATGGGTTTCAAGAACATTTTATAAAATTATATCCCATGGAAAATAATTTTTTTAATAAAATTTTATTCATTTAAATATTAATTAATTAATTTATATATAATGGATTTCATAAATATATTGTCATCAACATCATAAATTATATATAAAAACGAAAAATACATTATCATTTAAATATATACTATATTAATGCTTATGTATTGTAAAAGGATGTCACATTATATGGATTGTGGATTTTAATGAACAAACATAACATTTAATGTTGGATGTACAATTTTCAATTTCAATTATATTATATTAATTATAAATATTTCACAAATACTAATGGGAAAATGTTTTTTTAAGAACACAAGAAAACATATAAAGAATTATTTAAATCAGTGATTTTTCATAAATGGGGTAAATAAAATTCATGGTGTACATGTTAAATTTTTTTAACTTAACAATTTTTTATATGAAAATAAATAAACACATTGTTTGGTAAATTATGGGTTGATTCCGTTTATTTAATTTTCTAAATATCCAATGATGGAAAAAATAAATTTTAAAATAAATTTTAAAATATGAATGAAATCATTTTTGGAAAAATTAGATATGGAAGAAAAATCATTTATGGCCGAAGATAAAATAATGTTGTTATTCATTGAATAAATTATTTTGAAATCATTGCTACATAATCAATAGAAAATGAATTGATGAAATTTTATTTTCAGAAATAAACAACAGATAATAAAATATAATATTTTCCTGAGAGATGAATAATTTTATTTCACCATCATTAACTCACTGAAAATCAATCCAGATAATGGTTGAGATTGTAACCAAAAATATTTACTAGTTTTGTATCAATTGAATCATAGTACTGATGAATTAAATTAATTAAAATTTATGTGTATATCAAATAAATTCAGGTTAATAACATTAAAATATATTAATTTTTAATTTATAAACCACACAAAATAAAAAAAATTTAATATCATATTTGTCCCGTGGAAATAAAATTTAGATTAAAATCTCTATCATTAAGTCTCAACATCCACCATATATGGTCAACCTCCCTTAAAAAATATATGATTCTTATAAATATATTTAACACCCATAATTATATTTCTATATCATCTAATTTTATAATTACCTATCACATTTTATTATATTTTTATTTAACGTTATTTTTAAACATCATGTTTCGGGTTATAGTTGCTTTATTTTTTCTTTATGATTTGGTTTTTTTATATTCAGTCCATTTTATTTTATCATGGTTATATTAGATAAATTTTTCTACGATGATATAAATATCACATATATATATATATATATATATATTCATTATATATTTATATAGTTACAATATCCTATTAATGATAGAGAGATAAAATTAATTACACTTTCCATGGGGTATAAGGGTCATATGAATGCATGAATGCAATTTCCTTTTTCATAAAAGAAGAAATAAAAAATTATAAATAACATATCATCATTAAAAAATACATATTATTTGATATATATAAATAATAATTGATAAAGAAATCACATCACTTCGTGAGGTGGAAGTACAATTTTCACATGGGCAACATTAGTGTATTCCAACAGATCAGATATTTTGAAATTTTATTTTATATTCCAAATAAATTAGAATAAATATTTCACAATTGTTATATTAATATGTTAAATATTTAATTCTCTCTATCTTTTATTGATGGTGATGGAAAATGAATATCATCAGTTTATGAGTAGATATTTCGCTATAAACACGATCAATAGTTTTGTTTCACATTTGATGGATTAATATATGGATATATCATTAAATAACAAAATAAAATATTGGTATATTGGAGATAATTATTTTATATCATCATAGTTTTAGATGATTTTATGGAGGTCTAAGTATAAATTATGCAAAAACACATGTTTTAGAAATTTAATACTTCATTAGAGATCCTCATGTTTATTGTTATATCCTTCTTATGAGCGTATTACAATAAATCTAGAGAATATAAGATTTTATAACATAGTTAAGAAATATTTTATAGGTATTTTTAGAACTAATGTATTTGGATGTGTGAAGAGGGGAGATATGTGGTACCCCATTATAAACTGGGTTACTAAATTATGATTTTTCAAAAGAAATCTTGTACCGATATTTTATTCATGTAAAAAATTTAAAAAATTTGTCATTATTGAACGTGATACGTCATAATGTAAATATATCAACATCCATTGGGATTTGGAGAATTTTTTTGAGTTTAATCCCCAGTACACATGTTTTAATGATAACCATTGTGATTAATTCTAAATATTTTTCATTATTTATTTTGACTAAAAATTAAGATGATGATATTATATAATATTAATTATAACTATTCATAATAGGGAATCCAGTTTTCAAAATTTTCACTCATATTTGTGGAAATTTTTATTTCAAAAATAATCAAGTAGAGATAAAAAAAATTAATTTTCCCAAGATAATATTTATAAATGTTTTAAAAGATTATATATAAAAAACAATTTGAAATTGATTAAAATTAATTAAATTGGATTAATTATAACATATTTGAAATAATTTTACATTTAAAACCATTTTAAAATGAAACCATATAAGTTATTAAAATGAAAATTTTATTTTTAATAAAAAAACAATATTTTTACTATTTCATTGAAAAAATAATCTTGTCATAAAATTCCATAATATTGACCCGTTTATAATTTTTACATGATGATTGAAAAAATAAATTTTATTTTACAAATATATGTTAATTTTTTTGAAGAAAATAATCATTAAAAATTTTTTTGAATAGGGATGCGAACTGATTTTTAGGAAAATATCTTTTTTTTCAGAAAAAAAGAGATTATATATTATCTCTATAGCTTGTACACATCTTAATATGAATTTAAATTAATATATATATATATATATAATCTACAGATTTAATTCATTTAATTACAAATTATGTTTTATATTAAATAATTAAAATTTAAAAAACATTATGCAGATAAAAATCTATTGAAAAAATATATTATTAGGTATATAAAATATTTTTACTAAAATAATAAAAAGTACTAATCCAAATGAAATTAATAATATTATTATAAATAAAATTTTATCATATTAAAATTTTTGACCACATAAAAAATTTAATTTTACATTAAAATAATTCATTTAATGAAAGAAAATTTCAGAATTGAGATAAATAATATTGTCCATGAAAGCAAAATTTTTATAAAAATTAAAATACCATCACAATAGAATATATTAGATATTTATTTTAAAATCATAAAAAATAATAAAAGTGAAATAAATAATTTTTTGGAAAAAATATATTATCTATAAAGTAAACAAATTAAAAATATTTTTGAACGAAATGTATTTTTGAAAAATATAATAGCTTTTACTAAAAATTGTATACTAATTTCATATGAGTTTACTAATAATTTCATATTTATTTAGACTAATATATATAGTTCATATTGTATCTCATTATAACTTTGTTTTTCATGTTTCACACGTTATCATATAAATTAAATACATTTTAAATAAATATTTTATAAAATATCAGGATGTTACATTCAACCACCCTTAAAAAATGTATCCTAGTTATTTAAAAATTATTCTAATAATCAAGGGGTTTAAATTTGAAAAAAACACATTATAAAAACTCATATAGAGTATGTTTTTTTCAAACATCCTATTGATAATGAAGGGAAATATAAATAAAAAGGGTTTCGAGAATAACACACAACAAGGATTCTAAATAAAAAACCATTAATTTGATGTGAAGATATGGATATGGAAGAATATTAAATTCCATAGACAATTGATCATAAAATATTGAATGATCATGAGATATTCAATTAACAAAAAATCATAAAACATCTAATTCCTAAAATTACAATCATTTCACTAGAAATGATGATTGTGTGACTTCATTTTTTCCTAAACTCCCTTTTCCAAAATATGAGGTATGTTTAAATAACAAGATAGAGAAAAAATATGAATAAGAGATTTATTTACATTTAAGAAGAACAATATTATAATTTTTTTGGGCATCTATAAATTTCCACATCATCTCATACACCATGAAATGAAGATAAAATTTCTATGTATGATGAACTAACAGATCATATGATTTATAAAAGTATTATTAATAATTAATTCAATTTCTAGTAATTATCTACACTAAAAATGTTTTCATAGGTTATCAAATAATAATAAATCATCATATGTTAAAATATTAAATTAATCGCTAAAATCTCATTGAATGGTAAAATTAAGTGTCAGCTTATGGATTATCTTACCATGATATCCCTAAACTGGAATTTTTAAATCCTACACTGCAATTTTTAAAATAACGAAATTTCATGGGCCATTCCATTTCACATTTTTAAAAGATCTATATTTTCAATACTAAGCTGAAATTTTTATAATGTATAGAAATTTCATGGTAAGATAATGTTGATATTATATTTCCAAAAATTTTATTCTTTTAATGAAAAAAAATAATTATAATAGGTATAAAATCAGTATATTTTTGCCAAAAAATAGTAATGATCATTTTCGAAAGAATAGTTTTTTGAAGCATATAATTAATTTTACTAAAAATTGTGTTCTCATTTTATAATCATTAAGTAATTAATTTATATTTATTAGGAAACATATATGTAATTTTTTATATATGTATATGTATATATATATCATAGATAAAATTAAATATTAAATATAAATAAACATTGAAAAAAACACACATTTCATCAAATGTGAAAAATAAAGGTAACCAATGGTAATAGACAAAAATAACTCTATCATCGATGATAATAATCATGGGAAACCAGAAAATAATAATCCAAGACATATCAGGTGACCTCCATCTTATATATACACAATGCAATTGGATCTCTTACAGAAAAATTGTTATCATAGTGACACGATAATCCAGGTTCTCATGTAATCTATTGGTATGTAGACCAATGTTATTTTACCATCTAATTAGGTTAGAACATTTAGACTTCCCCAGCTATATAAAATAACCAATGTACCGACCACACAAATCATATAGAAATCATTAAAATCATCAATAATAACCAACAATAGAAATAAACATGAAATCATACCATCTTTTAAATACATTTTTACTTTCCCATTTTGAAATTAATAAAATTTATTGAAACCATTTTTTAAAAATTCAAAAATATGACCTCATATATAAATTAAAATATAATAATTTAATAATTCATCATCAAGAACATTATTCAAAACTAAATTATAACATCTATTTAAATTTAATTAATTATCTATTGTAACATTATAAACATATAAATTAATATCTATTAATATAATCATCTATTAATGTAGATATTCAAATATTATAACGTTAATATGTGAATGTTTTCATATATATATATATCCACTAATAAGATCATAACAGAAATAAACAATGATCCTTGTGTAATATTAGTCAAAAGTCAAACAAATTATGGAATAATAATAAATATAATAAAATTTATTAATGAAATTAATCTTATTCAATTAACATTGTGAAATTAATTTTTCATCCAATAAAAATTTACAATCAACCATTAGTAATATGGTTTCCCCAAAATTCTATTTTAAAAATAGATTTAATAGGATTTTAGAAGAAAAAGTTATTTATTAAAATAAAAAAAAAGGATTTTCAATTGTCCATAAAATGCATTTTGGAAATTTATTTTAATGATCTATAGATATTTACCTTTTTGTATAATTAAAATCATGGAGAATGAAGAAGAATTTATAAATATTGCAAAACCCATTTAGAATGCCCAATTATATGTGGTAAATTAGAAGAATTTAAAACCTCAGAAAAACATACCATAAAAATTTTGTGGGAATACAACACCACTAACAACGATAAAATAAGACAATATAAGACCCAACATAGAAGATGGAAACACAATCTTTATAATTATATGTCCAAAATTACCACCTGGGACTCACCCATTGGTGATACAAAATGAGGGAGGAGTGGAAAACCATGAAATGGAAATAGAATATATACACAAAATAAATATATCCCTCGCCAGTGAAGATCACACTTTATACCATATGAATCTAAAATGAACAAAGGGAAATGGGATGGGCATTAGGGCTCCTCCATAAGGGATCTTTGGACTTAACTAAGAAGGAAGGGGTATAATGGTATTATGAGTGTATTAATTTTGTTTTAATAAATTAGGGATTATAACAACTATACCCCTAAAATGTTTTGTTCATATTTTACCAATATCGTGTACCGACCATGCTCCAATCACTGGGAAATCAAGAGCACCAACATGGTTATGTTGTATTGTTTGGGAAACTACCCAACAATCATGAGAAACAATACTACCCCTGAAATAAATAATTCTCATGGTATCAAAATAGTATTCATAACCATGTTCAAACTAAGTAGTGGGGAAAATCTACTTTAAATAAAAAAATCTAAAATGGAATGGCCCATGAATTTCAAAAGGGAAAATAAATACCAATTAATTTATAAATAAATAACGAAATCCATGATCTCATAATCCACACCACCATAAATCATTCTATAACCAAAAAATCCATTGGACCAATGTGTACCTAAATAAGAACTTCAATTTAGAAGAAAATAAAATATATCATATGATCTATATGATATAACGGATAAAATATATCCAAAAACAATAGAATCATCTCAAAAACACCCTTCATTCACTATATCCTCATTAATAAACTCTTATTAGATCTCCAATTGGGAAATAAATAAATTGAGTCTTGTAATTGGTCTCCCAATAACTTATAAACACTATTGGTCTAATAGATTAACCAAATAAGAGACTCATAGTGATAAGTACATAACATTAAGAGTGTCTCCAATATAGATAAATAAATAACATGCAAAAACTTCATTTGTGCCTCTATGAAAAATAAAACTATCAAAATATTCACCACACAAAATAACCAAATTAAATCATCCCAACCATTGATAAATAATCATCGATATGAAAATGTGTATGTAACACCTATGTTGATCCAATAAAATTCTCTTAAATCATATCACATTCTTTAGGAATTAACCAAATATTATAAAATATATATCTATGGAAAAAATTACTAAAAAACATAAGGCATAGTATGAAAATAAATAAACCATAATCAAGGATATTAAAAAACATAGTTTAAAATCATTGTTCAAGAATTATGAACTAGTAATTGGGAACCCCAACCCTGATATATTTACCACAATGATACCATAAAACCAAATAATACCATTCAATGTGTGATCTCAACTAGTTTAGAATCTATCAAAGGAACAATGAGAAAACCCAATGTCTCCTCACCATTATCATGGGACCAATACAAAAATCACCACCAAAAAACCTACTTGAACACCAATAAGCATTCTCAGTCATTACTATCCATTTAATGAAGTGGGTGGTATTTTTAATCCCCGTGGACTGGGGAAAATAACCATGGGATCAGAATATTATAAATAGTGTCAATTTATTCCTTTTATTAGAGTTTTACCACAATGTAAATTCTCCTAAAAATATATCACTGCTTATATGTATTTTGTTCGTCCAAAACAATAATTTATATGAATAATTAAAAAATGTGAAATAAATGTAAACATGTGTATAAATAATCTCTTAAATGAACACATATTACTATCTGCAACTGAAAACTATCATACATGCCATATCATTGGTAACTGAAATGAGACTACACCACCATCTGTAAATAATAATAATAAAATTACAACGTGTCTTATCAAAGATAATCATAGGAAATAAAATACTAACATAAAGGATAAAAAATCCATTGTGAAAAATGGTCACCCACCATCCAAAAACATATTTTCCTTGATAGAGGACATAAGTTGATATAAGATCTGAAAATCCACTCATTCTACAAACAATGAGTGTTTGAGTAGGGTGTGATTCTGAAATCCCAATGAGTAAGAGCCACAACATCCATAAAATCTCTCTTCTTCAAAAGGCCATAAATTCTAGATTTAAATATATTTTAAAAATATCATAAATTCATTTAAAAAACCAAAAAATATAATAATCCATTTTATGAAACATCAAACTCATATTATTGAAATTAATGAACTAAAATGTAAATAACGTGTTCTAACCTATAAATATTGTATGACAAATGAACACATGTATATAAAAATAAACCATTTAAAGAAATGAATCCCATTTGAACCAGTCAATGAAAATTCACATTTACCCGAAAAATAATTATGGAAAACCCCAAGGTAATAGAGAAAAAAAAATTAAAATATTAAATATACAAGTTAAAATATAGGCAAATGCGTATGAGTAGAAAAAAATCAATGTAACCAAAATAAATAGACTATAATTAAAAAAAATCGATGATAATAATTTTGGGAACGAGGAAAATCATTATCCATGATGTTGAGTCAATAAGGTTTCCATATGACTTTTCTATTCCATCATGTTTGGGGAGATTGTTGAGTCAATAATTTTTTCTTATCACATTACCATTTATTTATGTTTCGGAAATCACAAAGACCTTATCTTAAGGAAATTTTTAATTACCATATGTTATACATTCATAAGTAATATTTTCCTTTCCCATGGATATTTATCATCACCATGTTTTTCATTGTTCATTTTTTCTAAGAATAAAATTCGTTTTCATATCAAAAAACTCGAAATAATATATATACATAGATATAAAGCATTCTGTTTTAAGGATACAAATTATGGTTCCCAACTCTTTGAATTCAAGCTCTGAACTCTTCTAAATTCTGTCTCCAAGTTCTCTGAGTTCAGACTCCGAATTATTATGAATTCAGATTCCAAACATTCTAATTTAAGGTTCAAAATTCTTGTGAATCCAGATTCATAATTTTCATTGAAATTCAGACTCCAGAATTCTATAGAATTCAAGTTCCAAATTCCTTGGTAAATAGAATCTTAATATCCTTGTATTATAGATACTGAATGTGTTTTTGGATAGAATACGGACATTCATTTTTTCTTACACTCCGAAAAATGAATTTTTCATGAAATCATATTTTTTCTTACACATGTTTTGGTTATAAAACAATGTTGTGCTTTCATTTACTAACTAACCATTGGTTGAGTGACACGTATACATGTCCCTCCAAAATTCATGGAAATGTAAAATCATTGGAGGAGGGTTCCAACCATTGAGGTTGTGACTATTAATAGGAGCTCTTTTGAAAGATCTCAGAACAAGTGGATCAATCCATAGATTACATGCTGCTAAAGTGATTTCTAGAGAGAGAGAGACTTTATTGCATTTTGTGTACTGAAAAATTTGTTCATAATTTCTTTGTGTAGCTCTGAATATTGATGAGTACATTCGAGGGATTCTAGGGATAGAAAGACAGAGGTTCCATCTACATTAAAGCTCAAGGACTTCCTTGCTGAAGAAGACAGAGGTTCCAACTAACTTGAAGATGAGGGCTTGCTGGGATAGCAAGACAGACTCTGATATTCGTATCGAGGGATTACCCTAGTGTCGGTAAGACATAATTTCTTGAATGTACAAATCAAGGGACCTTTATCCAAGGTTGTAGGATACACTTATCTTTTGGTTAAAAGATTTACTACTTGTTACTTGTTTGTTTCAAGTTTTCCGCTGCATTTGGTTTTCTAATGAAAGTATAACTATCTTATAATTCCTTACATTTGTACACTCTGATTTTGTATGATTATATATTTTTTATGGTAGAATCTTCATATTTGTAAACATTGGTTATGATTCATTTCAGAATTAAATTTTTTGGAATTACATTCTTGGAATCACTCTTCCGGAATCATGCATGTAAGAATAACTAGTGGTTTTGTGAATTTACCTTTCTTAAGCTTGTTTAATAATAGAATGGTTTCTAACCAATATTAAAAGTTTCTAAGGGATTTTTAAAGTGTATCATTCATCCCCCCTCCTCTTTTATTTGGAGAATCATTGGAGATTACATACAACAACTTCGTTCATTCTTTGGATCCTACAAATGATATCATAGGGATGGGTTCAATCCGAATTAAAATCACAATTAAATTTAGAAGATAATTCTTCTTCTTCTTATTTTCAGAATCATAATGTTAAGATTCATATTTTTCTTAGAGATAATCTATTTTTATTTTCCATTGTTATGATATTTTTCTTGTTTGATACTTTTATTTCTACCAAATTTGTGTGTAATGATTTTTCTTAAGATGACAGATTTAAAGGTTGGTTCTGTCGACAATCCAAATCCTACCAGACCTCCTGTTTTTGATGGAAACGATTATGAGTACTGGAGATATAGGGTGAATAATTTCTTTATTAACACTGATGTTAATAACTAACTGATGCTGACAGGATACTATAAAATTCATGAAAAGGAACTGATATCTTTTATTAATTAGGATAAATCAGAATATCATGAAAATTTTAGAGTCAGAAATACATTGCTATTTTCCATGACAAGGAAAATCTATAATCAAATATCTTCTTGTGAAGATAAAAATAGTATCTGGATAAAACATGAAGTTGCACATATTGGTACATCTCATGTAATAGAGACAGGAAGAGCTATGTTGAGAGCCGAATAGCATAGGTTTATCATTCTTTATATAGGACCTATATCCAAAGTTCAGCTAAGGTTTATGACTATTGTGAATATCATAAAATCTATGGGAGAAAAAAAGGATTGGATGATGAGGCCCATTTAGATAATATGATATACATTATTCCAAATGATTGGGAGTCCAAGAGGATAGAAGTTGATGAGAAAAGGAATGTCACCCAGATTTCCTTAGATGAGCGGTTTGAAACAATTCTTCAACATGAGAAAAGAATTAAGAGAGATGCTGATAATGTTTAAAAGAAAAATGGGAATAGAGGAGTTGAGTTTATGAATACTTCAAATCATATGAAAGAAAAGACAACAGAAAGAGTAACTAGATCTACGTAAATGAATGTTACTATTTAGTTAGAATCTAGTGATACAAAAATGTCTGAGAATGAATTATCTAATCTTTCTTAGAGAATGAAAAAGATAATAGCTCAGAAGAACTATCAAAATATGTTCATGAAGAGAGACTACAATGTGATCAAAGATGGGGAAGCTACTTGTAATGAATCTAAAAGAACAGGTCATATAAGACCAGATTTCCTCTATTGAAAAAGAAGGAAAATAAGGAAACTAATTGAGAGAGAAAACATAAGAAGTTATATCATTCTATGAAAAAGAAACATCATAAAGAAAACTATACATGGAGTGCTAGTTGTGGGGACTCTTCAAGATGTGAATCTTGTGAATATGAATCATCAGCCCTGAAAAATATTTTATTAATTACTACTACTTATTTCCCAAATACATGATTTATGGCCAAGATACACTCTTTAGAGGATTTAAAAAATATATCTTTTGATAAGAATTACTATTCTGAAGATATTACTACTAATGAAGATATTTAATCTTCAAATAATGAAGAAATACCTGCATATGAAAAAGTATCTAAATTTTCCATGTTGTTAAAACAATGAAATTTTAAAAATTATATGAAACTAAACAAGGAAATTATTAGAAAAGATGTTCTTTCAAAAGTGATTCTATAAATCTCTAGAGATCGTCAATATAAGGATGAGATTCTAGAAAAACTTTCTAAAGACATTAAATAAGTATATTCTGATAAGGTAAAAAATTCTAAAGATCTTAAGAATTCTATTTTAAAATTAACTGTTTTTGAGGAAAAATCTAACTCTAATGAAATAATTCTTAACAATGGGAATTTAGTCATACGACTAAAATCCGAGATATATTCCCTTAATAAACTACATGCAAACATTAGTTTTTGTAAAGAAAATTTTGACAAGATGAATTATCAAATAAAACCTTAAGGAAATACTACTGGAGTTGGTTATACTAACAGAAAACATGTTCACATAAACAACTATTTTATTACATCGAGAGCCCCTTTTGTACTAAATGTCCATGTGGTGGGTATTAGAAGAAAAATATTTCATTGAATAATTTTTAATATCATGGGTTTCATAAATCTTATTTTTCTTAAAAATGTGGATACACAATATTTTATTGTATAACAATTCCAGATCCAAGATTGTTTTGATTCCGAAAGTCTAACATTCTTATTTTTTGGAATATAAAGATGGTACCAATAGCAATACTTGGTACATGAATAGTGGATGTTCCCGGCATATGATTGGTAACAAAAACTGCATTGAAATTATTATCAATATGAAAGGAGGAAAAGTATATTTAGGGGATAATGCAAAGGGATAAATTATTAGTATAGGTAACATCGTTCTTCTTTGAAAATCATTGATTTCAAATTTTTTATTTATTAAAGGTCTTAAGAATAACCTCATAATCCTATGTCAATTTTGTGATGGAGGTTAAATTGTGAATTTTAGGAATGACAATATCTTATTACTAAATTCCAAGGAAGATTTTATTCATTCTTCCAAAAGGAAAGATAATTTTTACACACTAAACATAGAAGATCTTAGGAGCCAAGACCTACCAAGATTTAGTGCAATATAATAACACTCTTGGTTGTTTCATAGAATTTTAGGACACTGTAACCTTAGGAACATATGAAAAACCCTTAAGAAAAGACTAGTAAATGATCTACTATAGCTTATATTTGATTCTTCAAAAGTTTGGGATCATTGTCAATATGGAAAGAAACATAAATCATGTTTTAAATATGTTTGTGAAGTCTCAAACACTAATGCATTGCACTTAGTGGATATGTATCTATTTAGTCCAACACAAACTAGAAGCATTGGAAGAAAATATTATGTATTTTTCATAGTTGATTATTACACTAGATTTATATGGGTTTATTTTTTACTAATGAAATCTGAAGCTTTTTCTTATTTCAAATGTATTGCATCCCATGTTAAAAATGAGAAAATTCTTCATTTAATAACTATTCATAGTGATAATGGAGAAGAATTTAAGAATTCTGATTTTGAAGGATTTTTTAGTAGAAAAGAAATTTCTCATAACTTCTATACACCTAGAACACCTCAAGAATAAGGTGTTGTTGAATGAAGAAATATAATTCTTCAAGAGATAACAAGAAACATGTTGAGTGAATATTCAATATCCAATCATTTGTGGGCTGAAGCTGTGAGTAATACATGTTATACGATAAATCGTGTTTTGATTAGACCTTTTATTAATAAAACTCCTTACGAGTTATGGAATTGTAGATAACCTAGACTTTCCTACTTCAAGGTTTTTGGTTACAAGGCATTCATTTTGAATACTAAAGATAATTTACACAAATTCACACCAAAATATGAGGTTGTAATTTTCTTTGGCTACTCTACAACTTCTAAGACTTATAGAATATTATATAAAAACACATGTACTATTGAAGAGACGGTGCATGCCAAATTTGATGAAACTGATCCCTTTTTTAAAAAACACCAACCTATATCATCAGATGTGTTTTCAAAAAATGATTATCATCCTTTGAAAGAAAAAACTTCGGATAAGGAAAATGTCAATGAAGATATTTTTGAATCATTTACCCCGGAATATTTCCTCCGCTACGTTGATGAACAAGTTTTACAAAACCCAAATCAGTTGTTTCTTAAAAATCATCTAAGTGATAATATCATTGGTGATGTAAATCAACCTGTAAGGACTGGATGTTCCTTAAGAAATGAAATATAACATCTCGGATTCCTTTCCCAATTAGAACTTCAAAACACTGATGAAGCATTAGCTTATGATGATTGGATAAAATTTATACGAGATATGTTAAATGAATTTGAAAGGAATAATGTTTGGACCATAGTTGAAAGACCTAAAAACATTTGTTATTGAAGTCAAATGGGTCTTCAGAAATAATTGTGATGAAAATGGAATCATAGTAATAAATATAGCTAGATATCTTGGTAATGTCAATAATAAACAAGAAGGAATAGATTATGAAGAAACCTATGCTCCAGTAGCTTGACTTTAATCTATTCATATTTTACTTTCCTTTGCAACATTCTTCTATTTCAATCATTTTAAAATGGATGTGAAATGTGATATCCTTAATGGTTATGTTTATGAGGATTTTTGTGTTGAACAACCTATTGGTTTTAAGATACAAAACATACTAAACATTATTATAAACTTACCAAAGCTTTTTATGAACTTAAGATATCACCTAGAGCTTGGTATGTTAGGCTTACAAGATTTTTGCTTCAAAATAATTATGTTAAGGGAAATGCAGATCCAACCCTTTTTATAAATAAATATAAGAATTTTTTTTTATTTTTCATATTTTTGTTGATTACATTATATTTGGTTCATCTTATCTATCTTTAATTGATTACTTTGTGGATATAATAAAATCTAATTTTGAAATGAGTATGATGGGTGAGTTAATATTTATCCTTGTTTTTCAAATTTCTCAAAAACCAGAAGGAATCTATATATCCCAAAATAAGTATATTAAATATATTCTTAAAAAGTATGGACATGACAATACTAAGAGTATTAGTACTCACATTGGTACCTCAAACACACATGATCTTGTTTAAACTGGGAAACCCGTTGATCAAACATCTTTTAGAGGTATGATAAGATGTTTACATTAATTGACAGCTAGTTGCCCAGACATAAATTTTCCATTATGCTTATATACAAAATATAAATCCAATTTTAAGTAATCTCTTTTAAAGGTTGTGAACATTATTTTTTCCTACAAAAAGGGAACCATGGATTTAGGACTCTTTTATAGCTATGGGAATGATTTTGTACTAAAAAGTTTTTTAGATGCTGACTTTGGTGGATGAAGAACAGATAGAAAAAGTACATCTATAACATGTCATTTCTGAGGAGATTCATTAATTTCTTAGTCATGTAAGAAGAAACCACAAGGTGCACTTTCCACTTATGAATCCGAATACGGAGCAGTTGGAAGTTGATGTTCTCAATTGTTGTGTATGCAACACACACTCATAGACTATGGTATTAGTTTTTCCAAAACACAATTTTTGTGTGATAATACTATTTCCGTTGCCCTTAGTAAAAACCCTGCAAATCACTCTCATTTAAAACCCATGTATATTTGGAATCAATATCAAAGAAATCACACACAAAAGGGGATAAAATTCTTCGATTTAGCAGAACACAAGATCAACATGATGATATTTTCACAAAATCTTTACCCTCCGATAGATTGGATTACATTAAAAAAAGTTAGGAATGATAAGAATAAGGTAATATCCCTTGTTAAGTTTATGTTGGAAGAAATCTACTTATAGTAATAAACTCCTTTTCATATTGAGAGTACATTTTCTTGTTAGTGATATTTTTCAAATCTTTCGTAATGGAAATTTCGTACTCTGATCTTTCAAATCATTCCTAATGAAAATTTTCGTAGTCAGATTTTTCAAATATTTCGTAATGGAAATTTTCGCAGTATGATTTTTCAAATCAATCATAATGTAAATTTTTTATGTCATATTTTTCAAATTTTTCGTAATATAAATATTCATACATAAAATTTTCGTAATGAATTTTTTTGTGCATAAATTTTTTGTAATAGATATTTTAGTTTTTATTTTTTTTTGTAATCAGAATTTTTCAGAATCTAATGTTCTTCATGATATTTTTTTTCACTGCGAATAATCTTCCTTGAAATCTGAACAGAATGTTTCTTTTCCTAATTTTTCGTAATCATCCACTACTAGCTGGTAGTCCCTTTTGTTTTTAATTGTTTCAGATTCTCTTTTCCTTAAATCCTAATGTTTTATTAAAAAAACTTCAAAAGATCAGATCCAAGATTTCTTTGTGGCTATCATATCGATCGTTAGATCTAATCAGAAGGAATTTCATCCATCAGATTGAGTTTGGAAGTCGAACTATCACATCAAACTCCTATATAATGGACCCCCCGATGGTTGTCCCACATTAAATCTCAAGCTCTCACATGCTGAATCTCCGCCCTTAAACGAATGCTTATTCTATATTTTCAAGGGTTTCTCAATACTGAATGTCTATCTAAGAATCATCTCAGAAAGACATGTCATCTTTCAATCCAATATCACAGTGTCACATCTATAGAGAATGGTTGGTGCATCCGATCTTCTTTGCAATGTATGATTCGATTATCTCGATGAACATTAAGCTGAATTGATGGGATAGAGTTTGCATATCGAAGCCAGGGTATCAAGATTTAGTATATCCGGACTAGATAGTTGAATTTTATGAATCAGTCAGTTTCTTCATTGAAGAAGGAAGAGAGCAGTTTTCATTCAAGAGCTATGGATAAACTTATACTCTTTTGTATACCAAGGTAGCTAATTTGGTTAATATTCCATTCGAAGGAGAAGCTGAGTTCTATTCTCATAAGTTGTCAGAGGTCATAAGAAGTTTTGTTATGGAAAAGGAGATGGAATATATTGGACACTCTGATGTAAATACTCTGATGATCTCCCACTTGTCTAAAAATCATTAGATTCTCAATTTATGCGTTCAGGTATTCATAATTCTGAGAAAATGGGAGAAGGACACATTGGAAAAGAGATACATGTATATCATGGATTTCATGGTGAACCAAAGGATGACCAATCTAGTTAAGAATATTAAGAATGAAAACATGAAGGATCAGATAATCATGTATCCATCCATTCTCTCCAAGTTAATTGTTTGTTGAATGTAATCTTTTAAAATTCCTTGCATCTCGAAGCCATGGAATTGCAATGTCATGTTATTTAGTTATGATACCATAGAGAGGATGAACATTGGATATTCTATAGACTCCAGTGAATTTTATGATTTACCATAGGGAGAATCTGAATCCATTATGAAGAAATAGGAAGTCACTATGACTTCATAAAAAGGTGCAATGAAGAGGAATGTTAAGGAAGTGATAGAAAAGGTAAAATCTCTTTTGTCCAAGGAAGTTCAGTCCACACCCCCAAAGGAGAAAAAGCATAAAGCCTATCCGGATGAGGTCGTTGCTATGTGGAGGGAAGATAATAAGAACATAAATGTTGGGGAACCACTTTTTGGTTTGGATCCTGCTAAATCAAAATCCCTAAAAGAGAAGATAACTGATGAGCTTGAAAAACAAGATAAGGAAAAGAAGAAAAGAAGAAGTTGACTAATGCTAAGATAGTGCAATAACTCCAGATGGATTCTAAGAAATCAATTGAGAGTATCTCGGTACAAAAATCATTCTTGGTACAAGCATTACCTGAGACTCCGGGTAAGAAATTTTTCACTCCCTAAAAAATAAATTAAGTAATATAAGTATAATAAGTTTAAGAAGAAGAATTAGAAAGCATAGGTGACACCGCATAGTTGATTAAGTAAGTAAAAGATTTTCATGAGAAAGAAAGCCCATCCGAAAAAGCTTGCAATCCAAACATATGAAGCAGAATCATCAAAGACAGCTACACTTGGTAACGATGATAAATGAGAATTTGAAAACGTTGATGAATAAGTTAATAAGATGTCTGAAGAAGAATGTTATAATCATCATTTCATACACCCAGAGGATGCTAATGCAGGAGCTGAGGAAGAAGATATAGATGGAGATAAAATTGTTCAACTGTCTGACAGTGAACATAAATATCTGGATGAGGAATCCATTCCGAAAACCTATAATGGAATATAGGTGGTTATTGATACACCTACTAAAGATGTTCTATAGAATATGGAATTTGTTGGATCTTCAAAGAGGAAACATGCGGAGCTAGAGAAAGTGAACTCACAAAGAAAAGTTTTAGATTCAGAATCATCATCCCTTGGACATGATTTTGTTGTTCAGTCATTGAAAAATCATGTTGGGACCATTATGATCTTTCCAAGCATATAATCTAGATTCCAGATTCTTCAAGACAAACTAAATCAGAAATCAGAATCAGTATCAATGGTGATGGATAAATGTGTCAATCTTGAGTATGATTTCAATAATTTTTTCATTAACAATGATTCTCTCATAAGGTCTTGGAAGAAAATGGTTAGTTGGTCAAAGAAGACAGTTGAAGACATGAAATATCTTGATGAGTTCCAATATAGTGTGAAGTTGGAATTTGACATTGAAGATGGTGATATCAAAAATATCACAAGTAGTTTTAAGGAAAAGCTAACTCGAGACCAGCATTCTCAGAGTCAAGAAGTGAAGGATTTGAATGGGAAACTATATTCAGTGGCTTAAAGCATAAAGAGAGAAAGAGATATCTGTATTGAGAAAGAAGAAAAGCTTGTCAAGAAGGAATAAGTCTTGAAGGCTCAGGTAAAGGCTATTAAGGCTCATGATGATAAAATCAATGCTTTAGAGATGAAAGCTGAGGATCAGGATCAGATTCTAAAATGAGTAGAGGAAGACCATAAGGAGCATAATAAGCTAAAAACAATAGTGAAGAAGCTGATGTCCAAGGAAAATATAGGATGCTCTTATTTAAATCGCATCATATGTTTTATTTTTCCTATTGTATAAATTTTTCCTATCATAATGAATTTTTGGTTGCTTGTCTTCTGGATAGTTTGTACTAATATTTAAGGTATCATATTTTCTATTTTATTCCCTGAATTTATTTTTGAAAATTAGAAAGGGGGAGAAAGGAAATAGAATAATGAATAAATTAGAAATGTCCCTATGTAAGGTGGATTTCATCTAAGGGGGAGTTCATCTAAGGGGGAGTTTTCATTATAATGAATTCCATATTCAAGATAATGATAAATATCATTATATAAATCTTGAATATGATCCTTATTGTCCCAAATACAATGGTTTATTTAGTCATATTCATGTTTTCCCATGTTTAAGGGAGATAAGTTTTATTTTCAAAGTATAGAAAAATATTTTTTATGTCCTTATATTCTTTTTCTTAAGGATGTTTGTGCTTTCCAAAAAGGGGGAGATTGTCGACTCAATAAGGTTTCCTTATGAATTATCCATTCCTTCATGTTTGGGGAGATTGTTGAGTCAATAAGGTTTCCTAATGAATTAACCATTTAGCCATTTTTTGAAAATCACAAACACCTTATATTAAAGAATATTTCATTTACCATATGTTTTACATTAATAAGGAAAATTTTACTTCCCCAAGGAAATGTATCATTAAAATGTTTTTCATTGTTCATTTTTTCTAAGTATAAAATTCGGTTTCATATCCAAAACATCAAAATAATATATATAATAAGATATAAAGCATTCTGTTTTCAGGATACGAATTCAGGTTCTGAACTCTTTGAATTCAGACTCAGAACTCTTCTGAGTTCGGACTCCAAGATCCTGGAATTCAGACTCTAAACTCTTATGAGTTATGACTCTGAGTTCTCTTATTTCAGACTTCAAACTCTTCTAGGTTTAGACTCTGAATTCTTATGAATTCAGATTCCGAACATTCTATGTTCAGGTTCTGAATTCATGTGAATCCAAATTCCGAATTTCCTTGAAATTCAGACTCCAAAACTCTATAGAATTTTCGTTCTGAATTCTTTGGAAAACAGGATCCCAATACCCTTGTATTATAGATACCTAATGTGTTTTTAGTTAGACTCCAAACATTAGTTTTTTTCTTACACTATGAAAAATTAATTTGTTTGAGAAATTATATTTTTTCTTACACATGTTTTGGTTATAAAAAGATGGCATGCATTCAGTTACTAACTAACAATTTGTTGAGTGTCACAGGTACAGTTCCCTCTGAAATTCAACGAAAAATATGTCTGTTGGAGGAGGGTGCCGACCGTTGAATATGTGCCTATAAAAATGAGCTCATTTGAATTATCTCAAAACAAGTTTATCAATCTAGAGATTACATGTTGCTGATGTGATTTCTAGAGATAGAGAATTTATTACTTTGTGCGTACTGAACATCTTGTTCAGAATTTATTCGTGCAACTCTGAAGGTTACAATGTACATTCGAGGGCTTCCAGGGATAGGAATACAGAGGATATGACTACCTTAATTCTTGAATAATTCCTTGTAGAGGTAGATAGAGGTAGAAACTACCTTGAATATGAGGGCTTGAGGGGATTGTAAGACTGACTCTGATCTTCATATTGAGGGTTTACCCTAGTGTGGGTAAGACAGAAATTAATGAAAGTATAAATAAAGGGACCTTTATCCAAGGTTGTTGGAAACCGTTCTCTTTGGTTAAATATTTAATACTTGTTACATGTTTGTTTCAGGTTTTATGCAGAATTTTTTTTGCTAAATAAAGTATAATTATCTTATAATTCCTTACATTTGTACACTCAAATTTAGTAAGATTATATATGCATTATGGTAGAATCTTTATCTTTGTAACCTTTTGTTATTTTTCATTTCCTAATTTACCTTTTCAAAATTGCATTATCTAAATAACATTTTGAGAATCAATCATTTTTGAAGAACTAGAGTTTTTGTGATTTTACCTTATTTAACCTGGTTAAACAATAAAAAGGTTTCTAACCAAATTTAATTGTTCCTAAAGAATTTTTATAGTGTACAATTCACCCACACCCCACATTTTATTGTGATCATCATTAAAACTACATACAGTATCTACATTCGTTATTTTGATCATACTCATGATTCATATGATGATCTACGACAAACAGGTTCCCAATGTAGTAAAATATATTATAGAACACTAGTTGTGTGAGTGACCAAACATTATTGGAGATCAAAAAATCTCCCAGGTCCCTATACCCTCTCATGTATGATATTTTAATAAGATGGTACACATCCTATTACCCTCCTACTAATCGTATCCCAAATTAAATCCAAAAAATAATCACATCAAAAACATAAAAATCAATAACAATAGCCCATAGTTGAAATACACATGATACCATAACTTATTTTTAATCCCTTGGTGAAAGTCCATTAATAAATAAAATATTTTTCATGAAACAATTAATGATAAATTTGGAACGATCTTAATTTTTAAAATTAAAATAGAATTATTTTATGAAACCTCTTTTATAATAACCAATAAATCCAAATTAAAGCATTTTTTGGTAATTTAAATAATTATTTGTAAGCCCTAAAAATATAAACAATTACATGTATACTTATAAACATATCACATTTCTCAAAATCACACAATATTAGGTCAATAATGAAAAATTACATATATATATATCTACCAATATATATGTTTATACCCCCAATATGGTAATATTCATCCACAACATCAACCACGATTCAACATGAACATTCCAGACCTAGGAGAGAATTTAAATTTGCCAACTAAATGATTCATAGTCAATTATCCCCCTGAAATACATTTGTGATTTAATAAATATTTTTAAAAAACATTGTATTATTTTTAAATTCCAAATATCAAATTGAGGTGCACAAATAATTTTTTTATAAACCAATAATATATTGTATTCTCTAAATGAAAAAAATTAATGAAATTATACAAAAAAACCATTTGGAAATTAGTTTTAAACCTCTATGAACAATTATTATTTTGTATAAATAAATTAAAATTTCCTCTACTAGAATTTATAAATATAATTATTCTAATCAAGAATCCCTAAGTGAATGTGGTAAAATAAAAGAGAATAAAATGCATGAAAACACCAACTAGTAATGTTCACAAACAATTACAATCCTCTAAAATTGAAATATAATGGCTTGGATATCCCATCACATACCCTAGAATCATAATACTTGTGATTTATGAACTAGATAATTAAAATTTGGTTCGACCTAGTGAATTTTACTGTAATATAGGGGATAAAAAAGGAAATGAAGATATATAAATATATGAAACTATGAAAAACCGTATACTATTAAGGATTACACATGAAACCAAAATAAATAGGGGAAATCTGAAAGATAAGAATTGAAATGGGGGAGTCTCATGAGGGATCATTCTTTGTAGTTCATGTGTTTTAGAGGATAGGGGAGTTGGGAAGGGTGAGATTAGTGTTTTATTTTTATTTTTTTGTATTAATTTATTACTTTTAAAAAATATAAAATTACTAATGTCACAAGGGATGTCCTTGGATTATTGAAACTACATTACAAAAATGAGAAACTTTTTTTCTCAAATACACCCCATTCTCAAGTGAACAATATGATTTTCAAGGAACCTGGTATCAGCAAAGACCTAATTTTTTTAAAAAAAATTGAAAAATAAAAGGCCATCAAAACTAAACTGAAAAAATTAAAAATCATAAAAACTAAAATAATAATATGACTATAGATTCCATTGACTCATTGATACATCATCACCTTATTCTTCTATAATTCTATGTGCACATGTATTAATATTAATCACATTGAAGTATATTTAAAAATATATTCTTTCATTATTTAACTTGATAATTTCACTCATAGATATCAATATATTATTTCATACTAGTTTTTGATGTATAATATTCACCAATGTACATCATCAGGTTATATGATCATTTTCAAAGGATTTTATATCACATATAAATTTTTCTTAAATAACAAAACATGATATTATTTAATATTTCACTCTTGTTAAAACCCCTTCATTTTTATACAATGTATCATTTAACTCCATATCACTCTTATGACTTTAAATAATATTATATTGAATCAATTTCTATTTAATCATTTAATAAAGGTAGTACATTTTCAATACATTATGATTTCCATTACTATATTTCATGTATATGAAGATTAAATCATTTTATATTCATCATCTATAATTTCAAATGATATTTTCTACAAAAAATATCATATATTTTATTCATCATTGCAAGTTCATAATTGATTGATAAATCATAGAAATTTATCACCTCAATCTATCTTCATTTTCATATCTTGATATAATTTTATATGAATATATTTTAAATAATTCAATTGTTAGTATATATAAAATTGTTTTATAAATATGGCCTATTCCACCCAAAAATTAATGATACAATTTCAATGACTATATTAAGAAAAAATATTGGGTAATATGTCTTGATTTACTTCAACTATCTACAAAAAATTAATTTTACATTACAATATTTAATGGTTATATAATCCAATCACTTAAATGATAAATAAGTATATATAAAAAATAATTCCCCACATGTGGATAGTTTCTGTACATGTTTAGGGATAAATCTATTCTTCTACACATTAAATATATCTTCATATTAGTCCATCAGAACTAACATCAGTACATTCTTATATATCTTGTATACTTGGACTGAAAACAATTGGGGTTTTCTCATATATTATCGATAGTATCATAAGGATCTCTACTATAAATATACGTTTTGTCCATTTAACAATTTCATTTATCTTTGTAGAATCACCTAAAATCCTATTTCTAATGATATAATTCCACACTAATGTTTTTTCCATTATCCATAAGTCACATAAAAAATTATTTTTATTTGAATTATCAAATAATATCAACATTATCAAAGAACTAAATTATTATTTTTTTCGTTCATTATTTAGAATTTTATGAGTAAACAATATATAATTATCACAAAAAATTGATGAATTAATCTATGAACAAAAATATTATCATATCCATGAAGATTTAATGTGAAATCAATAGTTTCAATGATATCACTAGAATCAAAGAGTGTTACCCACTGAGATTTCATGAATTATTTTTTTCCAAATTAAATTAATATTATATCAATTTTTTTCAAAGAACCATTAATATATCATACTTACATGATATTAATTATTGTGTAATTCGTTATATTCTATAACATTTTAATGTCTCATTAAGTTTAACATCGACATGGCTTCTGTTAAACGAAACATTTATTTTCAATAACATTACATTTTATAATTATAATTATTGTAACGTGTTAGTTATATCATAATCATTAATCATGAAAGTGTGATTAGTAATAAGTAATTTATAAAAATTATTTATGATTGTTTTATTTAGATAAATAATTATGGTAATAAGACATAAAATTTTTATATAATGACATTCTAAGTTTGAATAAACCACTTTAATAAAATAAATTCTTTTTATGTCCATCAATGAGTAATAATGAAATTAATTTTAGGAATTGATAGAATTTAATTTGATAAAATAAACATCATTTTTTATTTCAAAATTTTCAAATTATCTATGGCTGATTTTTCTGGTATTTTTATAGGAAAAGTTCTTTTTGGATGAATTGTAAAAAATGATAAATTTTAACTCAAAATATATTTTTCAATAAAAAATTTATTTAGAGAGTTAAATTATATATACAGTTCGGTTAAATGTAAAAATTGTCGAATTATAAATATATTAAACCAATTTAGTTAATTGATTAAATTTTTATATTGAATTTACATATAAAAGTGTAACAAACTTCTAAACATTCTCACTTTAAAAGACCTACATTCTCACCACATTAGTTAGATTATCATTAAACATAATCCTACCATTTCAATGAATTGAATTTTAAATATATATATATATATATTAATTATAATATTTATATTCTAATAAGATCAAGTTATTTGTTTTTCAAAAATGTATATTGAATATGATTTTAACTTGTAATAGATATTATGTTAAAATTTAGATTATAAAATGAATATACCTCACACATAATGACCTAAATGACAAAAAAAATATTCCAAATCCTGTTTTATGTCTGTATTTCTTCTATAACTATTCTATTATTTAGTGTTTTTTGGTTTTTTATTTCTTTTGATAGGTTAAAACGTGTGTAAACCAATCTAGTTTTTAAGGACTCGGAATTTCTATTTAATTTTTTTTAGTTATATAGGAAGTTTATGAGTCCAAGAAAATTGATGGCACATAATTCCAAGGCTCGGTGTTCCTAGAATGAATTCCTGAACTTTTTTTCGGGTACGTGCATAAAACATGTGAGCGGGTTTTTGTATCTTTTTAACTGGTTCTCGGAATTGCAATCTAAGGATACCGTTGAACTCACTGTGCCGATATTTTCTTATGGATACTTTCACGCCAATGACATACGGTCGATGGTGAAAGTTAGTTTTTTTCATGAAAGAAAAAAATAAAATAAAAATGTTTATCATTTTTATTTTTTAAAACCTCCCATGTGGATGTTATAATGGTGGTTACCATCATAACTACAAACTCCCACATGTATGTTATAGAGGTGGGGACCACCGAGCCTAAAACCACCATTTTGAATTTTTAGTGGTGGGGACCACCCGAACCGTATTAATGGAAGAAACTCCTTTAACTCATTCATTAATGAAGATTTAACCCATGGACTCCCCAAACATTATTTTGGTCAAGACTTTCCATTTAATAGAGTCAATGAAATGAGCCAAATAATTGTGTCAATGTGGATACATAATTATTATAACCAATTTAAATTATATTTGAACATCTTTCCTTTGGGAGGATTTGGTTGGAAAAGGAGAATGGGAGAGGTTGGAGAACTTCCCTCCAATGAAGAACAACCTCCATCGAAGAACGATTATTCAACGAACCGATGAATGAGCATGGGATCAGAGGGGTGTGGTGGTCGTGAAAAACATCGACATCTTTAATTTTATTCTCATTCAAACATCAATGATCCATCGATGTTGGGTGGTTGTTTTAATTTTTCCCCTTACCCACTCTTGACAGTCCTTTGTAAATCAGTAAAAAATTGTAGCTGCTTGTTACCGCTCTAACGTGGAGACTGTGAGCCAAATAAACATTTCATGACCTCTCTGCAACTCTTTTAATTAATTTTTGTTTTCATCACGATGGAGGAGGATGGAACCAACACCGGTGGGGCACAAGAATGGAAGTCGGCACCAAGTTCTGGCTGCAATGAATTTGTCAGTGCAACAACACCGCTCGACGGAAGAGAACTGTGGCTTGTTCCATGTCAGTGAAAGAATGACGACAGGCTCAGATGGCCGCCGGCGAAGGCACGACGTGTTCCCACACCGTGTGGAGAGGATGGTTGGACATCCAAACATCCACTATTGACCACTGCATTGTGGCCCTCGCGTTGGCTAATGGCCCCTGAGCCGCCCCGCGGCCCACGCGCCGGACCTTGGAACCCAGGCCGCCCTGCGGTCCCCGGCGCCCCCCACTGCCCCGACGTAGCCTCGTAACCCTCGTGCCATCCCGCAGCCACAATGCTAGGCCACCCATTGTTGGTCAGGTCGGCCCAGGCAAGGTTGGGCCAGGTCGGTTTGACAAGGTCAGACCGAGCCTGGACCTACTTCAACCCATTTACGCTCTATTGGAAATATCTTTTGCACTGAGTGTCTATATGATGATCTCTCTGCGGCACTAGAAACCATGGACCTAGATGGTCCTTATGGTATAACCCACTAGAAGTTTGGATAAATATGGGGAACCATCGTGTTGGATCAAACATGAATCCAACCAGACCATTGGGACTAAAAGGTTAATAACATATAGACTGAGCGTTAGTTTGACACTTTGTCAGTTGTGTTGAGACCCCTATTATTTGGATTTCCTTTGAGATAATTATTCATGGTACTTCTTGAAATTTTTATTATTGACTAGTAGCTTGAGGAGCAGACCCCCCCCATAGATGAGCAAGCTTAGTGCGGGAATCCTGTAGCTGGTTGTGATGATGTACTGGGATCCTATATGGGTCTGACGATGTACAAACGAATTACTAGGATCATGTGTTGGTCTTATGAGGGACTTACGATGTACTAGGATCTTTTGTGGGTCTAACGAAGTACTAATGATGTACTAAGATCATGTGTGGGTCTGATGACGTACTGACGAAGTAGTAGGATACGGTGTTGGTATGATTACGTACTAACGATGTACTAGGATCCTGTGTGCGTCTGAAGTCATACAAAGATGTACTAGGATCATTTGTGGGTCTAAGTATGAACTGATGATTTACTGGAATATTGTGTGGGTCTAACGATGTACTGACGATGTACTAGGATCTTGTGTGGTTTTGACGATATTCTGACGATGTACTAGGATCAGGTGTGGTTCTGACGATGTACTAGGATCCTCTATGGGTCTGACGAGGTACTAGGATCCTGGGTGGGTATGATGATGTATTGCGATCCTTTATGGGTTTTATGTTGATTTAGGGTCCTTCATGGGTATACCTCCTAATAGAGTAAGATGATTGAGTAGTTGAATCTAATCATCCTTACGATTATACCTAAGATATACCTAGTGTGTGATGAATTCGTACCTGTGTGGTACTTTCAATTGTGGTAATACCTTGGTGGTATTCTTCTAGGTGGAATACATGTGTGGTACTTACCTACGTGGTACTCCTTTTTTTGTGGAATAGTTGAGTTTGGGATTTTGAGTTGGACTTTGTGTTTCCTCCTGATTGATATGGGCATACTTGATATCATATGTATATGTATGGGCATATAACTAATAAGGGTATCTAGTTGATTTCGTGTTTTGTGGTTTATCCTTTGTGGATTTTGTGATACCATGAGCATTTTGGGGTCCCTACTGGGTATTTTTAAACTCACCCATGCATGGGCTATGCCCGCATATTGTTGTGTTTGGTGCAGATGACAGTCAACGCTGAATGAGGACGAGGGTACCAGGACTGGACGGTGCCAGGAGGAGGACCTTACGACATGTTGCTACATAGAGGAGATGGGCGGACGTGGAGTGATGAGGAGGCGTTCTATACCTACAATTCATGTAGGGACTATGGTGGAAGACCTTGTAGATGTCTTTCTATTTCTTCAGTTTTTCTTTATTTCAATTGTACTTGTACCTTTACTAGTGGGCTTTTATTCCAGCCCCTCTTACTTTAAACAGTTTTTTTTCTAAATGTTTTACATGTGTTTTCTCCTATTTTGTGCTTTGTTGCATGTTTTTATATGATAAAAGGCAATGCCTTCCCTGATTTTGGGGGATACACCTTTTGATGCTTGTCTCCAGCCCCTGGCCGATGGATGGAGGGTTTGAGGTAGTAACGGCATGGGCCCCAAGGGACGGGTTGTTAAAAATTGGTATTAGATGAGTCTATTCTACCATAGAACATTAGTCTCGTATCTTTTTAAGGGAAATAGTGTTAAGTGTGGTGAGTTTTGATATTAGTTTAGGGAATCCAATGTTTGTGCGGCGGACAATGTACCCATACACCAGGGCCCTGACTTCTGATTTTTGACTTAGTGCACAAATACACTAATTCTGTTTGGGTTTTTAAGAGTCTTATTTGTGAACTCTTTGAATCATCTCACCAAGTGTAACTTATTGATTGTGGCACACCTGTTTCATTTTAGTATGCCTCTACGCATACATCTAGCTAGGGTTCCGAATATAGTATGCTCTGATAGCCCACTAAGGTATGAGGCCTCGGTGGAGGTCCCTCTTCATGTAGAGGCATCATAAGAGGCATTAGTGGTACCGTTACCCGTTGGGCCACTGATGCCACCAGCCCTGGAAGCAAAGGGTGCATGCTGGATGAGCATGTTTCACTAGTTCCAACAATATAGGCCACCCTAGTTTATGAGAGAGATGGACCCACATGCACATGCGGATTGGATGTAGGCTATAGTGAGAGTCTTCCGACTGGTAGGGACACCATCTGATCTTATGGAGATCTTTACCACCAGCCTTCCACAGGCATCATTAGGCAAATGGTGGATCTTGATGCTCTAGGTTCCCGGCAAGTTGGTGCTTCTCTTGGAAGACTTTAATATCCTGTATCGGGAAGAGTTTGTCCTAGAGACTCTTTGCCCAATGTGCATACAGGAGATTCTTCATCTACAGCAGGGCAACATGACTGTGGATCAGTACACAATGAGGTTCACTGATCACTCAAGCTACTTAACTGATATGGTTAGAGACCAATTATTCATGGACCAGACATTTGAGAAGGGTCTTAAACAGGCGATCAGGGCTTTGATGATTTCTCTCATCATCCTGACAGTGGAAGGGGTGCTAGAGCGAGCCCTTTCAGTGGAGAGATTTATTGTTGAGCAGTCGACAGCAGTGAGACCCTCCACTAGACATCATGTAGCAGTGTCTTCTATAGCTGGAAGCAGACAGATGTCAAGGTGTTCCAAGAGTACCAGACCTACTAGTGGACAGCCACATGACTCAGGATCGATTGTGTGGGGTACTTGAAAAGTATCCAGTCATGAGAGGAACAATAGTGTTTCCAATGAAGCAGGCATGGTCACATGGCTCGTGACTGCACGACCCACCATACATATGATTAGCTGATAGTCGAGGGACCACCCAAGAGTAGATATGGATTGGATCTAGAAGGTTATTAGGGAGTTGGATGACGTGGAAGAGGGGCTGGTCGTGAAGTTAGCAGTAGGTAATGATTCAAGATGTTACCGCCACCACCAGCAAGTGGTTCACCACGACCGTAGGTAGCTGGAGGACTGGGGAAATCTCCACTCCAGGAAACTGAGGGATGTGATCACGGTGCACCGGAGATGATACAAGGTGTGATCTGTGTCTAATCCACCTTAGTTTTTGTACTTATAGACATAGGTTCCAGTCATTCTTTTGTTTCCACTACCCTCGTTTGGAGCTCGGAGATTCCAATGGAGTCATTGGCTCTATCCATTCGTCTAAAGACACAATAGGTAGAGGATTCAACAAATACTCACTGGTGCAGGCCATGTGAGTTTACTCATGGATTTGAGAGCTTCATCTAGGATCTCCTAGAAGCGACGTCGAGGCCTTACAACATCATAATGGGTATGGAATGGTTATCAACAGTCAATGCTCAGATTGAATGTATTAGGTGCAATGTGATGTGTGTCCGCACTAATGGGACCATGTTTACCTTCACCGGAAAGAAAGGAGCCTTTTTAGAACAGGATGGACATACTTCGAGGAGAGTGTAGTTGATCACTAATAACTTCGCTAGCCTTACTCTCATAGTGGTTGAGGTGGGGAGTCCAAACTATCCTGTAGTGGAGGACCAGTAAGTTGATGTTTTCCTTGATGATGTTCCAGGTCTACCTATTCCAAGACAGGTGGACTACTAAATTGACTTGTACCCTAGGAGATCACTGATATCAACACCATCGTATCGTATGGATCTCGAGGAGCATCAGTAGATGCAGGGGAAAATGGAGGGAAAACAGGTGAAGTGATTAATTTGGACCAGGGTTTCTCCTTGGGATGCCTCGATTTTTTTTCAAAAAAGGAAGATGGGAGCTTGAGACGTTGTTTCGACTACATGTACCTGAACCAGTTGTCCATGAAGAACAAGTATACACTCCCGAGGATTAATGAACTCTTTGATCAGGTGAAGGGAGCACAATGTTTTTTGAAGATAATCCTCAGATCAAGCTATCACCAGCTCAGAGTACGAGATAAGGATGTGAAAAAGATTGATTTTTGATGTCGGGACGACCCTTACGAGTTCTTGGTTATTCCATTCGGCATAACTAATGATCCAGAAATGTTCAAGGTAATCATGAAATGGATCATTCAGCCATACATTGATCGCTTTAGGGCGCGGCGAATGTCAACATCTTGGAATACATACTCATGCCAACATCAATGAACCTTCGAGGTAGGGTGGTTGTTTGAATTTTTTCCCCATACCAGTTCATGAATATCATTCATAAATCAAGAAAAATTTATAGCCGCTTGCTACAACTCTAACGCGGAGAGTGGGGGCAAAAAACATTCCCTAACCTCTATTCAATTCTTGTTATTAATTTTTGTTTTCTTCGCGATTGAGGATGAGTGAAATTGACACCGGTGGGTAATGAGAACAGTGACAGGAACCACGGCTGGCCAAGATGAAGGTTTTGGTGCAACCACACAGACTGATGGATGAGAACTGCGATTTGTACCATGACAGTGATGGGAGGATGGTCGGCCTTGCCCGTTGCCGGTGAAGGTGCGATGAGCAACCGTGCCACATGGAGAGGACAGTTGGACATCTGGCCCACAATGGTGGACAACCACACCATATCCCTAGCACCTCCCAGTGGCCCCCGAGCCACCCCATGTCCCCTCGCACTGTCCCACGGCCCCCACGCTGACTTGAGGCCCCCGCGCCGCCCCGCAGACCCCTCACCACCATGCGACCCCTGCACCACTCCACGCCCCCTCGCCACCCTATGGCCCTCGCGCTGCCTCCCCCCCTGCACCGCGCTGCGATACCCTAGCCAGGAAACCCAGCACAGAATGGGCCAGACCTAGTGGGACTGGTCAACCAAAACAAGGTTGGGTCGGGCCAGGTCAGGTCGGGTCGGGTCGAACAGGACCCGTACCAACTTCAACTCATTTCCACTCTTTAGTCCATAACATTTGCACCAAATGTCTATTTGATGAACCATCTATGGCACTTTAAACCTTTGATAGAGATGGTATCATTGGTATACCCCACTACAGAATTGGATAATGTTAGTGAATGGTCTGGTTGGATCGAGCAGAAATCCAATCAGGCCCTCGACACTAAATGGTAATAACTTACAAACCGTGCATCCATTTGACACACTTTCTATTGTGTTGAGACCCCTATAAAGTGGCGGTATGTTGGGATTCGTATTAATGTAATTTCATGGTTGTTGGAGTATCAACTAGTGGCTTAAGAGGAAGACCCTCCCGAAGACGAGACAGTTTGGTGTGCGAATCCTGTAGCTGGCCTTGAAGATATGCTAGGATCATGTGTGGGTCGGATGACCTACTGACGATATACTTGTCTCATGTGTGGGTATAAAGACATATTGATGATCTAATAGGATCATATGTGGGTATGATGATGTACTGACGATGTACTTGGATCATGTGTGGGTCTGACGATGTACTAAGAATGCACAAGGATCTTGTCTGGGTCTGACGGCGTACTGATTATTTACTAGGATCCTATGTGGGACTGACGACGTACTAAAAATGTACTAGTATCCATGGTGGGTATGATGTTGTACTAAAGACGTACTAGGAACTTGTGTGGTTATAATGAAATACTGAAGATGTACTATGATCATGTGTGGGTCTGAAGACATACTGACGATGTAATAGGATCCTCTGTGGGTCTGACAATGTATTGACGACAAAAAAGGATCATGTGTGGGTCTGAAGATGTATTAGTATCATGGGTGGGTCTTACGAGGTACTAAGATCTCATGTGGGTCTGATGATGTACTACGATCCTCTATGGGTCTGATAATTATTTATGATACTTTGCGAATCTAGCTCTTAACAGAGTAAGAGTATTCAATAGTTACATCTAATCGTCTTTACTACTATACCAATGATTTACCTGGTGTGAGATGAGTTTGTGCCTATGTGGTAAATTCCTTTGTCATATTACCTTGGTGGTATTCTTCTATGTGGATTACATGTGTGTTACTTAACTTCATGGTAATCCTTCCTTTATGGAATAGTTGATCTTGGGATTTTGAGTTGGTCTCTGTGTTTCCTCATGAGTGACATGTGCATACTAGATAACATAGGTATATATATTGGTATATACCAATATAGGGTGGTCAGTTGATTTTATACTATGTGGTTTATCCTTTTTGGATTTGGTTAGACCTTGAGGGTCTCAGGGTCCCTGTTGAATATCATTATACTCACCCCTGCACGGGTTATGACTACATATTGTTGTGTTTGGAGTAGACGATGGACAGTGCTGACTTAGGATGAGGGTACTAGGATTGGACGATGCTCGTAGGGGGACCATATAGAATGTTGGTACGCATATGAGACATGTGAAAATGAAGTGCTGATGAGGCAATCTGTACCTACCCTTCAGGTAGAAACATTAAAGGATGACCTAATAGCTATCTTGAACATTCTTCAGTTGTATTGTATTACAGTTGTACTTGTACCTTTACAATTGGGTTTGTATTTTATCCCCTACTACTTCCATAAATCTTTTTTTGTAAATAGTTTACTTGTGTTTGTAACTTTCTGTGTCCCCGGGTGAGTGTGTTTATAGGATATAAAGGGAATTCCTTCCTTGTTTTAGGGGGATATGCCTTTCGGTTTTAGTCGCCAGCCCCTGGCCTCTTGAAAGTGGGATTGGGGTAGTCACGGCCCAAGCCTCGTGGGATGGG
This sequence comes from Viscum album, assembly GCA_963277665.1. NCBI lineage: Eukaryota > Viridiplantae > Streptophyta > Magnoliopsida > Santalales > Viscaceae > Viscum > Viscum album. The sequence continues at coordinate 457,461,511 of OY728142.1, forward strand.
TCGGGAAATAGATTTAGAAAATTCCTTCTGTTACCCTCCCACACTTATAGAAGTCCACGAGGTCCCCCATATATCCTCCATTCAAACAAAATATGGAAAAAACTTATATGTCCAATTAATTTACAAAATCACTCCCTTCCACATTTTATCTTGCATTACTATATATGTCCATCCATAGAATCCCATTGCTGAAATCCAAAAGATTTACCTAAAGAAGATGAAACATCCTTCCTTGAGATCCTTTGTTTTATTTGCATTATCCTACTCCATAAATTATTATTATTCCATTATTATATAATATTCTCAACAATGTATATATTTTGAGATGTATTTTATTATAATTTTTTTATCTAAAATTTCACATACATCTGTATAATGGGTAAAAAACAAAGCATTCTAGTGTAGGAAGAAACACCATCTAACGAAACGATGTTGTTAATTTTTCTAATTAACACCTACAATGTCTTGGAATTTTTACGAAAAAAACCATTTTTATATGTAATATATGATATCTTTTATGACCATATTATTCAGTATTTATAATAAAAATCATTCCTCCAAACATTCAATTTTATAAATATGATAAATTTGATTCTGGAATTGTTGACTACCACCTCCTCTAAGTGATGTGATTCATTCTCAATTTACATGAAATGTATTAAAGATGGGTTTAGTAATGTTATATGATATTTATTAAATAAAAATTCTACTAGAATTTTATTATATATATATATATATACTCATATATGTTATTTCATTTAATCATTTATCTTTGACATTAAAGAGGAAATTTGTCCATGGGTACTTAAGACCTACAGTCTCCATGAATGGTTTATATCGTTTAATATTTGTATATTTTAGGGATTTATATAAATAATAATACAATAAATATATATAATATTTACAAATTTTATTAAATTTCTGTGGTCATGATATAACTTTGGTGGCCAAAATCATAAAAAATCAAAACAAAAGGGAAAAAAGTGATTATTAACCAAAATTTATCCATAACATTAATTTTTTCACAAATATGTAATATCAAGACATTATCAAATAATATATGGTTCTAGTTATACAAATATGGTTTATTGGTAGATTCTTTGTAATTGTATATTTATTATACATGTGTTTTAATGAGTATTAAGAGATGAAATACAATATGTAATTGTTTTCATGTCTCAAATTTATTTCAAGTGAGACACAATCCATGTTAACCTTGTATTTATAAAAGGTGGTCTGTATATTGAACATATGTGTATTTTATGATTATGATACATGAATTTATATGAATTCTAATTTCTAGTTTAACATCATTATTTCATGATGTTTATGTTTCAAAAGAATAATATTTTCTTTGGTAATTTTGTCTCAATATTCCTTTTTTGAGAAAAATTCCATCCAATGAACCTAAAATTTTATATGAGGTTTATATACTAAAATGGAAATGTAATATCATTAATATGATTATTTTCATGATATTTTATGAAACTTTAATTTCATCGATCCCATTTTATTAGGATTCATTGTTACAAAATTTGTAAAAGTTTATTTCTATAATCTCATAACTCATGGAGTTTTCTTATGATTATTATTTCATTAATGAAATATTATGATCCATCTCTCAATGACCCCAATAAATTTTCTTACTCAATTTTTTTTCTATATCTATGTAAAAGTACCATTATTCCACTCACTGGTGCTTATGATAATTATAAAAATAGATTTATGAAAATAAGACTTTATGTCTCCTTTTATATGGAATCATATCTTCTATAAAAACCAGGTTTTTCAAAAATAATTTTATAAATATTTTAATATTATCCTATGATTTTTAAATGTAATTATAATCTATGATTCACCTTTTAAAAAACTGTTTTAAAAAGAATATTCTTTTCATTTTATTATCTAGTCACTTTTCTAAACAATAATTTTGGAAAAGGAATGTTTGGAATGCACATAATTAACCTCCATAAATAACTTCATTTCATTGATTCATAATTTTTATGTTTATAATGTCATTTTTTTTAATGAAAATTTATTCCAAAAAATTCTATAATGTTGATTATTTTAAAATGGTTTTAAATAAAATGGTATTTCAAAAAAAAATATTTTCTATTTAAGAAGTGCTTCCATATGTTTCAATGATTATTTTATATGTTTTCATGGAAAATGAGTTTCAATATGTATTAAACATTATCTTATATCTTTTCATATAAAATGGATTTGGAAAATATTTCATGCTGATTTTTTTAGCTTGTTATGAAACTATTTTTAAAATTTTTTCAATAATTATATTAATTTTTTCAATGTATTCTAAATTAAAGAGGTTATCAAAATATTTTCAGGAATTCATTACTATTTATCTTACTAGTTTTTAAAAACATATTTTCAAAATATTTTCTATAATTATTTATTAGTTTACAAATTTATTTTAGAAGAAGTTTTTTTCTAAAGGATTTATGATTTAAATGTTGTTTTTCAAACTAAAAATGGTATTTCCTCCCAAAAAGTATCAATTATGATTATAAATAAATCTTTATATGAAATTTATTTTTATAATACGCATTTCATTTCCTGAGTTATCATATGATTGTAATGAAAACCATTTATTTTTTGTCTCATGATATGATGAATTTTTATTATCCTATTGAACATATAATAATTGTTTCATTATGTGGAAGGTGGGACAGATAACTGCCAAAAAAATATTCGGTAATGATTTATGTCTCATACGATAATGATGACAATAATGTAGGTGGGATTGAACAACTATTGAATATTGTAAACACCAATATATTATAGGACGATGTGGAAATATGATCCATTATGCGAAGATAAGGAAAATCTATCTACAATGGGATTATTGGGAAACCGGATCCAATATGGGAAGATGGGGAAACATGATTCCTTACATTGAAAGGACTGCAATTGGTTATGGTGGTGTGTCAAACCTATTTGGTGTGGTCCCCATTATGTGACCCCTATAATTTCTAGAAATGCATCTTGACATATAGTGAATTATATTGCTTGTTTATGTGTATGACACAATTACATGTCTTACACATATGTTATTCTCTCATGTATTACACTCTTGATTTTATTATGTTTCATGCCTTATGATCTAATAGTCTTTATTCCATGATTCAGTTTTAAGATCATTTATATGAATGTTATTATTTTCTTATCAGATTTTAATACCCTTATGTTATTGTTTATTCTTACTTATCTACCTTGTTTACACTTACTGGTAATACGATCTCACACATTTTATGTTTCCTATACCATATTATGGAGATATATTAAATTTATGATATGTCTAAGTGGGGTTTTATTATTATAGCACCTAGTCATAGATAATGTAGCTCACTCATGTACTAATTTTTTCATTTATATGATTCCAAATCCACTATGCTAATATAGTCTTTGGGTGTCTTTTTGTGTAATTTTTATGTATTCCAAAAAATGTGTAATTTCCATGAATATTAAAACAAAAATTATTAATTTTCGGTATATTAGGAATGGTTTAGTAAACACATGGGAACTAATATGGGAAAACCGTACTAATAAATTTAATGAAATTTCTATGTTTATGTCTTATGATATGTAAATATACAGGAAATATCCAAGAATTCCTGTAATGGATAGTTCAATAAGTTCTCTATAAATAAATTTATGTCTAGAAACTGTGAATAGATGTTGTTCAGGTATATATGTACCTATGTGTGACAACTCCAACAAGGATCATCGATTCTATCTCAAGGGTTACCTAATACCTGAAAATATGCCTTACTATACACAGGGTTTAATACACCTTAGGGATATGATTTTGGAATTATAAACTATTCATAAACAATAATTTATGATTTAAAAATATGTTTCCCATTAATAACATAAGATAAATCTATGGTTTCATAGATTATATAAGGTTTCGTAATTTAGACATCGTATAAGTGATATTTTTCATTATAATGTCGTTCATCAGTATGATTATTTTATATCTCTTTGATTTTGGGTTTATATAAATGGTGATAATGAGAAGGAATCATTTTTATGAATAATATGAAATAAAACATACTTAAAATTAGTCAAATAGGATGATTATTGGAGTGAAGAATGTTCTAGTCATGCTTAATCAGTTATCCAGGAAAAAGATTAACCACAAGTAATATAAAAACTATATGGCTTAAAAAAAGATATGTAATGATTTCACAAAGATTTTGAGAAATCGAGACAATGTAGAAATGAAAATTATTTTCTTATATGTTGAGAATATCGTAATTAGCATCCAATAGAATGTCTTATGAGAACAGGATGATATTTTGACTATGAGAAAATAAGATAAAAATAATTTAACTGTAAAGGGAAGATGAAAAGTTCAATTTTTGGAATGGATGTAAATATGGGCCTCCCAATGACATTATTTAAGGTTAAATAGGGAATGATTCAAATGAATAGCCATTATTCCAATCTATGTACAAAGTAGAAATCTAATGAAGATAATCATCAATGTGGGTTGAGTAATAGTTATATTTTTTATTTTGATGAGAATACATGTGAAATGTTAAAAGAAATATGTATTATGTATTATAATGAGTTTGTTATGATAATGGATTATAGGTGAAGTTGACTAATCTAAGTGTTTATGTATTTTTATTTAACTATTTGGAGCTGTAAAATAAATATGCATTGTTCACTCTATGCTTTTCAGTATTGATATATAAGAATATGTTGAATGGTTCTTATGGACTAGAAAAGTGAAATAATCAAAGGTAATAATCTTCAGGAACACACGATTAATAGAAATATAACCCTTAACATGTTTCCAATGTTAAGATAATAATGATGGTTAATTGTACGTGATAAAGTAATTACATACAATTTGGTATGTGGTATAAATTTATAAATTTTACATCTTGTTTAATTTAAGAAATATATTAAGTAATATTTGGGATAAAGAAAAATGCATGATTTTAAGAAGTATTTGTGGTAATCTACGATAATACCATGTTTCAATAGAATATATGGTGAGGGGATTCAATTATTTTTAATGTGAAATATAATATAACCATTATGATGTATTGGGGATAAATGATTATATGATATATTGAATTTCATTCTAATGTTTTAGATTTTCATATTTTTAATTGGTTAAAATATTGACTATTTTATAGAATTTTTTATGTTAAAATATGTTTGATATTTTAGATTTCAAATTATTATATCTGTAGATGAATATTTATGTGTATGAGATAAAAAAATCTAACCATTTTGTTTTGATATTTATAAAAGGCATGACCTATAATTCTATTTATGATCCATTTGATATGTTATTGTTTCTAAAATGGAAAATTAACCTTCAATTTTATAGAAATAGGTAATGTAAAAATTTACCATTTCACAAAAATGCATGATAATGTATTGAATAAAATATATGCATATCTCTTCATGAAAATTCTTTAACTCTACGAAATGATTCTTAGAAAAAAATGTTAAACCAGAACCTAATTTTTTATTGATTCTAATGGATTGATATATAATCATATATTTATGGTGTCGTGATTATTAAAATTATCCTAACATTTTTCTACGTCTCACTTCATTTTAAAAATTTTGTTTGATTTCTCTTCTCTCTCCATGTTTTGACTTACCACCAGTGGTATCCCATTTGGAAAATTTGTTTTGAGTTTCCTTAAGTAACTATCATGTTTCCAAAAATCCCGTTGTTAATAATACATTACAATTAATTTCATGATATGGGTTTTTATGAATATAACTTTCATATATGAAACCCTTTATAAGGCAGACAAATATCGAGGGCGAAATTCATTTTAATTGGGTAAAATGTAAGACCTCAAGATTTAGTGACATATTATTTTTTATTAATTTAATATTTTGATATTTTTTATTCAACATGGCCTTGATTATATAGATTTTTTTATGAAATGAAATATTGTCCATTTCATTTTATGATATAAAAGGATATGGTTTTAGTACATGGAACACCGACATGGTTTTGTTTACACACAATTCTGAATTTGTACCAAACAATATTTAATTATTATAATTATTTAAACAGAATAGAAATAACATAGTCATTATACTCATTAATATTAATATTAATAAATATTTTTTAAAAATAATTTATAATATATATATATATTTCATATTTATAATAAAACACATTTTTTAGTAAAGCCTCTATATTTATGAAAATAATATGATCTGAAAATAATATTTTTTAGGTGCATCTGGGAATAATAATTAAAATAATTTTTGGATGTTTTAGAGAATTAATTTGATAAGATATATGAAAATAATCAATTTATAATTTCATAATTATATTAGAGTGTATTTTTAGTATTTTCTAATGAAACTTCATTTTTTGATGAATATTTAAAAAAATGAATTTTATTCCCAAACATATTTTTCATTTAATGTATTTATATAGTTAAATTAAATATTAGGTTGGTTTTAATGTTAAAATCGACCAATTATTCATATATTAATCCATTTTAGGTAATTGGAATCATTTTTATATTGAATTGATATATAAAATCTTAATAAAGATTTGATCATTGTCGTTTTATAAAACAGTTTTCTCACCACATTATCAATATTATCATTAAAATTAATTTTTATATTTCTATAAATTAAAAATAATATTTATAAATAAATAACTGAATAAAATAATATATATTTTATAATAAAATTAACATAGTTGCTGAATGAAATAGTGAAATGGATTAATATTAACTAACACAATTAATGTAAAAGTAAGCTTAATAAGAGACTAAGCATTAAACTTATAAGACAAATAACCCATAAAATTTTCTAGCAACCATTTAATCGAAATATTTCATCCATACATCATCTATTATGAATTTTTTTCGGACTAGTGTACTTTTTTATGTAAAACCATGGGTATACCTAACATGTTTTCAATAATGCCATGTCTATACCCTCCCCCTTCTAGAAATGTACACTACATATACCGCTTATTCACTCAATTCAAACAACATAGGTTTATCAACTTTCTTACCAATTCACATTAAAACATCACACCATTCCACTTTTAATCCTATATTTGTGCATAAATCCATCCAATGACTCTCGTTGTTAAAACCAAAAATAGTTAACCAATGGTGTGGTATCATCCTTCGTCAATGAATTTTGTTTTATATTTAGTCTCCACCCCCCCCCCCCCACACAGAAACTATAATTAATACATGATTATATAATAACCTAGGGTTCATCAACATTATTATTATATTATTTTTTTCAATTTTTTCAACCTACACATACAGACACATCCATTTATGGGGTAACAGATATTCCATTCATTTGTTTGGAGAACTATAGCTCACAAAACATTGTTTTTCGTTATTAACATAACTCCTTTAATGTTTGGGTAATATTATTTAAAATATGTTTTAAATGATATATATGATATTTATTATGTCATTATTCTTATTTAAATATTATACAAAACATTTCTTCTTGATTTCAATTTTGTTTAAATGTGATAACCTCATTTGTTGAAATGTGGGCTACGACCACCTCAATGTGATGTGATTCATTCACTATTTATATGAAATATATTATGTATTAGATTTTAAACATATATAATATATATTAAATTTTAAATATATGTGAATTAAATTATATATATTCATTTATTTCATTATCTTTCATTCTTTCACAATGATGGTAAAATGGAAATAATTGTCATGGATACATACAATCAATGGTCTTAATATACATTGTATTGTGTTTAATTGTTTAATGATTAATAGATGAAAATAAATAAATATATAATAATTATATATAATATATATCATGTTTTACATTAAGGGTATCATTATATAATTATGAGGAAAAAAAATACAACCAATAAAAACAAATACAAAAAAATCCATTATTACCAGAAACATTACATTAACATTAAGATGTTAATAAATTGGTAATATAAAATCATAATAAAATAATATCTGTTATTATATATAATAATATGTGTTTTATTGGAATATTTATAATAATATATGTATTATAATGTTGTTTTACTTTATTATTAAATGAGTCTAGGGATATGTGATGTGTTTTCAGGCCTCACTTGTATTTTTCAAGAGATAAAAGCCATGTTCACCTCGTATTTCTTATATTTGGATTTTATAAATCCATAATATTTATTATATAAATCATATACTAAAATTTATTGTTATTTTAATATAAAATTCATGATATTTGATTCATGGTATTTATGTTTCAAAATATATCAATTTGGTAAAATGAATTTTTCTCAATTTTACATCTTTATGAAACATGTCATGTTATGAACCAATATTTATATATGATTTCTATATAAAATAATTGAAATTATATATCAAAAATATCCCTTTTTATTATATGTTATGATTTATTTAATTTTATTAATTTAATTTTATAGTTATTCTATTTTAACAAATTATTAAATGATTATCGCTACTTTAAAATCATTTATTGAGACAATTTAACATTATTATTCAATTAAATAAATGTTATTATAATTATCTTAATAAATATCATGAATTTTCATACCTTATTTTTATTCATTTCATATCAATGAAACAGTAACATTTTCCACTTTTTACTACTTGAGAAACTTAATAATGTTTTTTGAATATCAGTCTTTATTTTAAATTCCCCTAAAAAACCATTTCCATTCAAAACTATGTTTTAAAAAAAATTAAAATTTATTAATATTATTATTTGATATTCAATGGTAATTTTTTCCCACCTATTGTGTTTTTAAAATATAGATTTAAAAGGAATATAGTTTTTGTTTTCTGTTCAACCTTTCAAATCATTTATAGTGAAAAAGTAATGTTTGTAAAGTATGAACATACCCACTTTCATGACAATTATTTTCTTAATAATTTAATTATAATTTTATATGTTAATTAAATTTAAATATAATTTACTTTTTAATATTATTGATATTTTTAGACTTAAAAAAGTGTTTCATTAAAAAATAGATTTGAAAACAATGGTTTATGTTTAAAAATGTTTTTATTATATTTTCAAAATTATTTTATGTGTTTTTAAGGAATGCGGATATATAAATGTTTTCAAGATTCATTTATATGTTTTTATAGAAATTAATTTTAAAAATAAGTTCCATATTTTTTCTAATTTTTTAATAATTTATTTTTCAAGATGATTTGGAGCCTAATTTTTTTTTAAAAAAATATTTTCAAGGAAAATAGTTTTCAAAAAGTATTAATGATTTACATCTGAGTGTTCACGGTGTTTTAAATGGAAATGATTTTGAAAATATTTTCAATATTCCATTATAAATTTTCAAATCTATATAAAAAAATGTTTTCAAAATAAATTTTTTATTGGAAGTTATTTTTTAAGGTGGAAAGAATATTTTCCTCAATGAATTAAATAAATGATATTATAAATAATAAATTATTAGAATGGATTATTTAGTTGGTTTTATGAAAAGGATTTTTTAATAAATGATATAATTATTATTAACGTTTTAAGTGATCTTTTAATGTCATTATATATAACAGATGAAAATCTTTGATATAGGTTATGATTTATTGGGGACATGATCAAAGAATACCATTTATATTATTCATTAAATGGTTTATTTATAAATATCATTATTTTATGACACCTTTTTATCATTCATGGGTAATATTCATTTGAAAATAGATTGTTTTTTTAGGTTATTCATTCATTATATGATTGTGAAACATGTCACTTTTATATAGGTTATGATCTGATCAAATATATATGATACTCATTTCATTTCATCTATTATATTATGATGTTTTTGAAACCATTTCTTTTTATGGTCCATGATATGATGACTGTTTTATTATCCTATAGAATATGTTTGAATTGTTTTTATTACGTGATGGGGGGACGTATATCTCATTATAATTCATTGGGTAATGATTTATATCTCATGAGAAAATTGTGGGAATCATGTTGACAAGGATGATCAACTATGGAAGATAGAGAAAACCTATCCACTCTGTAAAGATAGGGAGAACCAATCCACTCTGGGAACATGGGGACACCTGATCGACAATGGGTATATTGGGAAACATGATATGTTAGGGGAAAAAAAGGAAACCCATTCTATTATTATAAGATGAGGAAACCTTGTACAATATGAATAAAGGACAATGATTGGGGATGGTGGTGTGTCCCGCATAGTATATTTATTCCCCAATAATTGACGAGATATGTTATAACAATGCCATTAAACTTATAAGTTTGGATATTATATGTTTAATTTTATTTAATAATTCAATTCTATTAACTTATGTTATTATTCCATGGAGTATTTTCTATATCTCTATTATTATTTGATTATGAACAATAAAATATTATGTAAGGATTTATAATTAAGATCTTTTATAAACATGGTTTTATTTTTTAATCACTTTCTCACACCATTACGCTCATGTTTTTTCTTATATATCTCCCTTTTTATATCATAGATGAAGATACACCTTTGAGAAAAAATATTTCCCATGTAGTTTATTGAAATATTCATCAATCTATTGTCAGGGATATAAATTTTTTATCGTGTTCTTTTCAGGATATCAACAATCAATGAAAAGACAGAATATCTATTATTTAATCCATAAATAGTTGACTAGAAACCCACTGGTGAAGCACTGGGGTGTATAAAACCCTTGTCCATGTATTATTATAGTTAATTTTATAACAGTTCTTGTTTATTTATAGTCATTTTATAATAAAAAAATAAAAGGGAAACACTCCACGTAAAACATCGATGGAAAAAAGATAATATTAATCATTATCAAGATGAGAAAATTATATTGGGAATAAAAATAAATAATCTCTCTTAATGGGAATCTATACTAGGATAATTCCCTCCTTTTAGTCGATAATTGATTCTATATATTCTTTCCCATAAGGGATAGATATTATTTTTAGAGATGTAGTTTCCAATGTATATTAAACATTATCCATGTGGATTTATATAATAAAAATAATTTCTAATTTTGCTGTGATATAGCTGACATTTATGATTAAATGTATTTTTGTAAAATTATAAACAATATATTATGACAATAACATTAAATTTTAACAAATGGGGTATACTATATTTTTAGAGAGATTAATATATAAATTAATATTATGGAAAAATTATATACAAGATATGAAATGTTTTCAAAATTTTCGTGGTTTCACTAATAACATAATCACAATATCATGAGATGATCATTGAATATTTATGTTTAACATGCATTCCAAACATGTATTTTTTGAACCCTAATAAAATAAAATATTCTCAATTCATGAATGAGAACTAGGTTTAAATTTCATCAAATTATTTTCAAGATCCTCATCATCTATGGAAAAGAAAATATAATCCATTCTCTGTTGCCTTTGGAGTTTTTCATTATATGTTAACCTAATTGAACATTGGCATGATATATTAAATTACATAGTTTCTTTGTTCCATATAGATGCTAAAATTAGCCATGGGAATGGGATTGATTATAACCTTCAATTGAATTATTATATTTATTAGATTTTTAATAGACTATAAATATTCATAACCTTAATGTGATTTTGTTTGGAAAATGAATCATCCCCGTATAACATTACATATTTTTTCTGGGTTATTCTTCCAACACATATAACATGTTTTTATTTGAACTATTATCTAGGTTTTATATTTATCAATTAATTCATCATGTTTAGTCTATATTTTATATGAAATTACCCACCATAGGTCTTGTTAGGTAGTGGAATGATATGTGTTCCATGCTTAGACATTCACCAACGAGGAAAAGGATAGTGACTATCATAGAGTAGTCAAATCACTCAACATGGGAGTCCTTGGACCAATGTAACGATTATATAATCATCCCTATCCAAGTTGTAATTTCAATAACATACATAAAAATATTGACATGAAGTCAAAATATATGTAATTCACATGTATTGGATATTGCTCCCCGATATTACACAAAAAAATAAGTGGAATACAAACCTTATCCCATGGATATGGATAAATTTAACACCCGTGTTCTACTAAATCTCAAACGAGTTTTTAATCCTATATAGCACTTTGATTATTACAATAGAACCTAGTGATAAGCTATATAGATCTAGGATATGAATTTTTTTCAATTAATACCATAAATTATTTTTATCAAAAAATAGATTTTGAAATTGTAATAAGCATGAAATAATACTCAATATATGAAATATTTCTATCCCAAATATTTTCATGATGATGAAAATGGAAATAATCAAAAATTATAGAGGACATAGTACTTTTATTCCTCTTGGAATGTAAGGATTCATGATGTGGTATAGAGAGGATTTTTTGGAAACTGTGTATTCCCCAAAATTGACTAAAAGTGTGGGTGTGTGAACCATAATAACATTTGTGTTAGGATCCGACATGGAACCTATCAAGCCAGGTTTTGGTTAGGTGGACCGAGATTAGGGTACACCATGTAGCACACTCGACATTTGAGCAAGTGTTCCAAGGTTTTAGAAACCTTACCAAACTCATGCACCATATACAATATAATAGTTTTCTAACTTTATCATCCAAAGAGTTTATTTCCTTATAGAGGAAACCATATTTCCCTCACCTATTCTCTTGATCTCATCCTTATGAATGAATGGGAACCCATTCCTCTATTGTTCCATGTTTCAATGATCCAACTACTAATATAAGAACCAAATGTGGATGGAACCACTGTAGAACCACTTATCATTATATATTCCATCACCCCCTTAATACTCCACTGATATGGATTCCCTCACCACTAAATTATATTCCACGTTTGGTTGCATTTATCCCCACTAATGTGGTATGTGGATGATCCACACACATAAAACCATCATTAAAACATCTATAAGTAATAAAGTTAAATTTTAAAAGATAAATTTCTATCCTAAATCAATCCATGAGGATTAAAAGAAAATAGAAATTTAAAATTTGAAAATCTAAAGAATAATTTTCAATGAACATGATCTAAATCAAAATCTAGATTACTACCTCAAATTGGGATAATCTGGTTGTAGGAGAACATGCCAAAAATATAAACAATTAGTGATATATTATCATAAATTTTACATACCATTCCAAAAATCCCAAAACTATATAAATTCATATACACCTTCCATTAATTATTTTAAAAACTATCCCATAATTAGTGGACGTAATGGAACATTTAAAAATTGGTAATTTGGTTTTTATGAAATTATTAATTATTTAATTTTATCTGATAATCCACCAACAATCATAATTTTATATGTTTTTAACTTAAACAAAAATCATACCTCTCATAATATAATATCAACTTTTTAGATGCAGTTATGGGTTTACAATTCACATTAAAGTAACTATTATTTATGAAAAAAATTCATGAAAATGATTATCTTAGGATAAAATTAATATGATATTTATATTATACCACTAATGAGGCCCCATAATACTAGAAGCTTCATTTATATACCACTAAAAGTCTCATAATATCCCTCAAAATTTTTAAATGGTGAAAAAGAGGAAAGTAATTACTCTATACTATAACTCCCTTTATACTAACCACATTCAATGGTTATTGAAAATCCATAATATAAAGTATAACTATAAAGGAAAATAAATAAATTTCATTGAAAGTATAAATGTCTCTAATAGATAATAAATTTTAAATAAAATTTAATTACCCCTCAATTGATTATTTCAACCATTCATTTAGGATAAATTAAAAATCCAATGGTGTTCCATGAAAACCCTATGTATCTTTCCTCATTATACATTATTGATACATACTCTCTTTTGTAAAAGACATGAGAGTCCAATAAAAATTTTTAATAGGGATTCCATTGAAAATATATATTTATATAGTTTTTATATAATATTTCCAATTCCATTATGTCGATGTCATCACTAGGATTTATATTCTCGATTGGTGTTTAGAACTAAAAAAATTCTCCATCTAGATGATACTGATCCAATATAACTATTTCATTGTTAGATAAAATAATGATATGAAATATATTATCAATAGAATAGAACCATTTATACCATATTAGTGGATCATAAGATCCACTATTATAGGGAGTTCATTTTGCATAAATTATAGCACCTATAAATTTTTAATTTTTGGGATTAGGAGGGTTCTCAACATAGTTAAATTTATTATTTATAACATTAGTTAGTTAGATATGAACTGACATTAGGTTATATACTCTCATTGATATTATTTTAATAATATTATTAGGGACATCAAATTATTTAATATTTCTTTGGGGTAAGACAACATTTCTCTAATTCTAGTAAATTATAAAAATAATTCATGGTTGAAGACAATATTAATAATATTTATAAATATATAAATGAAATAATGTACATAGAAAAAATAAATGATGAATAAAAATTAACTTTTCCTTACCGAGGGATGTGTTTGTTTTAATTGTTTTAAAAATTAAATATTCATTCTTGTTTTTTAGCCAATTCTAGTGTTATATTCATGTCCAAGAATAATTTATTAAATTTAGACATATGATTAACATGGAAATAAACTATATATGTCTTGTCATGCTATGATGTGTGTAGTTTGTACTCTGAATAGTATTGATCAACAAACCACCACACCACATCATTGAAAGGTTTCACTATTTCTAGTATTTATGTGAAATGAAATCTCACAGTCATTAAGAAGGACCATTTAAAAAATAATATATTTTTAGATTTTTGGGTATTAGAAACAGATGATAATTTCCTAGAAAATTTTTAGTATAATTTGGGTTCAATGATCATAACAAAAAGTGGACTGTACACTATGTTGTAGGTTGTGGGTGACAATAATTTGGGGGATTTTATTCAAATGTAATTTATATTCTAATTTATGGATGTTTAATATTAAAAATGATTCATTTGAATTACTATCAATGTCATGATCCCATGCATTTCACAATAAAGTATAATGAAGTATCACGCCATGAAAATGGAGTTGTAGATAAATCTAATCCTCTGGAGATGCATTGTGAAACGATTCGAAGGCCACGCTATAATGGTTAGGAATACTATATTTTTGTTCTATCTAGTAGATGTTTTTGAAAACATGATTTGATAAAATATGCCAATAGGGTTACCCTAATGGATTATTATATTTTAACTATTATCATCATGAAACAATGAAATAATTATATTGTTATTATAATTAATTAAGAATGTGGTTTTTATGATATATTTTAATTAATGAGGGTTTCTAATTCATTTCTGTATCAAATTCTTCCACTACAATCGTCTTATATTCATTTATTCATTATATGTATCCCATATGTATCATAATAGTTTTCAATTTCATTATTCTCATTAGACCACCATCTATGAGGCATCCTTTAATCATTTTCTTTTTTCTCTGTTTCTACCTCTATTCTAAGGTGTTCATAGATTGTTGAAGTTTCTATCTGTTTTCAAGGATTCTCTCTTACATCATCATTTTAACAATATTGAATTGAATTAATTGGGGATATTTATTGGGATAAATTATATAGGAAAATATTATTTGTTCCAAATTTTATCTATTTTGGTTAAACTCATATTCAATTCATATATGAGGTGTAGTCACACAAAACTATTTTATGTTTGAACTAAAAAACGTATTAATTATATTGTATCTTTTTTACTTGTCTATATCAACTTTTTCATGCAAATTTTTTTTTATATTTTTTGGTGGATCTTCATCCCAAGGATTTTAACTGATTAATTTCTTAAGGAATGGAATGATAAATGTTGATGTAAACCTGATTGGTTGTTTTAATTAAATAATGAACTAATTTTTAGAACATTGATTTAAAAAAATAGGAATGTGTTATAAATATGTGCAAGAATTTATATAGACCTTGGTTTTCCTATTTTGGGACATTGGTCCATAAAATAACTATCTAATTGAGACACATATATTTGTCGATGTTTGATGGGTTACAACCATTAAAAATTATATTTTCAACCATGTAACTAAAATTATTTGTATTGATGATAAATAAATAAATGAATATTTAATTGGCTAAAATTATTAAAGTTGAATCTGTTTGATCCTATTATTTTTTGTTTTATAAAAGGATAAACATTAATCTTATGATATATGAAGATGGAGTTAATCCCCCAACAACTGTTTTATAATTGATGATATTTGGGGTGGGAACTAATCCGCACAAAACATGATGATATGTCATGGTATAAGTGAATGGAGCTAATCCCCTGATGAATTAATGATATAAGATAGTATATATAGTGGGATCTAATCCCATTGTAACATTATGGTATTTTTTATCTTTTAGGGTTGTTAAACCCATTTATAATTTTGGATATATAATGGTATTCATTATAGGTATTAATCCACCTATGAGTTTATGATATATGATAAAATCTAGTGCGGTTCTTATCCCCCCACACATTGATGGAGTATTATGGTATTTAGGGTATGTGATTATCCAAAACATGGATTAGTTATGTACAATGTATTGAGCCATACAACACTAGTTGAAGCAGTATGGTTATTATCAAATGTTATAATAGATCCTAAGTATTAGTGGAGATTTATTTTTTATAGACCAAATTGTTTATTTCAGAGAAAAATCATCCACTATCAATCCTATATAAATTTATAGAAACAGTTGTTTGTGTAAAATTGATAATTTCACACTCCATTCATGGGTTACCATGGGTAGTAAAAAATTTATGCTTTCAGTTCATGGAAAATGAAGATGACATCTATTTGGTTATTCATTGAATTAACATATATGGATTATCTGAGATGGGGTGGAACAATGAATGGGGGACCGTTTTTGTTTTATCTCTAGTATGATTTATTTTTAAATATTGATACTTGATTTATATGATCTGCAAACTAAGGATCCTAATTATGTTATTATACCTTATATAATCTATATTATGATCTTATTGTTATAGTGTGGCTAGTATTTGATTACTATTAATATATATTATCTATGTTTATTCTATCATTATCTTTCATTTGTATGGATACTATTATTTATACTAATTTTGTAAGTTATGGTTTCATGATCCTGGGTTATAGTGTGTTCATGTTATTATATGAAAAATTCCACTAGTTGGAGGCATCTTGTATATAAATAATCATTCTTGATGTATTTAGTGATCTGGTTCCGATATAGTGGATGTGTTCTGGGATGTTTTTGTTTTATAAATACATTATAAAAAAACCATTGAATATTTATGATTCAATCTAGTAAATTAATTTCATCATTAATATTGGTTATATAACCTAATAACAACAAATAAAATTATTATTCCATGATAATAACTATTACAGCCACCAAGACTTTTAAAAAATAGATATTATAACAATATTATATAAATATTCGATGAATTAATCAAACACAAATGTGAGGACCATAAATATTTAATATATTTAGATATTAGATGAAAATATATTCAAATTTTTTGAAAGACATTTGACATCTATAATAAATGACTTCTAACATATTATTCTACTTATGAATACACTACCTTAACCTTTCTTCATATCCTATGGCTGGAAATAGTAGAATGGGGGAGATGAGATACTCAGTAATTATATGTAAAATATATATAAATATATGATCATATGAATTAATAATTTAATCATAATAGTGTGTGAACATGTAAATATGTTATTAATGTCAAAACCTATATTTCATTGATTAGAAATATGATTCATATCATGAAACATTATTAATTCTTAAATATGGACTATAGGGGAGATAATTCATCATAAAGGAATCATGAACTATATGATCATATCATAAATTTGTGGCATGATCATAAATATTGAATAACATTTCCTATAACATGGTAAACTACCAAGACTATTAATAATGTGTATTTGGTCTCATCAGAAGATTCTAATTGCGGATTAGTTCACAACTATTTCTTATAGTGGATCAAGAAAAACCTTTTTCCCATAGTGTAACAGGACACAACTACTTTGTATAATGGATAAATCCCTTATAATTTGTTGTTATTGTAATATTATAAAATTAAATTCTTTATACATTAAATTAGAGTGAGATATATGTCTTATTTGTCGCATAATGAAAATCATAATTTTTTTTGCCACAAACTCATTAAACATTTATCTTATCATATCCGAAGAAATGAAATGGGCCTCATAATCACTTCACATTAACATAATATATATAAAGGAGATGGGTTTTATATTCATTTCATCATTTCAATACCCATGGATAAAGAATAATGTTTCATAATAATATTATCATGGAAAATATTTTTGAATAATAAGAGTTATCAATAACATCAAGCTATTATAAACATAAATCATTGCGATTAAAAATAAAAATGGAAACCCTTTTTTATATCCCAACACCACATATGTTATTTAAAAGTATTTAATCTTATATTACAACATATTTTTAAAGATACGTCATTTATAATGTCTATGGAAGAATAATTTTTTTTAATCAGATTTTATAAAATCAAAAAATATTTTGGAAATTTGTTCTTTTAAACGTAACTGTAGATCATGAATTCAAAGATATAAATATCATTTGAATTTTTTGAGGAAAATATAATTTCAACTTTGTACAAAATTTATGAAACATAAAATATTTTAAAAATCATTTTTAATGGAAATAGTTTTGAAAAATAATTAATGGATGATTTAAAGAAAATAATTTTAATGATGGTGGGAAATTCTATTCATATCATAACTGTTAAAAATACTATATAATCCTTTCTGATAACATCTATATTTTTTTGGAACATAACACCCAAATTCTTTTTTTTTTCATAAACAAATATATTGATTAAAAATTATTTGTTAAACATTTGAAAATTTTTAAATACATTTTTCATAGCACTGTTATAAAAAAATTGTATAAAACAAATTTTTTTACTACATAGAGAAATATTATAATATTTTAATATAAAATCTATACTATTTTTGGTTTTAAATAATGTATAAATCATTAAATTACATGAATATATAATAAATAACCATAGTAAAATAATATTCATGAGTTTTTTGAAATATTTATCATAATATTTGGTCATTTGAAACCTAATTATAAATAATATTAATAAATGATTTCATTATACCATAATATATTTACCAATTTGGTAACATTGAATTGTAAGACTCATTATAGAATATGTTAAAATGAAACATAAAATATTACCAGGATAAATAAATTCATGATATTAAATTTAAAATGGCATTTATATACACCTTTATTAATAATATTAAAACATAACATAACTTATGTCTAAAAGAAAGAATATTGAGACAAAAAATCCATTATAGATTTGGTAACATTTGATCCATAAACCCCATGAGAGAAAGATAATAAAATAAAATTTTAGTTTAAAATAATTTTATGTATGATCATAATCCAATGAATTCATGGTTACTATATAAAATAAATAAATGAATCATGCGGTTAATATGGATTTTTTCTCAAAACTAGTAAAAGTTTGGGGTAAATCCTTTACCATAAGTGGTGACATCCATCGAACACATTCCAAACTCATATATAACAAAAATTATATTATTATAACAAATATATATATATATATATATCATAACATATTATGTCTTTTTATATCCCATACATTAACTCTTCTATGTTAACGGTGTGTTTGGGTAGTAATAACTTTTTTTCCTCGTATATTTATAATGAATTCAACATCAATATATTTTTATCCCGGAAATAAATATCATATATTTTCATTATATATTTATTTTTATTAATTTTAAAAAATATTATAGAAAAGGAAATAAAATATTCATGGATATGGTTGGTTATTCGTACACATGAATGTTGTTTCCATATTCTTTTAATATTGAAAGAATGAAAATTTAAATTGATATTACAATTCCAAAATAACTTTTTGCCATATATATAACATTTGTTCATTAAAATAATCATTATTACCTTAAATGTAATCCTCGAATGAACCACATAGTATCATGTGGTGATAGTTCTCCATATGCACGAGCAATGTTATCAAATTCCAATAAAATATAGAGAAAGAATATAAGTATTTTATAATAATTCCATAATTATAATATTATAATATCTATCATATATATAAAAAATAATTAATTAATTATCTTAGTCTTTTAGGGTTGGTAATTGAAAACATAATTATATCAGTTCGTGCAGCGGTAGTCCACCGTACACATGAATGATGATTTCATAACCCATTTTTTAGAAGATGAGATATTTTTATCTTATTAAAATAACATAAAAATATATCAGTGTGTTGGATATAATTTAAATATAAATTTGGTGTGTTGATAAATATAGTATTGTTGAAAATGAAGAAGTAATAATTAAGAGATTAAGTAAGACAATTACATTCTCTTGGAAACAACCTCTATTGGATCTGTTATTATCGAACATAATATAGGCCTTTTGAGAGGGAAATGATCATTATAAGATAGATATAGTTGTCAGAGAGGGGTATTTTAATGGTTTTAATAAAATATATTTCATTATGTGTGTGTTTAAATAGAGTTTCTAGTTGCCTTCTATAAATTGGGGAAATGAACCGGGTTGGAATCTTCATGGGAATTTTCTAAAAGAATTAAAAATAAAAATGATATACCAAAGAAAATTGCTACCAAATTGACATATATTATAATATTTGATGAATAATATTTAATTATTTATATTTTAAATGGATTTATAAATTTTCTGGGTCATTTTTAAACCTTTAATTTTTGGTTGAACTCCTGGTAATTCAAATTTTATCTTAAACACAATAATTAGTTTTTAATGATATCACTTTTCATTTTTCTCAATAATTTAGTTTCTATATTAGAAATATAAATTATTTTCAATATTATAAATATGGAATCCTTTTTTTCTAGTTCAATTCACAAATGTGATAAAATTTTATTTCAAATTAATCCTGCTAGTGAGATGATAAAGTGTGTTTTCTTTGAGAAAATTTTAAAATGTTTAAAAAGATATTATATCCATTATTAATATTAAATTTATTATAATGAAATAATATGGATCAATATACATAAAATTAAACTCATTTTAAATTAAAGAAAACATATAATTTAATTTATGTTTCTAATTAATTTTAATGAACAAGAAGTTTTCAATTGAAATTTGGTATTTTTTACTATTCATAAAAAATTATTATTTATTAAAAAATTATCAAAAAATCAAAAAAATATAATTTTTATTTGATGATTTCAAAATATTTTTTATATTAAATTTTATAAATTTTTGCGATATATATTTTAAAAATAATTTATAAACAATGAAAAAACAATGGTTGAGAGGTATATTTTTTAGCACAAGATGATTTTAAATTAAATATATGTCTAATAATAACAATTAAATAAATCCAAATTAAAATTTATTGATATATAATATATAAATAATTTAAAACTATCCATATTAATTTATATTTTAATTTTTCAATATAGCCAAATTTTATAACAATTTTAATAAAAAACACCATTTAAATTCAACAACAAATATATAATAATATCTTGTATAATTTGGATTTAAATATATGTATGTTGGTTAAATATAAATAAATAAAAAAAAAATTACATTAAAAAATAATTTTCAGTTTTATTTCATAGTTTATTGAAAGAAAATATTTTTTTACAACGATCAGTATGTCTCAAAATTCACTAAAAATAAATATTTTCTGAAAAATCCAATACATTCAACATAAGTAAATTTTGTTATGAAAAATTTAAAAATTATTTCCATTTATTAATAATAATATTTTAATATATCAATAATCTTTACACTTAACATAAAATAAAAATAAGTCTTAATGAATAATTATAATTGATGAATATAACCACATAACTAAAAATTGATTGATAATTAAATATACATTTACAAATTAATATTTATTGAGTTGAAAATTTATATGTTTATTTTATAAAGTAGATAAAATTAACAATACCAACTTATTTAACTTCTATTTTTTAATAGAAATATTTAAAATAGTATTATTTCATGGTTTATAAAAATCTATGTGTCACGTGTCATAGAATTTTGAAAAAACATGTTACATGTAACTCAAGATAAAATTGGTGTTGTGTATTACAAATGATATACATATTTTTTCATGTAATAAAAAAATATAAATTATTAAATATATATATAAAATATTAGGATTTAATATTTACCCCACATAAAATTAATTTAACCCTTGAAATTTCTCTCAATCATCAATTATTTGATCATAGAAAATTTTGTCTTAGCAACCAATGTCTTATGAATTAATAACAAATATTCCTTTAAAAATGGAAATAGGGAATCATAATGGTTACTTATGGTAGCTCATGTCTAGGTTTTCACTTACGAATTTTTTTTGGGATGTGTTGATTTGTACATGGAAGAAAAACCTACATAATTAAAGTGACTGATAGAGATAATTGGTCAGAAAAAAGTGGGTGATCTAGAAAATGTTAAAGAGAAAAATCCAAAAACCAAATTCAAATGAAAAAGTAAACTTATAAGTCAAAAAATTATCATAATAGGACAATGTTTTATTTTAATATCATTTTTATAATTGTAATGAATTTAAATGAGAAGATACCAATACATGATTTCATTCCATTTAATATGCATAATATCAAAATTTATTTACACCTTATTAAATTTACACTTCATGACTTACTCCTGGAAATAAAGTTGAATTTTTTATTCCTGAAGCACAATGGGTCATAATATCAATAAATATAATGATAATTAATTATATTTATATTTAACTCTTTTTACATAAATATGGTTTCCATATGATTTATGATGTACATAAATCATTATATAGGTATGTAATTCATTAATATTAAAAATATTAACCAAAGATCATCTAAAACCATCTCATAAATGGTTAACCTTATGTCTCTTAGAATATATTAGAATATAATTCTTTAGAATGTAGGTCATTAAAATATAGGTATTCATACATTTAATCTTACAAACGTCATGAAGTATGTATTAATTGTCACATACAAAAAATGTGAATACATTCATATTATATCCTATTCAATCATATTAATAATTTGAGTCATAGTAAAACCACATTGAAAATATACATTTAATATTATTCCTTGAAGAATTCAAAACTGTTTATATATATTAAATAAACTCACAAATGATTTAATCACCATCAATAATAGCATAATCCACATTATCACAAATAATTATTTAGTTCCATGGTCCTCAGTATTATCCAATAATATTATTATCAAAACAAAAAAAATTCACAATAAATGGAACATATTAATGATTATATTTCCCATAATCACGTGTTTTCCATGAATAGAACCTAGAATTTAACACCATACTATGTTATTAGAATCATTCAATATATTCTTTCAAATATATTATGAAATTCCTATAATAAATAATCCATATATATATACCATTATTATTATAATATATTACAAAAACACATTAATATATCAAAATTCATTATAAACCATTAACAATTCACTATCATATAATCTTTTATTGTATTAGTCCATTAATTTGTTAATTTTACTCTATTAATAATCCATAATATATCCATTAATTTTACAACATTTTCAATTCTCTTCATGAGCTTTCCATTTTCGGAATTGTTTTCATAATTATCATTCTTTCACAAATTGAAACATTTAACAAATTAGGATAATATAGGGATACTATTATTCTCATCCATTTCATTAACTAACTATTTCATTTTTTCTGTGCATGTACATTCTTTTTCCCCTTATTTTACACAACCCAATATTTTTCATTTCCATTTGATACAATATCTTGAGGGTTCGTTAAATAATTATCCACATATGGGAAAATAAATATTCTTTCCTCCATGTTCCCCACCACCCAAAATCTCAATGAACACTATACTTAAATTCATTTATGAGTATGATATTTGGTTAAGGTGTAATCTTTTAATGTAGTTTAATGATAAATGATATGAAATAGTCACATTATCCTCCAATGTTACCGTCGTCACATTTTTATTATCATTATAAAAACAATTCACATTCCATGTTAAGATAGATTTATCTAGATCAATATATTGTAGAAAAATAATAATCATAAAGTGAATAACACTAATAATAGTGGAAAATACATAATTATAAAAAAATAATTATTGGATTTCAAAGACATGAAACATTCATTTTAACCTATGACACTGTGGTTTATTAAATTTAATTTATAGTCATCATCTATTTAAATCCATTATTATTTTTGGTAATTATATCATGAGTTTCCAAATCACATCACTCTGTAGTTTCAAACAATCTTTGAAAAACTGATCATTATCAATGTAAATATCAATTTAAACTTAATACACCATTTTTACAGTTATTACCCCTATGTATCTTCGTTACAGAGCTACATAATATTTATTATATATTAAATTATTTAAATTATTTGAAACTAATTTCTATATCAGTTTCCAAAATTATAGGATATTTTCTTATACATTGATTTATACTTATTCATATCCTTAGAGAAATCCCATGAAATATCCAAGGGATCTTAAAATTTCTATCTCATCAATATATCCAATGATAAAATAAACCATTCTTATGATATCCGTAATATACAAACTATTATTTTTTAAAAAATATATATATTACAATTTTCAATAGGAATATTCCATAGATTACTCAGAAACATACATGAGGATAGAAATAGTTTATTTTCTTTGGAGACAATTTACACAATTTTATAATGTGGTCAAAAATATTCAGCATCCGACATAAATAGAGTTTCACATGTTAATCCTCTTATGAAAACCAAACCTTAACCATACTCATAACGTAAAAAAGGAAACATAAGAAAGAGTAGGATTACATGATCTATAAGGATAAGCATTAAATCTATCAATCTAGGATTATATGATTTCCTAAGATAAAAAAATGGTATATAATCATGAAAATAATTTACGATGTTCATACCGAACCTTTAATATATCATAAACATTATTCATCACATAAAAGATTATCATTTCCAAAAACATGGTTCAAAAGGGTGAAAAATCATCACAAATCAATCATGAACTATAAGCTGATGCCATAAAATTATGGTACCATGATTAATAATTTGAACCATTTCATACTATAAGATTAATATCCAAGACCGTCAAACTAGTGGATCATGACTCATCACATGTTTCCCATTTTTTAACAAAAACCTAATTCTTATAGTGGACCAGGACATACATGTTTTCTTTAGATTATCAGGATAAACATATTTTACATTAAAGAATAATCCCAATGACAAGTTTCTGAATATAATCTCATTACATATATTTATTTACCCAATTCATTATATGGATATACTGGTCTAAGAAATCACATATTGGAAATCATACATATGTTTGCACCAAAATAAAAATATATTCATCATATCATAATCCGTTAAATGCAATGGTATTTATATACTATTAATCATATTGTAACATGTAATAAAAAGACAGGTTTCATAATCATTTTGTCATTTTTTACAACATGAACTATGGATGATAATGTGGTATTGATAATAATTTTATCAAGGGAAAACACAATGAAGATAATTTTTTTATAAACGTCATTCAATTAAAAATATAAAACATTCAAAGAAATAATAAAAATGGTATCCCTGATTGTTATCCACAGAAAATCATAAATAATGTCAAATGATGTAAATTTATAATAATATGAATCTAAAATAAAAATCTGATGGAAAATATTGTGATTAAGATAATTTTTTTTAAAAATAAATATTTATAAATTAATGAAAAAACTTAAATCCTTTTATTTGAGATTAACCAAAAACATACAATGCATGTATATAAAATAAATAAGAAAATTCATGAGTAAAATATTCTTTCCATATTGAAAACAAATTAAAACAAAAATCATTTTGAAAATCATTTTATTTTAAAATAAATATGAATATACATAAAGGTTGATTAAACGAAAATTTTATTCATGGGGTCAGAAATTCAGGTCATGGCATACATGATAATATAAAAATTCTCTTCATATTTTTATAAAACCCAATAAATTATTTTTTCAAAAATTACATGAGGATCCCTTTAAATAATTAAAAACATAAAATAATTATGAAATTTTTTCTTTTAATTAATTCAAAAAAAGTTAAAAATATTTTACAAAAGAGTTTTCGAAAAATGTAGTTCTGAGAAAAAAATCAGCCGAAAAGAAAAAAAAATAGAATTTACTTCAAAAAATAATTATCAATAATTTTAAGTACCAATGAGTTTAGAAGGGGTAATATTAAATTAATATTTCATTAATAACAAATGGATTTGAAAATTTCTGAGTTTCCTAGGATATGGATCATAATATTTCATCATCTGAAACACAGTCATAAAAATTCTCGATAACCAGTGGGAATGTAACATAAAATCATTAATATATACTCAACATTTAATCATAAAATGCATAAAAGAATAATATAAAATGAGATATAAAATATAATTAGGGTAAATAAATTCATGATATTAATATTTAAAGGGCTTATACTTACACCCTAAAATATAATACATGTTCATAACATATTATATGTATCAATGAAGTAAAATTCGGACAAAAACACCTTATTAATTTGTTATTATTATAACTATAAAACTAATAAAATAGGGATACTAAATTGAATATTTAATTAAAAATAAATTTAATTATAATTATGAAACAATACATTATTGGTTAGTCTATTGGCTACATAACTGAAACATGTGGTGAATATTTCAATTGTTTCAGAGATGGTAAAAGTGAGACAGAATGTAATTTCTTTAAGTATTGAGTTTCATCGTACAAATTAACACCATATGTATACTAAATATATCTTTATTATACAAATTTTAGGATATATATATATATATATATATCAAACAAGATATGTTTTTCATTACCATTTATTGCAAGATTATTAACAATTCTATGTTAAAGTTATGTTTTTGTAATACCTACTTCATTTTTAATATATGTTTTTATTTTCCTTGTCCAAATAATATGATTATGATTTTACCATATAAATAACTCTTAATATGACAACAATATCTTATATATTATTTGAATATATATTTTCAAAATTTATAAAATTTAGTGATAGAAAATTAAATACACCAGTCAGGGATATGGTATGTCGTAAGTACGCGTGAACGCTATTTTCATTTTCTTGTCATATTGAATAAAATATATATAATTGATATATTATAAATATATTAAAAATATTTCATATATAAGGTATTTTTTTAAAACCAACCTTTTTACCTTTAATTTTAAGTGTTAATGAGTCACATTGATTTATGAGAAGGTACTTCACCATACACAAGAGTGACGTTGTCACAGAAAAAACATTCTAATTTTGGAATGTGTAACATAATAAATCCATATGTATAAAAGAATCATAAATATTAAAAATAAATAATAAAACCATCATTATATGTGGCCTTAAGAAGTGGTGATGAAAAAATGATTGACATTGATTCTTAAGGCTTTTGCAGGACGTACAGTCAAATTATGATTTTGTAACCCATTTAATTGATGTGGATAGAGTAGTATGTTATTACATTAACATAATAACATATATGTATATATAATATTATGGTGTTTTTTATTGGAACTATTAAGAGATAATTTAATTTTTAAAAAAAATGAATAAAAATGATCATAGTGAAAACAATTACCATCTCTTAGCATCACCTCCTTTGGATCTCTTTTTATGAACCATGACGTTGGTTTTTTTAGAGGACCAACATCTCAACTACATGGATATGGATAATGGGGAGATATTTTTAATTTTTTTTACAATATATATTTCCTGATTTGTCTGAGAAAGTGCAGGGTGGTGGTGTCCTTTTCTAATTGGGGGAAAGGAACCCATTTGGAATCAATAGGGATATTTCAAAGAAAAATGCAAATTTAAAAGATTATTTATAAGAAAAAAGGAAAAAATGATCTTATATTTTAAAAATGAAGTATAATTTTGAAATATGTCTATAAAATATAGTTTAATTATTTTTGGGATCATTTTTAACCCTTATATATTTATCTTAACCACTGATAAACAAATTTTACTTTAACCGCATTAATTAGTTTTTACTATTTTTATTATTCTTTTTGGTTAAAAATTATGTATTAATTTTTAGTTAATTTTAATTATAATTCAATATAAACATGATATAAATTTTTAAAAACACAATTGACATAATTATAATTATTTTATTTAAAATTAATCCCCATACGGGATGAGAAAGTGAGTTTTCAAAGAGGAAAATCTTAAAAATATTTTAATTTATTTATAATATATAAACATAAAATTGATTAATGATCTAAATTGTATTAATATAAAAATAATTATAATTATTATAATTTGAACTAATTCAATATATAGTGGTACTTTATATAATAATTTAAATTAAAATTTACATTTTTATTAAAATTAAATTGTTTTGACTATTTATCCAGAAAATAATATATTCAAAAAATTCTCAAAAATTCACATTAATATATTTTAAAAAAAAATAAAAAAAGTTTTGATTAATTCATAGAATAAATTTTATTAAATTTGGAAAATATAAATTTAAAACCAAACCCATAGACAAGATGAAAAATCAGGTTTTCTGGAAATATAATATTCATTAACTAGATGATTTTATATTAAATATAAAAATTATTATTATTATTATTATTATGTGAATATAAATTACAAATTTTCCTTAAAAAATAATTTTAATTTAACAATTTCTCATTAGAGGCCGTTTTAATAGCATAATATGCAAAAACATTATGTACATTAAAACTATTGTCAGATAAAATGACCTTCTAAACCTAAAAATAAACCTAAACTAAAACCTAATAAAAAATTTGCTAAAAAATAATTAATAATTTTAAATAAAAATAAAGATTAAAATATTTTACGTCAAAAAAATTATGAATTTAAATTGAATATGTAGTTGAAATGATAAGATTATTTTACCAAAAATTTTATTATTCATTATTCAGTAAGAATAATTATTTTATGAAAAATACGATAATTTAATCCTAAGATAATTTCAATATAATTATTTAAAAATGGTTTATAATTTTAAAATATATGTTTTCTAAATTATATATTATATTTTACTATAAGAATCTGTGAAAATAGTTTTTTTGATGAAAACATACATTAGATGAATGTAATCACCTTACTAAAAATTGATTGTTTATTTAATAATATTTAAATAATTAATTTATATTAAATATTAAATTAATATTTATATTCCATAAAATAGTTAATAATGTTCATATATTATTTTTTAATGGATTAGTTTTATAAATATATATAAAATAATAGTATTTTTTGTTCATTATAACTCATTGTTGTGAATCATGGATGCTTTTCAAGAAACATATTTTTGAATTTAACACAATATAAATCTGATGTTTTATATAATTCATGATACACTATGTATGTATTTTAATAAAAATATCTCAAAGATGAAATACATTTGAAAAAAAATATAAAAAAATAAAGAGGTGTTAAAATTATAATGACATATATCTGAATCTTATATAATCATTTTTTTTATCATATAAATATACATAAAAATATCATAAATATAAATATATAGTTTGGTTATGTTATTAATTAAATTATACCTGAAAATAAAAAACACTATTATACTTTAATATTCATATAGTTTCACAGATCTTAATATATTTCTTTCAATGAATTAGAAATCCTAGGCAATACATAAAAAAGGAAACAATGAGATATAAATCCCCATTGTTGGGTCATAAACCGGTTAAATGGAGAGAATAATCACCATGAGATAAATATAATGTTTTATGGAATAACATATAATCTCAAGAGTAAAGGAAAAATGAATCATAATATCATGGAATAATAGAACAAAAATCATGGATATGTGGAAAAAATATAAAACATGGCATCCAAACAATAAATCATGTATCATAAAAAAACAACATTACATTGTATAGAAGGATCATTACATGGGTACTATATATTGTTTTTAAATATATCATATCAATACACAATTCAATATGTGGATATATATTTCTTGGAAATACCTTAACATCATAATATGAATATTTATATTTGTCTAGAAAATTGAAATAAAACCTACCATTAAAAAATTTATAGTGGTCTATTTCAAAGAAATGAGTAAAAAATTATACTAAAACGAAATTTTGTATCCTGTTACACTGCTTATTATTGTTTCTAGATCCTAAGACGGGTTTAGATGATAAATGGGTGTAATTTTATGAGAATTTCTATCTAGGGATAATTTTTTGGTGTGGACCCATCGAGTTGTTCCATAGTGGTAAAGATGTTTTCATTGGGGGGGGGGGTTATGCCATTTTATGGGACCTTGTATAATGCCCCTTTGGATTTAATGTTGATTTTGATTATGGAATTTTATGATTAAGGAAAGGTTAAGGATTGTGGAATTGTTTACATGGTTACAATATGGGACCTATATTAGATGATTTTTTAGACTATTCATCATTGATTTCATGGTTCTATGGTTCTTAAATTATTCCATTTATGTGTCAAATACCTCTTATATGATTTAATGTGATGGGATTCTATAGAAGGCAGGTACATATTGAGAAAATAATTCCCCTCATATATATTATATCATTATGTTTACCATGAAATGATTTTTGATATTTTTTCAACTTAAAGTTGTTGTTGAATGAAAATTTCCCTTTCAGTATTGTTTTTTCAATAAATCTTAAAAAGATAGGTTCCCAACAGAGTTTCATTTTTCATAATTTTATATCCCCAACCATTGGACCACTTTGATGAAATTTTTGTAGACCTCTAATCTCATATTTATGGGATTTGATCTATGTATTAAAAAGAATTATTATTAATGATTCATAGTTTGTTTACACCATATTTTAAGTTCATCCTTATACTTATTTAGCGAATTTTATTATTATTAGGTTATTATGGTGTCCCAAATGTGGGTATGGTCTTTTGTTCATCTATTCCCTGAAATGTTCTTCTACATTTGGTTTTAAACCATTATAGATGTTGGAAATTTCGGAAATTCCCTTATTTTATATTTCTTATAGAAGTATAATACAATTCTTTCATTTAGGTGGATAGTAAGATTGATCATATTTATGATAAAAAATGTTAAAACATTGAGATAATGTTGGTATTTTTCATGTAGATTACTTATTTACATGATATATCTCATGTAATATATTGTTTTCTTATTTTGTTGATTTTTTATGGTTAAAACCATGTGTTGTTGTTTTAAAATAATTTTGAAATAAAATTCTATAATTTTGTCATCTATATAATTGTAGTGAAAAATTAGTTGTGTGAAATCATAAATCTGTATTTGGTTCATTATTAATGACATGAATAATAAATATGTATGTATATTGAATGAAATCTATGAATGTGATTTGTTACTATAATTTGTACTTATTTAATCATTTTTATTTAATTTATGTCATTTTTATTACTGGGGGTTGGTTTCAGGGTTATTGACATGTTTTGGGAAATGGGTTGTCCATATGAATTTGTTTATTGCATTGTTTTATATGATTATTGATAGAGAAATGGTATTTTGGTTTATATTATTAAAAATTAATGCCATTAAGTATAAGGAACTGATCTTAATAATTACACAATCTTTAATTAAATGAATAATTTACATTGACGCTCATTTACGATTGAGAGTTTGAGCTAATTATGCCATAACTATTACATTAAATCTCAAAAATTACAAGGTAGAAACATCTACTCAGATTTATTTGTTATCATAAAAAAACTCTTGAAAATAAATATTCATGACTAGTCCCATGTTTTAGATAGAATGACTTTTCCTTGATCCGATCCTTGACCCTATTCAACAATAGGTCCTGTGAAATGCAATTCAAAACATGGGATGAGTATAAAATGCTCAGTAAGGGTTATAAAACAAAGGAAGAAAACCTCAGTTTATCATTGAATACATAACATAAGCTCTTTAACATACCTCATGAAATCATAAGTTTTATGAATAACACATAAATAACATTAATCAAAAGCTAACTTGTGGTGTCCATATCATACTTATATTGAACCTATCATAACTATGTAGTGTGTTAAATTTTCAATACCCATCACAATATATTTCCTAAATCTCATAGTAGAATCATTCATGTTTACCCTTATCACATTACCAAATGCATTGGAGAGCTCTCTCAGGCTCACCCGCCCAAGGATTATCACAGAACCACCCATATGCATAAAAATTATAAAGAAATATAACATATTCATAACACATAAAACAAAAAGAAAGGAATGATAAAATTTCTACATTTCAATCACAATATATCATTTAAATATATATAAATATTCAATCAATTATCACAACTATTTTTAATACAAATATACTTAAAAGATAGTAAATGGAATTTAATTTCCTTTAAAAAACATTACTCCATATTAAGGAAGCCAATGATCAAATAATACTCATGGTGACGAAAAGGTCATTGTCGACAGTAACGTTAAAAAGAAACATTTATTTTTGATTTAGTAAAATTACTCATATAAAAATATTCCCTTTGAATGAAAATAAATTTAAATTTTGTTTATACATTGTATAAAATAATGTCGTATAAAAAAATGTGCCTCAACAAATGTAGATTTAAATGAAGTCCCTTAACTCGTGCCCAACATGACCCATTCATTCTTTAATATCTTGGATAATAAAATAAATTTAATTTATACTTGATTAAGAACATTTTTTAATTTTATTATTCCTTTAATATCACTTATTACATTTTTATAAACATTATGTAATCATTTAAGTTAATAATGGTCATTTTGTTGATCTTTGGTACTTGAGTCAAAAATGGACATCTCATAATTAAAAGTTCTTCATGTGGTAAAAAGTTATAATATCCAGAATTCTATTCATGATTTAGTTATCATTTATTTATTTTATATATTCAGTATATACATGTATTTATCATAGTACATAACATTTTGAGGTATGAAATGAAATGAACCATTCATGGAGATAGTAAGTCGTACGTACACATTAATGATACTTTCATTTATATTTATTTTTTTAAATATTATTAAAACATAATGATAAATAGATATATTATAATTTCAGTAAAATATCATATATAATATCATTAAATCCATGATTTATACACCCACATATGGAATTAATGAGTCATTCCACTTTTAGGGGGCGGTAGTCCGCACTTCCTCAAATGAAATTATCGCATTTACCCAAAATGAAATAACATAAAGGTATGCTATAAATGAAAAATATAGAAGCATAAAAAAAACATAATCATGATATATATCATATATAAATAAAGTTCTATCTTAATGGCCACAATGAGAGGTGGAAGAAGATAATTGAACTATCATCATTTTATGAGGTCTTAGTTTTCCATCCAGAGTAATAGTATGCTAATTATCTATTAGATGGTGTTGTGTGAATGTGTTGTTTTATTCCTTATCATAACAACATCATAGTATATTGTTTATACTGGTGTTTTTATAAATAAAACTAATAAATAGAGTTTATGGGTTGGAAAAGTAAAATAAAAGAAAACAATATAACAGAAATAGTTGACAATAATTCATGTAACTTGCTTTGGTTTGAACCAAATGGACTCTTTAAAGTGCCATCTACTAAGTTAAGGCTTATAAGAGAAATAGAAGGATCTTGAGAACTTTTTTGGGAAGGGTTTGGATGATCCAATGGCCTTGAGAGGTGTTAGTAATGGGTTATAGGTGTGGGCTCTTTATAGGGGGAGGAGGGGCTCTTTAAGATAGTGTGAAAATATTATTTTATTATATAATGATTTTCGGTTTCTGAAAGTCCAAATATTATTAAAGGAGAATATAATATGACCCATTGACAAAATAAAATCATCCAATAAGAATTGGACATGTTTTAAATATTTTTTTCTTTAAAATATTATTTATTTAAATAATTTATTAACGAGGTTAACACTGTATCATTATTTTGTCATAAAATGTTTTATTTATTTGGTGACTAAAAATTAAAAAAATTGCTTAATTTAGGAAATCATTTAAAATTTTCAAATAAATATTATAATAGAAAAGATAACTTATATACCCTATTTAATAATTAATTTACAAAAAGATATTGGATTACGTCATTTTCCCTAAATTTATGTTATTTAAAATAAAGGGTTAGTATCTCTCATAAGTGGATCCATGGGGTCCCAAAATAAACCCAAGGTTTTCCATGGATGTCTATGACTCATCAAATATGTTTAATACATGTTTTATGGTAATTTTGTATTATTATTATATTCATTTTACCTTTAAATACCCTATTTAACTTTAAACCTGGTAAATAAATGTTAAAAGATATTATTCACCAAAAATTCATTTCATCTTATTGAACCATATTTTACTTACTAATAATTACCATGTATGTTTTATTTTTTAAATTCAATTCACAGAAGTTGTAAAAATTCATTTAAATGAAAATGATAGTTTTTAACTACTACGTATTGGCTACACTATTCATCAAAATTGATGTTTTCAAAAAACTACAAAAAATTCAGCCAAAGAAATATTTGATATAATGAATTAAAAAATGATGAATATTTAACTAAATTAAAAACATATATGTTGGATTAATTAATTTATAATTATTTCTCGTTGTCTAAACCAAAAAGCGTGTTTTTTAAAAAAAATTATCTATCAAAAGATTGACACTTGTTTATGTCCAATTTAATAGTAAAATTAATTCCATGAACAAAATTGGATTAAATAATAAAAATATAATCAAATTATACATTTAAAACAATTACAAATATAATTAAACCATATCAATAAATTAGATAAAATGAATTTTTTGAATTAAAATACATTATTTTTTTACTATTCATCAAAAAATTAGTTTTATCATAAAAATACCAAATATTAACCCAAAGTAAATATTGAGTTCCTGATTCTGGAGAAGAATTTTATTTTGTCAAAAATAACATAAAAAAGTGAGCAAAACTATATATAATGATGGTTTTCCATCAAAATGCGGTAAACTGGCCTTTTAAAAAATATTAGAGTTTTTATGATTAAAAATAGATTAGTTTACATTATAAGCCTATAAATTTCATTGGATAAATGTAAAAATATTTAACAATCATGGATAATCATATTTTAGTTAATTCTATTCATTCCCACCAATACAACAACTACACTTTAGCTACATTTAAAATATTATTATTATATTATTAATGTGTAACGTAACATTTCAAAGAAACCCATTGTTTCTTATCAGGTACCCCATAGAGCATATCAACCCCTTTAAAGTAAAATTAATATTTAATTCACAAGTATGAATTATTATGAAAAATTTTTATTTCGTTATTTACCTGGGATGTTACATCCTTCCATCCTTTTAGAAATTGTGTCCTCGCAATTTTTATTCACTTATCCAATAAGTGGAGGTATTTATCCCTCCTAGAATTTTCAGATTCCCACATTGCCTTTTAAACCTAATGGTTTTTCAAAAACCCATAACCTAGTAATCACCTTATTCCCCAACACTTTCTCTCTACAGTCAATAATCTGGAGTTGTTATTCCTTGTAAGAGATATTATCTTCCAACTTACCTATCTCTGGACTTAAATCCTGAGATGGATCTAGCATATACTTTCTTATCATTGAAACATGAAAAAAATTGTGTATTTGGGATAAAATTGGAGGTAAATCCACTATGTATGCATCTGATCCAACATTCTCTAGGAATTCATAGGGTCCAATGATCCTCAGACTCGACATTCCTTTCTTACCAAAATGCATCACACTTTTCCAGAAAGAAACTTTGAGAAAGACATGACCACCTACCTAAAAAGATGGATACTTCTTCCAGTTATCAGCATAACTTTTCGGCCTGCTCTGAGCTATTCTCATTTACTTATGAATCAACTGAACCTTTTCCTCCATACCTTCTACTAATTATGGTCCCATCAGCACCCTCTCACCTACATCATCCCAAAAAGATATAGTTCGACACCAATATTGATATAACTCCTTAAATGGATCCATATGTATACTTGAATTAAAATTATTATTATAAAAAAATTCAACCAAAGAAATATGCTGGTCTCAAATCCCCTGGTAATCCAGGGAACAAGCACATAGCATATCCTCTATAGTCTAAATTGTTCTTTCCGACATCCCATCTGATTGCAGATAAAATGGTGTACAAATAATTACTTCAGTACCAAACGAATTTTGAAGGACTTTACAAAAGATAGATGTAATCCTAGGATCATGTTCAGATACAATGGAGAGAGGAAATCAATGCAGCATGACAATCACTTTAATATAAAACCATGAATGTTGATCTATAGACAATGTATCTCTAATAGAATGAAAATGATTAGATTTAGTAAACATATCAACAATAACCTAGATTTCATTATTACCTCGAAATGTTTTCGGTAATCCCATGAAGACGTCAATGGATATATCTTCTCATTTCCACTCTGGCAACCGTAAATACTAAAGAATCCCTTTTGGTAACTACTTCTCTACTTTATCCTACTGAAAAGTCAAACACATCATTGTAAAATTAGCAATATCTCTTTTTATTCCATCCCACTAATAATACTCCTGATGATCTCTGTACCTCTTAGTACTACCAAGATGAACTAAAAATGGAGAACTAGGAGCTTCACATAACAAATCATTCTTCATCTATAAATTACAAGGCACACATAATGTTTTCCCAAACCTCAAAACAAAATCATTATCAGTGTTTAATCTAGGAAACTAACCCTCCTGAACCAACTCTACCTTTTTCTTCCACTCAATGTCTTCCTTTTGTGATTGCTTTATTCTCTCGGATAGAGATGATTTCACTAACACCGAGAAACAAAATAGAAGAAATTCCTACACAAATATCATTAATACAAAAGTTCATCAAGTCAAAAAACAAATGATCTCATTCCAAACATAGCATGTTTAATGAAACAGTACTTTTTAGACACAAAGCATTAGCCACTTTATTTTATTTTCCCGGATGGTAAAGGATTGTGAAATCCTAATCCTTGATTAATTCCAACCATCTCATCTATCTCATGTTCAATTATTTCTGAGTGAATATATACATCAAAAATTTGTGGTCAGTATATATATAACATTTTAATCCATATAAATGGTTCCTCTAAATTTTTAATGAAAAAAACAACTGTAGTTAATTCTGAATCATGTGTAGGGTAATTTAACTCATGAGGGTTCAACTGAAGGGAAGCATAAGCAATTACTTGATCATTATGCATAAGGAAAAACCAAGTATTTTCAACAAATCATCAATGTAAAGAACAAAATCACTATTTCTAGAAGATGGTTTCAAAATTGGAGAATTTAAAAATCTTCTTTTCAAATATAGAAAATAATCATCACATTCTTTTGTACAAATGTACATAACAGCTTTTCGATTAAACAAAGTCATTGGACAAGATAACCGTAAAAAATTCTCAAAAAACATCAGGTAATAACCTACAAAACCATAAATTCAATGAATCACATCTATATTTGTGGGAATTGTTCATTCTACAAAAACATTTCTTTTAGTTGGATCTATAGTTAGGACATTTTGTAAAACAATGTGACCAATGAGAAAAATTTGTAGTATCTAAAACTCACACATTCTAATTTTCCCAAATAATTTCGTTTATTTTAAGGTATGAAAGACAACCATTAAATGTCTTTCATTCTCCTCTTTACTTTTAGAATAAACCAAAATATAATCCATGAACACAACCACAAACTTATCCTAGATCTCACAGAAAATTCTTATTCATAAGTTCCATGAATACCTTCGGTGATTTAGTTATTCCAAAATGCATAACTAAAAATTCATAGTGGCCATATCTAGTACAATTTCTGGTCTTCGGAATGTTTGATTCCTATAATTTCAACTAATGGTACCCCAACCGCAAGTGAATATATTAAAAATACAGAGCTCTCAGGAGCTGATCAAACAAATCATCGATATGTGGAAAAGGATACTTATTCTTAACTGTGAAGTTTTATAGTTCTCTATAATTCATACAATGTCTCATTTAACCCTCTTTCTTTTTAACAAACACGATAAGAGCATCCCATGGTGATTTTCTAAGTTGAATGAAACGTTTATCTAATAACATCTGAAATTTCATCACATACTCAAAGAGTTCTATTTGACCCATTTGATATGTTGGTTTTGAAATTGTCTTATCATTAAGAACTAAGTCAAAAGTAAATTCAACATTCCGATCAGGTATAATACTAGACAACTCATCATGAAAAACTTCTATTTAATCATTTACAATTATTATAACATTAATCTGAAGAAATCACTTGTTTTCAACAATATGTCAAAGGTAACATGAATTCCCATCTTTTACTAGTTTCATATCTTCATGATATGTTATCAAAAGTAAGAGGTCATTCTTAAACACAAATTGAATATCATCTTGAAAAGAAAATGGAATTTCTTTGCAGGAAATCTTATCATGATAAACAGAATGCCAATCCATAACCAAAATAACATCAAACTCTAAAAGAGGAAAACAATAAGGTTTGCATGTTTATTCTTTTCGTACATAATGATAGGAATGTTCTTTATATTTCTTTTTTGTATCAACCTTTCCTCCAGGTTTTTTTACAATATGTTCAGCATTCGTATCATGATATAGAATTCCCAATTTACAAAAAAAATCCTTAGAAATGAACAAATATATAGACCTCGAACCAAACAACACATTGGCATAATATGAACAAACAAATAGTCTACCAGATACTACTTCATTTGATGGACCAAAATCTACTGATGTAGTTTCAAAAGACATCACAACACCTTTCTGCTTGTAGTATTTTTTCTTTCCTTTAATTTAGTTTTTCATCGAATAGTCATTTTCATAATGACCCATTTTATTGCACTTAAAACATTTTATGGATTGTAAATCGGATTTTTTATTACCATTACCATGCTCTTTTTCAGTGAAATTACAAATCTTATGTCCCATTTTATCACATCTGTAGCACTTAATCGAATTGAAAAGACATTCCCCAACTTGCTTTTGACCACAATTTTATAAAACTATAAACTTATGTTTCTTACCATCAAACTTTTTTGAAGAGTTCTTCCCTTTTTCTAGTCACCATAACCTCTTATTATTTTCTTTTCCAATAACACTTGATCATTGATAAACTCCATTTCCACCTTCTCTGAACATCGAATATGTTTTTAATAACTTTTGAACTAATGAAAAGTTAAATCCCTTATATACATTGGCATTAATCCTGAGTAAAAATGGTTTATTTTACTATCAATATCTTGTATGAAATTGGGAGAATACTTTTCCAGTCGAGTGAATTTTCCTTCATAAGTAGACATTGTGTTCTCCTTTTGCCTCAATTCCAAGAATTGTTTTTACATCCCAAGATGAACCACCTTATAATAATATTTCTCATGAAACATACCTTTGCATTCATCCCAATAAAGAGCATCAATATCTTCACTATCCCTGATATTTTTCACAATTGACCACCACTAGTCAGCTTCACCTTCAAAATGGAAAACAACGAGACTAACATTTGGATGTTCTAAACACCCCAAGACATCAGAAATTTTATCCAGTGCTTTAATCCACCATACATCTTGCTCAAGGTCAGATGATCCTATAAATGATGGGGTATGTTGCTTATTGAAATGCTCCACTACTGACATGTTTTTCTTTTGTTCGATCTAGTTGATCTCGAACATGGATAACACTACCATTTATATCCTGAGTCAATTGTTCCATCACTACAAAAAACTGTTCAATTCCGATTCTAACCATCTCATGTTACTGATGTGAAATGTTGTCTTCCTCCTGATGTCGTCCCAACATAGCTTCCCAGTTTCCTCTGCGGAAAACCATTTTGAACGCTGAAATATCATTGGTGAAGCAACATGGTAATCTATAAATGATTTATCATTTTAATTTTGACATAAATTAATTTATAGTTATTAATTTAACAATAGACTAACTCATAAATTTATCTAAACCAACCTATGATACCGATTATAAAGGCTCAACAATAAATACAACAAAATATTGAATTAAATAAATAGTTCTCATTGAGGATCTTATCAGGTTATGAGTTTTACTGAATTAGGCTATAACTGTTACATTATATCTGAAAAATTACAAGGTAGACACTTATATTCAGTTTCCATTTTTCCATAATATAAAAACTCTTGGAAAAAAGTCATTTCATGTCCCATGTTTTTGATATCATGACATTTCCATGAACCCATCCATGTCCCTATTCATCTTTATGTCCAGTGAAAAATATTTCAAAACTTTGGATGAGCATAAAAAAAATATAAGTGTTATAAAACAAATATTGAAAGCATTAGTTCATCATTGCATACATAACATAAGTTCTTTAACATACCTCATGTAATCATAACATTTATAAATAACAAATAGAAAACATAAATCAAAAAGGTAACTTGTGGAATCCATATAATACTTACATTGTAGCTATCCCAGCTATGTATGGAGTTTCATTTGGAATACCCATCATAGTATAATCTATAAATATATTAGGAGAAACAGTAACATTTACCTCATTTACCTTACCCAATGCTTTGGAGGGATATATCCGGCTCAGCCACCCTAGGATTATCATATAACCACATGTATGCGTAACAATTCCCATGAACCATAATATATTTATAACACATAAAACAAACATAAAGTAAAGATATAATTTCCACAATTAAATAAAAATATATCATTTAAATATATTGCAACAAAAAATCAACTATCAAAACCATTTTCAATACCAATATATGTAAAAAATTAAATGTTATTTAAATTCCTTTTAAAAACATTACGACTTGTTTCGGAATCCAAAGATCAAATAATACTCATGGTAGTGGAAAGGCCGTTATCACCGCTTCTGTTAAAAAACTTGTTTTTGTTTTTTAGTGAAAAACATTGTTAAAAATGAATCCATTTCAATGAAATTAGAGGTAAATTTTATTTTTAAACATCGTATAAAATTATGTTTTATATGAAACAAAATATTCATCAATGTCAGGAGATTGAGATGAAGTCCCTTACCTCATGCCCTACTTGACCCATTGATTTTTTAATCACTGAAATAAAAAATAAAGTAAGTTTCAACATTACTAAGAACATTTTTCAAGTAAATTAATATTTTTATATCAATTATTACCATTTTATAAACATTATGTAATCATTTAAGTTAATTATTGTCATTATGTCGATATTTGGTACTTGAGTAAAAAAAATGGAATTCTTATAATTACAAGTGGTTCACATGGTAAATAGTTATTATATCCAGAATGATATTTATCATTTAGTTGTAATATATATCACATATATACATTATATACTTACATATATAATAGTACATAAAATTTAGAGGTAAGAAATAAAATGCATCTTTAATGGAGATGTAAGGCATACGTATGCATGAACGCTAGTTTCATTTATATTACTTATTTTGAGTGGATTAAAACATAATGTTACATATTTATATTATAATACCAGTATAAAATCAAATATAATATCATTAACTCCATCCTTTATATGTCTCTCATATTGAATTTACGAGTCATAACACTTTTAGGGGGCGGTTGTCCGCAATTCCTCAAATAAAATTATCGCGTTTACCCATAATGGAAACCATAAAGGTATAATAAAAATGAAAAATACACAAGAATAAAAAAAAATAAACATAATCTAAAGAATATATAAATACATTTCCATATTAATGGCCACCCTGAGAGGCGGTAGGAGATAATTGAACCATCATCGTTTCTTGAAGAGTTATTTTCCATCCATAGAAACAATATGTTCATTACCCAATTAGATAGAGGTGTGTGAATGTGTAGTTCGAATCCTTATCATAAGAACATAATAATATATTTAGGATATTGGGGTTTCTATAAAATAAAAAGAATAAATATATTTTAGAGGTAGGAGATGTAATTTAAAAGAAAAGAATTATAGAGAAACATTTACCTTTAATTCGGGTAACACCCTTTGGTTTGAACCAAAAAGACTTCATTAATTGACTTATACCTTATATAAATCTTATAGGTTGAAAATAGGGATATTGAGAGCTTATTTGGATTGGGTTTGGAGGAGACAGAGTGTTGAGAGGTATGAGGAATGGGTTAGAGTTGAGGGATTTTTATAAGGGGGAGTATGGGGTCATCAGAAACATGTGAAAGTATTATTTTATTATATAAGGATTTTCAGTTTCTAAAGATCCAAAATATATTGAAGATAAATATTATATGACTCATGATCGAAATAAAATCATCCAATAAGTATGGGACATGTTTTATATATTGTTTTAAGCATTATAAAATTATTTATTTAAATTGATTATTATTTAGGTAAACACTGCATCATTAGTGTGTCATAAATATTTTCATTGAATTGATGTATAAAAATTATAAAAAAATTCCATAATGTAGGAAATATTTTTATATTCCCATATAATAATTATAGTAGAAATTATAACTTGTATAACCCAATATAAAAATTACTTCACAAAAAGATATCTGTTTATTTAATTTTTTCACTTACTTTAAGTTAGTTAAAATAAAGTGTAATTATCTATCATAAGTGGCTCCATGGGGTCCCAAAATTGACCCATGGAATACCATGGTCATCCATGACTCATCCAATAATGTTTAGACAAGTTTTAATTTAATTTTGTATTATTATGATATTCTTTTTCCCTTGAATTACCCTATTTACCTTTAACCGTGTTAAATAAAAGTCAAAAGTTACTATTAACCAAAAATTATATTAATCTTATTGAACTGTGTATTTCTATCTAATAACTAAAATCTGTATCAAATTTAAAAAATTCAATTCAAATAATCGGTAATTTTTTATTTAAATGAAAAAATTAGTATTTAACTACTACTTAATTGTTTAACTAGTCATCAGAAATTGATGTATTTCAGAAAACCACCAAAAATTAATCCTAAAATATATTTGATATTAGAGATTAAAAAATGGTGTCTGTTTACAAAATTCAAAACATAGAAGTTGGAATAATTAATTTAAAATTATTTATGTTGTCTTAAAAAAAGATGGTTTTATGAAATATTAACTATCAAAAGATTGACACTTTTTTATATCCAATTTTAAATTGAAATTAATTATATTGACCAATATTTGATTAAATTGTAAAAATTTAATATAATTACATTTTAAAAACAATTATAAAGATAATAAATCCATATTAATAATTTAGATTAAATGGAAGTTTTGAATTAAAATATTGTTTTTCCATATTCATTAAAAAATGAATTTTATCAAAAAAATACCAAAAATTTATCCAATGTAAATATTGATGTTTAGATTCTAAAAAAGAATTTTATTTCTTAAAAAAATATATATGTGTCCAATGAATGATTTAAAGAGGGTTCTCCATCAAAAGGCGGATAATCGACCATTTAAAGAATATTCGAGTACCTATGCTTAAAATTAGATTAATTCAAATTTTAAACATCTAAAATTTATTGGATAAATGTAAAAACATTTTAGAAATATGTATAATCATATTTTATTTAGTTCTATCCACTCTCGGCAATACAAAGGCTAGGAATTAAATAGATTTAAAATAATAATATTATATTATTAGTGTACATCGTAAAATTTCAAAGAAACCTGTTATTGCGTATCGGGTACACCATCAATCATATAAACCCCTTTAATGTTAAATTAATATTTATTTCACAAATATGAATAATTATAAAATTTTATTATTTCATTATTTACCTAGGATGTTACATTGAGAGATAATTATTGGTACTTGTTGTTTATTATTGTGTGGTTTTATGTATTTTATTTGTAATATTATGAGATATATGGTTAGTAATTGACCATTTTAATGTTAATTTTGTGGAATTAAATGAATTAGGATTTATTTATGAAATTATTAGTACTTTTAATTTTAGGTATTTAATATAATTGACTTGGGTTCTCTATAATAATTATATTATGTTTAATTATAGA
Source organism: Viscum album (assembly GCA_963277665.1). Classification (NCBI taxonomy): domain Eukaryota; kingdom Viridiplantae; phylum Streptophyta; class Magnoliopsida; order Santalales; family Viscaceae; genus Viscum; species Viscum album. The sequence continues at coordinate 457,505,613 of OY728142.1, forward strand.
ATATTATGGCTTATTGAATATAGAATAACTATTCAAATTCAAATTCTTTGAATTTATAAATGATGTAGAATAAAAAACAAAATTTTCACTATTTTCATTGTTTATTTTCATCATTTAGTGGGACTGAAATGGTGATTAGTACATCGGGGTGCTATTAATGTGTTTTACTAATGGTGTGGGGGTTCTGATTGTGTGATAATGTTGTTATGCCATGTCCCCTAAGGGATTACCTTTTTTGTGACTATATATATGACACATTTTCCATGTAATTTAGGTTTTCAAACCACTAGTGTTTGATAACATTAACCTATCCCCAATATTTTGGGGTTGGACTATTTACAAAACATTAATTATAGTGAAGTAATGTGTATCATAGTACTTATATCACCCTATTTCTTTTCTAAGTGTTGAATGAGATGATATTAATCAATTTTGACTGAAAATTAGTTGTGTTAATGGATATAGATGATTTATGTATTGTATTAGATGATCTTGTGGCGTGTTAATAATATTTACTATAGAGGGATTGGTGCACTATCGAAGGAGGGAATGAGTTTTATGGTTATCATGTCCATTATACAAAACAGTATTGGATATATGTTTATTTATGAGATTTGTTATGTGGAAGTGGGAATGTGGTATTAATTTTGATGATGTCTTATTGTATAATATGAGATTACATTGTGTTTTGTTGTGTTGTGACATGAATGTGGATGGGATTCATATCACCGTAGCATACATCATTTTGAAATTTTAGTGCAAATCATGTGGGGAAAATGAGGGTTGTATTATTTTCTTTTATTCTAGATATTACTTTTATCCTTAGTTGAGTCACATAGTTATTGAGGCTTAATTTTGTTGTGTTGTAAATGACCTTGGGACTTCATTTTGATTTTTTTATTTATACAATGTGCAATTATTATACATTTCCATATATTCCCTAGTTTTCTTAAGTATGATCCTACTATGTTTTTATTTAGGTTATCCCATATATATATATATTATTTTTCTTTTTTTTTGATGTGATTTAAAATACCAAGGTGGGAATTACTAGCTTGGAGTTAGGGGTTGTAGTTGAACATGCTGCTAAATAATTTATTATGCTATTAATCATTTTTGGAGAAATCATTTTTTAATTTTTATATAATTTCTCTATTGAATTATTGTGGATATCATCTTATTTTATATTATTTTATTTATTGATTGAAACCATAAAATTTTTATGGGATATATGAGTGTCTTGATTACCATTATTTGGGGTTAATACCCTAAGAGCTAGTTTCCAAACAGGTTGATATTGGAGGTTTTCATTTAGGGTCACTATCCTCTTCACTAGAGACATATGATAAGTTCTGAGTGGGTGTGGGTTCTGAACCAAATCATTTCATAAAACAAATCTATTTCATAAAAAATGAGGAATCGTATATGATTAATAGATAGTACAAAAATATAATAGATTCATAAATTACTTATATGGTTTTTCAGGAATAAGAAAATTATTATATATTATTTTAAAAAAACATGAGTTTTAAATAAATAAACATATTTGAAATATAATTATGGAAATGTTCCATTTTAAATGGTATTTTAAATCATGAATTGATATTTTGTATATAGGTTGTTTTCCAAGAAAAACGAAATAAAGTATCATAGAAAGAAACTATAAAATATTCTCTTTAATTATAGGAGTACATGAGGATGAAAATTCATTATTTTAAAAATAATGGAATTCAATATTATCATATTAATAAATATTATATTTTCAAATAAGTGTAAAATTTAAAAAGGATATGTATTTAATGTAAAAAATTATATTATTTCAGAAATTATGATTACTAAATTCTATCATAGTTTATAAAATCTCAATATTAAGTAATTAATTATTATAAAATAGATAGAATCCAATTAATTGATCATTGGAGGAAATATAATTAATTTAAGATTAAGTGAAACTATAATGAATGTTTCCCTCAATCAATATCTTTTATTTATTACATAATAGATTATAAACATTTATCATCCTTATCTCATTATTGTTTACATCAATTATATATGATTGATGTTTTTAATAAAATAATTAATCATGTTTTTTTTGAAAATTTGTCATGTTTTATTACCATAATAATATTAATTGTTCTCATTATTTATCAAATGTGTGTATGAAATCCTTTATATTTATTATATAATTTTAATAATTTTTAATAATTATTTGGGTTAGTAATAGATATTTTTAGTCATTATAATAAACATGTATTTATACCATGTTTTTTTAATGTATTATAATTTTCCATTGTAGTTACCATATAATATTTTTAATACAATTATTATAGAATAATTATATATTATAAAAATATAGTATTTTGTACCATATTTTCAATAGAAATATATATTAAAACAATCCATTTTGGAATTGAAAAAAATTAAATACAATATCGATGGGTTCTAGGAACCGATCCAAAAATTCATGACTTTCTCATTAAAGAATAAATTTTTTGGGAGTGGAATAATGAATATTAAATAATATAATAAAATATTACTTCTATTATGATACTAATGTCCTCATATCATTTTGGATAAAATATATTCGATGGGGGTAGAGTGGAAGAAACAAAAAAAGATATGGATAATGATATTTTATCTCTTACTTTATAATTCAACCATTACTAGGTGACATTGGATTTATGGAATTTGGTATTGTGAATTTCATAACCTATAAATAATGTATTTAGAGGGTTTTAAATGGATTCTTGTATATATATTGAAAATTAAGAACATTTTAATGTGAGGGGAAATGAATGTATGGGGTATATTTGACTGTGATGTTGAGGGTGATTTTTCTTAAAAAACATAGTAATTAATTATTTTTTATTATGACTCGTAATAATATTCCACCATTCAAAAATTTAAAATAATTTATGATAGTGAGGTAAAAAAATGGTCAGAACCATCTTCTGTAATGAAATTCAACTTCCATATTAAATATAATGTATAATGAAATATTTTAACAAATTTCTATATACACCCATGTATTTCATTAGTTATGAAAATTGTGAAAACATCATCCCAATATAATTTCATCTTTATTATTCAAAAAATGATAAAAAATTATTATATTATATTTCATATTATGTAATTTTAGTATTTAATTCTAGAATAAATATTATTTTAAAATTTAATGATAACAAACCTGAATTAAAAAAATAAAATTTATATTTACAATATATATAATTTATTTAATTATAATTTCATGGTATTTTGATTATTAAAATTATTTATTTATTTATTATAATAAATAGTTAATAGGATAATTTATTGGTTTCCATAAGATTAATTTTATACTATCTAACCTTCATTTCCATATTCCAACGGTTGGTTAAATCACATGAGAAAAACAACATATTTTTTTAGATGAGTCCTTACCCATTAATATTGATGTATTGGATAATCTCATTTATAGTATTAGATGAATTTTCATTTCAAAATATAGTTTTTTATATCTTCGAAACTGCATTAATCTTTTTTAAATTTTCCAAAATTATTAATTCCATTATTATGAATTCAGTTATTGAAATTACATGTAATTATACTATTAGTTAAAATATTCATGGTCTTTTTTGTGATCATGTGATTATTTATATTGAATTTTTTCATAAAATTTTATTTAATATTTATTATTCTCATGATATTGACTAAGTGAATATTATTTTAGTTATATATATTTTCATATTTATTATTACTTATGTATTCATGAAATCCACTATAATATTACACTTAGAAAGTATTTTATCTCATTCATTTATTATGTTTTATTTTACCTAGTCTAAAACAATGTCATTTGTGCTTGATATGAAGAGATATCTTATGTGGTATAATGGAATTCATTGTGAAAATTGTTTTTTTATTTTATGTTTTAAATTCTAATTTCAATTTCAATTTTATTAGTAGTTTACAAATATTAACTAACTTTTCAATCCATTATTATATGATTAATTGTTTTTTATGTTATTGTAATAAAGTAAACATCCACTACATGATATTGGGGTGAGGTTTTCTAGGACATAAACCCATTATCTAAATTATCTTGTACCCTATTATTCTTCTCCTTATGCTCAACAATGCCCATTCTATATAGAGTGTTTGATATTGGGAAAGACCCTTGTATAAGTTTAACTGATAACCAATCATCTCAGCATGGAGTAAGACAAGTAAATTATTTATTAAATGAATTATGAAATTACTTCACCATGGGAATGACATTAAAGACGATCTTTTCCATTATATCAATCATTTTATCATGATTTTATTTCTTCTAGAAAATAATATCCATGCTTGACAAGTTAAAAAAATTTGATCTATCCTCCACCATGGACATTTATAAATTTTTTTGGAAGATTCCAGATATGTACTGTGATTTCCTTCTCTAAATAATATATGGTAGATCAATATAATCAAATATATTCCATGCATGTAATTGAAAAAATCCCACTAAATGGAGCTTCAAATAGTTTAATTATAAATTATACCCATAAATTTGGATAGGGTTTGATTTTTATTCGTGGTATGAATCAATTAACCAATTACCCCTCTTCATTGATAACTCAACATCCATGTATTGAGGTAGGTTGTTAATGGTTCTAGTAAATAATAATGATATGAAACAATCAATGTAAATTGATTAAGAAATCATGTTTGCGATTACGGAAGGAATAAAATAGTATATCTACCATCACTTATTTTGTCAGTATCCACCTCATTATTTGTGAATGAATATGCTCTCCCATGTTCTTTGGCCCTAATAGTTATTTTCATTGGTTTACATCATAAAAACCTTTTCCTATGCAATCATTTCACAATGTTTCATTATTATTTAAAGATGAAGAATTATTTATATTGGTTTTCGATTGAATAGATCATTCATTTATTCCATCACATTAGTGGGTTTCTCCCATTGGAAATTTGTATCTATGTTCCATTCCATCCCTCACCTAAATCATTAACTATTAGTCCTTACAAAAATTTTTGGATTCTTTATCCCATAAATTTTAAAATTGGGGTCTTGGATTTTTTTTCACATTTATATTTCTCCGTCACACCACAAGAAGCAAATACTATTATCTATTTTTGGTCTCTAGACACATGACACCCTTGACCTTTGTATACCATTATTTTAAAATGGAGAGAATATCATAAAATTTTGCCTTATTTATTAATGATCGTGATGGATTTTATATTTTATAGACTCATCATTAACAACTAAAATTTCAATTAAACATTACAAGTATGTGTAATGAGAATGTCAGAGGCATATATTGCAATTCTAGTGAGGTATTCCCCACATACCATAATGAATTTTTTCATTCATTTTTTTCATTAGGCTATGTACACCCTCTCCATTTTCAATCAAATAGTGTTATGAAAATATGTCGCACTGACCATTTTCAATAATTATTTCAACTCCATTACAAGAATTTGATTCTCATGATTTATATGTGTGAATAAAATCCCCAATTGATGATTTTCTCCTACTATAAGATAATGATATAGAATTACCATAACATTCATACAGAATTGAATGATGGATTAGATATTTTCAATATATTTTATCCCTTTTTATGTTATTAATTGACCAAAATGTCATTGGATATTCAATGTTTTTATCACATAGTGTTATCAATTAAATAATGATCTATCCATGGAGGATTCAAGAATGCCTCTTATTTAGGTTTTCAATTAAAAACCAATTTTAATCGATAATTTTTTTCATTAAATTTCTGTCTTCATATCTTATCAGGTTAGGTATCACATTTGGGATGTTATCACATTACCCCTGATATTAATTCATGAATATATTAATCATATTTTCAACATTTCATTTAAATAATGGGAAGACTAGGGAAATGTATATTAAAACTGTTAAACACATAAATATGAATCGATGAAATTTATATTTATAAATCGCAAATGACATATATTAATTATCCTATTTATTTATTTGCTTCAATAATCATTTTCCCTAACATATTTCCTAATATAATATTTAATGGTAATTTATTCCCATCATAATGGTTCAAAAATGGATTTAGAATTTTCCGATGTATATCATCCACTAGTGTCATGCTATATGGGCAGAATGTCCTCTTTTACGACACCATGTGATAATTATGTCTTTCTCAATGTACCCAATTTGTGGTATTTATTCTTATGAACAAGTATTCCATAGATATATCTACTTATTGTATGAAGATATATATATATATGAAATAAAACCATATACACTATAATTTAAAAAATTCAAGAATGTTTTCCTAATTTTAGACTTATCCTTATGGTTTCCACTAGAGTTTTATAATCTGAATACATAAACTAAATACACCATTCTCTGATACAAAATATGACTTCCAGTATTTTATTACACCATAATTTGATGATATGTTATATAAAATCACACTAATAACAACCAATTAGATGGTGATTCCTAGTGTCATTGGAAAATTAGGTATATAAAATGAATACATGGAATATAAAATCAATGAAATTATTGTAAAAAACCCTACATTCTCTTAAAATATTTCAATTAATCTAAATGTGTGTAGTATAATACAGGGACATATATATAATGGCTAAGCTATAAATCCAAATAATAAATTATTAAATCATAGCACAAGGAAAATGATTAATTATGATTCAATATGATGATAATGATAATATAAGTTTTCTCAGTATTATAATCTTGAATAAAGATTCATGATATAACATAATATCATAAATTCAACAAAAAAATTTGGACAAGTCATAGAATATGAGATTTAAATCAAAATTCAAGCCTATCATTGAAGACAAAAATACATAGTTTTCTTTGGAAACATTATCTACATCATATCTAAATTCTTATTATATAAAAACAATATTCAATGCGTTGTAGAATATATAATTTTGATCCCACCTGTCACATTAATATCATGTAAATGAATAATTATACCTCATAAATAATTCAACATAATGATTCCATTAATTATTTTTATCCATAATATTTTAGGATTGTTAGAAATTTACACGGAAATATCCATTAAATAAAATATATATAAAACTAGGTTAATTCTATTATGTGATAATATGAATGGGTATTCAAAATAAAATTATTGGAATTTAAAATCGGAGGATGCTTTTGGTAGTAAGATGGAGATTAATAGAAACTCATGGAAGGATTTGATGAGATTGAAAGGGATATCACATAAATTTTGCAGCATAATTATAGATATAGTGATGTGATAAATCATATCCTAGTGTGAAAATTTGGAATGAAAATTCATAATGAAATTTATATTCTTAAAAAATATGATAGAGAGATATGATCCATTACCTTGAAAGGACACCTATAATATATTGGTAGGATATTCATAAGAGGTTGGGCGAACCATTGGAGAACACTAGACAAGGAAATATAGAGTAATTTCATGATCTAATGGTTTCTAATAAAGAGGAGTGAGTGTTTTTTAGTGGTATTATAGAAAAATAGTATATAATTATTTTCCAAACATATTTTTTTTACTCTATCAAACAATGTAATGAAATATAAAAATATTACACTTCTCTTTCCACTTGTTTCATAAACATTACAGTGTAATTCATTATCATATATGTATAATAATTAAATTCCTTAAAATATACTCCTGGGGAAACATCCTATAGCTAGTTTCAGGTATTTCTATATATATATTTATAACATTATTTTGTTGGGATTCATTTATAATTTTTATTGGTTTAAAACATATGAATTTTGAAGAATTCGTGGTTGAGGAATTTTGGTGCATGGGTTTATAAAACCATTTACCCTCTCAAGAAAAAACATTAAAATCCAAGCAGCGGGGTTTTCGTGGTTAGGTTATTGTTTTAAAAACCATGCACAGACTTATGAGAAACCCCGAAATCCATTAAATTGGAAGGACGATTCAGAATCATGGTTTGTCTCAACCATGTGGCTTTGCCGAGCTAATAGTGTATACAAGATTTTTACCCAAGTTTTATACACTTGCAACCCCAAATTAATGATTCGAATAGACTTTAATGACCCAAAAATGATTTCTCCTTCAAAGACACCTCCCAATAATAGTTTTCCCCCACAATACCACTTATTAATTGAACCAAAACTAGGAAAATAGTATTTGATCGTCTCCCAGTATGTTTTCTATTTCCTCTTTTTATCCCCCAAATATATATATCTCTCTTTTCATTTATATGGTTTTTCAGATAACATTGTTTCATTAAGCTTATTATACATACTCTTTTGAAGCTTAATTCTTGGGATCATTCATGATTTTTGTTGTCAAATTTATTATTTTGGTAATCTGGCCTAGGGTTATGATTTTCCTAATCCATTGATCTATAATAGGTGATTCTATCATGATGCTAAATTTTAATTAACCCCAAATCACTTGATTTAATGAAATTTTTATATTTAAATTAATTTTATGTTATAAATGCAATGACATAAAATTGATTGATTAAAACCCCTTTCCATTGATTTTATGATTTTTGAAATTAAAATTTTCCTTTAAATTTGGTATATCTTAAATTTTATAGATTTACGGTGTGATTGTGAACAAGATGTAAAATTATGGATATTTAAATTCTTGAATTTAAATAGTTAAATTGATATAAATAGTTTAAATTAAATTATTGAATCTTCTTGTAGGAATTTAATTGTGGTAATTGAATTGTGAAACAAAATTTTGAATTGATTCAAATTATTATTTGTGAAAAATGGCATTAAAATTGTTTTTATAGAAACTATTTGTTTTTATATTGGAAAAAATAATAGTATTGATTCAAACCCAAATTTAATTTTTAAATTGAATATTGGAATTTTTGAAATAGAAGAATTATATTTAATTGTATTTTAAGGATACATAAAATAAATTTCCTATTATTGGTTTTTACAAGAGATGATTCTATCCAGGGTAGTTATTGATATATTATGGAAAAATATGCTAGGATTGGAATTCCCTAGAACCATATTGACACTTTAAAACTATAAAATATACTATTGGGAACATTTTATTCCTCGATAGGTTGTCGACAAGAGCTATTTAAAAACTATGAAAGAACATGTATACACATATTTATAATCATTATACAAGTGTCTAATGATCCCATAATAGGGAACTATAATAACATTTTGGTAGATGAAATTTTTTATCACTTGTTAATATATGAAATATAAATGTATTCTTATTTTATTTCTATATTAACTATTTTTTATAAATTATTTTATTGAGACATTTTTTAAAAAATTCCATCATTAGATATGTCAAGCATATTGTTTATGTATTTCCATCAATTGAATTGTATATCGTGATTTTTTAAATATGATTCTGAATTATAAAACCTACATATTTACAATTGAAATCTTTTTCATAGGTTATTTACATGATAGAAACTTTTATGGAATCCTCTTGGAGGCCCTACTTGGATTTTAACTCACACCCTACTTATACCATTGCATGTTTGTATATTATCTCCATCCAGGTTTGAGCAGGGATGATGATCCACATATAAATGGTTCTAGACATCGATTCATGGAAAAAAATATTCCTATCAATCTGTTGGGACTAGGTTTTTTGTCCTATTATATAGTACATTACAAAAGTACCTCAGATATTTTCTAGTTTGAATTCTTTTGGACTACACCCTATAGAGTCTTTAATTTTTATGAATGCTGACTTGTTTATCATTCTTGCACAATTTAGTTAAAATAATCATTCTTACATTAATTTTTAATGATATCGGGTTCTATTCATAACCTTATGGAATCAAAAATTCACTCCATTTTATGGCAGTGTCATCTTGGTTATCGAGTTACCAAGGTACCCAAGATGGATCATCATAAAGTGGTATTGGAGGTTGATTTTTTTATATTTTTCATTTATTTTTTTACATATTTTTTATAGTATTATTGACTAAAAAGGTATTTATTATTGTGTTCCTAGATATATCTCACAACAACGAATCTTAAGTCACTTGTGGTGTTTTGGAAAACATGTTTTTAGTATTAGATCTAGTCTTTACCCTACATTTCATTTGCATAGATTAAAATAGAAATCCTATATTTATCTATTGGGATTAATATTAACTTGTTCCTAGATGAAAGATTAAATTTTATTTCATCATTATTTCTTTCCTATGATTTAGTAAATCATGACTTTGATAAGTCAAAAAAATAGAAATCAAGGGGAAGATACTGATGAACCTTAGTGAGTTAATACTCTCATGGAAATGAGTTGGGTTGATGTTATCATGTGTATTGACCATGATCTTGGATAGGAAACACCAAAAAATCCATCTAGGAACTATTTATTCAAAATTGAAGGGATTATATCTGGGATCATTCTTAATCGTACCCTTTCTAGAAGACTGTAGTGTTGAATGTATCAAATTGTCATAATGTTGCTGATTAATTTATGATAATGATTGACCTTCTATTTGAGTTATTAGTGACACTTGAGGAAATGATGGTGATGTATGCCACCTTCGGGCTGAATCAACTATGTTGGAGATAGTGGGAAATAATTGTTAAAAAAGAATAATGATGAATGATATGGGAAATACAACTTTTTTTAATGAAATGTTATTACATGATTTTATGTTCTTCTCCAAGGATATGGAGTTTTTAAAACTAGATTAGGATGAAATAAGATTCACCAAACATAAAAACTATTATACAATGTCAGTGCTGTTTTACATAAGATGGTAGCAAATGAGAAGATGAAGGCATGATGGTTCAAGTTGGTTTACTGACCAAATATCATTCTCCCAATTCATAGATAATGATATCATTTTATCATATATTGTTGGATAGTTCACTTATGGTCAAAGTGGAACTGTCTGGAATTTAGGGGCGACCTATATTTTATTTGCCTAATAGTGGAAGTGAGTGTTCATTCAAAGGAAAGAGAAACAAGGATTATTATCAGGTATGATCGTAATAGCAGGGTCATGCTATTCCTCTAGACGTGCCTTGTTGTGGACTATTTATTTCTTAAATGTTGGATAAAATGAGATATTTAAATTGTTATTTTAATTTGGTACCCAAGATATCTGGCTCCATTGGATTCTCAAGTAACCGGCAGATGTTTTTCCATATCTATTTTACTTTATAATGTCTCATGGGATCTTCATCTCCTTATAAAACAATTCGGAAATCATATTATTCAATGGAAAATGGTTTCCATCAAAAGGAATTTGGAATGATTCTTATTCATCCTGTGGAAGAGTATATAGAGGTATTAGATACATGTTTACTAACTATTTGAGGTGCCATTAAAAAAGCTTCATCATTCGGGACTTTTTGTTTGATACTCGAGAATCTCAACCCATTTATTTCAATCCATATTGTTAATATGGTTAATATTTATATATATTGTTTTTCATATGTTTGGAATATTACTAAACCCCTTGGAAAAAAGATGTATTGGGGTCATTTTGGTCTATCAATATTTTTCCCTCTGTCAGATGTCATGCTTTCTTAATGTTTTTTATTTAACAACATGAAATAACATGAGTTCATATTCTATATTAATTGGTTCATTCTCAATTAATCCTAAATTTATTGTTATATTAAGTGATTCCCCTTCACTACAACTGATGGAGTGTCTCGTGTTTTCCAAGGAGAATTGGACCATATGATGGGTATGCACAAAACATTTTATCTGGATCTATGGAATGTAATATTTGTTTTTTGATTCGATTAGGGGTAAGAATATTTGGGCACTATTATCCCAGCTAATGTAATTTAGTTTCCGAAATTTTTCCCTTTTTAGATCTTGGGTTTTTCACTGGTATGTAAGGTAATATATTGTATTGACTTAGTTCATGGTACTAAACAAGTTTTTATTACATGTTATCGCATGACACCTGATAAAAATAATGATATGATGAATCAGTTGGATGATCATTTATACAATGGATTTACAGGCATGACTAGGTCACCATGGTTGTTTCTTGACCTCTTTTCTATGAAATATAATGTTTCACCAATCATTTGTGTTTATTACCAAAAACTACACGTATTCATGGTGATGGACGAATATTTTATTTCATGGATTGATGATATGTTTGAAAAAATGAATGTGGTGAAGTAGTTATCCATGATATGTTGTCAATCATGCTTTTATCAATTGAGGTTAAGATAATATGATATCTAGAAATCAACTTTCTAGGGAATGTATAACCATTATGAGTACTTTTTCATACCCTTTGTTCATGCTAGTGATCCTACTATTATCAATTATTTAATGAAAATAATTATCCATGAGTATCATGATATAATTATGGAATTTTTTTAAGGATGACATCCCAGTTTAATATATGTCTATGGAGGATTAGGTTTATCATATGTGATCACTTTATGAATTTTTGAGAAATCATCATCATTAAAAACATATTTCAAAAGGTGATTTCAAGATTTATGAGGTGAAATTTTTTATAGGTGTAATGATGAAACAAGGTATTTCAGTTAATTTAGAAAAAGAAAAGGTTGATATGAAATTGGAATACCCATAATATGATTTGTAGATCTTAATAATGTTGTGGATGCATTAGAATTATCTTAATTTCATAAAGGAATTATCAATGTTGGATTCTTAGATGATTTTACTAACATGGAAGGGAGTACATTTTTATCGAGATAAAAAATTTATGAGTTATTTTTTTTAACGAATTATATTTTGAATACTACGTTGATGTTGATTCATCAAGAGACATAGAAACAGTATGTGTTCTCTTCTATTGAAATTTTTTCTAGTTTTGTTTTGGTAATTATGAATTTTCATCATGTCGTAACCTATGGATATTATTATCTTATGCTACATGAGAAAAATTATTTTACCCATGACCATAAACACGTAGTTGTGATGCACGTAGTTATGATTTTTCATCATAGTGTTTATAGAAAAAAAAATTATCATGTTTTTAGAGAACAAGATATTGATTTATATATTCCCTTAAAAATATTTGAATATTACCTATAATAATTGGGTGGAATTCCTATGGTATTTTTTATTTAAAATTTTCTTTAACCTGGGTAAATAATATGTCCCCACATATGTTTTGAGTAAGAAACATATACCATTGGCTGTGAATGAATATTTAGAATAGTTTAATATAATGGATATAATTGAACATTTTCATGTTACAGTTCATGAATAAAGGTATGAGGTTGTTGTGGCCAGTTTCTCGCTGAATTATTCTCTTCTCGAAATGATTCCCCATGAGGTGAAACTTTTTGCCTATTTTTTCTGCATTAGAGAATCTTTTATGGGGTAGATACCATATCTAAGTGTTCATTCTCGATAGAGGTGATTTTATTCTTTCAGAATGAATTCTTTGTGCCATTTGTGGTAACTACTATTTTTAGGGGGGATTTTCCTAATTCCTTATGGGATGTGTACCCAAGAACAACTAAGATGTTCTATGACATATAGAAGTAGTTACGGTGGAATGGTAAGATATAGGGGAATTTTTGAAATATTTTTTCATTGTTATATTTTCAAGCATGACATGGTCAAGAACTAGAATACATTAGGTTTTATTCATCCACATTCAATGAATACATGGATGTGGGATTTGATCTCAAAGGACATTGTGGATCATTTTCCTAATACTAGTTTAATGAATAATGTGATATAGGATGTGATCAATAGGACAACCAAATTGGATCCCATTAAATCCTTTCATGATAAAAACAATGTTGAGGATTTTGAAAAACTCCACATGATAGCGAGTGATATTTTTTATAGAGTTACATAATCTATAATATCTGGATGGGATCCTCTATTTATTTATTACTTTATGAGAGGCCTATTGAAGGATGTGAGAAATTAGGTCCATTAGATTATAGAATACCTTTTGTAGTTTGATGGCCACACATAAAGTGTTATATAAATTACTGAATATATTTTCCATTATTTTATTTCTACATAGGTGGGGCCGAGGATGATAATATTTTTTATGATTATTTTTCTTTTAACAAATGTAACTAGTATGTGATCACGCTGGCTTTTTTTGAGGCATTGTTTGGCATTCCATAGAGATCTCTGTTACTTTGGCTGAAGATTGGTGACTATTCTTTTATTTTACAAAACATTCTCAAAGAGTTTTTAAAAATGATTCCTCTGATTATTCATACGATTCCAACATAATAGATTCGGTATAATTCTTATGATGATATTCCTATAATGACATTGGATATCATCATTTGTTATCAGGTGTTCTTGAACATTTTACCTCATCGTCTCATTGATGACTTGGGAGGAATGGAAAACCTGCTCCTTATTTTGTGGGATATTTTGAGGTTGTGGAATATGATTGAAAAAAATACTAACAGTTATCACTCCTACTATATATCACATTGATACATAATGGGTTCTGTGTATCTTAGTAGTACAAGCATGTATCTGATCCCTCTCATTTACAAGGATGGATTGATCACTAGGTTGAGGCTGATTTATCAATGAATAAATGGGATGTCTGGATAGTTGATTGTAAATCTGTAGTACTTTATGGTAGGAAGATACCTTTATTTCACATGATATAGAATTACAGCTATGACTCTCATGAGACATGGGAGAGGCAAGAACTGATGAAAGAGATGTGGCCCTATTTTTTTGTCCTGGAAGATTCTTCGTAGTAATTCCAGATAAGTAAAGATTATATGATGGGTAGGTTATAATATTGTATTGTTATTTTTGGTATTCAGAAACCCTCTAATTTAATAATTCATTTGTGGGTTTTAATGTGGGGTGATTTATATTTAAAACACTGAAAATGTTTATTGAATTTAGTTGGTGAATAGTTGGAGTTTAGTTTCCCTAAATTGTGTGTTGTCACAATGAAATCCATGAAAAACCATGATGTGGGGTTTTAAATGGAAGACCTATGATATGAAAAAATGCTCACCAACTTATGAGAAACCGTAAATCCCATTACATTAGTCTCATTCTTAGGGTGAACTAATTTTCCAAACCAGGCTTTTCTACCCAGCTAACCATGCATATGGGATACGTAATATAAAAAATTATTTTTACAACATGAAAAACCCTCAATTAAGGTACCAGAGGGACCTGCATGACCCAAAAGAGATTTAAAATTTCCATAAATCTATGAAGAGAGATTTTTGGGATCCATCACCACTTTAAAACAAAATGGGAACTAGGATAGTGACCTTCAATATTTTCTCTATTAGTTTCCACCATTCGTTCTTTTTCTGTCACAATCTGTTTTTACCTCAATTGAAATTTTTTAGATACACTTATTTGTTTGGGGATCGAATCCCCACTATTATGAATATTAATACAAGTATCCATTAATGAAATATGTTTTCATCTTTTTTCATTGTTGAATCAGGATTTGTGTTTGGTGTATCACGGTTCAATTATATATGGTACGTGGTTTTGATATGATTACCACTTTTTATTAACCCAAAATTTCATGGTAGAAATTAAACTATTTATCTAATTATAATTTCTGTTAGTGATGAAATTTCTTCCAATTTAATGATCATAAACTAAAAACATTGAATTGAAATTTATAGAAATTAAATTTTGGAATGAAATTCAGAAAATCACATTTTTTGTAGAATAGGGGAGTGATTTATAACTTGATTAATATTTTTGGAGATTTGAATTTTAGAATTTAAATTATGGAATTTATGGAAAACATTTCAGTGAAACTATTTAATTTAATTAGAGTGATTTAATTGTTTTTTTATTTTAAATTTGTATTTCATAAGAATTGCTCGAAATGGTTTTGATAGAATCCTTTGGGATTTATCATGGAAAATATAATGTTTTGATTAAAAACATTTTTTGGATTTTAAATAGAAAATTTGAAAATTTGAAAAGGGAAAATTGTTTTGATTTTATTTTATGATTAATTGAAAAAAAGTACTCCAATTAATTTGTACTAAAGTACATGAAAAAATATTTAGTTATTGATTTATTTAAAATAAAATGTGCTACGTTGGGAATGATCTAATGCCCGATTGATGCTTTATAACTCTAACATAACTGGTTTGGCTCATTTTATTATTTAGTAGTATATCGAGGAGTCCACTTTGATCAGTGTCAAAGGAATTTTTTTGTAGTTTTCTTATAATTATTCAAGTTTGTGGTGATTCCATAACTTTGAACTATCATACCACTTTTCAAAATAATATGTTTGTCACTTATTAATATATGAGATATAAATGTATGACAATTTTTTTGATGTATTTTAGATAACATAGGAATTTATATAAAATATATTTTATAAACTGTAATAATAACCTTTATTTTAGAAATATCCAATCACTTTAAATGTGAATCATTCGGTTATAATATTTAAAACATTTAAAATGTAATGCTTGATTTTTTTAGATATGCTTTGGAAATGCTAAAATTGTTTATTTAAAACTTAATGAACATCATTTTATTAATTAAATGTCTTAATATTTTATTCAATACTTTGTGGGACCCTATTGGTATTTCATCACACACCCTACTTATTCAATTTGGTGTTTTTAGATTATCTTAATCTAGGTTTGAGCAGAGGTAATGTGCCACGTGAAGGTGGTTCTAGTTTTTTATCATTGGACTTGGAGTGTTCTTTCTATCCATTGGGACTTGAGTTTTCAAAATTTTCTCAAGTACATTACTGTAGTAATTTGACCCAGTAAATATTTTAATTAAGGTACACTACTCCCTATGGATTTTGTTTGTATTTATACAGTATTCTTTATCATTTTTCCATTATATTAGTAGAAAAAATCATTCCCAATTTCTTATTGTATGATCCCATGTTTTAATCACTAACTATTGGGGATTCGGAATAACCATCATTGCATGTTAGTTTCAACTCGATTATCTGGTTGCAATGGTAGATGTGATGGGTTTTTACAAATGTTTATGTTGATATGATTCTGGTTTATAACGAATTCATTTAAATCATTAAAATTTAATATAACTCATTGTGGAATCATTAAGGGTTTATGAAATCAATAACACAACCTCAAAACAAACGATTTGAAAGGAAAAAATAATTTTTCTCATGGGTTTTTTATATAATTTATTACTTCACATCTTGAAATTAATGATTTAATAATAGACACCGTACATTTATATCATATTTAATATTGACCCAAAAATTCTACTGTCATTGAAAATTATGAAAAAATATCTATTTTATAATTATATATTGATAATTTACAAAATAATATTTCTTTATCCAAATAGATACATAATTATTATATTTTAAAAATTTAAATTAAAACCCAACACTAATTGAAAATTTTTATCTTTTTAGAAATATAAATTTTCTGACCCATTTAAAAAAAAATTAATTCATTAAATTATATTTTCATTTCAAAAAAATTGATATGATTTAATAAATATGTTTTATTGAAATATACTTTTAGAAAAAAATTATTTGCTTCAAAAAATTGATGGTCTAGATTAAAACTATATAATTTTGTTACAAAAAATCAATTTGTGTTTCATCATACAAATTAAAAAAAATTAAACCTATTTTTAAACAATTATTAAGTAATAATATATTAATATAATATTATATAATTAAAAATAAAAAAATTCATAATCCTGGTTCTAGATTAAAATAGATTTTACACCATAAAATTATTTAATGTTAAGGTGTGTGATGGTCAAATTTTCAAGGGTTGGTTTGGAGAACATAGATAGGGGTACGAACATTATGTGCTTGAAAAACTCCCATAAAGGGTTTCAATCCTATTTCAGTTTTTTAATCATAGATTATTCATGGTAATGGATAAATAAATTGTTATTTTATCACCCTCAGAAGATATGATAATTGGTCATCATAATTTACAATCATACAGGTCGAGTCAATCTCTTATTCTGTTTTTATTGAAGAAATGTTTTTCATATACATTAATATATAAAAATAATAATGGTCAATTTTCAATTACTATATTATCAATGGTAAGGATGTTTAATATAATTTAAATTTTTATAGACCATATAATATACAATAATTTCCAAATTTTTTCATGTCTTTTCAATAATTATTATACATAATAATGAATTTATTTATTAAGAAATGGTATAAAATTATAAATAATTATGTCATTACCAATTGAACTTCCAAAAAATGAAAATTTAAAATTAAACACCCTAGTATATTCTTAATGGGAATATGATATTATTTCATGAATGAATAATGGATTTATATAGATCTTGAATAAAAGGAAAATAATGAAACACATTTATCAAATGATTATGTTTTAGAGATATAATGTATTATGAAAAGTAATTACCAATCTGAAAGGGGATCTAATCAATGAAAAATAAAAGAGTGAATTCCAAGAATATAAAAATAGGACATATGAAGATGAAATACCTTATGTTCTAATAATTTGTTTAAAAATTTCTTAATTAATTTGATTCTAGAAAGATTTACTCTTTTTGGGCATATTTATTCATCCCATGACAGTTGAAGGAAATAATTTTCAATCAAGACACCCAAAATGTATGAGGTTATCACGAAGTTTCTATTAATATGAACAATTATTCCCTAGTTACAAACAATATTTTCCTAATTTTTTTGGATTTGAAGAAATCCTAATTTTTAGGATTTTTTTAGCGTTGAATATTTATAAATCAATATATTATGCATAAAATAATAAAGAAAATGTTTGTTGAAAAATATCATTATTTACAATTTATTTCTAACACATTTTCATTTTATTAACTGATTAGTGGTTTATGGTTTTTCGGTCATTAACTGTCTTAAGAACATGTTATTTATCATTAACATTATTCAAAAAATCTATGTCTTCTCATCCATAGTTATATATTTTCTTTCCACAAAATTTCCCATTTTCTGGGAACAATAATATGTGATATTTTTAGTAACGTATGTTTCTAACATTCATATTACAAAATAGGAATTATCTTCCAATTGTATGATGTGGGTTTTAAATAAATGATTATCCAATTATTACTATAATAAAATTTGGAGGCTAAAATTTATTTATGAGGAGAAGAATGTTACATCATCAAATTTAAGGACTTATTTTTCTTTAAATAATATTTTGGTTACAATAAATTTTTTTACATGAAATATTAACCTTTAAGTGAATTGATATAATTTAATAAAATTTATTAAAATTAAAATTTGATAACTTAGTTATTGAAGTAAAGTATTTTAAGATGATATACCACATTATAAAATATTTTGAAAAATTTATAATTAATAAAATTTCATGTATAAATTATTATTAAATACACAAACTATTTTTAGTCGTGTCATTTTATACATCCAAAATTCATTTTCATAAAAAATCAATTTTAAAAATTTTTATGGGAAATTATAATTAGGATGTGATAATTTTATAAATTCTATTTTATAATATATATATATATATATATATATAAAATTATCATATCAAAATTAAATTGTAGTTAAATTTTGGTATTTTCCTAATTTTATTGTGTTTTCAGTGAAAAGTAAACAAATAACAATTTTTTAAATTCAATTATTTATTATATTATGTAATTTAAACGCCCCATTATAGATCAAATGTGGTTATAAATTAAAATATGTTCTATAATATTTATAATAATATAACTAATATAATTTTAATTAATAATATATATTATTTTATATTAATTATATTTCTTGTTTGAATTTTTTTTTCCAAAAATCACTTTTAAAATTTGATTTTTGAGATTTTATTAAAATTAGTTTATATATCTACTATGGTTTTAATTATAAAAAATGATTAATTATTTTGAATTATTAGGATCATATATGGTATATATGAACCTTTTTTTTCTCATTATTAATAATAACACTGGTAAATATTTGACACCTCAATAAGGTTGGGACATGTAAAATAAGGTTTAAACATTGGGATAAGGCTTTAAAAGATTGGATAACCCTTAATTTACCCAATTATTTGAGTGTGTTTTTTGTTTCCAACAAATTCAATAATATATGGCCACTTCATTCCATTTTTTATTGATTATGTACTTTATATTATTTTAACAAAAAAATATCACTCTATAAGAATTAGTATCAAGAAATTTCACACATTAGGATAAAAGTGTAAAATTTTGATTCAAATTTTTTATATAGGACTTTATTTAATTATATTAACAATTTATTTATAATTTTTATATACTAATCAACTAAAATGCATAACCCGCACTAAGATGGTATTTATTCAATTAATTGAAAAAAAACTATACAATAAATACTATAAGTAACAAGATTTTAAAAAAATTATGTTAATTTAATATTTTAGATAACTATAACATATTAGGTGGACAATAAAAAATTATTTTTGGATTCAATAATTTTCTTGATGTTATTAATTGTATATTATATGAATAGTGTCAAAAAATGACATTAATTAGATTTTATGATAATAATAATTTATTAAATTATTTAAGAATATTATAAAAAATTTATTAGTAAATTGTTGTTAATAAAGGGTAAAAAATGTATTATCTTGTCTATATATGGTAAATTTGAAACCTTATAAAAAAAGTGTAGCCCTTTAATATTGAAATAGTTGTTACCATGGTTAATGATTAAATTTGAAAATGAAGTTGTCAAACCAAATGTTATGGATTAAAATTGGACACAATCTTATCTAGATTGACTTGTATATGGATATTTTGTACAAAGAGACAATTAATTTAAATTCACGGCTATTTGGAAGAAATATATCAGAGAAATACATTAATTATATAGTAATAATTAAGAAATATCATATGAATCAATTATCTACATTATAAAAAAACCATTACCTCTCTTCATTACACCACACAGAGAAAAATAAAAAAAACCATTAAAAATTGTTTTTTGATTTTCTATATACATAAATTAGAGGTTATTTTCATAATAATATACAATTTTAAGTGTCTATAATAAAGGGATCTAATGAACTCTACTAAAAAAGATTTAATATTATTTATTTAATCATTCAAATTAATTCATATTAAACATCATATAAATATAATTTAATCATTATAAAATAATAAATCCAATATAATTAATATACATATATTTTATTATGATTATTGGATAGTTTTTTTCAAATATATTAAAAGGGAAAACAATCATTTTTTGTATGTAAAAATTATAGTCACCGCTTAGGAATGTAAATAAACAGTCATCACCACATTACTTGGATCATTATAAAAATATATATAATTAATATATATGGAATCTATGATGTAATGATAATATTAGATTTATAAAATCATATCTACCATTATACCTTTTCTTTAATTTAGAAAAGACAACATCACGCAAGCATACATGTAGAACCCATTCTCCAATAATGAATGTGATCATTTATTCCACTTTACATATATTTAAATAAGGAAAAATTAAATGAAAATATATGATATATAGAATATAATAATGTTTTTGTAAATTTAAATTATTATTTTCCTCTCTTTTTCCCCATCAGACGTTCATGCGTAGGTACGGCCTACTGTCTCCATAAACGTTGTAATTATTTTCACTATATATACCGTTTATGGATAAATATAAACACGTATACTAAATATATGTAATATATATATATATATAATGAATAAAATTATAGTTATGATATAACAATTATTAATGTACAAGGACATGATATATCAAACCTAATTTCTAATGCAAAAAATTCAACAATTAACACCCACTAACAACAATTTTATTAATTAAATATTAATTAATGTGTTTTGATGTGTTATAATGAGGTAATATATTATATTATAATTATGAATATGGTTATATAATATAATTATAATTAAATTAAATTAATTATAATTATAGAAAAATTACATAACAATAAAATTCAGATATGATATAAGGGTATTCTCATCTCACTTTTATTTCCATGAGATGTGTTTCATTGTCACTTATTTTTATTTATTATTATGTATATAATATATCTATTATTTGTTATATCATTAATCCATTTATATTCATGGTATTTTTATCTTCATTTGATTTTATATCATTCATGGTGGTTATGATTCAAATGTTACCTATGTAGTTAGTGATTTATTTTTCAAACTCGGGCCTATGGGTCATGTATTAGGCATAGTATGCCTTTGGGACTTTGGGTCATGTATTCTGAGTCATGTTTGGCCTTGTGCCTTGGGCCAATGGGTCATGTACATGTTTCCCTTCATCCCTTAAAAGGGGGATTATATATAATAAAATTAAAAAAAGGCCTTCGGGCTATTCAGGCGTTCTATTTCAAACTCAATTTATTCAATATTTTTTATGTAGGAATTTCCATTGAATGAAATTATATTATGTATTATTGAAAATTACCATTAATTGTTTTACCTTATTTTCATTAAATGAAAATATTTTTCCCCTTTCATGTTTCTCACTTTAATTACTCTAGAAAATGATATAATGTTTTTAAAGAAAAATGATTATTTCTCTCTTCATTTGAAAATCCATTTTCTATAATATACATGTTTTATAAAACGTTTTTAATATTTTTCTTATTATTATATGACTGTATATATTAATATTTACACATTATTGAATTATTTTATTAAAATTGTTATAAATTAAATTTATTTTTCATTCTTAAATGCTATACTTATAGAATTTTATGGAAAATGCAAAAAAGAAATTTTTTTAATGGACACCACATGAACCAAGTTTCCCACCATCATCACTACTCATTTTTTTGAAGATTATATTTCAATTTTACATTCTTAATTTCATAGAATTTATTTATAATAATATTTATAGAATTATTAGATTTTAAATATGTAATTTAGACTACAAAGGGAATTTTATCATGAAATGATCAAATAATTGTTTAATGTTATTTTAAACTATGAAAGAACCGATTGATGTAATAATGTATATGATTAAATTATACCATAATTATTATTTCTATAGAGGTTCTATGATGAAATATTTTTTATTTTTCAATATTTATGGTATATAATAGATATTTTTTACTTATATCTCACATTGAGATTGAATTTTACTTATCAGTATAAATAGGAGGAATTTATTGGAATTGTAAAAGATGGGATGGTCCTATTAATAGATACACCATATAGAATTGATAGGTCACATGGGAAAAATATTTTTCATATTTTATATGATATGTCTATAGGATCATGTCAAATTAGTTTTGTATTTGGTGAAGTATGCCCATAAATTGATAAAGTCTTGGTTTAGAGTCTTTGAAAAAATTATAATATATTAGTTTAATGTCCATTATGGTAAGATTTATGATTTCATAGTTGAGATTACTTGATCATGATTGTCCATAATTTTGAATTTCTTTTCTTAATGACAAATTAATCATTATTAATGTGTTTTATATGCTAATATTTGTTTGGATTCTCATTAAAAACCTATTATCAATATAATATAATCAACATTTATTATTAGCTCTAACATTAAAATTATTGATTATTTATTCATGATATATTTAGTTGTACATAACCCTTTCTATGAATATGAGCCCAAACATTATTTTTTTTCAATTCCCAAGGATATGAAAAACAAATATAACTAATTATATCACGGATGAAAGGAGTTTTCTTATGCTACGTTTTTTGTAAGTAAAATATAATATAGGAATCATTTATATATATTGATTACAATGTGTACTAAACTATTAGATATTTGGTTTTGTGATCACATGTATATGGTTCCAATTTAATTTTATAATCAATAAATATAGGCTACTAGGGTAAGGTTATATACATAAAAATGAAATCAAATGGTACTATGTATCACATGAAAAACATCACATGTTTCTCAAAACGATGGTCACAAAACTCTTTTAAATGATTTGTGATAACTCATTCACCAAATAAAATTTATTTTTCATTATTAAAAATATATTTATGATTTATACTACTCTGAGTTGACACCAACATTCGATATATAACATAAAAATTCAATGACGTCTCTTGACTAAGTATTGGTCCAACATGATATCATTTATGAAACTCAGAATATCAAAGAGAATATTTTAAAGGGTAACAAAAAATATTCTAAATTGTAATCATTCAAATGGATGTATGATAGTAATTATATATAAAACAAAACCAATACAAAGTGTATATTCAAATAACCTCTATTTTAAATAACACAATAATGGAAAATATCCTATAAAATATAAATAGAATGATATATTTGTCCATACATTTTATGATGGTATGTCTAACTCAAATTGAATAAAAAATCCATAGCCTCATAGTGTAAATTACAATACTAAGAGGCAAATAGGGGTACCTATATGAGTTAATAATAATATAGATTTCTTTTCAATGTCATGATATTTTACATGTACAACCATCCAAAATCATCAACCATATTACTATCCAAAATCAGAATGAAATTGGAAAAATTATTCAATGAATTATTCACCGCACAAAATTAATTCATTCATGTAGGATTTCATTTTAGTCCAATATATTAATTCATTGAAACCACAACCTGCTTATACATTGGAATATGATGATTTTTAATAAAATTTGATGGAATTTTGTTCTTAATGTTGGTTTGGTGGAATATATTATAATGATAATGAAATATGAAATATCATTTCTGATACCTAGACACTAGAACTAACATTTCAAGTCATAATACAACTTAGTAGTTATAAGGTAAATGAACCCCTGATAAAAGTATTAACCTATATATCATGTGCTCTTGAATATATATTTTATTCTACAATATATTAATAAAATTAACACCTTATAATTAGAGAGACCATTTACTGCTTCAATCCACTCCATATAAATAATTTCAAATAATCCATTAATAATCACCACATACCTACTCATAAATAATCTCATCAAGACGAAGTAATTCTAACTTAAAATGTTCATGAGTATTACTAATATTTTTATCTAACACATTATGTTTTAACTGAGAAAATATTTCTATGAGTTCCCATTCATTATTTGAATCCATCATATCATAACGTGGATCTTTCATACTAAGATGATAAATAAATTTCCCAATTCAAATGGTAAATGTGATGTATATGATAAAGGTCTAAAGGCATTACCCTATAATATCAACAATAAGACGGACTCTTTTTAAAAAAAATATATTACTTAAAACATTATTAACAGGAAAAACTATATAGTTTTACATAAAATTTAACATCTCCAACACATATGATCATTAATAAATACTAAGTATCCATGGTTATATGTACTTTAATAACATTCATGAATCAAAACATGATAGAATAAATATACAACCACATCCTCGTCCAATATCATACAACATCAAATCTCTATATATTAAGTATCATAACAAACAATAAATACATGTTTGGATTATGAAAACATAAAAATAAGAGCTGAGTGTGGTGTTATTTCAATTTGTAAAATGAATTATATAATGAAAAATTATATAGTAAGTTTATCCCATTCTAGGTAAGAGGTTTTAAAGGTGTTACAAGTTTCAAGAAATCATTTATGAACTGATGATAATACATGTAAAAACCAAAATACCCTCAAATATAAACGGAATTATGTGGATATTCACATGAAAAGATAGTATTTAATTTATAAGGATCACATGAGAATACTTATTCTGAAATAACATGCCCTAATATATAATCCTCAGAAATTCATAAATTTAATTTAGATAATTTATAAAATAGATAGTAACCCCAAATGTTCCCAAAACAACATTTTTACAGATTCCCATTATCATTATTAAAAAAAAGTAAAAAAATATCCTCCATAAATACTATTATAAATGAATCAAGATACATGGTGAAAATCTAGTTCGTTAATGCTATTAAAACTATAATTGAAAATTTCTGGCCAAATGAAATCGCGAAATGTTTACAGTTGACATTACTTTTCCAAAAAAGTGGTATAAAATATTTCTGACTCAAAAAAAATTATTGGTGATATTCATACCAATGTTGAATTTATGAGATCGAATTTTCTGCTTCCAACTGGTCCAAAAAAAATTATTTCATGTAGAAGGGTTCTAATTCATAATAAATAATTGGATAGGCTTCCATTATTTTCTAAATGATGAAGGTTTATTTTAACCATCATAGAAAAAACATAAGATCTTTCCAAGATGATACATTTAGATGAATGATATTATTCACCAGTAAATTATCCACGAGAATACTAAACTATTTCAGTACCAAAGGTTCCTTTATATTATAAGGAATTTATATCAGTTGTCTTCAAGGCACAAAATTCATTCCGAAATCGACCTCAATTTATTGACAAAGATATTAAATTTCATCACAGAAAATGTTATGTAATTACTATACCGAAAATATATTCTCACAAACATTGGGATCAAAAATATGTTTAATTGAGAAATAGAATTCAATTTTTATCATTATATTATAGAAGGATCAACATGATTTGACCATTGATACCACGCTCCATGAAATACAAACGATCACCCATCGATGGATTTTAAGAAAACCCACAAATAATAGCACACAAACCATTATTTATGGTAAATAAACCAATCCATCCTAATTAAAAAATAATATTTATCTATTATTAAAACATGGAAATCCAAGACAAACCCAACATTGGATGCTATGAATGAAAATGGGGGACATAAAAAATCATGATCCCCCTTATTCTCAAGAGGCACATCTTGATCCACTAGAATGGCATGGGTATTGTTTTATATTTTAAAAATCTACAGTTGTGGGTTGATATGAATGATTTCCTTTATAAGGTATCAGATAAATTAATAAAAATGATTGAATTAATAAAGATAGTAACTCGTACCATAGATGTACTTTGGAAAACTACAACCAACATATCATCAATTTACTATAACAATATTTATTCAAAGAATTATGGATGAAACCCTTATAAATATTAAGAAACTTATTTCACTAAAACAATAGAATGGGATGATTAAACTTTTTTGTAGATAATTTTTTAAGGAAATTGAAATAATATTTATAATCCACCATATCATCCACATGAATTTCCTATCATTATAGGTGTAGGGGATATATTTTTTCATAACTAATCATAAAACTTCAATAAAAATAAATTGGAAGTATTCTTTCTACCACTAAAAATGTGGAAAAGTATTCTACTAGGAACCACTACCATATACCAAGTGAGTTTTATAACACTTATTTTCTATTATATGGGAGTAGCTAAAACTATATCTATGATGAATAGGAGTTCCGACCAAAACTATCTTTCCTATATTGTCAATCTCTAGCTCTAGAACTATGTCAATGACCTCAACATAAGAGATAAACATCATCGTGAAATATTTAAAATAAATACATACTACAAACACATATTTTACCTGTGTCCTTTAAATTATCATTTGATACAACAATATAATAAAAATGGTGTTGATCATGAAAAATTGTTGGAATATTCAGTCACAATATAAACAATATTCAATAAGTTATGTAACACAATTCATTTAGTAATCATAAATTATTTTGGATAGAACTATGACTTTATTAAATACATTATATCATTTTACTAAAAGCATCCATTCTCTTATTTGTTGTCCATAATGACCCACTATCTACTTCTAGGGCCCTCAATCATAGTGGTCAAATACATTTACCATAATATAATATCAATTTTCCAAAAAATCGAAAATCTTTTTGTATTCACCAACCAGTGTTCATCTTTATGAGAATCATTCATCCCATTAATGGAAGGTTGTTTATTTAATAGATACGATTGGTTTTGATATATTTATCCTCTATTTCTATGATGAACCTATCCATCTTATGTCGTTCTAGGGAAATCATTTTGGTCTATAGAATAGGCCCCATAAAATACCACATTAACCATATTCTAATCAACTTGGGGGTATCCTCATTGTACATCATATGAAACAACCTAATAAGGAACTATATGAAGGGTAACATTGTTGTGCTATTGTAACAATGAAAATATAATAATTATCATATAGAAGAGTAATCTCAGAAATTTTTCAAGAGATTAAAATCTTTTAGTTGCTATAAGATCAAAACACAATTTGAGTTTCACACTTACCACAATACATTGGCACAATAAATATAATTATAAGGAGATAAATTGAAGTACATAATCATTATCATATACTTATTTCTTAAAAATATAATACCATATCTGAATAAAGACATTTAAGAATGAATAATATGGATACATATGAAATCAACACATTGATACAAATGTTTCAAGGGTCATTCTAGGTCAACACCCAAATAGAACATCTAATACATCCCATGTCGAGGACCGAAGGGCTTCACTGATCCCCACGATCTTGAAAATTTTTGGTGGGTATCAATAAATATTATTTGAAATATATTTACAAATATTATTAAAACAAATATAGAAAATATAGAATATAGAGAAAATAGTTACGATTTCAAAAAAAATATTTACATAATAAGATACAAAAAGAATAAATAGAGTCATTTTCCAAAAAAACTGAAAAATAATGAAATAAAAGAAAAATAAATATGCATTTGGGTGCTATATTGCCCAATATGAGATCATGTCCCCACAATCATACACATCCTAGAAACAAGAATACCTTTTTCCACTATGGTGGTCTATTCCATTACCTATATTCGATAACTCTTGATCGACATATAGACATTGGTATTTATATAGTGTGATTAAATAAGCCTTGTAGTATACCATAATTTAATTCAAACTAATTAAGTGTAATATAAATCCATTATATCATTAAATAAATTGAATGGAATGAATTATATATTAATAATTTATTTAAAAACCTTAAAATTCACACCCATTAAATAGTTCAAAAAACATTCTAAATAAAAAAATTTCCAATGAACATTTAATAGAACGATTTTATTTACATAGATCACAAACAACTAAAAACCATTTAAAAAATTTAAAATAATTAAATGAAGGATAAATTCCCATTTCTCATAGATAAGTTATGTGGACTCTATATATTACGATACATTTTTCTAGTATTGATGTAATCCTCACACAATCTCATTTTTCAATGTCAAACTAGTGTAGAAATTTCCATCGAAAAATGTATCTGTTGGTATGATTCCACCCCAATAAGTTTATCCAATCCTCATGCATTGTTCAATTACTGTAGTAATTATTTTTCCATTCTATAAAAAATAATCCATTCTTATAAAGATTCTCCAAATTATATCCCCTTATTATGTGCAAAATTTTTCCATGTTAAATAATACACACTTTATGGTATTAATTTTTTATGTAAATTCCATTCAAGATTTATAATTTCTAAAATAGGGTTATTATAATATTAAAATTCATACACATTTAATTCTTATAAATCATTTACATGATAATTTAAGGTTACACTAAAACTAAAAATTCATTTTCAAATTATGTTATAAAATATATATATATATATATATATGTGTGTGTGTGTGTGTGTGTATTAAGACAAACAACATCATCAAATTTGATGAATAATAAATAATACCATTATGTAACATAGAAAAAAAATTAAAATAGAAAATCATGTGTAGTATATTAAAAGAAGTATTTATATGAAACAACCAACCACAAAACACCTAAAATTCCATAAACTTAATTGTATCCAAAATATATGAATACTATAGGGATATAAGAAATGATGAGAAAAACAAATCCATGAATTTAACAATAAAAAATATAGAATTATTCTATTTATAGAATAGTATAAATAAGAATAATGTATTACTAGAAGTATAATATAACAGAACACCGAATATATTATCAAAAATATCATGAATACTTGATGGATTTTGGAAATGATGAGAGAATAAAATACATGAATTTACTAATAAAAATATATAATTCATCGATTTCTAGAACACTAATAACATGAATAATGTTGTACTAGGATTATTTTATAAGGGAACACAAAATGGTAATATGATCTAGAAAAAAATATGTAATTCTATAAAGAACCCAATTAAATTTCTATTAGTTATTTGTAAAAACCATAACATCAGCGAAAACATCTAAAAAATTATATTATCTTATTGAAAAAATATGTAACATAATGGATAATGATGAAAAAATGAGGAAAATATATGTACAATGATCTTCAAATGTCAAATTCCAATAATATTTTATATTCAATATCTTACAAGGATTGCATCTTATACATCACCAAGAGAACCACTATTATTAAGATCTAAGGTTATGGGAGGACACATGAACTCAAAGACAAAAATATCATATTTTAAAGTCATTCATTATATTTATTAGTTAATGACACAAAATTTATCCTCATTGTTCTTAATATTGTATGAAAACTCTACTACACTTTTTTTGTTACTAGAGAATATTTGTAGTTTGGTTTCATAGTTTGACAAATCATGGACTTACCATATGAATCACATTCATCTAATATTA
The DNA here is from genome assembly GCA_963277665.1 of Viscum album. Classification (NCBI taxonomy): domain Eukaryota; kingdom Viridiplantae; phylum Streptophyta; class Magnoliopsida; order Santalales; family Viscaceae; genus Viscum; species Viscum album. The sequence goes on from OY728142.1 coordinate 457,536,008, forward strand.
CAATGTTTAAATAGAAGGCTATATTAATTGTCTTAGACATGTTTCCTCCTTGTTGTACTAAAAAACACTCACAGTTACCTAGGATCATCATATATTTTCCCTAATCATACAGTTTCATATTAAACACCAAAAAACAGTAAATACCACCCATAAAAAACTAAACATTATAAAAAACAATTTGTTTAGAAACAATATTTTATGAAATTGAATGGTAAATTAATTTGTGAATATCCATGAACGAAGACATAATAATAATGGTTCATTACAATAAAAGGTTCAAATAAAAAAAACTATTATCTTAAGTTGATAAATTTCATTCTTTCTTTATTTAATAATAAATATCTCCCATGAATCATGCAATGCATCATACCACACAATGGGAATATATCATCGTATTTTCACTCAATACATAGAATAATTATATTCATTATATAAATTAATAATAATATCATCTCTATTAAACAATAAATATATAATTATATAATAAAATCAAATGTCATATGAAAATATTTTTAATTTCTAATAATCGATATTTTGTCATAACCAAATCACATAGAGATTACCAATGGAATCAAACATGATAATATGTCTCAATATATCATGATACTATTACCCAATATTGATATTATGATATGCTTCCAATGAGATGATCTCATATAACTATAAAATATGAATTTAATAATACTAATATATAATAATTTCATACACAAAAAAAACATTTTAATTAATTAATATTCATAAAATAACATAATAATTCATTCCAAAATCATATATACCCTTGGAAACGTAGATATAATATGAACTAGTTCATAAGTGAACGAAATCATATCTCACTATATTCTTTATAACATTCACCCTTATAATAAATATCATATATAATACATTCCTAAATAACATAGGGAATGGAAATATAATAAAGGGTATGCTATAGTGGTCAATAATTTTATAGAATTGAGATATCAATGATCACATAAAACCATAACATAAGAACCGTTTTATGATAATATGATCATAACATTTGAAAGAAATAACCAATATATCATGGATAAAATAATTATTCATGAAATAAAGATCGGTAGTTTATAAGACAGTTACCATAAAGGTGTAAAAGGCCGTGATCCATAATAAAACAAAATTGGCACACTAAATATGGTTTTGGAACACACATAAGAATAAAAATTAATTTCCCTAGTAATAAATTCATATGTCTAATACTATCATATCAGATTGTTTTCATTCCCCAAACCACCATAGTAGTCGGGGTTCACTGCAAAGTCCATCATAGTGGAAAGAGTCTTTTACTGCACTATGTTGACTCCCCATTCATGTCTTTTTAATATCGTGAGATATCTATCATTTACCAATTCTTAATAAGACTATACAATTATGGTTCGAAATGCCAGTTATTTAAAACCATTTATATGTGTGTAATATGATCATAAAATAGTCATCATATCATTCTAACACCAACTGTGTAATAAAACCAAATTTCCTAAAAATATTTTCATCATAATCATAAAACATATAGTTAATGAACAAGGATGGAATTTTTTATCACAACCAATGTTATGATTTATTAATGGCCTAGAAAAGAACATTAGATAATAAAATTTGTTTGAAATGATATCTTTGATAATTTATTGAGGAAAATACAATTTTTTTTAAATTAAGGTTACTTATCTAAATATTAATAATTTCCCAAATATTAAATAAAACATAGTATTTGAAAATATCCTTTGAAACATTTAAGGTAATCATTAAATAATTGATTAATCATGATAATGAGAAATTATTATATTATCATATACATTAAGAGAAATAAATATTTATAAGTTTTTGTAAATATTTAAAATTACCACATTAAAAAATGGGAAATATGATTCATTTTAAACAATTTTTTAAAAATTATTAAATGAGAAAATTGACATTAAGAATCATTGTATAATCAAAATAACGTTTTTAAAAAACATGTACGTGAATATGAAATAATTATTAAATAATATTTATGAAAATATTGTTTTCACCTATTTATATTATACCATATTTTATTTAAATTAAACATTTATAAATTATTTATTACCAAATTTTTATTAAAATAAATTTTTCATATGATAACTACTTTGTTTTTCATATGTATTGGGATTAACATTTTATGTCCTTGAAAATTTTTCATGATTACATAATCTTAAGAAAAATAATTTGCTAGAAATGTCAAATATTTCGAATATATATATATATTTACTATCATCATTAAATGTTAGAGATAAAAAAGAAAATTAAACAGTTCATGGAGACAACTCGCCATACGTACAAATGAATGATGTCTTCATTTTTTAATAGATAGAATGAAAGTATGTAAAATTATTATTCAGATTAAAAAATTATTATTTTAAAATAAAAATAATATAAACTAATAAATTTCATCCTTATTACCATCAATGTAAAATGGAAATGAAAATCGAATCGCATCGCTTTATGGAGGTGGTAGCCCACATGTTTGCAAGAGTGATGTTATCATCTTCCATTGAATTGGAAGGTAATATTGTAAAACTAATATTATAATAATATAAGTATGGTTATTTTAAAAATATATTTTCAATTTTTATATATTAGAAAATTGATTATATATATTCACTATATTAGGTTATTGAAAATCAATTATATCGATGGGAGAGGTATTAGCCCTTAATAGATATGATCAATAGTTCTGTTTCCTAAGTTATAGAATAATATATCGATATATGTTATTTCATTAACATAATAAAATATAATTATTTTAAATGTAATGGTTTTATTATTTTGGTATGGTTTGAGGATATTTGGATGAGTTAGAGGAATAAATAAAATCAATACACATGTTTAAGAACTATACCACTTCGTTGGAGAACATATTTAGTGTTATTACTAAATCCATACAAGGATAGTTTTTTGGTTCGAAAAATATAATCTATATCCTCAAAAGGGTTTTACTTAATGGGTGTGGTTTTTTTGTTTTCTAAACTAATGGATCATTACATGTGTAATGGATTTGATAAGAGATGAGTGTGGTGTCCATTTATATGTGGGGGAGTATACAAAATTCCAATTTTGCATGAAACCCCATATGTAACATATAATATAATATTTTCCTTAACAGAACACTAATAACCATTATAAATCATGGTCAATTATAAAACTAAATATTCAATCCATAATGACACACATATTATTTTAGTGCATCTAATCCACAACCAGACACACCCTAGAAATCTTACCTTGAGATCTCAAATTCTGGCACGTCTCTAATCAGTCAAAAAAAATACATTCCTAATTATGTATAATGTTAAAATCACTTGTGAAAAATTCATATAGAGGGATAAGGTGGATACATTAATATAAAATTTCATGCTTGATTTTTATCATTTAATGGAAGGTTAATTTAACTTATTTTAACATCTGATAATATAGGAATGGGATCTGGATTTTTCTCATCTATATATATCTTTTAGTGAATGATAAATACATAAATTGAGTAAAATACACTATTATTTCAGGGGTAAATATTTTTATGATTTTCAAATCTCTAAATCAAAAGAATTATCTTCACACAAGATAAGAATTGACCTTGGATTTTTTTTAGTTTCAATGATACATTTGTTTAAGTTTATTCTTCTTCTCAATTGTGAACATATATTAGAAAGGATGACAGTATTCTACAATATAAGGTTTTATCTAATGAAAATAAATCCAAAAATGGTTATTTTTTGAGATATAACCGATTAAATATAAGTATTATGAATTTTATTGCATATAACAAATTATGACAGGTATGAATCGTTGAATATTGAGTACGTTCATAATGATCTCAAATTGTAGGATATTTTTATATATAAGAAGAAGATTATGATTTATTGATTCACTAATTATAGTTTTTGTTGTTAAATTCCATCATTATATAAATATATGGGGCTTAATTAAATAAATTTTTTTATGAATTTATTATGTATCAATTAATTATTATGAAAAATTAATATGGAAATCAGAATTTCAGGATTAATAGATATATTAGTAAGGAAAAGAATATAACTACCTAAAATTATGTATAAATTAAATATTGTTGGGATGATGCTTCATCATAATTGGAGTTCATTATTATCATCAAGTCAAAAGGTATCTTCATGGTAATATTTTTTAGAAAAAATATGTATAGAAGAAATTATTAGATAATTCTACAATATTTCAATGGAATCGTTCAAATAAGAAAAAAACATGTTTTTAGTTGGATTTATCATGACCATGCCATATGGGGTACGTAGTAAATTATAGAATACTTCTAGACCCTCTTTAAACAATCTCGAACATAAATATTGAATATTTAATTATTTCTGATTATTAATGTATTCTTCGTCTAATTGAAATAATTTTATGGGGAATATTAAAGGCCCTTATGAAATTTTAATTTCATTAAATCTTGTATAAACATATTATATTATGTCATTACTCCCCCACAAGGGAGTATATTATGTAATTTTCCATTATTTAAAAAATAAACAAATAATACATATATATTAATATATTAAATTATCTATAAAAATTATATATAAATGTTTAAATTGGCATAAAAATAAATTATTATTTAGAAAAAATTATTAATAAAAACTTATGTTTAATGGATTTCATATATACATGATAAAAACCCCAATGATATATTATCAAACTACTAATTCAAAGTTGTTGTATTATACTGAGTGATGGATGAAGAAGAAGTATTGAAGTCATGTATTGAAAAAAATAACATTTCTATGTGATATAAGTAAAATCACATATAGATTTATCATTTCTCATGGATATAAGGATTTTTTTAGAAATGATGGTACATTACCCCATATTATAATTAATGGTTTTAAATAGAAATTCATGGGAAAATAATTTGATCTATGATCATCTCTTATTCATATTTTCAAAATTTGGTATCTAGAAGCATCATTAAAATTTATATTCATGTGGGATCATTAAAAAATTGTTCATTTCCATAGAACCATGATACATTGTATAAAACAATGATATTATCTTTTTCCCCATATAATATAGTGATTTATATACTATTCTCAATCTAACCATGTTTAAAATAACAACCATTTCATTGAATTTGTAGCTGTAAATTTCACTTTAGTTTGAACATGATGTTTTTAACTCCTCACCATGACATCGTTTTAATATAATATTGATTTATTTATTTATTTATAACATATTCAAAACTAAAAATATGCAACTACTTTTAACATGTTGTTTAAAAATTCAATAAAATGTTTTCATTTAGAACAGAAGAACCAAAATCATAAGAATAGATACATATTATAATATCAATATGATACCTAGATACGGATAAATTTATAGTGAATGATAATTTTTGTTAATAAAATCCTTCCCAATGTTTAAATAAAACAAATATATTCACATAGTATATTTTAACTCTAAATGGGTTAAAAAATTATTATTCTATATGTAACATCTATTACATTTTTTTAACATCCGTATGATAATATAGTCTCATGAAGGTAAATTTCATACACGTATAACATAATTAAATTAATCATTTCCATTAGATTGCCTAAAAATTTGATCCTTAAATAATGTATAATGTTGAAACAACAAAAAAAAATTATTATAAGACAAAATAATATATCATACATTGGTTTATTTCATTATACCAATAATACATAATACTTTTAATCATCAGACATATATTTTTTTCACAATTTACTGAGTTATAACCATTAATTTATTATATGAACATGAAAATTGTTAAAATCAAAAGATAACATAATACACAATTAAGGTGATTTAAATCATCTAGATGTATGAGTGAAATCATCTTCATGTTAATTTTCTTCAAAAATAGGATGTAATCCAATATTAATTGAAATTTAATATTTTGTATTTTTTAAATAACATTAAAATGGAGTTTAAAATAAAAAAATTATCTCTAATATCATAAAAAATTTATAAAATTTAAAATATAACAAAAATATAATAACTCTATACTTCATTGAAAATAAATATAATCTTACATTATTGAGGGAAAAATTTATCAAAAAGTTATTGTAGTGTATTAGAGTGTGGGACAATCATATAGTTAAAAAAATAAAATTCTTAAAGAAATTATGTAAAAAAAGTGATTTCCATTATATTTTATTGGGTAATAATAAAATTTGATTGTGTATATGAGAAATATGGATGTATGGGCACAGATTATTTAAATGGTTATAGTATTATATTTCCCCTAGAGATATTTTGGTGTAACACTAGAGACCAAATACGTTGTGTCACCATGAAATTTTCACCAGATAATGTCATGGGAAGTGGTAAATCATCTTTACGAACATAATTTCTATTAAAATTTTACTATAAATCAACATTGATTATAGTACAGTTATTAAAATTACACTTTTAGTGGTAAAAAATATCATTATTTACATGATTAAAATTTGAACAAAATATTGAGTATGGATTCTACAGTGCATCATATTTAGTTGAAAGATTCCCCTATCCTTATATACTTATTGTGTTATTATATATCTATTCCATTAAAAATTAAAAATGTGTTTATTAATGATTAATTTGAAATTAAATTCATATTTAATCAATGAAATGATTATACATATCATTCTATATTCTAGAAAATAATTTTTTGTCTTAAAGGATCATAGTTCTCTATTGTTTTTTATGAGGAATTTCCATATTCTAGTAAAAAATGGGAAATCAATCTTCAAAGTAATATTAAATTAATCTTTTTATATGTGACTTTAATCCTGTAGTAGGATTGAATTTACTTTTAATCTTGTAATTTTATATATAAATAATAATTTTATTTAGTTGAATTATATTTATTTATAAGAAGATCTGTTTAAAAATGAATTTATTTAAAATATTGGTTTTCAGTGTGATCATTTTTAAACATCTAATATATTTATTTTAAACTATTCTCAAAATTTTGGTGTTAAAATAAATTGTTCCTTTAAAATTGGAACATTAGTTGGTATATATTTTAATTAATAAATTAGAAATTAAAATATATTTATTTGTAAAATAATGGGTGTTGGAGTATTATTTTTTACAAAACAAATGTTGTTAACACTATTTTTAACATTTGAATTTATGAATCATTATATAAATTATGATTATAAAAATGTATTTTTATATTAATTTGATAATTAAATAAATAATTTATTTAATTTTAATGGCACATATTAAATTAGATCATCATATAACATCTTTTGATTATGATATGGGTTATATTTTTATAAACATGATATCTACAAGTGTTATATTAGAATTTTATAATTGGATTTATCCAGTTACTAATTAATTATAGAGATATATATGTTATTCATTATATACATGTTATCCAATAAAATTGAAGGGGTATTTAGGTCATCAATGTTGTGACAAGGATTAATTGTAGACCCAGATTATATGTTATAATCTTGACTGTGATTTTATTAACTATGTTATGGCATGGACATGATATTATAAAATATTTCACATTTAAATTCATATTTACTTGATAATTGGTGATAAATGTATGATTGAGAATCATACTTGTCAGCCTAAGAACATGATAACGTATTAAATCATTTTTATATTTTTTATATCCATTAAATAGTGTAATTCACATTTACTCAAGATAAAATTTATTTATGGATATATATTATCTTCCAATTGTCTTCACCGTTCTAGAATATAATCACACACAATTTTTATTGCTATCACGCATATGGGTTTGTAATGTCTCATAACTTAGGTGACATATAAATTTCTATGTTAGACTACTAATTAATTTTTACGCATCTCATGTACGTGTTAACCATATGATAAAATATTATTGGTGATCCCATCATTCTTGTTTTAGTAGAAAATGAATTATATATATTATGTTTTATATATTATATTAATCTATGAATTTAGATTTATAAATGAATACATTTATATCCTGAATTAACAATCATTTTTTAAAAATCATTATTTATATTTATTTCAAATATTTCAATATTACATATTAACTATTACTATTGTATACTATTTATACTTAGGTTTGTGGGAAACCCATTAAGCACTGATTATATTATAATATTATTGATAAAAACATCGTCTAGTGAAAAGGGAACATGGTTGACGGAATTTTTAATTTATATGAGATACTAGATCACGTCAAAGAAATCTATTAAAAATCATGAAAAAGATTTAATTTTATTTTTCATAATTATTTAGCATCCTTATATAATTTATATATAGGTTTTTAACATGAAATGTACTCAATAAATATAATTTTGGAAGAATACCTATAGTTCAGTCACATGTTTACTCGGGTGGTAGATATTTTAAAAAAAAAATTTATTTTTTGAATATGTATATGGGTATTAAATATCCTTTAAGTTTTATATAAATTTTCATTTTCACATTACATATTGGTTGAGTATGTTTTGATTTTATACATCACTCATTTTGAAATATAATGAAACCTAAAATTATCATTCTGAATTATTTATGTGGATAGTGGATTTAAATTAAATAATTTGGCTCAAAATATAAAATTATTGATGGCATAATTTTAAAAAATGTAATAATGGTATAATTGTTAGTTTGTTATTAAATATAGGAAAATTCACTCACCACCAAATCCTAGGTCAATTATAATGGCATAAGGAATTTATTATATCCTTCTAGGGGTCAATCCATTGTCCTCCTTACACACAACTAAATATGATATTCTACTCCATATTTTTTGTTATCTTCCCAATTTATAATCTTATTGGTCCCTATAGGATCAACACATAAACATATTTAAATCTATATCATAATTCAATATTTGACTGTCTAGTTTATTCTTTTTGGGATCTAAAAACTCCAATTATGATATATTCAATTACTTATGAGAATATTTTAATCATGAATCTCCAAATAACTATCATAGTTATTTTAAAATATTCAATGAAAAAATTACTCTACAAAACAATTCAACGTAATTATGTTTCGTTATAATGTCGCACATCCAAATATATCCAAGTTTACTAATTATCATATATAATCTACTTTTTAACCTAATATATTAGTGATTAAATATCAAAAATTATTCTTCCTTATTCTTCTTTATATCAATTTTTATCTTTTGATAATTGAAAAAATATTGACATTTTAAATCAGACCTTCGTGATTATATTAATCAACAACAAATAGATCCACTTCACATCATGTATTAAATGAATACCATGTTGTTGACCCCATTCCTTATTATTCTATTTTAAATCTTATAAATCTATTATTATTTATTCTATTATTCAAATTTCTCTTTATAATGTTACAATTTTTATTATTCATACATTCATCTTCTCTTTTCTATTTTGAAATTTGATATTCAAATTCAAATACATTATATTCATAAATATAAATTTATTGAAATTATAACTAATCCCCTTGATAATATTTATTCAAATCAACATGGTTGATCAACATTTAGTCTTATGCTGTTTAAATTATAATGTAAAAATAATTATAGCTATTATAACTAATCAAATTTTAATATAACATCTATTGTCTCAAAATCTATTTTGTGTTTTGTACATTAAGCAAGTGTTTTAGCCACCATATCTGATAAAACATGGTTTGGTGATATAGTTACCTAATATGAAACATATATATGAATAAGATCCATTAAAAAGTATAACTTCATTGTTTCCTTCAAATTATCATTTCAACTCAAGAAAACATGATTTGTAAAACACCTCCCTCTGATTCACAGTGATTGTTTCAGAACTTACCCGAAAATCTTCACATGATTCAATTATAGAAACACTGATTCTAACATACATACATATTAGTCTCAAATTATGTATAATCATTCATATGTTATTGAAATATATTTTTTACATATATTTCACTATAATAAATTTTAACGTGTTATTATTCATCACTAACTCTATATTCAACTATGTGGAAAAAATATGCTCTTCATTTAATTCAATCCATTGAAAACCATGATCACAAATAGTCCTAGTAAAATTTATTTTATTTCATTATGTAACAATAATGGACGATTAAAACAATTATCTCACTATATTGAAATTACATAAAAAATGACCACAACATATGAATGTTAGAGTTAGTTCCATAGAACCAAAAAATAGTCTAAATTTGTCTACATTAATATTAATTTTAATTAACATATTATCACATGATGTGTTTTACTCTACATAAATATATTTTTATAATGATATTATAGTATATGTTTTAAAAAAATTATATAATTTATCTTATATATTGATAATCATAAAGTGTTATTAAATATAATTAAATAAAACGATATATAGTTCATATTATATTAATATAGTAAGACATATATTTATATTAACTATTATGTTCATGGGACAAAAAAATATTTGAGACTTATTATCATTAAGTTCACAAGTAGTAATATAAAATATTGGAGTTTATGGGGATAAGAATGAAAGTGAAAATGCCACTTGTTTCATGTCACACCAACAATTAATTTTCATATATCAATGTTTCATTTATTAATATGTATTTCATATTTTACATTACATCAGGTTTTCGGGAATAATTATGGTTTTGGTTGTATGATAGGTGTATAGATTTCATTAACGACCAATCATTCAATAGCCTTGGTCATCACTCAAGGGACAATATGTTCCACATGTCTGCATTATTAAGTTATAGACTCATCACACTGTGATATAGGTCATTAAATTATGGTATTCTCATGGAAAATGATACGCTTTTCCATTTATATTTTTTACTACATGTCAATGTTGACCACATTCTGAGATTATCTATGTTGACATTTTATTATATGCAATTACCAAAATTAATTTGCTAATATAAATCTCCAATAGGGCCTTATTATCTTCCATTACATGTGATACATTCCATGGGATCCCTATTATTTCATCCATATATTTATTTCATATATTAAGGTCCATTTTATTTCATTTAATGTAGACTCTTCGTGGATATTGCCATTTTGTAATCCTCTTGTCTTTAATTTCTAGTTTATAATTTCTCTTCCAAAACAATGACTTTCGTAGTGACCTAGGCTTCTTTTTCAGACAATATCTAGTTGATAGTTATTATATCATTAACTTTCTCGTAATTATTTTTAGTTCATTGAAATAGTTAATGTAGATTATACTCTTGCTATTGAAGGTGGTGTTTTTATGTTTTTCCATGAATTTTCAATCTCATTACACACCATTAATTTATTATTTTTATAAATAATTTTCATTTTAATATTTTTTAACAATAGGGAGTCATTATATAAATGATAGTAATTTATGTAATCAAATATTGATTTAAAATGGCGTTTTCCTTGGAATTCAACAATTTTATTTCCATATTATGTGAAAATATATACATGATGTTTGACAAAATATCGAGAGTGGTATTCCCATGGTTTTATTTTTTAAGTGAATATTTAGTCATTTAAATGATTTAAATTTAAATAATTTTTTATTTTGATATTCCATTAACTTGTTATTTATCTATTTTATTACTTTTTTATGAATATAAATTATAAATTATTATGTTATTAATTTGAGACATATTTTTATGATCATTGAGGTGTCATGATTTTATGTTTCTCCGATGTATATATTTTATGGAGGATATTATGAACAAAATAATTATATTAAATTATAATATAATAAATTAACTTGGAAAATAGTTTTCAAGATGATTTCCATGTATATTATAAGTGTTAGTTGTATATTATTATTTTGATGCCTTTTTTGTATTTATGAAATTCTGTTTTAAATTTTTATAAATATTTTGACACTCAAGGCCTTGTTGGAAACTTAAAAAAAATTTCTCCTGAATTGAGATACACCCTCAGTGGATGCATAAAGTTATCATGAAAAAATTAATCATTATAATTAATGTGATTATTATGTTTTTTGTGAAATAAAAAAGTCTATCACATATAACATGTGTAATAATATGCGATAGTAAGTGTTTACTATGATTTGTTGATTATAATTAATATTGATAAATCTTTTCCAACCACTTATTATCATCATCAAGGGGATCCTAATTTATATAGTGAGATGAAGGAGATGGTTTTTTGGCTAGTCGTTATGATACTAACTGGTATCGTCTAGTATCAAACTTGTTATTTCTATAAGAGTTCCCCGAGTGCGGATAGTAAGAACACCTAGAAATTTATCATATTTTAATGCATTGATAGTCATCATATCATTATAACACAAACTGTGGAATAAAAACAAATTTCATAAAAATATTTTCATCATAATCATAAAATATATAGTTAATGAACAAGGATGGAATTTTTTATCACAACCAATGTTATGATTTATTAATGGCCTAGAAAAGAACATTAGATAATATAATTTGTTTGAAATGATATCTTTGATACTTTATTGAGGAAAATACAATTTTTTTAAATTAAGGTTACTTATCTAAATATTAAAAATTTCCCAAATATTAAATAAAACATATTATTTGAAAATATCCTTTGAAACATTTAAGGGAATCATTAAATAATTGATTGACCATGATAATGATAATTTATTATATTATCATATACATTAAGAGAAATAAATATTTATAAGTTTTTGTAAATATTTAAAATTACCACATAAAAAATTGGGAAATATGATTCATTTTAAACAATTTTTTAAAAATAATTAAATGAGAAAATTGACATTAAGAATCATTGTATAAAAAAATAACGTTTTTAAAAAACATGTACGTGAATATGAAATAATTATTAAATAATATTTATGAAAATATTATTTTCACCTATTTATATTATACCATATTTTATTTAAATTTAACATTTTTAAATTATTTATTACCAAATTTTTATTAAAATAAATTTTTCATATGATAACTACTTTGTTTTTCATATGTATTGGGCTTAACATTTTATGTCCTTGAGAATTTTTCATGATTACATAATCTTAAGAAAAATAATTTGCTAGAAATGTCAAATATTTCGAATATATATATATATTTACTATCATCATTAAATATTAGATATAAAAAAGAAAATTAAACAGTTCATGGAGACAACTCGCCATACGTACAAATGAATGATGTCTTCATTTTTTAATAGATAGAATGAAAGAATGGAAAATTATTATTCAGATTAAAAAATTATTATTTTACAATAAAAATAATATAAACTAATAAATTTCATCCTTATTACCATCAATGTAAAATGGAAATGAAAATCTAATCGCATCTCTTTATGGAGGTGGTAGCCCACATGTTTGCAAGAGTGATGTTATCATATTCCATTGAATTGGAAGGTAATAATGTAAAACTAATATTATAATAATATAAGTACGGTTATTTTAAAAATATATTTTCTATTTTTATATATTAAAACAATGATTATATATATTCACTATATTAGGTTATTGAAAATCAATTATATCGATGGGCGAGGTATTAGCCCTTAATAGATATTATCAATAGTTCTGTTTCCTAAGTTATAGAATAATATATCGATATATGTTATTTCATTAACATAATGAAATATAATTATTTTAAATGTAATGGTTTAATTATTTTGGTATGGTTTGAGGATATTTGGATGAGTTAGAGGAATAAATAAAATCAATACACATGTTTAAGAACTATACCACTTCGTTGGAGAACATATTTAGTGTTATTACTAAATCCATACAAGGATAGTTTTTTGGTTCGAAAAATATAATCTATATACTCAAAAGGGTTTTACTTAATGGGTGTGGTTTTTTTGTTTTTTAAACTAATGGATCATTACATGTGTAATGGATTTGATAAGAGATGAGTGTGGTGTCGATTTATATGTGGGGGAGTATACACAATTCCAATTTTTCATGAAACCCCATATGTAACATATAATATAATATTTTCCTTAACAGAACACTAATAACCATTATAAATCATGGTCAATTATAAAACTAAATATTCTATCCATAATGAGACACATATTATTTTAGTGCATCTAATCCACAACCAGACACACCCTAGAAATCTTACCTTGAGATCTCAAATTCTAGCACGTCTCTAATCAATCAAAAAAAATACATTCCTAATTATGTATAATGTTAAAATCACTTGTGAAAAATTCATATAGAGGGATAAGGTGGATACATTAATATAAAATTTCATGCTTGATTTTTATCTTTTAATGGAAGGTAAATTTAACTTATTTTAACATCTTATAATATAGGAATGGGATCTGGATTTTGCTCATCTATATATATCTTTTAGTGAATGATAAATACATAAATTGAGTAAAATACACTATTATTTCAGGGGTAAATATTTTTATGATTTTCAACTCTCTAAATCAAAAGAATTATCTTCACACAAGATAAGAATTGACCTTGGATTTTTTTTTAGTTTCAATGATACATTTGTTTAAGTTTATTCTTCTTCTCAATTGTGAACATATATTAGAAAGGATGACATTATTCTACAATATAAGGTTTTATCTAATGAAGATAAATCCAAAAATGGTTATTTTTGAGATATAACCGATTAAATATAAGTATTATGAATTTTTTTGCATATAAAAAATTATGACAGGTATGAATAGTTGAATATTGAGTACGTTCATAATGATCTCAAATTGTGGGATATTTTTATATATAAGAAGAAGATTATGATTTATTGATTCACTAATTATAGTTTTTGTTGTTAAATTCCATCATTATATAAATATATGGGGCTTAATTAAATAAATTTTTTTTATGAATTTATTTTGTATCAATTAATTATTATGAAAAATTAATATGGAAATCAGAATTTCAGGATTAATAGATATATTAGTAAGGAAAAGAATATAACTACCTAAAATTATGTATAAATTAAATATTGTTGGGATGATGCTTCATCATAATTGGATTTCATTATTATCATCAAGTCAAAAGGTATCTTCATGGTAATATTTTTTAGAAAAAATATGTATAGAAGAAATTATTAGATAATTCTATAATATTTCAATGGAATCATTCAAATAAGAAAAAAACATGTTTTTAGTTGGATTTATCATGTCCATGCCATATAGGGTACGTAGTAAATTATAGAATACTTCTAGACCCTCTTTAAACAATCTCGAACATAAATATTGAATATTTAATTATTTCTGATTATTAATGTATTCTTCGTCTAATTGAAATAATTTAATAGGGAATATTAAAGGCCCTTATGAAATTTTAATTTCATTAAATCTTGTATAAACACATTATATTATGTTATTACTCCCCCACAAGGGAGTATATTATGTAATTTTCCATTATTTAAAAAATAAACAAATAATACATATATATTAATATATTAAATTATCTATAAAAATTATATATAAATGTTTAAATTGACATAAAAATAAATTATTATTTAGAAAAAATTATTAATAAAAACTTATGTTTAATGGATTTCATATATACATGATAAAAACCCCAATGATATATTATCAAACTAGTAATTCAAAGTTGTTGTATTATACTGAGTAAGGGGTGAAGAAGAAGTATTGAAGTCATGTATTGAAAAAAATAACATTTCTATGTGATATAATTAAAATCACATATAGATTTATCATTTCTCATGGATATAAGGAATTTTTTAGAAATGATGGTACATTACCCCATATTATAATTAATGGTTTTAAATAGAAATTCATGGGAAAATAATTTGATCTATGATCATCTCTTATTCATATTTTCAAAATTTGGTATCTAGAAGCATAATTAAAATTTATATTCATGTGGGATCTTTAAAAATTTTTTATTTCCATAGAACCATGATACATTGTATAAAACAGTGATATTATCTTTTTCCCCATATAATATACTGATTTATATATTATTCTCAGTCTAACCATGTTTAAAATAACAACCATTTCATTGAATTTGTAGTTGTAAATTTCACTTTAGTTTGAACATGATGTTTTTAACTCCTCACCATGACATCATTTTAATATTATATTGATTTTTTATTTATTTATAACATATTCAAAACTAAAAATATGCAACTACTTTTAACATGTTGTTTAAAAATTCAATAAAATGTTTTCTTTTAGAATAGTAGATCCAAAATCATAAGAATAGATATCATATTATAATATCAATATGATACCTAGATACGGATAAATTTATAGTGAATGTTAATTTTTGTTAATAAAATCCTTCCCAATGTTTAAATAAAACAAATATATTCACATAGTATATTTTAACTCTAAATGGGTTAAAAAAATATTATTCTATATGTAACATCTATTACATTTTTTTAACATCCGTATGATAATATAGTCTCATGAAGGTAAATTTAATACACGTATAACATAATTAAATTAATCATTTCCATTAGATTGCCTAAAAATTTGATCCTTAAATAATGTATAATGTTGAAACAAAAAAAAAATTATTATAAGACAAAATAATATATCATACATTGGTTTATTTCATTATACTAATAATACATAATACTTTTAATCATCAGACATATATTTTTTTAACAATTTACTGAGTTATAACCATTAATTTATTATATGAACATGAAAATTGTTAAAATCAAAAGATAACATAAAACAAAATTAAGGTGATTTAAATCATCTAGATGTATGAGTGAAATCATCTTCATGTTAATTTTCATCAAAAATAGGATGTAATCCAATATTAATTGAAATTTAATATTTTGTATTTTTTAAATAACATTAAAATGGAGTTAAAAATAAAAAAAATCATCTCTAATATCATAAAAAATTTATAAAATTTAAAATATAACGAAAATATAATAACTCTATACTTCATTGAAAATAAATATAATCTTACATTATTGAGGGAAAAAATTATCAAAAAGTTATTATAGTGTATTAGAGTGTGGGACTATCATATAGTTAAAAAAATAAAATTCTTAAAGAAATTATGTAAAAAAAGTGATTTCCATTATATTTTATTGGGTAATAATATAATTTGATTATGTATATGAGAAATATGGATGTATGGGCACAAATAATTTAAATGGTTATAGTATTATATTTCCCCTAGAGATATTTTGGTGGAACACTAGAGACCAAATACGTTGTGTCGCCGTGAAATTTTTACCAGATAATGTCATGGGAAGTGGTAAATCATCTTTAGGAACATAATGTCTATTAAAATTTTACTATAAATCAACATTGATTATAGTACAGTTATTAAAATTACACTTTTAGTGGTAAAAAATATCATTATTTACATGATTAAAATTTGAACAAAATATTGAGTATGGATTCTACAGTGCATCATATTTTGTTGAAAGATTCCCCTTTCCCTATATATCTATTGTGTTATTATATATCTATTCCATTAAAAATTAAAAATGTGTTTATTAATGATTAATTTGAAATTAAATTCATATTTAATCAATGAAATGATTATACATATCATTCTATATTCTAGAAAATAATATTTTGTCTTATATGATCATAGTTCTCTATTGTTTTTTATAAGGAATTTCCATATTCTAGTAAAAAATGGGAAATCAATCTTCAAAGTAATATTAAATTTAACTTTTTATATGTGACTTTAATCCTGTAGTAGGATTGAATTTACTTTTAATCTTGTAATTTTATATATAAATAATAATTTTATTTAGTTAAATTATATTAATTTATAAGAAGATCTGTTTAAAAATAAATTTATTTAAAAGATTAGTTTTCAGTGTGATAATTTTTAAACATCTAATATATTTATTTTAAACTATTCTCATCATTTTGGTGTTAAAATAAATTTTTCCTTTAAAATTGGAACATTAGTTGGTATATATTTTAATTAATAAATTAGAAATTAAAATATATTTATTTGTAAAATAATGGGTGTTGGAGTATTCTTTTTTACAAAACAAATGTTGTTAACACTATTTTTAACATTTTAATTTATGAATCATTATATAAATTATGATTATAAAAATGTATTTTTATATTAATTTGATAATTAAATAAATAATTTATTTAATTTTAAGGGCACATATTAAATTAGATCATCATATAACATCTTTTGATTATGATATGGGTTATATTTTTATAAACATGATATCTACAAGTGTTATATTAGAATTTTTTAATTGGATTTATCCAGTTACTAATTAATTCTAGAGATATATATGTTATTCATTATATACATATTATCCAATAAAATTGAAGGGGTATTTAGGTCATCAATGTTGTGACAAGGATTAATTGTAGACCCAGATTATATGTTATAATCTCGACTGTGATTTTATTAACTATGTTATGGCATGGACATGATATTATAAAATATTCCACATTTAAATTCATATTTACTTGATAATTGGTGATAAATATATGATTGAGAATCATACTTGTCAGCCTAAGAACATGATAACGTATTAAATCATTTTTATATTTTTTATATCCATTAAATAGTGTAATTCACATTTACTCAAGATAAAATTTATTTATGGATATATATTATGTTCTAATTGTCTTCACCGTTCTAGAATATAATCACAGACAATTTTTATTGTTATCATGCATATGGGTTTGTAATGTCTCATCACTTAGGTGACATATAAATTTCTATGTTAGACTACTAATTAATTTTTATGCATCTCATGTACGTGTTAACCATATGATAAAATATTATTGGTGATCCCATCATTCTTGTTTTAGTAGAAAATGAATTATATATATTATGTTTTATATATTATATTAATCTATGAATTTAGATTTATTAATGAATACATTTATATCCTGAATTAACAATCATTTTTTAAAAATCATTATTTATATTTATTTCAAATATATCAATATTACATATTATCTATTACTATTGTATACTATTTATACTTAGGTTTGTGGGAAACCCATTAAGCACTGATTATATTATAATATTATTGATAAAAATATCGTTTAGTGAAAAGGGAACATGGTTGACAGATTTTTTAATTTATATGAGATACTAGATCACGTCAAAGAAATCTATTAAAATCATGAAAAAGATTTAATTTTATTTTTCTTAATTATTTAGCATCCTTATATAATTTATATATAGGTTTTTAACATGAAATGTACTCAATAAATATAATTTTGGAAGAATACCTATAGTTCAGTCACATGTTTACCTGGGTGGTAGATATTTTAAAAAAATATTTTATTTTTTGATGATGTATATGGGTATTAAATATCCTTTATGTTTTATATAAATTTTTATTTTCACATTACATATTGGTTGAGTATGTTTTTATTCTATACATCACTCATTTTGGAATATAATGAAACATAAAATTATCATTCTGAATTATTTATGTGGATAGTGGATTTAAATTAAATAATTTGGCTCAAAATATAAAATTATTAATGGCATAATTTTAAAAAATGTAATAATGGTATAATTGTTAGTTTGTTATTAAATATAGGAAAATTCACTCACCACCAAATCCTAGGTCAATTATAATGGCATAAGGAATTTATTATATCCTTCTAGGGGTCAATCCATTGTCCTCCTTACACACAACTAAATATGATATTCTACTCCATATTTTTTGTTATCTTCCCAATTTATAATCTTATGGGTCCCTATAGGATCAACACATAAACATATTTAAATCTATATCATAATTCAATATTTTAATGTCTAGTTTATTCTTTATGGGATCTAAAAACTCCAATTATGATATATTCGATTACTTATTAGAATATTTTAATCATGAATCTCCAAATAACTATCATAGTTATTTTAAAATATTCAATGAAAAAATTACTCTACAAAACAATTCAACGTAATTATGTTTCGTTATTATGTCGCACATCCAAATATATCCAAGTTTATTAATTATCATATATAATCTACTTTTTAACCTAATATATTAGTGATTAAATATCCAAAATTAATCTTCCTTATTCTTCTTTATATCAATTTTTATCTTTTGATAATTGAAAAAATATTGACATTTTAAATCAGACCTTAGTGATTATATTAATCAACAACAAATAGATCCACTTCACATCATGTATTAAATGAATACCATGTTGTTGACCCCATTCCTTATTATTCTATTTTAAATCTTATAAATCTATTAATATTTATTCTATTATTCAAATTTCTCTTTATAATGTTACAATTTATATAATTCATACATTCATCTTCTTTTTCTATTTTGAAATTTGATATTCAAATTCAAATACATTATATTCATAAATATAAATTTATTGAAATTATAACTAATCCCCTTGATAATATTTATTCAAATCAACATGGTTGATCAACATTTAGTCTTATGCTGTTTAAATTATAATGTAAAAATAATTATAGCTATTCTAACTAATCAAATTTTAATATAACATCTAGTGTCTCAAAATCTATTTTGTGTTTTGTACATTAAGCACGTGTTTTAGCCACCATATCTGATAAAACATGGTTTGGTGATATAGTTACCTAATATGAAACATATACATGAATAAGATCCATTAAAAAGTGTAACTTCATTGTTTCCTTCAAATTATCATTTCAACTCTAGAAAACATGATTTGTAAAACACCTCCCTCTGATTCAGAGTGATTTTTTCAGAACTTACCCGAAAATCCCCACATGATTCAATTATAGAAACACCGATTCTAACATACATACATATTAGTCTCAAATGATGTTTAATCATTCATATGTTATTGAAATATATTTTTTACATATATTTCACTATAATAAATTTTAATGTGTTATTATTCATCACTAACTCTATATTCAACTATGTGGAAAAAATATGCTCTTCATTTAATTCAATCCATTGAAAACCATGATCAAAAAGAGTCCTAGTAAAATTTATTTTATTTCATTATGTAACAATAATGGGCGATTCAAACAATTATCTCACTATATTGAAATTATATAAAAAATGACCACAACATATGAATGTTAGAGTTAGTTCCATAGAACCAAAAAATAGTCTAAATTTGTCTACATTAATATTAATTTTAATTAACATATTATCACATGATGAGTTTTATTTTACATAAATCTATTTTTATAATGATATTATAGTATATGTTTTAAAAAAATTATATAATTTATCTTATATATTGATAATCATAAAGTGTTATTAAATATAAGTAAATAAAACGATATATAGTTCATATTATATTAATATAGTAAGACATATATTTATATTAACTATTATGTTCATGGGACAAAAAAATATTTGAGACTTATTATCATTAAGTTCACAAGTAGTAATATAAAAAATTGGAGTTTATGGGGATAAGAATGGAAGTGAAAATTCCTCTTGTTTCATGTCACACCAACAATTAATTTTCATATATCAATGTTTTATTTATTAATATGTATTTCATATTTTTACATTACATCAGGTTTTCGGGAATAATTATGGTTTTGGTTGTATGATAGGTGTATAGATTTCATTAACGACCAATCATTCAATAGCCTTGGTCATCACTCAAGGGACAATATGTTCCACATGTCTGCATTATTAAGTTATAGACTCATCACACTGTGATATAGGTCATTAAATTATGGTATTCTCATGGAAAATGATACTCTTTTCCATTTATATTTTTTACTACATGTCAATGTTGACCACATTCTGAGATTATCTATGTAGACATTTTATTATATGCAATTTCCAAAATTAATTTTCTAATATAAATCTCCAATAGGGCCTTATTATCTTCCATTTCATGTGATACATTCCATGGGATCCCTAGAATTTCATCCATATATTTATTTCATATATTAAGGTCCATTTTATTTCATATAATGTAGACTCTTCGTGGATATTACCATTTTGTAATCCTCTTGTCTTTAATTTCTAGTATATAATTTCTCTTCCAAAACAATGACGTTCGTAGTGACCTAGGCTTCTTTTTCAGACAATATCTAGTTGATAGATATTATATAATTAACTTTCTCGTAATTATTTTTAGTTCATTGAAATAGTTAATGTAGATTATACTCTTGCTATTGAAGGTGGTGTTTTTATGTTTTTCCATGAATTTTCAATCTCATTACACACCATTAAATTATTATTTTTATAATTAATTTTCATTTCAATAGTTTTTAACAATAGGGAGTCATTATATAAATGATAGTAATTTATGTAATCAAATATTGATTTAAAATGGCGTTTTCCTTGGAATTCAACAATTTTATTTCCATATCATGTGAAAATATATACATGATGTTTGATAAAATATCGAGAGTGGTATTCCCATGGTTTTGTTTTTTAAGTGAATATTTAGCCATTTAAATGATTTAAATTTAAATAATTTTTTATTTTGATATTCCATTAACTTGTTATTTATCTATTTTATTACTTTTTTATGAATATAAATTATAAATTATTATGTTATTAATTTGAGATATATTTTTATGAACATTGAGGTGTCATGATTTTATGTTTCTCCGATGTATTTATTTTATGGAGGATATTATAAACAAAATAATTATATTAAATTATAATATAATATATTAACTTGGAAAATATTTTTCAAGATGATTTCCATGTATATTATAAGTGTTAGTTGTATATTATTATTTTGATGCCTTTTTTGTATTTATGAAATTCTGTTTTAAATTTTTATAAATATTTTGACACTCAAGGCCTTGTTGGAAACTTAAAAAAAATTTCTCCTGAATTGAGATACACCCTCAGTGGATGCATAAAGTTATCATGAAAAAATTAATCATTATAATTAATGTGATTATTATGTTTTTTTGTGAAATAAAAAAGTCTATCACATATAACATGTGTAATAATATGCGATAGTAAGTGTTGACTATGATTTTTTGATTATAATTAATATTGATAAATCTTTTCCAACCACTTATTATCATCATCAAGGGGATCCTAAGTTACATAGTGAGATGAAGGAGATGGTTTTCTGGCTAGTCGTTATGATACTAACTGGTATCATCTAGTATCAAACTTGTTATTTCTATAAGAGTTCCCCGAGTGAGGACAGTAAGAACACCTAGAAATTTATCATATTTGAATGCATTGATAAGTCAGCATATGGTTCTACGAGAATGCTTTTATATCCATATAAATATATGTTTTGAAATTTTTTATGATTATAGATTCTTGTTCACTATAATTGTAATAGCCTAGACCTCTCCAGTCCATTACTTTGTAGAAATGTGGTGTTAAAGGTGTTTCGGTAGGTCATGGTGACTTATCCCCAACACTTTTCCTAAAATTTCCTTTCCAGTGAACAGTTCAAATAGTATAAAATTGTGAACGGTAACATAATGTTATAGTTTAGGGTACTTTTGATGTTTATAACTACCTTTGGTTTGGAGTAATGTCTTGGGGGTGCGTTTGGGTGGACATTTAAGGAAAAATAAACGGCAATATCTTTCGCACGGGCGGCACAAAGGTTTTCTAAACCGTGTGGCCAAACTATGCGAGGTTGGTCTTGGAGGCAGCAGCTTCTGCACAGGAGGTGGAAGATATGTCTAACCATGTAGCTAAACTATGTCAGAGGTGTGGTCGAGGCGGTAGCTAACGCATGGTTTGTCAAACCGTGTGTGAACTTAAATTAGATCCTTAATTTGTGCATATGACTCATTTTTCTTCTAAAGGGATTTTTTTAAGCTTCTTGGCTGACTTAACTCAAGATTTTTCTTCTTCTAAGGTCAAGGAGGTTTCTCCCTCATTTTGAAGGTGATCTAAAGTCTTCTCTTGGGGAATCAAAGCCAGATTCTTGAGGTATGTGATCGTTCTTGTTCAGTTTCTTAGATCCACTGGGATATACTTCCCCTCTTCTATTGGTTTCGAATACCGACATCAGTTATGGGTAGATATATGTGTGTCGATGCAAAATATGATGAGCTTTGGTCTTGATCTTTCCAGGAGAAGAGATCTATGGTGGGTTTTTGGAGAATCAACCTGGTTTTCTTGAGCTTTCTTCTACCATCGTCGTTTCATCAAAAACCTTTGAGGTAGGGGATTCATTGCTTCTCTTTATTTTATGTGAAACTATAATGTTAGCATTTTTTATCCCACTAGATGAAAATTGAATTCACATAATAAATATTCGAACCGGATAAATAATTTTATATCAGTCGTATGTTTTTGCCTCTTTTTTTATATATAGTGTGATATCTATGCTTGATCCTAATGAAAATCGGTAAAGAACGTAAACCGAGATTAATTGATATTTTTTTTGGCTAAAGATAAAGAGTCATGTTAATGGATCTGGTTCTTGTTTTAATTTTATGTCAATCAAATTGGCGTAGTAAGCATGTTTAATAATTTGTGATAGCATACTGGGTAGGTTTCCCGATTTTGGAACCAACGAATTATAAATCTGTTAATTCAAGATGGATTAATGAATTGATTGTTTGATAATTCCTTGAAGGGTTCTGAGAAACCCTCTTTATTGTTATAGGTCCAATATCCCAAATGATGTGATGTTTTCATTTCTAGCTTCTTGTGTTGACACGTGATCCTTGATGGGTGTTGTGATATGTGGGGGCATAGAGGCCTTTTGGTTGTGGCAGTAGATGATGCCTAGAGTGGCGAGATACATAGGTTTATGCACGTGGGTGCCTGAGAGGAAACTACGGATGATGTTGTGGGATGAATGTTATTGCTGGATGCTTGCTGGTTCATTGGCTATTTATCTACATTACTTTTCCCCACTGCTCAAGGAATCTGGTCTTGCTTACCCTTCTTCCGAAAGAGGTGAAGACATGCGGGGTATTCCATGTTCTTTCTGTATTTAGGTTCTCCCGGGAGTATGGGTCTACTCTCTTATTATAGGCAGAAAAGACTCGATGGTTCGTACATATACTCACCGTGTTGAGCCCCCATGTTTTAGTATCATGGAATGCTTTTCTAGAATTCCTAGGAATATGGGAAAGTGATTATGTAATGAATATTTGAATAAATAGTGTTAACCCATCATGTTGGAGTTTTCTAGAACATAATTACGAGTCTATAATTTTAAATGGACAGTGGAATTTGGGTGTGATTCTAATGAAGTCTAATGTGGAATAGTTTAGGGTAAATTAATTTTCAATTAATTAATTAACGTAAATTGGAACTAAAAAAAAGGAATAAAGTAATCTAATAATGTTCTTTTAATGGTCGTATTCTTATAGGATACCCAATATTAGAAGTGGTAGCCCAGAGTCCAAGAGACATTAGGTATAGTTGAATCTAAGACTAGGTTATGCTCATAGATTGGTTGTGAGATATAGTATATTCTGATCTTTTTGTGTTTCTATACATTACTCCACCCTGTCAGTAAGGGAAACTGAAACCCCAAGGATTCTATTCCTAGGGGGGTGTTTTCCCCAAACATCTGATTGGATGGTGAATAGATGACTACCACCTTTATCCCCACTCTCTTCTCTTGGTAGATAATTTTTCTGGTGGACACAGAGGATAGGTTTCACCATATATGTGTGTAGAGGGCTTTAATGGGTTGTTGTTATTCCCACACATATATTCCGGATATAATATCCTATGGACTACTATAGGTGTAATGTGTATAGGATTTTATGGATTGAGGATCCTTACTTGGTGTATGGGATGTAATGGTATGTAATATAATACCCGACGTATGATACACATTATGCGAGCTGCGGTGGATCCCGGAAACTACGTATTTACTTTTGGTTGTGAGGATGGTGTTGTGCTTCGCCCAGGTGTCTGCAGGAAAAACTTTGTGTTGCATGAGGTGAACATTGTGGTGCTTCGCACAGGTGTCTGCCAGCAAGCCTTTTTAGAGAGAGATACTCAGGACGTGCAATGTTGGGGCAAAGCAAAAAACCAGTTGGGAAGTAGTAGCTGGATACCCTTGATATTCTTAACTATATTCTATATTCTTGTATGCGTTACATGGTGAGAGTATCCATGGTGAGGTTGAGAACTTAGTATACCTTCATAGGTAATGAGTTAGTTTCACTTGGTTCTCACTATGCTTTAGCATACTCTCTTTACTTTTTCATGAGTGGAATTGGGGAGGACCCTACTAAGTATACTGTTATAATCACGCTATGTATATATAAACTATTTTTCAGGTCACTTAGAGAAGGTTGGAGATCAAGCTGGTTTCTAATAGATTGGTGTTGCAGGAGCTATTCGGGATTGTGGTTGTTTCTGTTTTTACTTTCTTTTGTGTACTTGCAGTTTTTCCATTCCACATGTAGTACTTTTTCATGACATTTCATATGTGGAATTGGGTTTTCTTTTATATTACAGTTCTGATTTGGATTTGGTTGGGGTTCATCTTATCTCTCTCTTTCAAATGTGTTCTCTTAGTGGGCAATGCCTCCCATTTTTGTGTTTATTATACCCTCGGCACTAGTCACCAACTGTGGGCCTACTACAAGTGGGGCATGGGGGTCATTATCTCCCTTATCACATTGCCATCCTAGGAGGGGTACACTTAGTGGGGAGGGGGTCATGAGAGAGTTATATCAGAGGTCTGGTTAATTGATAGGATTGAGTTTGGAGTAAGGCACAGGTGAGGTTGCATGGGTTGGTTGGGCCACGATGTCATTCCTGTTTAGAATGTGAGGTAAAAACTGGAGACCGACTGAGATAGAGGCATTTAGGGACCCCTATGATCTGATGTACAAACCTTTAAGTTTACAATGTCTACTAAACAAAGTGATCCTGGTTACAGGGAATAGACCAAGGAAAGGATCATGCATCATTCTTCTTTGTTCATGTGCTTGAATGGGTAGACCTTGGGATAGGTTAACCTAAAATGAATAAATGATAATTATTAATTAATTAATGTCGAGTATTCTATATCACAGGTTTAGGAGCTCTAATGGTGTGTTATTTTATAGGTATGGATCCAGGTCGATGTCCTCATCAGGTTTGCATAGAAAATGTCCATCAGGCTATTCCAGCAGCTTGCTGCATGGTAGAGGTTGATGACAATGACACTTGAAGGTAGACTCTCTGAGAGTTTCAGCGCCAGAGTCTGTAGAAGTACGATGGCTCCATTTCAGATGCATTCATGGAGGACTAGTTAGAGGAGGTCGATATCGGCTTCGATTCAATTCATGCTCAGAAAGAGTTCTGGGTGTCCTTGGATGTGACGATACTACGTGGAGCAGCAAGGTAGTGGTGGATCTTGTTCCTCGTGGATCGTGAGAAATCAAAAATCTCATGGGAGGAGTTCCGAGGCACGTTTAGAGTCTAGTTTTTTTCTTCGACTATGAAGGAATCCAGTTTCAAGGAGCTTCATTACCTTCAATAGGGGAGATCTACTGTTCCAGAGTTTGGAATCCATTTCAAAAACCTTTTATGATATACTTCGGACCTATTACCAGATGAGGAGGCTTGGTTGATGCATTTCAAGGATTCTTTACATAAAGATATCTAGCACTGGGTCACCCCATTTAAGATGAATACATATCATGAGCTGCTGGCGAGGGAAATGGTTTTTGAGAGAAATTTGTCCCGGACCAGATCATCATGAGGGGGGGAACATCATGATCCCTCATGAAGTACAGTTGTGGTACGGGGTTACCGGTTTTCAGGGCATAAGTGATTTCGTTCATCCGGGGGTAGGCCCTAGCCCATCGCATCTCGTTTCTCCAGAGACAGCCACTCTAAGACCTATGCCAGGGGATCAGATTCTTGTTATTCTTGTTATAGTCATGTTCATCAGTAGCTGGAGTGCCTGATCTTTCAGAGCAGTCATCGTGCACTAGGAACTACTCTCCAGGTTCCTCCTTTGAATCAGTTCCATCTGAGGCCCCAACAGCAGCAGGTTGCACTAGATTTAAATCACCAGATGGTAGATGGGGCAGGTATAGGACTTCCCCATGATTCTCTCCGTCCACAAAGAGCATATCATGACCCTGGTGGTGGATGTCATCAAGGTCAGAGAGGCCATGGAGGAGTCATGGTCAACTTCATGCTCTAGCGTTGCCACCACCCGGTGATCCAGATGTCGTTTTAGGTACCCTATTATAGTTTTCTACCATGGTTTATGCATCGATTGATTTAGGAGAGACACACTCTTTCATATCACCTACCCCTTTCAATTCTTTGAACATGAGGTAAAGAGTCTTCTAGTGCCCTTGGCGTTTGACTACGCCAGTAGTAGGTCGAGCTGACTTTTTTGAAGTATGTAGAGATTGTGACCTAGTTTTGGGGCAACACCTCTCTTGGGAAGATTTCTATGTTTATGAATACAACCAGATGATGTCATCCTTGACATGGATTAGTTGTATTCGGTGCAGGCTATCGTGGATTGCTTTAGGAAGAAGGTCATTTTCTTTGGTTCATATGGAGAGACAATGTTGCTTGTTAGTGATCTAGATCCTCGTATGGGTCATAGGTGTGTTCCATCCTTATTTTCCATAGTGGCTGAAATGATGATGTGTTCTTTAGAGGATCAGTAGTTGGTGATTCTTAGGGTCATAGTGGAGTACCCTGATGTCTTTCCAGAAGAGGTTTTAGCAGTTCACCCTCGATGAGAGTTCGAGTTTGGGATCAAGATACATCCAAGAGAGTCTCCTATATCTATGTATCCATATAGGATGGCCCCTTCTGAGTTTTGATAGCTATGTATACAGCTTGATGGTCTGTTGTAGTGCGGTTTTGTTCGGCCAAGTGTGTCACCGTGGGGTGCTCCAGTTTTTTTTGTGAAGAAGACCGACAACAGTTTGCGGTTGTGTCTAGATTATAATCGCATAAAAAAGTGAAAATAACGAATCACTATCCTCTTCCATGGATTGATGATTTATTCGATAAAATGAAGGGTGAAAGTTGGTTCTCAAAGATAGACATGCGGTCCTGATATCATCAAATGCGTGTGAAGGATTAGGATATCCCGAAGAGTGATTTCTGTTGTTGTCATGGGCACTATGAGTTTGTGGTAATGTCATTTGGCAAGATGAATTCTCCAGCTGTATTCATGGGATTGATGAATATTGTGTTCAGTGAGTTCTTGAACATGTTTGTGGAATTTTTCATCATCGGAAACCTTGTGTACTCCAAATCTGAAGAGGAGCATGCATAGCTTCTACAAGCCATTATGGGAGTACTTTGTCGACATAAGCTATTTGGGATGTTGTCGAAGTGTGAGTTTTGGACTCGAGAAGTCCATTTCTTGGGGCATGATATTTCCCAATAGGGAGTTATTGGGGATCCATCAAAGATAGAAGTTGTTGTGTCCTCAGAATCCCCCAAGAAAATTTCAGAGTTGTAAAGATTCATTGGTCTCACATGCTACTATAGGAGGTTCGTAGCCAATTTCGCACGAGTTGCATCTCTTCTGATAGTTTTGACTAGGAAGGATCATGCATTCATATGGACATATCAGTGTCATGAAGCTTTTGAGAATCTAAAATAGATGTTAGAATGTGCTCCAATCCTTTTAATTCCAGCTGAGGGAGTTCATTTTGATGTTTTCTATGATTCTTCACATCAATGGTTAGGTTTTGTTCTCATGAAGCATAAGTCAGTTGTTTCTTATGGTTCACAACATTTATGTCTACATGAACGAAACTATGTCACCCATGATCATGAGTTGGCAGTAGTGGTGTTTGCTTTGATGTTGTGGGGGAATTACCTCATTGGTGAGCGCTTTGTGGTTTTCACTGATCGTAAGAGTTTGAGGTATGTTTTCTCCTAGCGTGACCTAATCTTATGACAGTGTCAGTGGATGGAGTTCTTATAGGAATACAACTTCGAAATATAGTATACACCTGGAAAAGGGAATGTTGTAGATGATGCAATAAGCCGAAAGTCGCGTAGTGATGTTGTGTGTGAATCTGGCGATTTCTGGAGAGTAATAAAAGAACTGTCAGCATTACATCTTGATATAGGAAAAGTTGGGGGTAGAGGATGTCTTTTTCAGATGAAGGTACAGTCATCCCTGATGTGGAATGTAGAAGTGTCCCAGTTCAGGGATCTAGAGGTGGAGGTCTAGAGAGACCGAGTTGTTTGTGGTGATGCCCCTAATGGTTGGACTGAATATGAACAACAACGAGTGTTATATCCTAGAAGGGTTTTTATTGCTTTGACGATGTGTGAGATGGTTATGGAGGGTTTCATAGTTCTCCTTTAGTGGTGGATCCTGGTGTGGAAAATATTTATTGAGCCTTGAGGAGTCAGTTGGGGTGGCCTAGGATGAATCGTGCGGTTGCATATTTTGTGTCTCGATATTTAGTCTGCTAGAAGGTGAAGGCTGAACACCGTGTTCCTAATGGTCTTCTCTATCCATTAATGATTAATCGGTGGATGTGGGAGGAAATTTCAATGGACTTTGTTACTGGTATACCTTGATCACTTGGAGGACATGATTCTATTTGGGTGTTAGTGGATCGTTTATCAAAATCTTCCCACTTTATAGAAATCAAAGAGGCATGCTCAGTGGATGCTTTGTCGAGGTAGTATATAGAAGAGGTGGTGAGACTTCATAGAGTCCCTAGGAAGATCATTTCAGATCGAGATCCTCATTTTACCACCAGAGTGTGGAGAGGTCTCCAAAATTATTTCGGTTCTCAATTATGCCTTAGCACTCCTTTTCATCCTCAAATGGGTGGTCAGACAGAGCGAACCATCTAGACTATTAAAGACATGTTACACTCTTTTGTTCTTGATTTCAGAGGTTCATGTATGAATAACATACCCTTGGTGGAGTTCTCTTAAAATAATAGTTTTCACTCCACTATCGGTATGGAGCAATTTGAAGACTTGTCTGGTTGGACTTTCCATTCTCCATTGTGCTCAACTGGGGTGAGAGAGTCCGCAATTCATAGACCTGAACTAGTGTAGAATATAACAAAGATGGTTAAGGTGATTGGTGAGAGGATGAAGATATCACAAGATCGTCTAAATCATATGCCGATCAAATAATGAAACCCTTAGAGTTTAATATTAGGGATCATGGGTTTCTGAAGGTGACTCCCCGTCATGGGCAGCAAAGGTTATGACGTGGAAGTAAGCTTTCTTATCGATTTTTTTGCCCTTTTGAAGTGTTAGCTCATGTTGGAGCAGTGGCGTATCAAGTAGCACTTCCCCCACAGATGAGTCAGATACATGATGGTTTCCATGTATCACATCTCCATCATTATCTTCATGACGACCCTCACATCATCGATTGGGGAGAGATCAATGTTGATGATGATGAAATCTTTGAGGACTGACCTGTGGAGATCCAAGACTCCATGGATAAGGTGTTTACCTATCATTATATTCCTATAGTTCATGTATTGTGGCAACATAGTGGCTTGGAGGACAATACCTTAGAACGTGATTCACATATATGTGCTCAGTACCCAGTTTTTTTATGTTCAAATCTTTTTATGTTTTGATGTAACTTATGTGGTTATGAAAATTTCTTGTTTATCAGATGGATTCCTTTGTTGCTTTTGTGGCTTGTTCTCTTTTTAGAGGTGTCCCGAGGGGTGGTTGTTAAGACCCCGTTTCGTTTTCACTATAGGTGGATTTTGGATTGACAATGGAGAGAATGTTTTGACAGGTATCTGATGTAATGTCTCAGACCTCTCTAGTCCATTACATTGTGGAAATGTGGTGTTAGAGGTGTTCTGGGAGGTCAAGGTGACATATCCCCAGCACTTTTCCAAAAAATTCTTTTCTGGTGAATAGTTCCAATGGTAGACAATTTTGAACGGTAACGTCACGTTAAATTTTCAAGTAATTTTGATGTTTCTAACTACCGTGGGTTTGGAGTAATGACTTGGGGGTTCGTTTGGGTCGACTTTTAAGGAAAACTAAAGGGAAAAAGCTTTCGCATGGGTGACACATGGTTTTCCAAAACCAAGCGGAAAAACATTTCGAGGTTGTTCTTGGAGGTAGTAGCTTCCACATGGGAGATGCACAGTTTGTCTAACTGTGCAGCTAAACCGTGCGAGAGGGTTAGTCAAGGAAATAGCTAATGCACAATTAGCACACTGTTTGTCAAATAGTGCGGACTAACCGTGCGGGTACTTAAATATGATCCTTAAATTGTGGATCTAACTCGTTTTTCCTCAAAAGAGGTTCGTTTAAGCTCTTAGGAGGAACTAACATTGGATTTTTCTTATCTTAAGTTGAAGGATGTTTCTCCCTTCGTTCTGGAGGCCATCCAAAGGCTTCTCTTGGGAAATAAAATCCAGTTTCTCGAGGTATGTGATCGTTCTTATTCTGTTTCTTAGATACACTTGGATCTACTTATCCTCTTCTCTTGGTTTCTTATACCTACATTTGTTATGGGTAGATCTAAGTGTTTCGATTCCATGTATGATTAGCTTTTATCTTGATATTGCTAGGAGAAGAGATCTAAGGATAGTTTTTAGAGAATTCACCCGGGTTTCTTGAGCATTCTTCGACCATCATGGTTTTCGTCAAAAACCTTTATGGTCAGGGATTAATTGCTTCTGTTTACTTTACATGAAACTATAATGTTAGCATGTATTATCCCACTGGACTCCAATGGAATTGACATAAAAAATATTTGAACCAGATAAATAAATTGGTATCGATTGTATATTGTTGCCTCTTGTTTTTATAGATAGTGTCCTAACTATGATTGTCATGGTGAAAATTGGTAAAGAACGTAACCCGAGATAAATTTATATTTGTTTGGATAAATATTAAGAGGAATGTGAATGAATATGGTTATTGTTTTAATTTTATGTTAATCAAATTGGCGTAGTTAGAATGTTTAATCATTTGTGATAGCTTACTGTTTAGGTTTCCCGATTTTGGAACTAACAGATTATAGATCTGTTAATTCAAGATGGATTAATGAATTGATTGTTTGATAATTCCTTGAAGGGTTCTGAGAAACCCTCTTTATTGTTATAGGTCCAATAGCCCAAATGATGTGATGTTTTCTTTTCTAGTTGCTTTTGTTGAGATGTGATCCTGGACGGGTGTTGTGATATGAGGGGGCATGGACGTTGTTTGGTTGTGGTAGCAAATGACGCCTAGAGTGGCGAGATGCATCGGTTTATGCATGTGGGTGTCAGGGAGGACACTAGGTATGATGGATTGGGATGGATGTGATTTTTGGATACTTGGTGGTTCTTTGGTTCTTTATCTACTTTACTTTTCCCCACTACTCATGGCAGCTGGTCTTGCTTACCCATCTTCCGAAAGAGGCGAGGACACACAGGGTATGCCACGTGCTTTATGTGTTTAGCTTCTCCATGGAGGATGGCTCTATGCTCTTGCTATGGGGGCCAAATACTACACAAGTAGTATATCTACTAACCGTGTTGAGCCCCACCCCCTTGTGTTACTAACATAGAATTTTTTTCTAGAATGCCTGGGAATATGGCAATGTGATTCTGTAATGAATATTTGAATAAATGGTGTTGACACATGGTGTTGGAGTTCGCTTGAACATAATGATGAGGCTATAATTTTAAAGGGACGGTGGAATTTGGGAGTGATGCTAATGTAGACTAATGTGGAATGGTTCATGGTTAATTAATGTTTAATGAATTATTTAACATAAATTGGAACAAAAAAAGGGAATGAGATAATCTAATAAAGTTATTTAAATGGTTGTATGCTTATAGGATACCTAGTCTTAGAAGTGGCAGCCCGGAGCCCGAGGGACATTAGCTAAAGTTTAGTCTAAGAATAGGTTATTCCCATAATGTGGTTGTGAGATATAGTATACTCTGTAATTTTTGTGTTTCTATACGCTACTCCACCCTGTCAGTATGGGCAATTGACACCCTGAGGATTCTGAGCCATGGGGGGGGTATTTTCCCCAACATTTCAATGGGAGTGTGAATGGATGACTACCCCCTTTGTCCCCTCTCTTTTCTTTTGGTAGATACTTGTGTTGGTAGGCACTGTGGTTAGTTTTCCCCATATATGTGTGTGGAGGGCTGTAATGGGTTGTGGTTATTCAAACACATGTATTATGGATATAGTATCATATGGACTACTATAGGTGTAACATGTTTAGGATGTGATGTCTTGAGGACCCTAACTCGGTGTATGGCCTATAATTGATTGAGGTATAATACCCGACATATAATACATGTTATGCGAGCGATTGTTGATCCCGAAAACTACCTGGATAATTTTTCTTGTGAGGATGGTGTAGTGCTTCACCCAAGTGTTTGTGGGAAATCCTTTGTGAAGCACGAGGTGCACATTGTGGTGCATCAATCAGGTGTCTGTGGGCAAGCCTTTTTAGAGTGAGATGATCAGGACGTGCGACGCTGGGGAAAAGACGCAAACCATTGGGGATGTAGTAGTGGGGTACCCCTAATATTCATTACTATATGCAATATTCTTGTATGTGTTACATAGTGAGAGTAGCCATGGTGAGGTTAGGAACTTAGTACTCCTACTTAGGTAATGAGTTAGATTCACTTGTTGGTAACTGCACTTTAGCAATCATTCTTTACTTTTTCATGAGAGGATTTAGGGAGGGTCCTACTGAATATACTGTTATACTCACACTATGTATATATAAACTATTTTTCAGGTCACTTGGAGCAGGTTGGAGATCAAGCTGGTTTCTACTAGATTGGGGTTGTAGGAGCTGTTCAAGTTTGTGGTTGTTGTTGTTTTTACTTTCTTTTGGGTACTTGCTGATTTTTCCTTCAAGTTGTTGTACTTTTTCATGACATTTCATATGTGTTCTTGGGTTATTTTTTATATTCTACTTCTGAGTTGGAGTTGGTTGCTGTCTATCTTATCTCTCTCTTCCACATGTGTTCTCTTAGAGGGTAATGCCTCACATTTATGTGTTTACTATACCCTCGGTACTAGTCGCCAACCTGGGGCCTACTGGAGGTGGGACTCATTGGTCGTTATATCCCTTCTCACATTGTCGGCCTAGGAGGGTACACTTTTGGGGGAGGGGGTCGTGACAATAATATAGTTTCAACATATTTTACTTATAAAGTTATAATACCATCATTTTTATTTTTATATAATTTTTATTATGTTATGAACTTTTTATATACCACCCTTCTACTATTTATTTTTTCCTCCATTATTTTATAAAAATCATACTACCTAAAATATTCTTTTATTTAGATTAATGAATTTTTTTATCATATTTTAGGTATTTATTTGTTGATTCATATAGTAATTTATTTTATAGTCTCATGAAATTATGTAGTTGGAATTTAAAAAAGTGATTTCAAACGAGTACATTGAATAAAATATTTTAGTAAATGTTTCTTAATGTAGATATGAGGTTTTGAAATAAAATTTCAGAAATTTTTATATGTTTTTAGACTTTAAAATAATTGAAAACTACATTTAATTTAAATTTATTTAAAACAAATATATATATATTTTTTATAATTCCAAAATTGATTGATTATTTTTTCAACTAAAAGTGATACTTATGATCACGCCATACATTTAATATTTTCGGTATATAGACCATGCACATTTTTATTGGTTTGGTTCATGTTCTATTATAATAACATGGTTTGTAAATAGAAACCCAAACATCATACACATTTTATTTTATGATTTTCGGTATACAAATTAATAAAATAAAAACCCAATGATCATTAGTTATATTGTCATTATAATATAAATCACATAAATATAAAAACATTATAATATAAATAAACAACATATTCATTATTTTTATCTCATAAATGGGATAATATTTTCCATGAATCCACTAGTACGACAAGGGTTAATAAAGAGGCCAACATAAGGAATTACGATATCTATAAATACCTGTTTGGAAATATACATTTTAGTTAAATATAAATACTGAGGTAACAGGAAAAAAAGATATCATAAAAAAAAATTATAATATCAAAAGGATGTATAACATAAAAATTATAATATCATAAGATCAATGAACTAATAAAATGTGGAAACAACATAAATCATGACTTCATAATCATTTGTTAATGATTTCTAATATAATAATATAATGATGTGTTATAAGAATGGAAGGCATACATTGTACATGGTATTTCATGAGGTTAAAACATTACCCATTTCATTGGATCCTGGTGATCACATGCCCCTTATAGGTATAAATTTATTTTTCCCACATAGATAATATATCATAAGATGATATTTCATTATAACATGTATAAAATTAGAATGGTGGTAATATGAAAATAATTTAGATCATAAGTCCCTAAAGGAATGAACCATTCATAATTTTAATCTCATAAAATTGGAATATATGTTTCATACATAAAAATCCCCAATAAATATAGGGAAATTAAATTTATATAAATACCCATATATTATGATAAATATGGTCGAATGTAAATTTAAACAAAAAATTTAACAGCATGGGGATTATAAAAAATGTAAAATGGAATGAGGATAAAGTGATATAAGGAGAATATTTCAATGATTATAATCATTTAATAGTAATTAATGATTTTATGTCTGTGAAAACTATGTAACATGTAAATAATTAATCATAAAATAGAATATGCACTTGAATAATAATGAAAAGTAAGAAGATCCCTTACCCTATAATGTGGATATCTAGTTATTGTGAAAAGATCCTTATAACAATATAAAATTTTTATAGAGTCTCTCAAAAGTGAAAAAGAATGGAAATGTTATTTTCAATGGGTTTGGAGTGAACGATAATGGGATAATGTGTGGGAATTTATATTAAAATATTAGAGGTAGTTTATTAAATATTAAATATAGGTTCTGAACTATATGACCAATAAAATGTGGAAAAAATTTAATTACTAAAGATTTTCTAAAACTTCATCTCTAGAATAAAAAATCTTATGGTCACATTAGTACATTCAAATAGGATATATTGGATAATTTTCTAAAGGAACAAATATTTCAGTTTCCTCAGGTGACTAGGATCATACATTATTCTCACATTACTTATGAAATCATTAAATATAATATAATAACTATTGTTAACACATTAATATTTCATCCATTAAATCCAAAATTTCATTAGTAGATTGCTTATTTGTAGATAGTGGAATCTAAAGCATAATAAAGGGGAACATAGATGAATAGTAATTGAATGATTACAACAAATGATATCATAATGTAAATAAAAAATGAATAATATGACCATAATGATTAATAATCAAATATTAAATATAACTAATTTCATAAAAA
Organism: Viscum album; assembly: GCA_963277665.1. Taxonomy (NCBI): domain Eukaryota; kingdom Viridiplantae; phylum Streptophyta; class Magnoliopsida; order Santalales; family Viscaceae; genus Viscum; species Viscum album. Next base: position 457,573,064 of record OY728142.1, read on the forward strand.
GGAGACTAAATTCATGGATAAACTGAATTGAAAAAATAATTACTTGTTTATCTCCACAACCTTCTTCCAAGAAACATACATAAATTTGTAAGGTGTATACCACATAATCATATTGGCTCATCTCATGAGTAGGAGATATTCATGAAGGGCCAATAGTTCCACCCTCTAATACCATACTATACCCAATGAATAAATTATATTAAAATGGTGGAACATAATCAATGTACAAAACATATTGAAAACCCTATACAAGGAATGTTAATAATTTCCTCGGTCAATAAAAATAATATTCATCCAGGAAATGCTTTATTTTCAATGGTAATAAATTTTTTCGTTCCTAATAAATAATAATATTCACTAAATAATTTTATAGAGATTAATATAATTTAAAAAGAATACTATAATGTTTCTTTAGTAAAACATCATTTTAATTTGGAAATCACAAATTTAAAATATAAAATTTTCCCCATTATAAAGGGTACTAATTTTTTAAAAGGAACAATTGAAAATTATAAAATAAAATACATGGATTTATTCTTCATAGTTGGGGAAAATTCCAATCATTTCATCTACATAAAAATTAATAATCTATTATATTTTTTAAAAAAATTTAAAATGTATCTAATTTCAATAATGAATAAGATAATTCATTGAAAAGATTTAATTGAAAATAAAAAATGGGTAAACATGAAACAAAAAAAAAATCGTTAAAAACTACAATAATTATTGAAAAAATTTAATTATTATATTTATATCAAGATTACAAATATTACCGATTGTATATGAAAAATCCATATTTCCATTAAAATATTCATTTTACCCTTTTGAGTAATTTTAAGATTATTATTAATGTAAAATATATTATTTTCTGAAATGACCAATTCATGATAAAATATGTGGGTATAAGATATAAATATCATATAATTCTCCAAAAATACTCTTAAGGATAAATAATCTCTAAAAATGTTGAGATTATGATGTAACACTTACCCCAAGTTTGACTTGAATTTTGATTGATTGAATCCTCTTATACAATCACTTTAATTCAATTATATATCAATAAAAAACATATAACAACTTTTTATATTATATATTATCCAATTATAACAATTCCATACCCATTTATAAATAATTATATATTATGTTTTTCCTCTTCGAGTGTTAATGGTTGCATTTTCATTTATATTTTACATTTCTAGTTTCAGTACAAATATTTTTATCATAGAACCATAAATACAATGATTTTTTTTAAAATATAAAACATCGTATATATTAGTTATATAAATATTTTTAATAATGTTTTAAAGGATAACAAGATAAAGTAATCACATCACTTCATGGATTTGATAGTCCACAAGTATGCACCAGTGACGTCATCATTTTTTAAAGACATTTTGTTTAGGAAGGTAAAGATGATATAATTATTATTGAGTCATAATTATATCATCAATATAAAATAACATTATTTTCCCATCATTTTGACCATATAAGTAATGTGGATATGAAAAAGGAATTACATCACTACACATTGACTATAATATGTATATATGCATGAGTGATGTTTCTTCTTCTTGTATGGAGAATAATCGATTGAATTTTTTTTTACCATAACCATTTTAGAATGTGTGAATATTTATGATAAAAATTACAATATTTTTTATGGTTATAAAAAATTTAGGGTTTTTATTATGAAATATATTTTAATGATTCAATAAATACGATTACCACTTCATTGAAAGTGGTCTTTTATATCATCCCATAAGAGACATTGGGTTGGTATTTTTGAAAAAAAAAATCACTTCCATAATATAAAAATAGTTTTTATTGATGATTTTTTTATATTTATGTTTGTGATAACAGGATTTTGGTAGTTTATATTATCTCCATAGGTTGTACCTTCTTATAGTGAATGTAAGGACACAGCTAAAACTAATAAAAATATTTAAATATAATAAGTTAATTTTTATGTGTAATTTAAAATATTTGTTCATAATTTATATGATGTGATATTATATTACAAAATTAACTTTAACCAATGAAATCTAAACATTATTAATTTTAATTTAAAAAACTTATCATTTGGTTTAACCCAATTTATATCCATTTTACCTTTAACTACAGTAATGCCTTTTCTCTTTTAATGGATAATAGTTTTACATATAATAGAAAAATTATCTCAAAAGTGGAAACATTATCAAATGTTAGAAAATATCAAACCCACATTTTGAAATTTAATTAATTTTAATATTTTTAGATTATATAATAAAATATTATTTAATATAAAATCATTAATATCTATTTTAACACTAATCAATTAAAATGAATATGGTGAAATCCATAAAAATGTTTAATTAAAATCTAAATTTTTTACACATATTTTAAATTTTAAATATATATATATTTAATTATTGGTTCAATATAATTGAGTCAAAAAATTAAAAATATTTTTTTTATAAAATTAATATATTTATTTTATATTAATTTAATAAATAGAACATTTCCATTTCATTATAAATTTTTAAATTTATTTAATTAATAAAAAATATAAATTATTTACCTTGGAATAATAATAATTTTTCTTTTAATTAAACATTGTTAAATGAAATTTTCCTATTTTTATCCATATTATAAAATTTTAGAGTAATTAATGTCATCATAATTACATGTTATATTTCAACTTTTAATAAATTAATATAAATGTGGTAAAAAAATAAATTTGAAAAAGTGGGAATATATGTGATCCATGGATTTTAATGATCAAATTTCACGTATAAAATATGATATATGTAATTCTTAAGTTCATTTTTAATAGATATTATATTTGTTTAGCATGAATTATAAGATATACTGTTATTATGGTGATAATTATTTACTATAATTAAAATTCATAATGAGAAAACTAAAATGGATCGATTTATTAAATTATAACCTTCAAATACACAATATTGAATTAATTTTTCATGATTAAGTTTCTATAAATCGAAAAAAACATTATTGTAACACTAAAATCACATTGATGAAAGTTTTTTCATTAAAATTTTATTTTTATGAATAAAGATATTTTAATACCAAACTAATTAATGAAAATTATTTAAAAGAAAACAATTTGGTTATTAATAATATAATAATTATAAATATAAATTTAGACCATTAAAAAAATAAATATTTTTATATTCCTTTATAAAAATATGATATTCAATTAAAAGAGCCATTTTTTACTAATCACTAAAAAAAATTAAATTTCAAAAAAAAATAAATAAAATGCATCCTTTATTAAAAATAAGATAATATATTAAAAACAATTAAAATATAATCAAATTTAATTTATAAAATGTCATAAATTTTGTTTTTATTACCTTATGGAATAAAACTATGTGTATGTTTTTATAGTACATTTAAAGGAAATATAAATATAATTTAAGATCATGTGTTATAGGATTTACTAACAGTATTTTACATGATAGAGAGGTTTTTAATATATTAATAGTTTTTCAGCTTAATCACATTCAATATTTATTATTTTGGATGTTTATAATATTCTATTTAATAAATAATTTTTTAATAAAATAATATACTCATTAGTTTTTTGATGATTCATTATATGTTTTGATAATTAATATTGTCACAATAAAATAAATTAGTTTACGGAAAAACATTATTTTCCAAAATAATGACTTTATTGTATTTACTATATCAATTTTATGTCATTATTATGTCCAAATACATACTGTTCATTTTAATAATATTTTATGTTTTACCTAAAAATTATACTCTTAAACTAAATTATACATAATAAATAATTGGATAATTTGTATTTCTGAATTGAAATTTTAATATTTCAAATATAATCATCTAAATATTATCAAATTGATATTTAAATAAATAATAATTTATTAAATTATATATATTTTAATAACATGATGATGATTTAAACCCTTATAATAACTTTATATGTTTAAATAATTTATTTCATATTTCATAAAAAATATATATTATTCTTGACAACTATTTTATGAAATTTATTTTTCATTTAAAATTTATGAAATTATTTTAAAATATATTTAAATTAGAAATATTTATTTTCTAAAATTATAAGTATTGTTTCATTTTATTAAAAAATACTTGTCATACTAAACGTCGAATAATGTTTATTTTATATTTTATATTATGTTGATGAACTACATTAAAATGTGGGATTGGTTTATGAATTATTTGATTCAATGAATAATTTACACCATAATAATTCTTAGGGTCTACATAAAAAAAACCCTTAACAAACCAGCATAATCCGTAAGGTAGAGGTGTGTCATAGTGGTACTCTAAGGGGTGGGTTATCATATATTTATGTAATGGTGATCCTTATTAACAAGAACATCTCTGGTAGGTGATTTTTATTGAGCCCCTCTAATTGATGCCCAGTTTTGGTTGGGTCGTTTGTGAAGTTGAGTGATGATACATCCCTCACACGATGTAAAAATTTGGATTCAAATGAAATATTATAATGGTATGGGGCCATTGTTTTTCCCTTATTATTTAATTCTATCATATCATTACCCTTTATAAAAAAAAATTCAATTTTAATTACTATTACCTTTTGTAATAATGATAAGCATTAATAATTCCCTAATGTCATAACACTCAAGGATCATGATTAGAAATAGTAATATTTCCCAATAATCATGATTCTCAATAGTCAGATATTTACAGTCACATTTAATTTTTTATATTACACACACTCCATTATTCTCATTGTTCATTATTCACTAATACAATTATAATTATTTTGTACTTTCATTGATAATGAATTTTGTATTCCCAATGTTTCTTTTTCATTATAGTGATTTTATGGATCGATTTATCTTCCAAATTGATTCAAATCCATTGGAGTTTACATTATAGTGTGCATTATTATTCAATTTTTATCCCCACATACTATTTATATCTTCTATAATAAATAATATTTCATGTTGTATGATATTAATTCATTGTAATTAAATTTTAAACATCATAAAATATTCATTCTGACACATTACTTCACTTAGTAATAACATAGTAGAAATTTTTTGTTTGATAAACTGTACCCCTGAAAAAAAAAATTCCATATAGAATTACATTCAACACAATAAGGTGAAATAAAACGATGGTTCCTCTAACAAATTGACAATTCTTGTTCTCATGTTCTTTATAAAAAAATATTATTCATCTAAATATATTTATTTCGGTGACTTTATTTGCTGAGTAGGACATTGTCTCTATGGTCCAATATCATAATTGACTAATAAATTTATGAGAGATAATTCTAATATTCTACCATATCTCTATACTATATCAGTGTGGGAGCTTTTATGTACATACATAAGTGGTATATATCAAACATTCCATGTAATTGAAATTGGTTATCGGGGATTTCTCATTAGTGGTTCTCATCTAGGATGAAATAAAGATTCATATATGGTATTATTTAACATGGACCTATCATTTCATTCTTCTCTAGCCTCACAACCCTTTTCCTTTGAAATATATAAAGGAATACATTTAATCTAACCTCACAGTCCAGATATCATTAATAATTTTACAAATTTTACATCTGTTGGATGTATTCTCAACTAATGATTTTCAAAATATATCTGAATTTATATTCCAGTTCATCATCAAATTTAGATCCAAAAATTGGATCTCGTTAATATGAACCCAAAATGTGGGTATTCTACATATATACCAATATAGAGATTAAAAAGAACCCATTTTAATGCACATGTTGAATCTATTGGTTTAAGATAACTATGACAGTGGAAGATGTTTGTCTCAACCTCAATTGACATATGCAAAGAATGATGTCAACATATACTCAGTTGTGTGTATTTTTTTTGCAGGGGAATTAGTATAGTGATGATAATCTATGCATAAGGTCAACTCATGGTTGAGATCATGTTCGTGAATATACCATATCATGGAGAAAAATCCCAGATCTCATTCAAATGTAATTGATAGTGGTGTTTCTTGAAACCTCTACAATTCAAAAATCAATATCATTGAATGATTATTCCTAAAAAATTATTCACGTATATCAATGATGGGATTATTTTTCATAAAATGTTCCACTACAACCCATTGGGAATATTTTTTTTGTCTATATTCAGATGGCTAAGTAAAAATTTATGGGGATGTTTTCTCATTTTTAGTATTTTATGTATAAATTTTACATCATTACCTTTATTTTAATTATTATTCATTCATTTTTTAACAAAAAATTCACTTTGATGTATATTTTTTAATATGGATATTCAATTTTTCCATCCTGATGTGACATTTAATATTTATATATATCATTATGATCACATGAGGATAGAGAGTGTATGGTAATAAGAATCATTCAATAGGACCTTTATCACAATTTTTTACGGTTCACAAAGTGTTGTCTACAATATCAAAACTCTATATTCATAATATTTAAACATAATATATTTCTCTATTAATATATAATCCACCTTCTTTGTATGTCCACATAATCATTTTGAGATTCCATGATATTATTTTTAATGTTAACATGATTAAAAATTTAAATAATGAAGGATATTATTGATTCTTTTATTGTTACAATTAATATCATTTATATTTTCTCATAATATTAGATCCTTCTCAATACAATTTGTAGAAAAGGTTGAAATTAAATTTCTACTTAGATCATAAGACAATTTATTCAGCTTTCTATGTATATAATAGATTTATGATTACTAATCCATGATCAGTTATAACTATATTTTTTGAAACATGTTGAGCTATAACAATGTGAATATAATCATGAGGTTTTTATGAACTGTATATTTGTAAAAAATCAATCTATAGAAATAATATCACAAAATATTCAATGGGAAGAATACTGCAGGCAACTCTAGATCATGAATCAAATATTTTTATCATGGATTTTCTATTATCAAAAGGCATTGAATATTACATTACCATTTTTCTTGAGAAAACAACCTTATCTGCTCTTTAAGGCATCACTATAGATCAAAAATCCCACATCATTGGTTGGTAATGTGAGTAAATGTTCAATAAATAACCTTTTCTTCAAATATGTGAATTTATTTTCATGTTAATTTGTTTATAAAAACATTTCACAAATCCATCAAAGATTGATTATTGTTTTTGACAATAAAGAGGCGTTTCATATAAAATCTAGTTGTAAAAAATAAAATTGTGGAAACTATGGATATCTATTAAAGATTTTATCCATGTAATGTCCAAGTAAATTCATACATAAATAATAAATCATAATAATCTAATCTTAATTATAATATCCCTGAAAAAATATATTGATCTAGTATATTTAGAAACATGAAAACATAATCAATTAGTTAACTAGTGAACGACATCTTCACTGAGTATGTTCTTCATATCCTGTAACAGTATAAGATTCATCATACATAAAAACATTCTTTGTAATATGGCGATGAAAACAAAGTAATGGGTTATATTATATTCTATGTATAGGTAAAAATGGTAGATTTTAATGGTTCCATAATAATAATATGGGAAATTGGGTATGATAACATGATATTGACATTTGATAATACTTCAATGCATATCATGGCTCATAAACTAGATTCATGGAATAAATACCAGTAGTTCATATGACATGATTAAAAAATGAATCCACTTAAAAAATATACAATGTAATAAACTTAGAATAAGACAATGTGGTTTCTCATTCACATAACCATATACTATTTTGAACATGTATAAATTGAAAATGGTTCACTGATTTTGTTATGGGCATGAAACCATTCAATCTCAGAATCCTATGGACATGTATGTAGCTCCACACATATAATTATAACATGAAATAAAATTCACACATAACATATCATTAACTAATTCATTGGAAATATATATAATCCCCCTACCATTGGTTATAACGGGACACCATTCCTCAGTTATAATGTCATCATCGTGCATGGTTATAATATAACAACAATCCATGGGTAAAATGTAACCAAATACCAGAATTAAAATGAAACCATTTTCATATAAGGAATACCATAAATATTTTTTCCTTAATATCATCAAAATTTATCAAATCAAAACCCATGAAATGAAATGACATTCATAAAAAAAGTCATCATTCCATCATAGAAATAATCATAAATATGGAATTTGTTTTATAGACATGTTATCATCATTAAAATCAACCACTCCAAGAAATAATAATAACTGTATTAATATATAATATCGACCATTAATATTTAGAAACATTAATTTAAGTCATCGTACATAGAAAATTAATTTCAATGATCTCATGAAACATTTTTGGAGGAAAATAAAATTTTTACATTTAAAATATCATATTAAAAAATAACTGTTATAAAAACACAGTATTGAAAACCATTTATTTCAAAATTAATATAAAATAACATTTTGAAATTTTATTATACTATGAATGTTGGAAATTTCATTCATGTCATTCAATTTACAATGATGTTTTTTTTTGTTTTTAGTAAATGTCAGTCGCGTCTTTCCTAGAAAAAGAAATGAATATTTATTTTAATAATTATATAATTTTTTTAGAAAATTGTAAAACATACATTAAAAGTTCATATATAATCATTGAAACAAGTTTGAAATATTTTTTATTATACAAGGATTTTCAAGAGAAATGTTTTTTTACTGAAGAGAGAAATCATGTATGTTTTAATTAATGTTTTATTTTGGATTCCATTGTTATTAATGGTTATAAAATGATGGAAAACATATAATATCATTAAAACAATAATATAAGAAAAATATATTAGTTAATTTAGAGTTATATTAAATATATATCACCATTGAATGAATAATCATATACCATTCTGATAAACTACGAGATAGTATCATAAAAATTAACACATCAATATCTATTCAATCCTAAGCCCCATAAAAAAATAAAAAATGAATATTAATATTCAATTATTATAATAAAATAGATCATAATATTAATCCATTGATATAATATACAACACACATCATAAATTAGTGGTGTATAAGGCATATGTCCCACATAAATAAATTTGAGATGAAAATAATATACATTAATTCTCAATATTGATAATGAAAACTAAACCCCAAATTTAATAAATTTAGGTTTATTATAAATATATTAAATAATAATTTTTATATATATCAAAACTTTTTTTATTTACTTATGACCCCATATTAACAGTTTATTTCAAATATACTTTTAAAAACATGTTTCTGGTATTAAGTGCATTGTTTTTCATACAGGTCTGTATTTAATAAATCTGGTCCAATTAAATTTTTCATGGATCCATAATCAAAAAAATTTTAAACATGATATAAATATAATATATATTTTAAATATTTTCTTATTTATAATAACCCATAAAAGTTAGAGGAAGATAATGAAATTCATTGTTCATGGAGATGGTAGTTCATAGGAATGCTTGAATGTTGTTTTAATTTTCATGAAAAAGTGATGAAAGGAAGATATATCATATGATTCCATTATTTAATAATTTTTAGTTCAAATATATCACATATTTTCATTACACCATTACTTATTACCTTCCATGTAAAGATTAAGGGATGAATGAATCACATCGCTTCATAAGTCTGTAGTCGGTCATATGCATGAGCGACGTTATCACATTCACATATAAAGGAATGTTAGAAGTTATATTTGATATTATATGCCTATAAGTAATTTAATGTAAAAAATAAAATATATAAAATATTAATACCGCATTATAATCCTTAGATAAATGTGGTGATGGAAAATGAAAAACATTTTTTTCTAGGTTGTAGTATGTCACACAAACGATTGATATGTTTGTTTCTAGTTTGATGGAAGAGATAAAGGATATAAGGTATTCCATAAAAAATGATAAAATATTTTTATATTGTAGATGCTATTTTTATTATTTTCTGACTATTATGATATGAATGTATGTGGTTAGAGGAGGAGTAAAAAGGAAGATCACAGTGAGGTCAATTATCTTCTCTTAGAACAACATCTGGTGGATCTCTTATAAAGGGCCATTGGGGTAGTCATTATGGAAGACCAAAAACATAATATAATTGATATGGATGTTGGGGTATAAATTTTTCATGATTATTTCAAATGAAATTTCATTATAGGTGTGAAGAAGTGATGGGAGGGATTTGAATTTTATAATTAAAGACGAGTGGTATTTTTGTAAATAAAAAAGTTATTCAATAATGGGGAGTTATAGTCATCCCAAATGTGTCAAAATATTATAAATAATGTATTTTAGGGATTATATAGTCGATCCAAACCACCAAAACAAGAAAAACACATGTTTGAATCTTTTTGTTACATGACTTCAATGTTTCCTTATATTTACCATATTATATTTCATTATAGCATCAGGCATTTTATCTATGTAAATTGACATTATAGAATAGAAATAAAATATTACTTATTAGATAAAATTTAACCATTGGTTTTAAATTTTAGATTACAGGCCTTAAATTGGAAACCATTGGGATTAGAAAATTAATTTTAATATAATTTCTTGAAACATGCACAACCATATACCTCATATTTCTATTTTAACATTATTCAAATCATTTAGGGGTCATTATAATTATTATAAGAGGGCCACTGGTTAATGAATTTACTATGAATGGTATTTTTAATAATATAAACAAAACATTTCAAAAGGTATGATTTTAATTAAAATTAATTGATTTTGAAAAATATAATTTCATATAAAATAAAATTAATGTTATTTTTGACACTCTTTATTTTATTTAAAATTAAAAACTAGAAGAAAAATTTAAAATTATATAAATCCTTTTAAAAATTTATTTCATATCAAATTTTTTTAATAAGGTCATGAAATAAAATAATTTATACAATTTATATTTATTTTAATATTTTCAGTATAATTTAATTAATTTTTATATTAATTAAATTATTTTTGTGTTGGAACTACTAACACTTTTATTAAAATTATATAATTATTGAAAAATTAAAATAATTTACAAATATGAAATTAATTTAGCTATTCTAAAAATTACCATCAATATTTATTCACAACATTCATATTCATTATGTGAACACATAAAAAATTTAGAAGCAATAAAGTGAAACATATTAATTTTATTTACATAAATTATCGTATTGGTCACTTTTATGGAAATTATCCTAGAATCACATTAAAATATATTATAATATAATAAAAGTTAAAAATTTTCCATAATATATAAATATATTATTTTCTTTAAACATTAACTCATATATTTTTCAGTATCACACCAGGTAAACGCCATTTAACATTAACAGTGATAAATAATTTTTACTATTTATTCTTTTAATTTTAAAAAACATTTAATTCAAATTATTATAAATATTAATTATTAATATTCAAAATTAATTATCCATTTTGAAAAAATCATTTATTATAACTGGAAAATTATTTTTTAAAATTCAATCCCCATACGTGATGAGAAGGATGTTTTCCCAAGGGGATATTTTCAAAATTATAAAAATCTACAATATAAAAATTCATTTTCAAATCGATTCAAATAACATAAGTTGTATTAATAAATAAAGAAAAATGATCTAATTTTAATCTTAATAAATTTTTAATATATATTTATCTATATAAAATCATTAAACATAATGTTAATTTTTAATAAAAATCGTAATTTGTTCACTAGTAACAAAAAAATTAATGTTTTCATAAAAGTTTCAATATTAAAAACAAATATAATTTTTACAAGTTGATTTGAAAAATAATGTAACATTTTCAATATATATTTATAAAATTCATAATTATAATTTTTTGAGAAAAAATATTTTTCAAACCATAAAAATACATTAAAAAAATGAACTCCTTCATTATAAATATATTTTCATTAATTAAAACCGTTATAATAAAATTTTAAAAAATTGGTTTATTCCTTATTCATAAAATCAGTGATAATTTCTATACTATAATGGTTATGTTTAAATAAGTATATCATAGTTCATTATAACTAATTGTTCTGTCAAACAAAATATATCAATAAAATTTCATTTATTTGAAAAAAAAATCATTATAAAAAATCCCGTTTTTATTTTATAAAACCATTCAGATTATTTTTCCCTATAAATTTAATCACTTTAGTATAAAAACTAAAAATATTAATACCTCATTACATCATATGGTTAATACATAGCTTCCACAAAATGGTGGTTTTACAAAAAAAATGTTGACCATGTCAGTGGTCTTGTTTTGTAACACTTTCCCTCTATGGTCGTAAATCTCCACTGGTTTTTTTTTCATAATATAATTCATTCTCTGATAGTAAGACCTCTAAATTTAGAACATGTGACAAATGCAGTGTGTACTTCCTCGAGAAAGATACATAGAACATATCGTGAGCTTGTTAGTGGTTCTATGAAGGTACCAAATGATTAGATACTATCCCAATATAATAAAAAAATCAATGTAGGAAAAATAATTAGTGATTATGTTTCCACTATATCATAAGAACAATTTCATCATATTATTATTCTTTGATAAATTTTTAGTTTATCCAAGAAATTATTATTCATGATGACTTTTCCTTCCTAATGAACTAAAATAATCATAAGATCCCTAATTCCTTCCTTTAACTTGTAAATATTTTCAATGACCTTAATTGTTATCACATGTCATCTCATAAAATATAAATATATATTTAATAATTTCAATTAGTAGTTAACCTTATGGTTCTTCCATCTCTAAAAAAATTAATATCAAATTATATAGAATTAAGTTCACTAAATTCAAAAATATAACTTCTCATTTATCTCACAAAAAACATCAAGTATCTTTTAATGTCACATTATAAATATATGAATTCAATGGTCATATATTTTCCTAAAACATGGTGAAATACTAAATTACTATAAATCAGAAATGAAAAAATACTTTATTTAAAAAATTAACTCACTTATCATTCTATAAATTAAATAAAAAATATTAAAACATATTCCATAAATTTAAAATTATTATAAACTCTATTAATGGTAACCTAATAATATTTTTTATGAAATTATTAGTTATCCAAAAGGATATTAATTATTTCAAATTTTAATTATCCATATAAATCATATATGAATCCAAATTAAATATTGTTATCTAAAACCCAAAAACATATTATGTATTATCTTACCCATAATTATATGTCTTTCAGAAAATACAACCTTTCCATTACATCACCTTTCTAGGTAACCAGTTCTATTTAATAGATTCCTGAAAATTCTAAATATGAAACAACTAAAAAACTATCATTTTATATTTCATGAATTATAATTCATCAATTCCCATACATAAACCCTTCTATTATTCGTGTTAATTATTAAAAAATTATCTAGGCATCTTCATCATGTTCTTTAATACCACCTTATATTTATATTACTTGTGTTATATCAATATCATCAATAAAAACCCCATTAATTATATTTCATTATAGATACACCCTTTGAGCTTCCAAATTGTACATTAATTTTTTTTAATTTTTATAATTTCCACATTTATAACATTTAAACATATATAATTACATAGGGAAATAATTATTATCATACATTTCATTATATGAACTATTCTACTTTTTTCAGTAATGTAATAATTTGTTCCCTTCAAATCCACCAATAAAACATATTATCATTCCTTTGATGAGTTTTCTACCGTTCTTTTTATCACAATATTAAAATATATAAAACATAATTTTCATTCCTTAAAAATCTATAACACCAATTCTCTATACAAACACTATCCTTCTATTCTCCATTAATTCCCATAGTTTATTATGCGATAGTTGTTAATCATACATCATTACAACTGATTATGAATTTTCACAATATCCTCAATATAGTTATCATTCAATTTGGTTTTCTATCAACACATTTTCTATTATATTAAATGTTTACTTAGTTCCTTCTGATTCCCAGCATTGATTAAAACCATGGATAATAGTGTGAGCACAAATCATTATTGTGTAAACCCATATAGTCATAAAAAATAATTTATTTTTTTTCTAAATCCTAATACCTTTTTTCCAATATATGACATCATAGGCCTAAATAGGGTCATTCATGTTCATTATTTAAATATTTCATAATGATTCCTAAAGTGTTTGTGAATTAATTATGACTATCCACCAAGAGTGTCAAACTAGGTGTATAAAAAGACCTATTTTCATGTACTAGAAATCTCTCATGGAAAGTATTACATGACTTTTTTAATGTTATTACCCCTAGGTACATCAGTTTTATATGATCATATACATGTAGTACTCATAAATGGATGTAATTTTCATGAATCCACTTTCTATTTCCTATACTAATATTCATGGTTCTATTTTATATACCTAGATTTATCCATAGAATTATCTTTTAATATAGACATTGGGGCCTCACCAAGGATCTCTTAACCTTTTTTCCAAATGGTAAGCAAACCATTTTTTGATACCAACAGTAAATACCCAATAATCCCATTATTATATATTACATATTATATATTTGTATTCATTAAATACACAATGATACATGCCAGAATCAAATAGGTCCAGTTCCTATGGATACATGGAAACATAAACAACTCATTCAGTGGTGAATTGAATATTTTCATACAATGTTATTTATATCTATAACCCCTATTATACTTATCATGAAAAACCATTCTTCATTATAATGAAAATAAAATAAAATAATGTTTGAGATCAAATAATCAATATTTTTAAATAAGGGATATAGAAATGATCACATATCATTAACATGATAATAAGGTTATGAGAAAATGATATTTACATTTAAAAACCATTACCTGAATATCATATATAATAAACATTAGTCATGGAGTAAACCATGGATGTTCATAATAATTAATTAATAACAAAATAAAGGTATATATTACATGAAAGAATAACCTGGGGATAAGAAATATATTTTTTACATAAAAATAATGTTATATGATTTCGAACAAGTATATTTTAAAATATGTTCCCTCATTTCATTAAGGACATGGAATACAGACCTTACATAATCCCCTAGAAATGAATGTATGTCCATGCATAATCATGTGAACATTAAATCTTCTTCACCCATTAGATTTCATTACACAATTTATTGGGGTGAGATATCGTTCCTACCCATCCATGGTTATAATGTGACAATCATATGAGGTAATATTATATTGATTTTGTGTTGTTATTACATAACCTCCAACATTGGTTATAACATAACAATTTTCACATAATGAAAACCATATATATGTGTTCCACATGATCCTAAAAAATTCATCTAATCATAACCCATGTACTAAAATATGTTCCATAATCATTTCTTCCTTTCATTATAGAAAATCCAATTAAAATGAATTTCGTTTTAAGGAATTTTTATCATTATAATTATAAACCACTCATAGAAATAAAAAGGATGATATTAATTTATTATATCCCAGGTAACTATTATTTATTATCAAAGGATGTCATCATATATGGAAATTTTTTATGAAATATCACATTGAACATTTATTGAGGTTTAAAAACTTTCATAGTTGGAAATAACATTTTTAAAACAAAATTCCCTAAATAAATTATTAAAATTATTTCCATTTAAAAGAAATAAATCATAATAAAAATTATGTTTTCACAATTGTCAAAATTATTCTCTTGTCATTCATATTAAAAAATATATCCTTTTAACATTTTCTGTAAAATAGTAAGAGACAATGTTTGTAATAAAATGTTAAAAATTATTCTAAAATAGTTTTAAAAAAGTAATACCATGGTAAAATGATATTAAAATATTATAATAGAACATTAATAAATTAATTAAATCATTTCTTTAAAACATCGATGTTGAAGAGAAATATGTTTCGACCAAATAGAGAAATAAGGTGGGTTTTCATTAAAAACATTCATTTGTAGTATTTAGTTCTAAAATAGTTAAAAAATTATTGTGAAACTATTTATCATCTAAAAATAACCATAAGAGAATAAAATATATGAGTTTCATGAGTGATATATCTTAATATTTCATCATGTGAAGTATAATCATTAACAATCGTTATAATCATTGAGATTGTAAAATAAACATTTAACACGTCGGTATATTTTGAATAATATGACACATGAAAATATGACAATATATAATCTTTTAAATCACATAATTATCATTATAAGGACAATACAATATATTAATGGGATGAACATAGACCATAGAAACTAAACAAGGGATGTATAAGTCATGTCTCCCATAGAATTAAAAGTGAGACGAAAATAAATTACCTTATTTCTTGAATCACTTTGTACAATTTAAAAAACTTGATATAATAAATATAGGTTTTGTATAAATACATTATTGAATCAGATGTATATGTTTCCTACTATATATGATTCAATTATAACCATATATTACTTGTTTATTAATAATTACTTTTTAAAATTACATTTTAGATAGTAACTTCTTTATTATTCTTGTATGTATCGATTTTCTTTTTTTGGTAATATTAAATTTATCATGGGCCCATAATATTTATAATTTTAAATATGATATAAATTCACATATATTTATTATATATGTATTTATTGAAACCACTGAATGTTATAGATATAAATTGAATACATCATTCATTGAGATTATAGGCTAAACATTTGCATGAATATTGTTTTGATATTTTCGATGGAAGGAACAATAGAATGAAAAATAATAATATATCATTAAATAATAATTTTATGTCATATATTACACATATTTTCTTTAAACCAATAATTTTTCCCTTTCATGTAAAGTGTGTGTGAAAAACTAATCCTACTTTTTAAAGATGTGGTTGTCCATCGTACACAAGAGGGAAGTTTTTGTTTTCCCATTATTAAATGTAATATGTTTTTTTTTTGAAATAATAATTAAATAATAATAATAATACCATATATAATATATTAAAACATTAAATAAATCATTATAACTTTTGAGGATATGATATTATGCAAATCTAATAACATCGATTGATGAGGTGGTTGCCCATCCTATACACAATTAATGGTTATGTTACCCAATTAATGGAAGAGGAGTTGGATATTGGTATTACCTGTAAATGATAACATATTAGTACATGTATGATATGTTTGAACCATGGTTGTTCTATTAATGAATGGGAGTACTGTTTTTTGTTGTTTTTAATCCACAGTGTAAATTCAGAATGTGTGCCAGTAAAGTGATCATATAGTTCAAGCATAGAACAGTATTGAAGGTGTTGTCATTTTCTAGTGTTCATCAAATTTTTGGGCCTCAAAATAGAAAAATGAAGACATGGATTGTTGGTAAAAGAAGGTGCACACAAAGAGGAAGTCGTGCATGACAAAGGAGGGTGGTGTGAGAAAATTTTGAGTTGGGTGCGAAAAACAGTGTGCTGCGTGAAATAGAGGATCGAGTGTTTTCACGCAAATAGTGTTTCAGAAGCAGAATGTCGAAAAATGTCAAAGGAATGGGCTGCATGAAATATCTAGAGATGTGCACGAAAAACGGTACATATGTGAGATATAATGCCCAAAATTAATGGGTTTTTACACTATGGGGGGTTTTGCCCGTAGGGGTCTGCGACGCCTATAAATAATAGGTGACCCACCTCATTATGCACGATTGAATACTTAGAAAATATTTATGGTCTGATGCATGTAAAAGGTTCGTGTAATGGGATTTGTGCGAAAAAAATCTAGGTTGTTCCAAAAGGCTTAGTTGCATATAAAAATTGAGGCAGAACATAAAAGATTCAGTTGCGCAAAAATGGTGTTGTTGAGCGAAATAGTTTTCTGCACGAAATGGAAATATTGTGTGCAATAGAAAGGCCTTGAGTGAAAAGCGATGGTTTTGCGCGAAGTTGTCAGTGAAACTTGTATTTACATTCTGGTTATCGGGTTCAGTGGTTCAATGCATACAAGTGGATCATTTCTGGACTTCGATGCAAGAAGAGTCTCATGCTAAGTAGATGTAAAGACTTCAATGAAAATCTATTGAAGGGACCCTCTAGTATATAAGCTGACTGGGACTTCACCAAAGGTAGTGAGTCAGGGGGAGTCAACGGGAGTGACCTGAGGGACGTAGTGGGCAATCCTTGAACATTTGTAAAGGAAGTGAGTCTGGGACAGAGTAACTGGTCCCTAACCATTATAATCCACAACTCATGAAAAATATTGGAATTAGGTATAGCTGACAACATGTCGGTGTATTCTCCTTGGACGTAGCCCTTTGTGGTGAACGAATTAAAAATTGTTGTGTCATCTCTTTGCATACGAATGTTTGATTTATGATCATATTCATCATAGAGGTTTTACTATTTCCTAATGATGTGGGAACAAGATCCATCAAATTTAAAAGAAAATTTGACATTCTGATTCACCCCTACACTGTCAGTGTCCTGGGGTCCTATAAGTGGTGTCAGAGGATAAAGGTTACTGGTGTTAGATCTTTCCTTTGTCATCATGGATAATGCAGTCAATGCTAGGGGAATACCTCTCTTTGATGGAAGTAATATTCAGATTTGGATGAACATAATGAAATATCATTTAAGATCCCTTGGAATGGATGTACTCTTTTCTAATTTTCAAGTAACACAAGTTACTGATCCAACATGGATTTATATGACTCATATAGACTGGAAGGTTTTTGATGCAGATGCTAAAGCATAGAATTCTATCACTGCTGCTTGTTTAGATCAGATCAATCTAACGGTGATGAGTTTCACCTCAGCATAGTCTATGAGTGATAAACATGAAACCATTTATGAAGGAGATAGAAAAGTGAAGGAGGAAAAACATCATGTCTTACACAACAGGTTTTCCGATCTAAAGACGCAACCTAATGAGAATGCAGATTCATTTTTCAATTGAATTACTGAAGTTGTAGGAGCAATTCGAGTTCTTGGAGATGAAATCAAAGACCATGATATTGTAATGAAAATATTTAGAAGACTTCCTCATATGTTCAATGCAAGAAAATGGCATTCAAAGCCATGGACAAACTGAAAATTTTCAAATATTGTAGTGGTGAATATGATGAGTAAAAAGTAATTTTCTCTCTCATCTCCAAGAATATGATGATGGGAAAATGTAAATTTAATTGTAATATTCCTCTATTATGTTTTCATTATGGAAGAGTATGAATCATTTCCTCTCAGTGCCAAAAAAGTTTGTTGATGATGAGAGTGAATCAGAATACATCGAGAAGCCTCCAAAAAGGTTTTTCAAAAAGGAAGACTTCAAATATGGAAATAAAATACAGAATAAGAGTTTTTTCTGTGAAGAAGAAGATGATGATATTGAATTTTGTGAAGAAGAATAACCATAATTTAAAACTGGAATCCATTCTTCCCAGATGGATACCATTGAAAAGTCATAACCCTCGATCAATAATGTGAGAGACAACCAGATTACTCATAATTTTGATCCAAATATTAAATTTAAGAATTCCTTTTCCATGCTTGAGAATTAATGTAAGAGATTCAATAAGTGGAAGGAAATGGTGGAAGAATCATCAATATATGTTGATTTGCTTGAAGCAGAAATTGAATGACTAGAAGAACTAGTGAGAGATCGGTCTTCAATACTTGAAATCATAGATGATGTTTTGGAAATATAGATTAGAATTGAAGAATAAGAAAAGGTCATAAATGACCATTCTTCTAGACTGAACGAGAATTCCAAGACAGATGAGGGTATTGAGGTAGAAGTTGTTACTCTTATGAGTAAAATTGAATGTCAATCAACCACAAATGAGGGTAAGAAGAAAATTTATTTTGGAATATTCTCAAATTCAGAATTACTAGAAAGATCCAAGTAAGGATTAGATGGTTTTGGAAAAATCTTGAGTGACCAAGGACCTTCTTTCATTGGAAAGAGTGGAATTGAATGTGAAGGTGAGACATCAATCGCTTGAAGTGATGAGATCCAAAAGAAAGACAAGATAAAATTTGTACATGTTGAAACATTGCCTGATGTGAAAAAAAAATAAACCCTCAATCCAAACTAAAAATTATAACTAAAAATTATCCTCAAACATTCATAAATGACAAGAAGTCCAACTATTCTCCCAAGGAAGAAGGAATGAGTTAAAATTCAAGTGAGAGACATTTCCTCTCATGACGTGTCAGTTTTGTAGCTATGATGTGCATACCAGTTCATATTGCAAAGAGTCATGGAGATACTTGAATGGGGTAGATCTGGGACATAAACAAGGGAAACTAACTTCATTTAATCAATCTTATAAAATAAATAGTTTCTATGGATACTGTTTTCATTGTTATAACCTTGTCCATAAAGCTATATATTTTAGGCAAGGATTCCATAGGAGATATTCATACAACTTTCAAAGACAGGTCAATATCCACCCTCCTAATGGTGTAGATCTCACCAACATGTTTTCTACTCTGGAAAAATATTTTGGGTATGAAGAATCTGATTATGTGGAAGAAATAATTATAAGGCCATCAATATCATATACTCAATCCAATATTTGTTGTAAAGAAAAGAAGAAGATCGAGAAATAAAACCTTGTAGAGGTGGACCTCAAAGCTATAAAAAGCAACAGTACCTAGATTTTGGATAGTAGTTGTTCGTCTCATATGACAGGTAATGCTGGACTATTAATGGATATGAAAAGGAAGTTTGATGGTATAGTACGATTTGGTAATGATGGAGATCTGAAAATCAAAGGCAGTGGAAGTTCTAAATAAGCTAATGGAGAGCTAAATAATACTGAAGTCCTTTATGTATATGGACTATGTCATAATATACTTAGAATGAGTCAACTCTGTGACTCGGGACTTATAGTTAATTCTAATCAGAAATGCTGCACTATCAAGGGAAAGACATGCAACTCACATATAAAGGGATGCATAACAGAAGGAAACTTGTATCAGGTTGATAGTAAAAAAAAATTTGTTTAATGACCGATGAAGAAGAAAACAAATTGTGGCATCAGATACGGGGACACATCAATCAACAAGACAAGGAAAAAATATCAAAATTGAGGATTGTCATGGACATTACCAACCAGAAGCGTGAGATTGAAAAGTCTTGTGATGCTTGCATTCGTGGGAAGCTAGTCTGTAGTTCATATCATCCAATGAAGAAAAGGGAATCTCATCTTCTTTATTTAATTCATACATATGTATGTGGGATGATAAATGTTGTATTAACTCATGGAGAAATGTACTTTAACTTTTTTATAGATGATTATAGTAGATTGTCATGTGTAATGGTCATTCACAATAAACGACAAGTGCTTGACTGCATGAAAACATATCAGTGAAACGGTGAGAATGATATTGGACAAACAATCAAAGTGTTGTTATCTGATAATGGAGGGGAATACACAATCATTGAATTTGAAAATGACCTAGAGAAGCATGGGATACAACATGAGGTTTCTTCTGTGAGAATCCAGAACCAAATTGATTTGTTTAATGTAGTAATCAACAGGTGAACAACATGGAACGAACTATCCTGATTGAGAGTCATGTTCCACGACATTATTGGAAAGAGGTTGTTCAACATTTATTGTATATTAAAAATCAAACTACGCATTATATGGGTGAGACAAAGACACCATATGAATTGTGGAATGGAAGGAAGCCCTCTTTGAAATACACTCTTGTTTTTGGTAGTAAATGCTTCATCAGTAACAAAGAAGGAAATAAATGGATGTATGGTGATAATGCAGATGAATGAAATTTCCTTGGATACTCAATGAACAAAAAAGTCTAAAAGTGTTCCAAAAAGTGATTAGGAAGGATCGTGGGAAGAAGTGATGTTAAAATGAGGGAAGTGAAAACCACAAATGCATCATGGATTTCATATACTAATGTGATAGAAAGTGAGGAAGAGAATGAACATGGAGTGCATAAAAATACAGGAATATATGAAGATGGAAAAAACACTAAGTAGTCACATAATGATGTTGACTCAGAAGAAGAATCAAAAGAGGAAACCTTGGCTGGAGAGATTGAAACTAAACCTCATTGGATAAATCATAGAACTGAGATTGATCCATATAACAAAATTGGGGATAGGATTGCACTAACAAAAACATGGAGGATGAAGAATAACACGCAATCGGAATTTCTGTCAGTTATGGAGCTATCCCCATTTGATGAAGCATCAAAGGATGAATGATGGGTTAATGCCATGAATGAAGAGTTAGATCAGATTGAAAATAATCAGACATGGGATCTTATCCAGAGACACAAAGGTCACAATGTTTTTGGTACCAAATGGATCTTCAAGAAAATTTTTGATGAGCATGTAAGTGTTATTAGAAACAAGGAAAGGCTAGTATGTAAAGGATACTCTTATATTGAATGTGTTGATGTTGATGCATCCTTTCATCCAATGGCTAGACTAATGTTAATCAGGATTTTCCTTGTTTTGGCACTCCAAATAGGATATAAAGTATATCAAATGGATATCAAGACACCATTCATGAATGGTGTACTCGAAGAAGAAGTCTACATTGAACAACTAGTGGGTTTTGTTTTTGGTACTGATGAAATAAAGGCTTGCAAACTAAATAAACCTCTATATTGTTTAGAGAAGGAGCCACATGCATGGTAATCCCGGCTGGACTCTTATCTCAAGAAGCTGGAATTCAAAAGTGGAGAAGTATATCACAATCTATCTGTAAAGAATTCTTCAAAAGATCAGTTCTTGGTTCTAGTCTACATTGATGACATTATATTTTATGGAAGAAGGCAGAAATTAGTGTATGAATTTTCCAATCACACGAAATCAAAATTTGAAATGTCTATGATTGGGGAGCTCACATATTTCTTGGGGTTGTAGGTGATTCAAAAGAAGAATTACACTTTTATTTCATAGGAAAATAATTCAAGGGAGATTCCTAAGATGTTTAATATGCAACACTCCAAACCAATATCAACTCCGATTGCTGTTGGAACCAAACATGGAAAGCATGATGATTGGGAATCTGTGGACCCCACCATGTACATAATGATAATTGGGAGCCTACTGTACCTATCAGCGACATGGCTAGATATTGTCTTTGAAACCAGTCTAGAGCCCCTCTTTCAGAGTAATACAAAGGAGGAACATTTGATAGCATTAAAAATAATCATTAGGTATATTCAAGGTACTCACAATTGTTTCTTATTCTTTTCTGCAGGAAGGGATGGTGAATTATTAGCATTTTCTGATGCTGACTGGGCTAGCGATGTAGTGGACAGAAAGTCCACTAGTGGTGGAGCATTTTATATTTGGAATAAATGTGTTGGATGGTTGAGTAAGAAACAAGAATGTACTTATTTAGTATAGTTGAAGCTGAGTATATCTCCACCACAAAATAATGCACTCAACTGCTATGGATGAAGCAACAATTAACAGATATTGGTGATGTGGTGATGAAACCAATGGTAATTTACTGTGATAACAAGAGAGCAATTGATCTTATGAAGAATCACTTTCATCACTCTCGTACAAAACATATTGAAATCCAGTATCACTTTATCAATGAAAAATTTGAGCAAGGTGTGATTAGAATGGATTATGTGGGAACTGATGAGCAAGTGACTGATATCCGGACCAAGCCACTATTTGTTGCTGTGTATGAGAAGCATCGGTTGAACCTCAGTTTTCAGCCACCTCCCAGTGCATAAGGAGGATATGCAATACCCCTCTCCCCAGTTATGTTAAATTTTTTAAATCTGATTATGGATGTGATGCTTGTTTGTTGGGGAGATACTATCCAGGGGGAGTGTGGTATGAGATGAACAATGAACAATTACCAATCTTTGGGTTTGTTGTCAATGGGGGAGAATGGAATTAATTCAGGCATGTAATGCTTCTATGACACATTGAGAATTCCATGTCAGTGATAGGATGAGAAAGAATAAATTGGACATGTAATGCTTCTATGACATTGTAAGAGAATTTTTTGGGCGTCATTGAGAATTCCAAAACACGGGAATCCAATTCAAGCTTCCTCTCTTGTTTTCTACAACAAGTATTTCTCATGTAGACTTAGAGTGTTGGCTGAGTTGATTCTTGCATTTGTGGTTTGCCTATGTCTGGTGCTCTATTTAATTTATTTAATGACTTCCAACAAATTCAATGGGGGAGATTTTTGGAACCATGGTCGTTCTATGTATGAATTGAAGAATGGTTTGTGTTTGTTGTCAATCCTCTGTGGAAGATCAGAATGTGTGCCAATAATGTTATCATATAGTTCATGAAGACAACAATATTGATGGTGTTTCCATTTTCCAATGTTATTCAAATTTTTGATCCTCAAAATCTTAAAATGAAGACATGTATTGTTGGTAAAAGTAAGTGTACACAAAGAGGAAGTGGTGTGAGAAAAAGGAGGGATATGCACAAAAAATGTGAGTTGGGCGCAAAAAATAGTGTGGTGCGCGAAATAGAGGAATGAGTTTTTTCACACAAATAGTGTTTTGGAAGCAGAACATCGAAAAATGGAAAAGGCATGGACTGTGGGAAAAATCTCTAGATGTGCGCGAAAAACGGAACCTACGCGAAATATTATGTGCCAAATGAGAGGTTTTTTGTGCCACACGGGGTTTTGTGCACAGGAGTCTCAGATGCCTATAAATAATAGGTGACCCCCTTATTAGGCACAGTTGAAGTCTGAGACACGATCCTAGGTCTGATGCGGTAAAAGGTTCGCATAAAGGGATTTGGACGAAAAATTCCGAGATGTGCGAAAAAATCTGAGCTTCACAAAAAATTCCAGGTTGCGTGAAA
This sequence comes from Viscum album, assembly GCA_963277665.1. NCBI lineage: Eukaryota > Viridiplantae > Streptophyta > Magnoliopsida > Santalales > Viscaceae > Viscum > Viscum album. Next base: position 457,597,826 of record OY728142.1, read on the forward strand.
CATTTTGTGTTACGCGAAATATTCTGGTTTGAATGAAAAATCCGAATTGCGTGAAAAATTTCAGGTTGCACGAGTGCATCATTTCCGGACATCGATGCAAGTAGGGTCTCATGCTAAGTAGAGAAAAAGACTTCAATGCAAATCTATTGAAGGGACCCTCAAGTCTATAAACTGACTGAGACTTCACAAATGGCAGTGAGCCAGGGGGAGTCAACGGGAGTGACCTGAGGGAAGTAGTGGGCTATCCCTGAACACTTGTAAAGGCAGTGAGCATGGGACAAAGTGATTATTCCCGAACCATTGTAATCCAGAACTCGTGAAAAATAGTAGAATTAGGTATGATAGACAACATGTCAGTGTATGATTCTTAGACGTAGCCCTTAGTGGTGAAAGAAGTAAATAGTGATGTGGCATATCTTTATATGTGAATGTTTGATTTCTAATCATATCCATCATATAGGTTTGACTATTTCCTACTAACGTGGGAACAATATCCATAAAATATAAATAAAAAGTTGACTCCCTGATTCACCCCTCCCTTCTCAGGGTGTCCCTAGGTCCTACAAGGTACAATAATTATTATATTTTAATTATCAATACATCAATGAAGATGTAATTTCTAGATTATGAAAAAAAATTCTTAGTGAAGATGATTATCTTCAATTATAACAACCTTCATTCAATTTCATAATAATTACCCAAGGGATTGTATTTTTATAAGACGATAAACTATTGAAAATATATAAGGATGATATTGATTTATTTTGGAAGTGTTTTTAAGGCCTAATGTCATGGTAGGTTCGAGTAATTGTGGGGAATATGTGGCCTTTGATAATTTAGGTGGATGGGTGTTTTTTGTAAATACACAAACATATTCAATACAGGGGATTCACTCTCTACCCCAAGGCCTCCAAATTTTATAAATAATAAATTTCATGGAATTAATGGTAAATTAACTCCTACACCAAAAAAAACACATGTTTTAAACATTTTTTTCATTAACATTTATGATTCCCTAAAAATTCCCATTTAAGTTTTCATTACAATAACTAAAATGTTTACTTTTTTAATTTTACATTAAAACTAGAAATAATATTATCAATATTATATATGTTTCATAATATTTTAATAAATATAATAATGTACGTATAATATTGATATCCAATATGTGGTTAAAATAAAATTTACACAAGCGATTCATACATGAAAAACAACATTTAACCTTCACTATAAAAACAATGTTTTACTATTTATAGGTTAATATATTTATAATAAATAGAATATTGGTCCATAAATATAATAGTATTTATAATTGAAAAAATAATCCAATAACATGGTATTGAATATTTTTTTGAATGTTAAATCATTTTATGAAATATTAATTATTATAAAATATCATTAGTGATAATTTTGACGCATTTCAATTAATTATAATTCAAAAACTTAAAGACTAATTATTAATTTGAATATATATTTTTTACACATTTATATCATGTTATAATAATATAAAATGTATATTAAATACATTATTTAATTTAATTTTTATAATTTTTAATATTTTTGGAATCATTTATTTTTTATTTCTAATAATTAAATAATTACATTGTTGTAATTACTTAAAAATTTAATGAAATTATATAATTATTTTAAATTTAAAAAAATTTCGCACAAAAAATCAATTTCATTATGATAAAAATGAAAACCACTATTCATGAACAACTTGGTGTCCCTATTTGAACACATAATTGAAATTTTAAAGAAACAGGGTGCATTTTGTATTTTTCAAAGCATAAATTTCTATATTCATTTCTTAAAATGAAAGTTATCTTTAAAGAATATTAAAATATAGCCTATGGAAATTAGAGTTTAAATTTTTCCACAAATTTGGAATTGGAAAAGATTTTAGGCCATTTTCACCCTAATATTTTTAGTTTTAGCACCGGTAAACTCATGTATACATTAATCCTTATACTAATTTTTTAATTTTTTTACTATTTAATTTTACAAATTAATTTTTTCTAGTTTATTATATAATTTTAATTATTATTCTTGAATATTTTTAATAATTCTTTCTAATTTTATTTCACATATGTGAAGGAATATAATTTAAAATTGGACCTCTAAAAACCATGAAATATAAGTTTCCCAAAGAGAAAACATTCATGAGTATAGAATGTTTTAATGCCAAAATTCTATATGAAATTTATTTGAACCATATAAATTTTATTAATAAATATATAACATTATTAATATTATTATTAATTAAATAAACATGTTGAAATTTTTTAAAAACATCTAATGAAAATAAAATTTTGTAATTTTTTTACTATTCATAGAAAAATAATTCATTTCAAAAACTTCTATAAAAATTAGTTCTATGATAATTTTCAAATATAAATTCAAAAAATAATGATAAATTTTAAAAATATATTTTCTAAATGATTGAGGTGTTTATTTTATTATTCATTCACAATAACAAAGGAAATCTATTTTTTCGAATTATTTTTTTCATAGGATATAAATACATAACTAAAAAATATGTACATATATATAAATTGGTTTTATTTATCAAAACCATTAAAAATAAATTTAAAAACATTGTAGTTCATATTCTTATTTTGAGAAAAATAGATTGGTTATAATTATTAATTTTAAATGTGTATATCACAATTTGGTAAAACTCCTTGTTTCTTCTAACCGAAGATATCAAATAATTATTCTTATTTGAAAAATCCATAAAATAATGCGGTGTTACAAATTATCCCATTCATCAACCAATTTAGATTTGAAGCATCTAAATATATCCATTTCTTCTGATAACATTCCTCAATTGTGATATATTATCCATCAACAAATAAAATTTATTGTACAGTGTATATAATTTAACCTTTCTCCATTTCTTCATCATAAAATTTAATAGATCCTCTTAAATATATATTATTTCAGATTATTTGAAAATATAATCTATATAGACTTCTAAAAATTTATTTATATAATATATAAATACTCTATTAAGTATTTCTATTAATATTGATGAATCATTAGAGAGTCATAATAGATTCCATATAAACAAATTTTAGATGTACCATGTAAAAATGTTTGTATTGGGTATATTGTCCATATACACTATTAGTTGAGGGAGATAAATATTGATTGTCAACTTTACAGAACATTGTGAACCACATAGCTGTTAAATAAAGACACAAATTGATGCAAGGGGATACTTTTTCTTTATCATTAATATGTTGTTATCAATGTAATCATTTCATTGATAAATTAACACATCCTTATTTCTAAAAAGGTGGACTTATTAACCCTATTTTGAAGGACCTAGGAAGGTAAATCACTCATCTATATTATCATATAGATTCTCCATTAGTTCATATAATTCAAAATGAATGATTTAATATTTACTAATTGATAGAATGTGAATACAGGTATATGTTTAATTGATAACTCAACCACTAAAATATAAACAAGACTTTGAAAGTCAATTAGAAAATCAACTACATATTCCCTTTAAATTAATATGAATTCAATAGTTGTAACCTATTATCCCTAAATCAATTTATCTAGATATTTTTTTATAATAAAATAATATCGATGGTTAATAAGAGGTTTCCAAAGGAGAGACATCCCCCTCTGTCAAATTTTATAAGATAAAAGTAATATTTATGATATGAAAAGTGCTTTCCATATTCATGAATTTGGTTTGGGATCTATATAAAGATAATTAATCCAATATATTATAATATAAAATTCCAATAAATAGTGTATGAAATTGTTTTCTAAGGTATTCATCCAAAAAATAATATATGGAGAAGAGTTATAATTTTTGGATTATACAATTTTCCCAAACAATATTTTCAATGAAAACTCTACCATCGTGTTTTCAAGAGGTGCATTAATATTTATACAAATCATTCACGACATTAAATAATTCATAGTACCAAAATCCAATTGAATTTTAAATATTCTTGAATAAATAACATGGATACATTTTATGAAAAACATTGTGTTTATTTCACATTCAGTCATGATTTATTGCAATATATTACACCTAATTTGGCATAAAATAATGATAAGTCTAGTATATTAGGCAATTGGGTAATTTAAATTACATCATTAAATAGGTTGTACATCTACATTATTAAAAACCTCTTTAATGTGATCATTATAATCCTTCATACATAAAACTACATGGGATAACCAAGGGACATGCATAAAAAAGGGTTTAGCTATAAAGGCCAGCAAGGGAATGAGAAATAAATAACATGATGAGGGAATAAAATAATAGAAAATTATCAGAAATTGGTAAATATAATGGGTGAGAATATTAAGAAACAATGATTCATGTTAAATTATGATAACATAATGGAAATAGTGGAAAATGTGGAAACAATTTCAAATATGACAGTATAAACAGCGATTAAGGATATCCTCCAAGAAATTATTGTGAGAAAGATATGTTTATGGGTTATATTCACTCCTTAATCCTTTGAATAATATATCTTGTGACAAAAACAATACCCAGTGCATTGGAGTGTAATAAATTTTTTGGCACCCCATCACTTTCATTTTATTCACATTCATAATTATGGAATAAATATCATACAACATGAAATCATTTTTAATAAAATTATGTTACATGATAAATGATTGTGTAATATAAACATTAAATACCCCAATAAAAGAAGTATATGGGTATAATTTTGAACATCACTTATAAGAAATTATTATGGGTATTCACTACACAATTCATAGTCATTGGAAATCATGGTGGAATTTCACTAGCCAAGAGGGCGATTATAAATGTTTGTGGGAGGGAATAATGGGAGAAAATTGGGTTTATAATCATTTATAAATCATAGGTATATTAAGGGGATATGTGAGAACGTATCCCAAATTTAGTAATTTGAGATAAAATGCATAAGATAATAAGTATTCTTAAATAAATATGAAGATGAGGGGGCACCATAACTATATATTGTGATTCAAAAATCATAGGTGGAGGTTATTAGTACATATGGGGAACCGTTTGTGGACTATATATAGGTGATGGTAGATTAAATATATTATCCACTAATTTTTAGTGATGATAATGGGAATATTGGGTGGGTATATATTTAAAAAGAGAGTGGTGTTCTTTAATATTTCTCAAACTGATGTTTTAGACTCTATTAAATATGTTAATTAAATCCAAAAAACATCCCCTAGTTTATCCCACTGTTTCTGAAAAATTGGAGTGATATTCAATATATAATATTTATATGGGTATAATGTTTTAAAATTATTCCCTTGGTGATTTGGAATTCAGTCATCTTCATAACGAAATAATTTGAATACCATAAAATATATTTTTTATTTTAAATTTTGAATAAAGTCTTTACTAAATTAATAAAATAAATATAAAATTTAATTATTTTAATGTGTAAATAAAAATTTGGGCTATTACACAATTTAAAATATTTATTACATCATATTTGGGCCATTATGATACCATAATACATCCTGTATATTTATACAGTATTAAAAATTCTCCTGAAAATTCAAATATCTCACAAAATTATTAAATATTTGGCATTAGATAATTTCAATGATAAAATAAAAAAATTATAATTTTTTATAAATATAATTTTATAAATATATTAAGTATACATTTTAAATATATTATTGAACATTTACTAATATTTTTTTGAAAATAATTGTTTTCCAACCCTTATATTAACTTAAATTTTCTTCATAATAATTTTATAGACATTTATTTTTAATCAATAATATTTTATTAATTTTTTTTAAATATTATTTATTTAAAAAATAATTTATCCAAACAAATAACTTAGTTTATTTTTTAAAGTACACAATAATTACAATTTTTGTTTTATTATATCAAAATAAAAATCATTTATAATATAAAAATACTAAAAACACCATATATTCATTATTGTTTTAAATATAAATATTCATATTATTATGTAATTGATACATACCCATTTATTACAAAAATAAATACCCTAAGGTTAAATTTTGTGATGATGATAACTTAATACGGTGGTAATGTTTACATGGTTTGGGTCTTGCTCTCGATGAGCTACAAATTATCCAATAAATGGTTTCCCATGTGCTTATGTTGTTGGATCTCATCATAGGATAATTCATAAGATAATCCCAATGATCATGTCATCCTTAAAAGATATGAAAAATTGGATTCATAGTGAATGATCTTACTAGTTGAGGCAATCACATCTACTGTCTATTCCAATTTTATTTCTAAAAACTCAATACATCTACAAATCATATGATCATTGTTAGTGGGATATATTATCAATGGTTAAGATTAATAATAGATGATATTATATGATATATTCACTAGTGCAGAAAACATTTTTTACGTCGGTTATTTTTTATTATTTACGTCGGTTTTTAGGCGACGTTAATACGGACGACGTTATAAATAACGTTTTTTACATCGGTTATTTAAAACCCGACGTAATATCTCTAACATCACGGTGGTTATCACGTCGGTTCATATAATAACCGACGTGATAAATATGCGCGGGGGGCTTTATCACGTCGGTTATTCCCTAAACCGACGTGATAAAACGCCTGGGATATCGTTTATCACGTCGGATATGTCATAACCGACGTGATAAACCCTTCCCCTGGCCTATTATCACGTCGGTTATTTAAGAAACCGACGTGATAAAAAGGCCCGGGGAACGTTTTAGCACGTCGTTTATCCAATAACCGACGTGGTAAATCGATTCCCAGGCCTTTTAGCACGTCGGTTATATTATGAACCGACGTGATAAAAGCCCCGGGAACGGTTTATCACGTCGGTTCTAGAAAAACCCGACGTGATAAACCCCTACCGATTATTTACCACGTCGGTTATAAAATAACCGACGTGAAAGAAATTTTTTTTTTAAATAATTGCACTGCTCTCACCAAAAAGCAACCAGAAACCAAACAAAAATAACCATGTCAGCCCTCCCCCAAGCCCCAACTGAACCCCACCCTCATCTATACCCACCTAACAACCTGGCCAGCCCTCCCCCACCACATTGGAGCCCCACCACAACCCTTGTACACCCCCACCCCTTGGACAGCCCCCCCACCCTCATTTACACCCCCACGACCCCTAGTACAGCCTCAAACACCCATTGGACACCCCTCCCATATCCCTTGGACACCCTCCACCCCTTGGACACTCCCCACCCCTTGGACAGCCCCCCCACCCTCATTTACACCCCAAGACCCCTAGTATAGCCTCAAACACCCATTGGACACCCCCCCACACCTTGACAGCCCTCCCAGACCCCTTGGACACCCCCCCCCCCCGAGCCCTGGACACCCCCCCCCCCCCCCGAGCCCTTGGACAGCCCCAAACACCCCTTGGACACCCCTCCCATATCCCTTGGACACCCCCCACCCCTTGGACACCCCCACCCCTTGGACAGCCCCCCCACCCTCATTTACACCCAACCGGCCCCTTGGACAGAACTCCCAGACACCTTGGACACCACTCCCATATCCCTTGGACACCCCCACACCCCTTGGACACCCCCCCACCCCTTGGACAGCCCCCCCACCCTCATTTACACCCAACCGGCCCCTTGGACAGAACTCCCAGACACCTTGGACACCACTCCCATATCCTTTGGACACCCCCCACCCCTTGGACACCCCCCACCCCTTGGACAGCCGCCCCACCCTTATTTACACCCAACCGGCCCATTGGACAGAACTCCCAGACACCTTGGACACCACTCCTATATCCCTTGGACACCCCCCACCCCTTGGACACCCCCCCCACCCCTTCGACAGCCCCCCCACCCTCATTTACACCCCCCGAACACTAGGACAGCCCCAAACACCCCTTGGACACCCCTCCCATATCCCTTGGACACCCCCCACCCATTGGACAGCCCCCCACCCCCTGGACACCCCCCGACCCCTTGGAAACCCCCCCTACCCCTTGGAACCCCCCCCCCCCCCCATCCTCTTGGACAGCCCAAACACCCCTTGGAAACCCCTCCTATATCCCTTGGACACCCCCCCACCACTTGGACACCCCCCCACACCTTGGACAGCCCCCCCCCCCCACCCTCATTTACACCCAACCAACTCCTTGGACAGCCCCAAACACACCTTGGACACCCCTCCCATATCCCTTGGACACCCCCACCCCTTGGACACCCCCCACCCTCATTTACACCCCCCCCCCCGACCCCTAGGACAGCCCCAAACACACCTTGGACACCCCTCCCATATCCCTTGGACACCCCCCAAACACCCACCCACCCCCCTTGGAACCTCTCCCCCCATACCAAAATCCAGACCAGAAAAACCATCAACAGTAGACCAAAACAAGAAGTAGAGAAAAATTAAACATTCACTTATATAACATTCAAAACTTACACTGTCAACTTCAAAAAAAACTAAATCCAACCTAAACGACTACGAAATACACAATTACATTGACAATATTCAAAATTACATTTTACATTACAAACAACTAAAAGTCAATCAAACCTGTAAAATAATTTGACCACTCCACTTGTAAGTGTTTGATATCTTCAGCAGTAAAGGGTTGAGGGTCATCAAAAAGCTACAAAGGAAAAGGATAGTAGTCAACGTGTATAATGAATAAATCAAATTGAAATATTATGAGAAAGAGGAAATCTTACCAGGTCAAAACTCAGAACTGTCCCAGTTGTTATTATTTCATACATAAATCTTAACATGTAATATCTGCATTCGATGATGCCTTGTTGCTCATGACATTTCTGTTTGAATGAGTGTAAATTCAATATATTATTTTTATGTAATAAATCAAAATGTACAAATTATAAATGGATATTTACCTTCGCATGTACATATTTGATCTTGAAATTCCTTTTCTTTGCGCTTTTTTGAAAGTGGACCCATGCCCTGTTAGAAAATAATACGAATGGGGTAAATTTAAAATTCATTATAATATATAAAACTATTGTGAAATTGAAACTTACGTTTCCAATATATTCTAAAAACTTTCTCGCACATCATCATGGAGAGAGCATATCCAATAAAGTGTTTTCTCTCTAGGGAAAAAAACCCCTAACATCCAATGATCCCTGATAAAAGGAAATTTAATGTTAGTGGTTTTTTATGTTAAAAGATAATTAACTCTTTGAGAGGGATGTGTTTCATACCTCTCACAAAAAGGCATCATCCAACACTATGTGATTACATTCTTTTCAAATCTATCAGCAATATAAAGCGTTCTTTGTTCCTCATCCAATGCACATGCTTCAGGGGAAATCAATTGTGGGTCCACGAATCCATATACATCTGTCAGCTCATTCCTCTCACAAATTTTATACAGATACCTAATACAAAGCAGACATAAGTATACATTTTTAATAAATATAACGCAAGGAAAAGGTGTTAAGACTTACATGATAAAAATTTGCACCACGTTGATGCCCAACTTATCTCCAGTGACAAACTCCATGATATCAGTTTTCATAATCCCCACACATAGTTCACGTCCACAGACATGAGCTTCCATTGTAAAGTCATAATGATCCGCCAACAAATTTTAATATCTTGACAATTTTTCAAGACTTCTAGTATCTGCATCTGATGTCATAGCTATCTGTCTTTGTTGTTGTCTATACAGTATTTCTTTACCTTTGAAGTATTCCTGTAAAAATAAATTGAAAAATATATTAGTTTTCAAATGATAAAACATTAATAAAAATATAAAATAAAATATATAACATCCATACCTCTATGGTAATGAGTCGAAGAAGTCTGGATGGCCAAAGTAAAAAATGGCCGATACTATGTCCAACTGTCATCACCTCATTTGTAGGTAATGGTATCCGAGCTGATCTATCTATAATATCTTGTACAGTGACCCTCTGAATCTCTACCTCTAACTGTTGATGATGAACTGTATCTCCTATACAATATACCATCCCATATGCAACTATATGATGTTGAGGATCATCAACATACAACTCACAATAAGTAGGTAGCTGCGGCGGAGGAGGAGGATCAAAAATGGGGTCCGCAGGCTGAGGTGGGGGAGTGGGAGCTACTGGGAGAGGTGGAGTGGGAGCTGGACCCTGAAATTGTCTTTGCAAGTCTGCAAACATTAACTGCACCGATGCTCTAATCTTGTCCTCCATTGTCGCATTAATATTATGGACTTCAGCCTCCAAGGATTCTATTTTTTTTTATAAACTCCCTCAACATTAGAAGTTGAGGAATGTGGCAACACTTTTCTTACCGATACACCTGCCGGATATCCTCTTACACGGCCAGGATGTTCGGGCTTTCCCAATGCCACAGATAAAATATCTTCCCTCCCAGATGGTGTAAATGTCCCATGTGAACTCTGCTCCTCAAGAGAGTCCTGTAATAATTAATTGAACATTTCTATAATGATTGGAAATATATGACGAAAATAGTAAACTTAAATAAATAAAATAGATATCTTACAATCCTCTCAACTACGAGTCTCGATTCTTCCGAAAGATATTGTCCTTTTTTGCCCTTCCGAGCTCTTTTCCATTTCTCATGTCTAGATGGAGGGGATGGAGGGGCCACCTCTCCAGAGCTTGAAGACTCAGCTCTTAGTTGTTGAAATTTTTCTGCCATCATTTGTTCTTCCAATAATGCATACCCTCCCCGAGATAAACTATGAGGGTATACATTTTTAGATTGGATCTCTTGATGAGCTTTCCTTGTTTGTTGTAAATTAAGAATAAGTAATCATTAACAAAACAATAATAAGATCATTTATATAAGAAAGCTTATAAAAGTTTACATTGCCCTTACCAAAAATGATTCTTTTCTTCTACTTTCAAAAAATTGTCTCCATGTGTCTTCATCTATAAAAGGATATATACGACATGGATTCTCACGACTCCTATGACCATAAATGAAATCAGATGAGAGGGTTGATTTGAAATCCCTCCATTTCCTAGCTGCCAACGATAAGCATTTCTTCCTGACTCCTCCAGTGTCCGGAATATCAAATGTCATCTAATAAAAAAGAGGTTAAAAATATTATATATACTAGAAACATTTAAAGAATAGTCAAACAATAGCAAAATATCTTACCAAAATGGTCTCCCACAGCTGAGAAATTATCGCCTTATCCACACTTCTCCAGTCATCATAGAGATTGCTTACTTTGCTCTTAGCCTGAGTTGCTACAAAACCCTTAAAATCTTTAGCATTTGGACCTCTAGGAAGATCATCATCATCAAACTCCACGACTATCCTCTCCTCCTTCGTACGGGCAAGTGATAATTTTGGTAAACGTGTGCACCCACGCTTACCAACCTTTGAACTCTTTTTCGTAATAGGATCATGTGAATGTTCCTCCCCAGATGTATGACCAATATTCTCATCTCCAGAATCATGTGGCTGATCAACTGATTGATCTGTCATTTTCCTTCAAATCAAAAAAACAAACATTAGTTCACAAATACAAAAGTGTACTAAATTACATAATAGTAAACATTGGTAATATGGTATGCATGTTAAACAATGATAAACATGGTAAACACAGGCAAAAGGTTGCCAAGGAGTTGGCCCAAGAAAGCTGAAAAGTGGACTCACTGAGTCCACCGGTCAGCCGGTGTGAGCACACCGGCCAGCCGGAGGACCCAGGCACTAGACTTGCCCACTGCTTGGTGCCACCGGCCGGCCGCTGGCTCACCACCGGCCGGCCGGTGGACCAGACAGAGAGCCTTCCTCTCTGTCTGGACCACCGGTCGGCCGCGGGTGATCCAGACAGAGAGGAAGGCTCTGTCTGGTCCACCGGCCGGCCGGTGGTGATCCAGCGGCCAGCCGGTGATGAGCCAGTGGCCGGCCGGTGGTCCAGAAAGAGAGGAAGGCTCTCTATCTGGTCCACCGGCCAACCGGTGATCCACCACCGGCCATCCGGTGCGCCCAGGACTTCTCCTCTTTACGATTTTTATTGTTTTATCATTTTGGTTTGATACATGTTTTAATAAGTAAAAAATTTACAGTATCTAACATTATATGAAAAAACTAAATGTAAACAATAAATAAACTTGTGTTACCTGTAATTTTAGGAATGTACAGTTGGATTGTTTTCCCAAATTCCTTCTTCGTGATCATTCCTTATGGCACAAACCATGTCTTCAACAAACTCATCATTATGTTCTGTTAATCTTTCCATGTAAGTAGGGATCTCACATAAATCAGCATCTTCATCAAATTCATCCTCACCAACATATTGGTTTTTCCCTTGTAAAACAACAGCCCACTGCATATCTTATTGATCTACTACATAGAAAATTTGTTTGGCATGTGTTGCCATTATAAAAGAATCAGCTGTGTCTTCCAATCTATTCAGATTAACAAGTGTCATTCAAAATTCATCGTGTCTGACACTGTTGTTACCGATAAACCATTTACAGCTAAAAACGGGAACTTTAATTTTAAAGTAATCAGCCTCCCATATGTCTTCAATCACTCCATAATATGTACTTGATGCCGAAATTGGGTTTCTGTCCTTAGCACTCGAAAAATGCATTGCTTCTGCAAACACCAATACACCACTATTCTGAACTGCACTTCTGGTGTCCTGAGCTTTCGTATGAAATGTATAGCCATTAATGTCATAAGCGGACCATGTTATCACATTTAAAGATGGACCACCCACTATACATTTTAATGTATCTGATACATCTGATCTACCAAGCAAGGTCTTTTTAAACCATGGAAAAAAAGTTTTGTTGTGCTCATTCAAAATCCACATTTCTTTCTTCTTTGGATGACATTGTTTCAACTCATTAATATGCAATGTGATATACGGTTGAACATCAGCTATGTTATTCAAGATGTATGATTCTAACTTCTTCATATGTTCAGCTGACAGTGATTTGACTTTCAAGCCACGAATCCCCTTTCCCTCATTATTAACACGTTCATGGCGAGATGGAGGCAAACCTATGTGTTGCGCCGTAGCCAAGTAGCTCGTACAAAACTCTGCTACCTCCTCAGAAATATACTTTTCAATAATGGAGGCTTCAGGTCGATATGGATTTTTAACATATCCCTTTAATATTTTCATATACCTTTCAAAAGGATACATCCAACGAAGATATACAGGTCCACAATGCCTTATTTCTCGAACCAGATGAATCATTAAATGCACCATCATATCAAAAAAAGTTGGGGGAAAATACATTTCCAAATGACAAAGTATAAAAATTGCATCTTTTTCCAAAATGTTCAAAGCATTCACATCAATCGCCTTATTGCAAATGGAATTGAAAAAATAACACAACCTCATTATAGTCTTTCTGACACGGATGGGAAATATTCCACGCAGTGCAACTGGTAGAATTTGTTGCATCATGACATGACAATCATGTGATTTCATACCTATCAACTTCAAGTCTTTCAATGAGACAAAATTTTTTACATTTGAAGAATAACCTTGAGGCACTTTGATATCATGAAGCCATTGACAGAAGCTACTTTTCTCCCTCTTCGATAATGTATGACAAGCCGGGGGAAGAAATGTTCGTCTTCCTTTAGGAGTGGGAGCTAACTCTAAACGTATTCCCATTGACAGTAGGTCTATCCTTGCATTCAACCCATATTTTGTCTATCCTTTAATATCTAGCAATGTTCAGATCAAAGAATCACAGATATTCTTCTCCACGTGCATGACATCAATATTATGTTTGACTTCATGATACCTCCAATATGGTAGCTCAAAAAATATTGACCTTTTCGTCCAAATATGTCTATCATTACCAGATTTCTGTGTCTTTCCCAATGTCACATCAAGGTTTTTCACCATCTCAAAATACAATTCTGGGGATAAAGGTTGAGGAGCAGTATCAAATTCTTGTGAGCCATTGAATGCCTTTTTTAGTCTTTTATAAGGGTGATCCATATGCAAAAACTTTCGATGACCCATGTACACTATTTTCCTCCCATGATGCAATTGACAATATGACGTCTGTTGTTCGCAAATTGGACATGCTTTATGCCCTTTAACACTATATCCAGACAAATTTCCATATGCTGGGAAGTCATTTATAGTGAATAGAAGCACTGCATGCAGTTGAAAATATTCCATTTTATAAGAATCATACACCCTAATACCATCAGCCCATAACAGTTTCAAATCATCAATCAGCGGTGACAAGTATACATCAATATCATTGCTGGGTTGCTTTGGACTAGAGATCATGATACTCAACATGACATATTTGTGCTTCATACAAACTTCAGGAGGGAGGTTGTAAATTACCAATAAAACAGGCCATGAACTATGTGTGCTACTGAGGGTTCGGTATGGATTCATTCCATCTGTGCACAAGCCTAGTCTCAGATTTCTAATTTCATTTCCAAATGTAGGGTACTGGGCATCAATTTTCTTCCATTGTGGACAATCAGCTGGATGACGTATTTTTCCATCACATACCCGCTCATCAGCATGCCATCTTAACCTTTTTGCATCATGTGAATTAGCAAATAAACGTTTGAAACGAGGAATTATAGAAAGATACCAAAATACCTTTGAAGGGAGCTTTGTAATCTCTACATCAGCTTGTGATTTTTCTTTCACCTTATACCGTGATGTCCCACATTTAGGACACTCTTTCAGAAATTCATATTCCTTCCTATATATAATGCAGTCATTCAGACAGGCATGTATTTTCCTGTATCCCAATCCGATCGGGCATAATATTTTTTTGGCCTTATAATGTGAATCTGGAAGATCGTTATCTTTTGGAAGAATGTCTTTCATCAATTGTAGCAGCTCTGTAAAACTTCTGTCACTCCATCCATGTTTCGCCTTCAGGTTAATCAATCTTAACACCGCCGACAAAACCGTAAAATCTGTACAACCAGGATATAATGGTTTTTCGGCATCACCATATAGACGTGCAACTGTCGGTTCTATCTCAATTTGTTCTGCTACAATATCGCGAATCATTTCTTCAATTCCATCGGAGTTACCATCTTGCGATTCATTATCATCAGTGACATTCTGTCCAGTTTCGCCATGCCAAATCCAAGGGTTGTAACTCGGATTGAAACCATGACAAATCAGATGATCTTTTATCTCTTTACTTTTCAACTTCTTCATATTCAGACATTTCAGGCATGGGCAGAAAAAAATGTCACTACTTGGAACATTTCGTTTAGCAAATTCCAAAAAGGCATCAACACCTTCCTCATATTCATTGCTCATTAGATGTGCCGTAATCCAACTTCGGCTCATTATTACCTATAACAAATAGCAAAAATATATATATATTTTAGATAAGACAAATATATGTTTATATGAAAAAAATCATAATTTGAATGTAAACAATTTTGAAATATAAAACAAATCGATTTGTAAACCCCCCTGGACACCCCCCGACCCCTCTGGACAGCCACCCACCCCTCCTGGACAGAACCCCCCACCCCCGACCTACTTGGACACCCCCCTGGACACCCCCCAACCCTCTGGACAGCCCCCCACCCCTCCTAAACACCACCCCCACCCCTACCCCCTTGGACACCCCCCTGGACACCCCCAACGCCCACCCACACCCTTGGACAACCCCCCACACCCACCCACCCCCTTGTAAACCCCCCTGGACACCCCCCGACCCCTCTAGACAGCCCCCCACCCCACCTAGACACCACCCCCCACCCCCTACCCCCTTGGACACCCCCCTGGACATCCCCCAACCATCTGGGAAGCCCCCCCACCCACCCGGACAACCCCAAATACCCTCTGGAGAGGCCGCCACCCACTTGGACAGCCCCCCACACCCATCCACCCCCTTGGACAGCCCCCCACACCCATCCACCCCCTTGGACACCCCCCCTGGACACCCCACCGACCCCTCTGGACAGGCCGCCACCCCCTTGGACAGCCCCCCACACCCACCCATCCCCTTGGACACCACCCTGGACACCCCCCGACCCCTCTGGACAGCCCCTGACCCCTCTAGAAAGCACCCCCACCCCTCCTGGACACAACCCCCCACCCCCGACCTGGTTGGACACCCCCTTGGACACCCCCCAACCCTCTGGACAGCCCCCGACCCCTCTGGACAGCCCCCCACCCCTCCTGGACACCACCCCCCACCCCCTACCCCCTTGGAAACCCCCCTGAACATCCCCCAACCCTCTGGGCAGCCCCCCCACCCACCCGGACAACCCCAAATACCCTCTGGAGAGGCCGCCACCCACTTGGACAGCCCCCACACCCATCCACCCCCTTGGACAGCCCCCCACACCCATCCACCCCCTTGGACACCCCCCTGGACACCCCACCGACCCCTCTGGACAGGCCGCCACCCCCTTGGACAGCCCCCCACACCCACCCATCCCCTTGGACACCACCCTGGACACCCCCCGACCCCTCTGGACAGCCCCCGACCCCTCTAGAAAGCACCCCCACCCCTCTTGGACACAACCCCCACCCCCGACCTGCTTGGACACCCCCCTGGACACCCCCCAACCCTCTGGACAGCCCCCCCCACCCCTCCTAAACACCACCACCCACCCCCTACCCCCTTGGACACCCCCCTGGACACCCCTCAACACCCACCCACACCCTTGGACAGCCCCCCACACCCACCCACCCCCTTGTAAACCCCCCTGGACCCCCCCCCCCCCCCCCCCGACCCCTCTAGACAGCCCCCCGCCCCTCCTGGACACCACCCCCCACCCCCTACCCCCTTGGACACCCCCTGGACATCCCCCAACCCTCTGGACAGCCCCCACCCACCCGGACAACCCCAAATACCCTCTGGAGAGGCCGCCACCCACTTGGACAGCCCCCCACACCCACCCATCCCCTTGGACACCACCCTGGACACCCCCCGACCCCTCTGGACAGCCCCCGACCCCTCTAGAAAGCACCCCCACCCCTCCTGGACACAACCCCCCACCCCCGACCTGCTTGGACACCCCCCTGGACACCCCCAACCCTCTGGACAGCCCCCCCCCCACCCCTCCTAAACACCACCACCCACCCCCTACCCCCTTGGACACCCCCCTGGACACCCCCCAACACCCACCCACACCCACCCACACCCTTGGACAGCCCCCCACACCCACCCACCCCCTTGTAAACCCCCCTGGACACCCCCCGACCCCTCTGGACAGCCCCCCGCCCCTCCTGGACACCACCCCCACCCCCTACCCCCTTGGACACCCCCTGGACATCCCCCAACCCTCTGGACAGCCCCCCCCCCCCCCCCCCACCCACCCGGACAACCCCAAATACCCTCTGGAGAGGACGCCACCCACTTGGACAGCCCCCCACACCCATCCACCCCCTTGGACACCCCCCTGGACACCCCACCGACCCCTCTGGACAGGCCCCCACCCCCTTGGACAGCCCCCCACACCCACCCATCCCCTTGGACACCACCCTGGACACCCCCCGACCCCTCTGGACAGCCCCCGACCCCTCTAGAAAGCACCCCCACCCCTCCTGGACACAACCCCCCACCCCCGACCTGCTTGGACACCCCCCTGGACACCCCCCAACCCTCTGGACAGCCCCCCACCCCTCTTAAACACCACCCCCCACCCCCTACCCCCTTGGACACCCCCCTGGACACCCCCAACACCCACCCACACCCTTGGACAGCCCCCCACACCCACCCACCCCCTTGTAAACCCCCCTGGACACCCCCCGACCCCAAAATCCATGCACCTATGCCATGGTTGTGTGTGAATAAAGTAGTAACAACTGTAAAAGGGCAACCCATCCAAATGGACACGCCCTAACCCTCTCGGGGATTTATAGAAAACGATGAAAAATTAGTGAAATCATAAAATTACTCAATATTGCAAGTCGAACAAATAGATCTAGGGATGATAAATAAGATTATGGTGCCAAATCGAGTTAAAAGGGTTCGCAATCGAAGAATCTTAGCTAGTTTCAACAAAAAAATCACAACACATATATATATACTATCCGCGAAAAAAACGAACGAGTGGGAGGATTACCTGAGTGCTGCGAGTTTAGATGATTGATCCGAGGAGATTAAATATGAGAAACGATGATCGCAAAACGAATCTAAACCAACGAAATGGACGAGCCGATTCGGGTTTACGCGCGATAGAGACGAGTCGCGACTGTCGAAGGTAAACTCGCGAATGACAATACAGGGGTCTGGGTAAATTTTTAAATGAGTTATCACGTCGGTTATTCAATAACCGACGTGATAATTGTTTTAAAAACATTTATAACGACGGTTATTTCAATAACCGACGTAAAAACCTTCCTCCGATTCATTTTTTACATCGGTTATTTTATAACCGACGTTACAAAGTGCTCAAAATCCGCGTTTTTTTACGTCGGTTATGGAATAACCGACGTCAAAAACAACTGTGGATTCTTTTTTTACGTCGGTTATTTTATAACCGACGTAAAAAAGCCTTCAAAAACCGCGTTTGTTACGTCGGTTATTCAATAACTGACGTAAAAAGGCCATCGAAAACCGCATTTTTTACGTCGGTTATAAAAATAACCGACTTAAAAAACGAAGCCGCGCGATTAATAACGTCGGTTATAAAAATAACTGACGTTAAAGGTGTACCGAACACAGGTTTTTACGTCGGTTAAGAAATAACCGACGTAAAAAACCTCATTTTACATATTATGACGTCGGTTTTATATAACCGACATAAAAAATGGTGACGTAAAAAACGTTTTCTGCACTAGTGATTATAATCAATAAATAATTAAAAGTTTTTTCTACCAAAATTTTTCATAATAGGGAAATTAATTTAACAGAAATCGAATTTTATTTATAAACGCTCAACATGTTTTAATCATCCCGATTTAAATAATTCCTTATATAAATTATCATTTCACAAACTAAAATGTATTTGAGTATCTATATTTCATCACTTTATATTGTTCCAACATATATTTTTCTAACATTTAGTTTCTCCATATCCCTTTTACCGTGTTCGTTGTTTTATTTTTTATAAATTTTTCTCTACGATCTAATATCTTCACTATCTTTTCCTCTTATGAATAATCATTAACCAATGGTACCTCTATTGGATTTATAATTTTCAAGTGTTCTAGTATGTAATAAATAAAGAGTTATAGCTGGAACACATAATTTAATGGAGATATTTTAGTTTGAGTTCGATTTTATAGTACAATCCTTCGATGTGATCAATGATCTGAAAGGGACTAATGTATCAAAGTCTGAGGTATCCATTCTTCCAAAATTACAAGATGTCATTCCATATAGATATATAGATGAATACGTTTTCATAAACCTCAAAGTCGATGTCACGCTGATGATTTTTGGCATATCTCTTGTTTAGACTCTGAGTATCCTTGATGTGTTGTTCAATGGTCTTGACCTTTTCCAACATTCCCATAACAATTTCATTACCATGTTGTTTACATTCCCAAACATCATCCCAACATGATGGCTTTGTACACATCATCCAAAAAGGGTTATTATTGTTGTCCATATGGAATAATTTGTTAAATCTATTATTTTATGATAGCTCAACTAGTGGAATATATTAATCCCATCAACCCATGAAGTCTATTGACCATTCTCTAAACATGTCCTATATTTTATTCATTATCTGCCCAATTTTGACATCAGTTTAATTTTAATAAGTAGTGATGACGTTTAACATATTCTTTAGATATTGTTGGAGACTCTTCATGAACATGTTGTAAATCTTGTATCTCAATCAGATAAAATTGATAGTTGTGTCCCTTTGTGCATCACCAATTATCTAAATTATATCATTGCAAGTAGATCGAGATAGAATCCCTTTAAAATTTTAATTATTGACAATATTTATAATATAATGCACCACAATCCCTATATTATTATTTCTTCTTTATATCTTTTTATGTCCAGTGAAAATTCCATGGTTATATTTTCCGATCTTCATATAGAAATTAGTAATGGTTGCATCATATGCTTGAATTTTTTTCATTCATCCTTCACTTATTGTCATACTAGGAATATTTATGCATATTATATGATCTATATCATTTTATTTTCCCACCAATAGTGCACTCATATATATCGATACATCATTTTGATCCCAGGATGTATATAGAACATTGAACTATTCTTCATCTTAGTATTAAAAGTTATTCATAGTTATTAACCAAATATCAATACTATTTATTCATTCACATTGAACTTTGAGAATTTTCATTTTCTTAAAACATTCAAATTATTATGAATTCAAACATTGTTATTCCTTTGAAAATCATTTATCTTCTATATAATGGATGGTCGAGAATCATTTCTGATAGTGTTTATGATATTCCTTCTTATATTAATCATGTTTTATCCTTTCTATGTATAATAATATTAAATCCTTTAAATTTTCATCAATGTTAAAAATTGATGGTTAAATTCAAATTTGAGAATCTTCAACATTATTAAATTGACAAGGATAGAGTTCATTTAAAATTATCAGTCTATAATGAGATGTAACCATCTTCATATGTGTATATTTATTTATTTCAATGTTAATATATACTTGAAACTCTTGTGATCCATATATATTTCACACATCTTCCCAAAGGGATATCACTAAAAATTTTCATCCTAAATTTCATCTCATCTATTAATAGATATTTCATTATGTATTTTTATCCTCGGTACTTAAATTTTGGTGAGATATATTTTATCACTTTATCATTCTGCATTAACAAACATCCTAATCCCTTTTTTAAATCATCATTGTGTACTATGAAAAGTTCTCCACTTGTGGTTAGTGTATTATATGTGCCGTGATAAGAATATTTTTTTAGTATTATAATATTAATTAACATTAAATATCAAAAAAACGAATCTATTCAATGTTATTATGTTTAATGGTTAGAAAATTGATATTTAATTTCTCACAAATCAATGATAGTTCCCAACTAATCAATGGAATCTATGGATTTAATTATCCAATATTGGCTTTAGCCACCCTTAAATTTATTCAATATTTGATGTGTCCATAAATATTTCATTTATGATGATAATATAACCCTTTAAAGAGAATCATTTCAACCCAAACTCACTTTTTTTGTACTTTTCATAATGCTTATACATTTTTTATGTCATTAGCACATTGTTCAGATGCTCATCATGCTCCTCCATTATTTTGGAATCTATTAGAATATTATTTATAAATTCCCCCAAATATTTGTTGATGTGATAGATATTAAATGTATTCAGAAAGGCCATTAATATATTTGGAAAACTATGGAGTCTGAATAGAATTACTATAAACCCATGGTTCTCTTACCATGTCAATAAATCAGGATAGGGGATATCCTCATTCTTCACCAATTCTTGTTAATTCCCCGACTGAAGAACAACATTCTAAATGAATTGCTCTCCATATAATCGATTGGAAAGGTAACCAATATGTGTAATATGATACATGTTATTTGTTATGAACATTTTTAACTAATGATAATATATGTAAAGGCTCATTGACCCATCCTTCACCTTATTAAAGAGGACTAGTGGACCCCATGTTGAAGAACTTTATCATATAACACCTTTATCCTGATTCACTTGTTGTAATTTGTTTATTTCTTTATGATCCCAAACATATATTCTATATGGATTCTTGGAAAATGAAAATACCTCTAATATAAGATCGATGGAAAATTCAACCTCTCATCTTGCAGGAAGACCAAATAATTTTTTTAAAAACATTTTAGTGTGTTCCCATAAAAGGGGAATGTATTATTGGATGATTTTTAAATTATAAGAAATAATATAAACAATATATTATTTATTATGGGAAATAATATTTTCTATTGAGATGTTGGTGATAAATTTGATTCTTCGTCATCCTTGAACATTTAGAGAATCAGGGATGAATCACAATATAGAGTGTGATTTTCTTCTCACAACAATTTATGTTCACTCTATATTAGGAAAATAAATCAATGACAATGATTTAATAAAAAGAAGCTAAAGTTAGTATCAAATATTTCTCTACGAAATCCAACCCACTAAATTTGTTAGGGGAGGATTTATATTTATGCTATGAAATAATTTCTCCATTTTTTCATTTCCACTGATCGCTCTACATCCATGATCTTTCATGGTGTTTGAATAGTTCTACGAATCATTCTTAAGATGAATTAATGTGTAGAGAAAAAAAGTACATTAAATATTATTGACTGAATAACTACTATAAAAATCAACTTTATATTTTCAAGATCCACCTTTTGTGGTTGTGATAGAATAATCATTCCTTCCTTTCCTCGTTGAACGTTGGTTTTCATGGAAAAATATTTCATTATGTATATATGTACAATGTTCCCATGTTCAATATAGTTGAAGCAATGCTAAATGCAGTAAAGGATGACTAGAAAATTAATTTCATATATTATATTAGTGGGTTTATCTGGTCAATAGTCTCTAGCTAGGGGTTCATCCATCATGCAACTAGTGCTTTTCCTCACCCTTAGGAATATTTTATGGATATTCATTCCACACATTTAACAACTACGATGTGGAAATTTCAAAGCACCATTAGATTTATACATCTCACTCATAGAATTAAACTCTACTTTTTTCTTCTTATCCTTGTGATACCATTGATATTTTTCAATCTCTAATTCATCTTTTATGGAAAATCGAAAAACATCATAATAGTTATCAATGTATTAGATCCATAAGTATTTTTTCTAGGAGGAATTTTATCCCACCAAATATGTTTTCAACATTTCATATGGGGTTAATGATAAAACGGAAGAAATAACATTCATGTCTAATGAAGATTTACATTTACTCTTGTATAGATACATCATCCTTTTTCTTGAGGAAAAAGAAATAACGTTCTATTTTATATAGGAGAGTGTGAGAAAAAAATTTATTCCCGAATATTTTCTAGAATTCTTTATACCCGATCACATTGATATATTACTCATATTTCATATTCTTGATCCACGTAAATAAATTATTTATTTTTCATTTCATATGATAAATATTTAGTGTAACCATCTCTTGATAAGATAATAGAATGATGCATATATTCTTCTCAAATTTATTTTTTCTAATATTATATGATTAATGGATCAGATGAAGTATTGGGATTCAGATGCATTTTTCAAATAAAGGTCAAAATTGTAACATGATCATTATTTGGGGGATTTGGGATCTGACTCTAATAAAGAATTATATTCAAAATATCTTCCAGATAACAAAGTATCAACATAAAGTAATTTATTTCTTCTATCATAGGGTTTTCCATCTCGTTTTGGTTGTAATCACCTACCCTTCACATAAGCTATTTACACGGTTCCTTCTATTTCCAAACATTATCTAGAATAATGGAGAAATTTATGAATATATGTTAATAAACAACATAATTCATAAACAATAATCCATTGATATTAATTGGATAACTTATAAATGACATTTATTTCATATTTTATGAAATTATTGTCTTTTATATTTGTTATTAATTTCACAGTTTCTAGCAAAGGAACTTATGGGAATTTTTTACCTTAATAATGGTAGATAATGATCTTATAAATTTTCAAATGTCTATCTATGAGTAGTGTCAAATTAGGTGTTTATCTAGGACTGTTGTCATTAACTAGTTCTCTATGGATTCAATCCCAATGTGTTGTTTTCATACTTTACCCATAAAACATCTATAAGATTTCCACATCCGCATGTAGTATCCAAATAAGAATAAATTTTCAAGGAATCAAATTCCTTTATAATTTAACAAAATTTATGAATGTATTCTTATGTTGAGCATTGTACCTAATGATTTGAAACATTTTATAGTAAAATTTTCAAAAATACCTAGATTTCAATTTTATACCAACTATGAAACCGTAGTCTTTATTATACATTCAATCACGATTTATTACAATAGATTACACATTAGACAATCCCAATGAATGAGAATTATAATGTCTCTAAGAATTTGGTTCATTTAATAACAACATAAAATAGAGGTAATAACTCCTTTATTGAAAACACCCTTAACAATATCATAATATTCTATCACACATAATTGTACATTGGGTAAACTGAAGATATACATTATAATCTATTGATCTATAAATCCATGTAATATAATATGAAAATAATAACATGATAATGGTAAACCATGATAGACAATGGTAATATCAATGAGACATAAAATGGGTTGGAATTATAAATATGAATAATGAGGCTTGAATTTTCATGATAACATAATGAAAATAGTAGAAAATATGGTAACAACATGAAACATGGAATCATAAACATAGGTCAAGGGAAACAGCTAGGAAATATTTGATGGAAAATTACTATGATGGATTCGGTTCACTATCTAATCCTTTTAGTGATGTCTCATGTGACCAAAGCAGTAGAGCTCTATATAATCTTGGGTGGACCTCTCACTTTCATTTAATTCACATGAATAAGGGTAAAATGTAGATCCTAGAACATGTAATCATTTTTATCACATTTTTTAAATAATAATTGAGTGGGGAACACATATATTAATTTTTATAATATGATAAGAATATGTGTATAATGGTGAACACCCATAATAAGAAATTATTTTTTTTATACACAATTGTTTGGCATGTTGAATCATGGTGAAATTTAAACTCCATAATAACAGAATATAAATGATAATGGGATGGACTAATGCGAGTGAATGGGTTATATAAACATTTATAAATCATATGGGATGTAATAGGGATATGTGAGAAAATATCACATCATTAGGAATTGGAGATTAAAGGCATAATATAATGAAGATTCTTGAATAAATATGAAAAGGATAGGCTACCTTAACTTGACAGTGT
The DNA here is from genome assembly GCA_963277665.1 of Viscum album. NCBI lineage: Eukaryota > Viridiplantae > Streptophyta > Magnoliopsida > Santalales > Viscaceae > Viscum > Viscum album. Next base: position 457,622,658 of record OY728142.1, read on the forward strand.
GATTCAATATGTGTTTTAAGACATGATAGAGAGTTTGTTGGAACCATTTGATGTCAATTTATAGGTTATTGGATATTAAATAAGTTATAAATTGTTTATATGTTAATTGGATGGGGTTATTGTGTGGGATTATTTTTGAAAAGATTAGGTAGTTCATTAACATTTCCCCATCATGGGGTTTGGACTCTATACAAAAAAAATTCCCAAAAACAGAAACCATACAATGAATTTTTGTAATGTTTTATAAAAAAGTGGAGTGGTTTAAAATATTGTATTAGTAAAACTTATATATTTATTAATATATTTTTCTTTGGTGATGTGGAAATGAGTCATGGTCTTTATGAAGTTAATTTAAAATATAAAATATATTATAGGTTTTGGAGGATTCAAAAAGGTGTTATAAAATTAATTATGTTAAAATAAATTTAATTTATTTAAAATGGGAAATAATTATTTGTTATTTAATATCATTTATAGTATTTATTAAAACATTTTCAGTCCACTATGATGTCACAATACACACTGTGTATTAATACTATAATAAAATTTTACAAAAAAATTCCTCTCTAAAATAATGACGAAAAATTCTCCATTGGATAATATTGAAATTAAAATTCCAGAAATATTATTTATTTTATCTTTGTAGTTCACTAAAGTTTTGAGTTTTTACTTTTAAATATAAAAATAGCAATTATTTGGTAATTGTTCTGTTTTTTGACAATATCATTTTCCAAAACATTATAAAAATTACATTTTACTTCATCATATTTATATGATAACTAATATTTAATATAAATTATTTAGTAATATTATTTTATAAAAATTGTATTTTTTTCTAAAATCCATTAATTCATCAAAATATAACTTTTAATTAAATATTTGTATAACCTAAAATAAATTTTTTGTTTTATTGTATCAAAATAAATACATTTATAAAGATAAAATAATAAGATTAACATAAATTCAGTGATATATAAAATTTATATATTCATTTTTTTAGTGTCTTGATACAAATAACCTTATTACAACAGAAAACTCCCTATGGATAAGGTGTTTAATAATGAGGTAATCTTGGATTTGTTTAGCATACATGGTCTGGGTAGTGATCTCAATGAGCTTGAACTTATCCCATAAATTTTTTCTCTCATGAATTAGTTGTTGTATCTGATATTGGGATTGGTCAAGGGAAAATCTCATTTTCACTATCTTCCTAGGAGGCTCTGATAAATGGGATTCATATTGTACAGTCTTACATTTGTGGCCATCACTTCCGTTACCTATGCCAATTTTATTTGTACAATATCTACATTTATACTAATCATATAGTCACTATTCATCATCTAGATTATTAATTGTTAATATAATTAATAGTTATTGAATCATGAGATTACATATTCAAATAATAAATTAAATTTGTTTTCTATAACCATAATACATAATATAGAATGTAATTTTACCACAAAAAAATTATTTAAAAAAGTGTGATACATTAAATTTTTCATCACATGGTTATCAGGATACACCTCAAATGTATAGATATCATAATCTCATCATTGATTCTATGGCCTTAGAGGTATCTATTAACAATTAACCTTGATAAACCTTCTCTTTAGGTAGTGTTTTGTAGAAATTCCATGTTTCCTATTGTTATAATGTGACAACCCCAACTATAGTAACTCCGAGTTAGTGTCAAATTAATTACCATCTTATAATATACATGTTATCACATCACCAGTGATCGATCATTTTAGAATTATTAAGGAAAAATTTATATTCATTAATATCATTTTACATTGTATATAAAATTTAAATCAAAATAAACGAAAATATACTATAACCTTGAAATCATTCAAATATTTATCCTTCATATCATGGGGAATAAAAAAACATGACCTTAAAAAATATGTAACATTTTTTATAGTGGAAGTTATCATGGGTAAATAAGGAACAAACCAAATGGAATGAAAAATAACCGAAATAACATTAAATTTAATTAATATTTTTGAAACTAAAAGCATCCAGGGATAACATCAAAGTAACAATCTTTTGGATAGTGAGAATAATTTTTTTAATTAAAAACACGAATCTTGTTTGATTTCATAATCTTAGATATCATGATATATTAATATAAACTACTAATTCAAATAAAATTTATGTTGATGGATATGTATAGCCACAAAACCCATTAATTAATTCTAGACAACTTGTTAGTCTCTAAATAAACGTCGATGCACTGAAGGGGAATTTTATTTAGGACCCCACCAATCATTACACAAATTTTTTTTAATCATTTAATTAATCATAAATTTAAAATATTATAAATATAATTTCCAATAGATAAACATATTTCATAAATAATACATAATATCACGATTTCCCAAATTAATTAAAAAACAATCATAGTAATTCTCAATATATAAAAATGGATTACTGTTTTGGAAACTAATACATATATTATAATAATAAAATTGATTAGTTGGATGAAAAATTATAATAAAAAATTTAATATTTCCTAGGAATTAAAATTAACTCAAATTATTCAAATCATGAAATATTACCATCAAATTATATATTATGTATATTTTGTAAAAAAATTTCTTTTGGAGAATAGGAAAAAAAATAAAAGGGATCCTTTTAAAATAAATTTTAATGTATTGTTTTTTAAAAACATTAAAATATTTTTGAATAATATAAATATTGTAATGTGTTTAGGGAAGCAAGAAAATAAATAAAAAATAATATGTTTTGAAGAAGCATTCCTTTTGAGATTTTTGTAATGAAATTTGAAAACAAACAATTCATAAATAATAAGAATGATTCATGAAAAACATTATAAAATTAAAGTATCAAATTAAATATCCATGAAAAATCATTTTATTAAATCCTATTAAAATTTTCAAGAAAATTTTACAAATATGAAAATAGAAGAATAATATACTTGATCAAAACATAAATAAATTTTACATTTCTTTATAATCATTTAAATGATTATTTCATGTGAAAATAGGATAAAAAATTAGAAGAAAATTAGAAAACTTTTTAAAAATATAAATATTATGAAATTGATAGATTATGTCATGTATGAGTTATAACACTGAATCAATGAAAATAAATGAAATCCCATCAAAATTAAATTTTAAAATATATTATTAACTCATTGGTAACATTTGAATTACAACCCCAAGAGTGATTAATATTAATTTGAAACATTAATAACCATGAATAAATTTATTTTCATTTTAAATAATTAAAATAGAATGTATATACAACACATAAATTTATATAGTTGATTAATACCAAATATATCTCAATGGGGTCTAATATGACATGAACCCCCTTAGTTCAAACGTTGACTTCGAAGAATATAATATAACCACCTACATAAAGTTATTAACATATTTATAAATAGATAATAAAACCATATTAATTTTTAAATATCATATATGATTAAATTTTAACATCTTATTTCTTATACATTAATAATTATTAAATATTATAATCTTTTTTGGTGGTACCAGCTTCATTTTAACATGTAAGTTTTAACATAGAAGTTGTTGTTATTGTATCTTAATATTGTATTAATCATGTCTTGATTTTTAATAATGATATAGACATTATATATATTCATTATATAAATAAATCGAATTATAAATTAATATAGTATATAAAAATGAATCACATCGCTTCTTGGTGTTGGTAGTCCACACATATGCTTGTGTGATATTATTAATTTTTAATTCGGGGAAAGGGTTAGGAGATAGATAATATAATAAATTTCAAAAATAGATATTATTTCATATATACCATATATATATAGTAGTTTCACAATTTTTACTATTCATGTGAGGAATTGATTGAAAAAAATAGAATTGGATCATGTGATAGTTGTCCCCCACATAGATGAGTTATTTTTTGCCTCGAATATTATAGATAATTGGATGGATTAATATAGTTACTGAAACATAATACCATCTAAATATTAGGGAGAAAATTATTCAAATATATTATAATGGTTTATATAATTATATTGTGGTTGTAAATGATGAATAATAAAGAAAGGTTTGCAGTTATAATGATTAATTATTCTTGGAAGAAGAACCTTTAGACCTCCTCTTAAAGACCATAGTGTTAGTTTTTTGGAAACTCCAAGAACATATTGAACATAGATAAAGATGTTTTAGAGAATATATTTATTGTTTGATACAGACAAATGGAATAATATGTGTGAATAACTGAGGGGATGATGTGCAATTTTAAATGGGTGTGGGTGGAATAAATGTAAATTTTCAATGTATTAAAATATTATTAATTATCTTTCTTTGATAAATGTAATAAAATTTAGTCTATATAAAATTTGAGATAATATAGGGTTTAAATATATTCATCCAATATGATTTGAAAATTTTTAATATAAATGTTAACCATTTTAAATTAGTTGGACCCCAGGTAAACTCATTTTTTCATTAACCATAGTAACAAATTTTTTTGATTTTCAATATTCATAAAGATTATAAATTCTTGTAACCTCAATAAAATATTTAAAAATAGTTGTAAAAAACATTGAAACCATTTTATTATTGGTGGAAGAAATTAATTTATAAATAAACATACACAATGTGATTAAAAATAATCTTTCATAAACATGAAATTTTCTAACATAAGATTATATTACAATAACATAATTAGAATTAAACATCATTCTATGCATTAAAATAAACATATTTAGATATAAAATATAAATATTAAATTTTTATATAATATTTTGAAAAATAAAATTTAAAACATTATTAATATAAAACACATTTTCTAACAAATATATCATGGTACCTCCCTAGGATCTTGTCTTTATTTATATAAAATCTATAACAAATAATTGGATATTTTAAAAAATAATATTTCATTATTATTTATAAATTTATTATTAGTTAAATACTATATTTTAAACTATTCACTAAATCTTATTTTAGTGGGAAATTTTCAAATACTCATTATTTTCTTATATTGACATTATGAGTTAAAAGCAATATACATCCTGTAAAATTATAATTTTTAATAAATTAAATATTTGAATTTGAATTTTATTATACTTACATTAAAAATTCACTTAGTTTAAATGAATCATTGTAGTTTCATTCTTACATCCTATATAATTTTTCTCATCAAAATCAAAATTGATTTTAATTTATAAACATGTGTGGGTGGTTATCTAAAATAACATACATAGAATACTATGTTTCTTACTCCACTTTCTGATTTTCCTTGGTTCCTTTACTATCTTATTCATCCAGTTCACAAACTATTTTTCTGAAGATTCATGATTCCAATTGGAATCTTCCTAATAAGAATGATAAGAATCATAATCTATTTCTTCAGATCTAAACACATGCACTGGGACTAGAATATAATTCCCTAAACTAGAGAGATGTTATAAATAAATAAAAAAAGAGAAGAGTTATAAAATTTCCAAATTGTAAGACATAAATAAAAATATATCTATAATTTTAAATGTTATGATTTATATGAGGATCAATTTAACATTTTTATTATCCCATATAAAACCCTTCTATAGAGATACTTACATGAAAAATAATATCTCACAAAAAATTCAATATATTTGTTTTGGTTATATGTATATCTCTTCATCCTATATTGAGATATTTTAATATGGGTTTTTATCATCTCGACCTTCTTTATTTTCTACTAAAAATGTTTTTTTTCTAGAAATCATTTGTTCAATAGGTAAATCACAACATTATGGAGCGAGATATATTTTTCTATATAAATCATTATATCGTTCAATTTGAATAATTTAACGTAAGTTATTTTTATAGTAAATCTTCGCAAATGGTAATTAACGATCACACATGACCTTAATTTATTGTGATGAATACCTTATAATGTCATATAATGATAAAAATCTCAATTATAACTATCCATCAGTTTTAGTAATATAGGAAGTTATCAAATCAAGAATGTTATCATGATCCTTCAATTGTGATTTATCAATTATTGATGGAAAATACAGATCAGGATTAAAAAATATTCAATGAACTCAACCATGAATTCCTATATCTTAATCTATATATATCTTAGTGAATTACTCACGGGAAAAATATTCTCTTATAGAAAAGCTATATGTAGATGTAATAATGTTTTCAATAATAACCCATATTGCATCAATATTTGTTATATTATTTGGTAATTTAGTGAAATCATCAATAATAATTTCATCATATTTGTCCATATTAATATATAGAGGTTGCATGAATACTATTGAATTTTTTATATCATCATTCACCTATTGAAAATTAAAGAATCTTGATACATAAATAGTGATTTGTATATTTATACTATCCCACCATCATTTTTTATTTCACATACAAAAAAATCATAGTGCTACCAGGGTGAAACATGATATTTCATCTATGTGGATCACCAAATAATTATTTTTTTAGATCAGTTATATGTAAAACAAAAAAACTAACTCCAACATTTATAATCTTTAATACAAAAATATTTTTTCAAGTTCTCTCCCTTTAATAGTGTTATCTCAAATCACGGTTAAAGTCCCCCAATTTCAACGCCAAAAATAAACGTTCTAAAAGTGGTTCTTTTACATTTCTCATTTGTATCATAGTTAATTTTGGTATTTAATAGAAATAAAAATGATCTATTAATGTGGAACCTTTATCATTACTTCTAAGAGTATTTTAATAATCCCCCTACCATTATCAGGCAAAGTAAAAAGTCACTAATAACCCCCCCCCACCCAATTATAAGTGCTAGTCAAATAGTGGTGATAAATGGGAGGCCATTTTCAATGCTATTAAAATATCCCTGATAAACTATATATTTGAAAAAAAATTATTATTATTTAACACATAAATATATTTATCTATATGAAAATATAATATATATTTCAAAATATGTTTCAGATAAGTATAAATAATCACTTACACTTAATAAATAATATATTAAGTGATAATGGAATATAAATTAATTTAAAAATTATTTTTAGTTGATAATTTGATAATTATTATCGATTTGTAGTCATTTGACAACAATTACATTTAAAATATTAAAAAAAATAGATTAATAGTAATAAATAACAGGAATGAACAACATGAACATCAAAAGACAATAAATTTTGATCTTGTTTCCCTTTTAGGGTTAACCCTATATCAAATCGAAGCAAGTGGTGATTTTAATGCCTTAGGGGTTAGAGAACCCCTCAATCACTTTTAAATGTTGTTAAAAGGGATAATAATTACTTCAAAATTAGTTTTTAGTTGGATTACCACATTTCTATAAAATTATCAGGAATTTTTTCACCATTTAATTGGTTCTTATTTCTTATTTGTTGTGGTGACTAAATTTATTCATTAGAACATACATTCATAATATTATTATTGATTTAAAATTTTATAATTTTTCATAATTTAGGCTTATTTATACATAAATATCATTATATTTCCTCACATGTTAATATAATAAATAAGTTTTCTAAAAACATATATCAACATATTAAAATAGATATGTATTTTAAAATAAATAAAATAAATATTTTTTATTCGTTTTTTAATGAAAAATATTATCCACTATATTTACCTTATAACAATTCATTAATACGTATATATATTCCAAGACAATTAAAATTTATATATAATAATATGACTGTCAATAATTCAAATATATATATATATATATATATATATTCTAATAATTCTAATTAAATATATATTCTAAAATAGTATTTAAAACAATATATAACAATTTTTTATTTCATATAAATATTTATATAATTCATATATATATATATATAAATTTTTATACATAAACAAGTATATATTTATATTATATTATAGAATACGTCAATAAATATAATATATAATATTTTTATAAATGTATTAAAAAATTGTTATATAAATTTTTGATCAAAAAATGATTATGTATATTTATATCAATAGAAATATCATTATATAGAAAACAAAAAATCATATTCCATTGGTAAACTTCTTCCATACTCAAAGGATGGTTGCAGGGATTCAATCCTTGTGGGTACATGAGGCTTTGTAGTTATTAATGAATAAATAAATTGGTGGTGTTGTTAAAAGTGCTGATAAACAGTGTTGTAGAGCCTTGATTAAAGGGTCATGGAAGTGTAAAGAATTTTTTTGTCTTATAGAAGTATGGAAAATAAGAGAATTTTTAAAATCTATCATGTGATTCATATTAAAGGATAATCCTAATGTTTGATAACTAAATTATGAAAATAAGTATTTTCAAAACCACTTGGTTGTTCAACATAAACATCCCCCATAATAAATAAAATAAAAATAAATATCTTACATCAATATAACATAATTGAAATTAATATGTGATTCATAATAGGGGATAATAGTAATGTATTCTAGTCATGCTTTATGTAGAATGTTATATTCATAATCTAGACCTTCATATTGGTTATACCCATTAGCTAATAGTCTATCCTTATTCTTAGTTATCACAAAATGATCATCCTATTTATTCCATACAATTAATTTTTTTTATTTTAAGATGGAATATATACTAATTATAAAACCATATTTCAATGGAACTGTTTTAATACTTCTTATAAAGCTATAACATATAACTAATAAACTATGTTTTTTATTTGGCTTAAGGGTATAGTTTGTATTGAATGGTATAAAATTATATGAGATATCATACAATTCTTCAGGTCCGATTTGATTCTTCAAAGAATCATATAGAAATTTCTAAGAGATTCGTTTTCTTGCTTGTAGGATGTCTAGTAAACACAATTTTTGGTTCACTGTCATCAATCCTTTAATTATTTTGTTCAAAAAAATTCCTAATAATCATACTCTCCAACTTCAAATAGAGTTTATGGTCTCATATTTTCATAAGAATCTTGTAGGATATCAAATTGAGAAATATTATGAACAAAAGGACAATACCCATCAAAAATCTTAATAGTAGATTACTCAATAATGATTGATCTTTTGTAGAAAAATCTATATTCTTTGGAGGAAGGATTTTATCTATGATATATCCTTTAATTATCCATTAGATAAAATCTCTGAATCATATACTTAGTGTTTAGAATGTTATATATTAATCTAATAAAATTTTATAATAAAAAAATTTAAATTCTATTATTCCATATCTCATCTACTATTTTCATCAAAATAGGAATAATTATAAATATGTTTATGGAATAACAATATATATTTATAACACTAAAAACAATTAGTGGGAATGGTATATTCTCATAACATTTTCCTAGGAATTTTCTACAATTTTTTATTCCTCCTTCTAACAACACCATTATTTTGAGCTGTCATTGGGAATAAAAATTATGTTCGATTCCATGTTTTGAAAAATATTAATCGAACTCAAGGGTTTTATTTTCTCCATTCACGGTATCATATAAATGAAATAATTTAGGAATATTTGTCTTCTTTAACCAATTTTAATAAAATATTTAAAGAGGAAAGTCTCCACTTTTAACACTCAAAAAGAAAATCCATGTAAACCTTGATATATCTTCAACCAACAAAAAAAATATATTTTCTACATATAATTGTAGTTCTAGGTGGCACCAAAAAAATACACGAGAATAAGTTCAAGAGGAATATATCAAGAATAATATTTAATGGAATCATATAATTCTCTATATTTATTTCATATTGGTAATTTATCACATAATTCATTATTGTTCAATTTTACATGGGGTGAATCTAAAATACATTCCACTAGAAAATTTTCTAAAATAATAAACATTTAAATGAGGTAGTTTTTTATGAAAAAACTATGTTTCATTTTTTTCAAAATTTAAAATGGTCACTTTGTGTCTACTCAATTTATTAAGATATAAAATACATATACTATACATTCTTTGATCATTAAATTTAAGAAGCCTATCATTAGAAATAAAACAGTCATTATTTGAAAAATAATAATAATATCATTCTTCACAATGTTAGGAATTACTTATCATATTGTGATTCAATCCTTCTACATATATAAATTTCATATTTTAGTGTCTTTTTGGATTAAAGAAACATCATACTCCCCTAAACAATTCATTATAATTTTCCTCAATGTAATATAGCCTCGATCAATTTTTGTAAATGATTTGAAATTAGATAAATCTCAACTCCAATTTATTTGTCATTCAATTTCCATATACCACTTCTCATTGATTCCCATATACCTGTTTATATACAAATACAAATAATATAATAAAATGTCTTGGTACCAATAATTTCGTGGGTTCACCAATGTTAGAAAATATTGAACTAGGAACTGATATCTATATGTATTGTTCAAAAAATCTAAATCTAAATTTTGAAATTATTTACAAAATAAAATAATGTGTAACTATAAATAATTTATAATTTCATAAACTAAAATTATAATCAATTTTCCTGATTCTCAATTGTGAAAATATTACCTGAAATTTTTTTTACATATATGTAGAAAATATTTGGTATAAATATTTAGGGTTTTAACTAGGAGTCCAATTACAATTTATTTTTATTGACATTATTGTTTATTTGATATTTATGATGGTAATTTTAAGCTTTTTTTAATATACTAATAAAATCTCAAAATTCCTTAAATTCTTTTTGTATCCCCAAAATCTTATTACTGTGTTCTACCAAAGAAAACACATAATATTACATCTTGTTATTGAGATCCACAACTTGTTTAATTATTTCATATTTCTCAATTATAAAAACATTTAATGTATTTTTATTGATTTTTTAATTTCTTATTTCACCATGTCTTATTTGCAACGTGGTAAAGTAATCATTTAAATCATTATCAATTGAATTTTTATTCCGTGAAATAGATTTGTTAGTTTCCAAATAATAAGAATTCTCCTCATTATAGTACTCCATAAATCATATATTATCTTATTGTTTAGAAATTTAATCTAATGATTATGAAGATGTAACATCAATATTATATTTTGAAGAACACTATTCTCCAGTCATGGTTTTATTGTATTTATTCTTATATGCAACCTTATTAAAAATAATTTACTAAGACATTTTATTTTCCATCCATTATTTGTACTGTAGAATGATGTGTATGAGCTTCATACACCCATTAATCTAACTTATTTATAGTTTCCATCAGTATTTATTAAAATATTAAAGGGTATTTTGAATGAACTATTATTTTCATATAACATTTTGATCATTCTTATAAACTATAAAATTTCATCATTTTTAATCAAATCTCTTGATGTATTATCTTCTCGTGTATATTTAAAAACATGTACACTCTTGATCATATTATAATTATTAGATGTAGATACCTTCACGACATCAATATTTATTTGAAAAATCTTTTTGTCACCATAATCTTCATCTATTTAATAATTTTACATTATATATATACAAATGATAAATTTAATTTTTAAATTTTTCAGGTTTTATATTGCTTAATTATAGAAGATATTCCACTCCCTCTAATTGGTATAATTATATGGATTTTAAAATATAAATATGTTTTTCAATGTGTTGTTTGTAAATAAGAAACATTATTTACCACCTTATTAATTAATCATTCTATTTGAGAGATTCCATACACATACATAATTTTAAAATAATCAAACATATGGTTCTCCATATTATATAAAATTTTACACACATTTTATATTCCTTCATAAGTATTTGATAAGTATTCTACATACAATAAGTATTTATACACTATGAAACATGTCATAAACCATTATTAAATATTCCACATATGATATTATACAAGGATTTGGTGTTTAATTTATAACTAGATTCAATATATACATCCCATGTTTTAGGTTTAGTATTTGGAATGTCCTAAGGCTTAACCATTTAATAAACCATTAAATAAATTTTATTACAATATATTTTAAACTTTGCATTGAAATAAAAATAATTATAAACATTAATATTCGGAGAACTCAAAATTTCTATACCTTTAATATTTCTAGTGATAGAAATAATTTTGAAAACAATGTGAATGATTCAAACAATGAATGCATAGAACTCAAAAGTAACTCATTTGATTCTAAGTATTTGTTATGAAACAAATTTTCTATGACTAAATATGGATTACTTTACTTCTTGAAATATTTTGGGCTTATAAACCCACCATCTATAAGGAATGATATCATTTTATGTTTTCATGATACACAAATTCTTATGAAATAGTATCTAAAATAAATTAGTTAAGTCCCCTAAAATTTAAAGTAGTTTTCTATGAAAACAATAAACTAGTCTAATCAACTAATTCTCAACTCCAAGGGCATTGTGATATTCAAAAAACTAGTAATATTAAATGTGACAATCAGTCCACTTAACAAGGACTACATGAGGGAGTTAACATGGAAACACATTTTATAATAATAAGAGACATTATCTAGTTTCAATATGGATGAAAAATCAGAAACCTTCAAGGATTCTTTAACAGGAACCTTCACACAAGGAGATATGATAAAATAATGATTAAAAATATTTCTCAGAGTTGTTTGATACAATTTATTAAAGATAATTGTTCTAAATGAGATAATATAAGAATAAATATAATCATGATTATATCCTACTAAAATCATATAGGTAGATATTTATATCTCATCTATAGGTAACATGAATCTTCTACTTTTTATTTATAAAAAAAATCAAGATTCACTAAGAGACCATCAAGGATAATAGTGTTAAAGTGACAGTAAATTTTTATGTAATATCATATGATGTATAAATTTATCTTTTCATCATAATAATTTTCATACAATAACATCTCTATTAGTTGAAAATCATGTGATCTATAAAATCTAGTCAATGAATTAAATTCCAAATAATAATTTCCTAAAAATTATTTTCCACCCTGTCTAGGCCTTCAAATATTATTATAATGTATCCATCTCCCTATACATTCATTTTTTTTATAATATATTTTACATAAAATATTATAATTCAATATTTAATGCATGTATTTTATCATTAATCTCAACATAATGTTATCCATTTAAAATAAATTGAAAGGTTGAATAACCACATATCCAAATTCCACTAAATTGAAATTACCTAGTAGAATTGATCTAGGTAGATGTTTTTCACAACGCTTATTTTCAACTGTATGCAAATAACATATGCATTCTTCACATTGAAAAATATTTCACCAAGCATTCTAGCAGAAGTAACTTTGTTTGATATAGATGAATGAATCAAGTATCGATTTTGATCCATTTAGATAATTTCACAACATATCCAAATAAAATAGATAATTACTTTATTTACCCAATTAAATTAATAGTTTCATTGACATATCAATTTTATTACATAAGTGATTCAATTACGTAGGAAACTTCCACTAAAACGTTTTCATGATATAACTATTTAACATTGTAATTCCCATTATGTAGATGGTTTCCTCATGTAGTATATATTCATTTTGAAAATTTCAGGAAACGAATACAAATTATAGAAAATGATTGAATGAAATAATAATTACATTAATAATAATTATCCTAATGAACACACTTAAACATTCATTAGTATTATATGAAGGGTTTATGAGATTATCAAAAAATAAATAATAGAGTATATGTTGGAACAACATTATTATACCAACATAAACATGCATAGAATTCTTTTTTACCATGAATAAGTATTAATTAATGATATATACAATAAAGTTCCAATAAATACAACATATAATATGTAATTAGTGCATAATTCCAATTAAGACTTGTTGGAGTAAAAATTGAGACAAAATACATTATCTCATGATTACAATTAGATGAATGTTCTTAAAAATTATTTTTTTTGGTATTAATATTTTTATAAAATTAATCTATAACCATATTCATAATTATATTTTAATATATGATCCTATTATAATTTTTTCTCACATTTTTAGTAGCAATAATTCATTATTATCATTGTTTCATGTGAAAAATTCATCATATTCTTATCCTTATTTGCTCATGTATGTTACAATTTGTTCATATTTATCATGGTTTTATATTCTCTAGAACATTAATAATTATTTAAAAATAAATATATTCGTTATTTACATATTTTAAATTACCATTAAAAATTTTATATGAAAAATGAAACCCATTGCAATTGGGAGGTGGTAGTCCACCTGTAAGAAATAGAGACGTTATCCTTTTTTAATGAGTATATAGATAAGAAACTATATGATATGTTAAATATCTAGGATAATTATTATTTCATATTTATAATATATATATTCATTAGTCAATTAATTAAATCTATCCATGTGATGTACTGTTGGAAATTAAATTACACCTATTCATGAGGCGATAATCATTTCTACATACGAGAAATGTTTTTTACTCATTTTTTGAATGATATAATGGATATATATTATGTCATAAACCTAATAAAATCATGGTATAAATTAGATAAATCTATTATTATATAGGAATGGTTATTTATAGAAACCCTTTCTTATATAGCTCAGAGCCAATTTCTTCTATCAATTCATTATCTCCATTACATGGAATCAAATCATGATTTACTGAAAAGTTTATTTGTATTTGTATAATAGATACACAATTTAGTCTAGTTTTAAAAATTAATTCACTAATTAAAATATAATTAGAATCACAATTCTAAATAAATAACTTCAAATAAGAGTTTAATACCTCTAGCAAATCCATGGATATCTTTCATAGTACTCTTTCTAGTTTCCTTGTAAAGGAAACATATTAAGGATGAGATTAAATTCCCAGTAAGGGAAAATATAACATAATAATTAATAAATCAATGAGAATAGTCAATAAAAACGTAGATAATAGAGCAAACATTCTATTTATTCAATAAACTAAATAGATGTGAATAAAAAATATTGAAACTTAATAACGGGAAACACATTCCATTAAAAAATCGATAATTAAAAATAAATATGGATATGTAAAAAACTAAAACACAAGAAATATAAGTAATTGAAAATGAAATATATCGTTCGATATGTCGATGAAAAATGTCACGGATGAATAAAAACTGACCTAAATGAGGACAATGATTTCTTAATGTATGGAATGTCTAAGGCCCATGAAAACTGATACCATCCAGGCAGTTCACAAGATGAATTAAAATGTTCTAATTTTTTAATCTAATTTTTTTATAAGAAGACATTGATAAATCGGGATTATATATAATTTATTTGATCCACCCATCAATGCATGAACAATTCCTTTTTTAGATCGAGTAATGAATTTAATGAATAATTGAAATTTCTTTATTAAATATCCAAATGGAACAAAGAATATAGAATTATTTATATTTCCCCATATAATCCAACAACTATCAAATTAACAACAATATGAAAAATTGAATATAGTTTTGAAAATTATAATTTTCATGATAAATTATATAGATAATTATGGGAAATTCAATGTTTAATGATCATAATAAATATTATATTTCAAGAGGATAAAAAGAAACCATGGAAGTGAATATCAATAATATCCTTGGATAAATCAATCTGAAACCATCTCGAGGAAGAATAAGGCTGGTATTAGTTAAATATAACCCATTTTGAGTAAAAATAGAGTTTTTTTTGTTCAAGAATACTAATACGATAAAAATAACTTTTAAATATAAACCATTCATGAGGAAAATATCATTTTATTTTGAAAAAACATTTAAAAATAATTTTCATTGAAAAAAACATTAAACAACATTTTTATTAGAAAATAATTTTCTAATAATGTAATGGAATATTTTTTTGAATGACTTTGGGTATATTTTTTACTGCCATAAAATAGAATTCCCTTTTTATAGTAAAAAATATTTGGCAAATAACTTGTTCCGAAAGAAATAATAATATTATACTAAAAGCATTGGTAAAAAAAAGGTTAAAATTTTAATTAAAAAACCAATCTAATAAAAATTTAAAAAAATTTAATATAAAATGGTTTTTATGAGGAAAAAAGTTCACTATCTAAAAAGTTAAATGAGGTGGTGTCTTCATAAAAATGTTTTCTAAAACAACTTGAACACCAGAGATTAGAAAATGTGTACTAATATATGAAAAATGTCTTCAATAAATATATGAGAAAATAAAAAGTTTTTTCAACAATGAACATATAATTTCTTTGAATGGAAATAATATTAATATATAGTTAAATAGTGATAACGAATGTAAAATTTAAAAATTCCAAAGATTCCCATACCACTTTGAAATTTTTTAATTCATCAACCACATTAATGGAAAAAATTAAATGAAATTTTTTAATACCTAAATAATAAATTATTTTATTATTTAATAAATAAATCTGGGTAGTAGACACATGAAAAATAATCCATATGTGGTGAACATGATATTTATCTAATAGAATTAAAAAAGTGAGATGAAAATTCCTTACATTTCACCTGACCAGTCTTATTTGTATTTGTATTACTGAAAAAAAATATTATTTTAATTATTTACATTCATTATTAAATTTATTAAGTTTTATAATTCAATTGGTTTCACTTATTTTTATTTATATTCTATTATATAATCAATCATGTTTACATCGGGTGTTTTGACAAAATCTAGTTTTTGTGTCAAAAACAACTTTTGTATGTTAATTACAGATAAAGTGATCTATATATAACATATAATGAATAATAATAATGAAATAATTAAAATTTATATAAATCTATTAGAATTTTAAAAACAAAAATTAATATTTTTTGAAAATTTAATCAATGATACTACTATGGATATGGTAGGTCATATATATTCATGAGTAATGTTCTTATTATTCAGTTATTGTTATGGAAAGAAGGTATGTAGTATTATATATTATAATATGATAATTAATTCTTAAAATAACACTTCATTTAATAATTTATTCTTATGTATATAACAAATTTTATTTAAAATGATTCACATAATATCAAAGAGGTGGTAGTCCATACTTCCACAAACGATGTTATCACTTTTTATGTTTGTTTTAAAGGGTAATAAGTAAATTGATATAAATTTATAAATATATATATTATTCTTAAATAAAACTATATCATGAATATAATATGTATTTTTTTAATTAAAATATGTTTAATTTAAAAAATATTTTATATGATCCATGTATAGTGTGAACGAATCACATGATTTTGACGGGGTGGTAGTCTACACATCCACCAATGATGTTATCATACTAACAAAAAATTATGTAGTATAAGGTTATTGGTTGTAATAAAATTAGAAGTATAAATATATAATAAAAATCATATATATCATATATATATATTTCCCATCATAATGGAAACTGTGGGAGGTGGAAAAAAATATTAGACCATCATAATTCTATTAGGAATTAGTTCGTCATACAAGTAAAGAATTTGTTTATAACCCATTAGAAGAGTTGATGGTAATTATATGAAAAAATGCATGCATAAAAATAAAAATGTAATTAGGATACATGTGTTTTTAAATAATAATATATTAATAATAGGTGAGTTGGGGAGAATGGAAATAAAACTAAAGTGGTTAATAATAGATGATACCTCTTAATCAGAAAACCTGTTTCAATTTTTACCAAAAGGTTACTTGGTTTGATTTATGAAAAATGATAGGTTACTAGGTTCAATTACATAATTTTTAGGATCTATTTGACCATTTAATTTTTGATTAAAAGTGTATTTAGAGGTGTTATTATGTGGGAGGATAAGAGGAATTTTTCTTATAGAGGAGGATTTGCACTCTTATGGTATTTTGAAAAAGGAATTACTAACACATTTATAGATTTGGAGAGTGTCCTCAATAATGGAACCAATTATAATAATGTTAATATATGTATGAAATATTTCAAAACGATTTATTTTGTATTTTTCTAATTCATTTAGGACCTTATTATTGAGTTTTGGTGATTTGTTAAACATTATTTTTCCTTAGTATTTATATTAAATTTAATTTACCTTCGTTAATATTTTTGGCCAAAAAATACGTTAACCATATTTGGAATTATAAATTATTAGTATTACTAATATTTAATAAATTTTATGAACTAAAAATAATTCATATTATATAAAATAATTTAAATGTAATCTCATAACCGGGATGAAAATGCGGGTTTGTAAGGTAAGAACCTCTAAAAGTATTCAATGTTTATATATAAAATTTATAATTGGAATTGATTCCAAGTAAATAAGGTATTTTAATTTATTAAAATATGATCTATATAAACTATTAAAAAATTAACATAAATTTTACCCTTATAAATAAATTAGTTGAAAATGTAGTTTTAAACTAAAAATATATTTCATTTACTATTCATTAAAAAATGAACCACATTAGAAATATACCTAAAATTTATCTTAATACAATATTTCAATTTAAATTTCAATGATGATGTTTATTTTGAAATATTAAATTTTTTAAAAGGGATAAATATTGAATTTTATATATGTTCTCCAATAAATGTTGTAATTGAACAGTAATAGAAATTTATGTTTTTATATATAATATTATTTTTGTTATTATATAATGGATATCCATTTTATTGGTCGAATATTATAAATATTGGACTGAATAATATATATATATATATATATATATTATTAATTTAATATCAATCACAATTTATATTTAATTTAATATATTAGAGAAAAAAAATTTGTTTCCAATAAAATAATTTTCTATAAAAATGGTCACTTTAAATGCAATTTCTTCATATAATAATTTATTATTAATTTTCAACCAAATAATTAATTTTATAATTATTTAAACAATAATTTTCACAACATAATTACTACTATTAATTACATATAATATATTATCTATTTTATAAATTATAATATTATAATAATATATTATTATTTGTAAAATCTCTATTTAATATGTAACGCAAGAAATTGAAGTAACTTGTTTTTGCATGTAACATATGATAAATTACTTTCATGTTCATTTTAAGATATAATGTATATTTAATTTCTTTAAAAAGATAAAGATATTATAATTTATTTTTGATATTTTGTTCCTTTATTCAATTAGTGTTTTTCTTCATATATGATCTCAAATAAAATACTCCTATGTTAGATTTTTAAGGTGTTACATTCCCCCAACCATAATTTAGTTTCATCTTCCAATTTTAAAATCTATATTGGGAATACATTGTTTTATATTTCCGATGATTAAATCCCACATCATGGGTAGGTTTTTTTTAAAATCTACTATAAAACATATAATGTTATATATAAAATCTAACATGTATTCAGATGTAACTATGAAACAAAGTAGGAGAATATTAGTTGAACAAAGATATACGTACATAGTGGAAAATAGTAAATATTTATAGATATTGGTTGAGGGCATCAATATAAAATGAATGTAAAATTTAATTTTGAGGGCCTCAAAACCACAAATCTATGATGATTTATAAGACCATCAATTCAATAAAATAAAGTTATTACATAATCATTTTAATTCTATATTGTTTTCATAATGTTGGGTTATTCATTTTCAGCCTCAAAATATATTGATATTGATTTACATGCTAAATTACAAATTCATTTGAAAAATTCCACCCAATGGTTGTGATTTAATAATATTCTAATTCCTCCATTATTTAAGTGAATGGATATCCAAGAAATAAAATTAGTGATTGAAGCACTAAAAATATTTAATGGGTCATAAGGCTGATAGAAGAGTAAAAATTATCACTATTTATATCTAAATAATGTGTATTTTCAATATGGTTATTTCATTACCATAAAAACCTAATATTGTAAATTATTGGTTCAATGTTAATATTTTTTCACCAAAATGTTCGACAAATAAAGGTGACATATTTACTATGTAATTTTGTAGGTCATTAGTGGGCATCATATCCTTATAGTTATTCGGTCATGGGTTCAAGTCCTACAACCTTTATAGAGTTGTCATTTTATCATCCAATATACATATTTTCCATTTTTTAAAATAATTTTAATATAATTTAAAAAATAAATAATATGGAAATCATTAAAATATGGTCAAAAACTAAATATCATTTCAACTATGGTTTTTATTTCAAGCTCAATACAAAAATATGTAATCCACTTATTTCCACAAATGTTCTTCCCTGGATTAATGTATATCAATAACATCATTAATTGTATTTATTTTTCATAAAAACATATTTTCAAAAAAATAAACCCATGGATTTACATAGGTTATTCATTGAAAAAATAATTCCTAGTGGTTTGAAAAGAACATGTGATGTTTTTTAGGCATATCACCTGGGAGTGTCAAACCTGGTGAGCAGTAAGGCCCATTTTCATGTACTAGGTTACATCAAGTCTGGCCCATCACAAATCGTTTGAGTAACTACTATTATATACATTTTTTCTATAACAATGTCCACATCTAATATCTAGATAGGGATGTATTTATGAAAATACCCATATACTGTCTAAATTACCAAATTATATGATGTTATTCTATAATAATCCTCAAATTATATTTCGGGGATATATTCCTTAATCTATTTTATCCAAAATATAGTTCCCATTGTTGATAATAAACTTCCTATGATCCAAATTACATTTACACAACCATAAATAGTCTGAATTTGTAGTCTGATATCCCGATATTGGAATTATTACATGGAATCAAATCTTGAAGGACTAATGATTCCAGTGGTCTTGGTAATAACGATACATAGATGAATAATATATTATAAATAAATACACTTATTACATCCAATTTTGTTATTCTTTCAAAATAAATAAAATTTGGGATAAAACTAATCCCTCTAATAAATCATTTCATATCCTTCTTAGTACTCTTTTTTGATTATTCGGGGAAGAACCATCATATGGGTGAGCTCAAATTCTTAGTAAGGACAAAATAAGTTGGATGAAATAATGAATCAATCAAAATAGTCAATGTTTCATGTCAAATAACTGAACACACGTGACATATAATAAATAAACTAAATGAAATTGTGTCAAAAATAGGGAAGGTAATATCTTGAAACAAATTCTATTAAATGATCCAGATACGGAAAAATAAATATGGAAAAGGAATAAATTGATGCACATTCCACCTAAATAAAAATATTATCCATGTTAAAATCAATAAATAACAATTCATATTTAGAATAAAGATAGAATCAAAAAATGATAACCCATATATAGTAAAAAATAGTTTTTTATCTTTGATTAAAAAAATACTATAAAAATATCTTTCAAATATTATTCTTTTGAAAATTATTATTTTTATTTTGGAAAATATTTTGAAAATACATTTCCTTAGAAGTAAAATTTTTAAAAAAATTCTTTAAAATGTAAGCTTTTTAACTTGAAAAGGAACATTTTATGAAATAAAAGCATATAAATATTTACAAGTTTCACAATGTAAAAATAACATTTCGTTTCTATGGTAAAAGTTTAGAAAAATTCCATGTTTGTAATGAAAAAAAAGTAGACTTGTTTAAAAACATCTATTAAGGAAAAAATCTGTAATAATTAATTTAAAAAATAATTTTAGCAATGTTAAAACATTTATGTTAACATTTTTATAATATTTTGTAATTATTATATAATAATTTTTTTGGTTAAATGGAAAAATTAGGTTGGGTTTAATTAAAACAATTATAACACATTTTGAGTTCCAACCGGTCAGGAAATGGTAATAATGCATCAATATTTTCATTAATTAATGGTGGAATGGCACAAAACCACCTAGTCCATTACTTTGCCAAATTTCTAGTGTATGAGGCTTCATAGTGGCCATTAGTAACTCATTAAATAGTTTCCAAAAAACTTAGTTCAACCAAATGTTTCCACAAAAACAGTGGAGCCATCTTGGTGGAACCATGATAGTGGAACTATCACGGTTGAACCCGTCATGGTGACACACTGAAACAGTGTTTCCACTTATTGTGTCTCACCATTATGGTGGCACCATGTCTCCATCCCTTTGATTTTTTTTCGTGTTTTCTTTTTTTAATTCCCCTTACATAAGGTATCTTTTAATATAATAGTGTTTTTATACCATTTTATATCCATTTAAAGCCATTAATATTGGTTTTATTCCAACAAGAGACAGGCGACCCATTAGTTACCAAATGGTGTGTCCTTTCCCTCAGTGTTACACCTTCCCACGTTCCTTCCACCCTTTCCCTAGTTACATGGATTTATATATAGTATATATATCATCTATTAACTCACAACTATTATAAAAACAATATCCAAGGATAATTATTAAATAATAATTAATTCCATCTTGTGTAACCACCCAACCACATGGTGTAACCATGATTCTCATTTTAATCTGTTTGAGATTTCTTTTCTCGTAACCCTATGATCTAAGAGTTCCATTTTATTACTCCTTGATTCCTTAGTTTCCCTTGGCATACTTGGAGTCAATATTTTAATGAAGAAACATGTGATCATGTTATATCCCATCCCACCCTACCTTGGAGACATTGGATATTCTTTCTGTTTATGTCAGGTAACCCCAATTCATGGGTTGAGGAGAAAACATCGATCGTTTATCATTCAACTTGGGCTATCCTTCATCTCTCTTTCCTGTGCTTCATGTAGGGTGGTTATGATAATGTTTCCTCGAGGTGTGGATGAAATCGAACCTTAATGAAGATTATAAATGTTTTTATTAGAAATAATGGGTGTTTCTGATGATGTTGTTGGTGTACTCTTTTGTCATCGATTATATTCATTAAACTCTATGGGCCTATGCCAACTAAAAATCGTGGTCATTGGCGGTACTTTCATGTGCTCTAATGCACCTCTATTTTTCTTTATAATCATGTGATTTAATGGATGTAACATGGAAACTGATTAATAATGTAAAATATGATGATTTATTGGAGGCACAATAAATATGAATCATTCTGTGATCACCTTTTTTGACCAAACATAAAGAATTAACTTTTTAAATTGTGTGGATGCTTATGAAAACTCCCTTTCTCTATTTTGCTAATAAGCATGGTTGTTCTGCATTATGGTCATGGGGTGACATGGGTGGGAATGGGATCCTCAGTTGTTTAGATATTCAGGCATAGTTTGTTTCTAGTATTTTTAGGTATCTCACAGATCCTTTTTTTGTTGAATCATTATAAGAGAACCACGTCTGAATGATTAAATTTATAATTGGTTGTATTCTTCTTCCATCCAGAGTATTTTTGACTTTTTATGTGTATATTAGTATCCATGTAGTGTAGAATTATCTTCGAATGAAATCACTTCAACATGATAACAGTAATGGCTCAAAGGGGTTTTGTTTTCCACAAATGGGTTGTGCTTTGGTAATTGATTTCTTGATTTTGTGAAGGTTTGAAGAGTAATTAGAGTGTTTGTTTATAGGATAGTTTACTATTTCATAACAAATAGGTTGAGATGAGTTTTTAATTAATTATAATAACAACTTTAGTCCTTGTGTTTCTTATTCACACCCCACCCATATTGGCCACTCAATGTAGAACACATCCATTTCATGGGGGATGGTTTTTTACCATCATTCATGTGAGTGTCTGGTTATTATAACTTTTTATTCTGCCTCTACTAGGTATCCCATGAATCTCTAGGTAGACTGTGACGACCTAATGTTCATTATGTCCCAAGAATCTTCGTCCAGGGTGTGATGTGGTGGTTGGCACATGTATTTTCAGGAACTATTGTTTCCCTAGTATCTTTGGGATAAGGAACATGTGACTTTAAGTGTGGTAGAGGATGTTGAGGCCCAGGTGTCTTTGGCATGGCAGTGGTTATTCTAGCCTAGGTGTCTTCATGTGTGGTAGTGATTTTGGTGTCCCATGTTTATTCGGGTGGAATGCGTGGTTGTGATATCTCATATGGTTGTTGTTGGGGTGTTAGTGGGACTATAGTTGATCTTATGGGGGATTTCTGAAGTATAGTATGTCTTCAATAACTATTGGGAAATGGGTGCGGGGTTCCCAAATATCAATTTTCAATTACTTTTACATTTCCTGAATTACATTATTTGGAGAGTGTGACTTGTGGAGGTCGGGTGGTAATTTTTCCTTATTATGTGTTTTGGATACCTATACATTCTCACAAGGCATTAGTATGCCTCCCTACTTGTGCATGAGAGCTTTGGGGTTTCCCTACTGAATATACCTGTATAATCACCCTATGTATATAAAACTGCTTTCATGTTTCTTAGAGGACTTCAAGAATCATGTGTGGCCGTATTATATTGGATTTTGGGACAATTTCTATTATTGTTTTCTTTTCTTTTAGTACATCTCTCTGATTTTTTTCTTGTACTTTGTATCACATTATATTGATCAAGAATGTGGAGAATGCGATTTGGTTTTACTTTTAATTTTGGTATTTTGAGTTTTTGATATTTATCAACTTATCACCTGGTGTATCTCTATTAATATGGTAATTCCATCCATATTATGAGTCATTCAATAGCCTTGGTTCTATTTTCTACTCTAGGGCCTATTGAAGGTGGGACTTGGGTGTCATTATAACTACTTCACCTTGTTGAAGGAAGGGACTAGAAGTTTTATGTACCTTCCCTAAACATATTGAAGGTTGGTCATGAAAGAATGGTATTAGAGATTATGGTTGATAGATAGGACAAGTTTCAAATTTCGGAAGAGTAAAGATTAAGTGGGATTGTTGGGAAATAGTGTCAGGAAATATAGGTTTGTGAAATAGTTGAGGGAAGACCAATAAGGACATTGGATTTTAGGTCCCCCCATGGTCTGATGAAAGGACTCTTGTATAACAGAATGACCAAAGGAGGATATGCTGATTGTAGGTTAAAAACCCTAGGAAAGTTACATTCAACACAATGACATGTGTTTTTGAGTGTTCTGGGTGTTTTGGGAATTTATATTTAACAACAAGTTTAAGAGAAATTTAAAATAGTCCCACCACACTACTTGGGCATAGGAATTCCATGTTTACCTTGAATCTATGGAACCTGGTCAACATCCATGTGTAGTTCGGGCGATTGTGGACCAGGTGACGTATCTGGACAATCAGCGGAGGGCTGATCGATAGTTGAAAGATGACCAGTGGAATAATATCCTTCTGGAATTTTAGTGTCAGACCCTTAGAATGTTTCAGAGTAGCATCTCAAACATTGATAAATAAAGCTATTTTGAGGATTTGGTGATATATTTTGGCTTGATCAGACTATTTAATGGGATCCTCTTTTTGTGATCCATATGAGGAATATGTTGTGTCATTGGTGGATGCTCTACCTCTGGGAGAATAGGGATGATGAGTATCCATGGACTAACTTCGAGAGGGTGATCTTGGTGGAATTAATCCATTCTATGATGAACACTGAGAAGTGGCATGAGTAACTCTCCCTCCTGTAGGATAGTTTTTTAGTGAGGAAATTGTGGATCATGATCAAGGATCTCCTTTTTTTTCTCCAGACCACATTTTGGATGAGGAATCTCAGTAGCGACTTATAGAGGAAACACTCTGAACTTCTCTTCATTATGTTGTTACTCTCTTCATTCTATCAACATACTTAGAGGTTTAGAAGAATGATTATAGGGTAGAAAGGATGCAAATACTAGGAGGTTTGTTAGGAGAGGGGATCTAATTGATCTCATCTAAGGGGTAGGTTGTCAGTAGTAGGCCTTTATCCATAGGGGCATCATGGTTTCAGCAGATGGGGAGTAGTCCCCAATTGATTCAGATTCAATCTCCTGGTCCTTTCACATTCTCTACAGGCCGAGGACCATGATGTATCATTTATGAATTTCATGGGAACCTTCTGAATTAGTGTCCAGACTGAGTGAATTATAGTGTAGATGGAAGGTTCATTGCCAACCTTAGCAACAATAGTTTCCCACCAGGACCTTCTAGTAGACACAATAGGTACATCAATATACCACTACTCTAATAGCAGATGTTATAGGTGTAGGTCGCCCTAGATATGATCCGGGACCTTGACAAGGGAGTGGTTGAGGAGTTGGCCAACAGCAAAGGGGCATAGGACCTAGGTGTGGGTAGTCTCACTCTGCAGAGGCAAAAATTCTAGTAGGTACTGAGGTCGTTCAAGGTATGATCATATTTTCAAATACTCTTTCATGTGCCTTGTTTGATTAAGCTGGTTTTCACTCCAATGATTCACCCATTCTATCCCATTATCTAGGTATAGATACAGAGAGACTTCTTTTTCCCCAAGTATTGATCACACTACTGGAAAGGTTAGACTAAATTTTCTTATGTTATCTGGGTATGTACACCGATGTTGGGGACACATCAGTCTAGTGGAGACTGTATTTGGCAATATATGTAGCCATATGATGTCATTTTAGTCATCGAATAGATGTTATCTATGTTTTCCATTATCAAATGCATCCTGGGTTGGGTCATTATTTTATAGGTGGGCACACGGCACATAGTTTTAATTGGCATGCAAGGTTTCCAGGAGGGAAACCAATGAGTGGAGCCCCTTATATCCTTGATAGCTGATCTATCAATGGAGTCAGTAGATACAAAGATGGTAGAAGTATCAGGGATCATTATTGAGTTCTTGGATGACTTCCCAGGAGAGTTGGTGACTATACCCCCTCGACATGATATTGAATTTGCTATAGAATGGCAATTTGGTGCTCATCCAATTTTATTTTCACTCTATCGTAGGTAGCGTTCTATATTGTCGGAGTTTCATGTCCCGGTTGATGACCTGATGAATGAGGGTTTTTTCGGACATTGTGTGTCACCATGGGTTGATTTAGACTTGTTTTCAATGAAAGCAGATGGTGGCCTCATACTATGTATTTACTACTGATGGATGAATGAAATGATGGTCAAGAATTGTTTCCCCCTCTAGAGATAGATGACTTTTTGACCAGATAAAGTGAGCTAGTTGGTTCTCTAAGATCGTCGTATGGTTGGGATATCAACAGTATCGGGTGAAGGAGGGATATATCTTGAACACTAATTTCAAGTGCATATATGTGAAATTTGAGTTCATTGTCTTGTTGATTGGAATTAATAACACACCTATTATGTTCATGGGTCCCATTACTTCAATTTTGTGTGAGTTCCTCGACTGGTTTATCATTGTGTTTATTAAAAAAATCATGATCTCTTAAAGATAATTGGAGGATCATTAAAAGCATCTCATGGTTGTTTTATAAGTCCTATAACACCAAATTCTCGACCGGATATTGTCCAAGTGCACGTTTGAGACACCAGAGTTGTAGTTCCTTGGACACGTGGTGTTCTAGAAGGGAATTACTGTGGACCAGTCAATGGTCGAGGTGATTGTTTCTTATGCAGTACCCAAGAATGTGGTAGAGGTTCGTTGTTTCCTAGGTCTTGTATGTTACTAACGGAGGCTCTTTCCCATATTATCTAAAGGTAAATCACCTTTGACATTATTGAATATGAATGACCAGATTTTTGATGGAGTGAGTAGTGCCAGGATGTCTTTAGTTATGAGAAGGGGAAACTTGTCAGTTCCCCAGAAATGTGGTTTCCAGAGGAAGGGGTAATATTTGAAGTGGTTTGTGATGCATCATGCCTAGGATTCAGGTGTGTGGGGATGCATCAGTATAGAGTGATCAATTATTGGTATAGGCTATTAGTCACCCATGAGAGTAACTATTCCGCCCAAAATTTATATCTTGCATCGTTTTTGTCCTTTCTGATGTTGTGGTGGCATTATATCATCAAAGAATGCTTCATGGTCTTCAAAAATCACAAAATCATTAGGTATATCTTCTCCCAGTATGTCTTGAACCTGCGGAAGTGGAGGAGGATAGATTTTTCATAGGACTACGACTTCATGATTTAATATACCATAGGAAAGGGGAACCTGGTGGTCGATGACTTCAGAAGATAGTCGTAGACGTACAAATTGGTTACCTTACACATGGATGCAAAAGTGGAGGTTTTTAGATGTTTTCTATTCTAGGTGACAATGCAGTCTTCTTTGGAACATCATTTAGAGGAGTCGCATTAGGGGAACATAGATGTTGATGTGATGTGTGATCATGTTAACTATGGAAATTCCCCGAAAGGATGGTCGGAAGATGGTAAGAATCATAGGCTATTCTGCGGAATGTATTTTTCATGTGGAAATCCATGATAATATTCATAGTGACTTCCATGACTCTCCTTGTATGTAAAATAAAGAGATTCCAGGATGTACTGAGGTTTGAGAGGACATTTTTATGTCATCTTGTTGTGAAACAGGTAGTGGAGATGTTTGTGGAAAAGTGCCTTGTTTTTCAGTAGGTGATGGATGCACACTACATCCGAGGAGGTCTTTAGTAGACATTAAATGTCCTCAAATGGAAGTGGGAGGGCATCTCGATGGATTTTATTACCAGACTACCCAGGGTTCAAGGAGGATGTGATTCTTTATAGGTACTTCTACACAACCTGATGAAATCAGCTCAATTCCTGGAAGTCACGGAGTCGAGTGTAGTGGATGCCTTACCATTAAGGTATGTGGACAAGGTGGTGTGATTCCATAGAGTTCCATGGTCCATATTCTTTGATCGTGATAGATGGTTTACCTCACTAGTATACAAGGTATTGAGACATGCTTCTGGAAGCCATCAATGCCAATCCCTTGCTCTCCACCCCCAGACTGATGGGAAGACAGATAAAACCATCTAAACATTGGATAATATGCTACAAAAATGTGTTTTTGACAAAGGGGGTTCATAGGTACAACACATTCCTATGGTTTTGCTTTCAAAAAAAATTGTTATAACTCTACCATTGGCATGGATCCATTTGAAGCCTCATACAAAAGACTATTTCGTTATCCTGTGTACTGTAAAATGGTTAGGGAAGTAGGTATTCATGGCTTAGAAGTGTTAAAGAGAATAACAGAGAAGTTTTAACTTATATGAGTGAGGATATAAGTGGATCAGGATCAGAAATAGTCGTATATTTATCCTTGGAGGATACATTTTTACATTGAGGTTGGGGACCACGTCTTCTTGAAGGTCTCCCCTTGGCGTAGGATTTGGTGGTTCGGTTGGGGGAGTAAGCTTTCGACCATGTTTGTTGGATGCTTTAAGGTGTTCTCGTTGGTCAGAAAAGTGTCTTATCTGCTAGTGGTACCACCACCACAACTAATGGTGCATTACATCTTCCATTTTTCTTAGCGCTGTTAGTATCTACATGATTATTCACACATCCTCAACTATAGAAAGATGGATATCGAGGATGATACAACATTCGTTGGGGTGAACAGTGAGGATAGAGGATCATTAGGAGAAGCTTCTTCCTGTACAAACCATTACATTGATTTGTCTATTATGGATTCATAGTGACCTCCAGGAGAGTACATGGGAATGGGAGGAACATATGCATGCCTAGTATCCAGTGCTATTTTGAGTTTTGTTCTCTGTTTTTTTTGTACATGATTGCGGATGTTATGCTTGACCTGGTTAACCATGATATGGGTTGTTTCACTTGTTCTCTAAATGTGTTTGAATATTACTTACTATGGGGAGGTGAGAACATGATCCCCAATCAAGACACATTATTGTAGTTGCGATTACACCCATGTGGGTGAGGCAGTGCCACCCAAAGTGGATAGTATCTTGGCACTGAGGAACGAACTCTCTAATAAATGAATCAGGATTGTTTGACTTCTTTGTTTCTGTGGTTTCTTATTGTTTATAATTTTTTTCAATATATGGGTGATAGATATACTCTTGAGAGTCTCATTTTTTTCCAGATTTCGATAAACTCTATGGTGGTTTTGTCCATGAGAGGATTATTGTGAAGTGGTTGTTAAGGCAACTATCTTATCATCGGGTTTACTATTTGATTCTCAAGGATGAGAATATTTTTAGAGGCATCTAATTTAATGTCATGGACTCTCCTGGTCCATAACATTTCAAAATTTCAGGTTTATAAGGCATCCTATGGACCAGGAGTTACTTATTTAAGAAGTTTTCCAAAAAACATGGTTTTGAAAAATGGTTCCACTGAAACGGTGGCACAATTCACCGTTTCACCCATCATGATCGCACACAAACATAGTGGAACCACTTATGGTGTCTCACAGAACTGGTATCACTATTACGGTGGCACTATTAAAGTGGCACCGTGTCTTCCGCCATTTTCTTTTTTTCCAGTTTGTAATTTTTTCCAGTTCTTCTCATGTAGTGTATCTATTGACATAAATGTGTTTTAATAACCTTTTTAATTATATTTAAATTCCTTAATTTTCTTAAACCCCTTATAATCTGGTTTCCCTTCATTTAGTCATATGCGTAGATTTTTCCCCATTGTCATGCCTTCACCATGACTTCCACCATTGCCCTTGTTACATGGTTTTCTCTATAGTATATCTATTATCTATTAAATCAAATCAGTTTTATTCAATATATCTAATGATAATTATTAAATAAAAATAAATTCCATCATCTATAACCACCCAAACATTTGGTGAAACCACTCTCTTCTTTTTATTTCGTTTGAGATTTCATATCTTGTAACCCCAGGAACAAAGAGTTTCCTTTTCTTCTTCTTTGATTCCTTTATTTTCCTTATTGAAAATAGAAGCCATATTTCAATGATTAATTATGAGACTTTGGAAGATCCCTTTCCTATTATCCTTGGAGACATTATATGTTCTTCCTCTTCAAGTCATGTAACCACATTTCTTGGGGTGATGAGAAACATCGATCAATGACCATTCTAGTAGGGGTTTCCTTTGTCATTCATTACCGTGTATCCTGTGATGTAGGTATGATAATGTTTTGTCGAGGAATGTATAAAAAATAATAAAAATAAAAATAATAAATGATATTTAGAATTAATGGGTTTCTAATGATGATGTTGTATTACTCTTTTTTCCATTATATGTTGTGAACTTTATTGTTCTATGCCACTAAAAGTCGTGGCTATTGGTGGTATTTTCTGGTGCACTAATTTATCCTTATTTTTCTAGAGAACAATTTGATTGAATTTCTATAACATGGAAAATCATTAATCACTTAAACATTATGCATTTAATCATTTCCCAATAAATAATAATCCTTGTGTGATCATCCCAGTTAACCAAACAGAATGAAGGAACTTGATAAATGGTGTTGTAAAATATGAAAACTCCCTTACTTTTTTCTTTTAATAGGAATTATTTATTTTAATTGATGCCTATGGGGTGATGTGGATGGGGTTGGGATATAGTGTAGCATAGTTGTTGGGGAATTGTTTAGTTCTCGTACTTTGAGGGCTCTAATGGATCCTATTGTTTTTGTGACTTTATAAGTGAACCGGGTGTGACTGATTAAATTATTTTGTTGTTTTATTCTACATCCCAGTGTTTTTTTGCTTGTGGATGGGCTAATTAGATTAAAAATAGTTTATAATTATCCTTTAACAAAATCACATGAACATGACAATATGAATGGGTTTAATGGTGTTTTTTTTTTCAAAAAGGGGTTGTGCTATTGTTGTGGCTGTTGTGATTTTGTGCATGTGTTATTTGTAATGAGATTGTTTGTGTATGAAGAGGTTGTCTATTTCGGATACCTTTCAATGGGATTATTATTTTTTAATAATAATAATAACTTTAGTTCTTCTGTTTATTTTTTTCACACCACTCATATTGAGCACTCAGTGCCAAACACCCCCATTTCATGGGGGAGGCTGTTTTCCCAACATTCCCATGAGTGGACGGTTATGGGATCCTTTTCTGCTCCATCTCCCAGGTAGCCCAAGACTATCCTTGTAGGATATGATTTCCTAAAGTTCATTATGATCCAAAACCCTTCAGGAATGGTGTGTTTCTATAGTTGGGCCAAGCATGTGTGTGCATGATTATTTCTCAAGCGTCTTTGGGATGAGGCATAGGTTCATCGTTAGTGTCCATGGTTGTTGAGGCCCAGGTGTCTTCGTGCATGAATGCAATTTTTGGGTCAATTGACTTTGGGTGTGGAAGTGTATATGGTGGCCCAAGTGTCTTCGATGGGATGTGTGGTTGTAGTAGACCATACGGTTGTTGTTGGGGAAGTAGTGGGACTGCAATGAGGAGGTCTTCAATAACCAGTGGGAAAGCAGTTTGGAGTACCCAAATATTGATGTGCTATTACTATTACTTTACCTAACTTATGAAATTGGGGGAGTGTTCCTTGGTGAGGGTGGTTGGTCAGTTTCCAATTCTTGGTGTTATGTATACCTCTAAAGTCAGTTTCCAATTCTTGGGACAATTTTTTTTCCTATTTTCTTTAATTCAATACTTTCCTCTAGAGTTTTATTGGACTTTGTAGCACATTATTTTGAGCATGATTGTGGAAAATCGGTTGATTTTACTTTTACTTTTTTTAATGTCATTTGTTTGAAATTTTTCATCTTTTCACCTATTAATTATCTAAAAAAGGCTAATTTGATCCATATTATGTGTGATTCTATACTATTGGTACGAGTCACCACTCTAGGTCCTATTGAGTGAGGGACATGGGGTTCATTATCTATCCTTCAACATGAAAAATGAAGGTTTTTGTATTTCTCTATCCCTTACATCATCTTAGTGAAGACTATTCATGAAAAATATAGGTTATGTAGGTTAATGTATTTATTAAAAAAAATTAAAATAATTTCCAACGACTGAAATTGTTGTGTAAATAATCTTGAACAAAATGAGATTATTCAATAAAAAAATGAAAAGGCCATAACATTTATTTGACAATAAATCACTGAATTGATTCTGTGTGTCAAATGAAAATAAACATAGAACCATTTCAAATAAGAAAAATATATTTTAAAATGTGACTACAGATATAATCAAATAACAATATTGACAATAGGAATAAAATATAGCTTAATGAAATGTAATTGATTTATGAAATTTTCTACCATTGTGTATCTTTTAACTCAAATCACCACTAAATAAATAATTAAAATAGAAACTAAAAGTACCATGTATTTAAAAAAATTCCTAATATAATATGACAAATTTTCTAGTACATACATCACATTAATGAAATAAGTGGTTAAAATGACATTGATCTCATAGATGAAAAAAGTGTGATGAAGAACTATTTCTATGCATTTACTTTCAAGTGATAATCCTTAAAAATAGTATATTATGGTTTTAAAGATGTGAATAAATTATTACAAATCCATAATAGTTTTTAAAATATCATATAATAACTTTTTAGGATATATTATTACTCTCTTGTTAACAATCATTCCTTATTTTCATCATTTTGTGTGTCAATAGCCTTGATTCTTTAGTATGTTTTGACTTTTTATCTGTTGTTCCTATTACATAGATAATGCTGTCATAATATCCATAATGTAATTCAATATTATATTATAATATCTATTTAATGTATGTGTATTTATAATAATCCATAATATTTGAACATAATAAATAAATTGCACAGTTCATAGAGATGGTTGGACGTACGTACACATGAAATTTATTTTCCTTCATTTATCATATTAAAAGAATAAAAATTAAATTATCATATATATGTAATATATTTCAAATAGGGTAAATTAAACCTTCCTTTATGCATTCCATGGAAAGTGTGAGTAATTAAATTGCTTTGAAAGAGTAGTTGTCTACACTTCCACTAACTATGTTATTGTACTTGCTCAAAATAAAATGCATAAGTTTATTTGTTGTATAAAAATTAAATATGAATAAATAAATTATAAATATAATATATATAATATGTAAATGTCATTTTCATCATAATTCCAAACCTTCAATGGTGGTAAATGAAAAATGAATGAAAGCATTATTTGAGTTGGTAGTTCACCATACAAATAAATGGAAAGATCATTACACCTTAGATATATTTTTGTGTAATTTTAGGATGCAAAAATATAATTAAAAATATGCGTATAATGAGGATGATTTTTTATTATATACTATTGTAATAATAAACTTTTAGGGGTTGTATACTTAAAATAAAGAAAATCATCTAGATGAATGATGTTACCACTTCTTTGGTAACTCCTTTTGGTTTTTATCAAAGGGATATTTTTATGGATTATTACCCAAATTTACGGAGAGATTATTATTGAATGTATTTCTAGATATTATTGCACAATTGGTTTGGATATCCAATTGGATTGAGAGGTGGGAATTAGTGTATGGTTTGAGAGACTTTTTATAGTGGGGGAGGAGTGGCAATCTTGTAATTTTATGAAAATGGAATTCCATTCTTGTTTTTCGTTGATATATGGCTCCAATAATGAATAAAAATAGATAAAATTCAGTATATGGTCAAAATAATTACATAAATTGGATTTTTTTAAACTGAATATGTCATTTTACCTCTTACGCATAATGTTTACCCCATTATTAAGCTACCTTTTCTCTTAATCATTATAATTAATTTAAACTAATTTCACAAATAGATTTCTTCAAAAACTACGTTGAAGGTATTAAAAATATTAATTGATTATTATTAGAAATAAATATTTCATTTTTCAAGTCCCAATCACATTATTTGTAGAAACTTGTTTAAATTTAATCATGTGTAAAGGATGATAATGCATGTTTTTAACATAAAAATTGTTCCAAAGGTTTATTTGTTTTATATTAAATTTTAATGTAAATTGAATAATATTTTATAAATTGAATTAATTTTATATAATTTATATAATGTGACTAGAAAACCAATATAAAATGTATTTAGGCCTTATAAATTAATTATAAATGAAATCATTTTATAATTAAAATTCTATATTATTCACTATTTATCAAAAAATTAAATTCCAAATAAAAATCCCAGGAATTCTCCATTACCGTATTTTTAGGTATGAAATTATAAAATTAATTTTATATTGTCATAATAAAGTCATTATTCTTCCAAAATTTTCATTTATGATAGGTTCTCTATTAAAAGGCCATAAAATTGTCTTTTTAAAAAATAACATTTTAATCAGAAAATGGAATTTTTATCTTCTCTTTTTGGTATAAAATCTCTTAGATTAATATCAAAAATATCTATTCTGAATTATATATATATATATCATTAATTTAATTCACTAAATTTAATTAATTTAATTTATTACGATAAAACACTTTTTTGAGGATATAACAATTTCTTAACATTCAATAGGTTTTTATATTAATTAGGTATTAATTGGTAACCTATGTATTCATTTTAAATTTTTAGAAACTGTATATATTCAATTTTTATTTTATAATATCAATACCAACTCATTCAATAACTAGGTTATATTTTATTATATTTAATAGTAATATTTTATTAATATATTGTAGTTTTGTAAAGCCAGGTCATTCGTGTAACAAAACTCATTGCTAAAACTCATGTTCGGTGTGACACATTTTAACTTAGAATAATAATAATTTAAAGATATATAATTGGTTAATATTATTAAAATAGTCAATATATATCATATTTACAAATAATTTTATCCCCATATATGCTTGGTTTCTATTTCAAACAATCTATCGAATGAAATGTTCATATATTTAAATTTAGGGGTGTTACATTATCCCTAACGTAAATTAATTGGTTCCTAACAATTTAAATGTGATCATGGTAAATCAATTCATTTCGATATATCATATGTATAAATCCCACATTGTGATAACTATTTGTAAAACTACCTATAGAGAAGGGATAATTTCAATTACGAAGGTCTCATAGACTAATAGATAAATGGGTTTCTACGTAGGATAACATTACTAGATTGGAAAGATACATACATAGAGTCAAAGGCTAAATAATTGTTGGTAGTGACTTAGGTCATCAATACACAAATAATATATTGATAAATGAAATTTATAGTGTCTCAAATCCATATATATGTAATGATTTACAATCCCATCAGTTTAAGAAAAATTAAGGTAGTAAGACAACATTTTTACATTGATCATTTTTCAAAATGTTAATAAATTATTTTATAGTGTACAAATACAAGGATATATATATATACATATTATATTTAAATAAAAAAATTCATCCTTTTTGTATTCATTCATAAGATTATAATTCATTCATTACTTCATGAAATGTATATCAAAAATTTATCTTTGATTCCAGAAGAACTTAGTGAAACATTTAATGTATTATAAGGATAATAAAATAGGTCTATACACATTTCAAAAAAAATTATAAAATTCCAATATTTTATTTATCTAATATAAAAAAATAAACTCTGCTAGTTAATGATTAATATTTTTTCATCAAATTATTTAAATAAAAATAATAACATATTAATAAAGACAATGCATGTGAATTTAATTAGAATGATTACCTTATCATCCTTCATACATGGGTTCATGTTCTAATAACTTATAGGAAAAGATGGGTTATCGCATGGAATATATATTTTCACTTTCTAAAACTATATTAATCTAATTTATACAATAAATATAATGGACAACATTGATATTTAATCATTATATTATCATTTAACTATGGTTTTCGATATAATTCCATTACATAAACACTTCATTTATTTATTACCAAATATTTAATTCCTTATAATAGAGTTTATTATTTATAATAGGTCATTTCTAATACTAAATACCATGATTTTGTGATGAATTATCATATTACAAAAACTATATAATAATATTTAGGGTGTCTAAATCATTACAAATTTTATTCTTGGACACATTTGGTTTATCGTAGATCCTTAATTTTCTATATCTCTTCATATACATCAAAATTTATTGTAATGAAAATTTTAATTATCATAAGAATGTCCTCAGGAGTGTAAATCAAGGTCTGCAATGATGCTCATTATAATGTACCATGTTACACCAGAGTTAGACCTAACACACCTTATCAATGTTGTTACCCCTAGGTAAAACTAAAATTGAACCAAGTACACTTGTAGTATCCAATGATGGATGTATTTCTAGGAACGAACACATAATTTCTATCATAAAAATATTATAGGTTGGTCTTTAATTTTATACTAAAATTAATGGTTAGGGTTATGTTCTCTAATTAATGTTTTCCTAAAAATAGTTCCCATGGTTTCTATGACATATCATTTGATGCTAAATATAGAGATCTATCCCCAAAAATCCTAGAGACTCTATATAATTCCATTGCATTTGAATGAAAAAATGGAATCAACTTCTAATGGACCAAAGTATACTGAATTTCATTTAAACCAGGTTTATTAATGTTATTTGTGTT
Organism: Viscum album; assembly: GCA_963277665.1. Lineage (NCBI taxonomy): Eukaryota > Viridiplantae > Streptophyta > Magnoliopsida > Santalales > Viscaceae > Viscum > Viscum album. The sequence goes on from OY728142.1 coordinate 457,659,736, forward strand.
GCAAATTAATACACTAATTAATAAAATATTTTATTATTTCTTGGATTATCACATTATTCCATCTAGTGTATCCTTTTATATCATTATTTGTACTTTTGTTTTTCTCTTGTGGAACAGAAATAAAATAAGGGTGAGATTAAATTTCAAGTAATGGGAATTTATTGAGTAATAAATAACGAATCAATTATAATAGTCAATATTTAATGGTAATAACTGAACACACATTCCATATAATAAATAATCTAATTGGATAAATATTATTGAAAATTAATAACTAAAAACACATGTTATTCATATAACTATAAGATGGATAATAAATATGTTATGGAAGATAATTGAAACACATTCCATTTAGTCAATGTATTGAGAATTAAATACATTCATAGATATGTCAATGTATTATATCATGGATAAATTATAACATAATCAAAATGATAAAAATTATTAATTATTTGATTCTATCCTTCCAATATTCATTATACCTTTACCATCATGATCTATTCACAATGAAGATTAAATCTACATATTGAAACTCATCAATTCATCAAGGAAATGATCATGAATGGGTCTTATCCAACTAATTTTGTCTTATGAGACTACCAATGCATAATGGGGATTACTTTAAATAGTCCCCATCCAATTGAACCTTTGTTAAATAGTTTAAAATCCATGTGTATTTCAATAATCGCTCCCCAACCCATATAGATTATTTCAAATGAATTTAAATAAACAATGTTCCATATCAAATAAATTTACAGGTTAAATGATACTTATTTTTCAATTTTTACCATGTCAATGAAATTTTTATCTATAGAAACATTGTGTGAAAAAAAGATATATAGTTTATAAAATAAACATATAAATTATAAATTATTTGGTTAATTAAGGTAAAATCAATGTTTAGAGATCTTATAAAATAAAATATTTCAAGGGGACTAAATTGAATCAAGGAAATTATTATAAATATTATCCAATGAAAAATCATTAAAAAACTATCCAGTGGATTATTAAGGATTTTATCACTATAACATATCTTTTCTGGAGTACAAATAAGCAATTATGTCATTGATGAATTAAAATACTATAAAAATATATTTCAAAAAATATGCTTGAAGAAAATATTTTTTATATTGAAAATTATGCTGAAAATACATGTTTCTGAAAATATCTTTTGAAAAAAATTTCAATACAATGTAACCCTTTAAAATTTAATTTATACATCAATGATATGAAGTTGTGTAAGTCTGTACATGACATACAATGTAAAAAATATCATTCCTATTATTGGGAAAAGGTTATAAAAGTGATTTTTTAGATAGAGAATAAAAATACATTGAATGATTTTGTAAAAGAAATAAAGGATAAATATTTATTTATTATATAATTTTGGTAAGTGAAAAAATATTTATGAACACCATTTTAGAAAACAAGGATTTTAGAAAAAAATGGTTCGCCGACTAATGACATAAATGAAGAATGTTTTTCCTAAAAAAATTTTATGAAATAAACTGAGTTTTAATGATTGTAAAAATGAAATTAATACTTTATAATTGTAACTAATAAACATTATAGTAGATAGTGGATGGTTTTATTATGAAATGATAAAATAATTTGTTCTGATGGAATGTCAACTACAAACTATCCCTAACAAAATTGGATTGTGGAGTAACCCTTGAATATGACAAAAAATTTATGTGAGAATAAATAAATGAAGATATTATGTGTGTCAATTTAAATTCAATATAAAAAAAATATTTATAAAAATATTTATTTAAAATTTAATATGTATTTAATCATAATATATTTAGCAACTATAATAAAGTAACATAACACAATGAGAAGGATTCTAGTTATGACAATCATTACAACTTGGAAACATTTAAATCAAATCCAAATAAAATAAATAATTAGAATTGAAACTAAAAATATCATCATTATAAATAAATTAATGTTATAATATATCAAAATGGGTAGTACGTACATCACATGATATAATCATGTAGTGAAAATGTCATTTATCTCATGTATATAAATTGTGAGATGAAAATATTTTACATTGCATTTCTTTTATGAGTAACATAAATTAAAATAGAATATAAAGGTTTTAAACATGTTAATGGATGATTATAATTAAAAATAATCTTTATAATATCATATATTATGTTTTAATTATATCTTATCAACTGTTTTTTATAATTATGCACTATTTTCAATATTTCGTGTTCTAATATTGTAGTTTCTCGACTATGTTTTGACTTATTATTTGATATTACTATTACATTGATCATGATTTAGCAATATTCATAATTTAAATAATAAATTAGTTATCATATATATTATTTAAATTATTTTTTATAATAATCCATACTATTTTTGGAAATGAAATGAAATTCACTATTTAAAGAGATGGTAGGTCATACGTTTGAATGAACACTACATTCATGTTATTATTTTATTAGATTATTAAAAATAAAATAATATATATGTATATTATAATTCCTATATAATATAAATGGCATATATGTTACAATTTTTAAATAAAAATATAATTCATATGTTCCATGTATAGTGTGAACAAATCACATTGTTTTGTGGGGGTGGCAGTCTACATACCCACAAATGATGTTATCATAATTACCCAAAATGGAATTCATAAGTTTATGAGTTATATAAATATTTTATCATAATAATGAGATTATAAATATCATATATATATATATATATACTATCTCAAATATGGACAAACAAGTGGGAGAATTGTGTGAGAATGGATTCCACACGAAAAAGAGTACATGATATTGATCTAATGAAATATACGGGAAGGAATGATCATGCTCTATCCATTTTTGTGGCATGCATGGATCTCTTTGATTAGTGTGACCCAAGAAAATTATTTTGTTGAAATGGAACGATTCATGTAGAAGATTCTAGACTGAATTAAAACATACTAGATGTCTTCAAATCTGCAGCGAATCCATCATTCTATGATCTTGGTATCCCCTCTCCATGATGGGTCATCAAGAAATCCTAGGTTGCACATTTCTCTGTTATCTAAGATGATTTTGGTGAAAGGATCAACCCTTTTAAAAGATCTATCTTTTCCCAATTCCAGACATTGAATTATGGGATTTCAATTATGTTTTTTTATTTTATTAACAAAATTTCCACAGTCTAGGGATTTTGGTTCATGAAAATGACTACATTGTGAAGGGGTCACTTCTAAATTCTTTTCCCCTCCGATGAATTATAATGGCATGTGTGGAGATTTAGTTCCATTTAATTGAATTTCTATATCCTTAGTTTACATAAGTGGGATTAGAACATGACCAATGGATGTTCAGATAAACTCACACGCAAATATAGATATGGATTTTCAAGCATAAATAGATTTATTAGATCGTCTTAATTCATTAGGATATTGCCTCTATTATTCGATTCACAATCAGAATTAGTAATCAAATGGATAATAAATGGGTTTTAAACTATGTTAGTGTCCTAGTGGAAGTTTATATTTCCACTACATTGGTTTAATAGGTAGTTCTCACCATAATGGATGACATTATGAAGCTTAAGATCATTTATAAATGTAATCCCGAGTTCCATATGGACTGTGTATTATTTGTCTATATGGAATATGAATGATATAGGTCCAAAACTAGTACAATATTCTCTATCAAAGGGAATGATGAACAATCCTATATGATAACCAATGATAAAAGAAAATGGAAGGCAAGAAACATAGAGGTTGTGGCTCCTCCCCAATATTATGCGGATTATCTTATCTTGGATCCATAGTTTGCTATAATTGTCAGAATCATTGAAATTGAAGATATTTCAAAGGAATTTAATATTCATCAAGGAGATTCTCAAATAATAATGAAGGAAATTAATGTTTTATTATATAAAACCTTTGTTATAGACTCTCAGGGGGAAAATATCCCAACAAACATCTAGGAGAAAGCCCTCTAATCCAACCCCCTCTCTGATGTTTATCTAATCATGGATGGAAGTTATCCGGATATACAGAAATATTTTTCATCATATCATTTGCAGTCCAAATATTATATTGACTCAACTTCATTTCCTTGAAGCAAGAATAAAATGGAGGATAATGTAGTTGATTCATGCCTTGAGATTGAGAATCAGGTTTCTATGAGACACCACTTGACTAATCCTCATGTTATCATAGATAGAAATAATGTACAAGGTGAAATGAAATATTCTGGGTAGCCCTGATCACGAGGTGGTGCATGAGGATGAATATGGGGAATCAAGGTTGGATTATGGTATTATCATGGAGATACACATTCAGAATACGACTAAACCAAGAAAATCATGGAAAAGCTATGAAAGTAGTTCCCAATTTGAAGTTAAGGCTCACCAGAATGAGACCGAGGAACATTTATATCAGGTCCGTGAGAGAAATAATACAATGTTAAAATTTATTCAGTATGGACCTATGTGAATAGATCAATTTTCAAATAAATTCATCCCACTCAGTTAAATTCTTTGGTGTGATGATGAACCTATAGAGTTCCAACCTAACCCCTCTAAGGAGGCTACTATTTTTTGGATGTCATGCTTGGTGATGATAGCGGTAAGATAAAGAAGAAAATGGTGGAGAAACCAAGGAATATAGGGCCTAAACAAGGGGAAGTCATTCCTAAATAAATGAATACACTCATATGGGATTGTCAAGGCTTGGAAATTCTCCCACAATCAATTCACTAAGACAATTCATTGTGACTTATAAACAATTTTTGATTACAATAGCTGAACCAAAAATGATGTTTGAAAATGGAAGGCTTTTAAATGTTCTTATATTGGTTACTCTTTGGTCTCGCATAATTAAAGTGACAACAGCGATGATGTTTTTTGGGTCCTCAAATATTATATCATTTTCCATCAGTCCTTCTTTATGAATCAATAGGTTGAGTCAGTTAATTTTAGAATTCAAGAAGATTAATTCCCTTATAATTTTTTTATGCAACCAACTTCTATATCAATAGAGGGGATATCTATAAGGATATTAATTACATCTCTCCGCAGGTGTCCAAGAGTTGGGATTTCATCCAATAATTCAATACTATCCTCAAAAATAATGATATGTTTGTCACTTACTTTAATATATTTGGGGTTTAGGATTTCTATTCATGTATTCAAAAAGGTCATTTGACTGAACATCCAGTTTGGGAAGGTGGTTTTAATTGTAGAAGGTACGCCCTCAATTAATTATAGTCTAGGAATATGGATAGATTCTTCATCGAAATTGCTGATATGAATGATTCCATAATTGTCTTTGGAATGCACTTTCCCAAGTTCCACACTGTCCATAACAAGAAACTTATAGATATTTGCAATAATAAGTTAAGATTGTATCACCTTACTTTTATGTTCAACAACACTTAGTATATTGTTCCTGGATATAGGGGATTTTCTAAAAGGCTTGGATAAATGACTTTATCAGCCACCCTCTGGAAATTATGTCAATAATTATGAAACTGTGAACATATTTCTTAAATAATGTATTAGGGAATCGTTCTCTTACATGGATAATGTCATTAAGGCATCTAAAAACACCTACATAAATTTAAAATGAAATTCAGAATCATTATATCCATTCTAAAGATGAGATTGATTCTGTATGCCACCTTGATGAGCTCTTTACCCTTCAGTAAAGGATGTCTATGAACCAATACCATGTCAAATGGATGAAATAATTGGAATGAAAGTCAGGGATATTTTTATGTTTACAAAGAGAAAAGAAGGACCAGAGGGGTGTTACTTATATCTAAATTAATTGGTCCTTAAAAGAACTATGATTCAAATATCTTATGTTGTGGTAAATTAAATTTTTTATAATTACTAAGGGAAAGGGAATCATGGATCTTTGAATCTGCTTGACAATATTCACCACTCCATTGAAAGACATCAGAACATGATACATGTCGATGAAACAATGGTGAAATGAAATATGTAATGACAAATTCTCATTGAATATCGCTAGTTTGGCCAAACCGAATAGATTTAAAAATAAATTTATCATGTTCTACTATGATATTTGGAATTAGTAGGTCATCAATTTTATGAGATAATTCATAAATAATTCATGAATTACATATGGTTTCTATGTCATGTTCATTAGTTTGGTTCCAAAAAAAGAAACCCTTGGATATCTCAGAAATTAGGTAAATTACAATTTGGGTAATAATCACCAAAATTATCAACTAGATTATTACCCTAAGGCATGTTCACTTTTCTCATGATTTGAAAACCACAATCCTATTTATCTTTGTACTAATAAGAATAATTAATAATTATCTATTCATGACATTTTAATGTGTTAACATTATGATGAGAAATATCATTTATATAATCTTTTCCCATAAACTAGACATTTATAATTCCTTTGATACTATGAATTGGAAAATCAACAATGTGATTCTGAGAAAACATGGATTCTTTGAATCCTTTATCAATCTTGTCAATACCGTTATGAATGGTACCCATTTAGAAATCCTTATTAATGGTTCACCAATAAGATATTTTCACTTCCCTTGGGTGTTAGATAGGGATACCAATGATTTGAACTTCCCTTTGGTTTGGATGATTATTACAGAAGTTCTTGCTAAACAATATTGTTCAGGATGAATTATGAATAAAAATATCGTTGTAAGGGAACTCTTTACCCCATCACATATCATTTATATTGACTACATACTACACATTTGGAATTATGAAAAAGGTACACTTTCATTTTCCTAGAAAATCATTTCTCATTATGAGGATTTAATTGGATATATTATATACAGGAGGAAGTCTATTATTGTGTTTTGGAATGCCAAAACTACCCCTAGGAAAAATAGTATTTCTATAAAACATAGATTAAAAAATTATAATATATCATTTATATATCATGGGGTTCCTATATTTTAGGTATGATTTAATATGTGTCACGTTGAAAGCATCTCTTCTAATATTATTTCCTAAATGTCTAACTAGTAAGGGAAAAACAAATCCTTAGATGGAGTAATTTTCTTTGAGAATTATGTTATCACCTCAATATTTTTCTATGAATTTTCTAGATATAGATGAAATTTAATTCTCATCAAGGGGATCAAAATGTTTATTGGGAATTTTATTTGAAATATTTCAATCCCTGAAAAGAACCAAATTAATTTTACGTGGATTGAATGCATCGAACCCACTTATTTATGGGGAATGGGAATTAAGGATTTTTGAATTTTAAATGTTGGACTTATTAATAAATTCACATTTACCTTTATAGTATCCATTGATGATTCACTGTAGTTTTTTCACATATATTTATTTAAGAGATACTTAATGGAAATTTAATGTATTTTTCATCTTCCGTCTACCCTTCCTTTAATCATGATTGTTATGGATGAATATTATGCTCAATAGGGCTGGTCTAGAGCAATAATAAGTACAATATGTAGACCAAAAAATGGATAGAAATTCACATTAATGAATGAATATTGGTTAACCCTTATTGGAAAACATACCAATCATTTCTCACAATCAAAACCCAGACATGAAACTATGTTTTTCAACTCAAATCTATCTAGAAATACAACACTACACATTCACTAATCATGAAATCCGGGTTTGTACCCCAAATGTCTTGGAAAATTAAGTTCAAGGGAGTAAAATAGGTATATGTGTAACATATTTAACCTAAATCCCTTGTGGCTGTGATACTTCAACAATCCATTCATACATCCATTGAAATATCATCTCCCATGGAGGGCCTGGAAATACTGCCTTCTTGTATAGAATCTCATCCAAAAAACAAAAATACACTTAACCCTTGTTTGATACCTATGTATTTAAGAGGATTAAACCATACCACATGACTTCTTGACTTCCATGTTCTTTTGTATGATCATGATACAATTGTAGGTAATGTTTGGTGTCTATATTTCATATGAAATACTGTAAAATTTTGTGAAATATATTACTTCTACAAAGAAAAGTGAAAGAATTCTTACTCTTATGATTGTGAATGTGGTGTCTACCTTTTCCATCATTTGGAATGAATGAACCAAAATTTATTTGAGGTTTACATATCATCATTTTTGAAATATTTGAATGCTCTGTACAAGGAGTTCTTGTCAGCCTCCCAGATAAAAACATGTTCCATGAAAAATGTCTCTTTAATCTTATAATTCATAAAATGCATTGTTTTAATTATAGGTATAGGAATACTATGATTAAAAAATAAATTAAGGGGATCACATCCATCTTCTCATGGATAAATGTGATTGTTAGTGGGGTATCCTCAAGTACACCAGGACCATCGGGATGTAGTGACATATTATGCCCTAATAGGGGTGTTGTTAATGGATATTTCAATTATTATATTGGAATTAAATACACAATTTAATTAGAGATATAGGGAATGATTAATGATATCAGATATGATGTCCAATATGGAAGAAATAATTTTTTTTGGGATTTTAACTCTAACATAGAGGTGAAAATCCTATATTAAGGGTCTAGAAATATCCCACGGATAATGCTTCAATCAATGATTTATTGTCTCCAACATCTTTAATGCCTAAATATGGATTGAATTCATTCATACATGGAGTGAAACCTGGTTTCTCATGCTTAATATGAGAGAGATATCATATTGGTTTCCTAATGATGGTCATTCGATATCCATGATTTTTTCTCTCATTTTGTTGATATGGATGTGCATGGTGGGCTTCATTATTGAATTTGTAAACCCCCCTTTTCATAAAATTTTTCTATTTTGTATTGATTTTAAAGGGAAAATTTATTCCGAGGCCCTGATCATGATTGAATATGAATATAGTTTCCATCAATATTCCCATCCATGAATGGTGGTAATAGAAAAATGAACAATATCATTTTTGGGGTGGTGATTCATCATATACATAAATTGTAAGTTCATTAACCGATAGGTGAAAATATATGTATGTGTATATAGAACCCACATAATTAAAATATAATAGTATATTTAGGATAACATTATTTATTATATAAAAAGGGGAAGGAATATTTTCTGTGTTGGATAAAGAAAATAAATCAAAACAGCTTGAGGAAGGATTTTGCCTCTTCACTGGTAAAATCCTTTTGGTTTGCACCAATGGGAATACATGGATCGATTCATTACCAAATTGATGATTAACAGATAATGGAGGTATTCTTTATTATTATATGACCTTGTTTTGGGTGGAGAAAATAGTTTGATACTACATTATATGATGGAGGGTTGAGTGTGTTTTTCTCAAGCAAGAGGAGTGGTATTCTAATAATTATATTAAAAGGTAATTGAAACAAATTTTATCGAAAAAATATTGGCTCCAGTAATGACCCAATTAGATAAAATATAGGATATGTTAAATTTTTTTAAAAAAAATGGATTTTGGAAAACATTCAAGGACACTTTTCCACTAAATTTATGGCTTTTCCCTCTGTTATTCTAAATTTAATAATAATCAATGTTATTAATTTAAATTACATTAACAAATATTTATAGTCAAAAAATAACTTCACCCGATTTTTAATTAAATATTATTATTATTATTATTATTATTATAGAATCCATTTTTCTAAATTAAAATCAAGAAAGTGTAAGAAATTAATTTAAATTTAATCCCACAGATAGGATGACAAAGCATGTTTTCAAAGTAAAAAAATGTTCAAATGTATTCTATGTTTTAATGTATTCAATCAATGAAAATTTGATTAAAATTTCCAAATTTGGATATTTTGATATATAATTCATATACTGTTAAATTAAAACCAATTTTAAATTTTATTTATCCTTATAAATAAATGTGATGTAAATGTAGTTTTGAATTTAAATTCACTATTTTTACTATTTATAAAAAAGGTATGCGCAAAGAAAAATACCAAAAATTTATTGAAACATATTTTTTATGATTTTATATAAAAAATATGATTATTTTTTAATAATAAATATTTAAAATTGACAATAATTGTATTTAATATAATTTCACCATTAAAAGGATATAAATTTTTATTTTAAAAAACAAAATTTTAAAACATAAAACATGATTTATTCTTATACTATGTCTATAAAATCTATAGGTATAATACAGAAATTATATAATTGAATATATATCATATATATTTCATTAATATCATACAGTAATTGTAATTAATTAAATTTATTAGGATAAGAACCCATTATGTTCATAAAAACATTTGATTTATATTCAATTGTTTATTATAATAATTTCTAATTAATTGGGATCCTATGAATTCATTATATATTTTTATCAACCATTCGTTTTAATAATTTAGTTCATCATATTCATGGAACCTATCATAACATCTATGTTATAGATTTATATTTTAAATAATAATGTTTTATTTAAATTTTGTAGTTCCGTAAAACTCAGTCTTCTATGTATCACATGTCTTCAATGAAATTCACCATTTCGTGAATTTCATGATTACTCAGTATCCCATGCATTGAATTCAATATCATGGGTTAATTTTGTTAAAATATTAAACAAATTAAAATTTATTTACATATTATATTCCCTTATGATTAGAGTGTCACATGACCTACACCCTACCAGCTACAGTGTTTTTACTATAGAATTTTACGGTGTAACATCAATCAATTAAATAAAATAGATGAATAATTAAGGATGATAATACTAATTTTTTTAAAGGTTGTGTCTGAAGCCTCATTTTATCATTTGAAATAAAAGTCCTCTTTAGACAGGGTAGAGGGAGACCCATAACATAGCTCGAAGGTCCAAGCCTATGTGGCCTGAAAACTAGGCTTCAAAGCCCATTAATTAGCCCAAAGGGCCCCTCAGTGAATAGTACTTCTACAGTAGCCAGGCTTCTATAGTTATAGCTGCAATACCACCACCGCTACAGCTCCTACTATAGTGCCTCAGCCGCTATAGTGTCATCGCTGCTACTGTTCTTTCGCTGCTACAGTACTGCTATTGTACCCTGCTACAATGCTACTATAATACCCCCAGAAATTAGTCCCTGATTGGATGTGATCCTGTTTCGTTTGGATTCCAATCATGATCATGTACCACTATGGTTCATGATCATTGGGAAAATGTGTCGTTGGATAATGATGTATTGGGTTGGCCTCCCCACCTGCACACTGCACATCCCAATGAGGCCCAAGGTGGTCAAACCTTGGTCTTCAGCTAGTTCCCAACTGGGTAGAGGGGCCCATAAGATGTTTGTTAGGATATGTTGTGTGTTTCCATCCGAGGGATTGAACCCAGAACTTGTGGTTAGGATACCACCACCTTTAAAAACCCCACTCGTGCCCCCGCTGGTAAAACGTGTAGTTGGGTAACGAGGTATTGGGTTGGCCTCCCCACCTGCATGCCACACGTCCCTAGTGACTCCCAAGGTGTCCCACCATTGGGCTTAGGCCAGTACCAAATAGGGTAGAGGGGCCCATGAGAGGTTTGTTGGCATATAGGTCACGTTTCCTTATAAGGACTTGAACACTAATGCTCTGGGTCAGGACGCCACCACCTTTAACCACCTCACCAGTGCCCCGCGGAAAAAACGTGTTGATGGGTAATGAGGTATTGGGGTGGCCTTCCTACCTATGCATTGCACGTCCCCAACGAGGCCTAAGGTGTCCAACCATTTGGTTTAGAACAATTCCCAATGGGCTAGATCGGCCCATGAGAGGTTTGTTATTTTATAGTGTGTGTTGCGTTGTGAGGACTTGAAACCTAAACCTCGGGGTCCAGATGCCACTGCCTTAAACAAACTCACCCATGGCCCACATGAAAAACGTGTTTTTGGGTAACAAGGTATTGGCGTGGCCTCCCCACCCGTGCACCGCACATCCCTAGCAAGGCCCAAGGTGGCCACCCCTTGGTATTAGGCCAGTTTCCAATGAGGTAGAGAGTCCCATGAGAGGTTAGTCAGTATATAGTTTGTGTTTCCTTGCGAGGAATAGAACTCAAATCCTCAGGGTCAGGATGCCACCACCATTAACCAATTCACCCGTTCCCTATAGGATGATAATACTAAAATAAAAATTCATATCATATAGAAAATATGAAATTAAAAATAATAACTCATAATTTAGAAGTATATAGTTACATTTTAATTTTCATGTTTTTCATATATTTTATCCATGTTCATTTTTCAATTTGATTCTCTAACCTATCAAGTATTATATTATAGAAAAATTAATCATAATATTATATTCATTTCTAAATAATGGGTTCTAATGAGTAATTTAATTAACCAATGAATATTCACCATTAGTTTCATCCCATGTGTTCTGTTTGGCCACTTTATCATTCATAAGGTGAAGATTTAGTTATGTTCAAAACATCATTTCCAGGATTATTACCCCTAGGAGTAGTTGTGTGAGAACCTATATCCAATTGTTTTTGTCAATATCATGATATATATTCTTATAAACTACATAAACTATTATTTTGTACATTTTTTAGGTAGTCTTATAATTTTATATATATGTGGGTATTTTACTATTTTATTCACAATCATAATCCCAATAAATAACATCATATTGATTTGATACCATGTTTAGAAACTCCAACCTTATACATGTTTGTGTCCATGATTTTTTACAAACAATTTCATAAAATAAAAACCGATGACCTAGAGGACTGTAATCTAGGTAATATTTCTTATATAAATTCAAAAACAGAAACATAAACTAAATATTTTATTTTACTTATATACATAGATGGATCCAAAATCCAAATTATATTTTAATAGTACATGGGATTAATTAGTGAAATATATATTAAATGGAATAGGATATAAATCCTTGTAAGGGAACAATTCTGTTGGTGTAATATCATTGTAATGACTATAGTCATAACATGGTATAAGAAAGAGGAAGATAATATAGCATATAAAGGATGAATGGAATAAAGAGTGTGATATCATATTAACATATTATTAGTAATATGTTTTAACAACCTAAAACATAACATCATAATCATAGGTCATGGATTTATTACCAATGAAATATAACTTAATCTCTTAAATTAACCACTCATAAATCATAATTGGAATCTCATGAGATAAAATCTTTTCCCAATGATATGATGTTCTATCTGGGAACACCCTTAATAAGTCTATACTTATGTGTTCCACGTATTTATTGTATAATAAGTAATGATTTCATGAATAACTCGTAGAGATTAAAAAAATGATTCACATAAATAACTATTGAGTTCTACATGACTTAAAGGAATGACACCATATAATTTTTAATCCAATTATATGTGATGAATGTTTAAAACATTTAAATAACAAATTAATAATTAAAAAATAAATATATTTTAATACTCTTTAAGGAAATTGTGATTGGGTTTTCATAATGAAAGGGGGATTCCTAAAAAATTATATATTTTTTTTGAAAACTAAATTTGTATACAAAATTGCTAATGGAATTGAGATTATTAGTGAGAGTGGGAGTATATAATTTAAATTGAATCATTTGGATTGTAATGAAATGATGGTAGGTGTCTAAAAACACAGTATCATAAAAATTAAATAGCATACTACAAATAATGATCCTAAATGAAAAAGTAATCGTAAAAAAATCCCTTAAATGAATTATAGCTTCCTAAATAATAATTTGAGCACTATAAGGCCTTATAATCTACTAATATATAAACTTGGTATATAAAATTAAATAGCATCATAATAAATGTGTTTAAAGAAGGGAGGAATTCAAGGATTTTTTGGTATTTATAGAAATTAAGGAGGGTTAGTTTATAAATTTTTAATCATGTGTATTAAAATATATGTTATATAAATTTATTAACATTAAACTCCCCGTTTTTTCATCACATGAAATATTTAAAATATAACCGGTTTTTAGTATTTTAATTGTTTATAATCTTATCCCAATTTAATATAAGTTATTTTGGACGTTTGAAATATTATTTTCCATGAATATTTATTTAATATACGATGTATTTTATATGTTTTTGAATACTCATTATATGTTTAGGAAGATTAATCTTATCAAATTGAAATAAATTTTTTTAATAGAAAACTCATTTTACCATGACTGAAATTATTGTACTTATTAATTATTTTTTTCAAATAATAATGATTTTGTAATACTTACTGAGTTTGACTTTTTAACGAAAAAAATAAAATTTCATAATTTTTTTAAAAAATTAATCATTCTATATTTTTAAGGGGTTGATTACAAAAATAGGATTTATTTTATCAATATTACATCCTCAATCAGAGTAAATTTATATTTAAAATAAAATAATTATTTATTTAAATGTACTTGTTTTTAACATTGTTATTTTTCTAACCTTTGAAATATATATATATATATATATATATGAATAATATTTTTTTTTATTATTTTTAAAATATATATATATATATATTTTTATTAAAATTAATTAAAATAATATTTTCATTCAAATATATGAAATTTTCATAAAAAATAATTTTAATTTGACTTATGTATTTTCCAAAAAATTATAATCATGGTTTCATTGTTCCAAAATTAATTTTTCAAATATCAACCTGTAATTATGGGGATTTTATTTCTATATACAGATGATAAATAAAATAAATAAAAGGGATTTTTGTAACAATGATTTCAATTCTATAACAATTTACAACATAATACTATTAATGCCTAAATGCATAACCCCTAATCAAACAATCATAATTCTTAACAGATAGGTGTGTGATGGATTTTAACCCTTAGATTGGATCAATTAAAATTGATCTTGTGGTGAAATAAACTATCGTGAACTTATATCTTATATAATTTCTATTGAGTCCTGCTTTTTGAAACTGTTCATGGGCATGGCCATTAGTGAATCCAAGTGATTCTACTACCCTCCAAACCATTGGAAACAGGGTTTAGAAAACATGATCAAAATAAATGAGTAATTATTTATTCCTTCTAAATCAATTACATGTCTCAATATATATTTGGTAAATTAATTCAAATTGAATTAATTTATTAACTATATTTATAATTTTGAGTGTTCAATCTGTGAAACAGTCATGAATACTAATGATTATGATGCCTAAGGGTAAAGATTACCAAAGGTCAAATACTAAATGTATCATTTCCCATTACAAAATAATTATAATAAACCATTATATTATTTCATTATTCATTAATTAAATTATATTATTTTTTAAATTTCTATGATAATGTCTTTTTATATCCTAATTATTATTTTTTACATTTTTATCGAAAGAGTGATACTTAAAGGATAATTTTTTTCTTATGGAGTTTAATGTAAGGATTAAATTATTCTTTAGTTTTTATCTCATTGTACTTTACACTGCTGATGTAGAAAATATTATTTCATGATGTGTAATAGTCATTCTATGTATATCTATAGTAAAACATAATTATATTTTCATTCTGAATCATGATTTCTTTTTTTAATAATAGAATGGATATTTTGACATATCCATGTGTATAATTTTTTTATTTCTGATACCTATTGAATTAATAATCTCATGTTGTTTTATGGTGACTGAGAATGCATATTGATATAATTAATCAAAATTTTGGGATTTTATTTTTTCCGTATCATTTATGTCTTATTAATATTGTACATACTTGTACTCTGTTTTTTCGTCCAACATATTATGTTATTCATGGATTTCAAATTAATTTTTTATTATTCTTGGTTTGATATTAAAATAATTCCAAAACATCATTTTAGTTTAACAAAAAAGTGAACAGTATTGATGTGCCATTCTGAATAACTATTATATTAATGTATTGCGATTAATATTATATATGAGGTGAAACAATTTTAATTTTATATGTTTTCATTCCCTATCACTAGTTTCTAGCATGTCAGAATATGGAATGAATATTATGCCTTGACCCAGTAAAAATCGGGTTCCCTATTGAGTTGTGTCATAAGATAGTGAAAAAACAATAGTATTAGTAAACCATATGTTATTTGGGAGAGACCCTTAGAGTGGATATTAGAATGATAAAATAAGAGAGGTAACTGAAGGATAAGTATATCCTTCTCATTTCGAATATAATCCTTTAGTTACCTAGTTAACTCTTGTTGTGTGTCCTCAATTATTGGATTTCCATGTTGAAATATGGTATATTTGATATAGATTGATGGTATTTTGATGTTTTCCATTATTTTTAATGAATCTAGAAGAAGATATAGAGGTACATGTTGACTCAAATAATATTGAAAACCACATTGATCCCTTTTTAATGGTTTTATATAACTATAAATTATAGATTCATGGTTGTCAAATGTTTTACCAAACAATTTGGGTAAGTATTTTACATCTAATAATTATTTATTATGAAATATTTTATAATTATTTGATATTATTTGCCTATTATTTGTCCATGTTTGGTTATAGAAATAATTACATATATTGGATAAATATTATGTTTCGAAACATTATAATTATTATTCTAGATTATTTAAAATGAAATATGAATTTTAGTATTTATAAATTATTTGGATGGTATACTAATAGGGTTTTAAAATGATTTTCAGGTTTGGTCTTAAAATATCAAAATAATACATTTATGTTATTTTGAATTTAGTACTAAAATAATGACTATATATGATAATTTTACATTTTAATTAATACATGGTACTTTTATTTGTGTTGATGATGGTGTCTTAGTCGTTTATTTAAAAAAATGATATATATAATTTCAAGTACGTTGAGTTTTTAATTTTTCTAATTTTTTATTTTGTTCTAATTTTCTATTTATATTATGACCTATATAATGGTATTGATATATCATATGAAATTTGAATCATAGAGTTTTTCATATATTAAAATCTCATCGATTTTCACTTTCCATTTTCCTGTTATCAACTCTACCAAAACTCATTATATATTGTAAGAGTTTAATAAATATTAATGATTTTATATTTATCATAGTGATCATGATATAATAGTTATTATGGATTATTTGATTCAAATCATTCATAGTGTTTGGAACTTTATCACAAATTCACTATTCAACCTTAAATGATTCATTATAATATTCATTGTGTGGTTTTAATTTATGTATTATTTATTTTTAGGGTTTCTCAAGTGATTTGGGTGGATTGGTAAAATATATATCTAAATTTTAAATTAGGTCTTCTTATGATCAAGGGGGATCTTTTGTTACCATAAATTTTGTTTTTTATTGGGGCACCAGGCTAAAAATGTGTAACATTGTTGACTTGGGAAATTATACTATATAGGTGATAATGTGAACAACTTCCACAAAAAGGTGGATGAATTTTTTTCCACCCAATTTCATTGGGATTTTAATCCATGTCATTATAATGGGCAGTCGGATCTCATAAATTTCATAGATTATTTATTTTTTTTACTCAATTAATGAAGTAAATGGTTATTTATTGATATTTATTGACATTCCATACATAAATAATTCTATTTATGTTTAGTTGGATGATATTTCCTATTATTATCCATATTAAATTATTTAGAATATCCTTCATATATAGATTTACTATATTAAATGAATCATCAAATAATGTGGAGACTAGCTACCAGTACCACCCATATAATAACTATTTTGGAATTTCGTAAGCTCGAGTAATGGAATTAATTTGATTTAGGATTAATATATCTTCAATTATTTAGAGATATATTTTTTATTGAATAATTTTGTTCAAATTTAATTATAGTTTGTACCAATTGGTGTTATATAAATTTTGGATTAAAATTATTTTCCCTTATCCCTTATCAAAATCATGGACATTTGGAGGACATAATGTCATATAGTGGGGAGGATTGTCACAACCACTCTATCGATTTTATTTAAGAATGTATTATATATTTTCATGAATTCAAATATTTCATATTTCTTCTATTTTTTTTTGATTTTTGGGAAGTTTATTATATTAACTCATGTACAGTGTGAACAGATGATTTTTAATTCATATACCAAGGGAATGTCCTAGTGACATGTTTAATTTCTAGGGCATCAATTTTTGACTACATAAATGTCACTATATACTATAGGAAAATACACTATTGTTTTAATTTTTTATTTGACACCCCAATTATATTGGTATAATTTCACAAATATACGTTCCTTGCACAGTCATTTAATTATATTAAATTCCCATCCTGTTTCTGTCAAAAAAAATTAATTTGACTTATTTTATTCTCGTATTTCAGAAAATTCATTATACTGGATATATAGGAATCAATACTTCCTATTATAACATTTATTTATGTTAATTTTCTTTTAATTAAATCCAATTATTCATGTATTGGCCTTTATTTTTTTCCTTATATATTATTTTTCTTGTTTCTTCTTCATATTTTATCGTTACAATTATCTTAGTCACCTTCAATATTTTACATGATTTTTATTTGAATGCTCACATTACAAAGGATTTAGAATGGATTTATAAATTTATTTGGCATTATTTAGGGGGATTACAAATTTATTATTGAAATATGTTGTTTCAGTGAAGATTCTCCATGTGTATTTCTTTTCATTATAGGACATAATTACCATATTTCTTTAATTTTTTTCATCAAATTTACTCATTTTTTGTGAATAATAGTGTATTATTACATATAATAAAATATTTTTTAAATAAATGGTTTTATTTAAAAGGTTCATGGGTTCATGAATTTCATCCTATTTATTTTCTAATTTACAATACATGCATTATTGGTGTTTGATGAAATTTTAAAAATGGTTATCTTAATAAATTTCGGTATTAAATGTCATTTTAAACAATTATATGACATTAAATGAATTTAGTTATGAGTTTGAGAAATCATTAACATTATATTTTTACATTCATTAATTTTATATGATTATACATTATAAATTATTATATAATTCATATATGAACAATGTTTATGATCTCTCATGTGTCTCTATATTATGGTTCACCGATGTATACATTATAAGCCTTTTATTCTACATAAATTTTTTGTTTATCATGATTTGAATTAGGGCTTTTCTGTATTAATTTGTTTTAAAAATAATACTCAGGGATATTTTCTGTATTGGTTATTAAATTATAATTAGAGGTTCATTTTTTATTATGAAAAATATTTTAATAACTTTTATTATTATTTGATTTTCACATTATAAAAATAGTTTTTCACAAAATTTCCAACTCTATTAGTGGAAACCCCATGATATCATGACATATAAGAGATTTGTAATTTAGGTTATTATTATTATGTTATGTGTAATGTTTTGGGGATTTTGGCTATGGTGATTTTTGGAGGTTGGATATTTATATGTCATAATGATGTGAATATTATGGTTTATATGAATTGATGTTTCCTCATATCCTATCACTCTCTTTATGGGGGTTATCGTCTTCTTAGTGAGAGATAATATATTCTTCCTATTTTCTTCATGACGATACTAACTAATATCCTGAGGTATTTAAACAACATTGATAATTGGAGTTTCATAGATGAGGTAGGTAGAGAATGAATTAAATGAATTATATATGAATGCATTTATATTTTGATCGATAGATTCAATATAGTAGGTATAGGATCGTCTATTAAAATTAGTAACATAAGAAACAAATAATTTCAAAATTGAAAACAATTACATCACATCCATACATTTCTAGGATCTTTTAGGTTTATAATATTTTAGAAATATTAAGATCATTAAAAATATATATATAATCCTTGTCACACAATTATTTGTTTGAAATAAACTGGTTATTATGTTTATAATCATACTTCATTCATGAAAATGGTTTATTTAAATTTGGATCCCCTTTTAATATTCAATAATTCCATTACATTCTTATGCCCTAAAAATATATTTAAAGATGAAGGGTGAAAAAAATCATTTAAATGAACATTAAACCATCATTAGTCCATTTAAATAGGTTGGCAATTCACTGGGAAGTATTACATTTTACAAGAAGTTTTTCCAATTCGCAAAATAAAAATTCTTATATATTGAATAAAAACAATGTTATAAAAGCCTTAAATGGGTCTTTTTTAAAATATCATGTTTCTTGAGGGAATAAATGTAACATACCAGGTAAATAAAGAATAATACATATTCATACATATTAATATTTACAAATTAAATATTAATTTTACTTTAAAGGGGTTGATTTGTTCGATAGTGTACTCGATACGCAACAAAGAGTTTCTTGAAAATCTTACATTGCACACTAGTAATAAATTAATATTATTTTAAATGGTAGTAAACACGTAGCTGTTGTATTGGAGGGAATGAATAGAAATAACTAAAATATGATTATATATTTTTGTTAAATGTTTTTACATTTATCCAATAAAGGATAAAGGCTTCAAATACGAAAAGAATTAAATTTTCGGCATATATACTTTAATTTTCACTAAAGGTCCACTTATCACCTTTTAATGGAAAAACCTCTTTAAATATAGTTTTGGTCACTCTTATAAATTGTTTTTGGACCAAATAAAATTCTTCTTTAAAACCGGGACATCAAAATTTGCTTTGTGTAAATTTTTGGTATTTTTCTTATAAAGTTTATTTTTTATAATGAATAGTGAAAATGTTGTATTTTATTTCAAAACCAATTTTTATTCAAATTTATTTATATTATTAGATTATATTTTGAATTAGTTATAAAGTTAAATTAGAATATATTTTTTCTATTTAATCCAATAGTGGTTGTTGGAATTAATTTTACATTGAAATTGGACTTAAACTACTGTCAATCTTTTGATATATATTGTTTCATAAAAACACGCTATTTGTTCTGACAGTAAGAATTAATTATTAGATTAATTAATGTAACTTATATGTTTTTAATTTTGTAAAATAGGCGCCATTTTTGAATTCTGAATATCAAATATAGCCTAGGGTGAATTTTTGGTATTTTTCTGAAAAATTTTAATTTTTTATGAGTAGTGAAACCACTAAGTTGTGCTTAAAAAAACTGATTTTTCATTTAAATGAAATTTTACCACCTCTGTGTTTTGAATTAAAAAAATATGAAATTCATGGTTTTCATTAGGAAGTAAAATCAGGTTCAATTGGATGAGAATATTTTTTTGGTGAATAGTAACTTTTATGTTTTTAATCACAATTAGAGGTAATCGGTGAAATTTAAGGTGAAAATAATGTATTGATAATATGAAATGACATTGACACATGTTCTACCATTATTGGATATGTCATGTCCGACCAATAAAATCCATGGGTCAACTTGGAGACCCCATGTAGCCACATTGGTAGGAAAATTACATTAATAACTTTTTATTTAATGTTTAAATATAAATGTCACAAACATGTGTTGTTTTACTAAAACAATTTTTAAATGGAGTTATACAAGTCATAATGTTGACTATAAATATTCATTATAATGAAAAAAATATATCCTACATGAGGATATTTATTTATAATTTTTAGACATTAAATAAATTAAATAATTTATGACACCATGATGATGGAGCGATTACCTAATTATTTAACGATTTAAATAAAATGAAAAGATAATGTAAAATATAAAACCTACACTTTTCAAAAACCTATTGGATGGGTGGATTTAGAACTCTTATAACCTTATCCTCGAAATATATAATTTTGGGACCTTTAAAATCCGAAAATCATTTTATAATAAAGTAACCTTTTATAACTTTCCAAGAGTGACCCTCCTCTCCACTTATAAAAGGCCCCCACCTCTACAACCTTACCCACACATCTTATGATTTTTGATCGGCCAAACCCTACCCATTTTGTCTCTCCACATCCCTCTATTACTCATAGAAGCCTCACATTGGGCATAAGTCTTTCAAAGGAATCCTTTGAGCTCAAATCAAAAAGAGTTACCCGTTTTAAAAGGTAGTGTCTTCTCTTGTGTTCTTATGTTTTATTTTGCTTCTCCAGCCACCTAAAATATTTTTACTCCTTTCATTTTTAAAAAAACAAGTTTCTTCAATATAATATGATTTTTTTATGAGAAGTATTAGAGCTACAATTACACACACCTTCATCTAATGGTAAAATAGCATACTGTTTCCGTGGATGGAGAATTTCTGCCTCACGAAACGATGATTGTTCAATATTCTTATAACACCTTCAGAAGTGGCCATTAAGATGACACTATACTTATATATGATATATAATAGGTTTATGTTTTCCTTAAGCTTCTGTATTTTTCATTTATGTCATACCTTTATGCCTTCCATTAGGGGTATACACGATATCTTCATTTTTGGAAGTGCAGACTACCGCCCCCTCAAAGTGATTTGATTCGTTAATGCCATATGTGGGACGTATAAAGGATGAATTTAATGATATTATATATGACATTATACTGGAATTATAATATACCTTTATGTCATTATGATTCCTTTCCATAAAATATGAAATATAAATGAAAGTAGCGTTCATGCATACGTACGGCTCACCGTCTCCATGAACGGTGCATTTCATTTCTTTACCTCTAAATGTTATGTAATATTAAAAATGCATGTATATACTGGATATATATGATATATATGTTATCTACATAATGAATATAACTCTGGATATAATGGATACATTGACATCATGTAATTATAAAGAGTTTTTTTTGACTCAAGTACCAATGATCATTAAAATGACCATTATTAACTTAAATAATTACATAGTGTTCATGACATGGTAATAATTGATATAAAAGGAATAATGAACTTGAAAATGTTTTTCAAGCATGTATAAATTAACTCAAGTTTATTATTCAGGAGATTAAAGAGCAATCGAGTCATGTCGGACACGAGGTAAGGGACATTGTCTCAATCTCCTTTTATTGAGGCATATTTTGTTCTATACACAAAAATATTTTATAAAGTGTATAAGCCCCTTTTACTTTTGCGCCAAGTCAAAAGGAATCT
This sequence comes from Viscum album, assembly GCA_963277665.1. Classification (NCBI taxonomy): domain Eukaryota; kingdom Viridiplantae; phylum Streptophyta; class Magnoliopsida; order Santalales; family Viscaceae; genus Viscum; species Viscum album. The sequence goes on from OY728142.1 coordinate 457,682,620, forward strand.
TTTTTTATATGATTTGTTTTACTAAATGACAAATGGAATGTTTTTTTTGTCGTACGTATGCGGCGACAACGACTTCTCCGCTGCTGTGACCATTATTTGAGCTTCGTCTTCCTTTACAAGACATAAATTTTTTTAAAAAATGAAAAATAAATACCATGTTTTACTTTTATTTTATTTCGGTGTTGAAAATGGTTTTTATAATGGTTTTATATCAATGTGTTCTATTGATATCTTGTGATTGAAATGTGGAAATGTTATGTTTCTTTTATGCATGTTTTATATGATACGATTATGTTATGGTTCTTGGGCATTGTTATGAAGAAGGGTGGTTCTGTGATAAACTAATGGCGGGTGAGCTCGATATAGCTCTCCAATGCATTGGGTAACGTGAATGAGTTAAACGTTAAGGTTTATCCGAAAATATTTAGGGAATATAGTGTGATGGGTATTCCAAACGTAACCATGAGGGTTACTCCCTACATAAGAATGTTATGAATGCCTGAAGTTACCTTTATTTCTTATGATTCTATGATTTATTCATGATTTGATGAGGTATGTTAAAATGCTTATGTTTTACGAGTAAAGTATGATTTCATACATGGACTAATGTTTTCATTTCGTACTTTTATATCCCTTACTGGACTTTTTATGCTCATCCCACGTTTTTGAAATGTTTTTCACAGGACATAATGTGGATTAGGGTCAAGGATGTGATCAAGGAAAAGTCATGCTATATAAAACATGGAACTAGACATGTTTCTTTTTAAGAGTATTTATTTTATGGAAACTTAGTAGAAGTGTCTACTTTGTAATCTTTTGAGACGTAATAGTTATGTCATAATTCTCTAAAACTCTAAACCTGAAAAAATCCTCAATTTGAATTATTCATTTAATTCAATATTAAGTAAGGTTTAAGGTCGAGGCCTTATAGTTGGTACCAGAGGTCGGTTTAGATAACTTTAGGAGTTAGAATTATATTAATGATTATCCAAAAGTATTTTTTTATGATCAAATTGAAATGATATGGCATTTAAGGATTACCATGTTTCTTCATCTAAGACATGTTTGTTCAGAATGGTTTTCTGTAGAGGAAATAGGGAAGCAGTGCTAGGAAGGCATACAGAAGGAAATATCCTTTTGAATCATCATCCTGAGATGGTCGGAATTGGAACTGATCAATTTTTTGCAGTAATGACGTAGTTGACTTAAGCGATAAATGGTGGTTGTATCCATGCACGAGATCAGCCAGATAAACCGCAGAGAAACATGTCAGTGGTGGAACATTTCATGAGGCAACATCCCCCATCATTCAGAGGATCGTCTGACCCTGTGCTAGCTGAAGGGTGGATTAAATTGTTGGAGAAGATTTTTGATGTCCTGGGGTGTTCAGACAATCAAAAGTTTAGTATTGCTATTTACCATTTGGAGGGTAAAGAAGATTAGTGGTGGTCGACGGTTAAAAATATCAGGGACGCTGATGAGATTGATGCTCTCGACTGGGATGAATACAAAGGTATGTATCTTGAGAATTATTTTCCTATGGCTATTAGAGATAGGATTGAAAAACAATTCCAAGAATTGAGGCAAGAGGAAGACTCAGGTCCTGCTTATGAAGAAAATTTCACTCGATTGGCAAGGTATGCTCCAAATTTTATCCGAGACATTGATAGTAAATCAATCATTTTTACTCAGGAATAAAGACAAAAAATTGAAGGGCCTTAGCTTCTTGTGAGTTAAAAAGTTATGAACAGATTGTTCGATGTGATGAGAAGGTGGAAATGGAGTTTGTCGATGATCAATGGTTCTATAACAACCTGCAGAAGAAGAGACTGAGGTGGTAGGTGAAATGGAAGAATTCTTCAAAAAGGTCTGATAGTAAGAAAACTAAGTTTCCAGTTTGTGATAAATGTGGTAAAAGACATGGTTGGGAATTAATTCTGAATTCTAAAAAGTGCTACTGATGTGGTAAGATGGGACATAAGGCTCGTGATTGCACTAAAAAAGATCAAGGTGATGTAAGTACAAATTTGATTTACAGTTAGTGAAATGTTTTAAGTGCAATGAGATGGGTCACTATGAAAACGAGTGTCCGACAAAGAGCATGAGTGATGGGAAGTAGTTAGACTACAAGCATAAAGTTGTGGTGAAATACTTTGCAACTACATCAGCAGATGTAGGGCCATCAAATGAAGTTATATCAGGTACTTTGTTTTTTTTAGATTATTCCAGTGTGTTGTTTGATTCTGGGTCTACACATTCACTCATCTCTAAAAAAATTTCTAGTAAAATGGGAATACCATCTCAAGAAATGACTCATGAACATGTGGTACAAACACCTGGGGGAAATTTTAAGGCAAAAAGAATTTTTAAGAATCTTCATATCCTTATCCGTGGAAAGAACCTATTTTCAAACCTTATTGTATTAACTCTAGTAGAGTTTTATGTTATCCAGTGTATGGATTGGAACTCTATTTACCATGCTAAGATTGACTGTAGAGATAAAGAAGATTCTCTTCAGAAAGAATTTTAGTTTGTGTACAATAATGAACCCTTACTGTTGATAACATATCAAGAGGCCGAGAAACATGTAAAAGATGGAAATGAATGTCACCTTGCACATATCGTTGAAAACAAGGGAAGTGTTCAAATTAATGATGTGCTAGTGGTAAATGATTATCCAGATGTTTTTCCTGATGAGTTGCATGGAATAATATCAGATCAGGAAGATTAATTTACTATTGACTTAGTTCCTGATGCTAATCCAATTTCAAAACCCCCTTATCGAATGGCTCAAACTGAACTTTTAGAGTCGAAGGAGAAATTGCATGATTTATTAGAGAAATGTTTCATTCGACCTAGCACATCACCATGGGGTGATCCTGTTTTATTTTTTAAAAAAGAAAGATGGTTTAATGAGACATTTCATTGATTATAGATCCTTGAATAACATCACTGTTAAGAACAAATATCCTTTTCCTCATATCGATGATTTGTTTGATCATCTCCAGGGAGCTCAGTTTCTTTCAAAGATTGACCTGAGATCGGGGTACCATCAGTTGAAGGTAAAGGAACCAGATATTCCGAAGACCATGTTTCATACAAGATATGGCCATTATGAATTTGTAGTAATGCCTTTTGGGATAACCAATGCACCTGCTGTATTCATGGACCTTATGAATATAATTTTCCTTGAGTTCTTGAATAAGTTTGTGGTTGTTTTCATTGATGATATTTTGGTATTTCTTTATAGTAAAGAGGACCATGAAAGACATTTAAGGGTTATTTTGAAAACCTTAAAAGAAAAGAAATTGTATGGGAAATTCAGCAAGTGTGAGTTTTGGTTGCAAAAAAATTCTTTCCATGGTCATATTGTTTCTAAATATGGAATAATTGTGGATACTACAAAAACAAAAGTCGTTGAAGAATGTCCAAGACCCACAAATGTAACCGAGATCCGTAGTTTTCTTGGTTAGGCAGGTTACTACAGAAGGTTTGTTGAAATTTTTTCACAGTTATCTTGTCCAATGACTAATCTAACTCGGAAGGGTGTTATGTTTATCTAGACAAAAGAATGTGATGATTATTTTCAGGAGTTGAAAAGAAGATTGGTGAATGCTCCAGTTTTGGAACATTCTTCCAGGAATGGTGAGTTTGTTATATACAGTTATGCTTCATTGAAGGGACATTTTTGTGTCCTTATGAAGAATGATTAGGTAATTCCAAATGCTTCACATCAGTTGAAAACTCATGAGTTAAATTACCCTACGCATGATTTGAATTAGCTTCTGTTGTTTTCGCATTAAAAATTTGGAGGCATCATTTGTATGGAGTAAAGTGTGAAATATATACCTATCACAAAAGTAAAAATATATATTCACTCAAAAATAATTGAACATGAGATAGAGGAGATGGATAGAATTAATCAAGGATTATGATTGTACAATTCATTACCATCGGGGAAAAGCAAATAAAGTGGCTGATGCTTTTCGTTGAAAAAGTAATTCTACATTAACAATGTTGTGTTTGGAACGTGATCCTTTGGTTAAGGATTTGATGAACTTTGGCATAAAAGTTGTTGGTGTAGGATGTCATTCTGTTTTGTTTTAGGTATCAGTGAAATATTCTCTATCAGACAGAATCCTGCAAACATAGAAACAAGACAGTGAGTTGTATAAAAAGGTAGAGCTGGTATAGAAGGGTAAGTTGCCTGAATTCAACATTGATAGTGATTGTGTTTTGAGATTTGGTAAGAGATTGTGTGTGCCATGTGATTCACAGTTGAAGAGAGAGTTGTTATGTGAAGCTCATAGTTCTCCATTTTCAGTTTATCCTGGAATTACTTAGATGTGCAGAGATCTGTGGGAGTTTTACTGGTGGGATGGAATGAAAAGAGATATTTCTGATTTTACAATGAAATGTTTGACTTGTCAGCAGGTTTAAGTAGAGCGGTGGTTACCGAAAGGGATGCTTCACCCTTTACCAGTTCCAGAGTGGAAATGGGAAAATATATCCATGGAATTTTTTGTGGGATTACTGAAGACATCTCGAGGTAATAATGCAATATGGGTTATTGTTGATCGCTTGACTAAATCTTCTCATTTTCTTCCTATTCGAGATACTTTCTCTCTAGATCAAATTTCTCGATTGTATCAAAAAGAGATAGTCAGGTTGCATGGTGTTCGCCTATCCATTGTATCTGATTGTGATCCCAGGTTTATTTCTATCATTTTGAATGGCCTTCAGAAGTTGTTGGGAAATGAATTAAATTTTAGAACAACTTTTCATCCTCAATCAGATAGGCAGTCAGAATAAAAATTCAGACATTGGAGGATATGCTACATGCTTGTTCGATGGATTATTAGGGAATTTGGGACCAACATCTTTCTTTGGTTAAATTTTCATATAATAACATTTTTCATTCTAGTATATAGATGGCACCGTTTGAAGAATTATATGGGAAGCGGTGTCGAACTCCAGTTTTTTGGGATGAAGTTGGTGAAAGGAAGCTGATGGGACCAGAATTGGTAGAAGAGATGGCAGAAAAAGATCAGTTGATTCAGAAACACGTGATAACAGCTCAGAGTAGGCAGAAAAGTTATGATAATAACTGAAGGAAGGATCTATCGTTCGAGTTAGGTGATGATATTTTTCTCAAAGATTCACCATGGAAAAGTATGATGTGGTTTGGTAATAAAGGAAAGCTGATTCCAAGGTTCATTGGACCATATGAAAAACTTGAAAAAATTGGATCAGTTGGTTACTGAGTGGCTTTACCTTTGAGTTTATCTCAGGTACACAATGTTTTTCATGATTCAATGCTAAGAAAGTATATTCGAGATCCATCTCATGTTTTGAGCCCAGTGGTAGTTCAGTTGGAAGAAAATCTCTCTTATGAAGAACAAACAGTCTAGATTCATGACCATAGAGAGCAAGTGTTGTGGAATAAGGTAATTCATCAGGTAAAGGTTCTGTGGAGAAACATATGGTTTAAGATGCAACGTGGGAATCTAAAAATGCTATGAGGGATAAATACCCCCACTTATTTTGATAAGTGAATAAAATTGTGAGAACACAATTCCCAAAAGGGGGGAAGGATGTTACATCCCAAGTAAATAAAGAATAATACATTTTCATACTTATTAATATTTACGAATTAAATATTAATTTTACTTTAAAGGGGTTTCTATGTTCGATAGCGTACTCGATATGCAACAAAGAGTTTCTTTGAAATCTTATGTTGCACACTAGTAATAAAATAATATTATTTTAAATGTTAGTTAACATGTAGCCATTGTATTGGCGGGAATGAATAGAAATAACTAAAATATGATTATATATTTTTGTTAACTGTTTTTACATTTATTCAATAATGGATAAAGGCTTAAAATATGAAAAAAATTCAATTTTAGGCATATATACTCTAATTTTCACTAAAGGTCCACTTATCGCCTTTTGATGGAGAACCCTCTTTAAATATAGTTTTGGTCACTCGTATACATTCTTTTGGACCAAATAAAATTTTTCTTTAGAATCGGGACATCAAAATTTAATTTGTGTAAATTTTTTGTATTTTTCTGATAATGTTTATTTTTTTAATGAATAGTGAAAAATGATGTCTTTTAATTCAAAACCTCTTTTTAATCTAATTTATTTATATGATTAGATTATCTTTTGAATTGGATTTAAAGTGAAATTAGAATATATTTTTACCACTTAATCCAATAGTTGTCTTTGGAATTAATTTCACTTTTAAATTGGACTTAAACTAATGTCAATCTTTTGATATATATTGTTTCATAAACACATGCTACTTGTCCTGACAGCGGAAATAAATTATAAAATTAATTAATATATCTTATATGTTTTGAATTTTGTAAAATATACATCATTTTTTAATTCGTAATATCACATATAGCTTAGGGTGACGTTTTGGTATTTTTCTGAAAAACATCAATTTTTGATGAATAGTGAAACCAATAAGTGGTACTTAAAAAAACTGATTTTTCATTTAAATGAAATTTTACCACCTCTATGTTTTGAATTTCAAAAATCCTACATTCATGATTGTTATTAAAAAGTAAAATTTGATTCAATGGGATTAAAATAATTTTTTTAGTGAATAGTAACTTTTAAGTTTTTAATAGCGATTAGAGGTAATTAGTGTAATTTAAGGTAAAAATAATGTTTTAATAATATAAAATAACCATGACACTTATCCTACCCTTATTGTATCTGTCATGGCCGACCAATACAATCCATGGATCAACTTGGGGACCCCATGGAGCCACTTTGGTATGAAAATGACATTAATAACTTTTTGTATATTGTTAAAATAAAAATGTCACAAACATGTGTTGTTTTACTAAAAAAAATTTAAATGGGGTTATACCAATAATAATTTTGACTATAAATATTCATTAAAAAGATAAAAATATTTCATAAATACTTATATTTTGTTTATAATATTTACAAATTAAATAAATTAAATTATTTATGACACCATGATGATGCAGCGATTACCTCATTATTTAACGATTTAAATAAAATGAAAAGATAATGTAAAATATAATACCTAAACTTGTCAAAGACCTATTGGATTGGTGGATTTAGAACTCTAATCACCATAGCCTAGAAATATATAATTTGGGGATCTTTAAAATCGGAAAATCATTTTATAATAAAGTATCCTTTTATAACTTTCCAAGAGTGCCCCTCCTCTCCTCTTATAAAAGGCCCCCACCTCTACCACCTTACCCACACCTCTCAAGACTTTGACTCAGCCAAACCCTATCCATTTTGTCTCTCCACATCCCTCTATTACTCCTAGAAGCCTCACTTTGGTCAGAAGTATTTCCAAGGAAGCCTTTGAGCTCAAATCAAAAAGAGTTACCCATTTTAAAGGTAGTGTCTTCTCTTGTGTTCTTATGTTTTATTTTTCTTCTTCAACCCCCTAAACTCTTTTTATTCCATTATTTTGTAACAACAACAGTATATTTAATATACTAAGATGTTTTTATGAGAATTAATATAGCTACACTTACACACACCTTCATCTAATGGTTAAAGATCATACTTTTTCCGTGGATGGCGAATTTCTGCCTCACGAAATGATGATTGTTCAATATTCTTCTAAAAACTTCAAAGGTGGTCATTAAGATGACACTATATTTATATATGATATATAATATTTTTATGGTTTCCTTAAGATTATGTATTTTTCATTTATGGCATACCTTTATGGATTCCATTATGGGTATACACGATATCTTCAGTTTAGGAAGTGCTGACTACCGCCCCCTCAAAGTGATTTGATCCGTTAATGCCATATGTGAGATGTATAAAGGATATAGTTAATGATATTATTTATGAAATTATACTGGAATTATATTATACCTCTATTTTATTATGATTCCATTCCATAAAATACGAAATAGAAATGACTGTAGCGTTCATGCGTACGTACGGCTTACCATCTCCATGAACGGTGCAATTCATTTCTTACCTCTAAATGTTATGTAATATTATAAATGCGTGTCTATACTGGATATATATGATATATATGATATCTAAATAATTAATATAACTCTGGATATAATGGATACACGAACAACTTTTAATTATAAAGAGTTTATTTTTGACTCAAGTACCAATGATCGTTAAAACGACCTTTATTAACTTCAATATTTACATAGTGTTCATGACATGGTAATAAGTGATATAAAAGAAATAATGAACTTGAAAAAGGTTCTTAAGAAAGTATAAATTAACTCAAGTTTATAATTCTGGAGATTAAAGAGAAATCGAGACACATCGGACATGAGGTAAGGGACTTCGTCTCAATCTCCTTTCATTGAGGCATATTTTGTTCTACACACAATATTTTTTTATACGGTGTATAAACCCCTTTTAATATTACATATAGTCAAAAGAAATCCTTTTTAATACGAAGCGTTTTACTAAACGAAAAAAGGAATGTTTTTTCTTATCGTACGTATGTGGCAACAATGACTTCTCCCCCGCTGTGACCATTATTTGAGCTTCAGCTTCTTCTACAAGCCATAACTTTTTAAAAAAATGAAAAAAATACCATGTATTACCTTTCTTTTATTTTGGTATTGAAAATGGTTTTCATAATGTTTTTATATCAATGTGCTGTATTGATATCTTGTGATTGAAAAGTGGAAATGTTAAGTTTCATTTATGCATGTTTTATGTGATACGATTATGTTATGGTTCTTGGGCATTGTTATGAGGATGGGTGGTTCCGGGATAAACTAACGGCAGGTGGGCCTGATATAGCACTCCAATGCATTGGGTAACGCGAAGGTGTTAAACTTTAAGGATTCTCCGAATTGATTTAGGGAATATACTATGATGGGTATTCCAAACGTAACCATGAGGGTTACTCCCTACGTAAGAATGTTATGAATGCCTTGAGTTACATTTATGTCTTATGATTTCTATGATTTATTCATGATTTAATGTGGTATGTTAAAATGCATATGTTTTATGAGTAAAGTATGATTTCATACATGGACTAATGTTTTCATTCCATACTTTTATATCCCTTACTGAGCTTTCTGTGCTCATCCCATGTTTTTGAAATGTTTTTCACATGATTTAATGTGGAGTAGGGTCAAGGATGGGACCAGGGAAAAGTCATGTTATCTAAAACATGGAACTAGACATGTTTCTTTTTAAGAGTTATTATTTTATGGAAACTTAGTAGAAGTGTCTACTTTGTAATCTTTTGAGATGTAATAGTTATGTCCTAATTCTCTAAAACACTAAACCTGAAAAGATCCTCAATGTGAATTATTCATTTAATTCAATATTAAGTAAGGTTTAAGGTTGGGGCCTTATAATAAGTATCTTCAGTTACTCCATTGAAAAATGTCAATTTAGTGGCCCCAAACCATATATTTTGTACTCATATTCCATGTAGTTTTCCTTGAGTAATTCATGTGCTATTATATAGTTCATAGAAGTAAGGGATTCCATGGAATTGATTCACACGATATCCAACATTGATTATAGATGTGTAGATTCATTTATTTTTTCCATTTCCATTATGGTAGAACTCAAATGTATAAATCATAACAATGATAGTTTCATTAGTAAACATGAGAACACATGAAAACCACTTCATTTAAAACCTATTATTCTCTAATAGAAGTTAAAAATAATTTATATGCACATTTACATATCACATGTAATTAAAAATTTCCATTAAAATTATGATAATGTTTATAAAAAAAACTATACAAATTAAAACATTCTATATAAAAAATCCCTTAAAATAACCCTTATAAATGATAAACCGTAGTTATTAATTCCAATATGTCCCTCTCAAGAACATATCATTACCTAATATATTGAAGGGACATATCGGAAACAATAATCATTATATAAATTATTCATTAATAGTAAAATTAATAAAACACACATGATCTTTCACGTTCAACATAAAACTTATAAACATTTACATCTAACAATATAAGAAAATGAACTATAAATTATATCATAAATTGAGAAGAAATTTCCATTTCCTTTGAAATAATTTGAATCAAAACACTAAAAAATTATAATGAAATATTATTTAAAATTCATATAATTTTATAGTGTTCCATTGATAAGTATTAACATATATTATAATGATAAAAGTTCATTAATCGGTAAATGTTTAGAAAACAATACTTGTATAGATTTATAAAAAATGTATACTATTATCATATAAAATATATTGAAAATAATTCATTTTAAAACATTTTTAATTAATTATTAAGTAATTAAAGATTTAATTTAAATATATTTTATTTATAATTAATTATATTAATGAAACATTTAACAGAACCAGAACATATATGATAATTGATTAAATTATTAAAAACAATGTTTAAAAGAAAAAACTCTTACATTAAGTGAAGACATATTGCATAAATATTTTATATTTATAAATAAAAAAATATATTTATTTTTAACATGTAACTAAAATTTATTCATGTTATTTAATTTTACAGTATTCCTGTTATTTCATTTAAAATCATATATTATTTAGTTTATAAATCGCTTAAGTTCGCATCTGATGTTTTGGGGTCGTTCTGTTTTCAATATCATTGGTGTGTCAACTTCAATAAAAGGGATAATGGTTCCATTATCACAAAAATAAAAAAAAAATTATAATTTTAATATTTAAAAATTTAAAATATATTTATCACCATTCATGTAATGGGATTATGGAAAATTAGATAAATCAGCCATGGAGGAAGCAGTCTCCATGTATAGATGAGAAACATTTTCATTTTTCTAATTGATGAAATGTAAATAAGGTATCAATAATTTTACCTTAATTTTGAATCTTTTATGAGTCGTAGTTTATCAAACTATCATTTTTCATCTGTACACCACTTAATACCCTTTTTAATCATTATTGTATAGCACAATTTGTTCCCCAATTTTTTAAGGTGTGAGTATTGTTCCAATTATAAGGATTTTTCAAGAAATTTATGTAGTCTCCATGTTAACTGGTCTAGATAAACAGAACTCACTTCTATGTCATCTTGTTTTTTGGATTATAATTTCATGATGTTTTCTTCACAAATCATTGTAAAAACATAAATATACTATAAAAACTAGGGATCTCTTTAAAATATGTTGGTTTTGACACAATATTTGATTTCCTTTTTCACGGAAGATTCCCTTGTATTCTATTGATGTTGATAAGAAGACTCAATAATGATAGTTCCTACATACATAACAAACAATTACTATACTCACTAATAGTTTCTATGTTTGTAATTTCATTATCAAGGAATTCAATTTATCCCCATGTTCCTCCTTTATCATTGAGTATATAAGAATATCACTAATAAATACTACCCGACATTTTTTATAGGTTTTCTCAAAATTCATTATTCAATAATTCAAGGAATATTGTTGGAGAATTAATGAGTCTAAAGGGACTAAATATGAACACATAGTAAACATACCTTGTTCGAAATGAAATCTTGGAAATATTATCCTTATTCAGTATTAATGGGTGATATATTTGTAGAAGGTCCAACATAGAACAATACATAGCCCCCATAGTTGATAAAACACGTCATAAAACCATATAAAGGGATATTTATTATTTATAATGAATTTTTTTAATCATGATAATCAATAGATATGATAATTTACCCATTATTACTTTTGATTAAGAGGACTAGTGAACCCCATGGTGAAGCGCATGGTCATATAAACACTTTACCAAATTCTATTATAACGACATATTCAGTTCTTTTAACTCAACAATGGACATTATATAAGGTGTTATTGATATTTTCATATATCCATGAATAATTTCAAATGTGAACTCATTATCTTCTTGATGATATAGAATAATAAACTATTTTTGGAAGAAATCAATGTAGTCCCTAAAAAATGGAATGTATTCAAACATTATTTTTTACTCTTTATCAATAATTTGAGATAGATAGTATTGATCCTTAGGTATTAATATCCACAGTTGATATAATGGTTATAAAGTATAATCCTCCTCCTCCAATCACTTGATCATTATTGGTGTAATTTCTAGGATGTGTAGAGGTATCTATAATTTATTATAGATGATATTGTATTTAAATAATGTTATCCAATTCATGCCTATTACATCATCAACCTCCACCAATATAAGTAAGAAAGTATTTTCTAGGAGGTTCATTACACAAACATTAACCAGGGAGAAGTTATAAAAATTGTATGCAATAATTTTTCCTTTTCTGTTCTCATTGAAAACTCATGCTCTAAATTTTGAGGTGCTGTTTGAATAGTTCTAATAAACATGCATGATATGAAAGAATACATATAACCATAATTAAATACTATGTTATATATTACTAAATAAATAATTAGAGTTCCTATCAGTACATCATTTTCAGGCTCCACCACCAAAATTATGATATAATATTCCTTTCTTTCCTACCATAGAGGTTGTTCTTGTTTATTTCTCCAACAACCCTTTTCTTAGTTAAATGAATCATATAATGCCCATGTTCTTTATAAAAGAATCACTACACTATAGGATATGTTTTTATCTATTCATTTGTTTCTTCTTCTTTATTAGTTGGGTTCTTCATATCCCTTCATTGGTTATTATCCAGATCCCCCATTTATCCACATTTTATGAATCTCATCGATCCCTTTATATATTTCCCAAGATTCTTCTTCCATGATTTTTAACGTATAGGATGTGGATTTCTCCATTCATCGTGATATTTATATTCTTATCCTCCCATTTTAATCTATATTTTCCATTTTTTTCTTTGAGCCCCTAATACATATGATTTTCTATGATCTCTATTTCAAAATGAATGGATCAATATACAATATCATTATATCTGAAAAATTCATGAATCACCAACTCAATTCATTGAATTAGATATAGTCTTATAAATAAGAAATACACCTTGATTTTGGAGTTCACAATAATGTTTTAGGTGTACCATAAAAGTCGTGGAAATTTATCCACGCACACTACTACATACCCAGCTTCATTTTTCATCAGAATAATATACACCCTCTCTATATTACGTCAGAGCATTCTAGAAATTATTTATCGAATAATTTTTTTGTGATAATCAAAATCTATTGAATTAAATTTATCCATGGATGTCATTTTTCTGATCAGTTTCCACCACTAAATAGCTTCCCCATCAAAATGATAAATTTCTAGCACAAAATTGATGATGTTTGAGAACAAGAGGATATAAAATATTCTCTTAATGGATTTAACCCTTTGTTCTTTGATGAGCATATTAGGATAACAACTAAATATATGAGGCCTTTGAATCTAGAAGGATTCGACCATAATGGTCTATTTCGTTAGAGGAGGAGGGAGTTCTATATGATTCATGTAATTATTCATAACATGATCTAGTTGATAATTATTTTTCGTGAATTTATGATAACCAATTCCAAATTAGATTTTTCATTTCATTATATAAATTTCCACATTATCTATCACATTTATTGTTGGAAAGGGTTCTCATATTTTAATACATTAATGAAGAAAATGAAATTTCAATTTTGGGGTATTGAATATTTAGATAATAATCATATAAAATGTAATTTCTGACCATAGTGTGATAAACATAAAAAGAAAATAATATCCTACCATGTGATTTTTTATGTTTAAATTTAGGTTATCCATGGTAATAGAATTGTCTCATGAGTTCTTACTAAATATTTTTAGACTTAATATCCAAATAAACTAGATTATCCTTTGATACCAATAATTGTAGTCCTATAATATTTCTCAATTTATTAAAATATTTGAATAATGATACACATTAAAATAAAAAAAGGAATGTAATTTCAAGTGTCATTGTAATATTAGGTACATAAAACTGAAAACATGGAACTAAAACAAAAACATATTTTATTTAATCATTATATCAAGAGCATAACCTTCTTTGATACCTTAAATTTGCATTGGATTACATGAAGAATACATGAATAATGGGATGAGCTAAAATTCACAGTATGGGAATAAACATATGAATAAAACATAGAACATGGGTTAGAATCCACAATATGATGACATAAAATGCAATGGAATAAGACTAATCATAATGAATCATAACATATATAAAATTGTATAATGTAATCCTAGAATCATAGGAATCTAGAAAAAACATACAATATTACATAATCATAAGTCAATGATAACTATCAAGACCATTTCTCATGTAGTATAATGAGTCAAGACTGACCACCAGGTCCTTTTCACACGGTGGAGCAGGAGCCAAGGATTTCCTCCAAGTCTATTGACCATGGTAGACTAAGAATGAAAAAGAAATCATGTATAGAACTTTTCCCAACAATACATCTCATGAGAATAAACATTACCAAAAAAATTTGATAAAAATATTGGTATAGATAAAATAAAATTTTCATGTATATGTGTGAAACATGTATACTCATACATATGGAGTAAGCATAAGGGTTACCCTTGAAGTGAAATGGTTATCATAATCATTTCATAAGAAAAAACAAAAAATAATATCATAATGGTTTCCATGAAATTTGAGATTTAAATCATACATGGTAATTTTTAAGGGTAAATATACATTGATAATAAAACTATTTTCCAACATAAGTGAAAAAATTTAAAAATAGTGTTTATGAAACAGTATTATCATAACATTTCAATCTGGAAGGGAAATATTAATGTGAATTTAAACTGAAAAATGAAAAATATATTATATAAAACTATAATTAAAACAATATATATTATCATGATAAAATAATTACTTTTATATGATTAATACGGAATTAAAATGTATAATTTATGGTACTAGAATGTGGGTATGAAAATGGGATGTCCCCTTTAATAAAGCATTCCGATCAGGAGGAATTTAGAATTGAACCATATACAACATGTATTTAAATATCAAAGATACAATAATTGAGCTATATACATATGTATGGAACATAAAAAAGAATTTATAAGGAGAAAATAATATTAATTAGTCATTAAGTTTTGATAAAGAGATATATAGTGGATCCCAATGGAAAAAACTAGGGTTCATAGATAATCCTTGACCTTATGTCAAAATGTGTTCTCCACTTTAACATAGTGTCATGGATAATAAAATTAAATCCATTAAATAATTAATTCATCAATTTTTAACATGTATTATATTTAGAATAATTTTATAAAAATCATTTAAAGCCTTTTAGATGAGTTAAAAGATTAAATTTCATCATTTGGATGTGTTAGATTACATAGTTTTCAAGATTGGTTCACTAGTATACATGTTTAAATGAATGTGTAAAATGTGAATAGTTTTGAAAATTTGATATAAAATCATTGTAGTTCTACTCATTATTTTGAAACCAAAATCAAAGAGCCCAAAATATTTTATTAAAATATAACGATAAACACACACACACACAATATCTTGTAGACCCACAATTTTAATGGCCCAAAAACAAAAATCCAAATGTACCAATGGATAAAAATATAATATTATATGTTTTTATCATAACACATCCACCATCATGCCCAAAAAGTCATGGATATCCCAAAATCCCACTCTCAAATCATTCACTATGGCCCATAAGAGATTTATCCAATAAACCCTCATAGTCTCCCACCATTTCCAATTCAATGTCCTTATCGAAAGACTTCTGTCATGCTTCATGAATTCATCAATCATTTATCCTGATGTCTCCCTCTTGAAACCTCACCAAAAAAAATATTTTTAGTGACTTTGAGTTCTATCGTTTTAATATTTTTTGGTCCTGATATAGTGGTAGTCCAACTTTGACTATGACCTTCAATGATATCTCTCTAAGATCCACCAGATCGTCACTACTTAGGCATTAGAGGCACATTTAGTGCAGATAAAAGTTCATCATCTAGAATCCTATGCTTTTAGTACCATCAGTTTGGACTCCCCATAAACCGAGATCGATAGATTCTTCAGCCAAAACCCATCCTCATCCTCAATTCATCACCACCTGGATCCCACATTCATAACACAAACCATTTTCAGAACAATAATTTTTCATCATTAATATTATCCGATAAATCATCACCTATAGCCTAGGATATTTATATAGCACCATCAAATAAGTCCCCATTGTGCCACAAACTCACAGCCAATAGGGCCCCAACCCACAATCTAATGAGCCTACCAATGACATGTCTATCGTAGGCAGTACTGCGGAAGTTAACAACAACAACCCCTATAACCAGTGTCTCACTAGACACATGATTAATATCTATTAGTTTAATCCTTGACTTATATTGGTATTTTCTACATCTAAACTAGACCACCACTTGGGAATACATCATTTTATTTTTTAGAAGACAACAAATCAGTTAAGTGATGGATTATATCTCCATAATGACCAATTTCTCCCATAAAATGGTTAGAGGATGTTACTGCCCACATATTGAAAACATCTGATTATGGATAATGATACCATAATATCCCCTTTGAAATAGTAAAGATAGATTATAATAATATGTTTGATTAGAGAGATGCACTCTATTATTTAGAGATAATTTCTCTATAAGAGATACATTGATCTAGAATTGAAATTATATGTTATTAATGAACATATAGAATATTAAATAGTTTTAAATATCAAATTTTATTCATACCTATGTATGATTAAATAAATAAAATTTTGATAATAACAATTTAGATTATTTTGTTTTTTCAGTCATCATGAACTTTTGTTGTTTTATTAATTTATACTATGTAAATATATATTGGTTATAGAACATTATATACGTCATAATATATATTTTATAATATTATTAATCCATAGTTATTTTTTTATTACAATCCTTGATTTATGTAATGGGAATTGATAACTCCTCATCCATAAAGGCGATAAATTTAAATGTAACGCATATATTATTCATATATATAAAAAAAGGGCATAGGAAGAGAAATAAGGATGGGTTTTTCCAGTAATACAATAAAATTACTGTATATAAATGTTATTGGATTCATCATGTAACAGATATAATTGAGGTGAGGAGAAAAAATTAAAATAAATGATATCAATAGAAATTAAAACAAAATAGAATAGGATTTTACTTCTTTAACATCTTCTCCATGACAACCTCCTTATAGAAATAGAGTTATGTATTTTTTTAGGAAAAAAGAATAATAGATGTGTGGGAGAAGCATGGGAAGATTATTGGGAAGTATTTGAGTAATATTCAAGGATTTTGTGGAGTGATAGGAAGAGGCGGATTTGGGAGTCATTTATAGTGTAGGAGAGGGGAGTGTTTTTATTATTTTATTCATTAGTTTATCTTTTTTGATCAATAATATCAATATTGAGAAATATTCTGACTATGAAAAGATAATAGTGAATTTAAATTATAAAAATGTGTTTTATACATCATTCTGGACTGAATGATTCATTTATTTGGCTTAAAATATTAAATACCATAAATTATAATATTTCACTATTCACCGAAGAAGTCAAATATTTTTGAAAAAACCCAAAAAATTACCCCTAACCATTTATGGATGTGTAGAATTAAAAAATGGAGTCCATTTTATGTATTTTTTTTAAAAAAATTGAAATTATATTTTTAGTAAATTTCGGCATTTATTTGATCAATACTAACATTAAAATTATAACTGTTTTTATGAAACTTAGAAAATTACTTTTGACTCATATAAAATCATCCTATAATCATAACAAAAAAATATTAATTTATGAATATATTTACTTATTATAAATTTTATTCTAAATCATTATATGAATTATAAAATTTTACATTAATATTTATGTATCTATAAAATACCAATATTGGGTTTATCATTTTTAAGCAATTATTTATTTATACCTGGAAATAAATATATCATATTTTCATTTATATGATATCTAAATTTCATTTACAATTTAAATTGTTATTATATTATTCCATTTTCCATATTATCATACGTAAGGGTCAAATTACTACTCCAAAGATCATGTTACTATATGATCAGTTTAAGATCCTTAATTTTTTAAAAGCCTCTTATTTAATTTATTATGCATTTATGAATTGATTATTGTGTTCTGTATGTTATTATATGTTGTTCATAACATATTAAATTACTATAATAATGTAAAATTCATTTATATAATCATTTTTCATTATACATGACGTAACAGGTACCTCTCAAAATTTTCTACATTTTAAATTTACAACATTTTCACTCCCTCTACATTATAAAAGGGAACTCCCCCCCCCCTCAATCTCTCACACCACTAAATTTACTTTTCTAGTGATAAAAACATACAAAATAACCTGCCTAAATCCCTCTAGTAATCCTTGAATTCTCACTTTTAGAATAAATCCAGCCAAGTAAGCCTATTGGTGAAATCGAATCGAAGATACCCAATGAAGTGGTAACAAACACAGACACGATAATCAATATTATTTTTTTCATTCTCCACACTATTATCACTAATTATTAAATTCATATATTATTTCAACAATATTCTTTATATAAAGATATTTTATTATTATATGGTTCTGAACTACAATCACACACACTTCCATCTAATGTATAATTAACTTACTATTCACGTGTACAACAGACTACCGCCACACAAAATGATGTTGTCCATTATTTATTTACCAGATATCAAAGGTGGGTATAATGATGGAAGCACTATTTTATATGATATATATGATGTTTATGATTTTTTTAGGATTATGGAATTATAATATTTAACATAACTTAATGCTTCCCATTTTTTTTAAATATTGTTTCATAATTTGTGGATGTGTGGACAACTGCCTCTTTAATACGATGTGCTTCATTCACAATTATTATGGAATGTGTTAAAGATGGGTTTACAAAAATTATATGATATATTTGAAATAAAAATTAAATATACATTACATTTTATAAATATATATACATATACATATATGTCATTTACTTTAATTCCTTTAATAATATAATAAAACGGGAACAACAGTCATGAAAACGTACGACCTAGCATATACATGAATGGTGTATTAAATATTATTTAATAATTTTTATATATTATTATAAATAAATTTATATTTAATATATATTATATTTATATAATTTTTTCAATTTTTTAAGAAGTAAATTCATCCCTAAGTTAGTGGATAACGTTTAACAAGCCAAAATATATAAGAAAAACAAAGCAGATATTACCTGAAATATAACATTAAAATTAATGTATTAATAAATGGATAATATTAAGTCATAAATATCATATGTGGTGTCATATATAATAATATTGTTATGTCGAAGATGAATAAACAACTTATATTTATTAGGCATTTTTTTAATGTGTACGAATAATGTCATGACTTAAGGTAAGGGTTTTCTCATCTCACATTGATTTCTATGAGGCTTATGCCATATTCACCATCCATTTATTTTGGGTTGTTTATTTACTAAACATAAATGTATTTTATGATGCATATACATAAATTTGTGGTTATTTACATATTGATTTGATGATCCTTATTTCCTTGTGTGTATGATTCAAAAGATACCAAACTAGTAATGTAATTTCGTTTCAACCTTCCATAATTGAGATACATGCGATGAAATGCAACAATATTTATCAATATGTTGTATATAATTCCCTTTTTCAATAGATATAATTAATACATATATATTTTCATTATATATTAGGAATAATGTAAATATATTATTTCATGGGTATTATTATTTAACGTCACAAAATTTGTAATACTTTATTGCTACAATTTAATAGTTTTTCAGGATTGTTTAGGATTATGATTCCATTTATGGAATATTATGATCCATTTCTAAAAAATATAAT
This sequence comes from Viscum album, assembly GCA_963277665.1. NCBI lineage: Eukaryota > Viridiplantae > Streptophyta > Magnoliopsida > Santalales > Viscaceae > Viscum > Viscum album. Next base: position 457,702,459 of record OY728142.1, read on the forward strand.
GAAATTTATTATCCTCTTTTGATTCTTAATATATTAATTTATTGATACCAAATTTTTAGTCATTGTAACTTATAATAATTAATATATATTTTATAAATAATCATAAATTATTTCACTTCAGTTGAAAATTCATTTTATTGACAACCCCTGTTTTCTAAAAATGTTTTCAAAAATATTTTTACATAATCTCTTGAGATTATGTTTGATAATATTTATTTTGAAGAATTTATTTTTTTTAACTATTCCAAATTTTTAAATCAGTCTTTATATGTTTTCAATTCAATTTTTTTTGGAAAAGGGTATATAAAATGTTTTCAATAATTATTTATGATTTTAATGGTGTTTTAAAAAAATGTTTTCAAAATACTTTTGTGATGAAATTACATTTTTAAAATTCATTTCAAAAGATAATTTTTTTAAAAATTATTTGTATTTTAAGAATAGGTTTTCAATGTATAAAATATATTTTCTTCAATAAATGTTTGTAATGAAAATGTATATCCTTCTTTATATGTAACAAATTTTAAATAGGCTTATGAACATGATTCCAAAAACGATTCCCTTAGGAAACGTATAATTCTATCCATAAATGTTCTTATTCAAATTTATTAACATAAATTTCAATATTTTATGGTTTTTTGGGATTCGAACAATGAATACCATTCATATTCGTTCTTGAATGGTTTATGTTTTGATAGAAAACTATTTATGACACACATTTCACTTCCACGAGTCTGATAATTTTGAAACAAACGTATTTACAATGGTTATACATTGATAAAATGAAGACAAGACATATATCTTTTCCATATCTAGTGATTGGATGAAAAGTTTATGATACCGATTTCATTTTATGGGTTATGATATTATGTTTATGAAACTAATCTATTTTTATAGTTTATTTTTTGATGAATGAATTTTTATCTTGTGGAATATGTACGTATGACTTTATTATTTGATGGGTGGAATAAAAATATCCCAATAATGCATTGGGTAATGATTTATATATCATGATATATTGATAGAAAACAAGTATATCGGGGTTGAGCCACAATGGGAAACATGTGTCCCCAAATCCAAATTGGTATACATGTGTGTCCAGATCCAATACAAGAAACATGTGTATCATGAACCATTATTGTAAATAGCTTCGTTTCATGACATAACCATAATGATCTTGAGCCGAAACTACCACATGCTCGCCTCCATATGCCAGGGGCTGCTGACAAGTGTCGGAGGCATAACAATATCCGGGGAGCCCTTTACATAAGTACATGTACACACCCACAAACCCACTCATTGCAGAAGTGCAGAGTAAAAGAAAAAAAGGACAAGAAACTATAACCCAACCACAGTCATGCATCAACCTCTAAATAGGAAAATGTAAAGTGATAAAAAGTACAGATAGATACTGAATAGAAAAAGGGAAAAACACACGCTCAACCTGAATGGTTCCACAACTAGGCAATAGGTAAACAAAAGTAAACAACTGGTGTCTCACACCTGAATGTCCTACTATGTCTACTGAACACAGCCCAAGCTCCTGTGTCTTCTACGCACTTTCGTAGTCTCGATCAACTTTTCTTTCATCTGTAAGGGCACACCAAGTGCGGGGGAATCCCAAGTAGGGTTGAGTATATGGATACTCAGTAGGATACCCCAAAATATTGAGGGAGAAAAAAAGGAGTTACCAAAACGGTGAGCAGTAGATAGAAAATACAATAGTGAATGAGTATAGTAAATAAAATTCAGCTCAAACCAACAGAATAAATGGAGTATACTTGTCCAACTTAGAGGAACTAGACACATAAATCATATGGCATACCTCGTGTGTCTTCGCCCCTCCTAGAAAGAGAGTAACTAAAACCCAAGAGTGAGAACATATGTAGGGTGTATATATATATATATAAATATCTTCTAAACAAGAAACTCAAACGAGTGAGTTAGGGGATCTTTATCTCCAAGATTAGCCAAGAAAAAGTCGCCAATAGTTCTAAGGATATCCATCATGGATGCCCAATAGTCCCACATGTCAAAGCTGCCTCATCCCTAAGCTGTACCACCTAAACTCCCGCTCCTGTAATCATAGAGAAAAACCACTGACTAGCCTCATTGGAAGGGATGAGTATGAAAGGAGTCATCACGTAACCCACTACCCAGCCCAACTAGAGGGTAAACCCCAAAAGTTCATCGGGTGACCCACTACACATCCCTGCTGGAGGGTAAACCCTAATGTCAATGGGAAACCCACTACCCGGCCTCGCTAGAGGGTGAACCCTAACACACCGGTGGGTAACCCAATGCCCAGCCCTGGTGGAGGGTAAACCCTGAATCGATCCGATAACTCAATGTTGCCTGCACCAACACTAGGTGTCTCTAACATTGCGATCGTGCGTTGGGTCGATGTGCGTCAAAGGAACCTCGGACCAATTCCATTTTATGTTTCCACATTTAATGATATCTCATAAGGGTATCTTCACACCAAATTAGATTACACCATTGTAATCCTCAAGACAAAACACACGAGATAGGCTAATAACTCGCAGGAAATGGAATCCCGACAAAAACGTTACTCAACACCACTTTACAACCATACGACATCTTGTGGGTCCCACCCCACGGTCCCCAAAGAGGTTGGGAAAACTGCGCCATCGTGATTATCATGTAAAAACATGCCCAAATGACAACTCCTTCACCCCAAAAGGACGGCTGATAAAAAAATCACAAAATGCTGCACACAACCTAAAACACTGCCCACGGGGACCATGATTCAACTCCGTCTTTAATTCCTGAAACCACCGTGGACCACTTCGTCTCAACGCATCAGTCACAACTCTACTAACGGCACCTTAAATAGACACCTAATGAGTTCCCTTCATCCGAAGGAAGAATCTTGGCGTATTAATTAACGAGCATGAATCGCCACCGTACCCCCATATCAGGAATTAAAATTTCCCAAGACCATCTGAAAAGCTTGTCTCGAACCACTAATTTCACTTCCAGGGAAGACATGAAAAATGGAAATTCTTAGTAAGAGATACGTGTGTATGAAGATAAGGGGATCACCCCCATTTGGGTGGACCGACCGGGTCCTATCGGTCCCCCCGGCCTGGGCCAGCCCACGATCCTACCACGCGGCCCGACCATGGACCCACGATCCACACCACTGACCAGCCCTAGTGGCAGGTCGCTGGCCTGTGTGGAGTCCCGCTGAAGGCAGGTCTCAGTTTCCTCACGGGGTCGCACACCGCGACCCCCAGTCTGCCCGACTGACAACCTCTGCCAAAGGACCGCCGCCTGGAGCCCGCTTTGTTGCGTGAAGCCGCCGCTGCCTGGATCCCACCTCTGTGCTAAGGATCCCACCAGACCACCGCACCAACCACCAGACTGCCCCTGGAACCGTCGGACAAAGGATAAAACGGCCGCAGGGTCACCCTAGACACCCCGAGAATAGAAAATTCGATGTGAAAGGATATTTGGGAAGATAAAATTGATCCCCATGAAACAATAAGATTCTATCGAAAATTGGACATCATTTTGATGCAAATAATTTCATTTGAAGGGGTTGAATGAATTAATATTGAAAATGAACGAGCCAACCTCGCTAGGTATAGCCCGACATTTCACCAATGATCCGCAGGAGCCACTACCCGCCATGGAGAGGGAGATGGAAGCAAGAAGGAGGTTCTCCCTTGTTGGTAAGAACATGCACCAAGGGGAAGAACATGGGGGATAAGAGGGTGGAGGTGGTGTGTTTAAATAGAAAACACTTAAACCCCCCGCCCATAGGCCATGTACCCGAACTTTTAGTGGGGTCGGGGTTAAGCCACCCCTAGGGTAAAATCAACGCACTAAGAGCAATGGCGGTCTCATAATTTTAATATTAGCCTCCATTCAAATGTTATAAAGTCCACACATGAGGCCGCTAAATTACAAAAATGGCCCAAGTGGAGTTTTACATAGAAGGGTCGCGCCTGCAAAAGTTACACCCCTCATAGGGTTAAAGACACGTTCTAGACTCAACGGTGCCCTTAGTTTTCCTATCAGAGCAACCATTTAAGATTTATTCTATTTATTTTGTGTGTATAATATGAACACACTTAAAATTTAATTCCGGCCACAATAAGGATTGCAATCACACGTCGTCCGAACACCATACTCTGGAATAACATTAATAAAATTTAAAATTCCTACAGGTTCAAGACCTGGGTTCATACATCATTCCCTCCTTCATGTTTTTTGTCTTAGAAAAAAAATAATACAATAAAAACTCAGGATATTGAGCCTGTATATGGTTCGCCAATTCCTAGGTGATCTCCTCCACTCTCCCGTGGTGCAACAGCACACTAACCAAAGGAATGGTCGGTCCAAACAGTGTTCGCTCCTGCCGGTCCCCAATCTCCACCGGGTGCTCTGCTAAGGTGTCTCCATCCTTGATGTATAGATCTCCTCAATTGATAACGTTTGTGGGGTCATGCAAGTATTTCCTCAGCTACAACACGTGGAAGACATCATGCACCCTCTCTAGCTATGGGGGTAGAGCAAGACGGTAGGCTACATCACCGGCCCTGCGCACGATATCAAAGGGACCAATGAATGTCGGGGACATCTTACCTCTTCGGCCAAACCTCTCTGTCCCACACCATAGAGAGTCTCTCAAAATGACACGGCCCCCCTTCTTGAATTCCAAAGGCCTGCGACGACGATCTGTGTAGGAATTTTGTCTGCTCTGAGCCATCCTCATCCACTCACGAATGACCTGCACCTTCTCCGTCGTCGCCCGCACCAACTCTAGGCCCATGCGGGAGGTCTCCCCATTCTCCGTCCAACACAATGGTGACCTAATGGGTCTCCCATAGAAGGCATGAAAAGGTGACATGACGATATTAGAGTGTTAATTTTTGTCATACACGAACTCCACCAAGTGCAGGTGATCCTCCAAACTCTGGCCAAAATCTAACACGCACGACCTGAGAATATCCTCTAACACATGGATAGTGCACTCTGTCTACCTATCTATTTGGGGATAAAAAGCGGTACACATCTGCAGCTGAGTCCCGAATGCCTCCTGCAGACCTCTCCACAATCGCGATGTAAACCGCGCATCGCGGTCAGAGACGATCGTCGGGGGTACTCCATGAGGTCAGATGATCTCCTAAACATACAGCTGCCCAAGGCTCTCCACCAAGCTCTTCTCCCGGATGTCAAGGATGTGTGATGACTTCTTGAGTTGGTCCACTATCACCCAAATGGAATCATGTCCCATCACTATTCACAGAATCCTTGAGAAGAAGTCTATAGATATGCCATCCCACTTCCACTCTAGGATATCAAGGGGCTGCAACAACCCTGCCGGAACCTGATGCTCTACCTTAACCTGCTGATAGGTAAGAAACCGAGAAAAAATCCTAGATACGCTCATCTTTATTACATACCACCAAAACTACCACTAAAGTTCTCTGTACTTCTTCCCCCCAACGGGATTTATAGCCAATAGAGATTTGTGGAACTCCCACATCACCTTCTCCTTCATCTCCACGGGTACAATAGCTCTCCCCTGGAATAGGATCACATGATTCCCTCCTTCAGAATACCCATCGGGTGTGTCGCCTGTGGTTATCTGATCATGCAGTACCTCGCTGTCGACATCCCCCTGTTGTGACTCTCTCACACACTCAAGGAGCGAAGGAGTCAACACCATAGACTACATAAAAGTTGTATCCTCCTGTTCCACTAAGGTCAGCTGAATGGAATCAAAATTCTCCAAAGAATCCTATACTTGACGAGCCTGGGACATCCTACTCAGGGAATCTGCTACTACATTACCCTTCCCTAGAGTGGAGACTATCTCAAAATCATAGTCCTGTAGAAACTCCATCCAGCGCCTCTGCCTCAGAATCAAATCCCTTTGAGTGAAGATATACACGAGGCTCTGTTGATCTAAGTAGACCACAAAATGCTCACCAATAAGGTAGTGTCTCTGTAACATCAATGAAAATTCCACTTATCCCATCTCTAAATTGTGAGTCTCATAATTCTACTCATGGGGCCTCAAATGCCTCAACCCATATGCCATCACAGCCTACTGCTGGATCAGCACGTACCTGAGCCCAGCTCTTGAAGTGTTATAGTACACTACGACCTCAATGCCCTCCTCTAGAAGCCTCAAAACTGGAGCACTTGTCAACCCCTATCTCAACTCCTTGACGGACTTCTAGGACTGATCAGTTCTGGTGATCGGTCATCCCTTCCTCGTCAATGTGGTCAAAGGGGCAGCAATCTTGGAAAAATCATCCAAAAACCTATTGTAGTACCCTACCAATCCAAGTAAGCTCTTCACCTCTGACTCAATCATGGTTGGCTCCCAATTGAGCACTAGCTCTATCATTGTGGGATCTAATTCCAATCCATACTCCGTAATGACATACCCCAGAAAGTGAACCTCATGAATCCAGAACTTACACTTTGAGAGCTTCCCATACAGCTGGTGATCTCACAGTAAATATATGACCATCCTCAAATGCTCTCTGTGCTCCAATTCCATCACATATTATATGAGTATGTCATCAATAAAGACAACCACAAACTAGTCTATGTACGACTGGATGGTCTGGTTCATCTAAGCCATGAAAATGGAGGGGGAATTCGTCACGCCAAAGGGAATCACCAGAAACTTGTAATGCCCATATCAATAGTAGAAAGCCGTCATCATAATTTCATCCTCACAAACCTACATCTAGTGGTAGCCAGATCAAAGATCAATATTGGAGTACCACTTCACACCTCTCAACTGGTCAAAGAGGTCATCGATCCCCAGAAGAGGGTACTTGTTCTTTATCGTGGCCAGATTCAGGAGACAATAATCCACACAATGCCGCAGAATCCCATCTTCCTTTTTCACAACCAAAACCGAAGTTGCCTAGGGGGACACACTGGGCCTGATGGATCCCTTCTCATGAAGGTCGTCCAGCAGAAGTTGTAGCTCCCGAAGCCTTGTGGTTGCCATCCGATAAGCCGCACATGATACTGGGAATCCCTAGCTGCAATTCAATGGAGAACTCCATCTCTCTTCTTGGAGGTAGTCCAAAAACATCCTCAGGAAATACTTCCATGTAGTCCTCTACAATTATAGGGATCCAGGTTCCTGTAGTGTCTGCTGCTCCGAGAGCAATGCTTGCCAACTGGTGAAAAAAAGGGCATGGTATCCTGCTCAGAGTTCCCATCTGCTCTGCCATGAGGTATCGTTCTCCAAAGATGGTGAACCTAGACCCATTAAAAAACATTCCTCTGACTCATCTATGATGTCAATAAATCTGGGCGTGAACCATAGAAATCCAATCCTTGCCTAGGATGGCATCCAAAGGTTCCATCATGATGACCAACATGTCCCACGTAAAACTCCCTCCTCAAAATGACAGTTCACACTGTCTATAGATAAAGGTCACTAACATGGCACTTCCCGTAGGAACTTCTAGGCTATGTGTAGGTTTCAGCACCTCTATTAGAAGCTCCAAATCCCATAAAAATAGCAGCGATATAAAGGAGTGGTTGGTACCTATGTCTACTTGTACCGAAGAAAGCGTAGAGTAAACACAATGTGTTCCTCGAACCATCTCCTGTGGCGGGGGGTCACGAACACCCGCAGCCTAAAGCTTCCTGTAGAACCTACCGTCAGCTCATTGAACTTGGCGTGGGCTTCCTAGTGGTAGAGGTGGAAGGACCTAAAAATATTGTTCCAGACCTCCATGTCCTACCACACTTCCTGGGCCGCCTCCCTGAGGACCACCCTGTCCTCGCCTGGGGGATCCCTTGTCACGGTGCTGCCTCTTCCGCTGCGGTGCTCCCCCTGCCTCCCATGGCTGGTTGGTACGACTGGTTAGGCAGTCCCGTGCTAGGTGGCCCTGTCCTTCACAAGCATAGCACCGTCTCTCTCTTTCCTTCCCTAGTGCTCCACGGTGCCACTATGGTTTATGACCCTGCCCCTGTGTCTACACACGGAAGGGCCTCCTCAACTGAGGCTCTGCTCTCTACCGCATGCCTGTCACTGATGACTCTCCTCTGAAGCAGCCACTACTAGGGCCTGTCAGTTGGCGTCCCTCATCCAATAATTTCTCCGTCACGAGCGCCCGCTCAAGCACCCCGACATTAGTATGGATGCACAGAGGCACTAAAATCGCATGGATATCCCTGTGAAGGCCCTGCTCAAAATTCCGCGCCCGAAAGTAATTGTCGCGGATCATATCCCTTGAGTAGCTTGTCAGATCAGTAAACCAGGCTGAATAAATCGCCATGATAATACCCCCGTACTTCATCTCTAGAAGATTATAAAACTGAACAGGTAGTAAGAACGAGTGGGAGTACTCCCCCAGGAAGAGCTGCTGGTTGCTATCCCACATGAGAGATGACTTGATGTGGGTCTGTGTAACCAACCCCCACCAACGTACGACTGCCCTTAGAAAAATTATGGCAGCTAGGGCTACCATCTGGTCCGCTGGTGTCCATAGCAGCCAAAATATTTGGTGCATAAACTCTAGCTAGTCCTCTGCTGCCCGGGGATCCGGGTCTCCGCAGATCTTCTGCGGTCGCTGATGCTGAATGTGTTGGAGTGCACTAAACCTGTGCTCAACTTTGGCCTGTTCTTCCAGTACTATGTGTCACTCCCTAGGTGGAGGGATACTACTGAAGCATTAGGTTGAAGGGGATCATGTGAGGGTCCCTAAACTAACACCTCATCGCTCACTAGGTCTTCGTCACCAACTGAAGAGGGTAACCTAGCTACCTACTGTCGTGGGGGCATCAAGAAAATTTTCATGGATTACCACAATCAGATGAACATATATATATATATATATATATATCAGTAATAACCAAGGAAAGATTACTCAAAAAATACAGTCAATGACTCAATTCTACGAGATGCATGTCCCAAAGTTCCCTACAACAAGTGTCTCAATGTGTCGAGTCGACAAGTGAGTTATCAGGGTCCTGGTGAATTGATACATCGGTCGTCCTTTCCATCACTGGACTCCCTAGTCTGATAGATTATCTCATGACACGTTGACACTATTTCCCTAAATCCCAACCAATTCTATTTTAGGGATGTCTGAATACTTCCCAAAGGAATGAATCAACTCTGTTACGACTTTTTCACGACCTGACCCTATCGGTCTTGTGCCGCAACTACCCCTAGACCGCCTCCATAGGCCATGGGCTAGCAACAAACACCGAAGGCGTACCAATTGTAACATCCCAGGTAAATAAAGAATAATACATTTTCATACTTATTAATATTTATGAATTAAATATTAATTTTACATTAAAGGGGTTACTATGTTCTATAGCGTACCCGATACGCAACAAAGAGTTTCTTTGAAATCTTACGTTGCACACTAGTAATAAAATAATATTATTTTAAATGGTAGTTAACACGTAGCCTTTGTATTGGCAGGAATGAATAGAAATAACTAAAATATGATTATATATGTTTGTTAAATTATTTTTACATTTATCCAATAAAGGATAAAGGCATAAAATATGAAAAAAAAATCAATTTTAGGCATATATACTCTAATTTTCACTAAAGGTCCACTTATCTCCTTTTGATGGCGAACCCTATTTTAATATAGTTTTAGTCACTCTTATACATTCTTTTGGACCAGATAAAATTATTCTTTAGAATAGGGACATAACAATTTTCTTTGTGTAAATTATTGGTATTTTTCTGATAAAGTTTATTTTTTTAATGAATAGTGAAAAATGTTGTATTTTAATTCAAAACCTCTTTTTAATCTAATTTATATATATGATTATATTATCTTTTGAATTGTTTCTAAATTGAAATTAAAATATATTTTTACCATTTAATCCAATAGTGGTCATTGGAATTAATTTCACATTGAAATTGGACTTAAACTAGTGTCAACCTTTTGATATATATTGTTTCAAAAAAAAACACGCTATTTGTTCTGACAGCGGGAATTAATTATTAAATTAATTAATCTAACTTGTATGTTTTTAATTTTTTAAAATAGAAATCATTTTTGAATTCGGAATATCAAATATAGCTTAGGGTGATGTTTTTGTATTTTTCTGAAAAACTTCAATTTTTGATGAATAGTGACACCACTAAGTCGTACATAAAAAAACGGATTTTTCTTTTAAATGAAAATTTACCACCTCTGTGTTTTTAATTTCAAAATTCCGACATTCATGGTTGTCATTAGGATGTAAAATGTGCTTCAATTGGATTAAAATAATTTTTTGTTGTATAGTAACTTTTAAGTTTTTAATCGCGATTAGAGGTAATTAGTGTAATTTAAGGTAAAAATAATGGTTTTATAATATGAAATGACTCTAACACATGTCCTACCCTTATTGGATGTGTCATGGACAACCAATAAAATCCATGTGTCAACTTGGGGACCCCTTGGAGCCACTTTGGTAGTAAAATGACATTAATAACTTTTTATTTAATGTAAAAATAAAAATCTCACAAACATGTGTTGTTTTACTAAAAAAAATTAATGGGTTTATACACGACATAATTATAAATATAAATATTCACTAAAATTATAAAAATATTTCCTACATCATGATATTTTTTTATAATATTTAGACATTAAATAAATTAAATTATTAATGACACCATGATGATGCAGTGATTACCTCATTACTTAACGATTTAAATAAAATGAAAAGATAATGTAAAATATAAGACCTACACTTGTAAAAAACCTATTGGATGGGTCGATTTTGAACTCCCATCACCTTATAATCGAAATATATAATTTTGGACCTTTAAAATCCAAAAATCATTTTATAATAAAGTAACCTTTTATAACATTCCAAGAGTGCCCCTCATCTCCTCTTATAAAAGGCCCCCACCTCTACCACCTTACCCACACCTCTCAGGCCTTTGGATCAGCCAACCCCTGCCCATTTTGCCTCTCCACATCCCTCTCTTACTCTTAGAAGCCTCATTTTTGGTATAAGTCTTTCCAAGGAAGCCTTTGAGCTCAAATCAAAACGAGTTACCCGTTTTAAAGGAGATTAAAGAGCAATCGAGTCACGTCGGACACGAGGTAAGGGACTTTGTCTCAATCTCCATTCATTGAGGGATATTTTTTTTATACACAACTTTCTTTTATACAGTGTATAAACCCCTTTTACTTTTACACTTATTCAAAAGGAATCTTTTTTATACGAATTATTTTACTAAACGAAAAAAGGAATGTTTTTTTGTCGTACGTAAGTGGCGACAACGACTTCTCCATTGTCATGACCATTATTTGAGTTTCGACTTCCTTTACAAGCCATAACCTAAATTTTTTTAAAAATGAAAAATAAATACCATGTATTACTTTTCTTCTATTTTGGTATTGAAAATGGTTTTCATAATGTTTTTATTATATCAATGTGTTGTATTGATATCTTATGATTGAAATGTGGAAATGTTATGTTTCATTTATGCATGTTTTATGTGACACGATTATGTTATGGTTCTTGGGAATTGTTATGAAGAGGGGTGGTTTCGTGATAAAATAAGGGCGGGTGAGCCCGATATAGCTCTCCAATGCATTGGGTAACGCTAAGGAGTTAAACGTTGAGGTTTCTCTGAAAAGATTTAGGGAATATTCTGTGATGGGTATTCCAAATGTAACCATGAGGGTTACTCTCTACGTAAGAATGTTATGAATTCCTCAAGTTACCTTTATGTCTTATGATTTCTATGATATATTCATGATTTGATGAGGTATGTTAAAATGCATATGTTTTATGAGTAAAGTATGATTTCATACATGGAATAATGTTTTCATTTCATAATATTATATCCCTTACTGAGCTCTTTATGCTCATCCCATGTTTTTGAAATGATTTTCATAGGACTTAATGTGTAATAGGGTCATGGATGGGATCAACGAAAATCTATGCTATCTAAAACATGAAACTAGACATGTTTCTTTTTAAGAGTTTGTATTTTATGGAATCTTAGTAGAAGTGTCTACTTTGTAATATTTTGAGATGTAATAGTTATGTCCTAATTTTCTAAAACATCAAACCTGAAAAGATCCTCAATGGTAATTATTCATTTAATTCGATATTAAGTAAGGTTTAAGACTGAGGACTTATAGTTGGTATGAGAGGTCGTTTTAGATAACTTTAGGCGTTAGAATTCTATTAAATGATTATCCAAAAATATTTTTTATGTTCAATTTGAAATGATATATCATTTGAAGATTACCATGTTGCTTCATCTAAGACATGTTTGTTCAGAATGGTTTCCCATAGAGGAAATAGGGAAGAAGTTCTAGGAAGGAATTCAGAAGGAAATAACCTTCTGAATCAACATCCTGAGATGGTCGGAATTGGAACTGAACAGTTTTTTATAGTAATGGTGTAGTTGACTCAAGCGATAAATGGTGGCGGTATCCATGCACGAGATCATCCAGATCAACCGCATAGGAACATGTCAGTGGTGGAACATTTCATGAGGAAACATCCTCCATCATTCATAGGATCAATAGACCCTGTGCTAGCTGAAGGGTGTATTAAATCCCTGGAGAAGATTTTTTATGTCATGGGGTGTTCAGACAATCAAAAGGATAGTATTTCTAATTACCATTTGGAGTGTGAAGAAGATCAGTGGTGGTCTATGGTTTAAAATATCAGGGACGCTGATGAGATTGATGCTCTCGACTGGGATGAATTCAAAGGTATGATTATTTAGAAGTACTCTCCAAAGTCTGTTGGACTTAGGATGGAAAACAAATTCCTAGAATTGCGGCAAGAGGAAGACTCAGTGGCTGCCTATGAAGAAAGATTCACTCGATTGGTAAGGTATGCTAAAAATTTTATCTGAGACCGTGATAGTAAAATCAATCATTTTTACTCAGGATTAAAGCTAAAAAATCGAAGGGCTTTAGCTTCTCGTGAGTTCAAAATTTATGAAAATCTTGTTCGATTTGCTGAGAAGGTGGAAATGGAGTTTTCCAATGATCAAGTGTTCTGTAACAACCAGCTGAAGAAGAGATCGAGGTGGTAGGAGAAAGGAAAGAATTCTTCAAAAAGATATGATGGTAAGAAAACTATGTTTCCAGTTTGTGATAAATGTGGTAAAAGGCATGTTGGGGAATATCTTATGAATTTAGAAAGTGAAACTGATGTGTTATGATGGTAAATAAGGCTCGTGAATGCACTGAAAATGATCAAGGTGATGGTAAGTCCAAATTTTATTTACAGTTAGTGAAATGTTTTAAGTGCAATGAGATGGGTCACTATGGAAACGAGTGTCCGACAAAGATCTTGAGTGATGGGATGCATTTAGACTACAAGAAGAAATGGGTGGTGAAATCCTTTTCAACTACTTCAGCAGATGTCGGGCCACCAAATGAAGTGTTATCAGGTACTTTGTTTGTTTTTTCAGATTATGCGAGTGTGTTGTTTGATTCGGGGTCTACACATTCTTTCATCTCTAAAAACATTTCTAGTGAAATGGGAATACCATAACAAGAAATTACTCATGAACTTGTGGTAAAAACACCTGGGGAAATGTTGAGGCAAAAAGAAATTATAAGAATCTTCCTATCCTTATCCATGGAAAGAACCTAATTGAAAACCTTGTTGTTTTACCTCTAGTAGAGATTGATGTTATCCTGGGTATGGATTGGCTCTCTATTTACCATGCTAAGATTGACTGTAGAGCTAAAGAAGTTTATTTTCAGAAAGAATTTTAGTTTGTGTACATGAATGAACCCTTACTGTTGATAACATATCAAGAGGCCGAAAAACTTGTAAAATATGGAAATGAATGTTACCTTGCACATATCGTTGAAAATAAGGGAACTATTCAAATTAATGATGTGCCAGTGGTAAATGAGTATCCGGATGTTTTTCCTGATGAGTTACCTAGAATAATACCAGATCGAGAACTTGAATTTACTGTTGACTTTCTTCCTGATGTTAATCCAATTTCAAAACCCCCTTATCGAATGGCTCAAACTGAACTTTTAGTGTAGAAGGAGCAATTGCATGATTTATTAGAGAAAGGTTTCATTCGATCTAGCACATCACCATGTGGTGCTCCTGTTTTATTTGTTAAAATTAATGATGGTTCAATGAGACTTTTCATTGATTATAGAGCTTTGAATAACATCACTATTAAGAACAAAGATTCTTTGCCTCATATCGATGATTTGATTGATCAGATACAGGGAGCTTAGTTTTTTTCAAAGATTGACATGAGATCGTGGTACCATCAGTTGAAGGTAACGGAAGCAGATATTCCGAGGACCGCATTTCATATAAGATATAGCCATTATGAATTTTTTGTATTGCCTTTTGGGCTAACCAATTCACATGTTGTATTCATGGACATTAGGAATAGAATTTTCCATGAGTTCTTGGATAAGTTTGTGGTTGTTTTCATTGATGTTATTTTGGTGTTTTCTAAAATTAAAGAGGATCATGAAAGACATTTAAGAGTTATTTTTAAAACCTTAAAAGAAAAGAAATTGTATGGGAAATTCAGAATGTGTGAGTTTTGATTGCAAAAAATTTCATTCCTTGGCCATATTGTTTCTAAAGATGGAATAAATGTGGATTATGAAAAAACAAAAGTTGTTGAAGAATGTCCAAGACCCACAAATGTAACCGAGATCTGTAGTTTCCTTGGTTTGTCAGGTTACTACCGATGGTTTGTTGAAAAATTTTCACGGTTATGTAGTCCAATGAAAAAGCTAACTCGAAATGGTGTTAAGTTTATCTGGACAAAAGAATGTGATGATTGTTTTTAGGAGTTGAAAAGATTATTGGTGAATGCTCCAGTTTTGGCACTTCCTTCTAGGAATGGTGAGTTTGTTATATACAGTGATGCTTCGCTGAAGGGACTTTGTTGTGTCCTTATGCAGAATGATCAGGTAATTTCATATGCTTCACGTCAGTTGAAAACTCATTAGATAAATTACCCTACACATGATTTGGAATTACTTTATGTTGTTTTCTCTTTAAAAATTTGGAGGCATCATTTGTATGGAGTAAAGTGAGAAATATATACAGATCACAAATGATTAAAGTATAAATTCACTCAGAAAGAATTGAACATGAGACAGAGGAGATGGATATAATTAATCAAGGATTATGATTGTAAAAATCATTACCATCTGGGAAAAGCATATAATGTGGCTGATTCTTTGAGTAGAAAAAGTAATACTTCATTAACAATGTTGCGTTTGGAACGTGACCTTTTGGTTAATGATTTGATGAACTTTGGCATAAAAGTTGTTGGTTCATGATGTCCTTTTGTTTTGTTTCAGGTATCAGTGAAATCTTCTCTATCAGACAGAATCAAGCAAGCACAAAAACAAGACAGTGAGTTGCAGAAAAAGGTAGAGCCGGTTCAGAAGGGTAAGTTTCCTGAATTAAACATTGATAATGATTGTGTTTTTAGATTTGGGAAGAGATTGTGTGTGCCTTGTGATTCACATTTGAAGAGAGAGTTGTTATGTGAAGTTCATAGTTCTCCGTTTTCAGTTCATCCTGGCAGTACTAAGATGTACAGAGATCTGAGGGAGTATTACTGGTGGGATGGAATGAAAAGAGATATTGCTGATTTTACTGTGAAGTGTTTGACTTGTTAGCAGGTTAATGTAGAGCGGAAGTTACCGAAAGGGATGCTTCAACCTTTACCAGTTCCAGAGTGGAATTGGGAAAATATATCCGTGGACTTTGTTGTTGGATTACTGAAAACATCTGGAGGTAATAATGCAATTTGGTTTATTGTTGATCTCTTGACTAAATCTGCTCATTTCCTTCCTATTAGAGAAACTTTCTCTCTAGATCAAATTTATCGATTGTATCTTAAAGAGATAGTCAGGTTGCATGGAGTTCCCCAATCCATTTTATCTGATCGTGATCCCAGATTTACATCTATCTTTTGGAAAGGACTTCAGAAGTCGTTGGGTACTAAATTAAATTTTAGTATAGCTTTTCATCCTCAATTAGATGGGCAGTCAGAACGAAAAATTCAGACTTTGGAGGATATGCTATGTTCTTGTTTGATGAATTATCAGGTAAGTTGGGACCAACATTTTTCTTTGGTTGAATTTTCATATAATAACAGTTTTCATTCCAGTATACAGATGGAACCGTTTGAGGCATTACATGTGAATCGGTGTCAAACTCCAGCTTTTGGGATAAAGATGGTGAAAGGAAGATGATGGGACAAGAATTCATACAATAGATGGCAGAAAAAGGTCAGTTGATTCAGAAACACATTATAACAACTCAGAGCAGGCAGAAGAGTTATGCGGATTACATGAGTAGGATCTATCTTTCGAGGTAGGTGATCATGTTTTTTCTCAAAGTTTCACCGTGGAACAGTGTGATGTGATTTGGTAAGAAAGGAAATCTGAGTCCAAGGTTCATTGGACCATATGAAATCCTCGAAAAAGTTGGATCAGTTGCTTACCGAGTAGATTTACCTCCGAGTTTATCTCATATACACAATTTTTTTCATGTTTCGATGTTGAGAATGTATATGCCAGATCCATATCATGTTTTGAGCCCAAAGGTAGTTATGTTGGAATATAATCTCTCTTATGAATAACAACCCGCCCAGATTCTTGACCATATAGATCAAGTGTTACGGAATAATATAATTCATCAGGTAAAGGTTTTTTTGGAAAAACCATATGGTTTAAGAGGCAACGTGGGAATATAAAAATGTTATGATGGATAAATACCCCCACTTATTTTGATAAGTGAATAAAATTTTGAGGACGCAATTCCCAAGAGGGGGGAAGGATGTAACATCGCAGGTAAATAAAAAATAATACATTTTTATACTTTTTAATATTTTCGAATTAAATATAAATTTTACATTAAAGGGGTTTCTATGTTCGATAGCGTACTCGATACGCAATAGAGAGTTTCTTTGAAATCTTATGTTGCACATTAGTAATAAAATAAAATTATTTTAAATGGTAGTTAACACGTAGCCGTTTTATTGGCTGGAAGAATATAAATAACTAAAATATGATTATATATGTTTGTTATGTGTTTTTTCATTTATCCAATAAAGGATAAAGGCTTAAAATACGAAAATAACTCAATTTTAGGCATTTATACTCTAATTTTCACTAAAGGTCCACTTATCGCCTTTTGATGGTGAACCATATTTAAATATAGTTTTGGTCACTCTTATACATTTTTTTGGACCAAATAAAATTCTTCTTTAGAATCGGGACATCAAAATTTACTTTGTGTAAATTTTTTGTTTTTTCTGATAAAGTTTATTTTTTTAATGAATAGTGAAAAATGTTGTATTTCAATTCAAAACCTTTTTTAATCTAATTTATTTATATGATTAGATTATATTTTGAATTTGTTTTAAAGTTAAATTTTAATATATTTTTACCATTTAATACAATAGTGGTCATTGGAAATAATTTCACATTGAAATTGGACTTAAACTAGTGTTAATCTTTTGATATACATTGTTTCATAAAAACATGCTATTTGTTCTAACAGCGGGAATTAATTATTAAATTAATTAATGTAACTTATATGTTTTGAATTTTGTAAAATTGAAATCATTTTTGAATTCGGAATATCAAATATATCTTATGGTGATGTTTTGGTATTTTTCTGAAAAACTTTAATTTTTGATAAATAGTGAAACCACTAAGTGGTACTTAAAAAAACTATTTTTTCGTTTAAATGAAATTTTACCAGCTCTGTGTTTTGAATTTCAAAAATCTGACATTCATTTTTTTCATTATAAATTAAAATGTGGTTCAATAGGAATAAAATAATTTTCTGGTGAATAGTAACTTTTATGTTTTTAATCGCGATTAGAGGTAATTAGTGTAATTGAAGGTAAAAAAAATGTTTTAATAATATAAAATGACCTCGACACATGTCTTACCCTTATTGGGTGAGTCATGTCCAACCAATAAAATCCATGGGTCAACTTGGGGACCCCATGTAGCCACATTGGTATGAAAATTACATTAATAACTTTTTATTTAATGTTAAAATAAAAATGTCACAAACATGTGTTGTTTTACTAAAACAATTTTTAAATGGGGTTATATAAGTCAAAATTTTGACTATAAATATTCATCATAAATCTAATAATATTTCCTACATCATGATATTTTTTTATAATTTTTAGACATTAAATAAATTAAATTATTTAGGACACCATGATAATGGAGCGAATACCTCATTATTTAACGATTTAAATAAAATGAAAAGATAATGTAAAATCTAAGACCTACACTTGTCAAAAACCCATTGGATGGGTGGATTTATATCTCTTATCACCTTATCCTCGAAATTTATAATTTTGGGACCTTTAAAATCCGAAAATCATTTTATAATAAAGTAACCTTTTATAAATTTCAAAGAGTGCCCATCCTCTCCTCTTATAAAAGGCCACCACCTCTACCACCTTACCCACACCTCTAAATCATTTGGATCAGCCAACCCCTACCCATTTTATCTCTCCACATCCCTCTCTTACTCCTAGAAGCCTCACATTGGGTAGAAGACTTTCCAAGGAAGCCTTTGAGCACAAATCAAAAAGAGTTACCTATTTTAAAGGAGATTAAAGAGGAATCGAGTCACGACGGACACGAGGTAAGGGACTTCGTCTCAATCTCCATTCATTGGGGAATATTTTTTTTATACACAAAATTCTTTTATATGGTGTCTAAACTCCTTTGACTTTTACACTTATTTAAAAGGAATAATTTTTTATATGAAGCGTTTTACTAAACAAAAAAATGAATGTTTTTTGTCGTACGTAAGCGGTGACAACGACTTCTCCGCCGTCGTGACCATTATTTGAGTTTCAGATTCCTCTACAAACCATAACCTAAATTTTTTTTAAAATGAAAAATAAATACCATGTATTAATTTTCTTATATTTTTGTGTTGAAAATGGTTTTCATAATGTTTTTATTATATCAATGTGTTGTATTGATATCTTTTGATTGAAATATGGAAATTTTAGGTTTCCTTTATGCATGTTTTACGTGATACGATTATGTTATGGTTCATGGTAATTGTTATGAAGATGGGTGGTTCCGTGATAAAATAAGGGCGGGCGAGCCCGATATAGCTCTCCAATGCATTGGGTAATGTGAAGGTGTTAAATGTTAAGGTTTTTCCGATGAGATTTAGGCGATATAATTTGATGGGTATTCCAAACGTAACCATGAGGGTTACTCCCTACGTAAGAATGTTATGAATGCCTCAAGTTACCTTTATGTCTTGTGATTTCTATGATTTATTCATGATTTGATGAGGTATGCTAAAATGCATATGTTTTATGAGTAAAGTATGATTTCAAACATGGACTAATGTTTTCATTTCGTTCTTTTATATCCCTTACTGATCTTTTTATGCTCATCCCAAGTTTTTGAAATGTATTTCACAGGAAATAATGTAAAATAGGTTCATGGATTGGATCATGGAAAAGTCATGCTATCTAAAACATAAAACTGGACATGTTTCTTTTTAAGAGTTTTTGTTTTATGGAATCTTAGTAGAAGTGTCTACATTATAATATTTTGAGATGTAATAGTTATGTCCTAATTCTCTAAAACTCTAAACCTGAAAATATCCTCAATGTGAATTATTCATTTAATTCAATATTAAGTAAGGTTTAAGGCCGGACCCTTATAACAATAATCGGGGAGGCCTTTGCCTATGTTCCTGTACACACCCATACAACCCACTCAATGTAGAAGTTCAGAGTAAAAGAAAACGAAAGGAAAAGCAACTATAACCCAACCACAATCATGGATCAACCTCTAAATAGGAAAAAGTAAAGTGCTAATAAGTACATATAGATACTGAAATGAAAAAGGGAAAAACAAGCACCCAAACCGAAAGGTTCCACAACCCGGTAACATGTAAATAAAGGTAAACTGCTGGTGTATTACATCTGAAAGTCCTACTACATCTACTGAACGCACCCCAAGCTCATGTGTACTCAAGGCGACTCCATAGTCTCAATCGACCTGTCCATCGTTTTCAAGGGCACACCAAGTGTGGGAAAAGCCCAAGAAGGGGTGAGTATAAAGATACTCAGTAGGATGCCACGAAATCTCAAGGGAGAAACAAAAGAAGTTACCAAAATGGTGAGCAGTAGACAGAACAAGGAACAATGAAAGAGTATAGTAAATAATATGCATCTCAACCCAACAGAAGAAAGGGAGTAGACTCATCCAACCAAGAGGAACTAGTCATGGAATGTAGGTGTCATTCCCCACGTGTCTTCACCCCTTCTAGAAGGAGAGTAACTAAACGCCAGGAGTGGGAACATAAGTAGGATATATATATATATGCTCAACAAGAAACCCAAATGAGTGTGTAAGGGGATGTCTATATCCAAGCTCATCCCATGAGAAGTCACCAATTTTTCTACGGATATCCATCACTGACGCCCAACAGTCCTGCACGTCAAAGCTGCCTCATTGCTATGTTATACCACCAAATGTCCCGCTCTGGTAATCACGGAGAAAACCACTGACTATCCTCATCGGAAGGGCTGAGTATGAAAGGAGACATTGGGTAAACCACTACCCATCCCAACTGGAGGGTAACCCCCAAAAGGTCATTGGGTGACCCACTGCACAGCCCTAATAGAGGGTAAACCCTAAAAAGGTCATTGGGTGACAAACTGCCCTGCCCTACTAGAAGGTAAAACCCTAAATACTCTGGGTAACCCACTACCCAACCTCACTGGGGGGTAAACCCTGATATGCCAGTGGATAACCCACTGCCCAGCCCCGCTGAAGGGAAAACCCTAAACTGGTCCGACAACTTCGCGTTGCCCGCGCCATCACTGAGTGTCACTAACATCGCAACCGTGCGTTGGGTTGGAGTGCATCAGAGAAACCTCTGACCAACTCCCTTTAATATTTCCACATTTAATGAGATCTCGAAAGGGGCTCTGCACACCCAAACAGATTACACCATTGTAATCCTCGGGAAAAACACATGAGAGAGACTACTTACTTGAAAAAAACAGACTCCCAACGAAAAAGTTACTCAACACCACTTTACACCCATACATTGTCTCATGGGGCCCACACCTCGGTATCGAAAGGGGATGGGTGGACTACACCATCGCGATGATCTCAGAAGAACACGCCAAAAAGATTACTCATTTTCCCCGAACGGACGTTAGATGAAAAAGTCGCAAAACACTGCTCACAGCTTAAAGACGGCCATCGTGGCCCACACCTAAACTCCGGCTTCAATGCCTGAAACCACCCTAGTACACTTTGTCTCGATGATAGGGTCACAACACTACTGAAAGTGCCTTAAACAGACTCCGGATGTGTTGGCGCCATCTGGAGGAAGAATCCCTGCGTAGTAATTAATGAGTGTGACGCGCCACCGAGCCCCCGTATCGGGAGCTAAATTTCTCGAGACCATCTCAAAAGAATTGCCTCGAGCCGATGATTTCACATCCATAGACGACACACAAAATAGACACCCATAGTAAATGATACGGGTGTTAGAAGAT
This sequence comes from Viscum album, assembly GCA_963277665.1. NCBI lineage: Eukaryota > Viridiplantae > Streptophyta > Magnoliopsida > Santalales > Viscaceae > Viscum > Viscum album. The sequence continues at coordinate 457,724,000 of OY728142.1, forward strand.
AGGGGCTAACTCCCCTTATGGCTGGACCATCCGGTTGTGGCCGGTCGACTCGGCCTAGGTCAGTCCGCATCGGTAGGCCTGGTCCGTGGTGCCGGCCCGCGGCGATGCCACACACCATGGCCGCAGACCCGTGGTCCACTATGTCGACCGACCCTTGTGGCCAGTCCCTGGTTTCCACGGAGACCCGCTGAAGGCAGGTTTTGGGTCCCTCACGGGGTCGCGCGCCGCGACCCCCGGTCTACGCCGCCGTCGACCTCCACCCTGGGACCACCGCCTAGAGCCCACCGCACCAGTGAAGACACCACCTCCTGAAGCCTGACGTAGTGATGAGGAGTCTACCATTGCGCTGAGGAGCCTGTCGTCTTGCAGCCATCCCGAAAACCACCGCTACCGCTGGAAGCCCACCGGACCACCGCGTCGACCACCGGACCGCCCCCGGAACCGCCGAAAAAAGGAGAAAACGGCTAGAAAACATACCAGGGTAACCCCAGACACCCAGGGACTCGAAAATTCAATCCCAAAGGATCATTAGATATATAGAATTGAGCCCTACACAACTATGGGATTCACTCAATGATCAGACAACATTTCGGTGCAATTAATTGCATTTGAAGGGGTTGCGTGATTTAAAATTGAAAATGCACGAGCATACCTCGCTGGGCATAGCCCCACGCTTCACCAACAATCCACTGAAGCCACCACCCGCCTTAGAGAGGGAGAGGGAAGCTTCAAGGAGGTTCTTCCTTGTTGGGAAGAACTTGCGCCAAGGGGAAGTACAAGGGGTAGAAGAGGGTGGGGGTGGTGTGTTTAAATAGAAAACACTTAAACCCCCCGCCCGTAGGCCCCATACCCAAATATTCAGCGTGGTCGAGGTTAGGCCACCCCTATGGTAAAATCCACATTTTGAGCGCAACAGAAGTCTCTGAATTTTAATCAGAGCCTCCGTTCAGAAATTATAATGTCCACACCCGAGGCCGCTAAATTACGAAAACGCCCCTCGTGGCGTTTTCCACAGAAGGGTCACACCCATGAAATTCACACCCCTACTAGGGTAAACAACACCTTCCAGACTCAAAGGTGCACTGGGTATTCCCATCCGAGAAATCGTTTAAGAGTTACTATATTTATTTGGCGTGTTTAGTTTGAACACACTTAAAATTTAATTCTGGAAACAACCGGGGCTCAGAATCACACGTCGTCTGAACGCCCTACTCTGGAATAACATCTAGAAAATTTCAATGTCCTAAAGGCTCAAAACTCAGGTTCTTACACTTTGTCCTAGTCTAATATGGGTAACCAGTGTGTCTGAATGTAGAAAGGGAAAACCATTTTTTTATGATCAAGTATGTTGAAATTATTGGTAGTTAACATTAACACAATAAATGGTTCGCTATAGTAATAATGGATCACCACTTTTATAACATAATCTTATGAATCATGATTTATTTGTTTTGATTTATCACCCTAATGATTAAAGTATTTATAACATCCAATATTTAATCCATGACTATTTATTAAGATAATTTTTTAATAGGGTATGATATTATACTATAAAAATTAGGTTCTCATACCCTTATTCTCATGTTATACATTCATATATTTCTTATTCAACCCTATTGTAAATCTAAGCTCACCACTTTATTATGATTCCTATATAGAGGTTATGAAAAATGGTTTTATGTAGTATTAATAAAGAGGATATCGTTAAGTGAGATGTATAATTAGTTACACAATGTTATATTATTATGGTACAATGTTTCAAAAAAACTATACTATTATATGCCTCGATAATTTATTTTTTATAATGAGATGAATATTCATATAAAATGATTTAATGTGTATGTATGTTAATCTATGGTTATTACATTTTGTATCAATGAAAATTTTTATTTATCCTTTTCAAACTAGAATGAGAAAACTTTAGTGAGATCCATAGGGATATTTCAAAGGATATTTCAATTGTTTTATCAATGGACATGCTTATGAGGTTATAGATAAAAGGATTAGGTGACATGATTAGAAATCATATAAGTAATTTTGTTATGATTATGTGGTTTTATTCTATGAATATTTAGGTTCATGCTATGATTTTTAATTATATTCAATGGATGGTACCCATAGGAACAATGAAAATGATAAATGAGACAGACAATGTGATGATATTTTTCTAGAGTAACCAAATGATATAAATCCATTAATGAGAATTTTTGTTGATATCCTCCAACAAATTACTCATGATATGAATCATGTAGAAATTCTAAATGATATATTTAGTCAGAAACATTCTATTGAGACCTTCATGGGGAAACTCCCACCATCTTCTAGCAGTTACACATATCCACTTGTTGCTGAGAAATAGTTTAGTATGACTGAGAGGATAATTTTTATTTTTCATTGATTGTAGAATGAAAAATTCATTGTGAATTTATATAATTTAGAAGTTGTAGAATAAGAGTGGTTTACTATTATTGAGATCACAAGGGAAATATTATAAATTGAATCTACGGAATGTGAAGAGTTTAATTAGATGTTTTTTAGTTTTTTGATCCCTCATATTCTACAAAAAATTATGTAGAATGAATTAATTTATTTAAATTTAAATTTAAATGAATCTATTGTTACCTATGATGTTAATTATACAGTATTTTAAGGGTATAACTCTATCCTAATCATCATGGATGAACGAAATATATATATATATATATACTCATTGAGGGCATGAAACCATGTCTTCGAAACACCATGAATATAATGGAATTTATTATTTAGGAAGATGTATTTAATAGAAAACATTTGGATTAAATAGAAATATTATATCCCCTCCATTATTATGGTTTTGATAATAAATAAAGGTTGAGTCTCGTGGAACCTAAATTGGAGTAATGAAATTTGATATATTTGAATACCAGGAATGTGGGAGGATGTATCAAGATAATGTATTGAATGGAACTAGGAGGAGATTTAAATGTTCAATGTCATTTTATAACATATGTGAATGTTGAAATACAAATAAGGGGAATTTTAATGTAATAAAGGAGATGATAATTAAAACTAACGCACCACCCTCACTCTAGTGTTTCAAATATAAGGAGTTATGTTATTGCGCAAATTAATGACCTAATTCAAAGGATAAGATGGATTATAATCCACTAAAACCATAGTAAAAATATGAAAAATGGAAATAAAATTCAATAAAAATGGAATAAGTGAGTCATGAAAATTGGGTCACAATTACCCTTCACTAGTTGTAATATTAATGTTATATATTTTGTAAGGGTTATAAGGCTAACCATTTAAGAAATTTATTAAGTTAAACATTGGATGTGGTTTATGAAATTAATGTTTGATACTGAAATATGATTATATATGTATATTTTATAACTTGTGATAATTATTTTATTTTGATGAAGAAATTTTTAACGACATATTATTCTATTAATGGGTATCGTGATCATTTAATGTGTCTGGAATAAAAAATCATCTTTTTTCATTGAATTGGAGATGAAGATTAAATTAATCAAGGCAAAAAAATGGGTCAAGTTTACCTAAAATAATTTAAGTGTAGCTTCAAATTGAAATTATCCATCTTTATGAAAAGGGACTTGAAATAAACAATTTCCGTAAAATCATAATTTGTTTGGATAAAAAGGACCCTTTTGAAGCCTCATTGGATTGTGGCATTGTGATTATAAAATTTTACCTAAATATGTTCAATATGTATCTCCATCATAAATTTATAATTGTATTTCTCTTCCACATCCTTGTTTTAACAATCCACTTATTATCTCTAATGAAGAAACCTAAATACGATATATCTTTCAATAACCATTATGTTTGCAACATCCCATTTATTAAAGGATATGTATATATTCATTTTAAAGAACATGCCTTCTATGAATGGAACATTAAAGTGTTAATTATTTTCTAACCTAGAAGAATTTTGTTGGTGAAATTCAATTAATATGGGGTAGAATGTAATAGGCCATAAATTTTTATGTTTTTTTATTTAATTTAATCTTTTTATATTTTTCTATTCATGAAGAACTAAAAATACAATTTTATATATAATAGAAATAATTTGGGAAAACATTATATCCTGCACCATGGTTATCTATTACTATATGAAACACTTACATTAACATTTTGTACATGTAACGCTATGTTTGGCATTTGTTAAAAAAAAATGATTTCTTTCAACCGTGTGTCTAACACTTAAGGCCGAGTTTAACTGATCTACAATATACTATAATAATAATTATTAAAATATTATTATTGCCTCAACCTAGCCATTGGAATGAACGTTACGACGATGATTATATAAATTGTGAAAAATATGAATTAAACATGTATACAATAATTTTTCATTTCATATCTATTAGTAAATGTCAATGAATAAAATATTTTAAAATAAAAAGGTCACCTTTCTAATAGAACTATTTTTCAATATACAAACAAAACATTCTCTCAAAAATTTAAAAACACACATTTCATTAAATTTTTCAATAAAATTAAAATATTATATATTCAATCAACATTTATGATACTAATATAATATATTTGATATGTATAAGATTAAAATAAATACAATTTTATTAATAAAACGATGTATTTTTTAAGGTAATTTAACTAATTTTTTGTGGAGAACACATTTTAAATATCTTTTTTGATATTATAATTTAAATTTGAAAAATACACTGCATTTTTTAAATAGGATTCTCAAAATTTACCATGTTTTAATTTTCAATAGTTTTCAAAGAAAAATCATTTTTAATGAATGGTGAGAAATAATAAATTTTAATTAAAAAAATATTTTTTGTATAATTTTTTATTTAGTTATATTATAAAATAATTCTATTTAAATGTATAATTTTATAAAATATAAGTATACTAATCTAATTTAGATTATTAGAAGTAATATAAAATTGAAGTTGTATAAAAAATATTTCAAACATTTAGACATTCTCCCTTTTAATACCTATCGTCTTTTATCATCATTAGGATTAAAATTACATTAATATTTCCCAATTTATAGAATTATAAATTGGGAAAATGGATTTTATATTTATAATGGGAATAATTTTTACTTTCAAATAAGGTCATCTTTATTTTCATAACAACGTTTTTAATGAATGTAATTAAAATTTATTACATTGATTAAGGTGAAAAGTAGTTTTCTTGGTGGTCAAAATTTAATAATAAAGTTATAAATTATATAGAATTTAGTAAAAATTTCAACGGGTTTCCATATTTATACAATTAACCTATATGATAAAAAGGTAAAATTATTGAAGACACATGATATCAGGGAGACCTCTATAAAGTGGTTACCTTTTTTTTATCAATAATTACACACCCCATCCACTATAAATGGAAAACCCCCCAAACCTCATCAAACATATAAGGAATCATTGGAAAAGGGATCCCTAAACCAGATATCCCCCAATCAACATAAAATATTCACATTCGGTAGAAATTGGACCAAGGAATACCTTTGGGGAAAACAAATACGTGTTACAAAAAGTAGAGATAACGTTCTTCCTCAATCTCTTATTTTTTCAATAATTCTCTTCAAACCTGACTCTTATTATTACATTATTATATAATAAACACAGTATCCTTAATATTTTATGATGTTTTATTATAAGGGTTAAACATTCACTCACACACACTTCTATCTAATGGGTACTAAATTTATTATTCGTGAGTACGGAAAACTACCTCCTCATGACATGATGTTGTTTATTTTTTCTTTAACACCTATAAATGATGGGAATTATGATAGAAACCATGTTTTTAAATGAAATATATGATATTTATTATTTCTTTATTCTTATTGAATTATTATATAATTCATACATGCATGCTATCAATTGGTTTTGTAAATATGCTAGCATTGTTTGTGGACAAGTGGACTACATTCACCAAAAAGTTATGTGATTCGTTCACACATTACATGGAATTTAGAAAGGATGGTTTTAGTGAAATTATATGATATTTATGACATGATGATTATACAGTGATTATATTACACAAACTTATATATATAATTTTGTGTGTGTCATTAACTTTTTATCCTTCAATATAAAAATAAAATCAAAATACTATTCATGGGTATGTACAACATACCATCACCATGAATGATGTATTACATTTCATATTTATATATGTTAATGATTATTATAAATTAATATATAAATAATATATATGATTTTTATATGATTTTTTTCAATCTTGAAATAATTAAATCTTGATCTATGTAAAATTTTCAAGAATTAAAAAACATGATCAAAATTCAAAGCATATATTAGCCTAAATGTAAGATTAACATGGAGTTGTTAGTAAATGAGTAATAAAATGGCATAAAAAATTATATACAGTATAATATGTAATAATATGTTTATATGGTTGATTTATAATAAAATAATATTTATTATATAATATTTTTGAAAATATAGTATAAAATTTAGGACTGATGGTATGGGTATTCTCGTCTCACTATTATTAATGTGAAGATTTTGAATTAAAAACTTATAATTTATTTTTTTCATTGTAAATAATGACAATGAATGTATTATATAATAAATATAAGTAAATTTATAGGTATTTACATATAAATTATATTGTAATTCGTTCATGGGGTTTATGTTTTTAATGTTACCAAACGAGGAATTTAATTTGGTCTCTATTTTTATTCTTTCAGATACATGCCATGTAATAAACCTATATTTTTTTAATGTAATGTATATACATATATTTCACATTTTATATCATGAATAAAATTATGTTAATTATTATTTATGCATCATGTAATTTTACTCTTTCAGGGGGATTATGATTCAGTCTCCCCAATGTTGTCATAGTTTATTGCTAGAGTCATATTATTTTTCAAGATTGTGTTCTATTATTCTTTCATTTGAGGAAATCATATGATCCATATCTAAATAACTCTAATTAATTTTCTTATACTATTGTTATTCATGATATATTCAATTTTTAATACAATTTATTAACGTTATTTAACTTACTATAATTATGAAATTGGTTTTTAATAAATTGGGCATTATTATCATCGGTTGGAAATCTATTTTATTCAAAAACCAATTTTTCTAAAAATATTTTAATTTTTTTAATTAGCTTATTTTATAATTTCTAATGAAAATGATTTTAATGAAATTATTATGTTTTTAATGTATATAAAAATGTTTTCAAAGTTTCATTTAATTTTTTTTTCAAATTTATTTTCATGTAAAATAGATTTAAATATGTTTCGTGATTTATTTATGAGTTTTAATGATGTTTTCAAAGAAAAATGTTTTCAAAATATTTTCCTGATTAATTAAAAAAACTTCCAAAACTATTTCAAAAAATGTTTTCAAAATTATTTATGTTTTAAAATAAATTCGATCATGAAAATATATTTTCTTCATGAAATGTTTTTAGTTAAACTTTGAATACTTTTATAAAGGAAATGAATATTTGAAATTGTTTTTTAAAAAATATTTGTATAGAAAGACTAATTTTCTTATGAAATGTTCTATGTGATCCTTAAAAATCCTCCAATATCTAATATTACATTCATTAATATTTTTTATTCATTGTTGGAGTAATTATTCAAGAATACCTTTCTTATTCTATCAAGAATGGATTATGTTTTGATGAAATGATTTTTATGATTCAAGAATACCATTCAACAGCAGCATTCTTCAAGGGGGAATTCCACCTTTCCAAAGGAAACAAAGCCTCCCCTCAATATCCCATATGATTTTTACTAACGACACCATAATATTCAACAATGGCGGGCAGATCTCTGTTCAGATGATCAATGATATCCTGAGGGACACCTGCTTTTGGAGTGGACAGGTTCTATGTGTCGACAAGAGTGAATTATTTATCCATCACAGAAGCTCGCCTCAGTGGGTCTCTTCACTGTGCAGCTAGCTTAACATGCAGCGGGGGTCCTTCCTGATGGATTATATGGGTACGGGTATCTTCTCGGGTAGACTCCAGATTCAAGATTTCGACTGCATTTTAAGTAGAATCACAGGTAGAGTTATCAACTGGAAGAATCACCTCCTCTCTTTCGGTGGGCGTATAGCTCTGGTTAACTATGTATTATCCGCCATACCTATACATGCATTGGCATCGTTTAAATTCTTGAAAGGAGTCATCAAATCATTCGACTCGATCTTATGTAGTTTTGTATGGGATGCGAAGTCTGAGGGGAAGAGGCACTGGACCTCGTGGGAGAGGATGGCAAGACCCATCCATGAATAAGGGATCAACTTCAGAAACATGAAGAGAACTCTCCAAGGCCCACATGCTATTTTGGCATGCGAAATTCTTGATGATCATACTCTATGGGGCCAAAGGATGTCCCAGTCTAGTGGGAGTAATTCGGAGGTTTGCAGCAGCTATGTTTCTCATATTTGGTCAAAAATCCATCCCCTGCTCCAGAACCTGAAACAGAGCTCGCGATGGATAGTGGGAACATGGGATATTCTCTTCTGGCACAAGAACTGGGCAGGATCTGTTCTTGCCCTCCCAGGTTGCCCGGCTCCTCTGCTTACATATTAGGAAGCCTGGTGTCACACTTGTTTCGCCTAGGCGGTTAAGAGCGAAGACCAGTAGGCCATGTTTGATTCCATTGAGCTTAATGATGATCGTGATAGATGTGTGTTTACTCCCTCCTCAATGGGCATATTAAATATCAATGATTTTCGGAGGTTGCTACCCTCGCAGGGATTTCCAGATCGCTGGAATGATGTGGCCTACTGCGGCAAGATTCATTAGAAGCTTAACTTCCTCACCTGGCATATCATGAACCTCGCCATTTCTACAGGAGAGAATATCAAAAAACTGGGGATCATCATTTCCTCTGTATTACATTACTATAGAGCGTGGAGGGATAAGAGATCTATGCACTTGTTTTATGTGGGTGAATGGGCTCAAGCAGTGTGGTCGTTTCTAGGATGCTACTCAGCTTCTTCCTCTCAAGATTAGGAAGAGCCTTCTATCTTGGAGAGATGGTTCAACGGTTCATTGGGGAAAGAGAAGGATCGACTGGCTCGTGCTGCAACCCACAATGCGGGGTGTCGGTGTATCTAGAAATCCAGAAATCAGGCTCGGATGGAAGTTGAAGTGCCCACGGTGAGGTCCATTACTACGCGTATTCGCTTTCGGCTTATTGACCTGATTTCAATCAACAAGGAATGGTAGAGGCTTCTCCATTCCCATGCATGCAGGGGTTAGTGTCACGTTCTCCTCCCTCATCCACTGGACTTTATGGTAATTGGATCAGATGGATTCCTCCTACCACTGTCTATAAACTCAATATTGATGGGGCTTGTTCTGAAGTGGTGATGTCGGGAAGGGGTGTTGTGAGAGGAATAGGGGGAGGTGTGGTGTTGGCCTTCTCTTCTTCCTTCGGAATCGGTACTGCAATCTAGGCAGAGGCCCAGGCTCTTCTCACTGGGCTTTCCCTGTGCATTCAAGATAATGTGGTAATTTCTTACGTGAAGGTTGACTCCATGATTCTCCATGATTCCTTGAAAGGAAATTTTTTTATAGCTTGGTCTATTGCATACAGCATCCGGAAATACCTTGGTATTATTCGACCCAACATTAATGTGTACCACACCTACCACGAGGGGAACATGGTTACGGATTATTTGACATCTGTGGCCGATCATAGGTCTACAAATAATTTTCTTTTTCATTTTAACTTCCTAAAGCCCGAATGTGTTAATTTGATCATAGGGGATGCCATTGATTTCCATTACTACAGACCCCCTAGTCTGTCTTTTTGTATTGATTCTCTCTTTAATAAAAATTTTATTTTGATGGATGGATGGATTAGATTATTATGAAAACAATCACTTTTTATGGGTCATTATATTCTGATAGTTTAATTGTCTTGTTGAACAAATATTTATTATTTTATTATGTGATGGGTGAGACCTATATATCACTCTAATGTATTAGTTATAGATTTATATCTCAGGATATATCGATGGGAACAAAGTTTATCGGCGTGATCAACATTGGGAAATAAGTGTGTACTCTTCCAAAATGGGAAACAGGCGTGTCCTGATCCAAACAGGGAAATAAGTGTGTCATAATCCACTATGGAAAACATGTGTGTCTTGATCCCCTATAGAAAAATGTGACTATAGATCAAAGAAATGGAAACATGTGCTTCAGGATCCCCAATGTTGATGGTATTTATACTTAACCTTGACACATGAAGTGGTTTTCAATAATTATAATGATTCCACACTTATATGACATTAGCATATGGTTCATGATTTATTAATGATGATTTATCACACATATGATTAATGTCTTATGAATTTACAATAATAAATCCATGTTTCTTGACAATGATCTCTGATATATTAGGAATGATCATCTGATGTTAATATCATGTTGTCATTCACATTTGATTATGGTATTCTTATATATCTCCCTTGTTTACCCATATAGAGAATCTGAGCTCACCCATTTCTTGTTTTTCATTTCTCAATTTTATGAAGAAAGGATTTATGTGGGGCTACTAAAGGGGGAGTATATTTATGAGATATGTTAAAGATCTTTAAGCATGTTATAAGATTATAGTTCCCTATTTCGTAATATAATAAACTATTACAGTCTTTAGGCATGTATTTTTTTATTGTGTGGAATATACATCTACAATGATGTAATATCCATGTATGTTATTCTAAGGTTGTCACAATTGAAAAGAATAGATTATGTAACATATTACCAATTCATGTGATATTGTTGTCATTGTGAAGAAATCTATTATTTTATATGGCCCCAATGATGTGTTTTTAGACATTGTAATTGTAATATATGGTTGTTCTCAAAATTCCACTGAGATTGAGGACTATAGATTCATATTAAATGATATTAAAGAATCTAAATTGAATCTTATTTTCATTTATTAGAAATAATAAATATAATTATAATCTAGTAGATAAATTATAATTCATTATATATTGATTGTACAAATTCAATCACCAGTTAATCGAGTATAGAATATATGTTAGTTCAATATTTAAAACATATTTATTTAAGAGATACTAATTATAATATACATGTATATATTTAAATAATAATATAAATTTATTAATTTAATTAATAAAAAAAATTATACATTTTTTGATAAAGATAATGGCGCATTGACGGGATGAGTTAGGTGACCGATGAATCTGATAAATTTTATTTCATATCATTTTAAATAAAATAATTTAATTATTTAAATAATCAATATCTTTGAGTTATAAATTTACATTAAATATAATTATATTAAAAATATTATTATTAATTGAAATATGGTTTATTCAGATAAAATATATATTTTTTCGGATCTGTGCAATTATTTCATTTTTAACCCTATAAATATTATATTGTTTATATAACTTTTTATGGTGTGGAGGATTATTGAAAAAAATAATATATTTTAATTGAATTCTATCGAGACTAAGAAAAATTTTCATTAATTATATCAAGAATTTAAATAAAAAATACACCTACTTGATCCAATAAATGATATAATAATGTAATTATTAACTCTGGTTAACATGAATACTTGTTACGATCAAACATGAATGAGACAAGGTGCATGGTTCATCAACAGTGGCATGTAAAATAATAATTAAGATGTTTCAGAATTCATGGATTAATGGTTTATTTTACTCGAGGGATATTAAATTTAAAATTACATTTCAATAATTGGATATTTATAGTTGTTTCCAAATTTAAAATCATTGAAAAAATTATCAATTTGAGGTAAATTTTCACATAAATTGCTTATAAACTGAATGTGAAAATATCATATAACAACATATTTTTGGGGTTTCCTTAATAATTTTTATTAAAGTTATTCTTTAAATTAAGTGAAAAAATTGGATTTTATTTAATCACATTCTATGATCCATAATACCATTAACTCATATTAGAGTGGCCACATTGGTTGATAAATTGTTATATTCTATATTCAAACTTTTTCATCAGAGAAATTTCAATAATTAAATTAATTTTTAATGTTATTTTAGTTTATCAATTTATATTACCAAAAAATGGCTGAAAATGATTATGAATTCTTTAAGATCCATTCCAAACCTATCAAAAAATTTGGATACAATATAGGGTTACAAAGCATTAAACTCGAATTACATTTCCTATACACTTGGTAAACCCCATCGTAAGAGGGGGTGAGAATCACATCACACAGTTTGGGGGTTTGATAAATTGTTTCACTTCACACTTTGTATTTACTTTAAATTTTCACTTTGTTGGATAGGTAACACTTGACATGTATCTTTTCAATCCATTGTGTAATACCATTAGATTTTGACCACATGGGAATCCCTAATGAATTTTTCCAAAATAATGAACATGTAATTATATAATAACATGTATTGACGTATATATAACTAAAATGGTATCAAAAATATACATGGGATATACCAAGATATATTCTCTATGTAACAACTGATAACTAATGACATATACAATACCAATAAAATTGTTTATATATGGGGTGGATAGTAATTAATTACATGATGTAGGAAAATCTGTACACAATGGTTAACTCGGGAAAAGTTTGAATGGTTCCTGATAGGATAAGAATATCATTGGAGTAAAATATATGATGAAACTTATTTATTTAATGAAAAACATAAATACATGGAATGTAATTGTTTGTACAAGATGTTTTATAAGGTTTTTTCAAAATAGGTAGACACACAATAATTTTTATTGATTTTTGTGTAAATAAATTCATTAATAATTTTGGAGAGTAATTAAATAAGAAAATTATGTTTTTGATTTTCTAAAACACTAGGTACTTCATATTAATTACAAATGGTACAAGTTGTGTGTATTCAAGACATATAGTGTGGTAATAAATTTTGTGTAGACTATATGGATTATTCGAAGAAACAACACTTTGGGTGAATCGCAAAACATCATGTTGTCCGGACAAACATGTAATTCCATAATATGTAAAAGGAACCATATAAATCATAATTCACACAGCATTTTAGAGGAATATATACATTTTCCAAGCATTGAACTCAAGATATAATATTTCATCAATCCATAAAATGAAATTTTGTGTCCCTTATTATGCCTGACATTAAATTAATAAAATTTCACATAAAATTGATTTATATAAATTTACATTGGAATGTAATCTCTTGAACTAATTTAAAAGATAATATAAAAATTATTTAATTAATCATTATATTGAATAATTTATTTATTAAAGTAATATATATTAATTTAGGGTGAATTAAAATGAATTCTAAAAAGTATTCATCGATTGGTTTGAATGATCCTGTGCATGAAAAACCATTTTGTATATTAGATTTATTATTAATATAATTTTTTATTTATTGTGTGTATTAAAATATGTTATTATTAAAATAAAAAGTACTATCCTGGAAACATCTTTATAAAATTTATATCCTATACCCATTCATGTCCATGGATTATGTTTGGATTCGTTCTCCCATAGTTTTCTTCACCTATGTGTGAGTTAATAATTATAATTTATATTTATAAAATTACAAGGAAATAGTTTAATAATAAGATGCAGGGAAACCATCCAAGGTTTTACACATATTTATAATGGAGTTTGGAAACTGAAAATGGGTATTGAGACATGGAGTTTTTCCAAAAAAATTTAGATTAGTTAATCATCATCAACATAAAAAACTGGCAGTTATGATATCATGATCATATCACATTTTTTTTAATTTATCAAATTAAGGTTATTTATTTATGTGATTCTGGTATATTTATTCATTAATCACAATAAAAGAATGTAAATATATATCATATGTCCATGTTGAAAAAAAAATTATTTTTTTAATAGATTATTCAATCACACATTATTAAATATTAATATAAATTTTACTAATATTTAAAACATATGATGAATGTCTAAATAATTAACATTTGTAGATAATTTAATCAAAATAAATTAAAGAAATAGTATTCCACATAACAAATTTCACATTGTCAGTTAAGATACATTGATAATTAATTTTTCAATCATGCTAAATTTGTGGAAGGTTTGAAATTATTGGAAAGTCGTAAAAATGATAATATATTGAATTAACCAAATTAATAACAAGGGGACAACCAATATATATATATAATAAAATTTAGAGGAATGATTTATGGAAAATATATTTGGGACTTTAAAATTTGGGATTATACTCAATGAATAAAGGAACTACTGTTTAATATAGTTGGAAACACATCTTCACTACTTAAAATCATGTAAATTTTAAAGAAAAATCGTGTATATTAGAATAAGAATTTAGAACATTTAAAATTTAATATTCATAAAACATGACAATAAAAATGAAAATGTGAGGTGTATTGGCAGTTTATAAAATTATTCAAGATAATGAAAATAAATTTATTATGTAAATAATGAAAATGAGTAAAAAGTTATTAAATATTTAATATTTGTTGTAAATAATGTATTGAAATTTGAAAAAAAAATTCTATATGATCTATTTTTGATAATTACAATCTTTTACCAATTGATAAATTCCTTGATCTCTATATGTGATGGAACATTAAACTATTCCATTTGATGAATCTGTTATGTACATGTGAGATTGGTTGGTACTATGTGATATTTGGGGGATAATGAGGATTATAATTATCTATTCAATATGGAAATGGATGATTCATTAGATGTAAAATGCATCATGTTATCATCCATAACTAGTTACCTTTAGAATAATCCTAAATACATTGATTTATGCAACTTGATTTTTTTTCTATGTCGTATATATGAGGAGAAACAATGAAAAGAGATATACATGTTATCCAATTCACTCATTACATTAATTATTAGAGAAGGTGACCTAGTTGGTCTTTATGTAGCTGGGCTGATTGGATACATTTTGAATTAGTGAATTCTATTCTTATTGTTACCTAAGTAATTTCTCATAAAGAACATTATTTTATAAATTCCTTAGATCTTAATTATTTTTAATTATAAATTTTAATATGAAAAACATAGAATATATCCTAGAAAATTTATAAAATATATATCCACATGAACATTAGGACATGAATCATGTAATACGGTTAGTACATATGTTTATCCTAATGAATATTAAGATTAATATTCCTAAAATGAACATATAGTTTAATGAAAATTTTCACCACCCATCAATGAGGATAAAAATACAGTAACATCCTAGAGAGAGGGATGTATTGTGGTTAATTTATAGCAATATATTCCACTATAAAATGATGTACCCCTTATTAAATAAGTAAAATAAATATTCATTTTATTATTTTATTATAAGGCCATGGATGGAAACATTAAATAATCTTTATTTTTAGGTCAAGAATTAGATCATTTTCATTTTGATGAGGATTAAAATTTATAGTTTTATTGATTTAATCCATAAACCTGAAATAAATAAATATTACCATAAAAGTTGGAAACATTAACATAATACACAATTTAATATGAAAATAAATATTTTAAGATATAATTTTTATTTTCAGGAAATATTTTAACAATTATGATATTGAACGTATATTTGTCTCTAATTATATTTAAAACCATATGAAAAACATATTAAAATATTTTATTATCAAAAAATTTCAATAAGTTCGATATAAATAGAAATAATTGAACATTTTATTATATGTATACATAAAAAAACAAATATCGAAAAAATAAAATTTTTGTTTTAAAATAAGTATTTTAGTTCACAGGAAATAAATTTCACATCCCAAATATTCTCCTAAAACATTTCATAAGAAATATTATTTTAAATAAAATAAAACTCCTAAAAGAATCATTTAAAACACAAAAAAAATGATAAATTTTATTAATTAAGTTATATACATAACCCTTGACGAAGTTAAAAATCCCAATTTTAAGCATAATCTATAATCTTACCACTTTATGTCATATTATTTTCAGGATAACCCAAAACAAAAAAAAAAGACTAATAAAATAAGTAACATGGTAAACACATCCATACAAAACATTAAATTAATATAACAAATAGAGTAACCTACCATTTAAATTTAAATAATATCTTAGGAGAAACCTAACTAGATAACTAAATGTCGTTTTCTAATACATTGTGTATCTATACGGGGTTAACCCATTACTCTCCACGATATTAGCCTCACCTATCATCATGAGAAATATTGGGCACACCAATGATCATAAATAATTACCATGAATCATAACCTTATCATAACACTTGAAAAATATATTATATATTGTCATTATCATTAAAAACATCTATTTACCCATAATGAATACTGTTTATAATATTTTAATATTCATTTAATTTAATCCCATATTTAAAATACCCAGGATAAAGGGAAGTATAGTCATTATTTGATATAAAATTAAAGCAATAAAAATAATACAAAAATAAAATAATTTTTATAGTAGTGGGAATACTATTTATGAGATATTAGTTAAAATAAAACATCCATATTCCACTTTTTTAAAAAGATCCTTATAAATTACATAAAATTTCTTCATTCAAAGACCATTGAATGAATGTAAAAAAGAGACCTAAAATTACTATTTATAATTCATTAATGTCCATATTAATATATTCAAAAAGTAATTCTAAAATTATGGACATTGAATTAAATATATATATAATAATATTATAAAATATTTTAAACAATGTTTTTAGGGTAGGGTGTCTCATACATCGAGTTTGACTCATTATGTAGATTATTTATCATTCTGTTCTTGGGAAAACCTCAAGTGTTATAGATAATGGATTTGTATTTCTATTTTTTGATAAAACCAAAGACCATATGATATAAGAGTGGATAATAGGATGAATTATAGATTAATTTTAGCCAAAAAATATCATTATATTTATATTAAATAAGAGATGTGGTTTGAATCTATAATTGTGGTAGAGGGCACATTACCAATTTTTTAAAAATTAAAAACAAAATATATATTTTTTTCAATACCAATGAATCCAAAAAATCAAATTTCTAAATACGGGTTGATAATCAGATGATATATGTTTGGGTATTAGAATTTATAAAATATTATATTTTATTTTATTTCTTATAAAATATTTTTAACCCCTAGTTATCTTATTTTAGCCTTCGTTGTGGTAACATATTTTTATTGTCATTAATTTACATTGTGGCAAAAAATTATGTTAAAAATATAACCTAATATTAAATATATTAATTTCAAATATGGAAATAAATTTATTAAATATTAAATTGTTAGATATGAATGAATTTAACTACAAATTAAACTCACAAAATGAGATGAAAAATAGTTTTTTTTTTGAAAATTTACTTCTTAAGTGTGGTGATGATTTAATATAAAATCATGTATTAAATTCAATCAATATACCTTAATTTTATTATTAATAATTCAAGTATAGTAATTTTAAATTAAAATATTTAAAAAAAATTAAACATTGTATATTCTGGAGATGAAAATATAGTTTCCAATAAAAATAAATATTTTTACTACTCATTGTAGAATCATAATTTTTAAAAGATTTATTAAAATATAACCTATTATATTTTTTTACAAAATGAATTAAAAATTAAGATCATTTTTTAAAAATAAAATTATAATATTTGGAAATAAATATTATATATAAAACAATCTAATGCATGAAAACCGAATTTGGTTCGAAATAAGACTTTTTTCTTATAATGAATACTTAAAAATATTACTATAATGATTATAAATATTTATAAATAAACAATAAAAGTTAAAATGACTTGAATGTGATTTTTTATAACAATAACATGGCTTTATAATTATTCCTCCCATTTTTAAATTGAATCATAATAAATTAATTAATTAATTTATCATGTGGTTATATTTTCTCTTCTTAGCATTTTATGAAACCCATGTCACTTCTTAAAATTTATCGGTTTTACAGAACACCTTATTCTAGTAAACAACAATATTTTACAAAAAATTATCACTATAGAGAAGAATTTGTGTTTCTTATTTCATAAAATAATGGTTTTATCATAACACAACCAATTCAATTAACAATATTTATGGAGAAACTAGAACATATTTGAAAAAAAATACATCGTGTAACATAGATAAACTCAGAGGAAGGACACTCGATATAAAACTAATTGAAAATTATCTAAGATTTAATATGGTCTAATTAACAATAGAATCAACTTTTGATTTATTCTAAAAAACATAATGATTATTCATTTATACTATTTTATAAAAACATAATCACCTATCATAAACAAATGATCATACAACTATCAATATATATGAAATTTATTCCTTCTATGGTCTATCCTCATGTGTCGGTGGTTTATTTTTACCTTATAAAGGATTTCTTCAACCATTTTAACTCCAAATAAATTAATTTCACCAAATTCATCCAATCATTCTATAATATAATACCGATTCACCTAGAATTATTAAAAATAAGTCATTTTTATAATATAATGAAAATTTTTGTCATGTGAAATATCGACCAAATTCTTAAGTGGACACAAACATCTATAATATTCCATTGAACTATCACGAATCATATCATCCAAATACAGAAGCATTATATATTAATATCCATTATATTGAGGATGAAAATATTTACTAATATTTAAAATTGTAACCAATGAAATCAAATATAATTTACAAAAACTAGAGGTAATCTTATGATTTTTTATAGATGCACTACAAAGAGGTACTCTATGTAATGTACTTATCTCGTTAACATAAATCTGAGTTATTTTTTCCCAAAGGTTATTTATCTCAAAATCTAATAATATAAGAATACTTAGATAATCCATTATCAATTATTCAAATCAAATTATTATTGTGAGATTTATTTTTTAACCCCCATTAATCCATATATATTTTTTCACATTTCTATATTGTAAATTAAATGAAATGAATTATTCCATTTGTAAAATTTAATCCATTATTATCCAGTTTAAAATTACAAAATTTCATAGTAAACATAGCAACATCATTCTCTAATCATTCCCGCCAATCAATTTCTATAAGGTCCAGACACATTTTTGATCTACCATAATAAACAAAAAATAGAGAACCATAAGCCTCACTCAACAGTTCATTCTATAACTATAATAAAATTAAATACAAAACCTATTTTCAAATATAAAAACACAATATGAATTATAAATAATATCTAAAATATAACTTTATTAATAGATTCAACCAAATTCATGTTTAGAATGATTCTCTTTATGAAATTGCATAATTATATACACCAATGAAGATTACACTAACTCCTAAAAATACAGGGGGTCCGTGCATGAATAATTTTTAAGAAAATAATAATAAAATAATTGAAAATGGATCACATTATAGATGTGGATTATCTAAATTAGAAAAAACATTAGAACATAAATAATTATACACTATATTCCCTTTAAATTTATTGTAATGAATTATGTTTTAAAAATATTTCTTATATTATATACATCACATATATGTCATGGTTACCTGTTTCTGAGTGAATATATGCTTCAATATATTATGACTATAATATTAAAAAATTATTTATGTAAATAATAGGCAGGGAGGGGTGAATAATTTTTAAAAAAAATTATACCAAATAATAATTTAGTGTATTAGTTTTGAAAAAATCAATTATTAGTGTAGTGTTCATAATATTGTTCATCTAAAATTTAAAAAAATGAACCCAATATTTTCATAATGGTACAGATCAACAAGATCCATGTACATTCTTAAAAATTATCTAAATTTGAGAATATTGTCACCCACTAAAAAGATAACATATTTTAATGTCTGATAACCTATTACAAAATCTTCTTTTTAAAATAACTAGAGTCACAACCCTAACATTTACTGAGAGTCACAACCGAGCATAAAACTATATTTTATTCAAAAGCCAAAGACTGAGAACCTTCTTTTGGGTTTTTTAATATCCAAGATAAAATATCAATTTATTCATAAAATCATAAAACAACACATAAAAATACAAACAGATTAAATAATAATAGAAAAAAATAGAAACAAGTGAAACCATCAATGATCTTAAATATTTAGAAGATGATGAAGCCTGATGATATTGTTCACTTCATTATTAATTTATTAGATACTGAAGTTATTCTATGATCAAAAAGGTGGAATGATATTTAGTAAAGAACATAGATATGTATATGGAAAAATAATATTGTTCAATGAATTTTAAAAATTAATCATGAATCAATGAGAATCCAATTAACTACATTCATTTATATATTTTCAATAAATAATCATCAAAATTCATCATTAATCACTTTACATGAGAGTTTCCTAAACATAAAACGACCATAAAATAGTTATAAATATATAAAATAATGAATCAAGTCATTTAATATTAACCCCCAATTTATATTCAATTATAACACAGAAAATCATTAATTATTACATTAAACTATTTTAAATTCATTTAATGTTTTCATTAGTATAAATGATTGTATTTCATGTAATTAGTATAACAAAATACTATCCCTTCTAAATTCAGTGAAATACTAATTCAAATATTATATGAAAAGAGTTTTTAAATGAATAATATGATAGTTATTAATTTTATAATAATTCTATGATAATTATAATTCAAAAAATTATATTAATGTTATTATATCACTCATTTAATATAAAAATACATAAAATATTTAAATCATTTTAAACAATGTGTAAGTACATAATTTTATAAAAATTACAACAAAAAAGTGTATTTCAAAAATATATTTTACATAAAAATAATGAATGGTGATATAAAATTATTTTTGAGGTGCATGCATAAAGGTATCTATAACTAATTTTTGATCATGTGTGGTTATTTTACTTCTTCTTCATTCCCAATCTGCATATAGTCCATGTGAAAAAATATTACATGTTATTACTATACTAACTGTGTGAACATATTCTTTTCATATGGTAACAAAAACCATTTGGTGATTAAAAAATACACATCCTTTTATTATGAAAAAATAATCTATGTGAAAAAAAATTAGTTAAAAAATATATTATGATCAGTTAATTTTTTTTTCTTAACATAATATGTATTTTTTCAGAGTTTTTTAAAAAACATAAATAATCCAAGATCAATTTTTTATTTTAGGGATGAATGGTGGCTGGGCCTCTACTATCATTGAGAAATATAAAAAATATTTTAAATAGAAATTGTGTTATATTTAAAATTATATATGCTTGCTTATTTTGATATATATATATATTTTTTACAATTATATCATATATTTCTCAAATTTAAAATATTATATTCTTTTGTACTAAAACATGTGACATGCAAATTTTATTTTATTTTTTTATATTTATATTTTTATATTTTCAAAAAAAAAATTATATGTCCAATCATTTGGTCAAATATCCCTTATATTGTAATAATATATTATATGTTATATTTATTCAAATTCACCAACATGATACAATATAATGTTTGAAAATTATATAACCTATAAAATATAAATACAATCTAAATGACATTTGACACACATATAGAACAGATAAAACAAATAAAACTAATAATAATTTCATAAAAAACAATTAATGAAAATTAATTTTAGTACTACAATGTAGTGTTGTTTTAAACCATTAGAATTGTAATTATAATCTTTTATAACATTCATTTCATTATAAATTATATATTATATTTATGGAAGTATTTTTATTTTCAAAAATTATTATGATTCATAAGAAATGTTTTATGATTTATTTATATAGTTTTTATAGTTTATATTTTATAATATTTAAATATTTCTTAAGTGAAATTTAATAAAATTTCCTATGTTTCAAGTATTTTTATTTTAAAACTTATAAAACATAAATTGAGACTAAAATATTAATTAAAATTTAAATAGAGTTAAAATATACAAATATTGTTGATAGTAAAAATAATTTCAGCATTTTAATTGATTGAAAACATATATTTGAATGAGTATAATCATTCTCTATGTTGATGTTCTCTCTCACATGGTTTTCATCAAATGAGATGGTTATATCAAGAGTGTTGGGCTCTATGATGGGGTGGAGTATGATGAACTAGAGAGGGAAGATCCTCGAGGGTTGCACCCTCAAAGATCAAATGCTCTATTTGTGTTTGAATGGTAGGAGGTGCAATCTATATATCATCCTACACAGTCAATAATTCTCCCACTTGGATACAAGAAGGACCATCCAACATCGTTCTAGGGAACTATATAGGATTTGAAGGATCTTGCATGAAAACAAGAGGCAAGGAAAATTACCCCTAATAGAAACTCAAATAATCAGAACATAAATTAAACTAGGGATATATTTGAACAATATACGGATCCTACTATAACTGGTGAACAGACAAAATTAGATGAGGGTCGTCTACTTGATGGAAGACCAATTCCTATAGAAAATTTATGGCATCACTTGCAGTATGATGGGTTATAAATCATCATTATCAAGTCTTCTCATCATAAGAAACTACAGGTGGGGGTTCCAGAGAAATAATGTCCACTACCTAGGTAGGGAAGCCATCTCTTAGCGGAGGAGGATCTAGGATACTATCCTTATGCACATCATAATCTAGACTTTTCCCCAGAATTGTAGTATAAATCGCTATAAGAATAGAAACCACATATTTCTCAGGATTAAACATGAAAAAATATGTTGTACTTGACTATGCTATAAATATATTCAAAATGACTTATAATATAGTAAATTAAAAAAACTATTGGAAATTTAATGACTTTCCATATCCTGAATCCATTGAATTTTCCACTAAGATACAATATAAAATTCAATCAATACCATGGATACTACTCAACATACAATGATAAATGTAATATCATTATGTGTACACCCTAGATATGATGTAATTTTCATCTTTACCAAATGTTTTGATATTTGGCATTATCAGCATTAGTTGAAATCCTAAATCTCCGTCATCTTGATGGAATGACACTCCTATAACTATCTCGACAGAAATTAAATGCATTGATCACATAAAAAATGGATCATAAATATATCAAGATGGTTCCCGTGAATAATATTAAAGATAATTATTATAACAACATCCATCACATCATGGACTCTAGTAGTGTACTATGCATGAAACTGGCCCAAGAATGACCAATGGAAATTCATGAAAACTAAAATGTCATGTGGTATTTGACAAAAAATCATTCAAAAATATAAAAAAAATATTTAGGAATTTTTTTTTCATTTTTGGTTATTATATTTACGTAATCTGGTAAAAGGCTATCCCTCATGGGATGGTACACAACCATATATTGTGTTAGAGGACTGAATAGAAATTTGGCATGACTACTCATGTATAATACAACCTCGATAGAGATAAATATTTTTAAATTGAAGTCTATAACTCATAATAGTATAAAAATAAAATAGATTTGATTTATTATACCATCTACCACATAGATAATCATGAAGTACGTCTAAAGGGAGCTACTGTCCAAAACCATCTAGGCATAGGTAAGGGATTCCCTCCTATGCACATATCTAAAGAAGGTTGATTCATCCCGTGATATTGGTGCAATCTAAGTGGAATTCCATGAATAATTCTCTCTAAGAGTAATACATAAATGTAGATCCTCATTTGTATGACCAGGCCTGATCAAAATCCACTTGTAGCCACATGTACAACATATACACAATCATAGTAGAGTGATTATTGCACAGTGTCATTCCAAAAATTTATATGATATAGGAATGACATGGTGCATGAAAATATAATCATAAATGTCATTGGGTAAATGTTAAAAAATGAATATGAATCTAACTCACAGATATCAACACTCATCTAGAGAATAATCATTGGCCAAAATTTTTATGCCCATAAATATCTGTATAAGCTTTGTCCAGTCTACACAGGTGTGTCCAAAAATGCATCCTACTCGATAAGAATACTATGCCACACTCCCAAATCCTCTAGGTTGATGGTCATCTATTTTTCATGATGGTAGACTATGTGTGTCTATAGTCTCCACCTCACTACAAGGTTATCAAAAAGATTATGATCACTAGTTGTGAAATCAGATAATAGAATGCCGTTGAAGCCAATACGGTGCATTTATGTTATAATGGTGACTAAAGGTAGCATGTGATGATGATGGTGCGCTCGACGCACCCTGATTATTCAAACTGGATGACAATCTATCATGGAAAAGGAATCTTGTGTAGCCTACACAATGAGTATTATAGTATTAACCATTTTTAGTCTAAAAAAAATTAATATGACTTAACTCTAAAATGTATATCTATTGTTATCATCAACAGCGTGTTATTACTAGTATAATTTATGTCAAGTCATGTTTATTTCCATTTTTTAATAACAATTTTTAAAATAAAAAACATGTCTTTATGATTCTTAAATAATGTTTTTAATGTGATTTCATATATGTTTTTTCCAATGAAAGGGTGTTTTTATGATATGGTTTTATATATTTATATCTAAAAACATTTTTTATTCTTTAACTAATATTTTATTAAAATATGGTTTTATTATTAATTTATGTATGATTTCATGCATAATGGTATGTTTCATGATTATATCTTGACATGCCTTCTTTATAGTTTATCCATGGATAGGTCAATTATGCTCTCAGGTCACCTCCCATGACCGTATAAAATTAATTATAATTTGAAGATGAAAGGATTGTTATTATCTGATAGTAAAATTTTTTGGAATGTTCATAAAATTAAACAAATTGAATATCATATATTATCAAAATATGATAATCTATGTTTGAATATAACATTTTGGATAATACATCATTGTTCCTGAGAGTTTGAACTCGATCCAACAATATTATGGAATTTTTAATCACAAGCTTCGCCTTTATTCATGAGGAATTTCAATCTTATTCATAAACCGTTGTAGA
Source organism: Viscum album (assembly GCA_963277665.1). Lineage (NCBI taxonomy): Eukaryota > Viridiplantae > Streptophyta > Magnoliopsida > Santalales > Viscaceae > Viscum > Viscum album. The sequence goes on from OY728142.1 coordinate 457,748,906, forward strand.
CTTCAGGAACCCAAATTGATGAAACATGTTGATGTCAGCTATTAATATTGGATTTTAAGCATGAATTGGGAAATTTTGCAACTCCCCAATAGAAATCTATAGTGCATTATTACCGCTAGTAATGGTGTCCATCTGGTACACTGATTCTATATATTCTTCCCATGATATTTTCCCAAAGTCACATTATTTAACGTCTTGTGATCATGGAAACCATATTTTATTGAATATTCAACATTGAAATTTTCTCTCTTCTTGTAAAAAACATTTTACACCACTTCTTATTTTTTATGGGGTCTAAATACTCATCATCGGAAAATTGAGAGACTTCTCAGCAAAAAGAGATCACATGTTAACTAGATTCTTATTTAAAGATCTTTTAAATATCTATTTTTTATTGTCTGATGTACCCTAGACTCTGCTCAATCCCTTCCGAGGATAGTTTTTTTCAATAAGAAAAGTTCATCAAGAAACTATAAAATTTCTCTTGAACTACTGTAGTTATCGATAAATTTGAAAGACCCTTGAAGTCATCATTGATGAACTGCACAATGTTATTTTTCTTGTATACATACCTCTTCCACTAGTTGTATTCCAATTTTTTATCTTTTATTTGCAATCAACTTTATGTAATCATACACTTATCAATTAGCCTTTATGATTTGATTGAAACATTGTTAAAAACATCATGGATTAGGCCAATATAATATAGAGAAGTGATCATATTCCCCATAAATTTATTTTATCTTTTTTTTGGAATAGAAAAAAATAACATTAAAATTGTATTCAAGGAAATGTGATTGAAATATTCAGAGGTTTGGTATGGAATGTTTTTCTCACATTGCTTGAAATGTGTCTAATTCAATATTGTTTATGCTCATTTATGGGTATCCATTTGTTTGGATTCTTATTTATTACCTCATTTATTTCCTAATAATGATCATATATCAAACAGAAACACCAAATGTGGGTTAAATGGTTACTGATTCATATAAAAAACAAACTCCATGAAATATAGTCTTACTTATCTATAATGAAAAATTCAATAAGAAGATGGGATTAGTTTCTATCCTGGGTAACCATAATAAAAAAATGTTGTTTTATTTCCTATATAGATACATTCCATCAATTTGTATGAACTAGTTTTTTAATATAAATACAAAATTATAGGGCATGAATTTACAGAACAACCATTAAAATTTAACATGATATGGATAAAGTTAGTGATATTGTTACACATGTTCGGTCATATGAATATGGAATAGTACTTATTCAATGTGTCTCTGTTTTGTTGGAAATTGTGGAAACACCCTATGTGAGATTCAAGTCAGCACGGAACATCAAAATTTCCATCGATTTCACCATCCATCCCTTACAAAAATAAATATTATAACCAAAAAAATCTTATCCTCTCTCGCACAAGGTTTATATGAATATATGGGTAGGTCTAAATCTTCTCTATGTCAATATATTACAAAAATTATGTATTTAATGAGGTTTGATATTATGTCTGGTTTTCCAGAACACAAGTATGAGCTGCCTCAAACATCAAAATTATCTAACCTCTTAATGAAATGTATGGAATTTCCCCCAAGTGTAATATACAATCATCCCCATTTTATCATGTAGTATGATATATTTCTTATTTATCGATTCCTAAACAAAATATCGATTGTTCCAATATATATGGAATCATTTTTCCATTTTTTTAAAAGAATATTTACATGTAAATCCTATTGCAACATATAATTGTTTGTCTATATCCCTAAATCAACCCACTAAAACTCAAGGTAAATTTATTTCTTGTGTTAGAACATTACTGTCAAATTCATGAAAACATATCTTTCCATTCAACAAATATATCAATTGTTATAGATTATTTATTATTATTCTAGGCTACTTTATACTTAAGTAATTTCTAGAAGATGCCCAAAAAACTTATGGAAATCCCTCCCCTTAATCACTTTTTAGTCATTATGATCCATGATTAACAAAATCCTCATTGGAATTTGGATTGACATTTATATATTTGATAAGACATCAAGGTTTTCTTAGTTTACCTCATAGGGAGGATCCTAAATATCATTAGAAAATCCTTATTAAACCAATATTATAAGAATATTTCATCATACAATTATACTTTATTGATTTACATTAGAAACATAAAAAATTAACTCCTTCGTTGAACCAGCTGACCACAACGAAAATTAATTTATTACATGGACTGACAGATCATCAATAACCAATGTATATTCTAAATACCATAATGTATCTTGGAATTGAAAATGTAAATAACTAATATATTTTATCTCTTAATCAGGACTAAATGTATATTTAACGATTAATTATTTTATGAAGATCACTTAGTGTAACATAATCAGATGTCCTAACCATCTTTTATAGTTGTGTACTATACAATGCTTCTTTGTCTATTTTAATTACCTCCCTATAGAATTATAAAATGTTAAACATGACTCTCTACATTAAAAACATCTTTAATCAAGATTATGATGGTGTAAATAATTCAGGGGACGAGGATTTATCATAAAATATTTATGCTTTGGAAATTTTAGAAAATCTCCATATATACTAAAATATGTTATCTAGGATTCATTAAGTAAAATATTAATGAAAAATGAGTAACATGATGTTTTGGATTCTATAGTAAAAAATTAATAAAAAACATCATATTAATTTATTTATCCATCATAAAATGACAATTATTATCTTATAATGTTACATGGATAAGACCACACACATTAAATAAAAAATTAATGCATTACAACACACAAGAAATACTAATAATTTTTTCTATAGAATAAATATTGGATGAGATGACTCTGATATAGGAAGTGATGTAAAATACATCTTATTTACAAGTGCTAGATTAATGAAATATTTTTAAAAAAATTTACATAACTATTTTATTTTAAAAAGTATTAGTCCTTCTAATAAATCCATCTACATATGGGTGGACCTCTCATTAAAAGGTCAAATGATTTAGTAAGTTGATTTTTTTACATCTCTTTGGTATATTTAATTATGCTACCACTTGAAAATTAGATTGATTTAATTAAATTCCTATATAAGAATCATCTCAATCCAACATCGTTCTATTGAAAAATTCCAAGGTATTTCTTGTCTTCTGTAACTCATTCACGTGTTACTTAATGACTTTTTTCATTTCAATTTCACATTATATGAATATAATTTCAGTATTATCATGGATGAAAAAATTATTTGATGTTTAAACATATTTTTACCTTGTTTCAAAAAAAATCAGTGAATACTATTAACAATGATGGTTGACCATATAATATTTATGATAATGAAATTTTAGAACATCATCTTATATCCAAAAATATGATACTAATGTTTCATATTTAAATTTTCCCCTTCCAAAAGGTATTTCAATAGTTTAATAAGAAAATATAAATAATCTAACGAATATCCCCTACGAGTGTCAAACCAACTGTGTATTAAGGACTAGTATCATTGACTAGTTCCAGGATTAGTCTAGCTCAATGTGTTGTTTTTAAATTTTTCCCCAAGGAACATATATACCATAACCACAACCAGTTGTAAAATCCAAAAAAGGATTTGATTTCATAGATTACCACATAAACAATATTATACAAAAATTTTAGAATGTTTTCATATATCTTAAATGATGACACTAATGATTGGTTGTACAATTTTTATCTTTCTTAATGGGTTGTTTAATGTTTTATAAAGAGAATGTGATTTATCTTTAACATATCCATCATCATTAACAAAATTGCCATGAAATATGGGATGAATCAACTATTTCATGTGAGTAAAATGTAATGTTCTCATTTATGAATCTTTCTGAGTCAATGTTTAATTTTTCAACCTATATTTATTTTATTTAAATAAAAAATCAATCATTTGTTAATCATCATTTAATCATTAGTTATTTATTCTATGATAATCCAAAATTAATTATTAATTAATCACTAGTTAAAAATTCATTAATCATTGGTTATTCATTAATTAATAATTTTATAATCATATTTTAATCATTCATTAATCATTAAATGATCATTTTTAATCATTCCTTAATAACACTTTAATCATTCCTTAATCATTCATTAATCCTTACATAATCATTACATAATAATTATTTAATCATTTTTCAATAAATCCTCAATCATTAGTTAATAATATTTTATTCATTATTTAATAAATCCTTAATCAACTATTAATCCTTATTTAATCATTACATAATCATGACATAATAATTATTTAATAATTACTTAATCATTAGTTAATTATTATTCATTCACTATTTTACAAAAGACATAATAATTAGATAATGATTAATTTATCATTCCTTAATAATTATTTGATTATTAGTTAATCGTTTTTAAATCATTTGTGAATAATTATTTAATCTTTTTGTAGTCATTATTAAATCATTATTTATTCATTAGTTATTCATTCCTTAATTGTTAGTTATTTATTATTTAATCATTAGTTATTTATTAGATAATCATTAGTTATTAATTAGATAATAAATAGTTAATCATTCTTTAATAATTCCATAGACATATCCCAATAAATCATTAATCATTGTTTAATAATGACTTAGTCAGTATTTAATCAATCTTTAATCACTGTTTAATCATAAAAAATTGATATTTAATAATTACATAATCATTTCATAATCATTATTTAATAATTATTTAATCATTAATTAGTAATTATTTAATAATTAAAAAATCATTACTAATTTATTTCATAATCATTGCATTATAATTATTTATTTCTCATTTAATCATTAAGTAACCATTAGTTAGTCATTAGTTAAAAATTCTACAATCATTACTTAATAATTCATTTAAAATCAGTTAATACTTCGTTATTCATTATTTATTTATTATCGAATAATTTGTAAATAATTTCATAATATTTAAATAATTATTCTTTAATATTGAGATAATCATATAATGTCCATTAGTTAATTATATTTAGCTAACCATTATATGTAATCATTATTAATCAAATGTTATTCAATATAAAATATAAACTAAAAATTTTCTAATAATAACAATTATTTCAAATATATATCTAAATAAAATATTAAATAAATAAACTATAAATAAATAAATAAAATTAACCAATTAAATAAAAAATAACTTTAAATTTAAAAAGAACAAAATTCTTTTAATCGATGCTTTACAAGAACGTCGTCGCCAATATTAGGCTACTAGAACCACCACGCACTCTGAAGCCTTTTTTAGAGAGAGAGTGTTTGTGATTTAGAGAGAGTAAAGAATTTTGATGTGAGGTAGAGGAGTGGTTTAAATTTTATGTGGACATAAGGGAAATGTGTTATGGGGTTCCACCTTTTACTTTAATGTCTACAAAAAGGCACCCAATCCCCTAACTCATTTCGTATTATTTTTGTTCAAAACAAGTAGTCCCCTAGCCATAGTTTTCATGTCATAGATCTATGTTAATGATAGGAAAATAAGTACCGCCATTCTAGAATTGGATAAATTGGGAAGGTGAAACATCCCATGCCACCCTGGTGATAGAATTTTCAAAAACAATCATGCATTTAATTTAAAAAAAATATTCATAAAAAATAGAAAAAACACAACAATAATAGAATAAAAAACATCATGTAACATGATGAAAGTACTTCCAGTTGGTACCCCACTACCTTCATGGTATATAACATTTATGGAATCATAGGTTGTGGTGTTGTTCATGGTAGGTGGTGTATCATATTCATGGTAAGTTAGGAAATACACTTTTTGTTGGTGTATTGCATTCATAGAATTTACATTGATGGTCTCCATGTTAACTATATTTGTAACACACGATAGTTAGTACTCCAAATAGGTATCATTAAAATCATGACTGGTAGGTAAACTAAAATCCACCGAACTTGGTATTAAAGGCTATAGTGGTCCCACTGAAGCTGTTGCACACTGTGGTGGTAGGATAATTTGATTTTAGTTTTGTGAATTACTCTCATTGATAAGAACATAGTAAGAAGAAGTAATTTCAAAGGAATGATGAAAGATGGTGTCACGATGTCAACCTGATGCTTCCACTGATTTAAAACCATATCGTTTAGAGAGGATAAAAAATTTCATTGTGGATACCATTGAGGTCACCACCCATGGTAGAGATAGGGGGCGTTGTCGACCACTACCCTATATGTTTCATGTAATTAATAGTTCGGAATTGTTTTACCAATTACAAGGATAATGAAGAGGCTAAATGTGTGATATACTGAATATTATAAGCATGGTGTGTTGTTGTTGAATAGTTGTACTGAAGCATGTGTTTCCTGGATCGATGTTATATAATCTATCACAACAGTATCATATTTATTTGTATTTTAAATATTTTATTTATGTCGATATATATATATATATTGAATTTATTTTGTTTTCTATAAAACACAATTTTACCCTATTTTTCCTTTTATAAAGTTAGGGAGAAAAGGTGGTATGGGCCAGACCACCTTTCGGTTAAGAAATAAAGCAGTAGTGAGCTTCCCTCTATTATGGTGAAAAATAAAAATTATTTAAAATATAATCATTTGTATATTAAAACATATAAATGTTATTATATTATGATATATATATATAATATGATAATAATATTTTGTTTATAATTATATCATTAATATTATAAAATGAAAATGTAAAATTTTTTTGGAAGAAATTTAGAGACATGTTAATTAGTTTATATATATATAATTTTAATTTTTTTTATTTTCAATTACCTTTTATATGTTGATTAATTTGGTCAAATATACTTTATAAAATAATAATATTATATTGTATTTATGAGGTCAAATTTAACTACGAGGAATGAAATAATGTTTGACATTGTTGAATTTGAATGAAAAAAACATATAAATTATAAATAAAATGTAAATTATATTTGAAACACATACTAATAATTCAAATTTAATTCAAAATAACAACCATTTATTAATAAAATTAATTAATGATAATTTTATTAGAAAAACATATTGTTTCCAAACCATTATAACTATATTTAAAATCATTGTTTACATTCTATTAATTATCAATTATTTATTACATTTATGAAATTATTTTATTACTTAACATATTTTTATAAACATTGCCCGTGTTTTTTGATTTATTTATATTGTTTTTATTTTTTATATTTTATAAACATTAAAATTGTTCTATTTGAAATTTAATATATTTCTCTATATTTTATATAGTCAACGTTGAAAGCATATAAATTATAATATGTGAATAAAATATAAAAAATGACAAATTGGATGAATATGTAATAATGATTGATAGTAAAAATAATTTCATCATTTTAAGACAAATAAAATATATACATGAATGATTAGGATCATTTTATATGGTGTGGTTCTATCCCACATGGTATGGTGCTAATGGGATACCCGTATCAAGAGCACCGACAAATGTGCTACAATAGAGTATGATGAAATATAGATATCCAATCCTAGGGAACTAGAACAATAGCTATTCTGTGCTCCATCTATGTCTAAATGGGAGTATGTGTCAACTATATATCTTCATCCACACATGGTACATCTCCCGCAAGTGTAGTAGGACCTACAAACATCATAGGTTTGAACCATATTGGTAGCGAATGATCATGCACAACAGCTAGAGGCATGGGAAAGGACCACGGAAATAATCTTGAATAATGCGCACCTAATGAAAAGAATAGATTTAAACAATATAGATGAATCCAATGGCACCCAATGCATATCCAAAATCTATTGAGGTTGGACTTCTTGGGGGATGACCTCTTCCTGAGAAACAGGTTATGAACCACGTGTAGCCCGGTGCAATCTACATCATTATTGTCATAGAACCTCATCATCAAAATCTTCTTGATGAGGGTATCATTTAAGAAAATCCACAACCTAGGAAAGAAAGTCATATCCAAAGGGAGGATGATCAAAGATACTATCATGAACCACATGATTATCAGTCATCATCCCCAATGCTACAACAAGGATCACTTTCAAGATATAAACCTCCTCCTCATATGGATCACACATGTTGATAGACTGATATACTCAAGTATGCTATAAAGACATTAAAGATGAATTATAAAATAGTTAAATAAAAAACTAATGGAAATTTAAGGATTTATTATATATTGATGCCCTAGTCTGTCTATAATAATATAAAAAATTGAATACAATTTATACATTGTCAGATACTCAACCTACTATGATAAATAGAATTACATCATACATGATCCCTCTATATGAGGTGAATATCTTCTCCCCCAATGTTCGAGAAAATAGGAATGTTTTTTGTGCCCATCAACATCATTCCTCCTCATTAGATTCAAGTAATTAAGCTCTCATAAATATCTCATTAGAAAATGATTTTCTAGGTCATTGAAACCTAACAAATGAATATATCAGGTTGCATCCATTAAATAATATGAAAATAAATTAGTGGACCTACAACCATAAAATCAATAATTAAATCATTTATAATGTTTGATACTGGAAAAATAAAACCTAGAACTATATCCATGAAATCGTAATAGAAATTTCATATTTTTCAACGTAAAAAATCTACAAACCAAAAAGGATTTTATTAAAAAAAATAATGGAATATTGTATAACATAAGTCATCAGGTAGTATAATATTCAAAATGAGATTTAATGAACCCAAATGGTGTGTCAAGTTGTTGAGGACGTGGTGTGTCTGACTCCACCTATAAAATAAAACTTCAAAAGTGTTAAATAATAATAAATTCTATTCTATAAATTTTATAATAATATTAAATGAATAAAGAAGAGTGAGTATACTAGTGTACACATGATGTATCATATGGAACAACTATATGAAGTTTTTGAACCGCTATATTAGGGAATACAAATGGGATTCACCCCTATGACCACATTTGTATAAGGATGAATCATCCCAAAATATTCATGTGATCTTCATCTCACTCCATTCATATTTCTCTATATGTGTAAGAAGAACATGGATATCCCCATATATACGTCTCGACCTATTCAAAATCCTCCAGTATCCTCAGAAACATCATGTTTACATGAATACTGGAGTGATCAATGCACTGTGTCCCTCCAATTCTCTGTTAGATATAGTCTAGTTGATGATGCATTATTGACTTATTGTCAACATCATCAGGTAAATGTGTAATGTTCCTCTCAAGAATACACATTGTTATCAATGTAGAATCTATATCTGATTCATCAACCAAAATTTGGATTCCCAAAAATCTCTATACAATCTCTATCTAGCCTATATGGGTGGGTCTAATAACTACATCCCCTAGTTATGATGACTAGGAAGGACTAACACATCTTCAATGTTGATGGTCATGCCTCCCTTAGGTAGGTTTAATGTCTGTGTCACTAGTATCCACTTGTTTAGGAGGTAACTAAGTAGGTGATGATTAATGAATGTGAAATTGGATTCTACAAATCTGTATAATCCATCATGGCATATTTTTGGTACAATGGCTACTAGATGTGCCCCATAATGCTTATGGTGTGCTCTACACATATTGATACCCGATGAGATAAATATTAATAGCCTACTCAGTGAGTTCTATAGTATCATCATTCTGTATGAATCACAATTCAATTAACACATATCTATAAAATGGTAAAATAATATTATTGTTACTATAATTTTGTGAATGGAAGAATGAAATACATGACATGTTTATTCCCATTGTTTTCAAATGTTTTTTACCAAAAAAGGTCATCACTTCATTTCTCTCAAATAATATTTTTAATGGTTATTCATATATATTTTAATCTTGAAAATGGTGTTTGGTAAGATATGGTTTTATATATTTATATGTATAACAATTTTTATCTTTGTTATATAAATAATTATTTGATTACGGTATGATTCAAAATTTATGCATGATCGTTCACATGAAGGTATGTTTGATAACTATATTTTCGAATGCTTGTATTATAGATTATCCAAGTAGTGTTTTATTGTTCTTTCATGTCACTTGTCATGTACTTTTTATACTTCTTTTAATGTGATTATGAAAAGATTATTGTTATTTGATAATAGAAGTATTTGGAAATGTCATGAAATTATACAAAATAAGGGATCTTATTTTAAAATCATATAATATTCAATATGAGAATATCATATTGGAAAAAATAAATCATTATATTATAGAGTGTATACTTGATCATCAAATGTTTGGGTGTCATTTCTTGTTATGAACGTTTTATGACATATTTTGGATTTAAAAATATACCCTTCTTCTTGAATACATTCCATATCTTTCATCATACGTCTGGAATTCAGTCCCCCTCTTTGATGCAACCTATTGGGGTTAGAAATCAATATTAGCCTTTCTTCAAGAATTGATAAATATCAAAACTCCCCATTAGTTTTCCATTATGTAGTATAATAGTAAGAAATGGATTTCTTCTCATAAAGTCGAAGAACAAATTTTTCCCATGACATGTTAATAGAGGTACATGTTATAATGGTGTATTCACATGGAAACTTTTATTCCTCAATGTTTACTCATTTAAATTTACTCTCTTCAAATAATACATCCATTTTTTAACTCCTCTACATGTCATGGGGTCAAAAGTCTATTGAAATTCAAATCAATAGTTTTCTCGAAAGAAAATTAACCCTCGATAACTAGAAAAATTGGAAATTCTATTTTTAATAACTCTTTGAATGTTCCTATTGAACTCTTCCCACTATTGAGTCATGTCAAAGGATATTTATTTTCTATCAAAGAATTAATTAAATCAAGGATTGTATTTAACCAAAATTATGGAAGTTATCATTAACATGTTAGGCCCCTTGAAAAAATCATTGATGAACCCCAAAATGTATTTTATCATGTGTCCAAACCTCATCCCTTCCTTTATATGAAAATGCCCTTTTTCTTTTGGAATATGCATCATAAAATCATACAATTCTGCATTAGACATCCATATTTATTCTAAATATTGTTTATTATTTCATCTATGATGATCATATTCTACACAATAGTAATATTATTTCGAATAAATTGATTTTATCATTACATTGAAACTATATAAAATTACAAGGATGTTACATACAAAGCCTCATGATTTCCATAATTTTAGGCTCATTATAGAATTTTTTACCATGTTTCTAGAAAACTATTTGATGTATTCTTAATTATGTTCATTATGGGAGTCTAGGTATCAGGTTTCGCATTGATTTCCCCGTGAATTTTCCAATACTGATCTGATATCAAATAGATACCCCAAATGTGGGTGAAATTCATTCTAATATATTTAAATAACCAACACCATGATTCATAGTTTTCCTTATTCATAATGGAAAATTTAAGTAGAAGTGGTGAACGGTTATATATTTAGTTTCTAAAATCAACAAATGTTCCTTTTATTTACCATAATAAAACATTACCCATTCTATATGAACTATTTTATTAAATGTAATTTAGAAATACAGGGTATAAATTGCCCGAAAACTAATGAAATTTAACATGAGACGGATCAAGTCGATTGATAGGATACATAAGTTTGTTCATATGAATATTGAAGAAAACATGGTATTGGTGTCTTAGTATGGAAAGAAATTGCAGCAACAACCGATACAAGTACTAAAAAACACCATATACAATCACAATAGCCATTGGTTCTCCATAAATGCCTAATTGTAGAAAATATTTTACCTGAATGATTTTTTTATCCTTTTTTCTCTAGGGATATAAGTTCATCTTGAAGGTTATAATCATCTTGGTGATAATAGATGAAATGAATTAATTTTCCAATGAGGTATGCTCTTGTCCAAGGATTAGTTGAACATAAGTTTGAGCAACCTCAACCATATAAATTATTTATTCTCCAAATGTAATGTCTATAGTCTCCACCAAGTAGAATCCAAATAAATCCCCAAATTTATCTCACTATATTTTGCATTTTTTATATATCATTTCTTGAACTAAATATATACACCGCTACTCAGTATTAAATAATTATAGCATTTTATTCAATTCATCATCACTAGGAAAATATATTCCAACCAATACAATTCATTCCTCCTCAATAAACATAACATGTAAAACTCTATCAATAAAAGTTTAATGTGTGAAAACAATTAATTCTAATTCTGGAAAACATGAAATTGATCCAGACAAAGATGTGAAGTGTAGTGGATGATTTATTATGGGTTGAGGCTATTATAAAACTACTGCATTTCTGGAAACATCCTTCCCATCTTCTAAAGCTCCATCCACATCAATAATTTTGTCTCCATCAAGTCCATCATAAAAAATTCCTTATAAGATATCAAAATTTACATTTATATTAGGTGATCGTTTATATTTGCATACTCTACATCATAGATATGAGACTAAACTTATCGGTATAGATCTTATTCTAACACTATTTTAATTCTACGTCTTCATATAATTGGGAATTGTTGTTATATAGTATAAATCTCACCAAATAACTCCATTATGGATGAAACATGCCAGTTGGAAAATGAATTTATAACATTGACCCACACCTCATAAGAAAAAATCGGAAATAAAATTTTCCATATTGTTTCTAAGATTTGAAAATGACTATAACTAATAGACATTATATCTTGATCAGATCCCGGATTTAAGAAAACACAAATTCGTTCATGATGTTCACATAGGGTTACGCAATTATATATTGTACCATTTTCTATCATTATGTAAAATAATAATCTCTTTAGTATGTTTGAATAAACTCTCTATCATATTAAAAACATGGAATTATGACTCAATATGTTAAAATGTTTTTTAATCAATATTCTAATAGTGTAAATAAAATTGATGGTTAGGGCTTACCATATGATTATTGTGAAACTGAAATTTTGTACCATATACAAATATCCTAAAAATGCATCTAATGTTTCATTATAGAAAATTTTATTTATAAATAAGACATAAAATGTTTTGAAAACATTTGTAAAAAGAATATAAAACATAAAATAATTTTATTAATCTATTATTGAAAGAAAATCTGGATCATATAATGTGAAATTGATAAGAATAAATAGTTTAAATAACACATGAATGCATTAGGATATAAAATAAATACAATTAAATTTTTCAATAGAACAGAGTTTGGATGAGATGAGTCTTACATCATAAGTGAAGTAAAATCCAACCCACATCAATGTTATAACATAAGGAAAACTTCCAAATTGATGTACATAACATTTTACTATTTATGTTCTTTACGAATTCTAATTTAACCATCATTGTTTGGGGAAGCTGGTCATAAGAACGTTGAAATAATATAAAATTTCAAAAGTAATTTAAAATAAATTTTAAGATGTAATAAATCTACAAATTAAAAATAATATGGATTTTAATTTACTTTTTGAGTTAGACTGATCTTTTCCAACTTATGTTTTGTTTAAAAAAGTCACAGCAATTTGGTCTACTATAATAAATTAAGGTCTTATTTAATGTGTTTCTTCTTTTCCATCTGAAATTATATGATTATAATAGTAATTGTATAATAGATAAATAAAACTATAATTTGTTTTCTCTTTTTTTACCTTATTTTCCAAAAAAATATGAATACTATCAATAATGTGGGTTGAAAATATAATCTATTCGATACTAATATTTTATAACATCTTCTTATATCCTAAATTACTATACTAATTTTTTTATAAACAATAATTTATATTCTTAAAGGTATTTTAATTGTATATAATGAATATAAGAATCATATAATCAATATCCTCTAGAAGTGTAAAACATGGGGTACAACTAGGAATGTTGTTAGTGACCGGTTCCCGATTGAGTCAATCCCAAGGTGGTGTTTTTAGTTCTTACCCCTAGGTAATTTTTTGTTAGATCCATTTGCACTTGTAGTATCTAGAAAGCGATATTATTGCTTATGTAACCAAATAATCATTATTTATTCAATATTGTAAAACATTTTCTTATTTCCTAAATGATGATATTAATGTTCGATTGTAAAATTTTTAGCTTTCATTAATGTTTTTTCAATTATTTTATAAATAAAATCTGATTCATCAAAAAAATCCAACAACATTAATAAAATAGGATTGTAATGAGGGCTGAATCATCAAAATCACGATATTAACAAATGAAGTGTTTAGTTAATACTATGTCTCATCCATTTTTTCATCTTTCATCATATTAATATTATATGTTAATACAAAATTAAAACATGATTAATAATTACTTATTTATTGTTTAATCATTGGCTAAATATCCATTATTCATTTTTAATTAGTGTTTAATAATTATTTAATCATTACATATTCATTAGTAAATAATTATTTAACCACTAATTAATTCTAATTTAATAATCCTTTTATCATTACTTTATCTTTATATAATCATTATTTAATAATTCATTAATCAATGGTTAATAAATATATATTAATTCTTTAATAATTCATGAGTCATTCCTTAATACTTCTATAATCATTACTTAGTCATTATTTCTTCACTACATAATAATTAGTTAATCATTATTTAATCATGTTGAATCCCTAGTTAATTACTCTATAACTAGTATTTAATCATTTCTTATTCATTAGTTACTCATTCAATAATTATTCCTTAATTATTATTTAATGATTAGATAATAATTCATTAATCTTCTCAAAATCATTGAATACTTTTTTCTTAATAATTCATTAATCATTATTAATTCATTGTATCATCATTCCATAACCATATGTTTATCATTATTTACCCATTTGTTAATCATTATTTAATAATTAATGAATAAATAGTGAAAATTTAGATAATTATTTTTTTATTAGTTAATCATTAGTTAATAATTCCTTAATCAGTTTTTAATCAATAAATAATTAATTTTTAATCAATCCTTATTAATTTTTATTCATTACTTAGTAGTTAGTTAAAAAATATTTATTAACTTCTTAATCACACCATAATCATTATTTAAGCATTACCTAATCATTAGTTTATCATTATTTAATCATTATATATGTATTCCATAATTATTAATCAATCATTCATTAATAATCAATTGATCATTTAATAAGAGTTACATGATAACTCCTTAATCATTACATTATCTTTCCTTAATCCTTATTTATTCATTACTTTGTTATTATTTAATCATCACTAAATCATTATATAATCCATAGATAACATACTATAATCATATTTCTATAATTATTTAATCATTAGACAATAAATTTTTTACCATTATTTATTCACAATATAACAATTAAGTAAACATTACTTAATCCTTAATTAATCACTCCTTAATAATTACTTAATGAGGTGGTATTAATTAGATAATAATTATTAACTATTCATTATATGTAATCATTCATTAATCTAAATTTATTCATTATTTAATCTATACCAAATCATTACTAATAATGACTATTATTTCTAAACTATATATAATAAACTAAACTACTAAAAAAATAACATATTTAGAACTAACTAAAATCTAATCAATTAAATAAATGAATAAAGCTAAATTTAATGTTAACAATTACCTCTAGATGATGCATCATAAAAAAATAATCATTTATTTTGGGCCAGTGGATCCACCACTAACAATGAATACATTTTCCGAGAGAATGTCTGGTGAATTTTGACAGAAGATGGAATTTCTATTTCTGGATGAGGGGGTTCTCTTCTATATAAAATTTAGTGAATAGTGGCAGGGCTGCCTCTTTTTTCCATTATGTTATTAGAAGGTATGCCAATTCATGGCTGCATTTCGCTTCATTTTAGGTGAATGGGTGTAGGCCGCCATCTGGTGTGGCCATGTCATGGTTCAGGGTTGATAAATGGATAAAAGGAACCCCTCTACCACCAATGAGTAAGTCCAAAAGGCGACACACCCCATTTTTCCATTCCAATTAAAATTTCCTAAAATTTCCTTTGTTTAATTTAATAAATCATAAAACCCCATAAAAAACATAAATATTCATTTTAAAAACAATCAAATGAATAAAATTAAATAAAAAATTTTATTGACATAGATTTTTATATATTAAAATACAAATATAAGTTCCAAAATATATTTATGATTAAAAAATATGAAATATAAGAATAATTAAATCATTTAAATATTAAAAAAATTGATTACATTATTTATAATAGAAACATTAAATCAAGAAATAAATTTTCTAAAAAACATAAAATTTAAATTAAAATGATTACAAAATATGTGTTAAATTATATGTGATGACTGGTAAAAAGATTTTAATCTATTAAAATTTATTAATTAATATTATCATAAAAAATTTAAAAAAATAAAATAATTTGGGAAATTTGTCATTTTAAAAAATATGAATATTTAATAATTAATATACAAGTTTAAACCCATAAAATGTACTCAATTATATAAATTAAATTACCGATAATAAATTTAATTTTCCCAAAAAAATTCCATCATATATTATTTTTAAAAATAACTTAAAAATTTATAGAAACAAATGTTTTTTTAAATAATATTACTATAAATTTCCAAAAATTTACAAAGTATATCATTTTCAAAAATATTAACATTTATAAATAGTACCCATGTAATTATATTTTTATAACTATTTCTAGTTTTAATCAATACATTCTTTATATAAAACATATTAATCTTCTAACATACCCAATTCAAACATAAATTTTTCAGATTTTATAGAATATTAATGTCTATTTAATAAGTTATAATTTTTTTATCGGTTGGAAAAAATTCTTATCATACCTCTCATTTATTTACCTTATTCAATAGAAAATGAAAAATAACATCTATATTCTTTTTTATAGAGTGTTATAGATGGATTATATATGTTCAAATTGAACTAGAGTTATCACAAAATATTATAATTTTATTAAATATAATATTAACATCACATAATGGGTTTCCAGCCAATGTACATTGACATCTAGAATCAAGAACATAATCAAACATACATATAGAAAATATAGCTGATAATTGTTTTTTCAAACTCAATTATATTATAATTTTTCACAAAAAGTTACACATACCTATATTTATTTTTCAGTCAAGCCGAAAACCACCAAGGATAATGTGAGAGAAAGATAATAAATAAATAAAAATTTATTAAATTAAATAAACTATTATAATTTTCCATTTTTTTATCTAACAACACTCTTAAATTCTATAAGATGACTTTCGCAAGGATTGTACCAAAATATTTAATATAATCAGACATAATGCATTCTATCTAGTATATATTCATCCAAATAAAATCTGATTCATACAGTGTCTCTATGAATATTAATATCAATATTCATTCAAAATTAATCTTAGCCTGATTTGGAATTATTTTTCAGTAGTTCTTTCAGAGAGTAACATGCATCAATGCGAAACATTTTAACTTGTTTTTTTCATATTTAGATTGATTTATGAAAATACCATCTTTTCATTGATTAATTTGAAATCCAAGATATATAATTTATTCTCCCATTAAACTCTAATCAAATTCCATATTAAATTATTATAAATATCAATATAAAATAAATCACTTTGGGAGTAAAATATTATATTATCAATATAAATATGTATAATAAAAATATCATTTGATAATTTTATTATAATCAACATATGGCCAACAATATCATCAACAAAATATTACTCAATAATAATTGAGTTAGTCATTCATACCATGGTTCAAGAAATATCTTAAGACTATATAAATATTTTATATGTTAAAAATAATTATTTTAAAATTTTTCATTTTCAAATCCATGTGGGTTTTTAAAATAAACTACCTTGTAAATTATTCCCTTTTAAAATGAATATATTTACATCCATTTGAAATGATTTTATATTCCTTAAATATGAAAATTCTAAAAATATTGAATTTAATTCCAACCTCACATCATGATGAATTGAAATATTCAAAGTCAATTACATCATCCTAATAATAATCATTATTCATTAGTCTTATATAACTTATACCAATGTTTATAAATTGTTCTAGCTCATTACAAAAAAACCACATAGTTTTATTATTTCAATATCTTTTAGTAATTAAACCAAATTCCATACATTATTTCATTCAAATTTATTTAATTCATCATACAAAAAATTAATGTAAATTCATTAAATTAATTCATCATCAATGATAAGATGTACAGAATTTGTAACAAAAGTAGAATAATAATATAGAATAAAAAATTATATATAGTATACCAGATTTAACATTTATTAATTATTTTTTAAAAGGATGGCCTTTGGGTTATTCTGTTATTTTAGATCAGTTTGGTAAGCGACATGATCCCTGTTATCTAATGCATTATTATTTTCTCAGTCATTATATTCATTAAAATTAAATTTGTCGAATTCATCATTATCTATATAAAAATCAAAATTCTTATATATATTATTATTTTTATTAAATTTAACTTTTACATAATCATATACCACTAAAGTTATCTTATTGAAAACTATATATTCATTATTATAAATAAACTTTCATAAAAATTTCCTCTACTTTTAGAATCGAATTTTTTTAAAAAAAAATTATTATAGTTAAACACTTTGCTACCATGCACCCTAATATATACATTTTTTTTGGATTATATCCATTATGAATTATATACGGTGTGTTATTTGGAAATGTTATAATAGATACAAATTTTTTTATAAAATATTAAATGGTGTATTTAAAGATTCGACCCATATAATTTTATGCACATCAAATTCATTATGAAATTATCTAACCATCTCAAGAATGAGCATTTTCGTTATTTCAACCACACAATTTTTGTGTGGTTTTCTCGGGGACGAAAAATAATGTTTATATTAATTGTCTTAAAAAGAATATCAACTTCAAAATTTGGAATTTTAACACCTACATCACTTATGATATAGGTGACTGATATATTTTTCAGGTACTCAATAATCATATATAATGAAAATAATTTAGTTATGTTTTTATATGATATGAGATTAATTGAGATAAATCTATTGAAATCATAAATAATTTAAAATATGTAGTTATTAAAACAAGAACTAGTATGTTGAATTGGATTAAATAATTAAAGGTGTAATAATTCTAGGAGTCTTGAAATGCAAACATAATGATAAGTTATAAATTTTGAAAGACATCCTTCAATACTTCTAAAAATGTTGATGTCCAATTACAAATAATATTTGATTCGTTTTAAGTATATTTTCATAAACAATAAAATCTAGATGAATGTCTTGGAACCCAGGGTAACATTGGTCCAACTTGATTAATATCATATAATTTAGGAAACCAAATAGAATTAAACCGTTTATTTGTGGAATTCATGGAAAATAAATCTTTGGAAATAAATTTATTTGTATTCCCATTGGATTCTGTAAATATAACTGAACATTAATCATTATAATTATCTTTTAATATATATATAAGTCATATTGCATGAGAAAATAATTTGTTTTTATATTTTATAAATTTTAGTCTTATTTATTAATAGTGATTAAGCATTTTAACAGAAATTGTCTTTTTAATAGTTTAATTTCATAATAGGCATCATATTACCATTTTGTTTTTTTCCTTGTTCAAAATTATATTTAGTTTCATTAATATTGAAAAAGTCCTTTTTAAAACTCATATTCTCTTTTTGAATATTCTACAAATCCTAATTATTATTCTATAACATCGATAAGTTTTATATCTCAGTTTATAATTTAAATATTTATATTTATTAAACTAAATCTCTATATTAGATCAGTTCTCAAAAAAATAATCCTTGCATCATGATATTTTTCATTAACATCAAAAATATTTTAAAGTATTTTGTTTTACACTTTTATTTTAAATTAATCATAATTAAAATTACTTTTATATTATTCACTCTAAGAAACACATATATTAATATTATCACATTTACATTCCATTTTCTTATTTTTTTCCACATTTTTTAATTTTTTATATAAATTTATTTTTCAAATATATTTACAATATTATTTATTTGTTTTTTATTTTCCCTACATAAATTTTTCAATTTTGAATGACCAATAAATAGAATAAGAAGATGAATCACAATCAATTTTTTATTTATATATAGATATAGTATTTTTATCGACATTATAAAAACTAATTAATTGAATTAATGTTAAATTTTTTACCATATCATTTGTAACAATTAAATAAATTTTTTTTCAACGGTCCACATCATGAATCACTGCATGAGTATAAACTATCTGAGTAGTTACATCCTCCTATAAAATCATTCTATTCATTACCCTTTTTTCATTTTCTTTCATTTTATGTCTGTGTTTCGGACAAAATTCTAAGATTATGTATTTCCTCTTATAATAATAACATGTTAATTTTAAAACATCGTTATAATTAATGTTATAATCTATCTTATACTTCTTGAACATAATATTTAACTATTTATTATACATTTATATTTCATAAATATGATTATCATATTTTGAAATGATCTGACTATTTATAAATTTCCTTGAATATATACTCAAAATATATAGATAATTAATTATCATTATACATAAAACCATTAAATTATTTATTTTCTACTCTTCCTGAACAATATTATTCAGTTCAGTTTCATCATGTATTAAATATTAAATTACATAATATAAATTACACTCTATAAAATTATAACAATTGTTGATTGCTACTTTATTTCCGTAAAATGTTTATGGTTGAGTTCTTGGGAAACATTCAATTATGGTTATGTTTTCTAGTACATCATCTAGTCAACACATTACATTTTTTATTCTTATAAACCAGTATAACATATTGTTAATAGAATTATTTTTTCCAATCATGAATTCCTAGTATTAATTTTAGAGTATTCAAATATTTTTCTTTTAAAACTATTCATCCCATTGTGAGTTACATAAAGGATTATCTATATCTTTTGGGATGACTGAAATGAAAAAACATTAAATTATACACTAATTCTTATAACATAGTTAAAAATATTTTTCACATTATAATTGAAAAAATATTTTACAAGTTTTTTATATAAAAGTTTTTATAGATCTATTTTAGGTAATTTATATGGTTTCTATATTATCATCTAATGATCCACAGATAGTTATATCAAGTATTATTTCATTTGGTTTTACAAGAATATATAGTCACTTAAATCAATAAATAAAGTGTTTTCCGGAATACATATATCATTAGAATTAATACCTATAATCTTATAGAATTAATCTTTATTCAATATACTATTTGGTCTAGGAAATCTATGTTAGCACAATATTTTAAAAATAAATATCGGAAATTTTATTTGAATGGAACCATTATTATGAAACAAATATATAGGTATCAGATTTAACAAATATAGATTTTTACTTTTCACAAACCAGGTCGGGTCGTCATCCAACATGGTTCCTGACCTTGTCCGCGGCAAGGCCCAAAGGGTGTTCTCAATCCCCACGGGCTAGCACAAGTGCCCGGGTTTCAAAAATAAAACTTGGGAATGATTTACCTGAATAAATAAATATAAAACAAACTACAAGACGAATAATTTTAAACTAAAATCATACAACCAAACATACCCTTATACAGAGTTCATATTTAAAGTTATCTACTTGAACTAAAAACCCAAAAGTGACTACAAGAAGGGAAAACCAAAACTCCAACACAATTTTCAGTGCGACATGAGGAGTAAAATCCCCATGCCACATCCACCAAAACGACACGAGGATGCCCCGGATAACTGTAGGACCACGGGACACCCTGAGAGGCGAGGGGTGAATCAGGGTGGAAACTATTTCTTTTAAAGAGATAGATCTTGGTCTTACGTTGCTAGGAACTTGTAAAACCTATATGATGAAAAGATCATAAATCAAACATTCACATGCAGATAGATGACACATAACATTTTTACTTAGTTCACCACTAAGGGATACATCCAAGGAGCATATGACGATAGGTTGTAAGTCGTAAAAAATTACACTATTCTTCACTAGTTTTAGATTACAATCATTTGCGCATAATCACTCTGTCCCAGGCTCACTACCTTTAAAAAGGATCAGGGATAGATCACTATGTCCCTTGGGTCACTCCCGTTGACTCCCCTAGCTCACAGCCTTTGGTGAAGTCCCACTCAGTTTATAGACGTGAAGGTCTCTTTATCATTGCAAAAGAATGCATCCTCTATTGTATGTAGATTCTATCTTTAAGTCCAACTCCCTCCAGTAGACGAATCTCACATTGCGCTGAGGGTACCGGGCAATCTCTCAGCTTTCGCGTTGCTTCAAAAATACGGGTGTACTTCAACAACACCATGCGTGCTTCCCTGAGCCGGAGTGCAAGTTTCAATGACGGAACGCAAGTTATAACTGGCGTGCTAGTCCACCTCAACGACTAATGCAACACTCAGTTCATCAAATTCAATGTTGTGAGACACACATTCCTTTTCACCCAACCTGCCTTGGACGAGCTGCAAACAAATATTGTTCATCTTATACTTGTGCGACCCACAACCACCTGCACAACCACTACACATGCGCGACGAGAGCACTGAATTTCTCTAAATCTGTAACTTCATTGAAAATGAGGAGTGGTGGTCCACTATTTATAGGAAAAATTGACACCCTGTGCGGTGGAGCGCAAGCCTCCTCTCGGCGCGCATGTTCCGACGTGAAACTCCAACCGCCCAAGCCTCTGTCACGCTACTCACTTGTGTGACCCAACCAATACTTGTGAAACCCTCTTTCAATTGCCATATTTTGAAGATCTGATTTAAAAAACACATATCACACAACTTTCTAGTCCTCCGAATCATCAGCGTGCAATTCCTTTCTCGGCGCGCAAGTCAATTGGGTGACACATACTTGGCGTGTAAGTCTCTTTACCTAAAAGAAATTTTTATTACCTTTAGTCAATTTTGAGGTCTAGAAATTTGGAAAACACTCGAAAATGGTGCCACCTTCAATACTATTATCTATTTTAAATGTAAGCATACTTTGCCAGAAGACATTTGGAACTTCCTCTGAGGATTGAAAACATTCACAAACCATTCTCCAAATCATGCATAGATGTCCATGGTTCGAACAATATCCCCCTTTAGGACTGTTGGAAATCAGTAAATAAATTCAATATATCACCATCCATATGCCATCCAAAAACACAAGAATCAACTCATCCAACACTCTAAGTCTATGTGAGTAGTTCACGGTGTAGAAAACAAGAGAAGAAGCTTGAATTGGGTTCCCATGTTTTGGAGTTCTCAATGACGCCAACGAAATTATCTTACAGTGTCACAAAAGCATTACATGTCCAATGTATTCCTTATCATATATCTCATACTATCACTAACATTGAATCTTTTCTCATCCTTCTTATCCTATCATTGACACTGAATCTCATCATGTCATAGAAGCATTACATGCCTGAATTTATTCCTTTCTCCCGCATTGACAATAAACCCAAATACCGGTAATTGTTCATTGCTCATCTCAAACCACACTCCCTTGGATAAGATCTCCCCAAAAAACCTGCATCTCATCCATAAATAGATTAAAAACAATTACAAAACTAGGGAGAGGAAATTTTCGTGACCTCCTTGTGCACGGGGAGGTGGCTGACCACCGATGACCAAGCGATGCTTCACAAAAACAGTCGCTGATAGTGGCTTGGTCAGGATAGCAGCCACTTGCTCAATAGTTCCCACATGATCCATTCTGTCATGCCTTGACCAACATTCTATTTGATTAAATGATACCAAATTTCAATATGATTTGTATGAGAATGTTGAACTGGATTCTTCATAAGATCAATTGAGCACTTGTTATCACAGTAAGTCACCATTGGTTGCATCACCTCATCACCAATATCTGTTAATTGTTGCTTCATCCATAGTAGTTGAGTGCATGCCTTTGGGGCAGAGATATACTCAGCATCAGTAGTACTAAGAGAAGTACCTTCTTGTTTCTTGCTCAACCTGCCAACACATTTATTCCCAATATTGAATGCTCCACCACTGGTGGACTTTCTGTCCACAACATCACCAGCCAAGTTAGCTTCAAAAAATTCTGATAATTCACAGTTTCTTCCTACAGCAAAGTATAACCCAAAATTGTTAGTACCTTGATTATACCTCATGATTCTTTTTACTGCTGCCATATGTTCCTCTTTTGGATTACTCTGAAAGCGGGTTGCAAGACATGTGGCAAAGAAAATGTATAGTCGTGTCGCTGTCAGGTACAGATAAGCTTCCAAGGATCCTCTTTTACAGGGTGGGATCTACAGAGGTCTTATCCTCATTCTTTACTTGTTTATTTCCAATTGAAATCAAAGTAGAAATTGGTTTGGAGTCTTTCATATTTAACATCTGCAACAGTTCTCTTGCATACATTTCCTGAAAAATAAAAGTGTACTCTTCTTTTGAATCACATGCAACCCCAAGAAATATGTGATCTCCCCAATCGTAGACATTTCAAATTCTGTTTTCGTGTGATTAGAGAATTAATCCACTGATTTCTTCCTACTACCACCAAATATGATATCATCAACATAGACAAGAACCATGAACTGATCGTTTAGAGAATTCTTCACATATAAATTGTGATCTACTCGTTCTCTTTTGAAATACAGCTTCTTGAGATAAGAGTCCGGCTGGTAGTACCACGCCTATGGTGCGTGCTTCAAAGCATATTGATATTTATTAAGATTTCAGACCTTTGTTTCATCAGTACCAAGAACAAAACCCACTGATTGTTCAATGTAGACTTTTTCTTCGAGTACACCATTTAGGAATGTTGTCTTGACAACCATTTGATATACATTATATCCTATTTGGAGTTCCATAGCATGGAAAATCCTGATTGACTCTAGTCTAGCTACTAGAGAAAAGGTTTCTTCAACATTAGAACCTTCAATCTGGGAGTATTCTTTACATACCAGTCATGTCTTATATCTGATAACACCTCTATGCTCATCAAACATGTTCATGAAGATCCATTTTGTACCAATCACATTGTGAACTTCAAGTCGCTGGAAAAGATCCCATGTCTGATTCTTTTCAATATGATCTAAATCTTCATTCATGGATTTCACCGAAGATTCATCATTTTCAGCTTCTTCAAATGAGGATGGCTCCGCAATTGACAGAAATGAAGATTGTGTGTTATCACTCATCATCCTGGTTTGAGTGGGTGCACTCATGTCCCCAATTATGTTAGATGGATCAACCTCATCTCTTTGATTTATCCTATTAGGTTCTGTTTCATTTTCACTAGCCATAGTTTTTCTTCAGATTATTATTCTGATTCAACATCATGATGTGATTACTGAGTGTTTTGTACAACTTCCACTATTTATGTATTTTTTTCTCCATGTTCACTTTCTTCCTCACTTTCTATCACATCAGCATATGAATTCCTTGAAGCATTTGTGATTTTATCTTAAATTATCTTAACATCACTACTTTCCAAAATAAATCCTTATCGCTTTTTGAAACACTTGTAGGGTTTTCTGTTCACTGGATACACAAGAAAAATTCCTTCATCAGCATTGTCACCAAACTTCCCTTGATTTCCTTATTTATTTCAGATTTAAACAATTGCTTCTGAAAACACAAAATTATTTCAACGAAAGTTTCCTTCCATGCCACAATTCATACAGTGTCTTTGTTTCTCCCATATAAATCCCTGTTCAATTTTGAATGTGCACTGCAGGTTAAACAGTTTCTTTATAGTAATGGCGAGAGATACCACTCTCAATCAGCATAGTCCTGGCCATATTATTGGCATGTCTATTCCGGTGCTCTGCAACTCCATTTTGCTGTGGGGTTCTCACAACATCTACCTCATGATGTATTCCATGTATTTCAAGGTAATTATCAAACTCAATGGACATGTATTCCCCTAAATTGTCAGATTGCAAAGCTTTGATTCTTCATCCAGTACCATTATCGGTGATTCACCGATATGTTTTCATGCAGTCAAGAACATGTTGTTTCCAATGAATGACCATAACACATTCAATTTCAATATAATCATCAATGAAATGAATAAAGTACATTTCTCCATGTGTTCTAGAAACATTTATCAGCCCGCATTTATCAGTATTAATTAGATCAAGAAGATGATATGCTCTTTTCTTCTTTGGCCTATATGAACTACAGGCCAGCTTCCCACGAATTCCAGTATCACGAGACTTTTTGTGCTCATTCTTCAGAATGGGGATATCCATTAATATCATCAGATTAGATATCTTTTCCATGTTTTGTTGGTAAATGTTCCCCAACCATCGATGCCACATATTTTTTTCTTCTTCAACAGACAAATAGCAGGAGTTCACTTTGCTGTCAACCTGATATAAGTTTCCATATGTTCTACAGCCTTTTATAGGAGAATTCCCTATTTTTTCTTTTGTAGTGAAGCCTTTTTGATTGAAATTTACTACGAGCCCTGAGTTATAGAGTTGAATCACACTGAGGTGATTGTTACGTAGACTATCCACATAAAGAACTTCAGTATTCTTTAGCTCTCCATTGAAGAGAGCAGTATTCCCACATCCATTAATCTTCAAAGCCCTATCACTACAAAACCTCACTATTCTATCAACCTTATTTTTAATGTTCGTAAAAAGGTTAGCATTTCCTGTCATGTGGAAAGAGCAATGGCTATCTAGAAACCAGGTACTTTTTCTTTTTTTATCTTTTAGGGCCACCTATGCAAGGTTGTATTTCTCAACTATCATCCTTTGATTCCATGATACATTGTATTAATTATAGAGAACTGCTGTCCTTTCAATTATATCATTTACATATATTGGTTCTTAATAGTAGAGGTCTTCTTCGAGAGAAGAAACCTTGTTTGTAGGAGTAATACTTTCTTGTTGATGAGATTTGACTAGTCTTGAACTCCGGTATGAGGTGATCATGTCCCTTCTCTTCCTTAAATTAATATCCTTATGACCAAAGTTATAACAATGAAAAGAATATCAATAGACGTTTTTTCTTCTAAAAAATTAGGATATGAAGTTTTTCTCCTTCGTTGAACTCCCAAATCTTCCCCATTCAAGTAGCTCCTTGCTTCTTCGCAATATGACATGTTATGGCCTAAATAGCCACAGAACTAGCACATCATGAGAGGAAATGTATTCTCACTTGTATTTCTCCTCATACCTTCTTCTGTGGGAAAATAGTATGAGGACTCAGTTTTCCAAGAGGCTCGAGGATAATCTTCTTTTCTTCATTCAGATTGAATTTGGGGGTTCTGTTTCATCACATCAGAAGACTTTCCCACATCACCCACTTTCATCATGCCTTTATTTTGGTCACGTTTATTGGTAGCATTTGACGATTCCGACTCACAACCAATTCCACTATTTCCCATGCAGGCAGATCATTGAGTATTTAAAATCTTTTCAACTCCATTAGATCCACGTTTTTCTCTCTCTAACAACTCAGCATCAGAGAATCATCCAAAATGTATTTTCTACCTCGATTCTTTTGAGATTGAGTCTTTTTCAAGTTTGATCCAAATAGTAACAACTTCATCCTCAAAATTCTCAACATCCTTGGACTTTTCTTCGAGTATAGAGGTAAGGTCCTTGATGACCTTTTCCTGCTCTTCAATTCTCAGCTTCTGATCCACTACATCATCATTGATTTCAAGTACATTAGACATAAATTTCACCAATTCTTACAGTCATTCAATTTCTGCTTCAAGTTCTTCAACATATTCAGATGATTTTTCATCAATTGATTTCCACTTATTGTAACTCTTAAATTTTACCTTGAGCTTACTAATAACATACTTATGTTTCCACTCGATACCTGCACTAGTTTTAAACTGATTTTCTCCACTAGTATCTTCCGAATTTTCAACAGTGGTCATCATAGAAGCATGGTTTCTAGTTTTAAATTCTGGTTCTTCATCACAGAATTCAATATTATCATCTTCCACTTCACAGACAAAACTCATTCTCTATATATTCTTCCCAGATTTGAAGTCTCCCTTTTTAAAAAACCATTTCTGAGGATTCTCATCGACTTCTGATTCACTGTCATCATCATCAAACATTCATTGGCAGTCAATGTGCCCAACTCTTCCACAACGAAAACATGTCTGAGGTATCTTACCTTTGAATTTACCTTTTCCCTTCTTTGGTTTCTTGGCAACGAGAGAAAGAATTTTCTTTTACTATTCATCTTCACAACCACTATCTTCTGAAAATTTCAGGTTTTCAATGGATTTGAATAACATTTCCTTTCTTACATGAGTCGTGGAATCTTTAGGTTTGAATCTCATCGCATATTCCACTAGACTACTTAAGTGATCATCCAGAGATATTTTAGATATATCTTTCTCTTCAAGGGATGAAACAATTGCATTGTACATTTTAGGAAGTCTTCTCAAGATTTTATTTACGATATCAATGTATTTGATTTCTTCTCTAAGACCCCAAATTGATCCCACAACTTCAGTAATTCAATTGAAGAATGAATCTACATTCTCATTAGGATGCATCTTTAGATCATAAAATCTATTGTGAAGGACTTGTACTTTTGCCTCCTTAACTTTTCTATCTCCTTCAAAAATATTTTCAAGTATATCCCACATGGACTTTGATGAGGTGAAACTCATTACCATTAGATATATTTGATCATAAAGGGCTGCGGTGAGAGCATTCTGCGCTTTAGCATCAGCATAAAAAATTTTCCTATCAGCATCAGTCATAGCCAGCCCTATTGGATTAGTAACATGTATACCTTCCATGAAGGAAAACAGAACATCCATTACAAGGGATCATAGATGAGATCTCATTATATTATTCCAAATCTAAAAATTACTTCCATCGAAGAGAGGGACTTTCTTGAGATTGACAGCATTCTCCATGACGACAAAGGACAGATTCAACACCAGTAACCTTTATGCTCTGATACCACATATAGGACCCCGGGACACCCTGAGAGGGGAGGGGTGAATCAGGGAAGCAACTTTTTCTTTTAAAAGAGATGGATATTGTTCCCATATTGGAAATAACTTGTTAAACCTGTATGATGAAAAAGATCAGGAACAAAACATTCACATGTATATAGATAACACAAATTTTTTTTTACTTGGTTCACCACTAAGGGCTACGTCCAAGGATCTTACGCCAACAGGTTTTCGATCGTACCAAATTCCACTATTCTTCACTAGATTTGGATTACAATGGTTCAGGCACAGTCACTATGTCCCATGATCACTACCTTATTAATGGTTAAGTGATAGCTCACTGCGTCCCTTGGGTCACTCCGTTGACTCCCCCTGGCTCACTGCATTCAGTGAAGTCCCACTCAGTTTATAGATGTGAAGGTCTCTTCATCTTTGAAAAAGAATGCTTCCACCATTGTATGTAGATTCCCCATTGAAGTCCAACTCTCAACTGTTGAAGAATCTTACTTTGCGTTGAGGGTACCCATAAATCTTCCAGCTTTCATGTTGCTTCAAAAACATGAGCGTACTTCAGCAACACGAGGCGCACTTCCCTAATCTAGCGCGCAAGTTTCAAAGAAGGCACACAAGTTATAACTGGAGCACAAGTACACCTCAACGACTTCAACAACATTCACTTAAATAACATCAAAATTGAACGACACACATTC
The DNA here is from genome assembly GCA_963277665.1 of Viscum album. Classification (NCBI taxonomy): domain Eukaryota; kingdom Viridiplantae; phylum Streptophyta; class Magnoliopsida; order Santalales; family Viscaceae; genus Viscum; species Viscum album. Next base: position 457,778,483 of record OY728142.1, read on the forward strand.
CTTTTCCCCCAAACCAACTTCGACGCATAACAAACAACTGTCATGAAACATATAGTTGTGCAACCCACAACCACATGTGTATCCAATACACCAACGCAACAAGATCATTGAATTTCTATAAGTCTCAAACTTCGTTGAAAATGAGGATGGTTTTTCTTCTATTTATAGGGAAAATGGATACCCTGCACGGTGGCGCGCAAGCCTCCTCTCGGTGTGCATGTTCTAGCGTGCAACTCCAACCGCCCTAGCCTCTATTGCGCTTCTCACTTGCGTGACCCAACCAATAGTTGCACGACCCTCTTTCATTTTCATTATTTCAATGTTCTGATTTACAAAAACATATGGCGTGTAATGTTCTAATACTCGTAAGCACCGCCACGCAAGTCCTTTCTCAGTGCGCATGTCACTTGCGCAACACATACTCGGCGCACAAGTATCTTTCCCAAAAAGAAATGTTTTTCCACTTTTGTCAATTTTGAGGTCCAAAAATTTGGCAAACACAGGAAAATGGTGCCACCTTCTATACTGTTATCTGTTTTGACCTGTAAGAGTTCTTTACTGGCACAAATTCTGAACATCCTCTGAGGATTGACAACAAACACAAACCATTCTCCATATCATGCATTGATGAATGTGGTTACATCAACGACCCATACCAGCCACGCTATACTCTATGCGTCAATCTTGAAAGAAAAAGTAATAGAATCTACTTACACCTAATGGTGTATTCATGGTGTGACCTAAAATCCTTGTAAGATGCCACCGAGAAATGGTTCCATGGATTATTATTAAATGAAAAATAAATTTTCAATCTAACGGAATAAAAATAATTATGTGCTTAAGAGTTTTAATGAAAAATGTTTTTAAGGTAAAGGTACTCTAAAAGTAAAAAAACATAAATTAACACACATACACACACATTTTCTTGGTAACCCCAACATCACACCAGGTGACAATGGTGAGCGCAATGAAAAAGAGGGAAAAACCTCATGGAAGAGGCCCTAAAGATACTAGTGAGATGTGGGACCCAATAACATCGTGTCTTAGTGATCAATTGTATAGGAACACAACAATATATGTTCTCATGAACAAACCAGTAGTAGGCCAACACATTCATAACATATTGGTCTCCAAACACCATCCAAAAGTTTAGTTATTGTTGTAGTTGTAAAATCCATCAATGTGAAACTGGGCTGATTCCACTTCTGTATCACTGGCACACTAGACCTAATCTGTCCACCATGTTCCCAGGCTCTCCCGTTTGTGCACATGTAGTTCAGATTTCATGTCGCATGACATAACCATACACTCAAACCAAAAAAGACACTACACACGCCAAAAAAACCATTTTCACACACAATAACCAATTTAAATAATACGCCCACTAAAACGTTTTCCAAACACATCTCACACCATTGACATAATCTAATAAAACATTCTAAAAAGATTAAAAAAATTTATCAAAAGGGGTACACATGGTTTTACAGACAAAAAAAGTGACTATTTATAAATCCATAACACATTCCAACACCACACGAACTCAAATAAACTTTTACATTGTGACCTACACCACCCAAATAGTCTGATGAAAAACCATACACCACATGTATTATTCCTTTGCACAAACTACCCAATTTAACCATCCATAAATAAATATTTATGAAACAATTCTAAAGAAGTATCTTTGTGTCACCCATTAACCAACTCAAAATCATCTTTTATGACCAAATTCACTCGATTCCATGTCAAAATCATACTTCGCACAAACTAAATAGATTAATAAGGTAATTGTATGATCAAAAAAATCACTAACATCTAGATATGAGTTTTCACCGGAAAGCACACAGATAATATAAAAAAGGCGACAAACCATTCAAATGCAAATCAATCTTCATAAAATTGCTACTTCACACTATGAAAAAAAATCAATAATATGATAAATTAATCAAACATTCAAATCAATTAATCAAAAAATAATTATTCATGGAACCACCTACCTGGAATGTGGAAACACATCGTAACTTGGTGAGCAAGCTCTACTACACATTAATTGCACCTCAAACGACTCTAATAGATCCTAAATACCAAAATTTGAACTGAAAAAATCACAATCATGCAAAAATTGTCACTGAACCCTAACTCAATAAACTATTAACAGATGAAACAACCATCCGAAGTAAAATAAACCTACGATGAGGAGTCTGATAGGCTGGCTGGGGGATAGCGAACGGTGTCGGGGGTTGTGCAACGTTGAAAAAATGAGGAGAAGGCCCTTGAGAATTCGGTTGAATGAAGTGGAGGTGTGCATGGGGTCTCAGCCGAGCGTAGAAGAGGTTGTTAGAGGCCGCATGTAGGGGCAGTTGTAGTGAGGTGCGAGGCATCAGAGATTCGGCGCAAGAAAAAAGGGGGTGCTGGAAAAAGGAACAACCAAGGGAAGGGGCCGCTGAGGCTTAGGAAAAACTCCGAGGAGGCTGTCCGGGTTACCGATGGTGTCCGGGGCAAGCCAAAGTGGTGGGGCGCCAGTCTAGGTGCCACCAGAGGAAAGGTGGGAGGGCGTTCTGGAAAGGGAGACTCTGCGGTGTAGCTCAGCTGAGAGGGAACCAATGCATGAGAGTTTGACAGCTGAGGAGGTGCGTAGTGATGGCGTTGGATGAGAGGAGTGGTGGGTTGACGTTTTACAGTAGCATGAGCAGTTCGACAAGGAGTTTAATGAATGGAATAGCACGCGACTAGTATTTGGATGTGAGGTTATTACGTGATGGAAACAAGTGAGTGGGAGAGGCTCTGTGCGACGAACCAAGGGGGAGGAAGGAGGAAAACAGGAAACTGAAAATAAATGGAAAATAATAATAAATAAATTATATAAATAAACTGAAAGTAAAATTAAAATGGCACTAAGTGGAATCCTAGACCAATTTTAAATAATAAATTAATCAATAAAACTAGATATATAAATAAAAAAAGAAGTTAATAATAAGTTTTTAATTTTACAATTATAACAACAATTTAATACTAACATCAAATTTAAAATATTAACTGAAATAATATTAATTGTAATAACCTATTTGAAATTATATCTTAATTAACAAGAATATCAATAATTAAACTCTAATAATAAAAAACCATAATAATAATAAATTTATATATCGATTATGGAAAAAATGCAAGATTGTGTGTATGGTCGCGCGCACGGTCTCATGCCCTTATAATAAATATAATAATTGTATAACATTATATTATAAAGGGAACCGAAAATGGTCTTGTGCATGGCCACACCACCATATAAAACCCATTAATTTTAAAATAAACCATGCTCAAACAAAATACCAAAAGAATGACCCAAAATAATAAAATTAAAATAAAGTGTTGGTTGGGGTGTGACAATTCTCACCACAATGACACTTTCTACCCCTAGAAAGTCTCCAATGACTGGGTCAACCCATGATTCCAAGAAAGAATGTGATGATTCTTGAATCCAAACCACAATATCTGAATGATTGAGAATTCAAAACACCCCTGAACTAAAACTCCAATGATCTGAGAACCAGAATCACCATGAAAAATAGCCAACAACAAAGTTTTTACCTGTAATGGAACTCCAACATGGAACACCCCGGTCCCTAACATATGGATCACTAGGGTAACTCGAGACCTCTGTGAGCACTTTTCAAGTGACCCACTACTCAAGTTATCCGATTATCATTGTAAAGGTTGGACATAGCAGAAGTTGGAGGACTCCAAGACAAGTGCACATCTGAAATAGAGTTTCCCCATGTTCATCCTATGGTGGTATCCCAACCATATTATGATTATTTTCCAACATTGGTTCTCCAAACAAAAACAAATCACAAGACCAGTCAAACCTTTACCTCTTTCTTGACCCTCCAAGATCCCTATGTTAAACCAATCCAACACAATAAGAGACTCCGGAGAGACCCTTAATGTGTCTCCCCATCATATAAATATTTTTCTTACACCACAACACCATCACATGTATTATCAGTTTACTTTGAGAGATACATACTCAACCCTTCATCAGAAACCCACCAACATAGGCTGACCAGCATATATGATTCCTACACTGGACCAAACGTCTCCACATAAGATGGGTTTGATAGAAAAAACCCCTAACCAGGGGGAAAAATGAAACATGCACACATAACCTCCACAAGACATGAGCATATCAAATACAAGAACAATTCTGATCCACAACTGACCACGAGATGGTTAACCGAGCATTCCCACCATCTCAACATGAATACGGATTTTCCGAACCTCTTTAATGCCCAAGAGGAACTCCCAAAAAACAAGACCATGAAAAGGAGACAAAGGGCTTCATTCTCCATACAACAAAAATGGAGTCTCTAGAGATGACACGACAAAAATGTAATTTAAGTTGTCCCATCTTTCACTATAGAATTATGTCAGACCAAACTCGCACCACATCTGATTAGTCTTTGACTGTGCACAAGTTTCACCCTGAGACCCATAACTGGGTCCCTGATATCTGAAGCATATACCACATCATAGTCATAAGTTGAACATATCTTACTGGAACTTCATACCCTAGAAAAGAAAACTTCATACTTCTCCTAGTGCCCCAAGTGGCCACATTTTCAAACTTACCAACTGAGAATTGTGTCGAACAACATAGTGTGTCTGACTGACCATACTGAACATAAGAGATTATGTTATCTGTCAAACACGCAACATGGACTGATAGAAGGATCACTCCAAGAAAAGGCCTCATTGGTTCACACTCCTCATCGGACGAGGAAAATTCACTTCTCATGGTATAAATAGGACCAAAAATGTGTACGAGTTTTAAATTGATGGTTCCACACTACCGCTGGGGAGCATGGAACTAGCTCATCAGAAAGGTCAACACCCCTCAACCTCTGTCTGTTGATTGTATTAACACCTATGAGATCCACCAAATTCTCTTACATTCACCTCCTTAGGAGAAACAGTGGAATTAGGATAGTCCTGAGGATCCTTCAAAAAATCCCCTTTTTCAACTAATACATGACACTCATCTTTTATTGGTTTAATCCCACTCCACCTGATGTAGTCAAGAAAACTTACACCCACACAACTTTTGGAGTTCCCCCAAAACTGGATACACTTAAAACTTTTGAAAACCATTCAATTATATCTAACTGACCTCGATGACTTCAAAAAAATTGACACAACCGAGTAGAACCCAACTCTACCACTCCATTAGGAGTCTGGGTTGAGCCATGAACCGAAAGATCTACTGGAAACCCATGGGAACTTTCATGGGGGTATATCCCCAAAAAACAAAAAATAGCATTCCAAAAATCCAAACGCATCACAAAACAAACATCCACATTCTAGGAACAAATCCAATAATTCCAATTTAAAATATCAATTCATTTTTAATGAAAAACACTTAATTGAAAAACAAAGAAAATTATGATAAGACCCACCAACTCTTTTGAACCCATCACTTTTACTTTGGACTCAAAACCATTTTCCAATTCCAAAAACATTTAAGAACAAATATCCATTTTAAAGAAAACCCCAATTTTCACGAAACAATAAGCGTAATTAAAAATCAATCACTAACCACTAATATACATGGATTCCTCCTAGATATGAATTTTAGTCCCACTCACGCACTCATCCACATGATCCACCATCAATCCATTAGTCACTTCAACATGCACATGTGAGAACCCATTGGAATACCACTGGATGAAATAAGGGTCTTATTCTTTCAAAACATAACATTCCCAATATTTCGAAAATATATTTTTCCAACCAATTTCAAAAATTCAAGATAAAAATTAAAAATTATTTCCATTTATAAAACAAACCACTTCAATTTCAAAACACCCAAGACATTCTTCATGAAATTCAATTTCCACAAATCAAATTCCATTTTCCAAAAACTAGGTTCTAGAGAAATGCACCCCAAAAATCATGCCAAACAGACACAACAATAAAATTAGTGTAACACCAAAGTCCACTTCCCTTTTTAAAGGAAAACACTTTCGTGACAATCGTAGAACTGAAGCAAGAAATCATGAACACTAAAGCACTGAGTTGAAAAATGTAGCACCCTCGGTTTGAGGTATGTGGCCTATGTTTATGAATTTTTATGTAATTAATGTTCGTGGAATGAGTAGTGAAGAGGTTGGGAGAGCTTGAAATGGGTTTGGATGAGTTTGGAGGCTTTATAAGGGGTGCACTGTTTGAGCACGGTTAGTGGAAACTGTGCCGGTTCCCTAGGAAACCGTGTGGACTCTTGTTCTCGATACAGTAGGACTCACACGACCTACTCACACTTTTCCAAACCTTATTAGGAAACCATGCGGACCCTGGCTCCCGAGGTAGTGGAGTGCGCACGGTTAGTGCACGATTTTCCAAACTGTGCGGGCTAACCGTGCGGCCACATAAAGTTACTGTTATAAGTTCCAGGCTCACTCGATATTGCCTCATTATCACTCTTAACTTCCTCCCACTCGAGCCTCACACAGGTTTTTGGGTTCTCAAGGGTAAGGGGTGCACTCCCACTCGTTTTGGAAGCGATTCGAAGGGGTTTCAAGGTGGTTTCTACCGGGTAAGTCTCTCCTCTTACATCTCCTGTGTTTTCCTCTAGATCAACTTCCCCATCTTTCTTGGTATTCTAGATATACAATTTTTGTGTGTAGATCTAGGGTTGGGTTGCCTTGGATGATGATTTTTGAGGATTTTTATGGTTAGTGTAGGAGATCTAGAGAGGTGTTGGTGGTTTGTTCACCGGATTTGAGGTGCGGTTGTTCATGGATCGATTTCTCAGGAACCCTAAATGTAGGTGGATTCTCTCTTGACTCCACTTGGTTAGAACTAGTGGTTCCTTGTCACAATTAATTTGTTGTTCTTGAAATTAGTTGTGTTTTGATGTGTGAAATTGGTGGAAAATCCCTTGGGTGCTGTTTTGGGGATTTTTGGGGAAAAGAGGTTTTTGTGGTGAAATGCTTTTGTTGTGGATTTTAAAATGATGATTTTAAAATGAGATGCTATGGTTGATTTGTGGAAATGATTGATACAAATGGTTTTCAGTAAAAATGTTGTTTTATTAAAATAGGGTTTTGAATGGAAAAACATTTTCAATAAATAGGTTATTTATTGAAGTGAATTGACATGTAATGGAATTGGTTGTTTACATGATGTTGTTGTGACTGTGGTGGATTATATGCCGTGTTGTGATTTCTTGAATTGTTGTGTGGAAGTTGGAGGGTAGTACCACTACAATAAAGGGGGATGGATAGTGGATGGAACGACCACCATCAATGATAAGTGGATAGGAAGAGCCAGTAGTTGTAACCGGATGAAACGAGTTGGACGAAAGCACCATCGTTATGATTGTTTTGTTGTGTACTACATTGCAAGATGGAATTATTGCTCCAATGGGTAAATGTTGGAAAGGTTGTGGTTTGTCAGTTATCTTTCCTTTGATTTTTAGGTTGGCTGTGATGGCTTGGTAAGATAATGGTTGGCATATGGAAATGGTTGAACTTGTGATTATTTTATATAAAATGTTTCATATAAATGTGATAATAGTTTTATCCTAGTGGCATGTGTAGGGAAGTCATTTTGGGAAATCCTACTAAGTTTTATTACTCACCCCCTACTTTAGAACGTAGGTGTCTCTACAGATGTTGTGTACCATGACACAGGAAAAGGTAAGGCATCAAACTCCTTTAGTGGGGCATTGTGATGTCTTGGTGGAACATGGAGCTTGGAGCATGCTGTGGAGCTGTGGTGGTGTCATGTCTCGTGGTGTTGTTGTTGCGTCTTCCTCATTGTACTCTGATGTTGTATTGGGTGGGGTTGGCATGTGAGATTATGGAATATCTTATTGTCTTGGGTAATGTATGAGTTTGGTTTTGTCAACATGCATCATTTACTTTTTGTTCTTTGGTTTTTTTTGTCTCAAGGCAAAATCGGTCCCAAATTGTTCTCGGATCCCTCTTCAATTATTGACAGCCTTTGGCACCTTGGGAACGTCGCATAAGGCCATGTAAACCTCACCACCTCCTCAATCCAATGAGGTAGGGGAGGGGTGTTACAAGTGGTATCACTGTGTTCGGTCTTTTTGAGTTGATTCTCAGATTGGGTGTTGACATTAGTTGTGGTATACTCCTTGAGTCAGGATGGTTTCAAGGCATAGGATTGTAGTAACCTGGAATGTATATCATAAAAAGAAGTAGATAACCCTTTAATGCTGAAATTCATGTTACCAGGGAGTTGGGTACATAAGTGTTTTGAAGACACTTATAGGCCTTGGATATCTCATTGTCATGGGTGTAGCCAATGAGATGAGCATGACATGCATGGTAGAAATGGCTTCCCTCTGGGATGCATATTTCATTGGGGTATAATGATTTATGATGGAATGCGAAATTGTAATGTGAATAAATTGGTATTTTGAAAATGGTTTGGTTTTCAAAATTGAGAAACATGGCACATGTGAAAAAATGTAAACTGGTGGAAATTCTTGTTGTGATAGTGTTGTGTAATGTGATTTAAAATGGGATTTCAGGATGTCTACAGAAGATAGACTCATGGTTGTTTGTTTCCTTTTTATAGAAATGGAACCGGGTAGGCGTCGTAGAGACCAACCGGAGGAGGCTGCTGAGAATGTGGTTGCACCTAAGCCTCAGGTGAACCAGCAGCTAGTGCAAAGAATAGTGCATGATTTACAAGCTGTGGGAAGTGGAAATAGTGGGGATGAACCAAGGCATATGGATCATACAGTTCAGTTTCAAAAGAAGAATCCACCAATCTTTAGGGGTGATTCAAAGCCAGAGAGGGCAACAACATGGTTTAATAGAATAAAAAAGTCCTTCAAGTTCTTCGGAACACCAGTAGAGTTAAAAGTGATGTTGGTGACATATATGTTGGAAGATCATGCCCTTTAGTGGTGGGAGTTGGTGTTCCAAGATGGGACGGACCAGGGTATGATGTGGGAAGGCTTTGAGGAATTCTTTAAAAAACAATTCTACCCACATATGTTTAGAATTCATCATACGACTGATTTATTCAGTTTGAAGAAAGAGTTGATGTCGATGACGAAGTATGCAGCTATGTTTATGAACATAGTGCGATTTTCACTCGAGGTGCCAGGTAGCACGTCGTTGATGGAAAGGATCTTTGAAGTGGGGTTGAGGCAATAAATCAGTTCAAAGATAGAGGTGTTTTTTATAGATGATTAAACGGAGAAGGTGAATATAGTCTCGATGGATGAGCGAGATTTGATGGGTGCTCCGGGCGGGGGAAGCATGGTGATACCCATTGAGAATAGAGGGAACTCTAACACTGGGTTCAAGAGGAAGAGGGACACTTATTCCCAGGGCAGGAATATAATATATAATCTGACGGCAGGATCAATGAATCTTCCTCCGAACCCCTAGAGCAAGGTGGGATATTTTCAGTGTGGTTCTACATGCCACATCAAGCAGGATTGTATGGCCCAACCTAGAGAATGTCATAGTTGTAAGAAGATAGACCATCTGCAGGGTTATTGATGGAATGCTATAAAGTCTGGAGAGCGTGACACTCCTCAGGGATCGCAGACGTTGTATGCTTCGACGGGACTATGGCAGCATCATACCCCTTGACAGTAGAGTAAAGTGGGTCATGGTAATTCTAAGAATACCAGGACGCCTTAGCAGAACAATAAAGAGCAGAGTGTGGAAAGAAAACATGTGTTTGGAGCTGAGTTGGTTGTGGTGGATGATCGTTCGGGACCATCCACGCTGTGAGGCACTATTCTTTTAAATTCTACCTTGTTACAAGTGTTGTTTGATACGGGTTCTTCACACTCTTTTTTTGCTACACATGTTGTTGATTTTTTGGGTTTAAGGGTATAAATGATTCTCTAGGTTTTGAAACTTCAAACTCCTCTGGGTTGAAGAGAGTTTTGAGCTTTTCTTGTGTAGAGAATGTTGTATCTTTGTGGGTGAGGCTGAGATAGTGTGGAACTACTCAATTCTTAAGATGAATGGTTATGGTGTAATTCTGGGAATGGATTGGCTGGTGGCTTTTAAGGCCCCCATCGACTGTGATGCGCGGATAGTGGCTTTTATGACACACGATGGTGTTAGACATCTCTTTAGAGGAGAGAAGCATGAAAGGAAGGGTGCAAAGGGTTTTTTGGAACCATCAGGGGGTACGTTATCATATATGTTGGTGGGGTTGTCATTGGAATTGGTAGAGGTTGTTGAGCAGAGTGTTCCTCCAGCTTTGGTGGATCAGTTAATGGATTTCTTTCCTGATTAATTATCGGGGATACCTCCCATAAGAGAAGTGGAGTTTACGATTGATCTCCTTCTTGGGACCAGGCCTATCTCACTTCCATCTTATCGGATGGAACCAACTGAATTGTGGGAATTGAAAATACAATTGGAAGAGTTACAAAACAAAGGATTTATCTGACCTAGAACGTCTCTGTGGGAAGCGCCAATGTTGTTTGTGAAAAAGGTGGATGAAAACATAAGGCTATGTTTTGATTATCATATACTTAACAAAGTTACGATATAGAATAGATATCCAATTCCACAAATTGATGATTTGTTCAACCAGTTGAGGGGAGCCCAGTTGTTCTCCAAGATCGACCTGAGGTTGGGATATCATCAATTTTGAGTGAATAAGGAGGATATTTCTAAAACAGCTTTCAACAGTAGATATGGCCATTATGAATATGTGTTTATTCCGTTTGGTCTAACAAATTCTCCATTGGTGTTTATAGAATTTATGAATCATATATTTCAGAGATACTTGGATTCATTCATGGTGGTGTTTGTCGACAATATTCTGGTGTATTCAATAACCATGGTGGAGCATGATCAGTACTTGGCGACAGTGCTGGGGATCTTGAGGGATCATCAGTTGTATGACAAATTGTAAAGTGTAAATTTTAGATACAGGAAGTTCGTTTTCTTGGCCATGTGATTTCTAAAAGGGGTGTTTCAGTGGACCAAAAAAGATAGTGGTTGTTATCTCATGGAAACTGCCAACGAATGTGTTTGAGATACTCAGTTTTCTTGGTCTAGCTGGGTTTTATTGGTGTTTTGTTTGTGATTTCTCAGATTTGGCTTTGCCAATGACAGCTTTGGCAAAAATGAATGTTCCATTCTGATGTAATGAAAAGTGTCAACAATGTTTCAAAGAGCTAAAGTTTCGTCTTACATAAGCACCAATCATGGTTTTTCTAGAATCTAGAAAATGGTACGTGGTGTATTGCGATGCATCGGGATCGGGTATGGGGTGAGTGCTCATGCAAGGGAATCATGTGGTTGTGTATGGCTCATGATAGTTGAAAGTGCATGAGAATAACTACCCAACTCATGATTTGGAGTTGGCAGCTATGGTCCATTCTTTGAAAGTGTGGCGTCATTATCTCCTCGGTGAGAAATTCACAGTATATAATGATCATAAGAGCTTGAAGCACATATTCTCACAATTGGATTTGAACTTGAGGCAAAGGAGATGGACGGAATATATCAATATGTTTGATTTTGACTTGATGTACAGACCGGGTAAGGGAAATTCAGTGGTGGATTCTTTAAGTAGAAAATTGTATGATCGTGTGCTGAAATAGGCATCAGAAAAGTGGCGGTTGATGTCCATTATAGCTGATATGCGGTTGGAATGTGAGGACTACGGTGATAGATCAGTCTTCTTTCTAGTTTTATTGATTCCTGACTTGGTCAGCCTAGATAGAGAGGCACAGATATCTGATTCTGAGTGTGTGACAGTGGGTTCGAGACTCAATGGTGGGGAGACCATTGAGGGTTGGAAACTGAATGGAGATTTAGTTTTTTGTTTTCAGAATCGGATGGTTGTATTGGTTGATAGTCAGGGGGATCTTCTCAGGGCGTATCATCATTCTAGCTGGGATGTTCATCGTGGAATTCAGAAGATATATAAAGCGTTGAAAGTGCAGTTCCGGTGGGCGGGTATGAAGAGAAGTGTGGCTGAGTTTGTTTTGAGATGATTGACTTGTCAGTAGGTCACAGAAGAGCATCAGTGGCCAGCATGAATGTTGCAGTCTTTACAAATCCCTGTTTGGAAGTGGGAGCAGATAGTGATGGATTTTGTCACTTGTCTCCCAAGAACGGTCAAGAAGCACGATACCATTTGGGTGATAGTGGATCGGCTAACGATGTCGACCCATTTCGTCCGGATTTGTGAATTGCACATGGTGGTGTATCTGTCCAAAATCTATATCCGAGAGGTGGTAAAGAGGCATGGTGTTCTAGTTTAGATTGTATCAGATAGAGATCTGAGGTTTACATCTCGTTTCTATAAATCCTTAAAGCAAGACCTTGGAACGCAGTTGACGATGAGTACGGCGTATCACCCTTAGAAGGATGGTCAATCCGAGAGGTCGATACAAACTCTAGAGGATATTTTTCTGGCTTGTGTCATGAATTTTGGTGGCTTATGGGAGGAGCACTTGTCACTGGTTGAGTTGTCAAACAATAACTGTTATCAGGCATCCATAAAGATGCCTCCATTTGAAGCATTGTATGGGCGGCCGTGTCGTTATCCACTATGTTGGGTGAAAACTGGTGAGTCTTTGATGGTTTTACTGAGTCTTGTCCATGAGACTATGGAGAAGATCATGTTGATTGGGAAGAGAATGGATATGGCTCATAGTTTTCAGAAATCATATGTGTATCATCATCGACGACCATTGTCGTTCTAGGTGAATGATCATGTGTTCTTGAGGATCTCTCCTAGGTTGGGACATCATCGTTTTGGGAAGCAGGGAACGTTATCTCGAAGTTATATAACACCTTTTGAGGTTCTTGAGCGGGTTGGTGAGGTGGCTTATCATGTGGATTTTCCACCATGCTTTATTGCAGTGCACGATGTGTTTCATGTGTCGTAGTTGAAAAAGTATCAGCCGGATCATGACCATGTGATTCCATGGGATCATATTGAGCAAGAACCGGATGCTTTGTTGGTGCACGTGCCAGTGCGGGTTGTGGATAGGAAAGAGAAAGTTATGCATGGTAAAAGCATCAGTTTAGTTCATGTTTTGTGGCAACATGGTCAGATTCAAGAGGAGACATGGGAGCAGGAGAAAGAGATGGTCGAGCAGTGGCCCGAGCTCTTTTGGCAAAGGGCATGTTCAATACTTTCTGAGGAAAGAATGTCCAATGGTGGGGAGAATGTATCGCCCCTTTTTGAGTTATGTGGCCTTTTTTATTCATTTTTTTGTACTTAATGTTCATGTAATGAGTTGGGAAGAGGTTAGGAGAGTTTGGAATTGTTTTGGATGAGTTTGGAGGCTTTTTAAGGGGTGCACGGTTTGAGCACAGTTAGTGGAAACCATGCGTGTTCCACAAGAAACCATGTAGAACCTTGTTCTCTAGACAGTAGGCCTCGCACGGCCTGTTCATGGTTTTCCAAACTATGCGAGGAAACTGTGTGGACCCTGGCTCTCGAGGCAGTGGCATGCACACAGTTAGCGCACGGTTTGCAAACTGTGCGGGCTAGCCGTGCGACCACTTAAAGTTAGGGTTATAAGTTATAGGATCACTCGGGATTGCCTCATTTCACTCCTCTCTTCCTCCCACTTGATCCTCACTAATGTTTTTGGGTTCTCAGGGGTTAGAGGTTCTCTCCCACTCGTTTTGGAAGCGATTTCAATGGGTTTCAAGGTGGATTCTCCTGGGTAAGTCTCTCCTCTTGCTTCTATTGTGTTTTCCTCTAGATCTACTTCCCCATATTGCTTGGTTTTCTAGATCTACAATTTTTGTGTGTAGATATAGGGTTGGGGTTGACTTGGATGATAAATTTTGAGGCTTGTTCTGGTTAGGGGAGGGGACTTAGAGAGGTTCTGGTGGTGCGTTCGCCGGATTTGTGGTGCGGTTGTTCGTGGATCAATTTATCGGGAACCCTAAAGGTAGGTGGATTCTCTCTCAACTCCACTTGGATAGAACTATTGGTTCCTTGTTACAATTAATTTGTTGTTCTTGAAATTAATTTTGTTTTGATGTGTGAAATTGGTGGAAAATCCCTTGGGTGATGTTTTGGGGATTTTGGGGAAAAGAGGGTTTTGTGGTGAAATGATTTTGTTGTGGATTTTAAAATGATGATATTAAAATGAGATGCTATGGTTGATTTGTGATAATGATCGATAGAAATGGTTTTCAATAAAAAGGTTGTTTTATTAAAATAGTGTTATGAATGGAAAATGGTTTTCAATAAATGGGTGATTTATTGATGTGAATTGACATGTAATGGAATTGGATGTTTACATGATGTTGTTGTAACCGTGATGGAATATATGATGGGTTGTGATTGGTTGAATTGTTGTGTGGATGTGGGGAGGAAGTACCACTATAATAAAGGAGGATGGATAGTGGACGGAAGGACCACCATCAATGATAAGTGGATAGGAAGAGCCACTAGTTGTAACTAGATGAAACAGGTTGTATGGAAGCGCGACCGTTATGATTGTTTTGTTGTGTACTGATTTGCAAGATGGAATTTTTGTGCCATTGGGTAAATGTTGGAAAGGTTGTGGTTTGTCAGTTGTCTTTCCTTTGATTGTTGGGTTCGGTGTGTTGGCTAGTTAAGAGCATGGTTGGCTTATGGTAATGGTTGCACTTGTGATTATTTTATATAAAATGTTTTATATAAATGTGCTAAAGGTTTTATCCTAGTGGCGTGTGTAGAGAAGTAATTTGGGGAAATCATACTGAGTTTTATTACTCACCCACTTCTTTGGAACGTTGGTTTCTTTTTATATGTTGTGTACCGTGATGCGGGTAAAGGTAAGGCATCAACATCCTTTAGTGGTGCGTTGTGATGTCTTGGTGGAACTTGTAACTTGGAGCATGGTGTGGAGCTGTGGTGGTGTAATGGCTTGTGGTGTTCTTGTTGAGTCTTCTAGATTGTACTCTTATGTTGTATTGGGTGGGGTTGGAATGTGAGATTATGAAATATCTGGTTGTCCTGGGTAATGTATGAGTTTGGTTTTTTAGACATGCATCATTTAGTTGTGGTTGTTTGGTTGGTTTTGTCTCAAGGGAAAATCGTTCCCCAATTGTTCTCAGAGCCCTCGACATTTATTTGCAGCCATTAGTGCCTTGGGAACGTCGCATAAGGAAAAGTAACCCTCACTGCCTCTTCAAGACAATGAGGTAGGGGCAGGGTGTTACAAATAACTAGTGTTCACGCCTAACCCGACGGCATGGTTTACCAGACCATGCCCTAGGAAAGTTCCAACACTAGGTGCGTTGAACAGTACTCTCAGGAATCGCATAGTTCACTACTCCATGTGAGACCACAGGTAGTATTGGTTTACTCCTACTATCATCCCCCATCCACACAGTGAAAATCCAAAAACATAAATCCTAGACTACCACATGCTACTCGAGGATCAGAACGAGCAAGAGCTCGCGACACTCTTCCGGCACCTACCACTTGAGTACAAAAAATCCTATCTTCGATCTACCTAACATCCCAAATAACATGAACAAAATCCTACTATGATACCATTTTATCAGGAACCATTCTGGGTCTTCATCAACCCTGGCACCTGTCAAGGTCTGCGACAATGCCCGAGTGGCATCACTGATACCCACATGTAGGCATAAGTGCCAAAGTTTCAAAAATAAAACTTGGGAATTATTTACCCGAATAAATATATACAAATAAAACAAGCTAAATAAATTGAAACTAAAATAAGAAAACCAAACAGAACCTTATACGAAGTTCAAATGTAATGTTCTCAACTTGAACTAAAATCCAAAAAGATACTAAATCAATCGAAAACCAAAACACCAACAGAAACCTCCAAGTGACATGAGGAGTCACATCCCCACGCCATGTACACCAAACCGACATGAGGGTGCCACTAACGACTCATACCATCCATCCAATGGTCGATGCCTCAAACTGTAATGAGAATAAAAAATAGAATCAACATAAACTGAAAGGTGTATATACGATGTGATCTAAAATTCCAAAAGGATTCCACCGAGAAATGGTTCCACACATTACTATTAAAAGAGAAATACATTTTCAATCTAATGGAATAAAAATAAATAACATCTTAAACAATTTTAATGAAAATAGTTTTTAATGGAAAACTAATCTAATAGGAAAACAACATAAACTAACACACAGACACACAAAAACCCACATTCTTGGTAACCCCACCGTCACACCATGTGCTGAAGGTGAGCACAATGAAAACGAGGATCACAAAACATAGAAGAGGCTCTAAAGATTCTAGCGAGAAGTGGGACCCTAAAACAATGTGTCATGGTGAACAATGATATAGAAGCACAAAAATAAATGTTCTTGTGCACAATACATTAGTAGGGAAACACATCCATAACCTCACGGTCTCCAAACATCATCCACATGTGTAGTTAGTGTTGTAGTCATAAAATCCATCTATGTGAAACCGAGCTGATGCCACTTCTGTATCACTAGTACACCAGTCCTACTCCACCCACCTAGTACCCAAGATTCCTGTTTGTGCTCAAGTATATCATATTTCATGTCACATGTCATAACAGTACACTAAAACCAAATAAGCCACTACACAGGACAAAATAACCATTTGCACAAACAAGAACCATTTTAAATAATACGCCCACTAAAGAGTTTCAGAAACCTATCTCAAAAAATTGAAATAATATAATAAACCATTTTTCAAAGTTTATAAAACATTATAAAAAGTGGGCCACATGGTTTTACATACACAAAAGTGGCTATTTATAAATCAAAAACACATTCCAACACTTCATGCACACAAATACAATTTTAAAGTGTGACATGTACCACCCAAAAAGTCTGATGAAAAACCATACACCACATGTAATACCCATTTGCACAAAATATACAATTTAACTAGACAAAAATAAATGTTGATGAAAAAATTCTAAAGAAGTATCTTGGTGTCACCCATTAACCCACACATAATCATCTTTTACTACCAAATTCACTCGACTCCATGTCAATAACATACTTCACACCAACTGCGCATAGTAATAAGGTAACCACAAGATCTAAAAAATAACTAACTACCAAATATGAGTTTTTAGAGGAAATAACACAGATAAAATAAACCAGCCATCAAACCATTCGAATGGAAATAAATCATCAAAAATGAGCAACTTCTCTCTACACAAAATAATGAAATAATATACTAAATTAATCAAACATGAAAATCAATTAATCAAACTATAATCAACAGTGGAACCACCTTTCTAGAATGTAGAAAAACATTGCAACATGGTAATAAAGCTCCAATGCACACTAATTGCACCTAAAACAACTGAGCTAGATCCTAAAAACCAAAATTTAAACTGATATCATTGCAACCAAGCCAAAATTGACCCCAAACCCTATCTCGATATACTAACAACAGAGGAAACAGCCAACTGAAGTAAAATGGACCTACGATGAGGAGTCTGAGAAGTTGGATGGAGGTCAACGGAGGGTGTCAGTGGTTGAAAAATGCCGAAAAAATGGGGAGAAGGATGCTGAGAAATCGTTTGAACGAATGGGAGGTGTCTAGGGGGTCTCAGTGGAAAATAGAAGAGGATGTGATAGGCAGAAAGGAGGGGAAGTCGCAGTGTGGTGCAAGGAAGCAGGGCCTCACTGCATGTAAAACAGGTGGGGGGGGGGGCACTGGAAGAATTCATAACCACGGGAAGGGGCTACTGAAGCTTAAGCCGCACTCCTAGGAAGATGTCTTGGTCACCGACGACACGTGAGGAAATCCCAAGAGGTGGGGTGCTGGTCTAAGTGTAGCCGGAGGAATGGTGGGTGGGCGGTCCAGTGAGGGAGATTGTGCGACACGGCTCGACCGAGATGGATGTGGTGCAAGGGAGTAGGAGGGTTGTGGCATTGTGTGGAGATGGCGTCGGATAGGAGGAGTGTCGGGTCGAAATCAGACAAGATTAAGAGTGGTCCAATGAGGAGGTGGAGGAAAGGAATAGTACATGGCTATGTTTAGGGTGTGAGGTTGTTGCGCAATGGATACAAGAGAAGGGAGAGGCTGTGAGTGATGGACCAAGGGGGGAGGGGAATGAGGAAAAAAATAAAAAGAAAAGAATTCCAAAACAATAATAAATAAAAATTATAATTAAAACGAAAGGAAAAATAAATTGGCAATTATGGGAATCCTAGACTAATTTAAAATAATAAATAATGAAATAAAACTATAAATATAAATGAATACAATGATTTTTATAATAATTTGATAATTTTACAATTATAATAAAAATTAAATTCTAACAAAAAATTTAAAATATTAACTAAAATATTCATAATAATAATAACCTAATTGTAATTTTAATGTAATTAACAATAATACAAATAATAAAACTAAAATAAAAAAAGAAACCATAAAAATAATAAATTTATAAATCAAAGCCTGAAACTGGGCACGTTTTCTTGTATGGGCACACGGTCACATTCCCGTATAATAAAAAAAATAACAATCAAATATTATCTTATTAAGGATGTAAACAAATCACGGTCATGTGCATGGCCACATGTCTTTATCAAACACATTTTTTAAATTAATCCTGGTTCAAAATAAAGCCCACAATCAAGACCCAAAATAAATAAAATAAAATAATGTGTTGGTTAGGGTGTGATAGTACTAATGAGATACAAAGTTTCCATTAAAATATTTTTACAATGATTGATGGAAAAAAACACCAAAGGGTAGTGAACTATCTTCATAAGAGTTTATGACAAATAATTTACTAGATTTATATTTATGAATAAATTAACAGTTATTGTTGTGTTTAGAATGCGGTGTGTAGTATATTAAAAGGATTAAAATAATATATTTATAACGGTTCAAATCACCAAGATCAAATTCCACTCTTAATAATTCCCCACTCTAATATAATATTGTTTCCGATTAAGAATATCTTAATTTTAAATGTCTGATAACCTATTACAGACTAAATATTTTACCATACCTGGATGCACAACCCTAATTTTTTTTAGATTCATAATATTGTATGCACATGACATTTAATCAGCACCCATTACCCAACGAGCATCATTTTTTTGGTATAATAACCAAGATAGATATTCATTTTATTTGGAAATGTGTAAACTGACACATATAAATAAAAACACACTAATGATGAATAAAACCACAAAAAATATTAAACTATAAAATAATAAGAGATTAATATGATTTTGAAGATGTTGAATTTTTACTATCATGATCACTTGACCAATAAATAGTTTAATGGTGATGTTCATATATGGTCATAAAAATGGAACATTAGTCAAGGAAGAACATTGTCTCATACCATGAAAATAAATCTTATCATCAAAATACAATTATTCTTCAAGAGTTGAATAACAATCCTTTTCTTTATATTGCATGATCTCAATTAATCATAAATCAAAAACATTCAAATTTCATCTCTTCATGTGACTGATTCCTGAAATTTACACCAAAATAAAATAGTAAAAAATTCTGAAAATATTGATACATGTAATTATCTACTGATACTTCAATCATATTCAATATTAGTGTCGATGCACATTATTTACTACATTAAACAGATTATAAAAATTTAAAATATTATAATTAGAATAAATTATAGTATTTAAATTAATTTAAATAATTAAATTCACTCCCACTTAAATATAATATATGTAAAAATTAAAAATAATAGAATAGAAGAAAAAATGAATAACATGAAATTTATTAATTTCAAAATAATTTCTATAATACATTAAATTGAAAAAATGATAACCAATTCATTATAATATTTATTTATTTTACAAATCAATAAAATAGTTAAAACATCTTAAACTAAGAATCAATATGTTTTTTTTCAAAATATAAACTAAAACAAAGTGTTGTAAAAATATATATATTTTAATTAAATAAGAAAAGTCATGTAATGCATGTGTAAGTGACAAGCCTCACAGAAATTACACTGATTAGGTTATCATGTGTAGTCAGTATAAATACCATGCATGCACAGTTGGTGTATTTAACATCTAAAAAAATGGTCATATGATTGGTATAGTGACCGTTAAAAAAATATTAATTATATAATAAAAAAATTGAAGCCAATGGACAAATATACATGATGTCAAGAAAAAATAATATATCCTGATGTCAATGTAAAAAATAACATCTACTAAAAAATTACATCATGCAGAAACCAAAAAATATTATATTAAAAAAATATTATTATACACACTGTTACAATATAAAATATTGTACAATAACATGAGTATATGATACATGGTTCTTACACCATGACCATCACGTTAAGTTCTATATAAGAAGTGTTAGGTAGTTTCACCATGAAAGGTTGGTTGGGTTGCACTTCACAATATGTAGTGTATCAAATTCTTTGTATTTTGAAAAATATTATTATGGTGGGATTAATGCACTCCTTTTAGGTACTAAGAAGTTGTCTCAGTAACACCATTCTCAATGAATAGTGGTACTACTCATGTTGGCTATCATAAAACTCACACATGATAGGTGCACTTGATTATATTAAACGTGGTTACAAAAGATGATGTGGTGTTGCTGATTATGGCTAACGATGTGGTACTAAGAGAAATATTTTTCAAAATGTGAGATGATTCCATTGACAATGTAAAAACACAGAAAATTTGGGAAACATGGATTTTATGGGCTCATGGAATCAAGAAGAACTTATTCTTGCAGAAACTTAAATCCAGTTGAGTTAGAGAAGTGAAATGGTGTCATTTTTTCATCGAGTTCACCATAGATTGTTCAGGGAGTATTTTTCATCGGATATAGGAGAAGAAGCGCTTCTAGAGATATTATATTCATGTAAATTATATACATATTTTTCTATGGTGTAGTAGATACTGAAGAGTCCAGATGTGTGATTCACTAAATATATAAAGCAAGGTGTGCAATGGTTGATTGGAGGTGCCAAAACCTAGCATGTCAAGGATCCGTTATAGGAAATACATAACTATAATATCAAATACATATATATAGATGCACAATGTATATTATATATATGTCGATATATATATATATATAAGTCCTTTTAAGAAAATAAAATAATTTTTTTTTTCAAAAATTAAATCAATACATGAAATTATATTTAAAAATAAAAATATAAAATATAAAATATATTTTTGAATTTAAAATGACATGAAATATTTAAATAATTAAATAATTAAACATGAAATTATTTTATTTTATTCAGGAAAAAACACTTAAAAATAAAATGGCAATTCTTATATTTTCAAAAAATATAAAAATTTTAATGCTCAATAATTCGATTTTAACATAATGTGATGAGTAGTAAAAACAATTTAATCAATTAACATTAATTAAATAACATGATGCCAAAATAAAATTTTAAAATATTTAAAAACTTGCGAGAAAATTTTAATTTAACAATATATTAATAATAAAACATTAACATACAAGTTCATACAGTAACAAAGTAAATATTTCCCACATTATTCTATTAAATGATGTCACCAAATTTTTAATGGAATCATAATAGCTACATTTTTATGTTCTTTTAGTGGATAATTTTTATCCTGTTGTTTTAATAGATATATATAAATTGAAATTAAACAATCATTTTTCATTAAAACACCACTATGTCCCATCAATGATGAATTACTGTAAAAAACAGAGTCATCAATTATGAATGGAAGGGAAAAAAATTGATAATCTAAAAATAAATTTTTTTCAATTTCTAACAACATTCATCTCATTACATTATCATAATTAAAATAAATTATTTAAATTTTATTTTATCAATGGTAATGGTAATAATGAAATTTTTTCAACAAAACCTTTGTAATACCATACTAATCTATGAAAAAAAATGAATCTTAGTAACATTTATTGTTTGTTTATATTCATCAACATTTTTCTTGAACATATCATTAATTATGTTTCATTATTTACGATACTTTAGAGGAATAGATTATAATGTAACAAAAAAATTTACTAAATTTTCCATATTAATTATTTTGATTCAACAGTTTAAAAAATAAATATTATAATTCTTTTATGATCCTAGGAACCATTCCAAAAAACCAAAAATATCATCAATATACAAAACCACAATCATGTACAAATATTCATTGAAAACATTATTAATTAGATCCCTTAAGATAGCTAAATCATTCATAAATTCTAATGGCATAACCAAAAACTCATAATTCTAATAGAAATTATGGAAGACTATCTTTCGAATTTTGTCCTCATTTAAATGTATCTAATGAAAAGAAGAATAGAGATCAAGATTAAAAAATATTGACCTCCCTAGAGATGATCAAAAAATTCAATTATATGAGACAATGAATATTTATTATGAATAGTGATGTTATTCAATACTCCCTAACCAACCCAAATACTAAATGATCCATATTTATTTATTAAAAATTTACTTAAGAGAAACTCATTGTGATCTGATAAAATAAATGAATAAATTATCAACAAAATCCTCTAACTACATTTTCAATTCAATATGTTCAAAAAAAGCCATTCGATTAAGGGGATTTGGAAATAGATTAGTATCATGCATGCAGCCAAAAATAAAATTTTCTTCCTGATTATGTAAAATACAAGAAAACTCATCTCACAAAATATACATATATTTTTACACTACGAGAATATGATTAACCATAATATTTATCTTATTTTCAACAACATGAGAATGGACACGTTAATTTTTTTCTCTTAAAGTTATCTTATCATCATTATATGTTATTAATGTAATGAAAGGAATCTGATATAGAAATAGAAACTCATTTTTTAAAATAAATTCATTGGCTCCACAAAATATCATAGCATGATAAATTGATGTCTAATCCATACTTATACAAACATAATATTTTAAAATGGGAAAGGAAATAATATTTTCTTGGAAAACACTCCCATATATGACAATAGAATGATCATTTTAAATTGATGTTTCATTAATACTACCCCAAGATGATTTTAACTATAGTCTAGACTTCATTTCATGCAGTGAAATTTTTATTTTACTGACAAAATTTATTAGAAATAACACAATTAATAGACCTCATATCAAAAAACACATTGTGATAATTATTTAACACCATAATATTTCATATTAAATTATATATTTAAAGTAATTTTATAGCTTATATTACATGAAACACCAACTTGGCTTGCATTATACCCAATATTGAGTTTCTAGAAAACAACCAATATGTATTATAATTATTTAAATGATATATTTATTTATCAATTAAATATTGTAATATGAATAGAAACATGTAAATTTTAAATGTTTTTTATATTTTCTTCACATATGTAAAACATATTTATAATGAAATGTATAGGTTTTGTTATAATATTTATATATTTAAAAAAGATATTTTCTTAAAATATATACATTTATGTCCTTTTTTAACAATAATAAAATTAATTTTAGACACACCAAAGAATTTTATTTTGTAATATAGACTAATTTTTTAATTAGTAATATCAAAATTAGATTAGGGTGAGTTTTTTGTATTTTTCTGAAAACATTCAATTTTTTATGAATTGTGAAAAAATACTTCAGAGTACATAAAAAATGATTCTATTATTAAAATAACTATTTATAATTACAAATATATCACCATGTCAAAATAGATGCATAATATAGATATTATTAAAATTTAAGTCATTTTTTTCATTTTATAATATTATTATATGTATAAATGTTTATTGAACTTTTCAATGAAGTTTACCCACCTTCTAGAAACATTTTTAAATATGTATAAAACATAATTTTATTTCTTCTATGAATTTAATTTCAAAAATTAAAGTGATTAGTTTGACATCCAAAAGTAAAATGAGTTTCAATAAGATAAATATAATATTTTTTGAATAGTAACTTTTTAATTTTATTTACCATGGTTAAATTAAAATTGGGTAATTAAAGGTAAAAATAATGTTATAATAATAAACCTTACCCAAAAAATGTACTAATTCTATTTTGTAAGTGTTTTTTCGACCAAAATAAACCATAGGACCAATTTATAATCCTTTTTTATTCACATGAGATAGATTATGACATTTACTATATTATATTTATATAATATTTAAAATTATAAATTCAATGTTTAATAACTAAACCATTAATAATATAAGGTTATACCCAAGATAAATTCAACAATAAATAATCATTAAAAATATAAAAAGATTTCCTAAATCATGGTAATTAATTTATAATTTTTAGACATTAAATAATTAAATTTATTTATGACACAATGATGATGCTGTAATTACATTATCAATGAACAATCAAAATAATTGATATTATAAATATTAAAATAATTGTAAATTAAAACATTTGATTCTGTAAACTAATTTTTTTAGCTTAAGATGACATTTTAGGGTTCATTAAATGTATTTTTTTATATATTCATGTTTTTATGACATTAACAAAAAAATCTAAAATGTGTCAATATTGAAATATATTTGTTTTTAAAAGCATTACTATTTTATTAAATTATATAATATTCATAACAATCATAGATTTATCTGATTGAATTAAAAAATGTTATATATTTCATTAATTAACCACTTTAGATTCACTTTTAATTTTATAGTTATTTTAATAACCATATAGTGTAATAATACAAGAAGACCTGGTAGGGAAAAAAACTTTTTAACTGAGGGTTAAATGTAAACGATAAGGTTAATTTGATGACCTAATCATGTCTAAAACATATTTTCGAAAGGATATTGACCAGTGCCAAAATTATTCTCAATATAATACAATTTGGATTAATTAGAAACTAAAAATTATTTTATAATAATTTAATATTTCAAGCTCTTCCTAAATTTCCACTCACCTTTCTTATAAAAGGGTACTTCCCCTTCTCTGAAATTCACACCTCCAAAGTCATATACCTCGGCCTAAACTATTTCAAATATCCTCTGGACAATAGTCCATTCATCCTATAGGCCGTACATTGATCATATAGCCAACCTATAGAGCCCATTTGTTAAAATCGAAAGGAAGCACCCGAAGAAGAGGTAATTATTTTATCACATCTTTTAATGTATTATTTCTTCTTCCACTCCCTCTTTTAATTCATTTCCATTTCAAAATTATAAATCTAGTACCTTATACATAATTTTATTGTATTATAAATATTTTACAACCATATTCAATATTTTATCCATCCTATGAAAGACATATTTATCATACGTACGTACGTACGGCTTAATATCTCCACATCATGGTGTAGTTTGTTACTCAACACTTAATTATATAGATGGGTATAATAATGAGTTTAGTTGATGTAAATAATAAATATAACACGTTAATAATTATTTATATATAATATAACACCCAATTAATCACTATTTCCAAAAAAATTGAATGATATTGTCGGTTGTGCGTATGTACAGCTTACCCTCTCCATGACGTAATGAGATTCATCTTCAATGATCACCCTTCAAGAATTTTTATTAATATATATATATAAATATATATATTAAATTCATATGAGTTATATGAAATAATATATCTACTGGAATAATATATATTTATGTAGATAAATATTTTTCATTTACTTACATACTATACGATGAGAATATGGAAATAACATTCATGCATACATTCAGACTACCTTCTCCATGAATGATGTTTCCATTTCATATATCAATATATTATAAATATTAATATTCTGAATATATATGATATATATAAATCTATTTTTTTAATCTTGATATATTTTAATAATGATATAACTGATTCAATCATGTATAATAAGTTAAAACATGTATTATACAAAAAACAATTATTACTCAAAATGTTACATTAACATGGAAATTATTATTAAATATGAATTATAATGTAATAAATGAATCTTATAAGATATCATAAATATTAATATGGATCTGGTATAATTTAATAACATTTTATAGTCATTATAAACGAGGTTAAACATACCCTCGTCAAAAAGAATGTACTAGGTATGGGTTAATTTCCCAATCTCATTGTTATCTATTATTGATTATGTGTATTTATTTATTGGGACTTATTTAACATCCCTGTCAATTTTTAATAAATATTTATTTCTTAAGTAATATTTAAATTTTTTAAAGGGAGTCTATAAAAATATCATCATTTTTAATTTTTTTAATGGTTTATTTTTCTAAATCATTTTAATTAATTTCCATTTTTTCCAAATTATTTCAAGGATTTATTTATTTGTACAAGAAAGTATTAAAATGTTAATTCCATTAGAAATTATCAATGTGGTATGGATATCTCTGATTTAAAAAAAATTAAAATACTTCCTTTATAAATGTGTGAACTTTAAATTATTTCATTAAAAAAACGATATTTTTCTCAAAGAGTTTTACTGATCATTTTCAACTATATCAATATATTTTAATCAATATTATTCTTGATTGAGGTTGATTTATTAAAATAAAATAATCCATATTTTATTGAATGGGTTATGATACTTTTGACTATGGATGTGACATTTTTATACAATTCATGGTTTGTAGTTAAAGTATTGACATTTTGTATTCTAGTTTTAATACGAATGATTATGTTATGATTCACCATTTTCACATGAGGAATGAATTGGAAAAATAAAGTGATGGGTGGTGCCTAATATATCCCCTTAATGCATCGGTAGGTCTCATTAGACAAACTAATGTCTTGGCACAAGGCCTTGAGAAAATTTATATTTGGAGTCTTCGCACAAGGCATTGATATTATGGTTAACATGTCCAACATTATGCATTCTACCATTTTGAGATTAGTTATTAATGATACATGTGATTATTATACTAGTAGAATATCGATGCAAAAAAAATAAATGGAATTATTTGGTTTATCATTTCTATTTTATGTTGATGTTTATGTTTAATGGGATTGTGTTTCAATTTTATACCTTTCCATAAAAGATTATGATAATTTATCATTGCTTCTGCTATTTTGATTATCCGTACCAAGAATTTGTGATTACCAATTTATTATGTTTTATTTTCCTAGGATGCCAGTATGTGTATTATGATTATTATACAGGGTTATTCTATAGGAATAATGGAGTCCTATAAGGATTATATACGATGAGTTTAATGATTGAAAGTGTAATGTAATGTTCATGTATGTATGTTATTTTCCAAGACTGATAAACTAATCAGTAATTCGGGACATGATTCATTATATTCATGCCAATGTATTAAAATAACTCATTGGATTTGTGCTTCTATGGTAGGGGCATTACAGTTGGAATAAGATAATGTTTAGCTACTACCGTGGAAATATATTTAGAAAAACTATAATTAGGAAATATTTCCTTAGGATAGACATTGGGGATTTGTGTAGAAGAACATCCAAAAATTTTGGTAATGTATATATTATGTTGGTTTTCCATGAAATACATCACTAGATGGAATCTACAAGTGGATGTGGTTCTGGATGAAATGTACCTCGGAGAGAAAAATCCATAAATGAGATTCTAGCTTGACCTGGGGTATCATACTGCATGACAACAAGCCATAACTTTCACCTGGTTTGACACTCCCAGGGGATATGCTTAGGATAATTCACATTTTCATTACAAACCATTATGAAGTACTTATGAATAAATATTTCAGCAAATAAATCATTTTTATGATTATCATACTAGATGTGTGACAATATTCAATTAATTTTGAGAATTTATCTAGTTTTTTGGATTATAAATTATGATATGATCTATGCTAGTGAATATAATATTTTATAAATAGAACCTAGTTGAAATAATGTGAACTCTAAAAATATGCATGATCCAATGATAATGAAATATCTTATTGGTGATGGTGTTAAGTCATCATTTAGAATAGAGACAATCTCCCACATATTCTCATCATATGAAGAAATAGTATCATTTGTTAATTAGATAAGAAATTAATACTCTGAGTCCTATGGATTTTAATGGATGAAGGAGATAAAGAGGATGTCCGAGAAAACGATGAATAAAGGGAAGAAGGGAAAGAAGGATTTTCCCACATGTGATAACTGTGGAAAAAATAACCTTGGTAAATTATTAAAGTGAACATGATTTTGTTATGAGTGTGGAGAAATAGGACATCAAATATGTGATTTTGGGGGTAAGAAAAAAGTTTTAAATGTACAATGACTCATTTGAAATTATTTTTGACAATACACAAATCAATGTCCAAATCATCAGAGAATACCCCAAATGTTCTATTGGATAATGATAGAGTTATGAAAATGCCGCAGATGAAGAGGAATAATTAGTGTTCTTTTATTTTTTTAATGAATTCAATAATTTTAGTGTTGTATCAATGATTTAATAGTTTTATGAATATATAAATATTGTACTATTGTACTATTTCATTGAGGATTTGAGATTATATAGTACTATGCAATGTGCCTCAGTAGCATGATAATCTTTTTGGAAAATACATAGACGAGGGAATGATAAACAATAACATGGTATTTATACTGGGTAGCGATTTTGGAATAAGAGATGATTTATTTTGATATATTATATTGTATATTCTTGACTACCTTAAAACTAGTTAATTTTTTGTTTATTCCAACATTGTTGAAGATGACAACATTTTTTAATTTAAGGAGTTTATTCGGTATTCTATAAGGAATAATGGAGAATAAACATATTCAATAAGGGTTTTTGTTGATTAACGGTGTTACCATGTTTTAAGAAAATAAATGATGATGGTATTAACATGTAATTATGAGGGAAAATACATATTCATTAAATTTACCTCCCATATAAATTTTAAATTGTGAGTTCAGACACAAGTATTTTGGATAATTCTAAATGTTGTAATGGAGTTTGTTGATTACTTGATATTTTGTATAGGGTTAAAATATAATTTTTTGGATATTATGAGATAACATTTTTTATTTCAATAGACATATAGTGGTTTAAGGAAATACTTTTGTACTTTATGATTTATCAAATATGCTTTAGTCGTAAAAAATTGTTCTTGAAAATTCATTTCCATGTGTAAGGGATGAAGTTAAAATAGATCAAAGTACAACCATATGATGATATTTTGATTATGAGAAGTAATGAAATCAATTATGTATTCATGAGTTCTTATCTAAATATTAAATTAATCTCTCTACATTAAAAAAATTTATCTAAAAAAATTGTAATCCTAATACTTTATGTTTTGTTGATCCGGTTATACATTAAATCATCACATATTGATAGATTTGAGGCCCTCGATTTTACATTTTCTATTTACTTGTTTGTGATTTATTACCTCAATAAATCCCTATAAATATTTAAATTTTTAATCAAATTATGTGTTTCCAATTTCCACAAATGTTCTTCTATTCAAAATAATAATTTGGCAGTCACTTTTTTCATTTCCATTTCTCTCTTATTAAGACTATATTTTTTATTAACCATATTTCCGCTGTGGGATTACCACATAGTTATTTTCAATTTTTAAATATTTAATTCTTAAAAACAATTTAAAATTGTGAGGATGAAATTTATTGAAAGAGGGGATAATATAACATCCCATTAATTCATAGTACTCTTTCTCTTTAATGTAATTTAATAGCTTATGTGGCATGCAATGCTGACTTGGCATGCATTATATGAAGAATTGTGTTTTTTTGAAAAAACAAATTAGAATCATAATTATTTAAAAGATATATTTATTAATCAATTAAATATTTTCATACTAATAGTAAAATGAAATTTTCAAATGTTATTTATAATATTTCACATTTATAAAACATATTTTTAATGAAATGTATATGTTTTGATAAAAGAATTAAATATTTAGAGATGCTATTTTTATAAAAGAAATACTTTTATGTTCTTTTATGACCAATAATAAAATTAATTTTATACAATTCAATGAATTTAATTTGGTAAAATATACGCCATTTTTGAATTTGGAATATCAAAACCTGGTTAGGGTGAATTTGTGGTAGTTTTCAGAAAAATATTAATTTTTGGTTAATAGTGAAAAAATACTACATAGTACATAAAAAATGACACATTAATTTAAATAATAATTTTCAATTAAAAATTTACCTTTTAGTAAAAAACATATATAATACATATATATGTTCAATGATATCCCTTTCTGTCCTTTTATAATAATAATAGATTTATAAAATTGTATTGAACTCTTTGACGTCTTTTACCAACCTTCTAAGAACATTTTCAAATTTACATAAAACATAATTTTATTGCTTCTATGAATTGAATATCAAAAATATGATACACACAGTTGAAATTAGTAAATAAAATGTGGATTAATTGGATGAAGATAATTTTTGAAGATTAATAACTTTGGAATTTTATTTACCACATATTAAATTAAATATCTTAATTAAATATAATAATAATATTATAATAATAAAAAATTACCGCAACGAGTGTCCTAATTCTATAGGATAATTTATTTCAACTAAAATAACACTTAGGAAAAATATGTGATCCTTTTTGATTCACATGGGTAATATTAAGACATTTATTATTTTTTATTTAATGAAATTTTCAAAGTGTTAAATTCAATGTTTAATAACTATACCCTTTTTTATATAGTTATATAAAAAAGATAAATTCAACTATAAATATTTATTATAATGATAATAATATTATATATATCATTTTATTTTATTTATATTTTTTAGAAATTATATAATTACATTTAATTTCGACAAAATTATGTTGCAGTAATTACCATATTTATGAATTATTGAAATATTTGATATTATAAATCCTAAAATAAATGAAACTTTAAACATTTTATTCCATCAACGAATTTTCTAGGATTTTATTTCATTTTAGGGTTGATGAAATGTATTATTTTGTATGTAATCAGGTTTCTATGACCTTATCAAAAAACAAATAGTAAATAATGTCAAAATTTACATAAATGAGTTTTTAAATCATATAAAATTTTAGTAAATGATATATTAATCCTAAAAATCTAGTATAAATCCAAAGGATATAACTAACTTTATATATGTCATTAAGAAACCAGTTGAGGTTCTCTTGGAATTTTATTGCATTTTTATTTACTATATGGTGTAAGAATACATGAAGACATGGTAAGAGATTAACTATTTAACTAATGGTTAAATATAAAAGATAAGGTCAATATGGTGACATAAACATGTCAAAAACCTATTGGTTTAGATGATTTCTACCCAACAAAAATTAATCCTAAAAATATATCCATTTTATCATTATAATTCTAAATTAATTTTATAATAAATTTATATTTCATTCTCTTTTTGTAGTGCCACTCAACTCACTCATTAAAATGTACATCTCCTTCTCTTAAATTCACACCAACTAACCCATTTTTCTCAGCCAAACCTAGATCAAATCCTCTCCAAACTGTCCTAACTTCACTATAGAGGCCATAATTTTGTCAAAAAGCCAACCTATATTGTCTTTTTGTTCAAAAAAAGGAAGTACCCAAAGAAGAGATAATTATTTCATCACCACTTTCAAAGGTCATTCATCTTCAACTTCCTCTTTTATAGTTTTTTATACCAAAATAATAACATTTGTAACATATAAACACTTTTATGTCTTTATAAATATTTTAAAACCATATTAATTATTATATCCATCCATTTAATTATATAGTCACCATACGTTCATGCATACGGCTAACCATCTCCATGTCGAGTTGTAGTTTGTCACTCAACACTTCATTTTTTGGATGGGTATAATAATGAGTATAATTTATGTAAATAATAAAAATTAGCATGTTAATGATTCTATATATATAATATAACATCCAATTAATAATTTTTTCAACATCAATAGAATGATATTATTGCTCGCGCATACGTACAACTTACCGTCTCTACAATGCAATGAGATTCATCTTCAACGATCACCCTTCAAAAAAATTCATAAAAAAATATAATGATAAATTATGAGATATATGAAATAATATTTCAAATTGAGTAATATATATTTAGGTCGATAAATATATTTCATTTACATACTTCCATACTAAAAGATAAGAAAACAGAAACAATGTTAATACTTACGTACGTATTACTGTCTCTGTGAACGTTGTTTCCATTTTATATATCTATATATTATAAATATTTATATTCAAAATATATGAGATATATAAATCATTTTTCATTTTTTATGTATGTAAATCATTATCTATGTTATACAATCTGAAATAACAAGTTAAAACACATACGATAAAGAAATATACTAATACACGAAATGTCAGTTTAACATAGAATTTATTATTAAATGGGTAGTATAGAATAATAAATTAATTATATATGATATCAACAAAAAATAACTTTGTTCTAAAAAAATTTAATAAAATACTATGGTCATTATACATGTGGTTAAATGTACTCTCAGCTAATATAAAGTTCATGGTAAGGGTTAATTCATTGATCTGGCTATTATCTTAGATTGATTATGTGTAAGTATTTATTGGGACATATTTATCATAAATGTCCAGGATTCATAAAAATGTTTTCAAAAAGATTTTTTATGGTTTTTTGAATGGGCCTCTTTATCAAGATCATCATTTTAAATGTTATATTGATTTATTTTTATAAATCATTTAAATTAATGTCCTTGTTTTACAAAATTATTTTAAGGATTTTTTTATATTGACATGACTGTTTTAAAATTATAATTCCTTTAGAATGATTCAATTTTAAATTGGAAATTTTTTTCAAATAATATACATAAAATGAATTCTTTTATAAATTTGTGAATTTTAAAATTTTTCATGAAAAATGTATATTTCTATCATTGAGTATTACTGATCAATTTCAACTATGTCAACATCCTTTACTGGATAATATTCTTAATTATGGTTGATTTATTATAACAAAATTATCCCTATTGTATTGAATAATTTATGATATGTCTAACTATGGATGTGAATTTTTTATACCATTCATGGTTTGAAGTTAAAGTATTGAAAAATTTTATGCTTGTTTTATTAACAATTATTAAGCAATGTTTCACTATTTTAATATGAGGAATGAATTGGACATATTATGTGACGTTCTGGGCTTGTTATAGCCCCTCTATGCATCGGTAAGCCTCATGATAAAAACTTATATCTTGGAACAAAGCCTTGAAAAATTTTAACTTTATATTCATGGCAAGAGGCCTTGACTATGTAGTTAAGATGTCTGGTATTATGCATTACATCATTATAAGATTAGATACTAAGGATACATGGGATTATTCAACTACGAGAACATCCATGTGAATTAGTAAATTAAATTATTTGATCTATCTTTTCCATATTATTATGATGTTTATGTGTAATGTTCTTGTGTTTCAATTTTATACCATACCATAATGGTTTATGATTATTTATGATTGCTTCAGCTGTATTGTTAATAATTTTTTAGAATCAGAGCTCAACCAATTCTTATGTTTTATTTTTCCAGGATGCTAAGAAGTGTATTATGAATGTTATGCAGGGTTCTGATAAGGGAATAATTGTGTTATCGAAGGAATATTTATGATTTGTTTTATGTTTGAAAGTTTAAAGTCATTTTCATGTTTGTAATCTATTTTCCAAAACAGTAAAACTAATCAGTCCTTTAGGACATGAATACTTTTAACCATGCCAATGTATTAAAATAATACATCCTATGTGGGCATTTGGGTTCGGGGAATTTAAATTTTAAATAAAAAAAATAATATATAAGTTACAACTTAAATTAATTGCGTAAATAAATATTTATATAGTTACAAAGGGTTTCACTAGAACATTTTTCTTATATCCCTGCTTCTTCTCATCATTCATTCTCTTGTTTATACATGCATCCATTTCATGAAACATATCATTATAATTAAAACATTTTACTGCCTATGTATCAAAATTGGTCTGACCATTTCCATGTTATTCTCATTATAAATGTGAGATGTAAGCCCATACATGACACATCAGAAGCAATTTCGAGATTATATGATAAATTCCCAAGGCTACTTATTAACCCACCTATCATAAATAAAAAATATGACTTTCTTACCATCATATTTCATTGATGGTTTATTCTTATTTTCCTTACACATAGACCGCTTTTATTCAATTTTTTAGGATACAAGATCATTAGGAAACTCCATTTCCACCATCCCAGTATAGTGATTTTTTTTCAAAATTTTTAAATAATATATATTAATGTTCTTATCTATAACATGGCTTTAATCTATAGTAAAACTCAAAAATTTTCATGTCATGATCTAAGATAAAATTTGATATGTACCATCCCAATTGGTTGATGTTTTCTTCATACATGTCCACTTATTCTAACTCCTTCTATCTTTGTTCATTTAATTTTGTTTCCATAATAAGAAAAAAACCTATGAAAATACATCTCAAGGAAAAAATTCATACTTTTATCCAATTCCCATCAATCAAATTCTTATCGATCATTAGTATTCTAAACCATTGACTAACTGTAGTCTTCTTCAGCTTAAAAATAATAAATAGAAATTATATTATTTTGATGAACCAAACTACACATGACTTCAAAAATATTTTCTAAGTCATTAATATACCCCTATTTATCACTAGGTGCGAATATCCACTAAATTAATGAGGTATTGGTCTCAAAAAAATGATCTAATATAGTAATGTTCCTATATGAATGATCTGGATTCACTCCTGCATACATGGAACAACTATTTATAACATGTATCAATATATCCATTAAAAGAGTACTAAACTAATAACATGAATATATATATATATATATATGATATATATATATATATATCATAAAAATAATTATTCTCATGAATCATATATTTTTTAACAAAACTAAATGATAATTTACTATAATTTATCATTCATCAAAAATATCTATAATTTAATATAACATTAATCGAGATAAAACTAATGGGATATAAAATATTCATTTTACGAATTAGTAATGAATGGATAATTTATTCTTATAAAAAATGAATGTTCTAATGAAAATAAAATTTTGTATCACCCTGGATTTTTTATAATCTTCTTCCATGTGATGAATGGGTATACATATGACTACTCTTGGGTTATTATCACTATAAAAATAATATTTCTTTTTTGTTCCTCCTTTTTGTATGATGTACTAGCATATCTTTGAGGATGGTGGATATAGCTTGAAATTCAAGTGATTCGAGTTTACACATAAATTACTATGGTGGTCAGCTACTTCTTTACCAATTTGAAATATTTAACAATATTATTAGAATAAAATCAATTATTGTGGGGTCTCTTTGGTGAAAAAATATCACATTTTATTAAATTTTTTCATTTCTATTTTTATTATTGATTTTATATTTTATATTGATAGATCCATATATGTGGTTTATAATTTCATTTGATTTGTCTAATAAGTGTTATTATATTTTCAAGATACAAAATAGCAGTATCCGAGTGATCAATGATTATGTATTATGAAACATGTGATGAAATTATGGAGAGAGAAAATATTTAAAAACAATTTTATTTATTTAAATGTGTTTTCCCTTACATAATACACTATATAAAGGTTACATAAAAAGTACCCTTATGCATTTGGGATCTAGAAAGGTATAAAAGTTTTTTCCCTTATATATTGGTCAAATAAAAAAATTATTCATACATTGATGGATTTATGTTAGGGTAATCAAGTATCTCATAAAAGTGTGTAAAGGTATAATTGGTTTCTTTTTAGGTTTTATTAAGCTAACTGGTCGCATAACCTTATAAAACCCAATGGGAAATATGTATTAATGACATTCCATTAT
This sequence comes from Viscum album, assembly GCA_963277665.1. NCBI lineage: Eukaryota > Viridiplantae > Streptophyta > Magnoliopsida > Santalales > Viscaceae > Viscum > Viscum album. The sequence goes on from OY728142.1 coordinate 457,814,252, forward strand.
ATTAATTTTTCATATAAGTGTTTAACCATTAACAGATTCATTAATTTTAAGCTATATAAATATAATGAGGGACTGAACAATATGTAATAAATACAGAATTTGATTACCCAATAAAAAGAAATTGATTTTTTTCTGAAATTTTTTTATTGTTTTCTAGAATAACAATTAATTATAAAAAATATATTCTGAAAATATTTATAATATTTAGGGTTTAAAAATTTATTAATTAATTATAAAAGGATTATAATTAAAATAATTAATCATTATGTAAATATTTCTAAATTTTAAATAATATAATTCAAAATAAATTTTGGAAGAATTTATAGAAGATTTTATGATATATAAATAAAATTATTTTATTAGAAATCATATTTGATAAATTTAAAAGTCTGTTAAATGGTGAAATAAACCAAAATAATTTTTTTATATATATATTATTTTTCCATTATAATTATTTAGTGTAAAGTATAAAAAATAAAAAATCCATTATGAAAATTATATATATGAAAAATAATTTTTTTTATGATGGATTGAATCTTGGTTTTAATAATAATTATTTACATGGTATTTAAATTATATAAAGTGTTTTCATAATTGAAATTTGATTATATATTTTCTATAATTGAAATAATATCATATATTCAAAATAGTAATGCCATATAATGATAAATATTAATGATTTCATATTGAAATAAATATATAATATATATATTCAAAATTATTTGATTTCCCTTAATGAGGGTGAAAAATATTATAAAATCTTTTATAATTATAATATATCTATTAAATGATTATAAATATTTATCTAATGTCTAAACATTTAAATTGATAATTTATTTAAATATTATTACTTTTTATAGTATGGTTTTGAAAATTGATTTTGAAATGAGAAGTTTGTGTATGCATTAATTTAAAATGATTATATACATAAAGAATATATCCTCTCATACAATTATTATACTAACTCAATACTAAAATTAATTTTACCTCTATCTTGACATCAATTTGTAATTAATGTTATTGGGTTGAACTAAATTATTAAATATAGTTATTTAATATTACGTTTAAGAGTTATTATGAATTAGATCCTATATTGATTATATATCATCAGTACTAGAGACACTAGTTCGAACTACCGAGATACATGGGCGTATATGCGTTGTCTAGGCTGGTGAATGGGGATGGATACCTATTTTTTTGGGATTAATCATTAAAAAGATATCGATCTCATATAACCCTATTCATTTTAAAGAATTTTTTATGTACATTATTTATATGATTTATCGAGATATGAATTAATATATTTGAATTCTGATTTTTGTTGATTAACAAAACATACAGTTTTTTTAAGGGATACACGTCAATATCGATTGAATATATTTATTTGGTGTGGGAAATAGGTTTCCAAACTAATTTTCTAGAATAATTCACGAAAAAAGTATAATGTTATATAATATGATGATATTAAATCCCATTAAAATATTAAGTGTTATACTCCATCTAAAATAGAACATTTCAAAACCTTTATCAACCAACCATAATGTTCATTCCAATTTTTTGTACCCCTAGATTTTCTTTTATAATGAATTCAATGATGGTTGAAACTAGATCGTCCTTGGTGGTTCAGGCCAAAGTAGGGTGCTCATGAATTGTCCATTATTAGCACTTTTTTGTGCTTATTTTAGGCTACACTAGTTGGGATATCCAAACAGGTATATGTTATAGTTGAAAAAGAGTTTATTTTATCATAATGATGTATTTGAAAAAAGGGTTTTCCACCAAACTGTTTCAGACTCATATATGTTATTATTGTAATGATTCCATAGAGAAATAAATAATTGGGGAGAGAAACACTAAAGTGAATTAATTTTATAGTGAAATATGAATCGTTTCCCACTGGTCATTATGATGAATTTTAAAGGGTGTACTCATTTTAGTTGGATCCCATTTAAAAAATTTTCATTATTAATAATTATTACAAATTTATACTCGTCTGATTATAAAATTATTGTAGATAAATGGATAATTCATTATCATGGACCTTAATATTAATCCTTGTAAAAGAAAAAAATAATTTTAGAAACATCTTTTATTGGTATAGAAACATTATAGTTATTCTCAAATAATAAGGATTGTTATTTCTATACTAATAACAACTTTTTAATAAACCCACTGACTATTCTATTTGATATTAAGATTTGTATAGCTATGATAAACATATATAGGATTTATAGGATGTCTCTACCATCATTATAGTTAAAATAGAGTCAATGTTTTAAATGTAACATTTGAATATTAATACATTTAAAATGATATATACCTTGAAAAATATTGATCAAGGTAATGTTATTCAAGATCAATATGAAGTGTCAAAATATGTTTTTTAATGATTGATGATAGAGGGATCCTTAGTATCCAGTCATCTACTATGTATGATTAGATATTTAAGTGAGGTGGATAGGCTAGGTCTATCTCAATATCTTGGGTTGTCTATATACATCATTACACAATCTCAACAAATAATGGTTTCAAAAGATTTTTGTGAATTCCGTTATGATTGAACTCTTTAAACATATATATAATCTATAAAAATGTATAATAATTTCTGAACAATAGATTTTTGGTCCACTGTTTAGTACCTTATTGTTGTTAAGTAACAATATGGGTATAATTAATATAAAAATGGGAAGAAAATTAGTCATGGAATCTCAACCTTGCTAGACAAATTGAAATAAAAAATGGTAGGGCAATTTTTTAAATATTTCATGGTTTGACATTGAATAATAAATTGTTCACATTACCACATGGTTTGAATAAATACCCACAATGTTTCCACATAAGGTATGAGTGTTATATAATTCATCTTTTATAGTATGCGATACCAATTTTATATATTTAATTTTTCCAAAATATAAAGAAAAATGAAATTATAAGAAAAATAACTCATTGAAAGATCAAGCATAAATTTGATGTCCATGTTGTGTAGAAAATTAATTTTTATATTGGATACTATGATAATTTCTTCTATGATGAATATTTCATGATGTGTGTATTTTTTAATTTTACTCTTGAGAATATATGGAGATGAATTATTATTTTTATGAAAAGCTGTTGTTTTTTTGACACACATAGTAGTGATTATTTCTTCTCCATAAAATTCATTACAGGGAAACCTAAAAATTGATTATTAATTTAATAAAATTTATACTATTTTAATATATGGATATTTTTAAAATATAAATTAATTTAATAAAATTTGGTGTCAAATTCTCGAAGTGTTTAGAGTTGATGAATCATGAATATGATATATGAATTATGGTACTGTATGGATAGTACAATTGGGTAAAAGTTAAAATCATAAGAATAAAAGATAGTTGAAATTTTCAATAATGTTTATGAAATTTGAAATAATTATTACTTAAGCATTTGGATTTCATTATTGAAGAGTAATAATTCATTATTATTGGACTGTTAGAATACACCTGAAAATTTAATGAATATTCATGGAATTTTCATAAATGAACTAAATTTTATAGAAAGTATTTATTATTTTTTGAAATTTATGTGATACTATAAGTATATCTTATATTTTATTAAATATATAAGTGTTTAAAATAAGATGAATAATTTAGTGATCTTGTAGTTTATATTTATGAAATAATGTAAATGGCTATTACATTGAGGTTTTGGTTACAAATGATGTTATGAAGATCAAATGAATATTAGTAAAATGATTGTATCTTTATCTCATTTCAGTTATGTTATAATATATGTTTTTAGGATTTTATTAATTTTATATGCATGTATTATGATTCTTCATTTTCAATAACATGTTTTGAGATGAATATATGAAAGAATTCTTTTATATAGGATTAAATTATTGTCCAATTATTTTTTAAAATATGTGTAATTATATTGAAACCACCCATAAGTGTCATATATTTCATAAATTATTTTTTTAATGAGAAATATATTCCAATAACATAGAATAACCTATATGATTTGAAGATAGTAGTGTAACACTATGTGTTATTATGAATTTATTTATTTTGAAAAAAATTAAATTATTTTGAAGACAAGTGTTTCTTGGTACACCATGTTAATATTTTGATTTATTTAACCCCATTTTTATCTTGTGCTACGTGAAAAACCAACATATCTTGCGTTAAAAACAATATCAACATTTAAAAAATCATGATATTTTGAAAATAATTTTATTTAAATGATAATGTTATATCATTGCCATTAAAATTTTTAAAATAAATATTAATAAATAGTTTTTACATATAATTTATAATGGTTTTATATAAATAAAACATATTTATAATAAAATAATACATTTTCAGCAATGTCTATATATGCTTAAAAAATACCATTTTCACAAAAACATGTTCTTATGTGATCAATAATAAAAATAATAATTTGAAATTTCAGGAAAATTATTCTGATAATAAAAGGAATTCTTCATTTCATAATTTCAAATTTATATTTCGTGAAATTTCCAGGATTTTTTCTGAAATGTTTAATTTCATGGCGAATTGAGAAAAATAAATTATTTTTATTAAAACAAACATTGATTTTTTATTTATTAATTTAAAAGATATATCAATTGAGTTTTAAGGAATAATTAGTTTAATTATAAATTAATTATTTCACTTTATTTAATTAAAATCATTTGAATATTGAAATTTTATATAAATACTTTGAAAACATTTGTTCTTTATTGTTTTAATAACCCCCTTTCTCATCACATCTACTGGATTAATTATAATTTAAATATTTTCACTTATGTGAAGGGAACATATTAAATTGTATTCATTATTATTAATAATGATTATTTTAAATTTTTAATAAGTCCAACTTATATTTTAACCGAAATTAATAGTGAATGCATCTAAAATTAATTAATGTAGTTCATCTAAAAATTGGTTGACCTTGGTTTAAACTGAAAATATAAGATGCATATTTACCTATAAAATTTTAAAAAATAATTCTTGGAAATATAGAGACCTTATTGTGTCTAATTATTTAATTCTATACATTTTTAGACATTTTTCCTTGATTAAAATATGGTAGTACGGAATTCATTTCAAAAAATATCAAGTGTGTCCCCTCCCCCTATTTTAAAAACACACCCCTCTACATCATTAATGAATCCTTCAAACATTTTTCATCAAATACATGAAAACATGACATCCCAAAATACATCCGCTAATCATAGAATACTTATATTGTGTAGAAATTTATCTTACGAAGGCTTTAAATTAAAAGCTAATGAGGATACCCGAAGAAGAGTTAATGTTCATCAAGGAACACATTTATTATATTTCATCATCCACCCTATTAAATATTTATAAATCATGATTACATTAATCCATAAATATATTATTCATACATAGATTTTATTATGTTATGTTCATGACAAAAAATCATATCCACTTCCATCTAATGAGTTATGATATCATCCTTCCTCTATACGGCACACTACCACTGTGTGAACAGAAGTCATTCATTTTTCCATTATAGACTCTGAAGGCTGGTAAAAATGATGGATTTATTATTTACATATGATATATATACTAAATTATTTAGGTTATTTGGATTCTAGGATTTTTTATATCATAAATACCATAAATATTTCCAATAATTGGAAATACCATTATGTTTTCTGCATTATGGTGGACTACTCCCTCATGAAGCAACAACATTCATTCATACATTACATTGAATGTGGTTCATTTAAATAAATATTTATGATATATATTTAGTAAAAATTATTAATGAATGATAATTTATATTATTTTATATTATTTCTTTTATCCTAATAGTAAAATGAAATAAAAAATCTCACGTTCATATGTACGACTTCTTGTTTCCATGAACATTGTATTTAATTTCCTATAAATAAATTTTATGTATTAAAATAAATACGTATATACTAAAAATATAATATATTTATTTCATGCTTATATATCTTTATATTGTAGAACCATGATCATATTAATACAATGATGAATATAACAAATCAAAACGTATATGAAAAAAACGGTTATTAGTAGTAATGTATCTTTAACATAGTATTTTGTATAAATGTGTAATTAATAGTCATAAGAAAATCATATATGGTATAATATATATGAATATGGTACTATAATATATTTATAAAAAAACTTATATTAATTAAACATGAGGTTTCACTGAGTATGGCTGTAACACCCTAATATTTTATGAGAATTATATTTTTTATGACTTATGTTATAAGCAACATCATGGGAATCTTTCACTACACACAACACTAGCTTTTCTTCCGTTACATGCAATCGTGACCTTCCTCGATAGTGTGTGTAGTACGCAATAACGTGTTTCACTAAACAACGATATATTATTATAATAATATAAACTAGCAATTATGAATAGTATTAACTGAATATTAAATTTTGTAACACTATTATTCATCTTACATATTTTCTAGAACATGGTATGAGAATAAAATAAATTTTTCAAGTAAAATAAGTATTTAAATAAAATGCAGTTTTTCCACCTTTTGATGGTGCACCCACATTTAATATAGTTATTAACATGTTTAAAAGTTCAATTTTACTAAATCAAATTCTTCTTTGGAATCAGGATATAAAAAATTACTTTGGATAAAATTTTCATATTATTCTCATAACTTTCATATTTTCATGAATAGTAAAAACATGATATATTTTAATTAAAAAGAACTTTTTTAATCAAAATATTTTATTTGGTTAAATTATAATATTGAAATGTTTTAAAGTATAAATATAATATATTTTTACCAATTAATATAATGTATGTAATTAGCATTAATTTTGTTTGAATTCAAATGTAGAAACATTTCAATCTTTGGCAATGTATTAACTTTTAAAACCCGTTTTCTTAACAATGGGATTAATTTTAAATTAGTTACTGAAAATTCTGTGTTCTGATTTTTGAAAAATAGATTCCATATTTGGATTCAGTGGGTCCAAATTATGTTAATAGATTACTTTTATTTTTTTGATATTATGAATAGTAACTACGGTAATTTTTATTTACTGCATTTAAAGGTAAATCCGGTAATTAAGGCTAAAAATAATTTTATAAAATTACCCTAAGACATTCCAAAATTCTATTGGATGACTAAAAGCCTACCCTTATCAACTAAGGGTCGGAATAAATTCATTTTATGGACATTGGACCTTTAAAATAATTTAATTATTATTAAAACCAAAGAAATGGACAACATGTCACCCTCTTAAATATTATAAGTATAATACTTTTAATTTGCTGATAAACTACATTAATCTTAGAACATGAATAGTCTCTAGAAATAAAATTAAATTATAAACATCATATGAATTTATTTATAATTTTTAGGGATTAAATAATTATCAATAATTATGACACAATAGTGATGTTGAAATTATTTTATTGATTGAAATATCAAATAAATGATTTTAAAAGTATTAAAATAAATATTATATGAACTATTTAATGTGCTCCACAAATTTTATAGAAAAAAATTACATGTTGTGAATCTACTAAAAAATTTATTTTGAACATATCTTTTGTATATATTTTATTTAAAATCATATAAATGAATAGTGTCAAAATTGACACTATTGTTAATTTATAGAAATTACATATTATAAAATTGTTTAAAAATCAAAAAAAATATTTAAAAATTATGAAATAAAATTTATACGGTCGAAAATGTAAAAATTATAGAATTATGGACAATTCAAAACATATAAGTAATTATTTATAATGATTTCAAATTTATAATATTATTACCCAAATAAAATTAAATAGATTATATAAGGATAAATCATGTGGATAATGTTTATAATAAATTCCCAACTTGTCTAAATATTATTGGATGATGATATTAAAACCTTATCGCATATATGATTCAGATTTGAGTCATTTTTTTAGGTTATTAAGTGGGGTTGGAATTTATTATAAATTAATATTTCTTATAATTCCAAAGGTGCCCCTCTCCTCCCTTATAAAAGGTCACCTCATCCCTTTCCTCCTCACACCACTTTGAGCTTTCAAACTCGGATAATTCCTGCCAATTTATCTTCTCAACTTTCCTAGAATCGTCATAGAGGTCCTGGTCTTCTTCAAAGTCCAATCTTAGTGCCCTAAGATGAGGTTTCAAAGAGGTGTGTCAAAGAAGAGGTTATATCTGTTACCAATTCGTTCAAATTTATTTCTTCTTCTAATTATTCTTCATTAGTTTTTTCATTATGAATTAATAATATCAGTATCCCTCATATAATTATATGTTATTATAAATATGAAACAACCCTATTTCACCTTCTATCCATCATACGGAAAATGAAATCTCTGCGCGTGTGTACGTACGGAATACCGTCTCCTTGCTGTGGTGTAATCTATTTTCCACCACCACCTTACTTGGATAAGTATAATGGTGTATAAATTAACTATATATGATTATTGTAGAATTATATTGATTCTGAAATAGTATACATACACTTCAATACAATTCCATGATCATGGGAACAATATCATCGCTCGTGCGTACGTACGACCTACAGTCTCCACAATGTGATGCGACTCATTCTACATGATCTTCATTTAATAATGATTATATAAATGAATTTAATGATTAAATATGATATATATTACACTAATAAAATTCTGGAAATTAGGTATATATATAACTTAAAAGGAATAATAATAATTTATTCGACAAAACACACATAAGAACATAAAGAAATAAACACCCTAATAACAAGTAGCAATGAAATATTACTAATAAGAAGCTATGAATATGACCATATATGATATCATAACAATTATTATGATTCTGTAATAAGTCAATGACATTATTTAGATCATTATACAGGAGGTTAGGACACGTACAAACCATATAAGGCATAAGGTAAGGGAAAATCTCACAATCTCATTTTTATCTGAGATTGTTTATACTTCAGAATTTTCTAGGGAATAATTATCATCCACATCCTTGTTTCCTCAATATGTAATATTATTCATATCCTCCTAAAATTATTTAAATCCAATTTTAACCATTGGTGAGTTATTAGTAAAAGATATGAAAGGAATATTTTATCGTTTGTAGTATGAGGTACTTTTTGGCTTTTCCGAGAAAAGTACGGGAAGAATGTTTTTTTAACTTATACGACATGAATTGATTTTTATGATTTCATAGAAGATTATTTCCATGAAGCTTATTTTTCATGTTTTCATGTTTATTTTTAATCATCTTCTTTTAGATTAAATTTTTATGACATGTTAAGAAAGGAAAAATGTTTTCGAAGTAGAAAGGATATTTTCCACAAGAATGGAGTTCAAGGGTTTTATAAAAATTATTTTCCTTCTAAGATAATATAGGGTTATGTTTCTATCCCTATTTTAACATTTATTTGATTATATTATGATGGAATTAATTTTATGATGTCCTTTTATCTTATATGGATTATGATATGATTGCATGAATTTGACGAATCCCATTTTTATTACATGGGTTATGTTACGATGTATGATTTATGATTTTGTGGCACACATAAGAATGGTTTCATTATGAGATGGGTGGGACCAATATCTCCCTCCAATTTATTGGGTAATGATTTATATCTCATCAGATAGACATGGATGGAATGACAAGTTAATATGGTTCCGTGATACAAGACTGGAACGAGGAGTGAACTCGGTTTAGTAATGGGATTACATTTCACCAGTTTGATTTATCCGATGTAATGATATTATGATCTCTTGTGCAGGTTAAGATATTCAAAGTGTTATGTTCTTATGAATATGATATGACTGATATTTGTTTTGTTTACCCTTACTGAGAATTTGAGCTCACCCTTTTGTATGATTAATTTTCCCAAGGATAGAAAGAATAGTATTAAGTAGGATATGCCAAAAAGTGACTCTAGATATGATGAAATAAATGGGAGACAACGTAGATGATTTATGAACCGATTGTTAATATTTCCGAGTTTCTAAAGAAACTATAACTATATGGTCCTTTCATGGTTTTGTTATATGCTGTAATAAGTATGCTTTAATTCTAATGTAATAACAATTTCTGTAGAGTATGGTTCATTATAATGGAAAAATTCAATACATAAGGTAATGGATTTCAATATCACTACAATTTTTCTATGAGACACATGTCATTTTCAACATATGATTCTTTTATGTGGTGTATATAGTACCCATGACTTTTTGTTATTATTTTCAAGTATAAAAATATTATTATTTATATATCCATTTGATTACATGTGTTTCATGGGGTTTAGAGTTCGATAGTTAACAAATATGTAAGTTATTTCCAAATAAAATCTATTTTTCTATCACATACAAGCCATATTCACCACAAATTACTTTTTGTGGTGTATATTCTGAACATGAATGTTTATTACAATTTTAATAATTAAAATCATATTTATTTACATATATATTTTTTATATCATTTTCTTGGGGTTTATTTTTCAAAACATAAAAAATCGGTAAAGGATTTTGACACAATTTTCCTTATTTGAGACGTATATTATAGTATGCACCAATATTATTTCTTTTGGTGTATATACATCAAAAATAACATGAAATACAATAAATTTATTCATTATCGTGACATTTTATGTTTCATTTTTCTATTCATTGATTTGTATCATGAATCAGTCTTACCAACATGGTAAAGATCTCAGGTTACAATATCATCATTTATCAGGTTTGTTTCCAATTATGTTTCTGAAGATAAAATATTATAATCCATTATCTAAAATTATCATGTATTTTATTATCTTCTAGTTATTTATGATATCTCTAATCAATGAAACCATTTTTAACTCATTAGAACATAATATTATAAAGATAATTTTTTTAATAAAATATGACTTTATTTCATTCCTCGGTCAGAAATCCATTTTCATAAAAAATGTGTTACACAAAATGTTTTCAATTTTTTTTATTCAATTATGTTATAAAAAAGAAATTTTTTTATTTGTTTTATTTTTATGAAAAATATTGAAATTATTCTTCATTTCATTTACCAAAAAATTCAAATTTTTCTTTTACCAAAAAAAATTTAATTAATCTTCATTTGTGCATATACAACATGAAAAACGTTATTCATCATCATTAAAAATCAATAATTTGAAACTTATATTATAACATTTTAGGGTTATTTTAATTGAAAATGTATTAAACATTTATTTAAAAGTATTTTATAAATTAGAAAGGATGTTTTCCTCAATAAATATTTTAAATGATAGATAATATAATTTTGTATCTATGATAAAATACATTGGTGTTAACTAGGACTAAATGGTGATATTTTCCAAGTAAACCATTCAAATTATATACCTTAATGGTTTATTTTTTATGGAATTATGTTTATGAATCCCTTTTATCTCACATAGTTTATAAAATGATTATTTACTTATGAAACCCACTTCATTTCATAGGTTATTATTTAATGAAATGATTATGAAACCCATATATTTCCATATGATATTATATAATAAAATTGTTTTGATTACTATTTCATTTAATCTTCTATGATATAATGAATTTTTATGATCACGTGAAAAAAATAATATGGTTATCATTATGTGATGGGTTAGTCAAATTTATACCTTTAATAAATAATGTAATGATTAATGTTATATGTGATAAAAAGGGTGCTTGTGGGGCTTCTCAATCCCTAATGAGGGTTCATGGGAGGTTATCCCAAAAATAAATCATGTGAATTGGTGATTTTCCCAAGACTATAATATTATTAATGTATTGTTGGGTATCCCAAATATATTATTTTCTATTATTATGTCTATGCCAAAAATTCCATGCATTTTCCCAATGTTATGATCTCTTGGATCATTTTCTTTTATTTATTTATAATTTATTTATAATTAATATCATGTATTTATTTCTTGACACATTATTATGATGTTTTATACACATAGAATAGTTTTCAATTGTTATGGTCTTGATCCCAGGCCCTTGTGTTCTTATTATACTTATGAATCTCCCAAGTTTACATAAACTTTTAATTTGAGCTCATATTTTCTTATGATTCAATTACCTAGGTTATAATTATATGTATTAGGTAAGATATGTATAATAAAAGTTATAGATGTGAATAATTCAGTTTTAGATGATTTAGCTCACTTTTTGACTAGTGTTAATGTTTCCAAAATTCAAAATGCACTAAACTATTATAGTCCTCAAGCGTGTGTTTGTATCATGTGTTAAATATTCAAAAAAATGAGATAAAATATATTCCTAATAAACCTAGTTTGATATTTTGGATTTTATAGTATCTGTTTATTTAATAATTGAAAACTAGAAATAGAATACAATATTATGATTTCTATGTAAATGTCAATGGATAATTAGAAGGAAAAGTACATTTAAAAGTAAATTTCCTTGAATTTTCATAAAGGATAGAGTGATTTAGTTCATAGATACACATCCTTATATTGATTGTATAATTTTATGGTGATATATAATAGATGTATGTAGAGGTATAATCCCAAAAATACTATATTTTTATAGTCATGATTTGGAACTAGTGCATAACAATGGGTATTTCTTCACAATAAGTTTGAAACTCTCTAGGGATATTCTTTAGAAATTATCAAAATAAATATGTACTACCATGATGGATATGAATATATTATTAAAATGATAAACCTAGGTCAAACCAATGATTTCATATCTTAAAAGATGCGTCATAATTAATACATGATAATTTTTTTCAAGATTATATGGTCCCTCACGATGTTTATTGTTTCTTAATCTATATTTTATTCTCTTAGACATTAGATGGAACCCAAATGAACTGTGTTATGGGTGAGTATTATGAAAATTAAATTATTTTTCTCCTAATTATCAATATTTTATTAGAGACAGAATGAAAACCATCATTTATATGCTCACCCAATTTTCTCAATATATGAATCATATTGTACCTATAAACAAGAAAATTAGGGAACAACATTCAATTTTTTCATTCATGAAGAAGCATCCACCTTCATTTAGTAATTCCTCTGATCCTCTTGTGGATAAAAACATGATCAGCACTACTGAATAGATATTTTCTATTCTGCAGTGTTTCAAACATGAAATGTTCATTTTGGATTTCTATCATTTGAAATGTTAAGATAATTAATTATGAACATTAATAGAGAATTCATTGAAAAATGATGAAATCTACTCCATGGATTGGATGAAGTTAAAGAACATATTTTTCAATATATACTTTTATGATATTTTTTTAAAAACATAGAGGTATAGTTACTTGAGGTAAATCAAATGGATGATGAATCTATTTGTACCTTAGTGGTCTTGTGAGGAAAAATTAAAGTATTATCATATAACCTGAATGGGTGGTTGTTCAATTATTCAGTGTCTTAGAAACAAGTGTCCAATGGGTATTAGCCATAGGCGAAATTAATATCTATGAAGATATTATTCTATGTTCTATTATGTTGGAAATAGAGGTTAATGTTACAAATCAATTTAAATGGTTTTTAAGAGAAAAGGAAGATGAAGATCAAATAAATATAAAAAATGAATGGAGAGAAGAAGATGAGTTTTTCATTATGCTCAATGAGTGGGAAGAAGCAAGGAGGAAATTGTATTTATGGAAAAACTAAATTTTTTATGTGTGGATGGGAAGTTCATTGAGCACATGAATGCAGAAGTTTTGAGAAGATGTTATCTGCTGATATAAATATTGTTAAATCTATGTAGAATGTTCCACCTACGCATTAGTGTTTTCAATGGAATGGGTATAGGAATTAATCTATCAGTATGCAAATACTAGGGTTAATTATAGTGACAATTTCCAAAAACATCCTAAAAAAAGGAAAATTGACAAATTTTCTATGAGAATTATTTTATATTAGAGTTTCGATAACAAAGTGGTGAAAGGTACAAATTCAATCAACTATAGTACTTTTAATATATATTTTTTTGGTATACCCAATCATTCATTTCTAATGGATTTTCTAAAGATATCACAATTACACCAAAAAATGGAATGGATAATTAAAAACAAATCCCACTAATGATATGAATATCATATCATAATTATATAATTCCACTATAGTAAATATTTTTTGGAATGTGATTCTTATAATTAATTTCTTTCTTCCTCTGGTTGAATTTGAGGTAATTGTATCCATGGTTTCTATTTCTCAACCTAAATCACACACCATATATCAAGTAAGAGATGTCACATTTTATATTCCAAACCAATCTATGATCATATATCAATGTGATGATAATATCAATCATTAAATGGATATTACATCAATTTTTACTAATAATTCTCATTTAGAATAGGTATTTATCTCAGATGGTTGGGGAGATACTTGACATTGATGAAATGACTATTGTGATAGAATTAATTGATGAATTTCTACATGATATTCTTGTAGTTCCACAAAAACATAAATTTGATTTCTCAATATAATTCATTCATGGAACAACACTAAATTCATTGACTCCCTATAGAATGGAACTGGTTTAATTTAATGAATTTAAGAAGAAACTCTTATAATCCTAGATAAGGGATTCATTCATCCATGTGTGTAAACATAGGGTGCAATAAATTTTTTTATTTAAAGGTGGATTGTTGTCACTCTGTATTGATTAACGAGGGTTTAACTAGATCACAATTTTTTACATGTATCTAAATTCCTATATTGATGACTTGTTTGATCAATTGTGTGAAGTTCAATACTTTTCCATGATTGACCTCCATTATTTATATGAATAATTTAGGTTCATAAAGAATGATATACCCCTTGAATCATTTTGTAAAAGGTATGGAAACATGGAATATATATTATTTCTATACCGTCTTAATAATTACATTAACATATTCATAGATTTAATAAATAAATTCATTACAGATTATATTGATCTGTTTTTTGTAGTATTTATTGATTATATTATTATCTACTCAAATAGTATGGAAGTTCCTGAATGTCACCTGATAATTGTACAAAATATCTTATTGAAGGACAAAATATATTCTAAAGTTAAAATGTATTAATTTTTCTTTCAAATGGATTCATTTTTTCATAATTTAATATCATGAGTGGGTATATCTTTAGATCCATCATTGATAGAGGCTATTGAATGTTTTCCTAGACCAACCTCAGTGACTAAGTATTGAAGTTTCAATGGTTTTGTTAGATATTATGGAAAATTTTAATTAATTTCATGTGATTATATTATCCTATTAGAAAATTAACATGGAATGGATTTATGTTTCTCTTGATAGATTATTTTGAGGAAAATATAATGGAAGTTATTAGAATAATAGTCAGTGTGCTATTTCTTACATTACCTTGTATGAGAGATGAGTTTTTAATCAATAGCGATGTATATTTTAAGGGATTGAGATTTGTTCTTATGAATAATCACATGGTTGTGGATTATGACTCTAGCCAACAAAATATTCATTAGTAAAATTACCCCAACTCATGATTTGGATTAGATGTGGTACATTTTTCATTAAAGATATTGAGGACTTAAATTTACGAATAAATGTGTTATATAGAAATTGGTCAAAAAAAATTAAAAATATATATTGAAATAATATTATTTGAATATGTGCTGATGAATATGGTTGGATATGATTAAATATTGTGACTGATCAATACATTACCAATATAAGAATGTGAACAAGGTGGTTAATGCTTTGAGTTAGAAATATTATGATAGCATATCCATGATTAGGATCACAAAAGAACCAATACTTCAGGATATTCAAAGAATGGATCTAGAAATAATGAATGAAGGGGAAAAAATATTATCCATTTCAACTGAATTATCAACCATTTATCATTGTGAATATTATAGATTAATAGAATTATGATGTAGAGTAGTAAGATAAGGTTATAAATGTTTCTAATTTTTGAATTGATCGTGATGGTATGACATTGTTCGAGAACTGTGTATGTGTTTTGTCTATACCAGACCTAAATAATGATATGTTAGATTAATTTTGTAGTTCATAATTATCTATTAATACTATAAGTTAGAAAATGTATAAGGATCTAAAGGATTACATCTGATAATAAAAAATAAATATAGCTATAATAATGTTTTTATCTCGGTTCATCATATTCCATTAATGTAAGGTTGAAATTAGAAATTCTAAGGGGATATGTCATTCAATACCCATACCAGAATGGAAAATGGAGAACACCACTATGTATTTTCCCATTGGAATCCTTAAAATTTCAAAACGTCATAACACTAAAGGGGTGGATGTTGATCACCTTACTAATTCATCAGCCTTCATCACTATCAGATTAGACATGTCTATGGATCAACATTCCAAGATATACATTATGAAATTGGTAAGGTTTTAGTGTGTAACACATTATATTATATCTTATTAGGATCATAGGTTTTCATAAAACATAGGGTGAAGTATTTATCAATATAATGAAACAGTGTCATGTTTCAGCACTATCTATCATCCCCAAATAGATGGTTAGTCCGAAAGATAAATTATAACCATTCATTTTATATTGATATCTTTTTAATTAGATATCGAATGTGGTTGGGATCAACATATTCCTCTATTTGAGTTTTACTAAAACAAATAATTTGACACAATCATCCAGATGGATTATTTTAATGTCTTTAATGGATAAAATTTTATATTTGTACTATTTTATAATTTAGTTGTAAAAGGAACTCTATTGGGACCTGAGCTTGTTTGATAAAAATGAAGATATGTTTAGATCCATTAAAAACACATAAAGGAAGATTGATGTTGGCTGAAAAGATATGCTTTCAATCTTTAGCATGATCTATAATTTTTATTAGGTGAAAATGGTTTTCTAACAATTTCTCAATGAAATAAGGTTTGTATATTTCATATTAAAGGGAAACTAAACCCTAAGAATATTGATCTCATTGAAATTCATGATCATGTATGGATGTAGCTTATCACTTGCTCCTTCTATTGATCCTATCTAATGTTTTTGATGGGTTCCATGTATCTCACATTAATAAGTATATACCCAACCCTTAAAATGTTTTGATATTCCACGTTATATAACTAGAGAATGATCTTTTTTATAACGGACACCTGATGGATTTTATATACTAGACATTTAAATTTCAATGAAACAAGTCCACTTACTTGTCATATTTTTTGTGGGGAAACAACCTATTTGAGGAAGCTATATGAGAAACTTAGGTTATTTTGAGAAAGATGTATGATAATATTTTTGCATCAAAATAATGAATTCCAAATCTGAAATTCATTTTAATGGGGTTTAAATGTAACACCCAATGTTTTTATGAATGTTTTAAATGAATTAAATTCTTTTGATAGATTGTGTTACATGAAAAAAAATTATGTTTTCGATATATTTAACATAATGTTAAGAATATACTACATCTATGTAACATCCCAAACTAGATTCCTCAAAACTTGTTCTCAACGATGTTGTGCCCCATCACCTCAAACGCACCTCCTCGTGGCTAGAGGCTGCAAACTAAAAGAAATGGTCTAAAAGAGAACTGTATGTAGAATATATCCCCATATAATAGTGCACATCAATATTAAATTAAAAAAATATCAAACATTGTAGAGTAAGAAAAATGAATAAGTAAAACCGATATAAATCTTAATTTTAAAAAATAAAATGCAATAAGGGTTTGAATGACTATGTAATAAATTTATAAAATTTCTTGGTAGGATGATTACATGAAATACAATAATAAAAAAAATCAAGAGGAGCCATATAATTATAAAAAAACCTATCCATTCACCTGATAACACTCAAAAATACCTACTTGTCCAAGCCCTACCAAACCTATTCCTAACTCCACAACTTGTGCTTGGGAAAAACATGTGAGAGTTATTCGGGTAGCCAAGTAGAATAGAATCCAAAGCAAGGTGTGAGTATAAATTATTATTCCACAAACAATGGTTACTATAGAAAAAAATATTATGTACAGTAGTTAATAATTATAAATAATATAATAATATAAATAAGTAATAAAAATAAAATGCAGGCCCAGGAAACAAGATCTCATTTAGTACCCGCTATTTTATGGTCTCTATGGTGACAATCGGGTCCAAAAAACATCAAACGATATAAACTAAACATCTAAAGAGTAATGTTGGAGGTACATACTACATGTTTTGGCGAAGGGTATTCACTCTTTTTTCAACTCAAGGGATCATATTCCTACATACATTTTTCTTATCCAATGTACCTAAACCATCAATGTTTAGAAATTAAATCTTTAACCTTAATCAAATATCAACATCAAAACATAATGTGGAGGGAACATATCACCTACACCTAACCATATAGAGGAATATATTCAGATTGTAGGATCCAAATATTGATGTAGATGCTCAATATACAAGAGGGGGTTGAATTGAATACTTTAAAAATTCCTTTGATACCATTAAAGTTAGTTACAAATAAATATGTTTTCCATAAGAAAAGGAAAGGGCTATGTTTAACAAAGTTAAACTAAGAAAATTCAAAACACCTCTAACACCGAATGCAAACTTGGAAAGAGATTCCGAAGGTAGGTTCCAGAAATATGGTTCCGGATATTGAACCTTAACAAAAGTTACAATCTGAGATTGTACATTAATGCATATAGAATCTAAATGAAACAGAGTATAAGTAAGGAAGTTTAAGAAAGTTAGACTTTCCTTATAATACAAAATGTAGCGGAAATAAACAAGTAATAGAACTACAAGTAACAAGATAAAAGTCTTCTAACTCAAATAGAACGGTATCCAACAACCTTGGATAAAGGTCCCTTGATTTATACTTTAAAGAAAGTGTGTCTTACCCACACTAGGGTAAGCCCTCGATACAAATATCGGAGTCTCTATCTTGCTATCCCTGCAAGCCCTCAACTACAAGGTAGTTGGCAACCTCTGACTTCCTCAGTAAGGAATCCCTCTAACTTCAAGGTATTCGGCACCTCAGTCTTCCTATCCCCGGAAGTCCTTGAATGTAATCACCAACATTCGGAGATGTACGAAGCTTTGAGAGTTAATAAGAGACTCTATCTCTAGAAATCACTTCATGCATGTAATCACATGAGTCAAAGATCAGTCAGCCTTTCAGCACCGAGCTCTTTCAAATGAGCTCCTATTTATAGGTAAGGTCGGCTCCTTCTCCAACGGTCATATTTTCCTTAAAGATCGGAGGGACCTGTACACGTGTCACTTAGACAACGGTTAGTTTATAACAAAATAGACGACATCGTTTTATAACAAAACAAGTGTAACAGAAAGTATGAAATCGTTTTAATTCTAACTAAAAGGTTCGGAATGAAAACTTCGGAGTGAAATGGAAATAATAAAGATTAGACAAATTATAGAAATGTAAGCAGAATAAAATTTCGGAGTCTAACCAAAATATTTTTTGGTGTCTGAATTAATTCAGAGTGTATAAAACAAAGATAATCAGATTCTGTTTAATAATAGAATTCGGAATGAGAGTTCGTCATCATGTTCAATAGAACCTAAACATGTTCAACTACTAGGAACCCAACACAGTTCTCATCCTACCATGATCTAAAACCCACCATAGCACAAATCATCATTGGAACATTTCCTCATTAAAAAAACCAATCAAAATAGATTCATCTCCATTGTCTATGCAGAAACAGATAACATCTGTATTTTGTATTAAAATCCAAATCCAAACCTCATAAGCACACATCATTCCCAAATGACACATGGTAAGAAGATTATATCCTTTGTGCCGAAATTGTATGTGAATTCCCTAAGATCTATCATTGGAAAACTCATCCTAAGATACTATGCTCCAACTATCAGTTTATCACTATCACATCTTCTCACTCTACCCTCACAGTCAAGGTCATTACTCAACCAACCAAAAAATACCTACCACAATATATAGAAAAACATTATAGAACAACATTGAAGTCGACGAATACTCTTATCCTGATCATTCCTCACCACTATCCAGTCATTAGTATTACCAATAAATGACAAGCACACAATACACAATTCATCAATAATATAAAAATTTTACCACGGCCCACAAACTATAAGTTAGACACAGTTGTGACTCTTAAAACATGAGGATCACGCCTTCAAAACTGTTACAAAACCCTCCACCATAAGAATTTCATTATTACCGACACACCCAATTACATGAACCGCTTCACCCATGCTCTAACCACTATTAAAAAAATAATCATTCAACGAAAAATTTTACTCACTTGTGAGAGCATGGAAAATATCAACAAACACCAGTCCCCAAAATCATAGAATAGTTACAAAGATATTTGTCAAAATTAATTACATCAAAATTACCACACTTTAAAATAGTGGTTGGTTTTAATCCCACCATTCGAATACACATTTAATGCTCTTTGGTCATAACCTCCAAGAGGCCTTCAAAAATGAAAGAAAATATAGTTGATATGAATATAGTCATTACCCTATCAGTATACAAAATATGATGTCATGATATTGGGAATGATAGTCATAACCAATAGTATACCATGATTTTAAAGACGAACAAAAAATCACGCATCCATTTCTGAGGTCACCCCTATCTGTAGGAACATTCCAATCCATCAAATTCTATAGCCTCTCTTCCAGCATTCTTCTCTCCACATTAGAATCAATAACCTTCCTACTCAAAACTACCCATATAAACCAACCACCACATGTGTATAATCAGTAATGTCTGATCCAAAACCCAAATATAATGACATGTCACCACATATTCATGCTTCAATGATTCTAGTAACACTTAATTATCACAATAACTATCATGTGACCCCACCACAGAGTCTAATTCTGACTCTAATGAGTTATTCCTTACAAAACCTCACATAAGAATCTATATAGATTAGAAAGGAATGACCGGAATTCCTAACCATCTAATCATAGAGAATGATTTGTGCCTCAAAAAAAATCAGCAAATAAAACCAAAACCACATTCTTGATCCCTCAAAACCCATAAACTATTCAAGATCCCACTACGATCATTCATGCTCTCACCGCATTCATGAGGAATTTTATTGAGAAAACCAGAACACACAAAAAACTTACCCTCCACCCCCCAATAAACCATACATACAATTAAATCCAAAACACTCTAATTATTTACCATATAAAAAAAACAAGATACCGTCAATCGGATCATACAGAAAACAATCTCACCGACATGAATGCCACATGAAGCATAAGATTCTACATAGAATCACATTACCTGGACCACCCCTTATGCTCTTGATATGTATCAGGATAAAAAATTAGACTCATCACCAATTCCACCACATGTTATATGAACCCATACAATCCTTCCCTCATGAAAACAACCCAGATGATAACTCAGTAGCACATATGTTCCCTTTCCCAAAACTAAAGGCAACCCAGGTGCAAATATTACATAATAGGATGAACCCTTCATAAACAGTTTCCAAAAAGTACAAAACAACCATAAATTCCATTAGAACCAAATTAACAGAAACTCAATTAACCACCATCATTGGTAACCCTCAAAATCCACATAATACCAACTTGAAAAACTAAAGGCACGTCAAGAATGTCACTAGTTAAGGAAATCAACAAACACCCATTTCACTAACACGTGATTGAAATAAGAAAAAAAAACCATCCTCTAGGGTCGCATACCATAAATTTATAATAAAATAGCCAACTACCAACAACCAGGGAGCCCACCCTCTTCCATAATTTATGCATCAGAACACTCTCTGGTGGACCAAAACATACTACCAACCTCAATAGAAGCCACAAAAAGGAGTCTAATTATCCTATACTCACATAGTAATGACTCAGTAGGGTCACTACACATATTGTACATGAGGAACACACTAATTACCTCAACATCAAGCATCACACAATAGATAAACATAAGCTTAAATTAAAATAAAAACCCATAAAATCACACACAATCAGTCATGTAACATGTTTATTCTACGTTCTTATCATTAAACATGATATGTCTCTAGAATTTATATTAAAATATACAAAACCAAGTCACTGGTCACATTAGTATCATCTACGAGCCTTAAATCCACCATGTACAATTAAACCCACTAATCAAGTTCATTATTCAACATGAAAATAATTTATAACTATAACTTCAAAAAATAAAATAGCAATCCAAACTCATGGCCAACTGGTCTTAGAATATGAATAATTGTTCACAATGGATGGGATTGGTTTCCATATCATTCTCGGATACATTCTTATATATCCTATCCACCCAACCCAAATAGTAAAATTACAGGAAGGCGGATTTGGTAATACCACTTTATAAAATCCCTATTTTGCGTGCCAATAAACGGGTGACTTGATCTAGTGTTCTATAGGACTTCAAGAATTACTCCACATATGCTAGAGGCTTCCAACTATAATAAGGGGTCCAAAATGGGACATTGAAAATACAATACCACCATATCATAGTGCAAACGTAGAAGAAAATAACGAAATATCAAACACATCTGAGTAAGAAGATATAATAAAAAACCCATAAATAAAACATAATGTAATAAAATGATATGAAAATAATTTATGAATGACCATTTCATACATAGAATGAAACTCCCACTAGGCTAGTTACATGACATATTATAATAAAATAATTTTCAAGAGGATCTACAACATCACCGAGCCAAACCCATCCACTCAACCTGTAATGATTGAAAATTTTATCAATAGAAATTACCATCATAATTATGTTATATTTTAAGAATAATATAAAATAACATAGAAGAACCAATTTAAAATCAAAAATGAATAATTAATCAATGAATGAAATATTTATAGGAATTAATGATCCTATACTGATTGAAAGTTATCATGAATATCATAATATTAATATTACCATTATGAAATGCAATACAACCAATGGGATAGTAACTTCACCAATTAATGTATACTTTTTATAACTGATATGTAAAAATATGATATATTAATATCATGAAATAATAAAATAAATATTTTAAAAATCCTTACGTAAGTGTTGATATTTTATTAAAACTTAAATTTTTATTTACAATTATATAAATAGTATATTGTAATAAAAGAAAATCTATATCCATATTATAGATTTATAAATTAATATATTGTTTTCATAGGATTATAATTTAATTTTATGAGACAATAATTAATTTTTCAATGTTATGTAAAATTTATTATAATATTCAAATTATTATTTCTCAAATAAATTATTTTTTTATTTAAAAATTTAATTTCTCATAATTTGAAAAATATTTTCAGAAATATCAGTTCAATTTATAATTCTACACATCGAACAATGGTTGAGGTGAATATATGGATATTTTAAATTGTTTATTTATTATTTAATGGGGATACGTGATAATTTATGGTATAATATATATTCATGAATAATTGAGAAATGGATGATATCTGGATGAGTCAATGAATAATTAATTTGACCATGCCCAATACTTTTACATTAAATTGTTAAAAGAATAAATACATTTGCTTGTCATGTGAAAAAATATTAAACTAATGAATAGAATAATAAAAAACCCCTCCCCTCCCACTATAAATACCACATATTCTCTTCAAGCCATATATGAATTTTATCATTCTTATATTCTACCCCATTCCACTCTAATACCCGTTCCATATGTTTTGTTCTAGATGGTCTCACAAAAAGTCTAATAGCTTGTTCAATAAAGAGGTTCTCGTGGAGACGACACTCAAGAGGGAAAATCATCCTTAATTATATTTTAATTTCTTTTATTTTCTTATCCTCCACTAAAATCACCTATCCAAAAAAATGTAATAAATCTATTATTATATAAATATTTTAATGTTATTGTGTTAATATATTTTACATCATCAAATCCTTTCTCACATTATTTTATTATAAAAAAGAAAACATCACGTGTGATGTGTAGATTCAACACTTTTAGGGACGATGTGTTTTCATTTTACTTTATTAAAATAATGTCTTGTCATAAATCCATTATTATGGTTAAATAGTATTTTCATATAAATATTATAATTTATATGATTTTATATAACCAAAATTTTAACATAATATTAAATAAAACATGTACCAAACTCATGAATTTTCACTGCATAATGTTAATTAACTTTCTTATAATTTGGAGTTACAAAAACATTAATATATATGCAATATGGAAGAGAAATAAAAATTTGAGTAAATAATTATTGATACATAAAAAAACATAATCACAATGTTGAACATAGTAATTAATTTTTGGATGGAAAAATGAAGTTTACATTTTATATTTCATTGATCTTTATTGTTCGACATTTTATCTATTTCCACAGAATCCATTGTTGACATCCTCAACTGTATCAAATATTCAATGATTATATTAATATTATAAATGTGACTAAAAATATCATTAAAACATTATTGAAATTCGATAGATTAATATCTATATATATGAATCATAAGAATTCATATAAATATTGAAAATCAATGAAACTATATACATTGAACATAATATGGATTCACAATAAATATAGCTGAGAAATTTGTTATAATAAATTGACATAATAATTTATATTAATATAGATTCCCCATAAAAAATGGGATATTATCCATAGGTTGTGTACCATCAATGACTTGGATGACCCATATATTAAAACTACATCCAACGAGGCTACACTATCATCAACCATTCAAATCAGAGGAAATGAATCAAATTCCAAGACGTATTACACCAAAAAACATCATGTAATGTGGTATCACAATAAGTTACCTATAATTAAAATTAAATGAAAATGAATCATCAATTTTCTAGTTGGTGTTCACTTGCAATTATAATCTATAGAAAATAAAGCATCAATTTTCTTGATGGTGTGCACCGATAAATATCATCCATTGAGGCTTCAAAACCTAAAAAATACAATATATACCAAGGGAAGTGAAACATCAATTTCATACCTGGCATATGACAATAAACATATTCTATAATGGTTTAACCATCAAAAACCTATGATTGGTTTTATAGGAATCATAACCTCATATTTTTTCTAGGGTAATTGATTAGAAATGTGATATTTTTTTAGATTGAACCCATGGTAACCATGATATTATCCCCTAGACTCGTTCAAGTGGACATGGGCTTACAAGTTTACCTTTCTCATCATGGTTTATTAAATTCATCCATATATGTATTTTAATAAAATCATTTTTTGATACAGTTACATGCCAATATATATATATCAATAAATAAAATAAATATTTAACTCATCATGGATTTTTATTAATATATTTTAGAATGTAAGTTTACTAATAAACATAATTATACGAAAAATAATAACCATCCAATCCACAAAAAATTAAATTGATGGAAATTAAAAAGATGATGACTAATATTAGAATGTCACGAAAGTGGAATGACATGTCCAAATCATTGAGAGGAAAGTGTAGCATAGGGTATTGAATCTTGAGATTGTAAATTATTGATGATATCATTGTAATTTTAACCATTCCTCGGTTTCTTGAACCATGAAACTCAAAATTAACCAGTTATTTTATATATATGGTTGTATAATTACAATTTTAATCATATATACTAATTAAATTCTCAATTTCCACATGAATGCAATACTATGACAATTCATTAATGATCTTCATTTCATACAAAATAACATTAAAAAATTTCATCATAAAAATTAAATGTAAGTATATTAAAAAATGAAACCCATTATAATTCCACATCAATTTTTTCCCCATCACATAGATTCTATACATCAATATTTATTTATATTTTGTACGTGTGAATTTTTTTTATACTCATTATGTTTTTCAATAAAATAATATTAAAAATAGTTATAGATATTAGAAAACATACAAATTTCCATGTAGTGTAAAAATGGAAATGAAAAATTCATTCACGAGTGGACAATGATCAAAATCCAAATTCTAACTAATATTGTTCATAATACCAAAAATAAAAAAACTAAAAATCAAGAGTTTAACAAATTATTATTATGGATGTCTTATTAAAATTAAAAAGGATTATTTGAGAAAAAAATCAATGAAATTTTTTTAATCCATGAGTCTGATTGGGTAATGTGAACCATGTTTTTTCCATATACAACCAAATAAAAAATTGAGTAAATATGGATATATAAAGAAAAAAGTATAAATTTTTTTTGATGAGTAATATTTAAAAATAAAAATTCTAACATGAATATCCTTCATTGTTTGAACCCCTATGTAGCCCCAAAAATATGTGTCACATTCTCCTCCAATATCCTGATCACAGTTCCATGCCCGATGTTTACCATGTAAGATGATGGAGTAAAATTATATTCTAAAAAATCATAAACATTGGATTCATTACCAACAATAAAAAATAATATTTTGAAATCATGTAAATATATTTATTGTTAAATTTTAATAATAAATGTTAATATATTAAAATACTCACATTTGGCATATGGAGGTTTCTTAGAATCTTCATCTAATATTAATAAATTTTGTGCCTCATCAGAAAGAATTCATGTCGTTATTTTGTTAAATGAAATAAAATTCTTCCCCAAAAATTTCATTCATATCATCTTTAGAAGAAATATCATATTCATAATTGAATTTTTTATTTTCGTCATTGACCATACACAACCCATTAAAATTCCCAATTAATTTTCAACAATAAGTAGACATTTTTTTCACAGTAATATGGGATCATAATTTAATGTAAAAATTGTTGAGTCTTTTAAGATCAAGGTATTAAAAAAATTGAAGAATATTTATATTGTATTTGTTTCTCCTTCTATAATGGCCAAAATTAGTGATTATAAAATATTTAATTAACATTGAATATATAAGATACATTTGTTTTTACATAATATAGATCAATATATTTCAACAATAGAGTTCCAACTAGATATTTAAATATGATACCATTGAAATGATAATTTTGAGAGCCTCAGTTATGAGTGCATGCAAATATTAAATATAAATTAAATGTGTGCAAGTAAAATCAACATCCCTCTAAATTACCATGAAATGTAAAAGAATATTAAAAATTAGTGCAGTAGTGGAATCCTGATAAAAATTAGTTAGCTAGTATACTATTTATAAATATTCCCATCCACCATAAAATAAAATGAATCACAAGTAGAAAATAAAAATGAAAGGAAAAAAATTACATTTAATGTCTCTATGAAATGAAGTAAATCTATTGGGAGGATAAATCTCAATGAATCTGAAATTAAAAAACATTGGAACATTTAATTTGGATTTAGCTTACCTCATTACAGGTATTAAGTTTCATCAAAGGTGGAATTCATGCAGTCTCATGATATTGATCCAGGTAGAAGGATTACCTTGTAGGGGAAAAGAGTGTCTGGTGAGGAAAATGTGAAGCTATTAATTCCATGAGAGACACCATCATAAGTCCAAATATATTAATTTATTATGAAATAACTAATTTAGTAAAAAAATTATGATATATGAAAAAATATAACATGAATGAGAATAATTACAACATAATTTATCTCTAAACATTTAATATCATATATTAAAAGCATCGCCTGTATGCCACACAATATTTCATGGCGCAAAAACTCCCTATCCGGATGGGATTACCAAGACAAATATCATATGAAGTCTAAAACTATATACATGTCATGGAAAATGATATCATGTTTGGAGAGAGAGGGTTGTTAACCTATTAAACCAATGACAATCGACTTATAATGGTTGTAATATATTGTTGAATATATCATCCCTTCCTGATCCAAAGATTATATGAATTTAATATTATTAAAATCATAAAAATTACCCACATAAATTTATGTGGCTTCACACACTACAGAAAACAAAACATTGAATTACTAATTAATATATAATAACTATATAGATGTGAGGAATTGTATATAGTTTTTTCAAATACAAATGATATTTATCGAATGATTCAAATTATTTTGAAAAATAAAAATTTAGAAAATTGATGAACTAATTTTCATAAGAATCCTGATGATATTTATATTAAAACATTATTATGAGTCTAATTACTTGAATATAAAAAAATTAACACAAATTGATGTACCATATGTTATTCTATAATTCAAACATTTATATCATGATGTAGGGGCATTGGTTTAGGTTTGATGGATGTGATGACTTGATGTATGGATATTGGTTTGGAATTTACATGAGATACTATTCGGTGATATTAATTAGTAAAGTTTAAAACACTAAAATTATTAGAATGATATTGTGATAAAAAATCTATTCCCAATTCAATTGTCAAAATGATGAGGAAAATAGGTGAAATTAAAGGTGAACTGATATGTATTACTATAGAAAGGGTTATCAAGCTCACTAAGGATCCTAAATAAAGAGTTGGTCATCATAGGGAATAAAATATCATGATATTAATCAATGAAAAAGAATCAATTAATCCTTGTAATTTTGAGTATACATATCACGATTATCTGGAAAGGTGAAATGAGTGTGTTTGAATGAATTACAAAACTGACATTAAGATATGGAAGGTTTCCCTTTATGTTAACATAAATATTCTTGGATTTAGTAACGTAATTAAATTTCCTCAAATGGACATTTGGTAGAACGAGTGATTTTAATGTTATCCTTTTCAGTGGTTTTAACCCATTCAAAAACATTTTGACGTGAATCAAATATAAATACAATTTCAGATTTTGTTTGATTAATTTAATCATAGAAATTATAATGCTATCGAGATCAAAGCAACCAAAAAACAAATCGAGAATATCAAATGGAAAATACTGAAAACTAATTTTTATGTATTTAAAACCGTTAAAGGGTAAGATAGGGAGATTCCTCCATGAACAAATCTATATCACTACTCACCTGACAATTTCATAGCCATTTTTGGGATTCCCTTCCCATCATCCAAATTACATGTGCTATTTATACCATTCATTTAAATATTTTTTAGAGGAAAGGGAGGTAGATGAAATTATATGAGTGGGAGAGGTGGAGTAGGATCTGGATCCATAGGAGGCCACTGAATATCAAGATGTATGTATCCGTATTCACATATCCATAATAGGCATTGGGGAGGTGGATAAGGTTTCAAAGAGTACCACATAATTGGTATTTTATGGATCAAAATATAATCTGAGGGGTTATAGATTTGAAATAGAATAAACCCTCCTCAATGAAAAGAATTGGATTCCAATTCTAGTATATAGAACTTTTGTTGAAAAAAAGTATGCTATCGTGAGTATATTATAGGCACACTTGGATTCAAGATCGATAAAACTGTTGTTGAAACGACAGAGAGGAGGTATTGGGTGATAAGTATTTAGAGGCTGAGATGAATAGTAGAATAATGTGTGGTGGATGAGGCATATAGGGGAGTTATAGTGATAGAAATGATGAGGTAAACCTTAATGAAGAAGCGGAGGTAGAGGCGAGCTGGTTAAAAAACAAGGGGAGTCATGGAGGGAGATGGTTAATCGGGAGGAGAGGGAGAGGAAGATAGATGATGATGTAATTAGGAATCATGGTAAGGAAGACATATTATAGAATGAATTGGGTAGATAAATTTGAAGGGGGTGGTATTCTAATTAATATTTTTAATGGACATTACATGTTCATGATGGAAATAAAACCCACCAAAATAAATTAAAATATTTTCATCAAGGTTTTATCAATTGAGTCATTATTATACCATCTAATCAAATTATATATAGGGAAATTTATGTTTGGGGTAGATAATTGAAATAATATAATTTCACTTTTGGATAATTATATCTATTTCACAGAAACTTCCAAACTTTTTAAAAGAAAACCTATCATGAAACCATGACCCAAACACTATTGGAACAATTAAAATTAACACTATGTAATGACCTGAAAATTTCAAGGAATAATTTTTCTTTAATACATTGGAATTTCATGAGTCTGTGGCATCTGAAGGAACATGATTCTGAGGCCCAGTTTTTCCGGAATCAATTTCCGAAGTTTAGCTTGGGTACATTCAATGAATGAATGAGAGGGTTTTTATATCTTTTGAACAGGTGCACAGAATTGAAATCTGAGGGCACCGATGAATTTGTTGCATCAGTAATTTCTTAAGGGGACCTTTAACGTAGTTTCCTTTTATGCGGGATGACAGTTAAAATTTGTGGATTAGTTAAAAAGTTAAATAAAATTATTTATAACAATTTTATACAACATGGAGGTTAAATCCTACATGGGGAAGTTAATGGTGGGGCCCACCCACACATAACATGCCATGTGTGGATATTTTTATAGTGGAGCCCATATGAGCCCCAACCTTTCATCTCCCTTGAAACCCCCCTTAAACTCCCATGAATTTATTATGAACACCATTCTCTTTATTAAGTGTGTTAAACACTCCACCTTCCACCCAATTAAATTACTATAAAATTATAAATAATTAAGGGGATTCTCCAATTAATTAATTATAGTGTTTGA
This sequence comes from Viscum album, assembly GCA_963277665.1. Classification (NCBI taxonomy): domain Eukaryota; kingdom Viridiplantae; phylum Streptophyta; class Magnoliopsida; order Santalales; family Viscaceae; genus Viscum; species Viscum album. The sequence continues at coordinate 457,844,725 of OY728142.1, forward strand.
TTATTAAATCAATTGTTTTGAGAATAAAATAATAGGAAGAGATATTATTTTAGTTGGAAAATTGTGGTGTTAGAGAAAACCTGGGAAAGCTATGGTGATATAGATAATGAAAGTGTTCTTCTCTTTGATGAAGAACGCCTCCAACGAAGAACGACGCCCTCTTCTCTGCGATGCCGGTTCCACGAAGAACGATGGAGAGCCTTCATTTCTCTTCTCTGTGATGCTGTTCTTTGCGATGTGATCTACCGTGACGTTCGTCTTCCATGGATCGACGACGTGTGACGTCTTTGCGAGGTAGGGGAATATTTTATATTTCTTATTTATGTGGTTTATACCCTCGAGCTTGAGTGTTTATTTGTATGATTTATCATTGTTATTTCCTTACCCCGGTTTACATTTCTTATGATGAACACGAATTAAATAAATTAATTCGCGGATCGATAAACAATTGATTGAATTAATTTTCTTCTTTTTTGTCCTAAACTTGAACTTCTTGAAGCATGATAAATATTTAATTGTCAATCCCCCATGTTCTTGATTCTCAATAACGATGGACAAACTAACACGGCTATCGATCCGCACTTTGACCGTGATCGTTCCTTATTCATTACCCCCGCATTCTTCCCGTGTTCTTCATCCCAAAATAATTAAGTGCTCTGGAAACTCAATGATTCCCTGAGCGCATCATACAGATACAAAGATCTCGACCTAAGGATCATGGATATGTGTTAGTATCTTTTTTTGTGTTAAATCAAACTCGGAATGGCATGCAGAAGGATCCTGTGGTGCAGGTCCAACGAGGGTTTCAGCTTGTGCGGGTTAGGCAAGGTGGCTAGCTGTGGTGCTGGTGATCGGCATCCGATGGTGCAGCTGAGTTGAGGGGCAGCATCATGGAAGGCTGGAGGCGCAGCGGCATGGGCAGCCGAAGGTGGTGGCTATTCTGGCTGTGCAGAATAAGGGTTGATTTGGGGACTTAATTGGGAGAAAAAAATCGTGAATGAAGATTAGATTGGAGAGAGAGATTTGTAGGTGATAAAATAATAAAGGAAATAATAATAAAAATGATAAAAGAATAGAGTTTTGGGGGGTTCCACATTAGGAGATTCCAATATAGGCGGTGTGTGGAAGTTTTGGGTGTGATGAGTTAATGGATTAAATTAAATTAAAAATAATAATAATATAATAATGTTATTATTATTTTCGTTGGGAAAACTGTATTTTGACAGTATCTTCCATGTATGACCTCAGTTTCACGAACCATCAGTGATAGTGTGGTCCTGACTCCGAGAAAAAATTTATGAGTCCAATATTGAAGGTATTTTTCTGGTTTTTGATCGGGGACCCAAAGCGCTCGAAAAATAATAGATATAATATTATTATTAAATATCCTACCTGACATAACTCAGGTGTGTGGTGTCTGATTGGCTTGCAGTTAGCGGATATGTAATCATGTCATTAATACGGTTGATTCAAGTCTAATGTTGGATACTAAATTCTTGCTCGTGTCTCAGGGCAATGAAACACCGAATAATAATATTATTATTATTATTATGGGATCTTGTATCGGACATATCTCTCTCATATGGTGTCGGAATGACGAACCGTCTGTGATGTTGGGACCATGGAATTAAGGTGGATGATTCAAGACCAATTTTGGATATTTATGTGTGGTTGAGGTGTTGGCCCCATGAGGCTCGGTTCGCGCGTGTTGTAGGGAAATGTAACTTTTTCATCAGCTATCCTTTTTGGACCAATGGGTAGTCCATCTCGTCTGTTTTTTGGTATAGATCGCAATGGTGTGAACATTTTGGTTAACTTGTATCATTTGAAGTACGACTAGGTTGGATCGAACATGAATCCTACCAGGTCCTTGGAAATATAACGCTTCAAACTTATGGACCGGGCATCCGATTAACGTGCCGTCAATTACGTTGGATTTTGTATTATGTGACAGTTATTTTGGAACACTCTACTTGAGGTTTGGATGCAGTTGGTGTATGGTCGGGTTGGTTAACTTAGTAACCAACTCGGGCCCCTAGAATGATGATGCTAATAACTCACAGACCATGCGTCTGATTGATGCGTCTTCTGTTGCGTTGAGAACCCTATGACGAGACGGTCCTTCGAGATACTTACACTTGAGATTACATGACACTTGGAAGTATCGACGAATAGCTTGTGGAGTTAACCCTCTCAGAGATGAGCGTACAAAGTATAGAGTCCTAGTAGGTGTTGACTTGGCGACTGCTTGACCGATTCGACTCGGAGTGATTTGATTTGTCTAGTGGATGGAGCACCCGGTATTTGGTCGCAGACCCATGGTGGACGGAGCGCCTGGTAGTTCGATGTAGACCCTCGGTACTCGACAAGAGGAGTACCTATGACAACTATTAGGGGGCACCTGGTATTTGGCAGCAAATCCACAGTGGACGAAGCACCTGTTATTTGGCAGCAGACCCGCGGTACTTGACAGGAGGAGTACCTCAGCAGCCTAAGGTTATTGAGTAGCGCCTTAGAGTCGTGACTGGGCGATTGTACTCGACAAAGGAGGAGTTCTCCAGTAGTTATGGTTTCGATAATGAAAATCCGGGTCTGAGCTGAGTCAATGACCTTTGTGCTTTCCTAATGATTGAGATGGGTTACTTGATAACTTAGGTATATGTATGTGCATATACCTATGTAAAGGTTATCTGTTGAGATATTTCTTTGTGAATTATCCTTGTTGGATTTAGTGAGACCGTGAGGGTCTTAGGGTCCCTACTAGGTATCATTATACTCACCCATTCACGGGCTATGAACGCACCTCATTGTGTTGGATGCAAACGACGGACATCGCTGACGGAGGCTGAGTGTACGAGGACTGGACAGCACCTGGAGGTGGACCTCACGACGTTTTGGTACCTAGAGGAGGTTGAAGGATGAGGGCGCTGAGGAGGCTATTTGTACCTACCCAACATGTAGGATCCATGGTGGTCGATCTAGGAGATGTGTTATCTGTACCTACCCTTCAGGTAGGATCCGTGGCGGGCGATCCATGAGATTCTTGTCATCTTCCAGCTATTTTTTATTTTACTTTAACTTTATGTTAAGCTTTAATTTATGGCCCCTTACTTTCAGCACTTCTTTTGTTTTCAGTTTTACTTTGTGTTTACTTCCACTTCTACTCTGGGTGTATGTGTGTGTTTACGTTTCATAAATGCAATGCCTTCCCTTTTATTGAGAATCACGCCTTTGGTGCTAGTCACCAGCCCCTAGCCTATGGAAGGTGGGCTTGGGGTAGTCACAACACGGGCCCTAGGACGGGTCGTGAAAAATTGGTTTTAGAGGAGTCTGTTCTACCACAAAACATAGGACTCTGATTTTTTTTGAAGCTATAATGTTACGTGTACTGAGTTTGGTTTTCAGTTTGGGGGGACTAGTGTTGGGGCAGAGGCTTATGTATCCATACACTAGGTCTCTGACATCCAATTTCAGACTCAGTGCACAAAAACACCGATTTTGTGTGTGTTTCCAAATGTTTTCTTTATGTCATCTCAAACCAGGTTAGCTCACCAGGTACTATCTTTTGACTGTGTCACATCTATTTCTTTCAGGATGTATTCACCCAATCAGTTAGCATGGGTACCAAGTGGAGAGTGTGATGATATCTCACCGACCATCGAGGCCTAATTACAAGGCCCTCTTCTAGGTGAGACACTAGCGGATGGTTCATGCTAACAGAGCATGTTGCACGAATTCCAGCAGCAGAGGCCTCTGAGGTTACGAGGCGAGACAGATTCCCAGGCAGCAGTGGACTGAATGGAGGCAATTTCTAGAGTTCTACACCTAGTTTAGACACTAGTATAACAGATGGAGTTCTTTTCTACTAGTGTTTCCCAGTGAGTGACCATGTGGTTGGTCCGCATAGTGATGAGGCTTAGGTACATGTACCGATGCCCGAGATAGTACCTTCGGGTAGTGTTCCAGCTATATCACTACCTTTTGGACAAAATTTACAACCAGCGGTACTGGTAGATGACTTATGTAGGCTTAGCGCCTTACACGTGTTTCAGCATCACATACCCCTCAGGTTCCAAGGCGATCCCGACTTACAGGCGACTATGGACTGGATTGAGGAGGTGGCTGAGAGTTTTCTAGAGCTATACATCTTTGGTAGGATGGAATTTCAGTAGCTGAGTAGTCATCGAGGCATACCGATCATTCATGGTACTCAATGACTGCAATACGATCAGTTCTTCTGGGCTCAGACTTCCAAGGAAGTTGTGCTTAAGGACATCTGAGTCAGCACATTTCCTCTATGAATTCTTACTTATGTTAGGGTACTAAAGAGAACCATTGTGGCTCAGAATTATTTGGATGAATGGATAAAAAAGAGTGTTAGCAGTGGGAAAGCAGGAAACTGGCACAAGTCTCAGAGACTTGGGCATGTAGAATGTTTAAAGAAGAGGAAGTGTTAAGGACAGATGAATCTGCAGAGCAGCTGACGTGGAAGAAGAGCTAGGAGGGCAGGGGAAGAGAGTAGCTTCATGCGGTCATGGGGTGTGACCCAATGTATCTTGGAATGATTCAAGGTATGGTATGTGACTACTACTAGCTGCCGTAACAACAGACATTGATAAGAATAAATACTTCCTTCCATGAATCTTGTCCTAGACCTAGAGTTTCTAGTTAAAACCATTGACTTGACCGTCACATCTAGAGATACATTTGGGAGGAGACTCGATAATCACGCTTATGCCGATGGTGTGATCTGACCATTTAGGTGATAGTTTCGATTGGAACCTCTTGGTGGCAACGTTGATGCCTTACGACATTACTTTGGGTATGGACTGGGAAACCACAGTTCATACATAGAATGACTGTATTAGGCAAAAATGATGTGTTTTATCTACAATGTTGGGATGGGGTTTTTCCCATGGTCGGTGAAAAGGGAAACCCAGGCAGCACAGGAGAAACTCATTCATAGGAGGATGTGGCCGATCACTCTTGAATCATCCAACCTTACCCTCGTGGCAGCGGGAGTTTTGAGTTTTCCGTTCCAAACAGGAAACAAAGGCCTCTAGAGTTCGAGGATGGCGACCACGTCTTCATATGGGTCTCACCTCGACCTTGTCTAAGGAGATGTGGCTGAGGCAGAAATTTATCTCTAAGGTTCAACAAACCTTTCCAGGTCTTTAGCAGGGTAGGCGAGGTGGCTTACTGCTTGGTCTTTCCATCACAGTTGCACCAGGTGAATGACCTCTTCCATGTATCTCTGTTGTGAAGATACGTGCATGAACCATCCCAAATCATCGACCACAGAGAGATAGATATTGATGATGGTGTTAGTTTCACTGGGATCTAGTTGAGGTTGAGGATCCACAAGAGTGAGTCCTATGGGGATGGCCGATTCCTCTGGTGCGCTTTCGCTGGCAGCACGGGAAACCTCTAAGAGATCACATGGGAGCTGTAACGCCCCGACCCCAGTTACCCAGAGTCGGTGCATTATTACATAACATTGGCATGATCGCAAGAAAGATCAAATCTCGAAAGACCGATTGGTTTAGTAGCCTTGGAAACACTAGATATATTCATAAGTTTTACATTACATCATAAAATGAAAACTACTACAACAACATAATGTTTCCACAGTCCACACTATAATCCTCTCATAATATCCCTGCAGGTCATTCATAACTTACATCTTCACATCCTGGGAAAAATAAAACATAGAAAAGGGGTGAGCTCAAATGCCCAGTAAGGATAACAATATAGCGGAACATTCAAAAATAAGCATAAACATTTAAGGCAATGAATTACTAAAACAAAAGCCTTTTAAACTTGAACTTCAACATAGTATGGAAAAAGTAAAATGAAATAATGCCATTTACTTGTTCACATTGATATTCTACTAATCGAATAATCACATGCAATATCAATAACCACTTTCATAATGTTGGAATGCATAATGCCAGACTATCATAACCACATAGCCAAGGCCTCATGCCAAGACTACAAATAAAATTTTGCCAAGGCCTTGTGCCAAGACACTAGTTTGTCTCATGAGACCTACCGATGCATCGAGGAGCTATAGCGGGATCCACCCGTCACATATTAAGTACAATGCATTCCCATATGAAAAGGATTAAACATAACATAAACATTCGTATTAAAACTAGCATACGAAATGTCAATAATTTCACCATAAACTGTTAATGGTATAAAAATAGCACATCCACAGTCAAACATATCACAAAACCTTCAATACAATATAGAAGTTTTGTATCATAATAAATCAACTTCAAATAAGCGTAAAATCCGTCAAAGGATGTTGACATAGATGAAATCAAAACACTTTTTAGAGAAATATCTCTTTCTATTTTTGAAATCCTTTAAGATCCATATAAAATAAAACATTTTATTTTAAAATATTCTTATAAGCTTGTAAGGGATGCTTTGAAGATTTTCTAATGGCGGAAAATAGCCGCACCCACCGTATAATTTAAAAAAAACATTCTTACCATAATTCTGTCGAAAAGGTTAAAAAGGACCTTGTTTTGAAAACAACGGAAAGATTCCTTTATAAACCTCTTATAAATAGTCAAACAAGGGTATAAATGACTTTAACCCATATTCTTGTAAATAATAAATATGTTTTGAAATACATTTCGAAGAAACATGGATGTGAATGATAAAGAAATCCCAGTAGATTATTACGTATAAACAACCTCGGATAATGAAGAGATTGTGAAATAACCCTTACCTTGTACTTTTCCTTGGTTGGGGTAGGTTAACCTCCTGTATAATGGTGAAATAATAATTATTAAATTATAAAAGAATCATATACATTAGTATGATATCATATATGATCTTTTAACATTGCTTTATTAATAATATCTTAGTATTATCGTCGTTTCGGGTGATAATCGATTCGTTCTTCTTAAATGTTTGGTTACGTAAGACATGTTTGTATTGGATAGATTATATCTTATTCATAATCAGGATGATATTAACGTTATTTTTAAACCTAAAATGAGAATTAGACTTGAATGGATACGATGGAGAATGAATCTCATCGCGTTCGTGGAGACGGTAGTCCGTACGTACGCACGAACGCTACTTCCATTTAATTTTTATTTTAAAAGAATCGAATCCAAATGATACATAGGTATATTACTATTATATTATAATATAATATTTTATATATGTTACTTAAGTTCATTAACACCATCCTTTATACGTTCCATGTGTGGTATGAATGAGTCATATCATTTTAAGGGGGCGGTAGTCCGCACTTCCTCAAATGAAATTATCGTATGTATATACAACATGAAACGAATAATGGTATGAAATAAAATGGAATTACAGAAGCTTATATATAAAATATATATCATTAATATCATATTTAATTATAGTGCCATCATAATGGCCACCATGAGAGGCGGTAAGATGTATTTGAACAATCATCGTTTCGTGAGGCGTTAGTTTGCCATCCACAGAGACATTATGTTCATCGTCCATTAGATGGAGTTGTGTGTATGTGTAGTTTGAATCCTTCTTATAACAACATCCTATTATATTGTGGATACTGGTGTTGTTACAAAAGAAAGGAAATAAAAAGAGTTTGGGGGTTGGAGAAGCAAAATAAATGAAAATAATTTAAGAGAAATTGTTACCTTTAATTTAGGAAACTCACTTTGTTTGGAACCAAAGGACTTCTTGAAATGCTTTCTGCCTAAGGGGAAGCTTCAAGGAGGAGGAGAGGGATGTGGGGAGCTTATTTGGGCAGGGTTTGGACGAGCCAAGTGGCTTGAGAGGTGTGAGGAATGAGTAGAAGTGGTCTCCTTTTATAAGGGAGAGGAGGGGCTCTTTAGGAAAGAGTGAAATTATTACTTTATAATATAATTATATTCGGTTTATAATGGTCCAAAAATCATTGAGGTCGAATATACGATGACTCATATTCTAAATAACATCAACCAATAAGAATTGGACAGGTTTTAGATAATATTTTAATCATTATAATCTTATTTATTTAAATGATTTATTAATGAGGTAAACATTGAATCATTATTGTGTCATTAATAATTTAAATTATTTGATGTCTAAAAATTATAAATAAAATATCATTATTTAGGAAATCTGTTTATCTTTCTAATGAATATTTATAATCGAAAATCCAACATGTATAACCATATGTAAAAATTGTTCTTCTAAAAGATGTAAGCTTATGCCATTTTTATTTTTATTTTAACTTTATTAATATAATGTGTCCCTACCATATACAAGTGGCTCCAAGGGGTCCCCAAATCGACCCAAGGATTTCCATGGTCGGGTATGTGTCCACCAATAAGGTTAGGACACGTTTTAGGGTAATTGTGTATTATTATAATATTATTTTTTAACCCTTATTTACCGGATTTACCCTTAACCATGGTAAATAAAATATTTACCACAGTAATTATTCAAAATGTCTAAAAATAAAAGTTACCTATTTACACAATTTGGACATCATGATTCCAAATATGGAATCTATTTTTCTAAATTCAAAACACAGAAGTGGCAGAAATTAATTTAAAATTAATTCCCGCTGTCAAAACAAAAAACATGTTTTTAAGAGGTAATAACTATCAAAAGATTGACACTTGTTTATGTTCGGTTTAATTGTAAAATTATGTCCAATGACCAAAATTATATTAAATGGTAAAAATATATTATAAATATATTTTAAAACCACTCAAATTCAAAATTTATCACTATTAATTATTTTGATTAAAAAAGTTGTTTTTAATTAAAATTTAGTAATTTTCACTATTCATCAAAATATGAAAGTTATCCGAAAAGTACCAAAATTCCACCTTAGGCTAAATTCGATATTCCGAATCCAAAAAATGAAGTCCATTTTAAAATATAAAATATATATAATTTCAAAAAGTAGGTATTACTATTCACAACGGCTAGTTTAATTAGTTGTGGTGTGTGTTAGAACTCGAGGTTGCGTACAACACACGGTATCGCATTATTCGAAGGGAAATGTACCATGGAAGCTTGGGGTGTTACATTCTCCCCTCCTTCAAATAATTGCGTCCTCGCAATTTCTAGGGTATTACTGCATAAAAAGACTCGGGTGGTTCTTCATCATAAGTTCCTCGGGTTCCCACGTTGCCTCTTCCATCTTATGATTTCTCCACAAAACTTTTACCAGACGCGTCGTCCGGTTTCTCAGAACTTGTTCTCTTGTATCAAGAATCCAGACAGGATCTTTACAATAAGACAGATCAGGTTCCAGTTCTAATTCCTCATAGGTGAGTACATGCGTTGGGTCAGGCAGGTATTTTCTCAACAGAGATACGTGGAACACATCGTGAACTTTGGAGAGACTTGGCGGCATTGCCAATCGGTAAGCTACAGCCCCAATTCGTTCTAGAATTTCGAAAGGTCCGATGTACCTAGGACTCAATTTACCTTTCTTACCAAAACATATGACTCCCTTCCATGGATATACCTTCAGGAAAACATGATCACCAACTTGAAATTCCAAATCCTTCCTTCGATTATCGGCATAGCTCTTCTGCCTACTTTGAGCTGCTTTGATGTGATTTTGGATTACTTTCACCTTTTCCACCGTTTCCTCCACCAGTTCTGGGCCTACAAGTTTTCTTTCACCAACGTCATCCCAACAGGTTGGTGTACGACATCTCTTTCCGTATAACGCTTCATATGGTGCCATCTGAATACTCGAATGGAAGCTATTGTTATAGGAAAATTCTACCAGTGTTAAATATTGATCCCACATACCCTGAAAGTCAAGTGAGCAAGATCTCAACATGTCTTCTAGGGTTTGAATAGTCCGTTCTGATTGTCCATCTGTCTGAGGGTGGTAAGCAGTGCTCAAATGAAGTTCAGTATCCAGGGATTTCTGAAGACTTTTCCAAAATCTTGAAGTAAAACGGGGATCACGATCAGAAACAATCGATAGGGGTACTCCATGAATTCTCACAACTTCATTAATGTATAGTCTTGCTAGACGTTCCAGGGGTAGATCTTCTCTTATAGCAAGAAAATGTGCTGACTTGGTAAGACGATCAACAATAACCCATATTTCATCGTTCCCTCTAGGAGTCTTTGGTAGCCCCATGACAATGTCCATCGTAATATTGTCCCATTTCCACTCCGATATGGGAAGAGGTTACATGACTCCTCCAGGCTGTTGCCTTCCAGCTTTCACTTGTTGACAAACCATACATCTTGACACAAAATCAGCAATCTCTCTCTTCATGTTGTCCCACCAAAAATGTTCCTTCAAATCTCTATACATTTTGGTGCTCCCAGGGTATATAGAGAAATTGGAACTATGAGCATCATCCAGCAATTCCCTTTTTAGATCAGGTAAATCGGGAACACAAAGTCTCTTCCCGAATTTCAAAATTCCATCTTCATACACAAAGTCTCTCAATCTCCCATCATTCACAGCATTAATCTTCTTCTGAAATTCTTCATCATCGGTCTGAGAACTCTTAATCCTTTCTAGTAAAGTTGGTTTGGCAACCATTTGAAAAAGCATTGATGTTTCACCTTCCCTGGTTATTCCCATGTCCATCTTCACTAGATCCATGAAAATTGGATCCCTTTCAATTCTCATGTTGTTCAAAACTCCATGGTCTTTTCTACTCAAAGCATCTACCACCTTTTTTTCCTTCCCCGGGTGGTAGTGTATCATGCAATCATAATCCTTGAGTAATTCAAGCCATCTCCTTTGCCTCATGTTGAGTTCTTTTTGTGAGAAAATATACTTCAAACTCTTGTGATTATTATAAATCTCACATTTTTTACCATAGAGGTAGTGTCTCCATATCTTCAAAGCAAAGATCACATCTTCTAACACAAGATCATGAGTAGGATAGTTTTGTTCAGGAATTTTCAACTGTCGTGATGCATAGGCAATAACTCTATCATTCTGCATAAGGACACAACCAAGTCCTTTCTTTGATGCATCACTATAAATAACAAACCCATCATTCCCCGATGGTAGAGTCAATATAGGAGCATTGACTAATCTTTTCTTCAATTCTTCAAAACATTCTTCACACTCTTTTGTCCAAACAAATTTAACCCCTTTACGTGTGAGCTTCGTTAATGGGTTAGCCAATCGGGCAAAATTCTGGACGAAACGTCGATAATAACCTGCCAAACCAATAAAACTGCGTATCTCAGTTATACTCGTAGGTGCTAGCCATTCATGGATTGCCTTGGTCTTAGAAGGATCAACAGAGATTCCATCTTTAGAGACAATATGGCCAAGAAAAGAAATCTCCTGAAGCCAGAATTCACACTTGCTAAACTTCCCATATAATTCATGCCTCCTCAGAGTCTTCACGATAATGCGCAGGTGATTTTCATGATCTTCGTAGGTTTTGGAGTATACCAAGATATCATCAATAGATACCACCACAAATTCATGTAGATACTCCTTGAAAACTCTATTCATTAGATCCATGAATACAGAGGGTGCATTAGTCAATCCAAACGGCATTACAGTAAACTCGTAATGCCCATACCTGGTTCGAAATGCTGTCTTCGGAATGTCTTCCTTCTTCACACACAACTGATGGTATCCAGATCGAAGGTCAATATTTGAAAAGTATTGACCTCCATGCAGTTGGTCAAATAAATCATCAATACGAGGTAGGGGATACTTGTTCTTTATCGTTATAGCATTGATCTCCCTGTAGTCGATACATAACCTCATAGATCCATCTTTCTTTTTAACAAAAAGAACAGGGGCTCCCCATGGAGAAACACTAGGGCGAATAAATCCCTTATTACTCAATTCCTCTAGTTGTTTCTTTAGTTCGACTAATTCTACAGTGGCCATTCTATAAGGGGTCTTCGATATAGGCCTTAATCCAGGAATCAAATCAATGGAAAACTCAACATCTCGTTCTGGAGGATGTCCAGGTAAATCTTCTGGAAATACATCTAAAAATTCTATCACAACAGGTACATCCTCTATTTGAACATTCCTTTCCTCACCAACAGTTATTTCATTCTCTTCCTCCCCAATAATTGAATTAAGTTGAGCTACTGGGGTGGATCTAAATAAGAATTAGGTGGTGACGATTCTGCTCTAAAAATAAGGTGTTCCTTATCATTATCATCAAGAATCGTAACCTCTTTCTTATTACAATAAATCTTCGCATCATAGTCCGAAAGCCAGTCCATACCAAGGATTATATCAAACTCAATCATAGGTATGACGATGAGATCAGCAGATAAAGAACATTTATGTGCTCTAATGGGGACTGATTCACAAAACATTGTTGCAATGATACTTCCCTTAGGAGTTTTAACTGTCAACTCCCTTATTAAATCAAATTGGAAATATCTAATTTTCTTAGGAAACTGGGAAGATATGAAACAATCCGACGATCCATAGTCAAATAATGCATTTTCTAAACTTGAGGAAACTATTAAATTACCTGCCACCACGTCTTTCGGAGCTTCTACCTCAGCAGTAGTGATAGCATATGCCTGGCCTTGATCCCTTGGCCTTTTCTGAGATAAGTTCTCCTAACTCTTAGGACATTCATTTGCATAATGTCCCATCTCCCTGCAGTTGTAGCACTGAACGTTGGTAGCTTCCTTCTTCCCCATGCAATCACGAGCTTGGTGGCCTTTTTCACCACACTTGTAACAGACTCCCATTCCCTTCAAGCAAGTACCAGGATGTTTCTTCCCGAATTTACCACAAGATGGATATTCAACCTTTCCCTTCTTCCCCTTATTTCCATTCCCATATTGATCAGCAGGTCTCTTCTTCTCTTGCTTTTCATTAAAGTCATAAGACTTAGAGAATTCCTTTTCGGTCTTGATAGCACATGAGACAATGTCTTCGTACGATGAAAAGGATTGTGAGACTAATGCTCGACGGAGAAATGGTTTTAACCCATCAAAGAAATGATCAATCTTACTTCTTGGGTTGCGTATATAATCACCAGCGTACCTTTCTAACTTTGTAAAGTTAGCCTCATACTTTGCGACATTCTCATCCTCCTTATGTCTCAGACTTAGAAATTGCCTTTCCATATCTGCTCGATGGTCACGAGGAAAGTATTTTTCTAAAAACAGATCTTTGAACTCCCTCCACTCCATATTTGATACTTCATCATATTCCTTCTTATTTTGAATCAATGACCACCATTGATCAACATCTCCACTGAGGCGGTAAACTGCCATGATAACTTTTTCCCTTTTACTGCTCCCCAAAGCCTGAAATATTTTTTCTAGGGAAAATATCCATTGCTCAGCTACTAAGGGATTTTTACTCCCATTGAACGTTGGTGGTTGTTGCCTCATGAATCGATCTAACATTGATCCTCCACGCTGCGGATCAGGGTGCTCCATACGGGTAAGGTTATTATTCATAACCTGAGTAAGTTGTCCCAGTATGGTGATTAGCTGATCGGCACCAGTTGCATCACCATCCCCACTATAATTATCTTGAGCAGGAGGGAAATCCCTACATGGAGTGCGTGCATTGATACGGTTTCCATTTCTTCCACTAGGCGCCATTTCTAAACAATGTCATAAACTAGATCAGTTTATGAATCAAAATACATAATCCCATACTTATAAAACACTTAACATAAATTGAACTATTTATGGATATAATCCATAATCATAAAAATGTTTTCTTTGAGGAAGTATATTCTCATAAACCCTTCATAATGATTTGTAAAGAAAATGAGAGTTATCCTAAGCATATCCCCCGGGAGTGTCGTAACCAACAGTGCAGCAAGGCCCGTTGTCGTGCACCAGTTCCTGTTCGAGTCTAGCTCAAAGCGGTGTTTTCGGGTTTTACCCCTAGGTACATCTGTGCCAGAGCCGCCTCTACCTGCTCGTATCCAGACAGGGATGTATTGCTCAGAAAACTCACAAAATCTCTACAATACCAAAATTCTAGGAAGTTCTTCTATACTAATCCTCAATGTTCATCTTAGGTCTACGTGCTCTAATCAGAGTTTATCTAAATCTAGCTTCCAAGGTTTTTACTAAACTTCCTCTGATACCAACTGTAACACCCCGACCCCAGTTACCCAGAGTCGGTGCATTATTACATAACATTGGCATGATCGCAAGAAAGATCAAATCTCGAAAGACCGATTGGTTTAGTATCCTTGGAAACACTAGATATATTCATAAGTTTTACATTACATCATAAAATGAAAACTACTACAAAAACATAATGTTCCCACAGTACACACTATAATCCCCTCATAATATCCCTACAGGTCATTCATAACTTACATCTTCACAACCTGGGAAAAATAAAACATAGAAAATGGGTGAGCTCAAATGCCCAGTAAGGATAAAAATATAGCGGAACATTCGAAAATAAGCATAAACATTTAAGGCAATGAATTACTAAAACAAAAGCCTTTTAAACTTGAACTTCAACATAGTATGGAAAAATTAAAATGAAATAATGCCATTTACTTGTTCACATTGATATTCTACTAATCAAATAATCACATGCAATATCAATAACCACTTTCATAATGTTGGAATGCATAATGCCAGACTATCATAACAACATAGCCAAGGCCTCGTGCCAAGACTACAAATAAAATTTTTCCAAGGCCTTGTTCCAAGACACTAGTTTGTCTCATGAGACCTACCGATGCATCGAGGAGCTATAGCGGGCTCCACCCGTCACATATTAAGTCCAATGCATTTCCATATGAAAAGGTTTAAACATAACATAAACCTTCGTATTAAAACTAGCATACGAAATGTCAATAATTTCACCATAAACTATGAATGGTATAAAAATAGAACATCCACAGTCAAACATATCACAAAACCTTCAATACAATATAGAAGTTTTGTATCATAATAAATCAACTTCAAATAAGCGTAAAATCCGTCAAAGGATGTTGACATAGATGAAATCAAAACACTTTTTAGCGAAATATCTATTTATATTTTTGAAATCCTTTAAGATCCATATAAAATAAAACGTTTTCTTTGAAAATATTCTTATAAGCTTGTAAGGGAAGCTTTGAAGATTTTATAACGGCGGAAAATAGCCGCACCCGCCGTATAATTTAAAAAAACATTCTTACCATAATTCTGTCGAAAAGGTTAAAAAGGACCTTGATTTGAAAACGACGGAAAGATTCCTTTATAAACCTCTTATAAAAAGTCAAACAAGGGTATAAATGACTTTAACCCATATTCTTGTAAATAATAAATATGTTTTGAAATACATTTCGAAGAAACATGGATGTGGATGATAAAGAAATCCCAGTAGATTATTACGTATAATCAACCTCGGATAATGAAGAGATTGGGAAATAACCCTTACCTTGTACTTTTCCTTGGTTGGTGTAGGTTAACCTCCTGTATAATGGTGAAAAAATTATTATTAAATTATACAAGAATCATCTACATTAATATGATATCATATATGATCTTTTAACATTTCATTATTAACAATATCTTAGTATTATCGTCGTTTCGGGTGACAATCGATTCGTTCTTCTTAAATGTTTGGTTAAGTAAGACATGTTTGTAATGGATAGATTATATCTTATTCATAATCAGAATGATATTAACATTATTTTTAACCCTAAAATGAGAATAATACTTTAATGGATACGATGGAGAATGAATCTCATCGCGTTCGTGGAGACGGTAGTCCGTACGTACGCACGAACGCTACTTCCATTTAATTTTTATTTTAATAGAATCGAATACAAGTGATACATAGGTATATTACTATTACAGTATAATATAATATTTTATATATGTTACTTAATTTCAATAACACCATCCTTTATACGTTCCATGTGTTGTATGAACGAGTCATATCATTTTAAGGGGGCGGTAGTCCGCACTTCCTCAAATGAAATTATCGTATGTATATACAACATGAAACGAATAATGGTATGAAATAAAATGGAATTACAGAAGCTTATATATAAAATATATATCAATAATATCATATTTAATTACAGTTCCATCATAATGGCCACCATGAGAGGCGGTAAGATGTATTTGAACAATCATCGTTTCGTGAGGCGTTAGTTTTCCATCCACAGAAACATTATGTTCATTATCCATTAGATGGAGTTGTGTGTATGTGTAGTTTGAATCCTTCTTATAACAAAATCCTTGTATATTTTGGATACTGGTGTTGTTACAAAAGAAAGGAAATAAAAAGAGTTTGGGGGTTGGAGAAGCAAAATAAATGAAAATAATTTAAGAGAAATCGTTACCTTTAATTTAGGTAACTCGCTTTGGTTTGAACCAAATGACTTCTTGAAATGCTTTATACCTAAGGGGAAGCTTCAAGGAGAAGGATAGGGATGTGGGGAGCTTATTTGGGCAGGGTTTGGACGAGCCAAGTGGCTTGAGAGGTGTGAGGAATGAGTAGAAGTGGTCTTCTTTTATAAGGGAGAGGAGGGGCTCTTTAGGAAAGAGTGAAAGTATTACTTTATAATATAATTATATTCGGTTTATAATGGTCCAAAAATCATTGAGGTCGAATATAAGATGACTCAAATTCTAAATAACATCAACCAATAATAATTGGACAGGTTTTAGATAATATTTTAATCATTATAGTCTTATTTATTTAAATGATTTATTAATGAGGTAAACATTGCATCATTATTGTGTCATTAATAATTTAAATTATTTGATGTCTAAAAATTATAAATAAAATATAATTATGTAAGAAATCTTTTTATCTTCCTAATGAATATTTATAATCGAAAATCCAACATGTATAACCCTATGTAAAAATTTTTCTTCTAAAAGATGTAATCTTATGCCATTTTTATTTTTATTTTAACTTTATTAATATAATGTGTCCCTACCACATACAAGTGGCTCCAAGGGGTCCCCAAATCGACCCAAGGATTCCCATGGTCGGGTATGTGTCCACCAATAAGGTTAGGAAAAGTTTTAGGGTAATTTTGTCTTATTATAATATTATTTTTTAACCCTTATTTACCGGATTTATCCTTAACCATGGTAAATAAAATATTTACCACAGTAATTATTCAAAATGTCTAAAAATAAAAGTTACCTATTTACACAATTTGGACATCCTGATTCCAAATATGGAATCTATTTTTCTAAATTTAAAACACAGAAGTGGCAGAAATTAATTTAAAATTAATTCCCACTGTCAAAACAAAAAGCGTGTTTTTAAGAGGTAATAACTATCAAAAGATTGACACTTGTTTATGTTCGGTTTAATTGTAAAATTATGTCCAATGACCAACATTATATTAAATGGTAAAAATATATTCTAAATATAATTTAAAACCACTCTAATTCACAATTTATCACTATTAATTATTTTGATTAAAAAAGTTGTTTTTAATTAAAATTTAGTAATTTTCACTATTCATCAAAATATGAAAGTTATCTAAAAAGTACCAAAATTTCACCTTAGGCTAAATTCGATATTCCGAATCCAAAAATGAAGTCCATTTTAAAATATAAAATATATATAATTTCAAAAAGTAGGTATTACTATTCACAACGGCTAGTTTAATTAGTTGTGGTGTGTGTTAGAACTCGAGGTTGCGTACAACACACGCTATCGCATTATTCGAAGGGAAACGTACCATGAAAGCTTGGGGTGTTGCAGGAGAGGGAGGCTCAGATGTGTGCTTCATACCTCCTTTTGTTTCCCTAGTTTGTGTTATAACTTTACGATGACGTAAATCCCTAAGGTGGGAGTAATTTAATGACCCATAAATTCCAAGGGAAATTGTTTCATAAATACATTGGAATTTTATGAGTCTGTGGCTTCTAACATCACTTGATTCTGAGGCCCGGTGTGCCTAAAATCAATTTCTGAAGTTTAGCTCGGGTACGTTCAGTGAAAGAACGAGCGGGTTTTTCTATCATTTGAACTGATTCACGGAATTGAAATCCTAGGGCACTGATGAAGTCGAAGCGCCAGTAATTGCTTATGGGGACCTTTACCGCCGTTGCGTTTTATGCGAGTTGATAGTTAAACATTGGGGATTAGTAAATATGTTATATAAAATTGATTAGAACAATTTTATACACAATAGTTATTAAATCCTACATGGGGAAGTTAATGGTGGGGCCCACCCCCACATAACATCCCATGTGTGGGAATTTTTAAGGTGGGTCCCACACATGCCCCAACCATTCATCTCCCTTGAAAACGCCCTTAAACTCCCTTTCATTTATTGTGACAACCATTCTCTTTATCAATTGTGTTAAACTCTCCACCTTCCACCCAATTAAATTTCCAACACATTATAATTAATTAAGTGCATTCTTCAATTAATTAATTATAGTGTTTGATTATTAAAACAATTGTTCTGTGAATAAAATAATAGGAAGAGCTATTATTTTTTTTGGCCAATTGTGGTGTTGAAGAAAACCTGGGAAATCTCTGGTGATATAGATAAAGAAAGTGTTCTTCTTTTCGACGAATAACACCTCCAACGAAGAACGATGCCCTCTTCTCCGTGATGCCAGTTCCACAAATAACGACGACATGCCTTCCTTTCTCTTCTCCATGATGTCGTTCTTCGCGACAACATCTACCACGACGTTCTTCTTCCGCGGATCAATGGTGTGCGACGTATTTGCGAGGTAGGAAAATATTGTATAATTCTAATTTATGGGGTTTATATCCTTGAGATTGAGCATTAATTTGTAGGATATGAATTTATGAATTCTTTACCCCGGTTTAAATTTCTTATGATAAACGTGAATTAAATAAATTAATTCACAGATCGATACAGAATTGATTGAATGAATTTTCTTCTTTTTTATGCTGAATTTGAGATTCTTAAAACATGATAAATATTTAATTGTAAATCTCCCATGTTCTTGATTCTCAAAAATGATGGCCAAACTAACACGGCAATCGATCCACACATTGACCATGATCTTTCCTTATTCATTGTCCGCACATTCTTTGCGTGTTCTTCATCCCCAAATAATTAACCATGGTGTAAGCTCAATTTTTCCCTTAGCGCGACATACATATGTTAATATCTCGACTCGAGGATCATGGATATGCATTTGTATCTTTTTTCTCAGTCAAATAGAACCTGGAATGGCATGCAGAAGGATCTCGTGGTGTGGGTTCGACGAGGGTTTCAACTAGTGCGGGATAGGGAAGGTGGCCAACAGTGGTGCAGGTGATCAACATCCGACGGTGTAGCTGGGTTGAAGGGCAGTGACATGGAAGGATAGAGGTGTACCGTCACAGGCAGGTGAATGTGGTGGCGGTTCTGGTCGTGCGGAAGTATGCAGGAGTTGGGGCGCTAATTGGGAGAAAAAAATCGTGAATAGAGATTATATTGGAGAGAGAGATTTGAAGGTGATAAAACAATAATGGAAATAATAATAAAAATGATAAGGGAATGGAGTTTTGGGGCATGCCGCATGAGGAGGTTCCAATATAGGTGGTGTGTAGAAGTTTTGGGTGTGATAAGTTAATGGATTAAATAAAATTAATAATAATAATATAATAATAATGTTATTATTATTTTCGTTGGGAAAACGGTATTTTGACGGTATCTTCCCCGTGCGACCTCGGAATCACGAACCGTCAGAGGCAGTGTGACCCTAACTCCGAGATGGAATTTATGAGTCAAGTATTGAATGTCTTTTCCTGGTTTTTTTATCGGATACCCGAAGTGCTCGAAAAATAATACATTTAATATTGTTATTAAATCTTCGACCTGCCATAACTCATGCGTGCGACGTCCGATTGGATTTCAGTCAGTGGCAATGTAATCTTGTCATTAATATGGTCGATTCAAGTCTAATGTTGCATACTAAATTCTATTTAGTGGCTCGGGACCACGAAACACCGAATAATAATAATATTATTATTATTATGGGATCTTGTATCAGTCATATCTCTCTCATACGGTGTTGGGATGACGAACCGTCTGCGATGATGCGACCCTGGAATTAAGATGGATGTTTCAAGTCAAATTTTTGATATTTAAGTCAAGGTGGAGGCGCGGGCCCCATGAGGTCCGGTTTGCACGTGTTGCGGTGAAATGCAACTTTTTCACCGGCTATCTGTTTTGGACTAATGGGTAGTCCATCTCATGTGTTTTTTGGTATGGAGCCCAATGGTGTGATCGGTTTGGTTAAACAGTGTCATTTGAAGTATGACCAGGTTGGATCAAACATGAATCCAACCGGGCGCTTGGTAATATAACGCTTATAACATAAGGACCGGACGTCCGATTGATGTTCCATCAATTACGTTGGATTCCTTATGATGAGACGATTCTTTTGGAATACTCCACGTGAGGTTTTGACTCAGTTGAAGTATGGTCGGGTTTGATTAGATTGCAAACCAACTAGGCCCCTGGAACAAATATGCTAATAACTCACAGACCGGACGTCCGATTGACACACTCTCTGTTGCATTGATACCCCTATCACGAGGCGGTCCTTTGAGATACTTCCACATGAGATTACGTGACACTTGTAAGTATCTCCCTATAGCTCGTGGAGTGGGCCCTCCCGAAGATGATTGTACGGAGTACGGAAACCTAGTAGCTTTAGACCCCATGACTGCTTGACCGATTCAACTCAGAGTGATTCGATTAGCCCAGTGGATGGGGCACTTGTTATTTAGTGGGATACCCACATCGGACGGAGTGCCTGGTAGTTGGCAGTAGACTCGCGGTACTCGATAGGGGGAGTACCTCTGGCGTCTATTAGGAGGAGCGCCCAATATTTGGCAGCATACCCACAGCAGATGAAGCACCTGGTATTTGGCATCAGACCCAGTGTACTCAATAGGAGGAGTACCTCAGCAGTCTATGGTTTGTGAGTAGCACCTCAGAGATGTACCAGGGCCACTGTACCCGATAGAGGAGGAGTTCTCCAGCAGTTGTTGTTTCGATAATGAAAATCCTAGTTTGAGCTGAGTCAATGACCATTGTGTTTTCTTAATGATTGAGATGGGTTACTTGATAATTTATGTATATGTATGGGCATATACCTAATTAACGGTTATCTATTGAAATATTTCTTTGTGTTTTATCCTTGTTGGATTTAGTGAGACCTTGAGGGTCTTGGGATCCCTACTGAGTATCCTTATACTCACCCCTACACGGGATATGCCCGCACCTCTTTGTTTTGGATGCAGACGATGGACAAAACTGACAAAGGCCGAGTGTACGAGGACTAGATGACACCTGGAGGCGGACCTCACGACGAGTCTATACCCAGAGCAGGTTGACGGACGAGTGCGCTGTTGAGGCTATCTATACTTACCCCTCAGGTAGGATGCGTGGTGGACGATCTAGGAGATACGCTATCTGTACCTACACTTCAGGTAGGATCCATAGTGGATGATCCATGAGCTTCTTGTCACCTTCCAGCTATTTTGCCTTTTACTTTTACATTACAATTATGCTTGTATTTTTGGCCCCTTGCGTTAAGAACTACTTTTGTTTTCAGTTTTACATACTGTTTACTTCCACTTGTACTCTAGGTGTGTGTGTGTGTGTTAACTTTTCATAAAGCCAATGCCTTCCCTTTTATGGGGAATTATGTCGTTGGTTCTAGTCTCCAACCTCAGGCCTATGGAAGGCGGGCTTGTGGTAGTCACGACACGGGCCCCGAGGACGGGTCGTGACACACTATAACTCATCAATATTTCCATAAATAAATATCATAAAATTATAATAAATTAGATATATGTTTAGTAGGTTATGAATTAAATTATTAATGATTATCATTATATTATACGTGGATGTAATGACTAGTGAATAACAATTTTGGACATAAGGAGGGGGATTCTTTCCAAACTGTTGTTTTTTCATTCAGGATACAATTTTTCTCTATTTACCCCCATGTAATTATTATTTACTATTATTTACACCACCTAAATTCCAATATTATCTTCCAATCATATGTACCTAGCTTCATTATTCTCTCTTTGACTGGGAAATACTTGTTTTATGAGGTTCCCTTTTCAATTACTGTTGATATGCAAGCCTGATTAAATAGAACATCCCAATTTGATTACCATATTCATGTATACTCAGTAATTTTTTTTGAAAACATTATTTTTATAAAAACACTCATCTTTTCATGAATAACTATCATAGTTATTTTTTTATTGTATACAAACAATTATTCCCTTTTCATCCTTAATGTCTATTTAATGTTTTCCCTTAAAAAAACATAAGTGTATTATTTATAAAGATTAGTAAATATTATTTTTATATATTTTAACTTTATTTGGACATAAATTAGCATTTTATATACATATTTTAATTTAAATATGTTTTCAAATTATTTAAATACTTTTTTATAGAAACTATTATGATATAAACATTTTTTATTCATTATGAAATGATTATAATAACCGTTTATTTCCATGTGTATCCAATTTGTTTTTCTACTATGTTTTATTGTTATTGTGACACACATATGAAAGAGCATGGTTTTAGGGGTTCACCCTTATAGTGCTCCAATTCTTTGGGTAATGTTTTAGACTCATGAGACGTCAGGATGGGACATTGTGTAAACAAAGTCCTTTTATGGTTCTATGTCCACCATGTGATATAATATTACCATTTGGCCTTGAAATATGTTTGTGTATTATTATATGTATCTTTAGAATTCATATTATTTCATTATTACATGATATTTTATCATACATAAATGTCTTCTTTGTTTATTCATGTTTTATTCTTTTTAAGTCATCATGTTATGCATTATAAACCCTCTGCAATTCATTAATCCTATGTTTCATTACATGCAGGTATTGTTAACTCATCCCTTTTTATGTATTCTCTTTGTTATCATATGATGATGTATTAGAATAGAAAATGTTTGGAGATAATTATGGTGATTAAATAAAATTTTTTTTCCATGCGTTCTAATTTTTTACCTAATATTTCAGTGAAGTGTGACTATGATCCATGGTTTGTATTTGATGGTAAATTATGATTAAATTATCATTATAATATTGGTTAAATTATACAATCACATTAGTTATTATCAGAGGCATGGTCTATTTATTTCATGTGATTATGATTAGAAAACATTCGTAGTAACTTTAGGGATAATTCTGTCACAATGTATATCCTAGATTGAAACATAAGAAACTACTTGATATGATATACATTTCATTTTCATGGTAATCCTTATATATTCACTATTTTATTTTTATAATATTATTATATTAGTATTAGTAACCACTAATTTTAATAACTATTTGTTATTTAGTGGTAGGAAATAATAGAACCCATGACAACAATCAACATGATAGGAAATGCGATGCTTCACCTAATGAAATACCAAATCCAATGGGTACGGCTGCTCAAAGCATTATGAATGTACTATAAAAATTGGCTCATGTTACGGATAATAACCTGAATCATTTGGAACACCCAACTTCTCCAAAAAATAGAACGTTGTGGTCAAATTCTTTATGCCAAGAATTCCACATATATTTAGTTAATATTATGATCCCCATATCATATAATAATGGTTTAAATCCATTTAAAAGATAATATATATCCTCCAGTGAAAAAAAAATAATGTCATGCTAGTGGACAATCTATTTGATGGGAATGATGATTAGTGGTGGAATCTAATAAAAAAATACAAGGAAAAAATTGGTTCAATGGATTGATATGCATTCATTAGACTATTTTTTCAATAAATATTTTCTCTAAAATATCTATTTTAATATTGAAATGGAGTTCAATAAGTTGATGAAAATAAATGATGACTATATTAGTGCATTTGAAGAAATGATTACATTGATTGAATGATATTCCTCCGGCATTAGCATGAACACTGAATGAAATTTGGATCACTTATTTAGTTGCCTAAATTTTTGTCTACATAAATTGTCGATGATTTGATACTTTGGAAGCTTTGAATGGATTTTTCGTTAAGACATTAAGGTTAAAATGGAGATCAAATATTCTCTATGGGCTCATAGGATTATAGATACAAATAAAAAAAAGTAGTTTAATATAGGTGGATAAAGAGATAAATCACATGATTATAATAAAACCCATCATCCAATATGATAAAAGTATGGGAATAATCATCCTAGAAACTATCAATGGGGAACCATGAGATGCATCAAATTTTGAAGAGAGGGGAATTTGGGTAACATTTATTGAAGGGATATAAATAATCCATAAAATTTGGAGGTAAAAATAGGATGTCTTGGATCAACACACATCATATTGTGTAGTGTTTCATTCTCAATGAACATGGCCATTATGAAATCCATTTCCCTAAGCAATGGGTTTTTAGAAGAAATCAATAAAAAAATTTGATGAAAAAAGGAATGACAAATGTAATATCTAATATTGTTGTGGAACCTGACAATGATGTGGTGATAGGAACACATGTTATTCATTCAATAAATTTAATAATACTATTTGATTCTGGTTCTACAAATTCCTTTATATGTTTCATGTTTAGTAAAACTATTCAAGAAACACCCCAAAATATGGATGATAAGTTATCTGTGAGAATATAAAATGGAGAAATTATTGCATCAATGTTATATAACACCTCCTCATTTAATGTTTGTGTATTGATCCTCCAATAAAATCATGTATTACATTCCTTGATGGAGTTGAATTATATTTTGGGCAAGGATATGATATCATTATACAAATCCAACATCAACTGTCAGGAAAGGGAGATGAGACTTTACATCCCAAGGCATCCTCCAATTATGTATAATTATAAGGATGATGCTGAATTACCATGAGAATCATTTTATCATGTTTTGATATTATTTCCTTTTGATAAATAATATTTATCTCAAATTTTTGAGATAATGGATATCATCATGTTCGAAGACATGCCCATAGTGAGGGAATACCCAGATGTATTCTATAATGATTTTTATGGACATCCTCCTAATAAATATTTAGAGTTATGAATTATAATTATTTCATGATCACTAGATATTCCATGAAACCTTTTAGAATGACCACCATTGAGTTAGGGGAACTAAATAACCAATTTCAATATAATCTAGAAAATGGTTTTATACACCTGAGTGATTCACTATGGGGTGTGACATTCCTTTTTATCCATGTGAAGGATTGATCTATGCTCCACTACATTGATTTTCATGAGCTCAAGAAAATAATGATAAAGAACAATTATCCCTTACCATTGATAGATTAAATGTTTGATCAACGACATGGGGAAAAGTATGTCTTTATGGTGGATCTTTGGTTGGGATATCACTAATTAATGGTAAATACAAAATATTTTCCAAATAATAACATTCAAACGAGGTATAGACACTATGAGTTCATAGTGAATCCATTTGGACACAGTAATGATCAATCAATTTTCCTAGACTAAGTGAATATATTCTTTACAAATTACCACAAGAAAATATTGGTAGTCATTATCGATGATATTATAATATATTCCGAATGAATGTAGAAACATGATGAGAATATGAATATTGTGATAAATATTTTCACAAGTAAGAAAATTTAAGAAATGTATATTATATTTGAGTGACATATAGAAGATGTATCATTGTTTTGGAATGTTATCACCATAAAGGGAAAATATTTTGACCCTTCCAAGAAAAAGGTAATCATAGAGTGTCTTATGACAACATCTATAATTGATATTTCTAGATTCATTGGTATATCTAGGTATTTATGATTATTTTTTTAATAACATTTAAGGATTATCAAACCAATTTACTAAGATGAAACAGAAGGGAGTTTTTTTAGAATAGTGAATATGACGAATGCATCAAAGAGTTGAATAAGTGTCTTACCACTACAACAGTACAGACAATTATGAAA
The DNA here is from genome assembly GCA_963277665.1 of Viscum album. Taxonomy (NCBI): domain Eukaryota; kingdom Viridiplantae; phylum Streptophyta; class Magnoliopsida; order Santalales; family Viscaceae; genus Viscum; species Viscum album. The sequence continues at coordinate 457,870,563 of OY728142.1, forward strand.
AGTGGGGAACTCATTGAGGTAGACATAGATTATTCAAAGAAGGGTTCATGATTTGTACATTAAAAAATTGATAATGTGATAATATATTCATCAACTTATTTGATAATTTATGGAAAAAACTATCCCATTCATGATCTGGGGTTGTAAATTCTTATCTTTTTATTAAAAATATGGTGACATTATATCTATGGGTGATTTGAGAGAGATATATTGATCAGTAAACCTTTTAATATAAATTCACATGGAAGAATATATATATGATCCAATGAATACTGTAAGAGCTCATTAATGATTTTGAATTATCAATACAATACCATCATGGTAAGGAAAATAATGTGGCAGATTCATTATGTTGAAAGGTTCCTACAACATTATCAATGAAGATAATTGATAAAGATCCAATATTCTTATATTTTCATATGATAGGAATGGGAATCGTTAAGGTAGGAACTTCATTAATACATTATTAACTTATTTCTCAATAATCACTGATAAAGAAAACAAACGATAATAAATGAAATGATGTGAAAAATCCAGAAAGGTAGAAGATATTAGAAATGGGAAACCCCCATAGATCAAAATTAATGATGAATGTTTCATATGATTTGGGACATGATTATGTGCACTATATATTATGAAGATCTTAAAGAGCTTCTAAATGATTAATTTTTTCTCAACATTCTCTATTTAACTAAGTTGAAAAATTATGTATTAAAATATTTGATAGAAATATTTGTGGAAAAATCTAAAGACGAATTTCACTGAATAAATTTCAAATATCATGGAATGTCAAAAAAATGAAGGATGAATGGAAAAGTATATGGGGACAATGTACAAAATACATGTACCAACATAGAAATGGGAAAATAACCATGGAAATTGTCACCATATATCTTGATAAATCAAAAAGAAAAAATTTATATGGGTTTTTGGGGATCTTATTACAAATACAACTCACTTTATCAAAAATTGAGAATACTTCTCACTCGATAAATATTCTATGATATACATAAAAGAAGTGGTGATTCTAAATAGGCAACCCCCATAAATTCTATCTAATCATGATGTGGGATTTACCTACATTTTTTACAAATGTATCATGCATTCTCTAAAAATAGACAAGAACATTAGTACCAAAAGTTATCCTTTAATCGATAACCAATATGAGAAGACTATTTAGACATTGGAAGTCATTTTGAGAGAATGTCCTATGTACTTCACGGGAGTATGGGACTAACATATACCACTAGTCATGTTCTCTTTCAACAATCACAATTACTCAAGAATCAAAATGGATACATATGAAGGCCTTTATGGGTAAATATGAAGAATGTCAACATGTTTGGATGATGTCGTTTAATGTAAGCTTATATTACCTTAAATGATCTAAAATATATTTGAAAAGGATAAATTCATTAAGAGGCTCATGAAAGTATCCCAAATTGTATAGTAGAATAATGTATAGAATTATTCAGGAGGCATAGTTTTTCTATTTGGAGACATTGTATTTCACATCATATCTTCATGGAAGAGGATCATGAGATTTTGGATGAAAATAAATTAGAGTACAATGTACATCATGCCCTTTGAGATTCTTGATCATGTTAGAGTTATGGCCTATCATAAAACACTTCCACTAACTATGTCTCAAGTATATGATTTATTCAACGTATCCCTATTGAGGATGAACACACCAGATCCCTAACTTGTATATAATTCAGATAAGGTACATCACGACACCGACCTCTCATATGAAAATGATATAGTGGTGATCTTAGATCCTAGAGATAATGTTCTACATAACAAGAAAACTCACCCAGTCAATGTACTACGGAAGAACCATATGTACGATGAGGTGACATGGGGACCAGGGGACTCAATTAAATAGAAGTTCCCTTACCTATTATCACCATAGTTTTTAAAATGAAGTTTCATGTAAAACATTTATTGTGTAGAAACAAAATAATGCCCTAGAATTTTATAAATTAATATTAAATTATTAATTAACTAAAATATTATAAATCACATATATAAAACAAAAAATACATTATAAATGAAAAATGAATGACAAAAGTGTATTTATATGAATTAATGAACCTATATATATGGAATAGTAACATGGATGTTAGAATAGTTACACCACCATTATGAACAGTAATTCATCCAATGGAATAGTAACTTCAACTTTAAAAGTGGAAATAAAAATTTGGTATCTTATATGTGAAAAGATGATATATTTATATCATGTAATAATTAAATAAATTCTATAAAAATAATAAATTAGGTGTTGGTATTTTTGTAAGAAATTAATGTTTATTTACAATTTTAAAATTATTATAATGAATGAATGGAAAATATATTTTTATATAATATATTCATAAATTATTATGTAATTTTCTTATGATTATAATATAATTTTTTTGATATTAATTAAAATATCAATTTTTCATGGAAACAAAAATAATTTTAATTTCTATATTTTTCAAATAAAAGATGTTTTTATTTTATGTATTAAATTTCACATATATAGAATATTAATTTTTTAAAATGGAGTTAATTTATGAATTATAAATTTCAAAAAATGGTAAAAATAATTTTTTTTCAAAATTTATAAATTTTTTGTCATTCGTGAAATATTATAATTAATGATATCTGATAAATAAAAGAATTATTGATTCATGGATGATGTATGGACAAGGTAATAACACATTGATTAGAAATATCCTGAACCATTTACTATAATTAGTCACTAGTATAAACACTACTGGTAGTCTTGAACCAAAATAATTTACTTAAAATAAAATAATCAAAACACTAATATCCTCCCACTATAAATACCACCCTTTCCACATATTCTACTCATATATTATAATATTTAGATATTAATTATATTATACCCAATAAATCAAAAACTCTCTTCTCCTCTTTATGGTCTCATAGGGCTAACAAAAATACCAATTTCAAGTTCCTTAATGAGGCCCTCAAGGAGATAGAACTCATGAGGCAAAATCATCATTATTCCGCTTATAATTTTTATTTTATTTTATTACACTCATTGCACCTACCCAATAAAAAGTATAATAAAAACCCCATTATTATATATATACTGTAATTTTTTTTATAAATAATTATACATCATCAAATCTCTTCTATCCACCATTTATTCTTGAAATGAATACATCATTTATAACATGATGATTCATTCTCTTCATGAACAATTAGTTTTCTTTTTCACTTAATACCTTCATGGTTGATCATAAAACCATTATTATTATCAAAAAAAATTAAAAATACATATTATAATTGATTTAATATTCTAGAACTAATATATCAATATAATATTAATTAAAATGATATATGTTTGTGATGGCTGTAAAAAATAAAAATATAAATAAAAATATTTTCATTAATGTTTTATCTAATAAATCATAATCATACTATAAAATTGAATTATATATTGGACCATTTATATTTTTGGAATTGAATTAATACCATATAATTTCATGTATATTGATTTCTTCCAATTTCAAAGGATTTTCCATATTTATACAGTATCAAACAAATCAAGATACCACAACATTAACACTCCCAAAATAATGAAAATAAACTCTATAAATTATCAAAATATTAGAAAATTAGATTAATAAAATTATATTAAATAAAAAATATTTTTATGATATTTTGAATTAAAATTAAAATGAATATAATTTAATATCATGGATATTATGTACACGTGCTAAACACTTTCAGAAAAAATGTATGTGATACTCTTAGATCCAAGATATATCATTTTGTATACACATTAAATCTCGTTAAAACAATTTAATGATTAGTAATTATTATGTAACACTCTTATATTTTGTGTTTATGTTAATATCATAAGTACCTAGAAAAATTATTTACTCTTTTGGTGCAGAAATACATGTTTTATAAGGCTACCATTTCGATTTCATTCGATTAAAAGGCCCGATGAAAGGGTGTTTCCAAATTTCATAATCATTTCTAAGTAAACTCGAAGATAATTTTCTACAAAACAAAATTATATTCATTGAAATTTAGTTCTTATATGTATTAAATGTTTTTTAAATTAGAAAAATCACATAGAAAACACAATGGAACCATTATAAATGACGAATGAATGAAATACGATATATTTTCAGATGTTAAGGAACCTATACCAATGTAATAGTTACATAACCATAGGATAAGTTATACAACCATTATAAATCATAAACTAAACAAAATAGTAGTAAAATAAACCACGAATGTGTAAGAAATTTTTTAAAACCTTAACACTGAAAATATAAATCAAATATATCAATGTGTAAGTCTTTTTTTTAATTATAAAATTCGTATTTTATATTTTATGTGAAATGAAACTGTCTGGTTAATATTTTAAACTTAATATATTGATTTAAAAGATAAATTATTTTGAAAAAATATCTTTATAAATTAATATATATTTCTTAATCTTATATGACAATTTTATGATACCTTAATTAATTTTCAATGTTTTATAAAATTAGTTATAATTTTAAATCCATATTTTTCAGGTAATTGATGATTTTAATTAAAGAAAAATATTATAAAATATTAAATAATATTTTCATGAAATAGTGTTAATTTTTTAGTTATACATGTCAGAAAATGTTTAGGGTTAAATTTTTCTATTTTTATAAAATACATGAAAAATTTTTGAATAGTAAAATATGATAATTTATAAAAAAAGCTAAATACGTGGATTATTGAGTCAAAGATGATTTATGGATATTGTAAGCCCAAAATTAAAAATATCCATAATTATAATAATATATTTTTTGATAATTCATAAATAATTTATATTCTTCAGGCGAAATAATAAACTTTTGATTGAAATAATTATGAAACACCCCATTACTCCACTATAAATACCCCCTCACAACCTCTTCTCATTAAATTATCCAAGCTTTAGGCCTTGTGAAAATTCATCCCAACACTCTTCCCAAGACCCTCCCCCATATCTAGAAATCATTGGTCTCATCATAATATAAAACACATTACCCTATTGTGTATTTTATGGAATATATATTCTGTATGTAAAATCTTCTTTTGTATTTATTTTAATTAATTTTTATTGTTACATCATTTATTATTCTATACTAATCACCCATTTTCCAAGTAATAATAATTAAATATTATATTATATGTATTATATTTTATTATGTTAATGAAATAATTCATCATCATTAATCTTCCCCTCCCCATTTTTACTAAAAATTTATTCATTGACTGTGATCTATTAATTTATCGCATTCAAGGATTGCAAAAATTTCTTTTTCCATTACCACATTCCGGACCTCTCATAGATACAATGTTATTGTTCAACAATATATTAATATTCAAATTAAATAATATTTAATATTTTGAAACTACTAAATATAAATAATATTTTATAATTAAGAACCCGTTTCCGGTGATCAAAACCCCTCTAAAATAATCTACTTAATTAACACAAACGTCTTATTAACCATTTCATCCTTATCAAAAAAATTCCAAGAGAATAATAAAATTATTTAGTATTATAGATGTCAACTAATATCTTATAAAATTTATTCTATATAACCATTATTGATTTTCATGAATTTTTATACATGTATACATGTAAACTGATCATGAAAACCAAATAAAATAATGTCCCATAACCGAAAAAATTGAATATAATATCACATAAAAATTGAATAAATGAATATAATAAAACTATAATTAATAAAATAATTGATTAAAAGGTTCTGAAAAAAGTAATCAATGGATTTAATTGGATTATCCAGGACATTATAATCATGTGTAGGACACCTTTAGACATAATGTACGGGATTGTACACGATTCTCCATTTTTTAATTCAGGTTATACAATATATATAACTACACCAAAGTTACACTAATTTATTTTTTATAAGAATTTTATTTTTGGTGTATTTTTTTCGAATTCATATTTCTAGATGAGTACATCATAATTTAATCGGGGAAATACATGTTTTATAATGGGTCTTTTCTCAATTCATATTAATAAAAAGCCTAGTTATGGGAACATCCGAATTTCAACCAGTTTTCAAGATCCATCCTTAATATACTCTTAGCTCTAATTATTATTTTAAAATATCTCATTTTCTCATGAAATTATATCTTTGTTAAAATTTTCTTTTTTATAAATGATTATACCTTTTCCTTCGTAAATACTATTTAATGTTTTAATTAAAAGACAATAAAATTTATCATTTTCAATGCTTCTTAGACATTATTTTTAGATGAATTGACTTTATTTTGACATTAATTATCATGATATATTCTAATTATCAGCTATTAATATACATGTATTATTTAAATCAATTATTTCATGGAAACCATTATGATATTCCCTTTTTATATTCTTTATGACAATATTGTGATTCCCAATTCATTACATGGGTAACCCTTATGTTTATGTTTTATTCCATATGTATTTTTATTCATTGAAACACATATTAAGGAACATTTTATGATTGGTGCACCCTAATAGCACTCTAATTCCATGGGTAACATTTAGTCTAATGGGATGTCATTACTGGACTGGGAGTGAACCTGATTCCTTTTTAGTACATTGTCCCCCATGTGATATAGTCATGGATGTTATCCATGACTCATGTTTATGTCATTTTATATCTTTTTCCACAATTTTATTATGACTTAATTATATATTATCTTGTTATTAATGTTATATTTCATTTTGATTATTAATTTCTCATGACTTTTATGTTATCATGTTATGTCATATAACCAATGTCATATGTTTATTCCAATGCTTATTCCCTTTCTGGGATTTTTAGATCATCATTTATGTTCATGTATTCCTCGTGTTATCCTTTAAAAATTAATGAGATATATAAAATTTATGAGGTCATTTTTGAGTATAAATAAAATAAATTTTTATTTGGGTTTCATGTTTTAAAATTATGCACCTAATATTGAAAAGACACTTGAAATTAGGATCCTTGGTTGTATATAATTGTTAATTATTCATTAAATTATGTAGAAATATGTGTTATATTCTAGGGTTTCAGCAGTTGGTATCAGAGCAAGGTATTGATATTATTGGACATCATGATTAGATCACTTTATTAAGTATCCTAGGGATAATTCTATCATCGTTGATATCCTAGATTGTTACATTGGGTTAGAAATATTGGGATTTATTTTTCCTTTATAAGTATATCCATATATTTCAAATTATTTACTTTTATATTGTTATTAGATAAGTATTCACGACCTTTAATTTTACATTAATTATCATAGTTAATGGCTATAAATAGAATAAACCATTATTAAAATAAATTCTATAGGGAATTCGGCGATATCCGTAAATATGTGAAAATTATTATTGGAATGGTTGATTTAATCCTAATGATTATACTTTCCCCATTAGTGAAATTTATGAATAATAACATGAATTGTGAGTGACACCATACTAATCCTATGATCAATCATGATTCAGTCGAATCCTTCATGTGAAATGGCCTCCCATAATTATATGATATTATGATCCAATTAGAAAATAATGATGGAATAACACCATTGGGAATATTTTTAATATACTATAATTATTAGAGGAATATAAAATTGTGCTGTATTTAATTCATTATGATGGGTAAGATGATAAGTGGTGGACTCTGATCAAGTATAAAAATACCAAAGAGGAAATTTATTCCATGGAATAGTAATGACTCATGAAAAATATTTTCCAATAAATATTTTCCCTAAAATCTCCATCCTAAAATGGAAAGGGAGTTTCATGGACTGAAGAAAAAGGAATAGAGTCTATTGGAGCATATGAGGGAACATTTACAAGGATTTCATGATACACCTCTAGTATTATCATTAACACTAGTATCTAGGTGGATCTCTTTTTTAGCATTATAAAGTCGATTCTATGAAAAGTGTTGGAAATTTGGAAATTTTATAGTTATGAAGTGATTATTTGTTTTTACATTATATTTGAAATAGTGATTAGATACTCTCCATTATCTCATGCTCAAGTTGAAAAAAGAGGAAAATGTATTCTAATATGGGTATATCAACTGATAAGTCCCATGATAAATTTATTAATCAAAATCCTACTTGTCATAAGTGTGGGAAGAAGTATACCAGTAACAATATAATTGGAACTAATAGATGCTTCAATTGTGAAGGAGAAGAGTATATGACCATTAAAAACCAATGGGATATGAAGAATCCCACTAATACTAATGAATAATAGAAGGCTCATACAAATACTACATAATTACTGTACTGTTTCAATTTCAAGGGACATTTGAATTATGCAACCCATTTTTTGATGCTTTGGGTTGTCAGATTAAAAAATCATAAACAACTTCTAAGGCTGTAATGGAAGGGAATATTCTATCAATATTGATAAGGTATATCCTAACAATTATGAGATAGTTGGTTCACTAGTTATTCACTCATTTATAGAGAACAAACTATTTGATTCTGGTTCAACACATACTTTAAAATTGTCAAAGTTTAGTATAACTATTCAAACACCACCTCAAAATGTGGAGGTTAAGTTATATGTGAGAACAAAAAACAGGGAAATTATTGCATCCAGTGCATATAAATCCTCACTAATTATGTTTCATAAAAATAATCTTCTAGAAAATCACTTCCTACATCATTTGGTGATGTTTGATGCTTAATTTGGCTTGGATTGACACTCATTATACAAATCCTACATCAACTTTTGGGAAAGTGATATCACACAACACATCCCAAGAAATCCTTTAATTATGATCAAACATAAAGTGGAGGAATATTCTCTATAAATATCATCATATCTATTGAGTATGGAATTACCTTATAAATAATCACATCTAGCTCAAAATATTAACACAAATGATAGAATTTATGAACAGATACATTTCAATTTTGAGGAAATATACTGATATTTTCCCTGAATAATTTTTATTCTTTCACCTGAGTGAGAGGGTGGGTTATCAATTGATCTTATTCCAAGATCTATGTCATATATCAATGACGCATTAAAAAGTTGACACTATTGAGGTGGAAAAACTTATGAAGTAGTTACAGGATAATCTAGACAAGGGTTTTATATACTCGAGTGTTTCACCATGGTGTTCCCTAGTCCACCCAATGTAGAATAAAGATATATCAATGTGCCTATATAGTTATTATCATTATATAAACACAATCACAATAAATAACATGTATCCCCATCCACAAATATATGTTATTTTGATCAACTGTGTGAGACTATTTATTTCTATATTGTGGGCCTTCAATTGGGATATCACCATTTAAATGTGAGGAATGGAGATATTCCCAAAAAAACCTTTCAAACAAGGTATGGACAATAATAGTTCTTACATATTCTCTTCTAACTCACTAGTTATCTTTAAATTTTCATGAATTTTTTTAATAGAGTCATTCAAGATTACCTCACAATTTTTATTGTCTTTATTGAAAATATTCAAATATACTATAAAAGTATGTTGGAATAGAAATAGAATTTTAATACCCTGCTAAAAACATTTTGATTGGAGGAAATATAATAATTACAGAGAAAATGTGAGTTATGGATGGAGGAATTCCCAATCTAGTTGAATATTTTTACTAGTCATGGAATATTTCTAGACTCCTCGAAGATAATGGTGGTCGAATAGTGGCCCATGCCACCTTCTATAACAAATATACAAAGTTTCCTTGGGTTTTCAGGGTATTACTAGATATTTTTCAAAAAGAATATAATGATTTTATAATCCACTAACCAATATTAATTGTAAAAGAGACAAGTATTTCGGGATATGTGAATGTGAATACAAATTTAAATAGTAAAACTTAGGCATGACATTGCACCAGTGCTCACACTAGTGATAAGAGGGGAACTCTATGTGGTGTAAAATGAAGGTTAAAATTAGGTATTAGGATTTCTACAGATGAGAAATGATAAATTCATAGCTTATTCCTCAAGGTAGTTAAAAATTCATGATAAAAACTACCCCACACATGATCTGGAGTTCGCATCTCTGATATTCACATTGAAAATTAGGAGGATTTATCTTAATGGGGAGAACTGTGACATATATACTGATAATAATAGACTAAAATATAAATTCAAGTAGAAGGATCTTGATATTTTTAATGAATATATTTTATGACTGTCAAGGATTACAACTACTCAATACACTATAGTCCTGGTAATGAATATAATGGTGAAAATTATTTATGTATAAAGGATAGTTATATTATCAACTATGAGAATTGAGAAGTATCCCATCTTCTTAAACAAGTAATGCATTGAAATGGGTGAAATTTATGAAATAAAATCACAAATAATTTCCCATTTTTTTAACCATCCCTCGTGGGGAAAAACCTGATTTTCATTGAAATGATATGGAAATTCAAAAAAAGATTGATGATATCCTAAATTGGAAATCCTCATTATTCAGAATGGATGAGGAAGGAATAATGATATTTGGTTCATAAAAGTTTTTATAATTTAATCTAGTGTTAAATAGAGATAATATGAAAAATTCTTAAAGACCAACCTTCACAATTCATCTATGAATCACAAAGATGTATCGAGATCATGTAGAGGACTATTATTGGGACAATATGAAGAAGAAGATCAATGAATATACAAAACGTTCCTAGTATGTTACATGTGAAGGATAAAATAATAACTTCTATTTTATTAATAAAAAAATTACCCATACCTAATTGGAAATGGGAAAAAATCACGAAGGACATTTTCACTAGACATTCGAAGACATGTAGAGGAAATAGTGTTACATAATTCGTTATCAACCATCTTATAATCAAAGTACACATTATCTCAATTTTAGAGGACTTATCAATCTATTAACAATCAAGGATATAAATTAGAGTACCAGTAAGGATGCATGTGTAACAATACCGATTATACTTGATTGTGATCTGATATTCCCCTCTGTTTTTGAGAAAAGTATCTAAGATGATCAAAAATATGAGTTGAACTTCATTACAACTTATCATCAATAAAATTATGTTTGATCAAAATGAACTATTTAGAGACTAGAAGTCTTGTTGAGAGCATATTATGTTGATTTCAAAAGAGGATGGGCCAAATATATTCCTTTGGTTGAGTTCACTTACCAAAATAGTTTCCACATGAGTATCCAAATTTATCCTTATTAGGCCGTTTATGTGGAAAAATACAGACCATTGTCATACTAGCATGAATTCAGTGAACATAATCTACTAGGACCTGAAATGGTTGATGAAATAGTAGATAATATGAATATACATCAACATCTAATTATGAAATCCCATGGTCAATAATAGTGTTATCTATACAATCTTTGGTGAGACCTTGATTTTAAGGTTGTATACGTAGCATTCGTTTATATATCACTATTAAATTTGATAATGAGATTTGGAAAGAAGGTAAATCTCAGTCATAGGTATATTGAACCCTTTATGATTCTCTATTGTGTTAGAATTGTTTCCTATTTACTTGATCATCCACCAAACATGTCTCAAGTACACATTGTATTACTTGTAACCCGCTTGAAAATGTATATACTATTTTCCTCACATGTATTTAATTTACAGGTGGTACAGTTGGAATATGATATATCTTATGGGAATAATCGAGTGAAAATATTTGATTATAGATATGAATATATTTGCAACAATAATACTCACATGTTCAAAGTACTATGGGGGAACCATAATTTGAAAGAGTCACTATAGGATCCAGAGGAAGGAAAGATGGAGAAGGACCCTCAAATGATTTTACCATAGTATCTAAAACAAAATATTGAGGGTAAAGTTTTACATGATTAGAAGAATGTAAATCCTAGAATTATATTAATAGAAATTATCTTCTTATGATTACTCTATATAGTATTAATCACATAGAATCTCATAGATAACATAACAAAAAAATTAAAAATGAATAGTGGTATTTCTAGTAGTTATGGATCCTATTTCAATGGAATATTTATATGAACTTTGAAATATTAATATGAACTTTATTAACAGTAAACTCGCAAATAGTATAAGAAAATAACCAATGATATTATATGAAAATTTAATTCATTTTTTAATAAAAATATTACATAACTATATCATATTATATACTAATATGTTTTTTTGGAAATTATAAATTACATTTAGTTATTTTTGTGAAATATAAATGATTATTATAATTTTATAATTAATATAATGATTTAAATAGAATTATTTTCATAAAATATATTAATAAATTATTATTTCATTTTTTATGATTTTAATATGATTTCAGGTTACCTTAATTAATTTATCAATGTTTTATAGAATCAGTTATAATTTTAAATTTGTATTTTTTAAGTAAATGATGATTTTCATTAAAAATTTAATTATCCATAATATAAAATTATTTTCATAAATGGAGTTCTTTTTTAATTATAAATGTTGATAAATGGTACAAGTGATTTTTTATATTTTTCTAAAATACATGAATTTTTATTAATAGAAAAATATGATAATTTATGATAAAATGTAATTACATGGATTATTGAGTCATAGATGATGTATGGATGAAGTAATCTGAAAATAAATAATTCCACATAATTATTTAAATTTATTTTATGATGATGATTAATATTTCGTATTCTATAGCCAAAATATTAATCCAATGAATAATATAATGATAACACACCCCTCTATGCCACTATAAAAATGACCTTCACGATATATTCTCCTCAAAGATTACACGATTTGATCTTGAACCATATTTTTTCTTATAATAATTTCAGGTCCATAAACCACATCTATTATCCCTTCTTCACATAAAAATACAAAACCCTTTTCTCTAAGGTTGTTTTTATTGAAGAGAAATTGATGAGGTAAAATCCTCCTCCATTTTTGTTTTACATTTTTTACAATTTTTTAATTAATCACTAATTGTACCCCCTTATACAAGCAATTTTCAAACATCAGTATCATATATATAATTTAATTTTATCATTTTAAGTGAATAATTCAACATCCTTTCTCTTCCACTCATATTTTTTTACTAAAAATGAAAACATCATCTGTGATGTGTTAATCTTTCACATTCACATGCGACGATGATTTTTGTTTCCATTACATCATTCAAGACTGCTTATATAATTATTTATAGTGTTAAAAATGATTATAATTTATATATTAAAATATATTTATTTTTATTAATACATTATATATATAATATTAATTAATATAACAAAACTATTATTTTGATGATCAATGAACCGTCAAAATAATATAATCGATTATCACTAATGTTTTATTTAACGATTCAGCATCAACTCTAATTACCGAATTAATTAGAATACCATTTAATATTATTAATTTTTATTAATAATATATAACATCAATTAAGTAATTCCAATATCATTTTACATGATTTTTGTTACATTTATACCTGTAATCATATCTTGAAAAAATTGAAATCCAATTCTCTTGAACGATAAAATTGAATCCCATGTCCCATAAAAATAATAAATTTTATAATGAGTTTTAATTAATTAACTAAATTATCAAATTTTAATATCGAGTTCATTAATATCATGTTCATAACACCTTTGGACATAAGGTAAGGGGTCCTACCCAAACCTCCATTTTTTATGGTTAATCATTTTATCTCTTTACCCAAATGTAACACATATTTACTTTTATATAATAATTCTAAATTATGTTTATATATTCCAAAATCATGTATCCAATTCAATACCACAATATTTAATAGGGATGTACTTTTTTTATAAAGGTTCCCCTTTTGATTATTCTCGATAAGAAAATCCAATTAAAGGGAATGTCTTTATTTCGTACCCATTTTCTTTACCATGCATAATCTATTTTAGCCACCCTTTATTCTTATAAAACAAATAATTTCACCTTAAAATATATCTTTTCAATATTATGGTTTTATATATGATATTATTCTTTTTCCACAATAAAATATCATTAATATTTTAAATAAACTACACTAAGATTTTTAATTTATAATGCTTATTAATATCTATTTTTCCATGTTTTAACTTCAGGTTGACATCTAATATCATTATCTACATCTATTTTCCATTATAAATTTTCATGTATTATTAAAATACTTTATTTCATGAAAACCATTTTGATATTTTTTCTTGATATTCCATTTGACATGATTGTGATATAATGTTATTTCCATGGGAAACCTTTATGTTTATGTTTGATTACTTATGTAGGATTCATCATGCGGAACATATAATCATGAAAATATGATGATATGTGTGCCAATATAGTATTCCAATAAAATGATTATGGTTTATTCTCATTATACATCATCTTGGGATAAGGATTGAAATTGATTCCTTTATACATATTTGTACACCCTATGATATAATATTGGAAGATAGCCTTGACTCATGTTAATATCATGTTATATGTTGTTTCCACATTTCTAGGATATCATTATTATGTGTTCCCATGATATACATTTTTCAATTCATTATCTTTATTAATATTCCATTCCATTAATGTTATCATGATTTGTCTTCTAATTTGTTATGTTTATTCCAATTTATATTACCTTATCTCACCCCTTTCATTCATGTATTATAAAGGTTATCATAAACTGATGTAAGATATATATTGTATTTATGAGCTCAATATAGAAAATAAAAAAATGAATTTTTATTTTTCTATCATGTTTTCAAATTCTATACATCATATTACAAATACACTAGAAATTATGATCTATGGTGGTATTTTATTGTTAATTATATTTAAAATCAAGTAATAATATGTTTAAATTCTTGTGACACTACATATTTTATGAAACCATTATTTTTATAAAATGACAAATTTCATCATGAAAAAATATTATAGTTTATTTCTAGTTTTATACGAACAATTATTCTTTTTCCCATATTAAAGACACTTTAATATGTTATCATAAACTACACTAATGTGGAAAACATCTAAGGATTATTAGATGATCATTTTACATATTTTCATTTCATTTGGTAATAATTTATAATGATCTTTTTGTATTATCCCTAATTAATGTACATGCGTGTTTTGATATTTTTTTCATGGAGATACACCAACTTATTATTCGTTAGGATATGAATATGATACCCATTAATTTTCAAGGCTATCCACTATGTTTATTAATTATTATTTATTCTACATGTAGATAACATATGCAAGAACATGTTATGATGGGTTCTCCCAAGTAGCACTCCAATGACTTGGGTAATGTTTTAGTCTAATAAGATGTCATTTCGGGACAAGGAGTAAACGTCATTCCTTAATGAATATTTTTACACCTTGTGATATAGTGGGGGTATTAATCATTGACTCATGTTTATGTCATGTAATATTTTTCAGTAAATTCTTATGATTCCATGATTACATGATCCATGATTTACATGTTAGGATTCTATATGTTTATTCATGTTCCATGCCTTTTATATCCTCGTGTTTTTCCTTCTATCCCATGTATTGTTGTTTATTCCTATATTTATCCCCTTTATGGGATTTTTAGCAGATCCATCTGTTCATGTGTTTCTGAGGTCATCCTATGAAAATATAAGTTTTCAATAGATGTAATGATCTCATTTTGTATAATATTTAAAAGGTGTTTTTATTTTTGTTTAATACGTACCAATTATGTTGCTAATATTCCAATGAAACATGAATTTAAAATCAATGGTTTGTATTTCATTGTTAATTATGTATAAAATCATATAATAAAATGTGTAAAAGTATATGGTTTCTTCAAACTAGATAACACTCAAGAAATCCTAATCGTCCAAGCCATACCCAACATAGTCCCAATCCCACAACGTGAGCCTATAATAATCATGTGATAGTTGATCTGGTAACAAAGTGAAATAGTGGTCTGAGTAGGGAGTTATTAAAACATAGTAGGACAACACAAACTAGGTATTGAGAAAATACCATTTAGTAAAATAGTGTTTTAAAAAAATGTGGAACAAAAAAAATAGAATAATAAAAATGATATGAGAAAACAAAAAAAACATCTCATCATGTACCCTTAATCCCATGGTCTCTAAGGTGACCTCAAGCCAATAAGAAATGTAACATTATAAATGATTCATCTAAATGGTATCATAAGAGGTTTGTTCTAAAATTTTTAAGGAATGGATTGGTCAACTCATGGGAGTATAAACCTACACCCATATGGAATATCCAAATTACCCAAACAATTATTTCATAGAAAGTCCGTCTGACATCTAAATCAAAAATCAACATCAAAACATAATGTGGCTAGAACCCATGTCCTTATCCTAACTATAAACCAAACTATAAACATTGATACCAAAATTCTTTCCTATCAAAGCCAATAATAAAACAAAAAATTAGTTTATAGAGCTTCAGTCATTCTTCCATCGATACATAATAATATTGGTTCCACGATCATAAATCTGGCCCAACCCAAACGGAAGGTTAAGTAGTCCAAAATTCTTATCCCACATAGTGCACCATCATTTCCCAAATCCTCAATCTATTACACTATCCATGAAGTATAATATCAGTTTCTAGAGACTCAGTCTAACACAATCTCATTTGCATACGTCCTAAACTTGGAGCCACAATATTATGGCCAAATCATACATCAAAACCAAAATTATTGGTGTATCAATCCAATATCCAAACCACATATAAATTACATTGTTCCATAAATTTCTATTCTCAATTAAAGACGATACAAAACGTTCATAAAAGATAAATCAACCACGTTTAACCACAAAAACATACTATAGTCCTTAAATCTATAAAATGAAAACATACCTTGACTACACATATCCCCTTTCCGAAAAATCACAAAAATTATACCAAAAAACATCATTTAAATTTTCCAAACCACCCAAATGAAACTTATTTCAGTATATTTTAAAACAAAACAAGGACCAATGCCAACATTTTTGTCAAAAAAACATAGGTTCCAACATAGAATTCCCCAAAGGAGGTAACCACACTACCTTTAATAATACAACTATGAAATTCACAAGTAAGATTCATTTTTTATAATACACTTATAGGTCACAACCTCATTTAAAATATGAATCCTTTCAAACAATGTTTCCCCAAATTGAATCCTAAATACTAGACATATTCCAATGCACACATTGAAAACTACATCCAAGGCCATAATGATACTTCAAAAAACGTAACAGCTAAGACATTTTATTTTACAATTTTATAAGTCATGAATACTTTGTTACCAATTCTTACTCATTTTTTATTTTACAATTTAATCAAATTAATAATTGATCTTAATCAAGTTAGGTGCATAAATTATTAAATTTTCTATAGTCTAAGGGAGAAAACTATTAAATATTGGGATTAAGGCACATAAATTCACATGAAATAAATTTATATGACAATTGGTAAATCTATTATACCACCTACCTCATTATACAATCCTTCCCCAATATTTACAACAAACGAATGCCTTTAAAAGACTCATCCATGAATCATCAAAACCCCATGTCACACAACTGAGCTCATCATAGAGACCCTAGATCAATACTAACAACCAAAAACCATAAAAAAATAATTATAACAATTAAAATTAAATAATTAACCAAATAAAAACTTGAAATAATGTCGTAAAACATACCATGTAATCTTAAAAAACCAAAATTGTATCCAACCTCTCCCCAAAGGCTTGCATCATAACCTATACCTCATTCTGGGATAGATCCCATAGAGGAAATATCTATAAAAGACTTAATTAAATTAAACCTTTTATCAAAATCATGAAAATTAAATAGTCTCACATACAATAATGAAACTCCACACAATGAATTATGGAATATATATCATGATCTCTTCTACCAACTTCGAAAAATACCCATTGTACAAGGATGATTTCATAATTCTATCATCGAATTGGAATTCATACTCTATCTCACACATCCATAAATTAGATTGAACCAGGTAAAGTGTACAATGGAAGGATAATGAGAAGTTTATTCACATTAAACACTGAAGAACCATATCTAATACACCTCCATTATGTGGAATTATATAGGGGTAAAGGGAGTAGGATCCAACTATGGTTTTTTCATGAGAGGGTAGAATAATGAGGAGGTTTGAATTAAATTTTTGTAGGGGGAAATTCTAAAAATACTATTTTAATGTAAATATTGGAGGTCTCATGGCTTGTCCACTTGGCTGGTCAAACCATGCGCCAATAGTGTTCACCCTTATTGACCAACCATAAGGACTAAATGGTTAGTCCTCGTGGTCTGAAAACCCATGTACCATCCATGTTGTCAACACTACCTCCCACCTAAAATAAGGCGCATGATTTCTATAAAAGCTTACAAAGCATATGTGTCATGTCTCATAGCCTACTCATCTGTGCACAATTTCTCCTTTGACTTCACATGGTTTTACATTAAAGATGTTGAAATTATGCAGCCCATCTGTGATCAGTTCAAACTAAAATAAAATTCTAACTATCATCATGTTTTCACATAGTTTCTCCTAAACAGTTCACACCAATCCATTCTCCCTTTCTATGAATTCTACTAAACATTAGTTCATAATTGGAATCCTCTAAATCTCATACAAACACCTGGGAAATATCTCGAGCATGATTACCCATCCCCACATATCCACATGATACATCCCATATCTTAGAACTCTATTCCAATTCAGGGATCACGATTTATACAACTTGATATCGAAAATTAAAATTTCTACAACATTTCAATCCATATATACATGGGATCATAGATTGAAAAACCTAATTAGATCATGTTACACACAACACTGGCTTTTAAATATGCCATGATATATTAATAATATTTTTATTTGATGTAAAAATAAAAGAAAACATAGGAATTGAAAATACTAATATTAAAATTAATAACTATATTTAAAATAATATGTATAATGGTTATATATATATATAAATCATATCGATGAAATAATAACTAATTTTCAATAATGTTTTTATATGTTTAAGTACTATTATTTTCTCAAAAAATATTAACTGTATTATTGAAACATTTAAGAAATTAATTTGATAAAATAAACAGAAATTTTTAATTTAAAACAACAAATTTATATTAGGGTTAATTTCATGGATATTTCTGGAAACATTCATTTTTTGATGAATAATGAAAAATATAGAATTTTAATTGAAAACTACATATTGATTTATTTTATTTTTAAAGGTAAACTACAATTTAAATTGTATTTAATGATTAATTAGTTCCATTATAAATCCATTAATCTAATTTATTTCCTTTAAATAAATTTCATATAAATATTGGATATAATATCATTCTAAACATTTAGTATTTTTCACTAAAAAACCCTGATTTCTCTTCACATCAATGGGATTAATATTAAATTAATTTTTCAAGTTATATGAATAAAAATTGTAAAAATGGATTCCATTTTTTAATAATAATACTTTTTAATTTTGTATAATTTGAACTACTATTTTTAAAAAAAGGACTAGTGAATGCTTTAAAAATTAATTAATGTGTTTAAGGTAAATATGGATTTTCAAGGGAGTTAAATTAAAAAGATAAGTATAAAATTTACCTACAGCGATATTAAAATTTATTATATGTATATATATATATATCATATTTAATATATGGTTCTATTTTTATTACTTTTCCCCTTGTTCCATGAGAAAAATGTTTGATCAGTAAAATCTTTTCAAAAATACCAATTGTAACCTCTCCCCCACATATAAGATGTCTCCCCATCTAATCCTATATTCAGACCATTATGACACTTTATTTCATCCAATACCAAGTAAAATCACTTCCCATCTTACCTCCCCTCATCCTAGAAACTGTATTTCTTCTAGAAATCCTTCCAATGGTGGTTTTGTGTGAAACCCTATTGTGGATACACTTAGATGTGGTAACATCCATCAATGAGTGGTTTTATTTTATTAATTACTCAATACGAATAAATTAGTTATATATCATTATAATATTAAAAAATATTAACTTCAATATAAATAGAAAATTATATTTTAATGTATTTACTTAAAACCTTCTCCACGTCTATCAAATGGGTTAAAAAATCACCATTCATGTGTATGGGAGACTATCACCTCACTAACCGATGTTGTTCCCTTACCCATTTTCACACCGTATGTATGGTCCTATTGAGATAATTATTTTTTATATATTATATATTTGATGTTAATATTAGTATTTAATTTTTATATTGAACATACCTTCATTATTACCATTTTGTGGGAATACAATAATGTCACTCATATGTATGATGGACTACCACCACACAAAGAGATGAGATTCATTCAATCATTAAATATATTATAATAATGATGTGTTTAATAAAAATTTGTGATATATATGACATAAAAATTATTATTTTAATATATTATATACTATATAACTTCCGTTATTTTAATCCAATAAAAAATACAAAAGAAAATAGAGTTCATTCATACATACAACTTATCGTCTCTAGGAAAAATGTATTTCATTTCTTATCAATAAATATTATGGATTAAAATAAGTATACATTGAATAAATATATATTTTATTTATATTATGTTTATCACTCTGGATATTATGGAACCATGATCAATGTAAAATAACCATGTATATAACAAATCAAAACATATACTAAAAAGTTGTTATAACCAAAATTATAATTGTTACAAATAATTTTTACAAAATGAGAAATAAAATGTCATAAGATAATAATATATAGAACTATATATATTAATATTGTGATAATTTTTTTATAATAATAATATACTTATTATATAAGAGTTATGATGGAGTATGATGTATGCCAAGAATTAAGGTGTGAGATTTCCCTCCCCGATCAATTTATCTATTACACTCATGTCGTATTCAACATTTTTTTTATTTTTTGTGGTATATGTCCTAACCAAGAATATATTTTCTTAATTTACTAAATAATATTTTGTGAATTAAAATATTCATTTTTTATCACTTTTATTTCGTTTACGGTTCAAAATTTAACAACTTGGTACGGGATTTTTTTCTCACATTAATTTTTCTAAGAGACAAATTCCATATTCAAATAAGTTTAATTTAATGTGGTGAATATACTACCAATTAATGTGTATTATGATTCATATAAATACAATTATTTATATTTAAACATAAATTGTAGTTTATATTTTTTATGGGGTATAAGTTCTAAAAGATAAAAAATGGGTAATATATTTTTTCTTAATTTTTCTATATCGAGATGTTTGTTATGTTATGTAGATATATTCTGTATAAATGGATATATACATACCCATTTAAAATTAGATAATGAATTTATTCATCCTCATGATATGTTATGTGTTGTTTTATGTTATTCCTTCATAGGGATTATGAAACAATTATAACATAACGATAACATTTCATGTTATAATATTATCATTTATTGTGATTGTTTATGATTATGTTTCAAATGATAACATATTATGATAAATATCTCAATAATTTTCATTACTATTCTTATCCATGGATACTAATTATATTATCATGTAATGTAACCATTTTTCCATTTTTGGCATTAAAATTATTAAAAAAAATGTCTCTAAGAAAATATGGATTTATATCTCTCTTTCGACATAAAACAATTTTCTTATAAATTTTTTTTCCTAAATAAATATTTTCAAATTAGATTTATTACCCTATTATGATTTCTTGAAATACATTTTTACCTATGTTTTTTTAATATGTTTTTAATGAAATCTCCATGTCGTTTTCTAAAAAATTCTTGTTTTATTTTTACCAAAAATGTCAAAAGAATCATCCTCAGAACTTGTATGACATGAATCAAGAGTTTATAATGTCAGGAAAAATAATTTATTAATTTATTCCAATACATGTTTTCAAGGATTTTATTAATTAAAATTTGTTATGTTTAATTTTTTTTAATTTTAAAGGATTATTTCCTTATGATAATATTTATATGATCGATCAAAATCTTTTTCTATCTAATATTACATCTTTTGGTGTTACCTATGTATTTCTAGTCATATTATCCATGGATACCATTTATAATAATTTCTAAATGGCTTATGTTTTGATATCACGATTTATATGAATCCTATCTCTCATCCCTGGTTTATACCATGATTAAATACGTGTGAAGCCATCTTCTATTCATTTGTTATTCTGAGATGAATTGACTATGAAACCTATCATTTTTCTATTTAATATGATATGATTAAATGTTAAGGATACCCAATTTATTTAATTTTGTATGATATATGGAATTTTTATGTTCTCGTGACATAAATAAATATTGTTTTATATGAGTGACAAGTAGGACCTATATCTCCCTCAAATGAATTGATTAATTATTAATGATATATGATATCAAAAGGGTACATGAGAGGTTATACAAAACTGAATATAGGTTACACATGTGGTCATCCCAATTCCTAACTTGTTATAAAGCTAGTTATCTCAAGCATATAATTTTATGAATGTCTTGGTGGGTAACCTGGGAATATGATTTCCTATACTTATGTGTGTTCCTCATATTCATTGTCATATGCCTATATTATGATCATATAGATCATGTTATTTTATTTATTTATCATTATTCTCTTATTAACATCTAATAATTATTCCATGAATCTTCATTATGATATTTGATATGTAGGGTATAGTTTTCAAATTTTATGGTCATGTCCTCCTACATTTATTCTCATGTTATGCTAATGTGTCTCCCTTATTTACCATATTGTGCATCTAATATCACTCCTTATTTTCTATTTCCCCAGTATAAGATGATTTTTATTATTCATGACATGTCTAACAATGTTTATAGTTGTGGAGAGCATTGTGAGATATGATGTATCTCACTAATGTCAAGTTTTTATATATCAATTTTTCCAAAGTCACCAAACTATTATGGTCCTCAGATATATTTTTTGGTAATGCATTGAATAGTGATAATATTTTTTATAATATATATTTATATTAACACAATGTCGATATAATTAGATTATTTGTTAAATATTTATACTAAATAAAAATAATAATTAATTTCTAAAAAAATTATTTTTAATCTTATCAAGATATATTAAAATTAATATAATTTCTAAGAGTGTAGTTGGATTATTTTTGAACATAATGAATTTCAATGTTAATAAATATAAAAATATAGAAATCTATTTTTAAAGTAAATTTAACAAAATATCATAAAATATTTATGATATATTTGTAAAGAATAATGTATAATGTTATATTATTTAAGGGTTATATTTAGATAAAATACGGTTCCGAGGATAATAATGATGAACATATAAAGAGATATATTTTTAAAACAGATTTTACTATCATTAAAATTGTTGTTATGAAGATGTGATGTTAATATGATCACAATTTGAATATTTTGGAATATGAATCCCAAGTCTAACCATTATTCAAACAATCTTATTTCATAGATGTATCAAAGTAATAGGTTTAGATGTATTGTTTTATCAAATGGTCAAATAGAGATGGAATTTGGATCACATATCATGTGATTTTTGACAGAACATTTGATGTGTAGTGAACATAAGGATGGTCTAAATTTTTTAATATGTGATATTATAAACTAGTGATTACGATTGTTTTTTGAAATATAGTTATAATTTTTAATAATTTTATAATTTGTTATATTAAATTCATCAATAATTTTATCATTATTTCAAGTTGGATCCTTAAATGTTTGTAGTGATATACATTTCATAAAGTAGAATGATAAAATACCTTTTAATGAATGACTATGAGTTTATCCCATACAAATTTCAATCATAAAGTATTTTAGGTTATGATGAAATGTTATTGTTTGGGTGTGTAGGATTCTTGCATAGAGATAACAAATAAACTCATGGGTTACAAGAAAACGATTATGATTCTTTTTGTGTACTATGTAATTCAATAATTATACAATAGGGAGTGTCATACATATGTCATTGGTATATTATGGGTGTGTTGATATTTTTATGATGTCACACTACATTAGCATGGAAAAGAAAACTAGCAAGAGAGATTTCATACAAACATACCCCACATGTAGAATTTCATATATTAGCATAACTTATATGCTGGTGGTTGTGAGTATTTTATATCAAGTTTTCAGTTAGAGCATAAAAAATATGAGATTTTCTTCTCATATATGATGAGTATGAAATCTGGGCCATCAATAATGATATAATATGGGAGTGTGTATCCACACCAATATTATATATATATATATATATATCTTGAAATGGAATACGATGTGTTCTTATTCAGAATAATGAATAACATTTGATGTATTTATCAGTTAGATATCTTTATACTCAGAGAGTTAAGAAAAATGATTTACCTATATGGGATTGGAATGTTCCATGACCCAAATTCACTCGATGCCTTAGAGAAATAAATCATATCATAATATTCACTTTCATATGATATAGTTTAGTGTATAAAGGTATATTGATATATGTAATTAATGGATATCATTCTATAACCATCTATAGCTTGACTAAAAATATTTCATTACTATTAGCTAATCCTTTCATATAGTGATGGGTGTGGGGATTTTTATATTTATCAATTATACAAAGATTCATAGGGTCACACATTATTTTTGACATAATGGAGACTTTTTATGAATCAAATAGTGAATCTAAATGTGATTTAGAGTAAATAAAAGATTGTTTTGTCTTGGAATTCACAAGGTGTTTAATATGAATTCATATTAGGCGACATTAATGATATCATTACAGATTTTTTTTGATGTTATCTAGAAAGAGTTCTGGATATGGTTTCCTAGGTAATTTTATATAATAAATATAAGGTAAAAAGTCACAAAGTCAATTATGCTTTAGTCAAGTAGAATATTGAAAGAGATATTACCTAAATCTGTGTGTTTTGAGTGTATTATATATATATTCATATATATCATCAATATTATGATTTTAAGGCCTGGTAAAATGTTCCATGCAAAAAAAATGATAATGTGTTATCTTGTACTATTATCCCATATAAAATATAATTTAAAATATCATTTCATGACACGAAATTAATGGCAGGTGAAATATTCATATAATAAATATATACCAGTCGATGAACTTATTCATATATAATAATTCATATGTAAATGATACTACAATCAAGTATCATCCTTGATTTACTACATAATCACTTTCCATGTGATGGTATGGTACACAAATTATTACTCTTGGAAAAATATCTCAATAACTAAAATATTTATTTTATCTTCTTAATTTGAGTAAAAGGGACTAGAATACCATGGGTGTTAGTGGATCCCACTCAAACATTGAGTATTTCAGGAATAACATGTGGATACATATATTGGTGGGATTCTTATGTTTTCCTATTTTAAATCATTATCATATAAATCAAACAAAGATAAATGTTTTTATTGGATTTTCTATGTACAAAACACATTTATTTAAAGAATTTATTCACTTCGGGTTTATCTCTGGTTTTATATTTCATCCATATCGATCCTAAGAATTTTTTTTCAATTCCATCAATTATGTCAAATAAGCATTATTAAATTTTTAATAAACCTAACATCTGTAACAAAATCATATTGATCTATCCCAATTCTATCAACTCTATGTTTTCTTTTTGTAATGATATTTTCCTCTTGGTGGACCCCTATAATATCTTCAATGATTCCTATATAGAAAATAATTCTGAATAGATATAAAAAAGATGAAGAAACATGGTAATTTAAAAATTATACATAATTATAACCATAATTTGGAATAATGTAAGGGTATTTAAATCTGTTATCCCAAACTCTAAAATTATCCAAATGATTTATCTAAAACAAACTATACTAACCTTACCTTAACAATTACATAATCATGATTTCTATATTCAAGAATTAACCATAAGAGTTTTTTTGGGATCATTAAACTGTATATTTTTAATAAAATTAAACATATCACTTATATAAATACATGTTACATTACAATCCTTATACTTCTCTTTAGTCTCATTTTTCAAATTAAATTAAAATTTTTATATATATAAAATTTTTTCCTTTTACAAAATATTGCCAAAATATACATTTTTCTCTCATCCTTGGCCATACTCATCCTTAATAATATGTCAAAAAAATAATATCATGGGATAAAAAATAAATAAAATTATGTGATATATAAAAATAATGTAATATACTTATTAATTAATAATGATTTTTAAAATGTTCTTTAAAAAATAATCTGTATACAAATAAATAATCATTTATTGACCTAAGAAATCAACTTCCATTAAAAAATATTTGCATAAAACAGTTCATATGAAATCTTAAAGGTGATTTATGAATCATAACAGATTTTTTAAATCATGAAAAACTCATGTTTATATTTTCACAAATTTATACATTTCACCCATAAGAAGATTCACAAACGTCAATTTAAACCTAAGCGCATTATTTTACCTTGTTAAAAAAATATCTATGTGATAACCCATAAAAATAATATATTTATCATATTTGTATATGGGGTCATTATTTTCATATCACTCATACTATCACTCAAACAAATGAAATAAAATACCCAAAAAATACAATAATTAATGAACACAATCATAACTAAATAACTGTATAATTTTAACTAATAAATTGAGGATCTATATTAGGCTCACCCATAATCATGAGATATATAATGCACACCAATCATCATAAACAATTACTAATAACCATAAAATATCATACAACATGAATTCGTACACTACAATTACCATAGTCAAAAAAAATTCCATTCATCCATAAAAATAACATTTTCAAATATTGAAAATATCCAATTAACTTTAGATCTATTTTTAGAGATAATAAAATCTAATGGAAGGAGGGTATTTAAATTAAAAAATAATAAAATATTGTAATATAATCCAAGAAAATAATTTTTATGAATGTGGGGAAAAATATTTATTCCATATATGTTGAAATACAATATTCCTTTTGAATTTATTCAAAACATTCCTTATATAGTATGAAAAAATTCACTTAAAACCCATTAACAAAAATTCAAGAGTCCTAAATATGTTATTCTAATTCATTTATGTTCATATAAATAAATTCATCCAATATTTTTTAAATATGATATGGATGAAAAATATTTATGAAAAAATAATTAAAACATTTTAAATGATGTTCTTATGGAAAAAATGTCTTTTACCACATCACACACTCATCATGTATCTTATTTTTCATCCTCCTAATTGAATTATCTTTTTTTTTTCTAACAAAATCAATAATAAGTGGGTTTTATTATCAGATAAAGGCCTATATATCTTTATGATGTACAATAGTTATTTATTTGTGAATGTCTTGGAAAAAATAAAAAGATCGTGAAGTGTTGAAAGGAGTGTATATGGTTTGTCCCTATATAAGTTCGGTGAGGACACAAATGGGGTTTTAAAAATGAATAAAATATATTAATGTCCTAATCAAGATATTTGGATAAAAAATATAGTATTTCCAAAGGTGATATGATATAGGGTTGAAATATGTATATCTACTAGAATTTATATAATGTATATTTTCAATTCTTACCATTATCACTTTAGTCTAACCAATTGGTAATCCTATTTTATCCTTAAACATGTTAATAGATATATGTTGTCTATATTATTCATTATGACCTTAAAATATCTTCACCATATTACCTAATAATAATTTTTATTAATAAAAATATAGATTTCATTTTATTAAATTCAATTTTAAAATTGGTTGAATTTAATTTAAAATTAAATCATCAAAATGTAAAAAATGTATTTAAAAAAATATACCTTTTTTACTATGAAGATGTTTTTATAAAAAAATAAAAGAATAAACATCATTCCCAAGAAAATAATTGAATTTATAATAATTTAATTGAATAAATATTACTTCTATTTTTTTTAAAACAATATAAATATTTTTAAATTCAAAAGGAAAAAATTAATTTTTTTTAACAAAAATCACTACATTATAATATTCATCAAAAAATAATTCAATTCCAAAAACATAAATCATTCATCCTATAATAATTTTTGACATACTGAATTGAAAATTAACAATTTTTTATAATTAAATCTATATAATTATAAAAATAATAAAATAAATAAAACCATATAATGTATAAAAACACATTTTATTTATAAAATATTTATGTGTATTGACTGAAAAATTACCAAATATTCATTCAAATATACATAACTATACAAAATATAATTATGTACTCCTAATATGAAATGAAAAGTATTTATCTTACCATTAACTATGTTGTTATATTTATCTATTTTAATCTCTTCATTTCTATTACTTTGGTTTTAGACAAAAATGTGGTACTCACAATTGTATCGACATATATGAACAATATAGGTTTTTAATCATTACCAATCGTGTGGTCAATAATTGAGATTGAAATGAAAAAAGACTATATAAACTTAATATTAAAGAGTAAAATATCATACAATTTAATATATTGATTCTATAATTATAGAATTATAATTTAATGTCCAATGTAATCGTGAATAAAAATATCCATTTCCATTTTAGATATGGATGGAATTCTTCTCTTGTTTGGAAAATAGAACTATAAATTTTGTACAGATAACATATGTTTTCATATAGGGTCATAGAATAATGGTATTTACATATTATAATATTAAAATCATTTTCTGAACATTGAAAACTATAATAACCCCATTCCTATTATCGTAGAATTAATGGTTACTTTATTAAATTGGAATTAAATACAATTGATTACATCCCAAGGGATCTCATATTTTGTATTGTATAAAACTTAATACATCCTTTAATCTCATATTTCATTTGCAAAAATAAAATAAGGAATAGTAATTTCTAAGAACATTTTTATTCACTATAGACTTTAATTTATTATTTGTCATAGTATACGTCATTAAATAATTGGAATGGAAACACAATTAATGTTTTATCCTAGATGCTTAGTAGGGGTATATGAACAATGAGAGATAAAATATTATAAATATGGAATTAATTTTATGGACTGCATAAATGTTTATCAAATACTTCTATATAAATAATCATATGAACTCAAATCAATTCCATTGATAACATACCTATTTTAGTAATCACACTTGCAGTAATAACAGAGTAAATTATATAAGAGTGCATATTTTACTACAAAATTAACTTTTTTATAGTCCTAATGTAAAGAAATAATCAATAAATTGATGTGTAATATGTCGAATAACCCACTATATTTATCTCATGAGACATTGAAATGCACTGATAAGGTATTGAATTTTTTCCCACCTATCACTTAATAATTCTATTTCTTTTATCATATGTATAAATAACACTAAGTAATCATGATACGTTAATAATAAAAAATTATACATACTTTGTGAACTAGAATATGAAATGTCAATACATTACAGAGTAAAAATGATCATAATAAATCCAAGTATATATTTTGGATGGAATAATTAAATAATATCATTCATAAAGTATAAGATTCATTAATGAATGTTGATATAGATGAAAATATTTTTCAATAAACATGGGATGATTTTATGTGGGAAATGCACTACTTGTTTGATCCGGAATTATTTATTATCTAGAAATTACCAAATAATTATGAAATTATTTTCATTGTAATGACCATTGTAATCTATTTAATTATTATTTAAAAAAATATTATTCAATATGGTGGGAAAAGTTTTTTGTGTAATAAGTGTTAAAACAATGATAATTTTACACATTAAGTGAATTTTTACTCATTCCAAAAGTGAAAAGATGATTAATTTTAAACATTTTATATAAAGAAAAACATGGTTATTGAATAATTTAATCAATAACTATACAATTAAAAAAATCATTGAAACATGTTAATGAAAATATCGACATGAAGGGATTATATTTCTAACCGTATTAAAAATCATAATATATTTTCCGAAAAATTGAATTTTATAAATATTAAAACATTGAGATATGAAAATTAATGGTAAACATGAAATTATTAGTTATAGACCTTAGAAAATAAAATATATATTTGCAATGATATAATATATATGTATATACCCCAATGTGAACATAAACATAAACAATATTGAATAATTATGAGATTGTAAAGAAAACTCTTAACTCTGGGTTGGATTACAACATATATGATTTTAAACGTCTATATATTTAATTAAAATTTATTATATTTTTATTCCATAACAATATACATATTTATAATATGATATA
Source organism: Viscum album (assembly GCA_963277665.1). NCBI lineage: Eukaryota > Viridiplantae > Streptophyta > Magnoliopsida > Santalales > Viscaceae > Viscum > Viscum album. Next base: position 457,900,824 of record OY728142.1, read on the forward strand.
GGATCAAATTATAAAAATTAAATTTTATATTCCTAGTGTTAAATATTTCATCGTTCATGTATGTTTTAGTTCGATAGTTTCAGTCAATACATATTCTTATTTTTTAAAATATATATTGACTTTTAATAATAATATAAATAACATATATATATATATATATTTATTATTTGATAATAGACATGAAAAATTAATCGCATCACTTCATGGAAGTGGTAGTTTATTTATATGTACACGCGACATTATGATTTTTTAATGGGTGGTATAGTTACAATGTAAATGATATCATATATTTATGAAATAAAAAATCAGTCAAAAAATTATATAAATTTACTTATTACATATTTTAAAACATCCAGTAAATTTAGTGATGAAAACAATAACTCTCTTACTTAGAGATGATAGTTCGAATGCATTCATGTGTGATGTTTATGTTTTCTATAGTATGTCAATGAGATAAATAAAAACATTCCCCTGGAATATTAAGATATAATGATATGGAATATAATTATATAATTAGATAATAATTGTTATTGTATATATTAATGATGATGGAGATGAAATAAAATGAAAATAATAGGTAATTGTAATACCTCTTATTCAGAAATCTCCATTTGGATTAAACTTTACTCAGTCTTGGTTGATCCTTTCATAAGACTAGAGACTATATATCATTGAGAGTAATGTTTGGCTGTGATTTAGGTATATATGGGACTAGGTAAGATTCTCACAGGGTTTGAATTTCATTGGATATCTTGTATCAATATATAAGATAGGGAAATGATACAATTGAATTGTTTAAAATATGTTAAAAATATAAATAGTTTTTATTATAATAAGGATTTAAAATTTTCATATATATATATATAATAATGTTATGATTGAAATATATCCATACAAAGAGGCTTAATAATGATGTTTGTTTTATCTTAATGGTTTATCCCTTTGTTTTTAACCCTTTTTACTCCTCTTACCCTTTACTAAGGTGATAAATATTTACTATGATTAGACTTCATTATTGATAAATATTTAATTAAAATTGTTACTTAATATTAGTTAGTTTGATTACAGATATCTAATCCATTTCACATGTTTGAAACACAATAATTAGTAGGTATAACTATTAATATAAGTTAAAAATTTAAATAAAACATGTTTTTTGAAGAAAGTAATTGATTCAAGACTAAAAATGTTTATATAGGAAAATAATGTTTAATGTTGATACAAATGGAATTTAATTGTATTTTGTTAAAACAAATTATTATTATTAATTTTTTAAAAAAACTGAATGTAACCATGTAAATACATGATTTAGTGAAAATAATTAATACTATTTTTTATTTAGAAAAAATATTACATCAATTTCTAAATATTTAAATACCTGTTTCTTTGTTTGATGTTAAATTTTAAATGAAATTGTTTAAGTTCATATATATATTTTTAAAAATGGGTTATTGAAAATTTTTTATAGTTATTTCAATATAATTTCATAAAAGTGATATTTTGGTAAAATCATTTTTTCTCAGTACTCTCAATATAAATAAACTAATTGTGAAAAAATATAAAAAATCCTCCCTAAGATAATTTTGAAAGGATGATTTCATTAATGAAATTAAATCCATGAAAAAAATATATAAATATTTAAAATTTAGATTTTAATAATATTTGTGAATAAAGTTGTACGTATTAAATTATTATTTTTCAGGTATAATGAGCATACTACAATTAATGGTTGGGTGTTAGATTCATTCCACCTAAAATAATTACATCCTATAAATTTCTTCAATATTACCTCTATATACTTTTGTAAATTATTCCTTATATCTTATTCAAGTTCCCACATAACCTCATCTATCATATGATTTCTCAAAATTACATATACTTGTTGCGTTATCCAATTTATCAACCATTATTCTCTTGTCTCAAGAATCTACATTGGATATTAAAATTAATATAAATCAGTTTCAAATTATAGTTTTTTATAGGTGATCACATGTTTTGGGTCTAGAATGTACTTACTCAATACTGAGATATGGACCACATCATGAACTATATAGAGGTTAGGTTGTATTTCCAATTGGTATGCTATAATTCCAATTCATTACATCATATTTAAAGGCCTGATTTAGTTATCAAATAGTTACCATCATTTTATAATGATATAATTCCTTTCCAGGGTGATAACTTAAATAAAACATGATCTCCCACTTGAAATTATAAATCCTTCCATCGATTATTTTCAAAAAAAAATTCTAATATTAATATTTTTCATATAATTCTAAATATTCATCATTACCAATGTTTTGTCCCCAATACATTAAATTCCATTTTTCATCATACTATAAAATCCATCCCAGAATTTTGGAGCGAGGCACTTATTTCTATATAATGATCCATGTTGTTCCATTTGAATTCATTAATGGAAGTTATTATTATATAAAAAATTTTATAAAGGTAAATAAGGAACTGTTATATTATTAATGTAATCAAAAAATTAGACAACATTTCATCTAATTATTTAATAAAACCTTATAACTATCCTTTATTTTGAGGATGATCATCATTTCACAAATATTTCTCAGTTTCAAGATCCTTATATTGACTATTCTTTAATTTTTATGAATATAACATATCATGATTGGATACAATTAAATGAGGTGTACCATGAAATCTCGTAACATCATTATTATAAATCTATATAAAAAATGAAGTGTTATATATGTTCTATATAAAAAAGAAATATAATTTCTTGTTATGGAGATCAATAATAACAATATTACATCATTTCTTTCAAGGATTAGTTTTCAATATAATGAATAAATCTATAGTGATATCATCAAATTTCTAAACTACAATACTTATATCTATTAAGAATTTATTGGGCTATTTTATCTCAGTCATTACCTATTAAAAATCCAAGAATAACGATATATAATCTAAAGATCAAATTTCATATTATCCCACTGGAAATGTACATTGATTTACCAAAGCATTATGGTGCATGAAGAATATATAGAGAAATTTATCTTTCAGCTTCATATAATTGTTTAATCATCAACTAAATTTTGGACAGAACACATAAAATCATTTTAAATCTATAAAAAATCATATTCTTAAATAAAATCCAAAATTTTCATATGATTTTATCATTAATTTTATATTTTAAACTCTTATAATAAATTAGGATCATTTTATATTTTCCAATAAGGATTGTCTGTTAAACATTTTGAAGTGGTGTGATGTTTACCATTCCTTAATAATTCCAACATCTAGCATTATTAGGTCAATGAATAAATAATCTTATTAAATACTCATTTGAATTTAAACTCTAGAATATTTATAACTCAATGCATCAAATACATTATTACCCTTCCTAAGGTTGTTTTCTATTTTGAAATTGTAATCATTGATTATCCCTTTCTATTTCCTTTCCCACATGATGATATCATTCAATGAAAATATATATTCTAATATTTTATGGTCTATATATATATCTAACATTATAATTTATAGAGTTAGTTCTATCATATCTTTAATAAAAAAAATTACAATTTCAAATTCAATACTATGGATTTGATAGTTATGTTGATGAATGTTTTTTCAAAATGATATATTGGAAAGGAATATATCAATGTGAATAAATAATAATGCATTTAATTATATTTATTCCTCACTATATATAATAAATCTATCCCATACCCATTTTAATTTCAACATAATTGAATTGAGAAATTACCTCTTTAACTGTTAAAATAATTTATTACATCACTCTCACCATAATAACATAACCCCTTTAAATGGAAAATGTATTATAGGATTTTATAACAGGGATAAATTTTGACCAATTCACTAATAATAACCTATTAATACAATGATACTATGAAAAAATGATACATTATCCAATATATTCCATTCATTGATTTCAATTTTTTTGAAGGATAAAATGATATTCAATCCTTATAGGCAATATAGCCATAAAATTAAATATTCATATTCAATAATTCACATTTCATAAATTTTTATATAACTCATTTTATTTTTGAATCTAAAAAATTATTCATCAGATACTATTATACTCTTCATAAAAACTGTTTATACAATAATTAAATTATCAATAAATTACATGAATTTTTTTTCATTATATCCATAAAAATAGCAATTGCACTAGTCAATCCAAATGGTATTATTATAAAATTATTACTTATATACCTCATTTGAAATTATTTTTATAATAATATTCCTTAGATGGTCACAATTAATGAAACCAAAAATTATGATCATTATTCGAAATATATTGAGCTCTACAATACTGATCTTACAAGTCATCAATATGAAGCTAGGGATAGTTGTTTTTCAATGTATTGACACTGGTTTATAATGATTCTTTTTTAAAATGGAATATGAGATCCCCAAAGTGAATGAATTCTGCATATACATTTCTCATCACCCATCACCCACTTTTTATTCCTTAACTCCACTGGCCCCACTATGGCAATTCTATAAGATGTTATAGATATAGTTTTGGAATGAATAATAAATATAATATAAAACTAATATTCACACTAATGTTGGTTTCTATGTATTTATTTAAAAAACATGAATGTATTCTTAAAAAATAAGAACATATTCTATCATTCGGTCACCATTCCAATATATAAGTAGTTTCTTCTCCTCTCCTCCTCAAATTTTGTGATGTATAGTGGATCCAAGTATGATTGGGATGAGTAGGTATCTATTTGAAAGACATGTAATTACACATATTCAACAAAAATAGTGATCTCATTTTCATAGATAAATTTTTATCATTATATATTTAAATTCAACCCACAATAATGATTATGTCAATGTACACCATATGTATAATAATAATATTTTTTTAATAGGGTATGTCCATGATTCATAATTGGGATTTACAGACATATAATTTTTGCAGTAACATATCCTCTCTTTATAGTTATTAATAACTCTATTCATATCTCTCTATAAAATTATTTTATTTTCATCAAAAACATAAAATATATAAATAAATAAACATCTAGTGTCTAATTAATGATTACATATCATTTATCATATTATTAATGTAACAATGACCACATTTCTGGGAGCTTCAACATTAACTGTCATAAATTCATAATCATTTTCTTCTCACATTTTCCTCTTCTATAGAAATGTCACTGGATGTTTTGGGACATGGTTGAAAAAGTAACCGATCTATTTATAGTTAGTTTATTTCATGTTAATGTTTCCCCCCCATAAAATTTCATACATGATCATTATGGAAATTATCTCTACACTTTTAGAAAACTCCTATTACTATTACACATATACTAGGGTGATTCATTAAAAAATGTATGAAATGTTATGAATTCCCCCTTATCATTTTTCCATTATTATTTTTCATCATGAGGTCCTCATATGTCATCATCATCACCCTATATTTATTAAATTCCAAACCCATTTTGAACTATTCCTTATCTTGATAACATATGATACTATATCCTCATATATTCTGAATGGTTGGTATACTTTTTCCTTTTACATGATTTTCTTTATTCCATCAATGAATCAATCAATATTACTCTTTGTATTGAATAAATAATCCATTTCAGGATCTATTTAATATGTAAAGTAAGATTTATAATGAGAAAAATATTTCTTCTCCATTTGTCTTAGAAACATGAATTGCCTCTTCATATCCACACATTGTATGTGAGGAAAATATTTTCCAATGAAAAATACTAAAAAATTACACACTATTATAACTATTTATTCAAAAAACTATGTGTTTTGAATCAATGAAAACCATTTATCAATATCCCCGTGATAAAATTAAATTTCTTGGAAACCATATATTTTTTATTATTTCTAAATGTTAAAAATATACTTGTAATGAATCTTATCCGATGATCACCTGTTAACAGCTCCGTGATTCCATTAAATGATATAGATAGTTGTCTTAGGAAATAGTGTATAAACTGTTATACAAAATTTCATATCAGTAGGAAAAACTACATTATAAATATTATTGTTTAGAACACGATTCATCTTTTTTGTATAAGATTAGTGAAAATAGAAAGTCTCACCAATCAGATATCTAACTCTTGTACAAATTTCTATTTATAACAAGATGGATGTAAATACTAGTGGTTGTTAAAAATGATATTTGAAAATTTAAAGATAAAAAAACATAGTTTTTTTAAATAATTATTTTTTAGTGATTATTTTTTTCAAATAATGAGATAAAGTGGAAATAAAAAAATGAATGTTGATATTTATAGACTTTAGGATCACTAAGATCCTACAACACACCTCAACGTTCTCCAATTTGTGTGGATGTTGATACCCAATATAAAAATAACTTTTGGAGGTATGAGAACTTGTTTCAAAGTCTTCCTTTTACAAATTCTGTGAAAAATTACCCAAAATTTATTCAGGAGTACTTAACCATGTATTTAAGTTGCCTTTGGTAAATGAGTCACAACCTATACATCCTTTTAGGTGGTGTAATAACCATAATAAAAGAAATTATTTTTATTTAGAAAACCTAAACTAGATTAAATCAATTACAAAAAAATAATGAAATAATTACATAAAGAAAAACAAATAAAAAGAAACCCCTATATGAATTATATGATGATGATAATGATGATGTTTTATTATCTTGATCAATACATTAGTAGAATTTGGAACAATATATGTTTCTTAATGATTATAGTGTGGAAATAGAATTCATATACATACTTTATAAAAAAAATAGTAATAATGTATATCCCAAGAATGTTTTCTATGTTAAATCAAATGATCTATAATTTTTTTCATTATTCATTGATTATATATCTAACGGATTAATTATACATCATTAAAATCAAACATATCATCAATTAAACAAATTAATTCATTAAAATTTATAGGGAATGATAATATAAAATTATTGACACCAGTATTTGTTAATATGGAGCTCAATAACAAGGAGTTAGAGTGTTATTTTATTTCAATAAAAGACTCTATAATAGAATTTCTAAAGAATGATTTAGTATTGAAGAATGTTATTGATGTGATGAAGAAGATAGAAACTAATTTAAATAACTCATAGTACCTCAATATATTTATTATGATAACAATATATCAAAAATAAAAAGGAATGAAAATTATAATTATCATATCATTTTATATGATAATTTTATATAAAAAATTATACAAAATAAATTATAATATAATTTTTTACAATCAAATTAATAAATTAAAAAATATATAGTGAGTGTTTTTATAAAAATGCCTCTATAAATATTCATAAAAATAATATATTTTTACAAAAAATTGGAAAATTATTGACCTGTGGAAGATATCACTGGGTTGGTATGCTAACTATGTGATCATGTGTAGTATGTTTTCTTACCAGGAATTAATAAATTGGTATAATAATTATACGATCATGTTCACATAAAAATTGATCACGTGTTCAATACAAATACATCATAGTCACTTATACTGTGACTTAAAATACCTTCATGATAGGTTGTATTGATTTTGAGGTCACCTCACATGGATTTATGCTCACTAGAAATCACCACCCCATGGTAAGTACTCTGTATGTTCTCATAGTAAGATTAATTTAGTAACAGTATGTTATCCGTAGACACATGGTTTCTTCAATTTATACTCATAGTCAAATTCACTAAATATGGGAACCCAAAATCACGATTACATGTTTGGTATATACTAGGTAGATAAAAATCATAGTAAGTATGAAGAAGAAGTATATTTTTTAAAATATGGGTTCAAAGGTGGGTTTAATCAATCTGATTAGTAATGTGACATTTTCTCAGAACACATACATTGAAATAGGATATACGGTATTCTTCCAAAAATAAGTGTATAACACTCGTCTTCAAATTTATAAATATAACCAATGTAAAAAAAACTACCTGATTTTATTTTGAAAATAGATATATAATAAATTGTTATAAGAATTATATTCAGTATTTAGGCTACATTAATATAAATTAGAATACCCTCATTTTTCTTGAATACCAATTACTCAACTTTTATTCATTTTCCTTCCCACCATTGATTAATATATATATATATATATTACAAGATACCCCATTTTAAATAAACAATATTTAATTTAAAATTGTATTATTTAAAACTAATTTTTTTTTAAAGTTATAACAAAAAAACATGTGAAAATATTTTAGAAACATATGAACATTAATTGAATTAAAATAAGATAATAAAAATAATCTCAATTATTAATATATGAAATTATATAATTTTTATAAATCACATAAATAATTTAAATTTATCAACAATATTTGAGAAAATATAAACTCTTAACCAATATGATATTATCTAAATTTGTTTAGTTTTTAAATTATCAAAAAGAAATATTAAATTATTAACATACATGTTTAAACACTAACATCAACTACCACAATAGAGTTATAATATTTTCATATCCAGCTTTAATGGAATTCCCATGATGGAACTCCCTTCATAGGGAATGTTCATTGATATTATTTCCAATCCTTCCATTATTCATAATTTATATGCAATGGTTTATATGAGGATAAATCAAATCATTATAAATTAAATATACAATTTTTATACACTTAATATAATTAACATAATTTGAAAATTTATGCATAAATAATTTATGAATCATTATTTAAGTATCATTGATAATATCTTAAAAAAATTATAATTTTTTTTATAATAGTGTCTAAATAGTGGGTGAATAAACCAAATCAAATAAGTTAGGATTATCAATTTAGATTTGTATTCTTAATCTCACTCACCGTGCACCAGGGACGAATGAGTTAACACCCAATCTTCTAAATTCAGATTTGTTATCCATTTATGGATCTATTATATTGTTTTATACATGTTCCCGCATCTAGATAGGGATTTATTTTCAATGAAACTAAATATTATCTACCTTATACAACCATTATTATATTGACTTATTCTTATATTTTTTCCATGATTCAATCATTGGACTGCATCCTACATTTTATAATATCTGGTTCCCATGGTATATGGTAAACATTCTCTAAAAACAATTATAAATAACTAAACCTAGTAGAAATGATATGATAGTTACTTTATTTTATTGGTTTTAAATACAATTGATCACATCTTTATGGGTCATATAGTTTGGTAGAATTACAAATCTAGTTACATTATTAGATCTCATATTAAATTTGAAAATATAAAATAATTCATTGTAAATTATTTGAGAAAATTATTATTACCTCATTCATATCATATTATTTCAATTCATTTACACTTAATAGAATTTGGGAGAAATAAACCAAAAAATAGGGTGAGCCCATATGAATTGTGAGGGAATACATAGACTAGAATCAAGAATAAAATAAATAAGGAATGACTAAAATTGTAAGAATAAATATTGATCAAATAATTCCATATAAGTAAAAATGTTAGCTTTAAATTTATCCACTGATACTATAACTACTCAAATAATCACGTGGACATAAATAGATAATTTTAAATTGATGGAATACATAATTTTTGATATCTTAAGGAAACTAAAACTCCATTTTTATGAGATATCACTCATAAATTTGAATTTCATATGAAAAATACCCTACCAATATTGAATCATGAAATCCAATGATACATATATGGGATATTTAATTTTGTTCCAACCCATCACTTAAAAAAATGCATTAATCATATGATTCAACAATATAACATAATAGTTTGTACCTAATAATAAATTACTATATGTACTAAAAGTTATAGAATATAGAATATTAGAACATTACCCAGTTGAAATGATCATTATCTATCCATATAAATATTGTGGATGGAATAATTAGTGTACGCCCTTCCAAAAATATAATATTCAATAATGTATGATTACATAGATGAAAATATACTTAAAATATCACTGGATCTTTTCTAAGGTATAATAGTGTTTTCCCTTTGAAATCAATTTTTTATAATATATTTATTCCTAAAATAGTAATAATTTATTTTCATTGGAATTATATATAGAAACATGTAATAAAATAATCAAAATAAATAAATTTTATTAAATTAAACCTAGCCTCATGTCTAAATTAATTCATATTTGTTTTCATCATCATGAATATTAAATATAATTTATCTAAATTATTTAAAAACACAAAATAATACTTATAATATTATTTTTTATCTAATTATATAATTTCAACACTTGCTTATTAAAACTTATTTATTAAAATCATCATTTCTGAGTTTTAATTCTTTCAATTTTCATGAACATTTTGGTTTAGTAGTTATAGTCCTGCCATATTTCTTATAGTTTAATCATATCAATAATTTTAATAATTATTTAAATATTATTGAAATTTATTATATAAAACATTATAACCATTTTTCATATGTATACATAAAAAATTATTCACATTGATTTGTGGATATGGAAGTCCACAGGTACACATTATCAACATTATTATTTTTCAATGGGTGGAAATAAAAGATGGTAAAAGATAAATTATTTTAAAAAATAATAATTATATCATCAATATCAAAAATATTCTTTAGTTATATCATTATAAAAATATTTGTAAATTTGTTAGGTAAAATGAATTACACTGTTAGGTGGAGACAATAAAATGTACATACATGATATTTATTCAATTTCTATTAGACGAAAATTAGTTAAATAATGTATAAAAAAAGAATATTTTCATATATATAAGATATATATATTTTTATATCATCACTATTATATAATATTTTAAAATAGTTGATTATGTTATATACCTATTGTTTGGAAATCAACTTGTGTCTTACACCTTAAGACTTCAAGTGGGGTCATTGGATGAGACTTGAAGCTCGAGGTCATGGGTAGGATGTTTCAGAAGGGATGTGAGTAATTATTCATTTTGATAATATATTCAATAGAATTGAATAATATAGGACAACTGGTTTACTTTAATAGGTGTTGTAAAGGAAACAAATAGAACTACTTATATTAATTTAACAATATAGAGATATTATTTTATCAATAGAAAGTCATTTTTTGCCTATGTGCATCTTAATTGTAATATTTTCAAAGATGATAAGTTAAATTTAAAAAAATTCAATTAGATTAAATATATTTTTTTAAATATCATAAGGCATTTTCATTTATAACCCTTTTAACCCAATTTAAATTTAATTGAGGTGATAAATATTTTTAAGGGTTTCTTTAAATTATAACCAAAGATTTAGTATAATTTAATAATAAATATTAATTTTGTTTATTAAAAAAATTGAATCCATATAAAATTATTCAACACTTAAATTTTATAGAACTTACATATAATGTAACATGTACTCCTCCCGTGCAAAGTTAATGGAATATTATATATTTTTCAAATCATATAGTTCTTCACCTATCAGAAACAATTATAATGTCGGTAAAGTAAATATAATTTTTTAATAAAATGATGATAATTAAAATAAGAATACATACGATTGAAATAACATGATAACTATTTGGTAGATATAGGTTAACAAAAAATGAGTCGTTTGATAAAAATATTGATTTTCCAGTACTTCTTAATAGGTAAAAATTAGTTAGCATGTAACATGGTTTGTGTGTGTGTGTTAATTTAAAAAAATAATTTATTCTATGTGAAATATGATGGTTGTGGATAATACAGTGTTTTAATTAATCCATAGAAACTATAAATATGATATTTTATAGTACAAACATATATTTATACGTAAACATATTGTAATTTTACATTAAAATGATAATAAAATGATAATATATCGATGTAGATGGATTGTAACTCGATATTACAAATCATTTAACCAAAAAACAGTAATGTTTAACATATATCTCATTGTACGTGAGTTGATAGTTCAAAATTACTAGTGGTACTTGAAACAATATTTCATAATGAGTATTGAATATATATAATTATAAAATAAATGGTATATATTTTTAGAATATAAGTGATGATAATATCAATACATCATTGATATGGAAGAAAATATTAAAAATAAATCAAAAAGAATGGAAATTTATTTTGAGGATGGAGAAGTAAATTTCATGAGTGAACCTTCATTTTAAATAACACTCAAAAACATTTACATTTAATAACAAAAGAAAAGTAATTAAATAAAAATGAGAAGGCATAGGTTTTAATAATTAAAAAGAAGAAAAAATTGAAAATAGTAATGTACTGTTAAAATGTTGATCATTAATTCATGAAAAAATATATATGCTTATATTTTATCATTAATCAAATGTTAATTTATGTTGAATAATGAACCAACGATGAAGTCACTTTCTATTGAATCTTTAACATCAATATATTCAAACTCATTTTCCCATATACACAGAATTGATTAAAAATAATAGAAATTATTCATAAATATTGAAATAGGAAATTCAAAATTTTACATGTTTATATAAATTAGAGTTCAATACCATGAAAATATAAAAAATTATTGCATAACATAAGGATGTGTTGCACATATGGTTGTGTTTGTTAATAATATAAAATAGTATAGTATGTTATGTTATTTTAATATTTTTTAATTTTTGTATATATGAATATTAATGTTAACGTGTTTATTATATTTTTTAATAGTGTTAATATACTTTTTGTTAGCATATAATTTATTTAAATTGAATCTTGAAACTCATGGTAAAAAAATTATGTTAAGATTCATGTCATTTTAATATATTATTTTTAAGTGAATCCGAAAAAAAAATGTTATTTTTTCTTCATATTTCCTTCAATAAACTTCCATCTAACCATACAGGTGCTTAGTCTCCAAAGAAATTATATAACTGAGAGAAACTTATAATAATAATGAATTACAACCAATAATGTTTTAAAAATGATTTAATGAAAATGACCAAAATGATTAGAAATTTACCAAGATATGAAATTTTATTAAAATTCTTTAAAAAAGAAAAATTAGATTTACCAAACATGTTCAGAAATATAAATTTAATCCATCATAATATACCAAAAATAATAAGGAAATGAAATCATTAAATTTTAAAACCTAGAATTCTGAAAAAAATCTATTTGAAATTTAAAATATACTTATTGAAAAAAACAACCAAAATAATAGTCTATAGAATAGGGATTTATTTTTGATGAGTATAGTGATACATTACAATACTCCATCTTTAGAATTATCTCATACTCAACACAAAACTCAAACTCTATCAAATATTATTTTTCAAAATTAAAAATTGATTTGATTTTGAAAATTAACATATCAAACTAACCCATTTAAGCATTACTAATGTATATGAAATAAAAAACGAAAATACAAATAAAAGGAAATTATAAATATTTTAAAATGAGAAATATAATTTATAAGTTATTTATATATTAAAATATAATATCGTTAAATACTCAATGAAGTAGACAAGTTAGTCAATACAGTTGAATTCAACTCGTTTTATTTCTTAGTATCTTGAAATGAGAAGCATCTCAACAAATATAATGTGAAATTTATGTACTATAAAGTCAATATCAACAACCTAAGTATGATTATAATTTACCCCTTAAATAATAAGAAATAAAAACTTGTTGATTCAATAACTATAAATCGTATCCAACTAAAGAATTCATTGGTAATAAATTCTAGGATCAAACCACTTTAAGCTATAAAAGTTACATGTATCGTTTGTTTGACCATCATTCCTATAAGTTTAATACATCCATTCAATCATCCCAATAACATTCATCAATATTTATGTTCACTGCTATGTAGGGATGAAAAAAATTGAATTACTTGCATCTTTTAGTCATGAACCACTGATATACACCTTTTAATCTATATACAGATCTGTTTCCATTTTCCTAAGATTAATATCCCATAATGGAGACAAATATCACTGAATTGCTACATAATCATATGAAAATATTACATTTTCATGGATTCTAAAATATTTTCAAAACATAGTAGTAATAAAAAATTAACATTAAAAACTCTAAAATTAATGTCACATCATTATGGACAAAATATTTAAAAAAAACTCATCTGAATCTCTTAATCATGAAAGAAAAAAATATAGAATGCTATAGAACATAAATAATTCTAAAATTATCAGTACAAAAATAAATGGAAAATAATTTCTCATAAAACTATTAAAGTGGGAAGAAACTAATTAACAAAACTGCTTAAAAATGTAGACACCCACCCAACCAACACAAACCATAATAAAAATATAAGTAATAATATTTAGTTGAAATGTCAAATGAATAAGAAAATTTATACTTTATTAGCTAGTCTAATTCTCTTAACCAAAAAAATTATATGACGGTTAGGAAAGTTTGAAGTAAATTTATTGTAATTTTATGTGATAATAACATGGGATGTGATTGTATGTAATGTACCTTTGCAGTGCTTGGAATTGAAAAAAATGATATCCATTATTTAATGTAACAACAATGATAGTTATATATTCTCATTACTTGTAAATTCATGACAATTTTCAAAAATATAATTCAATAAAAATTGTAAATTAATATAGTCTCTACAGATTTTACAACTAATAACCACATAGAATTTAGATAATGTTTCCTAGTAAATCAGAATGAGAAATGGAGAGGGGAAACATGAATGGTAGTAAAATAAATATCAGTAACTCTTTTTCCACATATCATTCCATTTACTGATTTTTATTTTTCATTTATAAAAACATACTCATGGGATGAAAATATATGATGTTATATCTAATTACCTCTAGAAAATATATGTCAACATGATTGAGAAATAAAATGTACATGAGACTCCAAGATTTTAATCTCGACATGATGAATCAAGTATTTGTATCACATAGTTTTTCCCCAAGAATGCGATTCCCATGGATGTAATTGTTGATTCCATTATGCATATCTATAAAAAACTGCACTGGAATATTCAATCTAGTTATCCAATCAAACTGGTGAATTCCTTTAAGTTCTATTGTTCTAAAGGTAACAACATTCTTCATAAATCATGAATCCATTCCAACATGTGTTTTATTTTGATTGATTACATGTGAGATTATTTTTCATGTATAAGAGATGAGTTCACATAAGAATAAACCAAAACTAAAGCATCCAAAATGTTATAAGTAGATTGGACAAAGTATCAGTAAGAGTATCTTGGGATAAATGACAGAATCTTTGGGCCACCAATCTATTTTTGTGTCTTTGAATTGGCGATATATTCATCATTCAAAGGGTAGATAAAAACATTCTATGTCACATGGAACAGAAAATTATATAATTTTCATATCGATCATGTTAACCAATTTTGAGTCCTAAAAATTATTTTTTATACTTCTCTATATGAACTGAAAATGATAAAATAGTATCATGGATGGTTGGAATAAATACATGCAGGAATGTACACATTAAAACGTATATATATATGAATAAATATTATGGAGATGAGCAATGAGGGAGTTAAAATAGTGTTTTTTAGATTATTATATTCTAATTTCCTATAACGAAGAAAATAAGGAACCGTACAGTTCTCTATTATGATATTTTTGTTATAAAAAAGTTGGATAAATGCATTGAAATCCACACAGAGACTTTTAGGTGATGTAAATAGAAAAAAATATTATAATGGACTCAATATGATAAATAAATAGAAACATGTAGTTATCTTCAACCAAAAATGAAAAATATGACATTAAAAGATAATAGTATGAGTCATGAAATCAAACAACTATTTTGAGAGCCATCCTATTTTCTCAAACATTAACATTATTACATCCATCACATTAATAGATTAAAATATCAAATAGAAAATAATTTTGGAATTACATAAGATTACACATGAATTAGTATAGGGATTCCAGTTACTATATTTACTTGAACCATCGTTACCCAATGCCAAAAATTGTACTTAGATGCATACTAATTTTCTAAAATCAATATAATTCAAACATCAAAAACTGTAAAAAGAAAAATTATCTAGTATTTATACATCATTGAATAGACTAATCAAAAAAATATAGGATGCATTTACACATAAAGTTATTAGTAATGAAAGGGAATGTTGTGGTAGACACAACACAATTGGGTACTAACATTATCTGAACCAATAATTTCCCATGGTTTTTTCAATGAAAACCCTTATCATGGAATTAAGAGAATCAACACAACACAATCAATAAAAGGTAAAAAATACTACTAATTTGAGGTTAGAGAAAAACTAATCACAAAATTAAGTATGCATTTACATTGAAAAAAATGATGTTTACAATAAAATGATTATTATAACATTTCAAATTTAATATAAATTAATAATTTTAACTAATAGTATCCTTGAACCAATACATTCCACTTTAGGATAGAACATATATATTTCATGGAAAAAACACAATATTCATATGAATATTTGATCAGTATAAAAAAAGATGAATTAGAAAAATTTTCTTTAATATGGAATTTGATTAGTTTGAAGGACCTAAAATCATTTTCAAATATATGATTCATATCATTAAATGAAATATTACCATAATATAAAATAATTATAGTTATAAATATATAAAAATCACAAAATACATGAATTATATTTTGAATATTTTTTTAAATATTATGTTTTAGGATAACCAATTGATGAGAAAATTAATTAAATTATGTACACATTCATAATATGGTTAAATATATTTATAAACCAATGTTTAAAATCATAATTTTTATTGATTTATTATTATTAAGAATAAAATGAAAATAAAACCAAATTAACCTTAAATTGATGGTTCACTTTACCCATTGTCATGGCCTATTTTTATAATTATGCTCCTATATCATTAAATATTATAATGGGTAATATATATCATATAAAAAAAGAAATAGTATGTTGAAAATTGTAACATGATGAAGTATATTGGAAAACAATATTACTAAAAATTCATCCAAATCATCCCTCTACAAAAATTAGTTTTTATTTAAACCCACCTTATGAAAAATATTGAGTTATGAAATTAATACATATAATGTTCCGGAATTAGTTGCAGTGTTAAATACTCTAGTAATTGGACTTCTTATTGGAATCACAACTAGTCCTTTTATGGACATTACTAATTAATTATAGTCTTTAGAATTATTTTTGGAAACATTATCTACCATGTGCAAGGTAGCTTCTACATTAGATTCTTTTATATGTCGACCTAATAAATATAAAGGGGGAACATTTATCTGGGATCATATAATGACTACAATATTTCATTGAATTTGACAAATACAATGCATCTATCTATGATTCAGTTTTAATATATGATATAAATATATAGTTTGAAAAGAAAAAATAAAGTTTTTATTTGTTTTTTATGAAAGAAATTTTGATGCTACTTGCCCAATACAACCCGATTTTCTTTTCCCATCTTGATATTTTAGAACATTAATGGTAAACTATAAATTAGTGAGATTATAAATTATTCAAATATATGGGTTTTTGGTTTCTGTTATTGAATGATAATAATCTTTTTGATCATATAAAAAGGAACTAATAATTTATTGATATTGGTGACAATAGAATGTGTGATAGTCTTTGTGTGTTGTTAGTAAATGTGATGGGCTTAGATAAAAAAATCCAACAGTTATTGGTCATGAAGCAGTTATATTTTAGTAACAATATATATTTTCAGACAGTGAGAGGTTAGTTTTAACACTTTTTAATAAATTGTTTTGAATAATTGAATCATACTAAATAAAATGGAAATTGTAATATGTGGTTACCATCATCATGTATTGGTGACAAAGTTTTGTGTGATCCTCTTTTTGTCCATCCTGTCGGTGTCAGACATTATGTTGCAGCAATATTTTCAAGAGATATTTGACATGAGATAGAATAAATATTATAAATATGTAAACAGGTTTAATGATAAATAACGGAACACATTAAGGTAAACATAAAACAAAGAAGATAACATGTTTTTAATTGTTTAATGAGAAGTATTCTTTGAATCCTCACCTCTTTACATGTCGAAGGTTATTAAATATTTGTATTGTGTATAATATTATTTATTTTTCATGAAATAAAACATAATAATTTACTAAAAACTGTTATATATAATGTTTCTTATAAACCACAGTTATTAGTAAACAGTTCATGTAATCAATTATAGTTATAGTGATCTTAATGACATATATATTTAATTATATATATGATAGTGGAAGTATAATAAATTGAATGGAATATGTTACACTTATCGGACTATGCATTAAATGTTTATGAGATGATGAAATAAAAAAAACTATATTAATAATTATTTTTATTAATTAATATATGAATATATGTATGGAAGGGGGTGCGGGAGTATCATAATAGCAGAAATATAGTAGCATTGTCTCTTTAAATCTGGTTTAACAACAAATAAATCATGATGGGAAGAATGGAGTAAATTTTAATGACATTAGGAGAATATACCTACTCTGAAACAATAGATAAGTAATATATTTGAATAAAAAGTCATTTATGGGAATGGATTCATGATGAACTGGGAAGGCTTCATCCAATTTAGTGGATGGTGATGTCACAGGTTGAACATATTGCATTATGGGAACCAAAGGAGAAGGCGACCATAGTGTCGATTTCTATGGAGTTATAAGAATGATTATAGGAATGAGTCATCTTCCACAAAAAAAACTAAGGCTTATGTTAGAAACATATGAATAAGGAGGAAATTTATTTACCAACTTCTCAAAGCAATTATGAAAGATTGGAATATCAAATTAACGCTGATGGTGGTGTTCAATGGAGCATGACATTGTATGCGAAGTAGAAGTTGTAGTCATAGAACAATTCATAGGATTTAAAATTTAGAGACAAATGGACAATAGTTTTAGTGAGAGTAGACATTGTTGGATATATAATATGAAGGAATCATGGGAAATAGAGATTGAATTTAGATTTAGTGGAAACCATAGTTCAATGATAAGGAAACCCCGAGCGGTTGTTTTGATTTTGTTGAAATCGAAGAGGAATGTCGCGACAGGGAGAGAATGTAAGGAGAATGAATAATGGTAGAGAGTTAGGGGAAATTTTAGGGATATTATGTGGGTGTTACATGGGGAATTAAAAATTACAACTTCGATAAATATATATATTTGACAAAATGTGACAAAAAATGTATTCGGAAAAAAATTCTTTTTTAGAGTACAATTGATTTTATAGAAATATTATATATAATGATCGTCCAAATGGAATTAATTGGATTATTTGGGATAATTGTATAAATTATTTTACTAAAAACCAAACCAAAATTGGATATCATCATGAATATAAATGAATAATATTATATAAAAATTAATTTTTAATTAGAAAAAATTAATACATATATTTAAAAAATGTGGGTAAAATATTTTTAAGATCAACGGTATTTTTTTATAAATTATATTACCGCATAAATATATATTGGCTATATAAAATGGGGTTTTTATCATTATTTTAATTAACAAATAAATAAAATATAACGAAATTTTTGGTTTTGTAATATTAGTGCTTTTTTACTTATTCCACCCAAAATCAAATACTTATTCAAAATGTAAAAAAATCAACATCACCTAAAATTGGGATTATGAACTCTAAAATGATATTAATTTATCCAAATTCAATTTATTGAAATTTATAATATAAATTTTAATTATTATATGAAATAAAGAATTTTTTCATTTTACTACCATTTCCCCATAAAGAAATGATTACTATAATTGAATCTCTATTGATAGAATAAATAATGATGTTTATTAAAACTATATAATAGCTATTTTTGGCATCATATAACTAGTTATATGAATGAAATTTTTTTATAATTCTTTATTAATAATTATATTTACATTATACTGAACTAAAATAAAAAGTTATATTTCATTCATGTTGGTAATGAAAAGTGACTAATGTGTCAATTAGTGTAATGGGTAAAATAGCTTCCATGAATGTATAATTAGATTAACTGGATGTTCATGGATGATTCCAAATAAAAACCTAAGGTAGATACACTTGTATGATAGTTTTTACTAAAATTAATATCCTATAGGAATATATTTTTTAATACGGTATATGTATGATTCATTTAATAAATTTAAATATTATTATAATAAATAAGCCAAATAAATTGAAAAAATGTATAAGAAAATCCAACCATATAGTGGAAATAAATATTCTAACCAAGTGTTCATGGATTATCTATGGGAGTTTGGGAAACTATCTCAACTAACCCATCCTAATAAACCAATGAGTAATATTTTTAGTGAATTTAGGAACAAAAACTTTATGTAAATATTGAAATCAATGATTAGTCGTTAAAATAATCCATTATCCTTTCTGAGAAATTAATTATTAATTTCATTTCCCATATTAAATTGATGAAAAAATATAAGTACAATTATATACGAGTTATGGGTATAGAAGAAATTTATTTTTCTTACATATTCATATACATTGATGAAAGAAGTTTTTAAGGCTATCTGTGGAATCAAATTATGATAATGAGGAAAATTGTACCCCTTTATAGGATATATTATTGTAAAATTTGGATTTAATCTATAAAATCCATTATGTAAGAAGAAATATTTTCAAGTTGAATCCCAACATTCATGAATGGTAATGAATCTCTAAAATATATAGTGTGAGAAATATTTAATTTGATGAATTTGATGCTCATGATTTGAAAGAGTTATCAATGGAAACAATTACAGAAATATTGTTGGAGGAAGTTGTTAATGTAACACCTATACTACATAAGAGACGTATATATTTTTTGAAAAAATAATATAGTTGACTACTATTCTCTGAGTTATGTTAAATATTTATACTAAATATAAAACCTCCATCCATTAAATAATAATTTAAATTCTCATATGTTTAAAATATCCAACAAAAAATTAATTCTGAAATATATTACGTGCATTAGAACCAAGATAATTTTTAGAAGGTCCTCTTGCTGATTTAAATGTTTTTGAGTGGTAATGTGTTTTAATGATTAAACAGTACATGGATGGTAAATTCATCACTTACCATGCATGACTGGATATTTAATGGTTTACATAGATTTAATATATAAACTATGAAAATCATTTTCACCTGTAGCTATTATAAAATCTATTAAAAATATAATTTTTATAGACCATGGAATTAATATATGATATGGGAAATGTATTTCAAGGATAATTTATTTAATGGAAACTAGGTGTAATAAGTTTAAATGGAAAATCATACAGTTTTTTTGACTTCAAGGGGTTCAAATAAATTAGGTGATTTTTAGAGATCCTTTAATAGTATTAATAAATCATCAGGATATGGGAAATTTATTTAAGTGGATTTATATAATAATTTAGTTTAATAAAGATTTATTTTGAAATAATTATCTATAAAATATATTATAGGAGTGCAATAGTTTTCCTTGTAGTATATATTGATGATATATTACATATGGTAAATGTCATACCATTCATTCATTCATTTTTTAATTGGTTAAAAAATGATTCTCTCTAAAATACATAGGTAATTTTTCCTAGATCTTATGGATCAATATCAATCATGATTAATCTAAGGGGATTCATAAAAAATTTCATTATATTAAAATTGAGATGTGGTTCAACAGATTAAATACAATATTATCCACGATGTGATTATTTTATTATTCAAATGGTATACATTTCTCTGAGAAAATGTTTCCTAATTCATAAGTATAGAGAGAGAGGGAGACAATTAGTAGGAGAAACCATGAATTGAGAAAAGATTCTATCATGTAATTAATAATTTTTTACATTTTTGATGATTCTTATAACATGTACATAGATTTTAAAAATTATTGAAATTATGGAGATGTTTAATACCACTTCTAGATGATGTTTTTATTATATTTAATTCATTTTTTTGAGATATGGATATTGGGTTTTTAGTTAATTATTTGAAATTAATATATTTCTCTTGAATTATAACTTGAGCTATGTCATGGAATGCATAATTTTTCTAACTAAAAATGAATATTGAAAAATGAAGATGTCTCCTTATGGTACATAATATTATTTTAAATAAAAAAATATGATATAAGGATTTCATGAGAATGGAAAGGGGATGAACCATCTGAAGAAATTTAATATATTATTATGGTGTTGTGTTTGAAAAATTATAGACTCTATCTAATATGTGTATAATAATTAAAACGTTATCTATGTTGTTTAAACCCATAGATTTGTATAAAATGGAAATGGAATGGGGTGTGTGAGTTTTATTAAGAATATATTTTATTTTTTGGAATAATAAATTTATTTTGTCAAAAATATTTGTCCGTATCAAAAAGAACTATATGGTACCCATAAAAATAAAAAAAATCCCAATAGTGGAGTGTTTATAGGAAAATGAACAACTAAATTGAGAATATTACACTAATATATAAGAAGTTTGGTTCTCACACTATGATATGTAAGAAATCATATTTATAATGTATGATTTATCATTTATGAAAAAGGGGAGAAGTTGGTTTCTTTTTTCAAAGATACATTAATAAATAAAACAAAATGATTCTATAAATAGAATTTCTAACGTATGAATTATTGTTAATGAAAAATTATAGAAGTGGATGATTTTTTTTGAAGATTCATATAAATGTTATCTTGATTATTCGATAATTTTCATTAAGGATACAAATATAATGGGTTATTGATTAAACTATGAATTAAGATGACACATTCTGATATTTAATGAGGAATATTTAAATCTAATGACTAATACTTCCTAACAATATTGTTTTTACTGAATAATTAATTTTCTTATATGGATATTTTATTTGAAACATTTCAATATTGTGATGAGAATTCCAAATTGTAATGATACTAAAATGAGAATATTAAGAGTATCATTATATAGGGTACAATGAATATGGTGTCACGTGAGTTATTGACACTTTACTATAATACTATTTAATATAGGCTCAATGTTGAATTGGGAGGGATGGATTTGTCACATTGTTACTATATGTGCTAAAACATATCCATTTATAATTCAAATGAATATCATATCATGGGGAACTTATAAAAAAACAATCATAATCATTTATTAATATATATATATATATATATTAATGGAGAGGATTACATGGCTTCCAGTCTGTGATAATAGTGTGATCATATTGGTCATTCCATTGAGAATAAATTAATTGTATTATAGAAATTTAATATATATATTTTCTATGACTTATCATACGAGAGTTGGTAACCAAGAATGTTTTTTAGCTTGGAAGACACATCAACATCATTCAACAATTCACAAATGACCCTCTTTGATAGCTCTCAGAGTCTAACCCCTTTAGTCCCACATTGCATAATATATTTATAACTAGCCACCTCATTAAAATATCACACTCTAAACCCTTGGGTCAATGATTCATTTAATCAAATATAGAAGACCACATAGATAGCTATAATGGACTAACCCCTTTGGTGTAACATTTATAAATGATAACCTGGGCTTTCTATCATAGTCTGAACCCTTGCGTAAAATTTCTATTAATAAATTATAAATGGTCACCTAGGTGTCTCTCACATCATATCCCCTTTGGGAAGCTCTCAAAATCTAATCCGCTTGGTCAACATTCACAATGCATATAATATGCATTTCATTTAATCAGTAACTCTATCCTAACAAAATAAGTCATGGAAAACAAGTCATGTATAACTGGAATTCTAGACCATACGACCATAAACAATCAATCATGGGGGAAATGAACACATGGGGTTTCCCATAGACAAGGTATCAAACCTTAATAATAAGAAATAACCCTTAATCAATCAATCAAAATATTATAGGTAATAACATGGTTTAATTCCAAAATCACACAATATCCAAAACCGGGGTATGATGAAATTTTAGCATATATAATCCAAATAAAAATAACTAAATTCACAAACCACCTACCTTGTTGTTGTATGATCGATATATTTGAACATCATCCCTTAAATCAGCCTAGAATGGCATGGATCTACAATAATGTGAAAAATGACCAAACTTAATAACACACAGAATATGATGAATCAAGAAGTGAGGCTCTATGGGTATTGATAACTCGCTAATGGGATTCTAACACACCTGACGGTGTCTCAATTAGAGAATGTATGAAGAATCAGGGTATCAGACTTCAACGGTCGCTCTGACTCACTCCTGTATGAACAAAGGACAAAATATAAAGTATTTATATATGAGAGGTGACCTGATTCCGATATATCTATTAAAAAGAAAATTGCATGGAATGTTATTTATAAATATACTCGATTTTGTAGTCTTATCTTGATCTTGACTTAAGCGGGAATTCCAGGTCCACACACAACCATGTTCTCGGCCATTACAGAGCCATGTAATCATCCATTACATGGTCAGTATATGGTTGTATATGGAAACCGAGTACATGTCTTGTACTCATAAAAAAAAATTTATCTTCTTAAATTTTCCCCCAAAACAACTTGAAATCAAGATCCATAAATTAAAAAGAAAACATGGGTTCTTATGAACTTCCCCCCCATGAAGATATTTGTCACAAAATTTCCCTTCCAAGGTTGGGAAAGAAGAATCTACGAACAAATCTGGCCACACTGATCTCCCATTGGCCTCCCTCCCCCAATACTCATCCCTCACTCATCTATGTTTCCATACCACATAAACCCCGGAAATAGACTCTCCATGGAGAACCATAGTGTTGTGATACACAATATGAATATGTTTCTCCCTGAAGGATGAATCAACCCCTAACTCGACCACCTCAGGTTGAAAAATAAGATATGGTTCTAAAAAGTAACATTATATATGAGAAACATGAGTGACTTCATACATAACCTATAACAAAGTATGTATGTAAAAAAGATAGGCTACAATACTAACTCTCTCCCAAACCACACACGACCCACCATATCTTAGTAAAATCTTCCTCTGTCTCAAAATCCTCATTATATTCAACCTCAGTTTGAATTATAAGAAAAGTTATATCCAACCTCAAAATCTAGAGGTTTTCTCTTTCAATCATCATATGATTTTTGGCAAGGCTTTTTATTTTCCATCCTCTTTCAAATCAGATCCACCCACACAACGGTCTCTTAGAAAATATGGTGTATCCACATAGCTTCCTCTCCTACCACTATCCAACAAAGGGTTGCTTGGAATGTCCTATAGTATAAATCCTTATAAGGTTACATTGGCATCATTTCATGAAAAATGATATTATAAGTCAACTCCAATAGGGGCATGTGTCTCTTCCATGATCCCCTGAAATTCAAGATGCATGCTTGTACCATGTCCTAAAAATCATGAATTGTGTGCTCATACTGACCATTTCTTTGAAGACGGTGTGGTGTACTTAGATGTACATATGCACCCAACAACATCTGTATTCCCTTTCATAAATGATATGTAAACTAAAAATCCCTATCTAAAACAATGGATTTTTGAACAACATGTAATTTCACAATCTCATCCTCGACAAAAGTACACCCCGAAGTTGGGTCCCCACCCGAAACACTCTCCCCCAGGACTAGGCCATTAGAAATTAATAGCATCTTCATTCTCACTCAATCTATAAGAGTAGAGGAAACATCTATTGAAGAAATAATGTATTACCCTATCTTTTGTGAACCTCCAAATGCATCTTAGATAACAGTTCCATATGTTTCCATTCACTGTGGGCCTCGTGAAATGCATATATCTATGTCCCCCTTCTAAACGCATCAGCCACTATGTTTCATTTCTTAGGAATGTTGGAAAGATCGAAGTCAAGACACTAAAGGTACTCAACCCACCTTCTCTATCTCAAATTCATATCTCATTCTTAAAATATATACATGATGTTTTTAGTCTGTGTATTCCAAAAATTCACTCCTAAAATATATTAACTCCAATAGTGAAAAACTTGTAAATAATTAGTTAACTCAAAGTCATGCATTTGTTAATTCCACTCATGTGGCCTCATTTACTGATACCCATACACAACGAATTATTCCACTCCATTAGTACTTCTCCAATCCTGATACCTAATGCATCATAGTAAATAGTGTATCTTTTTCCTGACTTTGGAAAAATCATGATCGGAGGTGATGTCGATCTCCCATTCATCTCCTAAAAGACTTAATCAAGAAAATATTTTGACAAGTACTTCACACCCTTCTTAGTTAGGCTCGTTAGTGGTGTTGATAAGTGTGAAATGTTATTAATAATGGTTCAATAGATACCATTTAACATCATATTACCATACACCTCAATGTCATTCTTTGAATACTCATAAGAAATTGTTGCTCTAAACTTTTGTAGGTCTACTGATACTCCTATATTTGAGATGAAAATACTGAAGAAGTGAACCTGGTCTATCAAGAAGTTGCACATTCATATTTTTGAATATAATTGTTTCTCATTCTATGTAATAAATATGATCTCTAGAGGGATGTCATGGTCATTTCTAGTGTGAGGGTACTCCATGATATCATCCACGAACACTACTATAAAAGAATCCAAGTAAGGTTAGAACACTCGGTTTATCAATTCCAGGTAAAATGTCAATGCATTTGTGATACCAAACAGAATAACCAAATACTCATATAGACCATATGTCCTCCAAATAGTAGTAAGTGGTTTATCTAATTGTCTAACATGAAACTCAGGATAACTGTATCTGATGTCCATCTGTGAGATCACCCAGGCTTTTTGAAGATGATCAATGAGAACATCAATCCTCAGAAAGGGATATCTGTTATTCACCGTTAACAAGTTTTCGTTCTGATAATCCAAAAACATTCTTAAGGGTATCTTTCACTATCTTTGAAATATGTATGGGATAACCTTCAGGGGAAATATTGGTTCAGATGAAATCCTCGACCTAAAACTTTTCTAACTAAATCTCGAGCTCCTATAACTCTTCTATATCTATCCTATACAATGAAATGGACATTATTGATTCTCTTGGCACAATCTAAAAATTGATATACACCTATCCCTCTGACGGTATCCTATAAGATTCATCTATAAAGACATATCTAATATGATCCACCACTGGGGGGAAAGTCCATCTGTGATGTCTCCTAGTCATCCCAATATAAAAAGATATCTAGGCTATAATTCCTACAAACCCATGATTATTAGGTCTAGATATTCTCTCTTAGACATTCCATTATCCCTCCAGTAGAAATGATCCACCCTCTGGGGATGTAAAGCTCACCCAGCAATGATAGAAGTCAATGATTTTCAGAAAGGAGACCAACCAATCCATTCTGAGAATGACATTGATTATTTTAATCTCTATGAATTAAAGATCCCATAAGAAGTGACTCCCACCTTCATCAAGAGGTAAATACTTGATCTAACGTACAATAGACATGATAAACCCAAACATAGATTCTAGATTCAAAACGTCATTAGAAGTACGGATAGAGAGACCATGTCTCTCCACAAAGGCAACTAATATTAAACTATGGAAAGACCCTATTTCAAAAGGAGAAGATGCTAAAACAAAGGTAAATAAAATCATACCTATAACCACAGTGGGTCTGGGATCCTACATTTAATGTGTATGTTTCATTGATAATGTCTAACATGTATTGTGGTCTGGCCACCATGAAAGGCTACCTTGAGAAGGTACACCATACTAATAATGAAAACCTATTGTTTGGATACCACAACCATGTCTACCTCCTCTTCCTGAATGGAATGAAATAATCCAGCTCTCTGAATGATGAGAAACAATTAGTCCATTTCCTAAATATGGATTCATAATAGATCCCATCTCACTCTCTACTAGTGAGAACTTCCAGCAATAATGCTGAATATATCCCATATTGCCGCAAGATTGGCACTCGTCTAGATCCCTCAGGCCTTGTGGAATCATATTACCACTCTTTCCACAATAGTATCACACTACATGGCAACCTGATGAAACATCCCTACAGTGCTTCATGTTAGATTTTGATAGAGGACAGGTCGTGGAATCTAAACTGCCCTGTTTCGTAGCTTCAAACTCCCCCATATTACCCTCGGTAATAAGCTCCTTGTTTAATATAGAAGTCACCAAATTCAACTTGAATCCATTCTCTAGTGATCACATGTTGTCTATAAGACCATCTTAAAATCACTAATCCATTGATAACTCATCACCTCCAAAAATAGGTTTGAACCACTGAGGCTTTGTAAAGTGAGTATAATAATTCATCACTAAAAGAGCACCCTTCAGAAAATTTTGGTACTCCTGGGCTCATTTGGCCCTCAACGTCTTGGGGTAGATGAAATAATATTAGTTACTCAAAAAATATCCCCAAATAATATCCTGAAGGCATCCCAGAAGTGATATAGTGTCCCACCATCTTTTGGTGTAATCACGCAGCATGTAAGTCACTAGGTTAAACATAGTCTCGGGCGGCATATCCAGATGCTATAAGATAGAAACCATAGCCTACATCCACTACTAAGTAGCTTATATCCTTCTATCACCAAAAAAGTGGGAGGATGTTTATGCTAGAACTCATGTATTAACTCTACCTTTATCAAAGCAAGATGTGGTTCTCCCAAGATAGACTGCATCATCCACATTTATCCTCCATGGTACTATTTTTCATCACCTGTGTCTGGTAATATAGTTGGTTCCAATCAGGCCCGATAAGAGGATATGAAAGTATTTTTTGACCTACCATTTCTAGTGTTTAATCACCCCCAGCACCAAGCGTACAACCAGAGGATGTATCTGGGCCATGAATATACATGTTCAAGGGAACACCTCAATAAGAGATTAACAAAAACTAATTCGTAGATTCGTAGGTATAGAACATGTGATGAAAGGGACTCGTGATTTTTAAAATAGGGTTACTTGACTTGTAGAAAAACTACATGACATGTTCCCTTAAGCGTTAACATGGTGGTGTATCTCGGCCATCCTTGTCGTGTAACACCCAAACACATGACACGTTCCCCTTGAGACAAGGGTGTATATGGATATTCCATTATCCCTAGGTACTTATATATAACTATAACTACATGGTTCTACTGGTGTAACACAACATGGTGTGTGCACTGTAGACACGACGTGTACAAAAAAATTTACATCCACTTCTGCCGTTATCAAACAACAGATACATGACCGATTACAACATAGTATTTACTCACAGTACACGAAATGTTCTACAAAAATTTATCACCCCCATGTATCTGCTCACACAGTCATTCAACAACTACATGGTGTGTACATATGGTACAAGTAATGTACTTAAGAAAAGTCATTTAATCCAGAACAGAAGAACACATGGCATGTGTTCATAACATCACATATAGTGTTTTCTAGTTGGTCTGGATTTTATGCCACTAAAATATCAATAAAATAACCAAAATCATAAAATATGGCCAAGAAATTCCCTTTTCCAATCCGTTAGATCCCATATCCCCCATGAATCAATGTTTGGAATCCTTATTTTTCTCATATATTAAAATATATTAACTAAATTTCAAAAATGAACCACAAAATTCAGATCAGAATAGGTGCCATAACACCTCAGCCACTAAATCATGGTGTCCTTCAATATGAAACATTTCATATACCAATACACTATCAAAATAGTAGGTATTTCTATCATGATATCTATCACAACAACATGCCTATCTAGAAAGACATATATCACAACATCAGACAATTAGTAATTTTCTCTAAATGTCATGGCATGAATACATGAAATGTGATTTCTAACAATTGAATATATGATGTATGAGATGGAATAACCTCATACCATCAGTTTTCAACAAAATAGTACCACAATGATATAAATACTAAAAACTAAAACAAGTGTGTTACTCAATAGTTTATCATAATCAACTGTAATAGTTCAAAATCCAAAAATTACAATTCAATTCGTGGTAATTTGGATTTTCCCTAAACATAGGGTATCTCCTACCTGGAACTGATAATTACCAAACTCCATCCATTTATTATCAATTTTTAACAATTCCAAATAATATGACAAATCACAAAATAAAAACCCCCTTAATACCACTTGGTATTGTCCGAGATCTTGGTTCTACAAAATGGTTCCCAGAACCTGATTGGTAACATTTCTCCAAGTTCTAGAGGCAACTGACTTGAACTGAGAGACAATTTTTGATATTGGGCAACCTATTCCCTCATTAAAAGAGAATAAAAAGTGGAATGAAAATGGTAAAAATAGTGGAAGAAATTATACCAAATAAAAATAACAATAGAATATTGAATGTATATCCTACTTGAGAAACTATATATATATATATATAAGTCATGGAATATATATCTAAGAAAAAAACCAATCATGTAACAATTATAGGAGGAAATAAAAAACTAATGTTCAGAAGAAACATATAAAATCCAATCGCCTCTCAAGCCTCATCAGGGTCCCATCCTCTTCATCTCTAACAAAAATTAAGTACCTGGTGAAGAAGGGTGCTTGCACTAATTTATATATGCAATGATATAATATTTTTGGGTCATAAATATTTACCCAAATAGTGTGTGGGAAAAATCCCATTACTTAACCACAAAAATATAAGTGCCTAATAGTCAATGAATATTTATATAATAGGTTATATGAATGAATGATGAAATAAACAAGTAAATAGTAAAATTTAAACAGTCATATAGTTTTCTATTACATTCATTTGTTATTTATTATTCATCTGTTGAATCATGTAACCATGGGATCTAGCATAATTTCTATATCCCCCATGTAATGTAACCAAAATAGATATCTCATAATATCTTCTAATCAATCGAGTACGACCGAATATATGCTTGAAATTTGGTATGGCAGACACATTGAAATCATTGAACTATTCCCAAAAAACCCTCTAGGAATGCTCTTAGAGTATAACATCTTTGTTCCCACATAGAATCATACCATTATAAATGAACAGTTGGCAAATATCTCATGGTCTATACCCTTGGATCAATGATTAAATTAATCAAATATAAAATACCATATGGGAAGATCTCACGGTCAAACCAATTTGTCCTAAAATTTATATACGACTACATGGGAAAGCATTCATAGTTTAACCCTCGGGACAAAATTTACATAATAAGTTATAAATGACCAAATGGGTCACTCTCATGGTATAATCTCTTTGGAAATATCTCAAAATCCAATCTCCTTGTTCAAAATTCAAAATATATATCTCAGTCTTATCATATAAATAGTAGCTCCATACAGACAAAACAAGGCATGGAAAACAAGAACTCCAAACAAGATTTCTAGACCAAACAGCCATAGACAATCAATTGTGTGGGAAACACACACATGGGGTGTCCCGTAAATAAAGAAATAATACATTATTCATAAAAAATAACCGTTAATAAATAAATAAAACCATAATACGTAGTAACATGGTTTAATTCCAAAATCATGCAATACCCAAAATGTGGGTATGCATCCCTTCTATCATATATAATCCAAACCAAAATAGTTTAAGGCACAAACCCTCCAACTTTAATGTAGTATAATAAATATACTTGAATTTCGACAATTTTATCGACCTAGATCGGTGTAGATCTACAAAAAATGGGAAATACACAAAACTGTGAATAACTCACAAGAGAGGATGAATCAAGAAGATTGGATCTAGGGGTTTTGAGAGCACACTACTAGGATTCGAACTCCTCTAATGTCGTCTCAATCAGATATACGATAACAAATTGAGTGTCTGGACATCATCGGTCGCTCTTCCACGCTCTTGTATGAACCAATACTAGAAAAATGTGTTTTTAGATATGTGATGTGACCCACATTTGATATATAAAATAAAAATAAAAATAAAATGTGTGTTCTGTAAAACAGCATGTTGTGTACTAGAATTAACTCACCCCACACTTAAGTAAGTTTTCTAGGTCACCAAACTGCCATGTACTCGGTCATTACATAGATAGTACACCCCTGTCCACGAAAATCAGTTCCACAATGTGTACATGTATGTAAACAGTGTGTACTCAGGAAAAAACTCATTTCTTCCTTCTTCCTAAAAAACAACCCAAAATCAAGATCCATAACTAAAAAAATCAGGTTTCTTAAAAATGTTCTATTTGGGATTTCATTGGATGATTTATTAATTTTATTTAAAAGTTATTCTAATTTCAATGGAAAAGATTCCATATTCATATTGATATAATGGTATTGCATCTTATCTCAATGTATCTTAATGTTATGGAATTTATTAAATAATTTTTCATAGTACTGAGAGAGTCTTCATTGTGGAATCATTTTAACAAAAAAAATTGATAAATGTGGTGCAATGGTATAAAATTAATGTTTCTTCTAATTATCATGTTAATTACTATCGTAAGACATGGGATGGAGAAATAGAATTAAAATTTTTGGAAAATTTTATAGAGTTTATAAAGGAATTATTTATGTAAATAAAAATTAGTTACAAATTAGTAGTCAATTGTATAATGAAATTAGATTTCATAATGGGGATTTTGTTGATTAATTATTTAATAGTATAAATGTCATTATTAACACCATAAAATGGTTTGGATAAACCCCCGATGATTGTATTTTTTTAACGAAATTACTGAAAACATTACCAAACAAGTTTGATACCTTGATCTCAACATTTAAATAATAATTTCATGATGACATTAGTATTTTGGAGGATCAACGTAATATCATAATTCATCGTATGAGAAGAAAAAAAATCTTCGAATATAAGTAATTAAAAATAAATTTATTTTACATTATTTCTTATAAAAACATATATATTAAATATGAGTTTACAAATTCAGATAATTTAGAAAATATATATTATAATTTTGAGATGCATTCTTTGATGTAAATAACATTCAAAAAAGTGTATGAATCAATGGAAACAAAACATTAAATGTTTCTTATATTGAAATATTGTTAACTTATATGTATTGTGTACTATGAATTCCATAATTTTAATTTGAAAATATGAAGATAATAAAAAATCTCTATTAAGAATTTTTATTTTTGATGAAATAAATATTCATCAACATGAAATATCAAAATATTATAAAAAATAATCAAATATGTACTTCTTATCTACTAATGAATAATTTTTTAACTATTATTTGAGTTTTGATTGTGATGGATCTCTTAATCAATATTTAATTATTCTCATTGAACACATAGTGAAATATGATGACATACTAGAAGAAAATCTCCATTTTGTAGTATGTTTTCAGTTAATAAAGGAGAACATTTTAATTATTAAACCTTGATTATGAAAATTATTTTGTTATTGAAAAAATAAGAATTTTAGGAAATTAAAATTAAAAATAAAAAAAATATAAAAGGGATAAAATCATTGTTAATAAGGATGAGTGAGTTAAATAAATTAATTGGACCAAAATTATTAATACTAATAAATATAATTTCAATTTTTACATGAATTCAACTATCCTCCTTGATGATAATGATATATTAAAAAAATACAATTTTAATATTGAAGAACATTATTGGAAAAAAAAGTTCCATTTATGACATCAACAATTTTTTCATTGAAGAATGTGGGTGTTCATGATAACAACATCAAGTGATATTGACGTTCATAGTGTTATACTTGAGTATAGACAGTCAAAATGTTCATGACATATAAAATTATGATATTATAAGAAGGATCGAGTGGAAAACAGTTATCTAGATGATTAATAATGTACTATGATGTGGGAAAAAATCCTTGCATCTGGAAGGATAATTTTTTTAAACGTGTCTCCTATAATATAAAATTACAAATGAATACATCCATATATGTATTAAGTAAACCAAATTCCTAGGATGCTAGATAAGAGAGAAATATAACCAAACATATGATATGATAATTTCTACCAATTAATTAATTTTTAGGGTTATGGAGGGGCGGTTTTTTTGTTTAGAAAAAATTACACAATTTTCATATAATTCTTTTTGACTATAATATATTTGAATCATGTAAAAGGGTGATACTATAATAGTTTCTTATAATATATCACCTAAAAATTGTAAACAAAAATATCAATTTAAAAAATATCATTGATAACATTAATGAATTGTTTTGAGGGTGTAACAATGAATGAAACATCTTATAAGCGGTCCTCATAATCTAACCAACCCAATTAAATATATATTTTATGATAAATAATGTAAATAATATATGATATTTCAAATAGTCGGAATGATTTGTTGACATAAATTCATGGGAAAATATAATAAGTTGTTGATTAGGGATATTGGATGCTCATATCAAATTTCGTGATATTTTAAAAACTTATGGACTAATAAAAGATATAAAGGAGGACTATTACATTTTATAATGGTATTTCACTACTAATCATGATTTTTATGTATCTAATATTGTGAAATATTTTTAATTACTCTGTAATTTAATTTTTATTTATAGTTTGAATATTTTTTTTAAATATACATTGAATCTATGATTATGTAATTGAGGTTATTGTCCAAAGGAACTATTCATTTTTGAAATGGCTAAAAATGGAACAATGATGACACTCCATTTGATAATCCAATGTAAAATTTTTAGCGTTCTAGAATAAAAAATCATCTACAATATCATCATGAATGTATAGAATAATTTATGTGATAAACAAAAAATTTATTTTGGGAAAAATAACATGGAAATATTAAACAGAGATGTGGATATGATAAATATTCAAGTTTTTGTAGAAGGAAATATTACTACATGAAAAAATTTTAAAAAGTTGATGATGGTGAGTATAATTCGCATGGGCCTTTACATCCAAACTCAAAAAATTGGTGTTTTTTAACTCTGGTTTTATTGTGATGGAATGATTAAGATGTCAACAATTGGGTACACATATTCAATTTTTATATTGTAATTAATTTACTATAATGAAATTCATTTTGTTTATGTCTTACAACCCTCAAGATTTATACATGGTTAAATGTTTCAAAAGTCAAACTGAAATTTAAATATTTTTTTCTTTAAAAATACAAATATCATAATTTTTTTATGATTTTTGAAACCAATGTTATATAATAAATATTAAAAAACTTGGAATCAATGTTGAGTTCAGTTCACCATAACCAATATAACATAATGGAGTGGTAGAATGAAATAATTGTATCAATGTTTATATGGATAGAACCATGACAGTACAACAAAACACATTAAGATAATTATTGATGTAACCTATTTGTGGTTGTGAAATTATTCAAATAATATATTTTACTAAGTACATGTTATTATTATTTTTTATATAATAAATATTTTTAAAGAATAATACTAATTTAAAACAACTATTATTTTCTTATTTCATAATTGGTTAATATAATAGTCAAAAGTGGTGATATGTTGAAGAATAATATAACGACGTAATATTACTTATGTAACAAACCATTACTTTTTTATTAGGTATGTTTGAGTATTTTAATTTAGATTAATTTTAAATTGGGAGATTATTGTAAACCATTTAATTGAGATGATATCTGTAATGTTTAAGACAGATATTTGTTGAAATTTTCAACAAGAACATGTAGTTTTTGTTTCTTGTTTGGTAGTTACATGAAGTGTAATGGGATTAAAAGAAATGTATTGGATGTCAGATGGGTCACATGAGTTGGATTACCCAATGTGATATTTTTATATGTCTTTTAAGGGTTAAATATCATTTAATGTGAACAATATAGATTTTAATCTAAGGTGATACATTTTTAGTCATATAATATAATTAAAGAGTTTAACAATTTTCAATTGTATTACACGTCATGAAACTACACATCTACTACTTTTAGGGTTTTGTAAAAGTTATTGGGGCTCCATTATCCTTTGAAACCTTTCCCTACACACAATATCTCTTACACTATTAATTTTTGGTTGCCTCGTTTACTACTAGATCACTCCCTTCAGTGATTGATCATTAGGTCTAGGCACTTTATCTCTACGGGTAATCCTTCCTCTTGGTTTGTCACTGATTTTTGGGAAAAACACTATTATTTGTAAGGATGTGTAATTATATTGTCTTCTCTATCATTCCATTTTAGTTTCTAATTGGGCCTTGTCTTCCAAATAAAGATCATTTCATTTCCAAACCTATTTATCAATGTATGTTGGGTTTTCAACATACTTGATATTTATGGATCTATTCAATTAGTTTAATTTCATTAATTGGTTCTTTTCTTATTGATTGTTTGTTTTTTGAAATGGAATTACATGTGTTGAGATGGGTACGTGAATGGGTTCAGATTTTAAAATGGTTTTTTTCATTAAAAATTGAATTTCCATTATTTGAAATTGAAAATTAGTTTACAAACCATATAGAATATTGTATTGGGTTTGAAATGGTTTTATTAATATGTGATAATGGTTAAATAATATTAATGGAAAAACATTCCACATGGGGATACTTGTTTTAATAGAGAAAGAGAAACATGTAGTTTTGGTGCATGTGACACCACTAAACACAACCTCTTGTATATTATTGGTGTACAGAAGGATGCAATGTTTTTTCATCCAACCATATTCTGTTTTATGATAGTGAGTTTTGAGAATGTAATATCCCATATGAGTGGGAATGAATGTTATGTGTTTTTTTTGTTATTTAATGCATGATAGTTTATTTCAAGGATTATGGATCACATGAATATAAATATTGGATATCATTACCGACATTTTTTCTGTCTTTGGAAACATGTATTGTAATTTTTTAATGTTTTGTCTGAAAATGGATTCCATGTTATCTATTTATAAAATTTCTTATAAACCAGTTTTGTTTTATTGCTATGACATGGCCATTCTTATTATTAAAACTCATATAGACTCATTTGTGCTATTATACTAAGATCTATTTCTCACATCCTACATCTGTATATGGGTGGTTGTAAACCTTTTTTGTATGATATAGGTAACGGTAATAGAATTCTATTTCATGTAGGCTTCTCTTTATGTTTCTATTTTGGTTTGGATGTAAATATTGTTCACATGGAGACTTATTTTGATTGTTTTTTGGGACTTTTGGTTTCATCATTGTTGGATCATTGATACATTTTTTGTTTTCTTGTTCATACTCCATTTTGGTATCTTTATATTCTTATATACAAGACTTGTTTCACTATCAATTTTTTACCTTGCCCTATAATGGGATGACTATGGGGACTAGCCTGGTTGACCTAGTATGTACTATAAAAATTTGGAATCAAAGGGGTTACTCATCTTAATGTGCATTATAAATTCCTAATTTGGTTATGTGTCTTTGGTATACAAGTGTAAGATCATCAAAATTCAGGCACTAGGTAGAGAAATAGGGTAAGCCAGCACACTCGTGTGACTGAATTTTGGTTTTGATGGGATGTATGAAAAGTATATTCTAAATCTAATATCTATATTTATATAGTTTTATGTATATTTTTTGGAAAATGTTATTATATTAACCTATCTAAAAATTTGGTGACCTATGGTTATTTTTTCATGTGAATAAACTAAAAATAGAGTTTATTTAGATGGATGACTTCATCTCTAATGGTGTCACCCTTTTTGGTATAATTGATAACATATTTAAATTATTATAGTTTCATAAAATTATTTTAGATTGTTTTTTTGGGATTGTTGGTTTTATAGTTTTTCATGAAATATTGGTTATTTTCTTGTGTTTAATAGATAATGACTCATAAAATATATTTTCCAAATATATTATGGGAATCCATGAAGTGGGTTTCATAGACATATCCTATAGTGGAATATTCTTTGGTAAAATCATAGATTCATACCATTCATACTCTAAGGATAGTGGGAATAATGAACATGGGATGATTATTTAATCATGGATAACAATTTACCAAGTATCATCCACCGATCTTATGTGGTGTCCAAGGACTACAAGAGTTAGTGGAGTGGATTGAGTGGATTTATAGAATATTCAAATTCATGAATACTCCTAATGATTCAAGGTTGATTTTTCCCTGTACATGATTTTGGGACTCAGAATAATATGGAATGATTATATAGTGCAAGCTATATTGAAATAAGGTCTTTCCTAGGTTTAACTAAAAAATATCATTAATTTGAATTTTTATCATCATACTTTATGCATTTAAAATACTTGAGCATTTATGGTTATAGGGAAAGGGGAGTGTGTCATTCGGGAGTACTTCAAAAACATTGTGGATTTGGTACATATATTACCCGATCTTGTCACAAATGATTATATGAAGGCTATGAGGATTGATATTGGGCTGATGGATAATGCTCTCTGAATGATATTTCTTTTTTTCCTTATGGCCATTTAGTAGGTATTAGATAAAGATACTTTGGATGAAGAATAAATAGTAGTAATGAAACGATAATGTGGAGCCTCATTTGTTGTAGTGGTTAGCTAGGATGCTTCATTTAGTTAGAAATTGAAGCACAAGAATGTTTAGTTTGCAGCAGGACTAGTTTTAGGGGATTCTTCAGTGTATCAATATGTTATGTTATAAAAGTTGTGGAATCCTAGTCATAAAAGTCTAAATTACCAATATAATCCTATGAATTTTCTTTTTTGCATGAGATTATTCAATCTAATACATTTATGTTATATGATTTCCCAAGGTAGTAAGGCATGATCCACTTTCACCAAGGGTTCTTAAGTTTTGTTTGATGCTTCCAATGTTTGGTGGGTCTCATTAATATGAGAAAGGTTATGTCTATGTTGAAAATTCTAGAAGGATATATATATATATATATTTAAATATATATATGGAGGATTCTACATAAGAGTAAAATGAAGCATGTCCATCTACTATTAGAGGTATGATTGTATATCATCTTCTATGGTGTGATATTATTTTGTACAGTTGACACACATTAATTCATTAATAATTTTTTTTAATGTTTTCGGTTTGTGTATGAAACTTAATTCATACTTTTTTGGATATTTGAATGACTTTGATAATTTTTTCAGAACAATGTTTTTGGTCAGCCACGTAGTGGGTAATGATTTGTGAATTTTTGTGGATTCCAACTTCATAGTGATTGATCATGGTTTTTTTAAATTATTAATAACATGGATTAGATTATAAGTGTAAAGGAATATATTTAATAGAAAAATTATTCAGTACAGTTCTTATTTACTGATGGGGTCACTCATGTTCTCTTAGGTGAGTGGGACTCTTGATTGGGAAGGGAATGGATTGTTGTTCATAATGATGATGTAATATCATCTATGATATAAAACATGTTTAATTAATTATTTTACCATTGATTGTGTGGTAGGATACCTTTTATTTTGTGTGAAAACCCAAATGTTTTTTGGATGATTTTTATGGTATTCCACTACAGAGAGAGGTCATGATTATTAATGACCTACTCCCTAGAATGATGCCCATTTCGATGACATCCTATCGAAGGGAATCTATTTAGTTAGTAGATTATAAGGTACATCATGAGGACCGATATGTGAAATTATTTATTCTTCCAATCATTTCCCCATGTTCCTTATTTTTACTATTTGCTAAGAATCCATATGGGGGGATTAAAAGTTTTTTGAATATTTGAACATGAATTGGGTGACCATTATGAACAATTTTCCTTTTGAAAAAATGGATGAAAACATTGGTCAGACACGAGAGAATTTTTGGATTTTTAAGATAGGAATATGGTTAGGGTAACACTTGTTGAGTGTATGGGAAGAGGATATACCAATGGCAATGTTTTCTAGTCGATATGTTTATTTCGTGTTTTTGGTTATTCCATTCGTTCTCACTAATGATCTTAGGGTGTTTATTGATTTGATAAACAGAATCATTCAATAATTCATATATAATTTTTTTTTTTTCATAGATGAAATCTTGGTGTACTAAAAAACATCGGATTATCAAAGATACCATTTGGATATCATTATTCAATGATTTAAGGAACATCATCTGTATAGAAATATTTATAATTTTGAGTTTTGGATTCAGTAATTGATGATTCAAGATAATTTGATATATGAGAGGTTCATCCTTTATTATCCCAGAAAGGTTTAGGTAGTAATTTTGTGGGATCAGATTAGAATCATGTTTGAGATATGGAGTTTTGTGGGGTTGGTGGTTACTACACAATGTTTATTTGGGACGTCTCCGAGATCACATCATTAATGAATTCTCTAACCCATAAGGGTGTTATTATATATTGGAATGACATTAGTAAGATATATTTTTATTATTTTAAGATGTGTTTGACTTCAGCGCCATTTTTTATTCTTCCAGAACCAGTGTCAGGTTATGATGTTTTGTACGAAGCCTTTAGTATAGGTTTTGGTTTTGTGTAGATGATAGAGAAAATTTTTGTGTATTATGGTTCACACATGTTATTACCTAAATAAATGAACAACCATATCCATGATCTTGATTAGGATGTGATTATCCATGGACTAAAATTGTGGAATCAGTATCTAACTGGATAGTGGTTGTCAATACACTCTAATCAAAAAATTGTGAAATATAGTATTACACCTAAAGATTTGAACTTGCGACTAATATGGAATGTTCAGTATCGTAATATCTTTTCTATTCATTAAATATATAC
Source organism: Viscum album (assembly GCA_963277665.1). Classification (NCBI taxonomy): domain Eukaryota; kingdom Viridiplantae; phylum Streptophyta; class Magnoliopsida; order Santalales; family Viscaceae; genus Viscum; species Viscum album. The sequence continues at coordinate 457,941,294 of OY728142.1, forward strand.
CATCATGAAATGAAATGTGGTCACTAATGAATTGATCATTAAATTACTGATACAAGCATTGAATGAATCAGTTGGGAAGTGGTATCTGATGAGTTTTTCTGCTAAGATGATGTCTTGAGTACGTAATGTTGTTGGATAAGACTTATCAGCATTGATAATGGTTTAATATTCTTTTTATGTGTGAATTTGAATTGATATGAGGATTGATACCAATATTAGATGCTTTGGATGAATCCATAATTTTGGAGAGACATCGTGTTATTTGTCTCAGTTTCATAGTAGAGTTTTATGCTTCTATAAAAGGATGATTATTCTGTTCTACCTGAGACATGTGTTTCTGGATATTGAACACTAGTCATAATGGTCCTTGTACCATATGGATACAAAAATGTACATCAATTTTATACATAGGTATCAGTTGATATGTATAAGACGATCAATTGTATATTTTGTATCGTAGTGTCACATTTTTTAAATGTTAAGGCCGATCACAAGAGTCCAGTAGGATTGTTGAATAAAGTACATATTTTTGTATGGATTTGGAATGTGATTTCATTGTTTTTTTATTGTTTTTCCACGGAAACCTTTTGGGAATGATTTATTTAGGTGATTATTGAAAGAATCAACCTATTAGTTATTTTTATAATGATAAAGTAATTGATGAAAGTGGAACATCTCGGAGACTTATATGTTTGAGAGACAATGAGACCTCATGGGGTTCCAAATATTTTTTTTTCTGATAGGGAATCACAGTTCACATCTAAATTCAAGAAAGTATTTAATACGTTAATGAGGTCCTAATTTAAAATGTGTATGGATTATCAACCAAATATGGATAGACAGGTAGAGATTAGTATCTCGGTTTGTGAGAATATACATTGGGAATGTGTGCTTGATTGTAGTCGAAACTGAAACAAAATTTATCTCTTTGGTTGAGTTCACCTATAAAAATATTTATAATTCATTTATTAGGATGGCTTCCATTGTGTATTTTGATGGGTCATCATGTAGATCACCCTGATGGGATAAGTTTGGAGTGTAGTTCTTTGTTTTTCTGAGTGTTTTTGAGGAATTGAAATAGGATGTGAAATTATTCTAGTGGGGTTTGATCACAACAACGTGTCATCATAAATCATATTTGGACTATAATTTTTAGTCTATGGAGATTGTGGGTGGTGATTGGGTCTTTCTCAAAGATTCACCTCACTTGGGAAATCATCGATTGGGTATGTCGAGTATGTTGGAAATGAGGATTGTGGATCATGTTGAGATCATTGAGACAATATGTATGGTGTAAATAGAGTTGCATTTATCATATTGTTGAATTATATTAATGACGTGTTTTATGTTTCCAAATTTATGTGGTATATACAAGATCCTACCATTTTTATTATGTGAGAGGATGTTGATCTAGTGTCTGATTCCACTTTGATTTAGCAACCAGTTCAGATTATTGATCTATAGGAAAAGGTAATACATGGTAAAATGATAGTCCTTATAAGGGTACTATGTTCATGAGAGTAGGTTCTCCATTAAATATGGGAGTGGGATATAGTGATGAGGTAGAAGTGGTCTTCTCTTTTAATCAATACATGATCTTGAGCTCTATCTAGGGAGAAAAAAAATTATTTGGAGATTGTACGACTCCAATAACTTTTTGTTAGATGTGTTCTAGTAATTTTTTGGATTCCTTTTTTTATAGGAATGATTTGCCCACCCATTAATTGGAAGGATACCTCTAATGGTTATTTCGTGGTTTTTTTTCAAAATTTTCTTCACAAACCTATAGGTTTTTTTGCTTTTTGGGTAGTTACAAGATGTTTAATGTGATTACAAAACATTTATTTGATGTTATATAGGCCCCATGAGTTTGATTAAATAATAATGAGAATGTATCATTTTTTTAAAGGGTTACACATTCTGTAATGTGAAAATTCATTATTTTAATCCAATAAAATTTGATTTTGTTATAACATAAAAAGAAAATTATTTTCACAATATGTAATGGTATTAAAAACCATGTAATTAATTTAGTTATAGTTTTTAGGGTGTGGTATGAGTTTTTTTGGAGTCAATATCTTTTACAACCTGCTCTTCCCCACCATAGCTCTCACCATAGGCAGTTTTCGGTGACTAATTTTCCTCTACATCACTCTGTTCAACAATTGATCAGTTGGACAAGGCACTTTGTCCTTATAGGTAAGCATTAATCTCAATTTATCTCACATTTTATGGTGTGGAATAGTTTGTGTTAGGGATGGGTAGTCAAATTGTGTTTTATATTATTCATTTTCAATCTCTAGTCATGCATATTTTTATAAAGGATGGTATTGTGGTTTCCAACCCCCATTGTCTAAGGCGGATAGGTTATCTACGTCCATATGGTATGTGGATCTGTCAAATTGTCCTAATTTCTTGAATACCTTTTTTCATTGATTAATTTTTATTTGAAGTGGAATTATGTGCTTAGAAGTTGATAATGAAATGGTTTTTTTGTTTAATATGGGATTTTGTCTTCGAAAATAAAATTTCCTATGTTTTTTATGGAAAATTTTGTTTGAAAACCTGAAGCAGATTAGAATGGAAATAATTTTTTTTAAGAATTTGTGCATGTTTTTTCAAATAGATATTGTCCAACATTTCATAGTAGGAAACGTGGATTCATTGAGAAATAGTAACATGTACCCTTAGTTTTTTTTGGCACCATTAGAAGGTAACCTATTATATGTCAGATTTCAATGGAATGTATCGATGTTATTTTGATCCAAACATATTCCTTATATGGTTTGTGAGAGTCCAGTACATATTATCCCTTATGATAGAACTAATTTAGTATGATCATTTTTGTTTTCTTTTATTTAAGGCATGACATTTTATTTCATATATAATGGATCACATGATTATTTATATTAAATATAAAAAAATCATTCTTTTTTGAATTCGAAAACATATTATGTAAATTTTGAAATCAAAATGATGGTTTGAAAAATGGTTTTCAAGTGGATTTATATAGAAAAAATTATTTTAAAACAATTTCGTTTTATTGGTGGAAATTGTGCATTATCATTATTAGAACTTAAATATTATTTATAAGGCACTGACCTTAAACCTTACTTAATATTGAATTAAATGAATAATTCACATTGAGGATATTTTCAGGTTTATAGTTTTAGAGAATTAGGACATAGTTATTACATCTCAAAATATTACATAGTAGACACTTCTACTAAGTTTCCATAAAATAAAAAAACATTTAAAAAGAAACATGTCTAGTTACATGTTTTAGAAAGCATGTCTTTCCTTGATCCCATCATTGACCCTATTCATCATTAATTCCTATGGAAGACATTTCAAAAACAAGGGATGTGCATAAAAAATCCCAGTAAAGGATACACAAAGAAAGAAAACTGTTAGTTTTTTAAAACAACAAATAAACCATGAATACTTTACAAAAGTAATACTTTTCACCTTTATGAAGTAGTACAGACTCTTCACTGACTAAAAGACCATTACTTACCCTTTTGTAACCAAAAAATTAACATAAAACCAATATAATAACACATAAAATATAAAGGTAACTTGGGACATAAACATACTAAAATAGAATAACCATACGGTCGACTTCCACACATACTTAATGGAATAGTCATACGGCCGACTTCCATACCCAATGCATTGGAGGATATAACGTAACCACCCGTCCTGGTATTCACAACACCACCCGTCATATGGTTTATCACGTAACCATCCATAAAATGTCCAAGTACCATCATTATACATAAAATATAGAAAATATAAACATTTCAATAACAACATTTCATTTTCAATCACAATAAGTAATTCCAAGATATTGAATTAATCAATCCATTTTCAAAAACAATTTAAAAGAGATTTTTGAATCAAAGTGTCTCATACCACATTCATGATTTTAATGGAATTATAATTTTAAAACATTAATGTTCATATAAATAAATAATACAGACCATTTTGAAAACATGGACATTAAAGATAAATATTGAGAATAGTGAATCTTTAAAACATTTAAAATGATATTTTTGTTAAAGAGTTTTTAAAAAAATGAGAGCATATTGAATACAAATAATTGTGGAATAACATTTAATCCGAGCTTTATAATATCATGAAAATAAAGGGATTCATGATATAATATGTCAAAGGACAGTATACACACCATATAAGAGTGAATTGGTGCATAAAAACAATGAAGTCTCAATGGAAATGTAAATTGATATGAAATCCATTATAAAGATGGTATCCTTAAATTAAGGATAAAACTATCACATAATTATGTGTGATAAATATAAATACAACCAATATAAGTGGATATTAAGTGTGAAACAATCATAGGTCATTCACACATAATCTTTGAAAAACAAAACCAATGACATAGATATTTAACTCAATGAATTTAGATTGAGTTATGATTTCCCATACAAGTTCATAAGAATTAATCAATGAGATGATTATGTGTAGAAATAGTTTATCCACACAATGGTGTATGGAAATTACAACATAGAGAATACACACATAATAATTGCATAATAAAAACAAGAAGTGGAGGTTTATCCCAAAGAATTGAAAGTGGGTTAAGAAGTTCCCTTAAAGAAATCCGACAGCCTAACAGCGTCACTTTAAAATTCAGAAAATTAGTTGATGAGAGAGAAAATGTTATCTCATCACTTGGACATAAAATTTTCATAAATAAGGATATAGAAGAACATATCCCAAAATAATATTATTTTAATTAAAAGACATAACAAAAGAATTCTTTTAAAAATAGGTGGGTGAAAGGTCCCCTTAACGAGTTGGGTAACTTTCGAAACGTACACCCCATGGAAGAAGGGTCATACAATTAAGTTGAAAATACAAATAAATAAAATTATACTACACGAAGTGTATAATAATGGGTATTACATACACCACTAAAAGTAAATAGTGGAAAACGTAGCATAAATGTCACAGGAATAAAAGTGAGGTGAAAAATCCCTTACGAAAACTCGGCAGCCTAACGGCACCACTTAAAACATCCAAAAATGGATTTATGAGATCAAATAGGGTCTCTTATAATATGAAAATAAAAATTAAATTATGAAGAATATAAAATAACATACCCAAACATAAGAATGATGAGCGTGAAATTAATGACATAAAAGAGAGTACTTGAAAATAAAGAGAGAGGTTGGATCCCTTACGAAAATTCGGCAGCCTAACGGTGCCACTCAAAACTTCCAAAATGGTTTGATGAGATAAAATAGGGTCTCTAATCCTATGAACATATAAATTACAGTAAGATTAATATAAAATAACATCACAATCATATGAAATATGATTTTAAAAGAATGACATAAAAGAGTGTACTTAAAAAGAAAGAGAGGGGTAGCATCCCTTACCTCAAGTCCGACTTGTCATTTTTGATTCTGTATTTTTCTTGAATAATAAACATTGGTCAATTTATAATTAATTAAGCACCATTTTTAAATATTATTATTCAGTTCATATCACATATTATAATGTTATAATAATTGGTGAATAATATGAGTTCATGTCAGACGTTTTTGTCGATGTTTGGTACATGAGTCAAAAATGAACGTGTTTGAAAATGATTGTCCATGTTTTTATAATTAAATCATCTCCAGAATAGTATTAATGATTTAAATATTATATATATCCATTTCATATTCATTTTATACTACTCCATAACATTTGGAGATAAAAAATAAATGAAATGCATCGTTCATGGAGACGGTAGGCCGTACATACGCATGAACGCTACTTTCATTTCTATGTCATATTAATGGAATTAAAAATAATTGAGAGAGATATATATTATAATTCCATTATAATATAAATTTTATATAGGTCAAATATGTTTATTAATTTAATTCTTTATACATTCCATGTATTACATAAATGAGTCACATCACTTGAGGGGGCGGTAGTCCACACTTCCTCGTATGAAATTATCGCATTTGCACAACATGAAAAGCATAAAGGAATGTTTTAAATATAAAATTAAGAAGCATATAGAAAACATAAATACCATATATATCATATATAAAATATAGTGACATCATAATGGCCACCATTAAAGGTGTTAAGAGAAGATTGACCAATCATCGTTTCGTGAGGCAGAAATTCTCCATCCACTGAAACAGTATATTCATTAACCATTAGATGAATGTGTGTGTAAGTGTAGCTCGAATACTTCAAATAAAAACACCCTAGTATATTGAATATACTGGTGTTGTTACAAAAGAAATGAATAAAAAGATTTTAGAGGGTTGGAGAAGCAAAATAAAATAAAAGTACACAAGGGAAGGCATTACCTTTAAATCGGGTAACTCTCATTGATTTGAGCTCAAAGGCTTTCTTGGAATGGATTCTGCCCAATGTGAGGATTCAATGATAATGATATGGATGTGGAGAGATGAAATGGTCAGGGTTTGGCCAAGCCAAGGTCTTTATATGTCACGACCCGTCCTCGGGGCTCGTGTCGTGACTACCCCAAGCCCGCCTTCCATAGGCCAGGGGCTGGCGACTAGCACCAAGGCGTAAATCCCGGTAAAAAGGGAAGGCATTGACTTTGTAAAGTAAACAAGCAGCATAGATTAAGCAAGAGGAAAAGTAAACACTAAGTAAAAACAGAGTACAACTGAAAGTGCGGAAAAGTAAATGGGCCAGTATACAAACCCAAAACTGAAAATAAAGTACAACTCGAAGGGAAAACAGCAACTGTAAAGTAAAAACCGCTACACCGAGCTGTCCACTGGAAATCCCACCTGAAGGGTGGGTACAGATATTTCCACTGCTCCTCGGGTCCCGCCGTCCGCTCCGAGCACGTCCCACCCAGTGGTCCACCTCCAGGTACCGTTCTGCTCTGCAAGCCTCAACCACGATCAACACTGTCCGTCGTCTGCAACCAACACAACGTAGTGCGAGCATAGCCCGTACAGGGGTGAGTATAAGCAACTCAGTAGGGACCCTGAGACCCCCGAAGGTCTCCCAAAATCCACAAAGGATAATCCACAAAGGAAAGATACAAACACGATGTAACAACCGACACTGCTTAGGTATATGACCATACATATACCTAAGTCATAAATTCCAATATGCTCCAACCTCTGAGCCCAAGTACAACTCAGTCCACACAAGAAAGTATATGTATTCCACACAGGAAAGCAAAACGTAATCCACACAGGATAGTACATCACAATCCACACAGGAAAGCAAACAGGATTCAACTCACACAGTTATACTTGTTCGAGGACGATAGAGATGATCACTGATCCATCTAAGTCGTCGGACCCACAAAGGATCGATAGGTACTAACCTCTACAAAGACCCACACAGGATCGGACCCACACAGGATCTGTAGGCGCTGGTTCACACATGACCGCTGAGCGCTGACCCACATAGGATCGGACCCACACAGGATCGGTAGCACTGATCCACACAGGATCGCTGATTGCTGTAGTCATCGTCGTCGAATCCACGGAGGATCTCTGCACAGCCATCATCGCAGTCACAGTAGCAGTCGCAGCCAGCTCTAGGGTTCCCGCATACAGCAAGCTCATTCGGGAGGGTCTGCTCCACGAGTCGAGAGGCTGATACATCAACTGTCACATAGTCCAGAGTTGATGTATCCAAAAGTTCCGTCTCGTCAACAGGAACTCAAAGCAACAGACGACGCATCAATCGGACGTCCTGTCTGAGAGTTATTGGATTTTTCGTTCCAGGGGCCCGGTTGGTTTTTAAGGCAAAACAAATCCGACCGTACTCCACCTGCATCCAAACCTCGGGCAGAGTATGCCAAAAGATCCGCCTCACTAAGAAGAACTCAACAAAGCTGACGACACGTCAATCGGACGACCGTAGCTCAAGATATGAGTGTTTCCGCTCCGAGGGCCCGGATGGTTTCGTGTACGAACCAACCCGACCGAACACAAAGTAATATGAAACCTTGAGTGTGATATAACGAAATGACCGTCTCGATCTGAGGATCACGTCACCGCTGACGGCGCGTCGTTTGGAGGTCTGTAGCCTGAGTTATGGGCATTTGAACCTAAACAGTTCGGTATCGGGGGTTTCAGGCCCGGGCCGACCCAGCCCGAGACCCCCCTGTTGGCCCGAACCGGGTCGACCCGCCCCGGACAGGGTCAGCCCGGCCCGGCTGGGCGTGCTGCCAGCTCGGCCTTCGGCAGAGCTGATTGAGAACACTGGGGGCGCCTGCCCCCCTTTGTGAAACCGTGCCCCCCCCTCATTATGGGGGGCTATTTTGTGCTGGTCGGGGGAATTTAATTCCCCCGGCTTCCCCATTTGTAGCCGGCCTGACCTGGCCGGCCGGCTCGTCCTCGACGAAACCGGCAAGGGCTGGTCCCCTTCCGGCTTCCGACACCGGCGGCCCGGCTGGCCGCCGGTCACATTGTTCTGGCGCGGCCCGGAACCAGCCGCGGCCTATGCCGTCCGGCGCGGTGCGACGACACCTCTCCCCTCCGTCGCGGCCCCGCTCCGGCCGCGGCGCCTTCGACTTCCTTCGACGCGATGCGACGACGTCGCATTCTTGGATTTCTTTCCACGGCGTGGCGCGATGGCACCGCGCAATACTTGCCGTAGGATACCCGCATAGTGCGACGGCACCATGCCATCTCATTCCATCTGCAAGAAACAATCATGAACAAAGGAGGGGGGGTGGGGGGTTCGGCCGTGTTTGTGCGGTCCGGACCCCCTCTCGTTAAACGATAGCATTTATTCGATTATCCACGAAGTTCGACATGCTAGAATAAATAACAGAATAATTAAATAAATAACAAAATTCCCCTACCTCGGTTTCAAGAGCGGAGCATGCCAACAAGCCGCGGAAGACAAGCGTCGTGGAGGTCAGGCATTGTGGTAATCGAACGTCAATTCCGTTGACGTCAAGGTGCGCCCGAAGAGGTATCATCGCTAGAGAAGATTCGTAAGTTGACGAAGAAAGTCTGAGGAGGAAGCGGCGTCTCCTTTTGGTGACACAGGAAGAAGATCGAAAGACGTGGCGTCGTCGATCTTCATAAACACACCGGCTGCGAAGAAGAGAAGAGATGGCACGTCTTTCTCTTCTTATGGTGACGGTGTTCTTCATCGGAGCCTAAGTGTTCTTCGTGTTCTTCGTCATGGTTTAAGATGATGAAGAATGCTTCCCAAATTCTCTCAAGGTGGCAAGAGAAAACTAACCAAAATAAAATATGCTTAAGCCTTATTTTATTTACACAACTTCACCTATTTGAATTTCAAAAGTTTGAAAAACAATAACTCATCTCAATTAAAACTCAAGTTGTCAAAATTAAATTGAGTGGAGTTATTGGGTGTTTAAAGGGGAGTTTAGGAGTTAGGGTTCGTGTGGGCCACACCACACATAATCCTCTCAAGGGAGGTTAAGTGGATGTGGGTCCCACCTCTAACTCCCATTGGGAGGATATAACCAACATGGTTTAAAATAAATTGTGTTTCCACAATTTATTTAAGTTCATTTAAATTCCCCCAAAACTAACTCTCAACCCGCATAAAACACAACCTCGCAAAAGCTCTCCTTAAGCAAATATCGGCCCTGCGAGTTCATCGGTGCCCTCAGAATTCGATTCCGGGCACCGGTTCAAAAGTTAGAAATTCATGCTTGTTCGTTCACTGAACATACCCGAGCCAAACTTCGGAAATTAATTTCGGGCACACCGGGCCTCGGAATCAGGTGCCTTCAGAAATCGCGCTGTTGTAAAATTCTAAAGAAAATTAAGAAAACCTTTCCCTTGAATTTTACGGGTCTTTACATTACTCCCACCTCAGGGCTTTACGTCCCCGTAATGATACATCAAAACTAGGGAATCAAATGAGGGTACTGAGAACGCATCTGAGCCTCCCGCTCCCAAGTGCTCTCCTGGAGGTTCTCGTGCTGCCATCTGATGCGCACCAGAGGAATCGACCGTCCACGTAGGACCTGCTCCTGTCGATCCTTGATCTCCACCAGGACCTCCGTAAAAGTCTCCCCATTATAATCATGAAGCTTCCCATGGTCAATGATGTGCGTCAGGTCGTGCACGTATCTCCTCAGCTGAGACACGTGGAAGACGTCGTGCACCCTGTGCATCTGAGGTGGTAGAGCCAGGCAATAAGCCACCTCGCCAATACTGCTGAGGACCTGGAAGGGTCCGATGAAGCGCAGAGATAACTTGCCGCCTCGGCCAAATCTCCGTATACCACGTCGAGGTGAGACCCGCAAGAAGACGTGGTCGCCATCCTCGAACTCTAGTGGCCTCCGCCTCCTGTCAGCGTATGACTTCTGCCGGCTCTGAGCTGTCCTCATCCGCTCCTGGATGACCTGGACATTCTCTGTCATGGCCTGGACCATCTCCAGTCCCACAAGTGCTGACTCCCCAGGGTCCGTCCATCACAAAGGAGATCTATAAGGTCGGTCGTACAACGCCTCGTACGGTGCCATCCCGATGGTGGAGTGGTAGCTGTTGTTGTACGCAAACTCCACCAAGGGTAGGTGGTCCTCCCAACTACGACCAAAGTCGAGGACACATGCGTGGAGCATGTCCTCGAGATTCTGAATGGTCCTCTCCATCTGACCATCCGTCTGAGGGTGAAAGGATGTGCTCAGACGTAGCGGCGTCCCGAACGCCTCCTGCAACCCCTTCCAAAGTCGGGAAGTAAAGCGAGCATCTCGATCGAAGACAATAGAATATGGAAGACCATGTGGCCGTACAATCTCCTGAACGTAAAGTCGTCCCAAGCTCTCCACTGAGCCCTGCTCTCTGATGGGTAAGAAGTGATCCGACTTGGTGAGTCAGTCGACAATCACCCAGATGGAGTCGTGACCTCTGGAAGTGCGTGGAACTCTAGTCACGAAGTCCATAGATATTCCGTACAACTTCCACTCCGAAACCTCCAAGGGCTGTACCAATCCTGCTGGTACCTGGTGCTCAGCCTTCACCTGCTGGCAGGTGAGGCATCGAGAAACGAACTCTGCCACAACCTTCTTCATGCTTGGCCACCAGTGCTGTCGTCTGATATCCTGGTACATCTTCTCCACTCCAGGATGTACCGCCAAAGGAGAAGTGTGAAACTCTCTCAGCACCTCTTCTCGTAAAGAGACTGGTACCATGGTACGTCCTCTGAAAAGGATTTCGTGCTCTGCTCCAAAGGAGAAACCATCAGGTGCCTGTCCTGAGGATATCTGTGCACGCCACGTCTCACAGTCAGCGTCCCCACGCTATGCCTCTCTGACCCGCTGTAGAAGTGGAGGAGTGACTGTGAGAGAGTGAAGTAAGGCTGCTCCATCTCTATCCACTAAGGATATATGCAAAGAGGCTAAATGCTACATCACCTCCTCATGTAGCTAAATTCCTATCCTCCTGATGAGGTCATCGGCTACTATGTTCCCCTTCCCAGGAGTATAGACTATCTCAATGTCATAGTCCTGGAGAAACTCGAGCCATCGCTGCTGTCTCAGGTTCAGGTCCTTCTATGAGAAGATATACCTGAGACTCTGTTGATCAGAAAAGACTGTAAAGCGCTCACCCATCAGATAGTGTCGCCATGTCTTTAGAGCGAAGACCACTACTGCTAACTCCATGTCATGGGTAGCGTAGTTCTGCTCATGCGGCCTCAACTTACGTGATCCATAGGCGATAACTACCCGCTCCTGCATCAGGACACATCCAAGTCTGGTCCCTGATGCATCGCAGTAGACTACGTACCCTGGTCCCTCCTCAGGCAACCTCAAGATAGGGGCACTGGTCAATCTCTGTCTTAGCTCCTGGAAGGTCTGCCGACATCTGTCTGACCACACGAAGGGTTTCCCCTTCTTCGTTAAAGCTGAGAGTGGTTCCTTAACTCTAGAGAAGTCTGGCACGAATCTCCAATAGTATCTGTCTAGTCCCAAGAAACTCCGAACCTCCGTCACGCTCCTGGGGGGCTCCCAAGCTGACAATGCCTCGATCTTCGCATGATCCACTGCAACTCCCGCCTCAGAGATGACGTGTCCCAAGAAGTGGACCTCACGTATCCAAAACTGTCACTTCGAGAGCTTACCATAAATCTGGTGCTCTCGGAGTGTGTCTAGTACAACCTGTAAGTGGTAGGCGTTCTCCTCCTCAGTCGTCGAGTATATCAAAATGTCATCGATGAAGACCACGACAAATCGATCGAGGTATGGCTGAAAGATCCTGTTCATGAGGGCCATGAACACTGCTGTAGCATTGGTTACACCGAAGGGAATAACCAAGAACTCATAGTGGCCATACCGACATCTGAAGGTCGTCTTCTGCACGTCCTCATCTCTAACTCTGAGCTGATGATAGCCTGACCTGAGGTCTATCTTCAAGAACCACCTTTCTCCCTTGAGCTGATCAAATAGGTCATCAATCCTCGGTAGCGGATACTTGTTCTTCACTGTCACCTGGTTCAGATGACGATAGTCAACACAAAGTCGCAAGCTCCCGTCTGCCTTCTTGGCGAACAATATCGGGGAAGCCCAGGGTGAAACTCTGGGTCGGATGAACCCCTTGCCCTGCAAGTCCTCCAACTATACTCGTAGCTCTCGAAGCTCAGCGGTGGCCATCCAATATGCTGGAGTCGATATCGGGGTTGTCCCGGGGTACATGTCAATATAAAAGTCTACCTCCCTGTGAGGAGGTAACCCTGGGACGTCGTCGGGAAAAACGTCCGCAAACTGATCCACCACTGCAGGAAAACCAGGACTCTGTACGTCAACTGCTCCTAGGATGAGGCTAGCCAACTGATGAGTTATGGGTTGTCCTCTCCTCCGCGGAAGTCCATCCTGTGCTGCAATGGCTCCCTTCTCACCAGTGAAGGTGAACCTGCTCCCGTCAGTGCGTACACATCGCACCTTGCATAAAAAATAGTCAATCTGTGAATGGACCGTAGATAACCAATCCATGCCCAAGATGACGTTGTAAGGCCTCGACGCTGCTACAAGAAGATCCCAGCCAAAGATCTCGCCTCCTATAGTAAGATCACACTGCCGGCACCAGTGTGTAATCGTCGAGTCTGCTCCCGTAGGAGTCTATAGCCGTAAGGATTGACCCAACGGCTCTGTCGGAATCTCCAAGCTCCGAACAAGGGCAGTGGCTATGAAAGAGTGACTCGATCCTATGTATATAAGTACTGCAGAAAAGGTGGCATAGACATAGATAGTACCTCGAATCATCTCTGGCGCGCCGTGGTCGTAGACCTCTGCTGCCCAGAGCTGTGCCTGTCTCTGCCCGCCAGCTCCCTGTGGTCGGGGTGGACCTCCTGGTGGTGTTTGTGGTAGAGCCTCAAAGTGTTGCCCACCACCCGCTACTCGGCCAACTCCTCTTCCTCGTCTGCCACCTCCTTGCGGACCGCCACGGTCGACCCTCTGCCTCTACCTCGGTGGTCCCCCAACCATCTACAGCTCCTCGGCACAGCGGGTCGGGCAGTCACGAGCCATGTGGCCCTGCCCGCCGCACGAGTTGCACTGTCTGCCTCTCGAAAGACTGGCTCCGCACTGTGTGCCTCGCACTGCAGAGCCAGTGTCCTGAGGTCATCTGCCTGAAGGTCTGGTCTGCTTGGACCCCTGAGTCATCCGTCGACTGCCAGCTGCAGAAGACTCTGCTATGTGCCGCCCTGCAGTGGGTCTCGGTGCTGGTGTAGACTCAGCAAGAAAGCTCTCGATCAAAAGGGCCCGCTCCAGTACTCCTGTCTGAGTCGGAATGCTGAGGGAGATCAGCGATACCCTGATCTCATGTCTCAAACCCTGCTCAAAGGTCCGGGCCTGGAAAAATGGGTCTTATACCATGTCGGTCGAGTAGCGCGAGAGATCGGTAAATCTCGTCGAGTACTGAGCGACCGTCATGCTGCACTGTCGTAGCTGAAGAAGCTCCTAAATGCGCACCGTACAGAGTGTGGCTGGGTCGAACTCCGAGCGGAAGAGGCTCTCAAAGTCCGTCCAAAGTAGAGATGCCTCATCGTGCACCTGGAGAATCAAGCTCTAGCATCGTCCTGCTGCTGCGTGCAGTAGGCTCGCCGCGAGGATCACCATAAGGTCTGATGGGGTTCTCACTAGCCTGAAAACTCGTATGACTGCCTCCAGCCAGTCCTCGGCTGACTGGGGGTCCGTCTCTCCCCGAAACCTGGGCAGTCGCTGGCACTGAAACTCATGCAGTGCGCTGAGCCGACGTGCATCGTCAGAGGCTGGTGCTGGAAGTATCAGTGGCTCTGCGGGTAGTGCTACTGCCGGTGCCACTACTAACAAAGGGCCTTGCACCGAGGCCTCGTCGATCGGTGGGCTATCAACACGCTCGACTCTCGAAACCCTAGCTGGATGCCGCCGTGGGGCCATCCTGAAAATGAAACAGGTGCTCCACGGTTAGAACAGTGTACCTGGTGAGCTGATACAAAGTAATCACAAAGAAAACATGAAACACACACGCAATCAATGTTTTCGTGCATTAAGTTGGATATCAGAATTCAGGGTCCTGGTGTACGGATACGTCGGCCTCCGCACCAACATTGGACTCCCTAAACTGATAACCACACTCAATACGCTAAACACTATTGCTTCACATATAAAAGATCAAAGTTTACGGTAGAACCGAACTCCTCTTATACCAATTTGTCACGACCATTTCTCGGGACCATGTTGTGACTACCCCAAGCCCGCCTTCCATAGGCCAGGGGCTGGCGACTAGCACCAAGGCGTAAATCCCTGTAAAAAGGGATGGAATTGCCTTTGTAAAGTAAACAAGCACCACAGAGTAAGCAAGCGGAAAAGTAAACACTAAGTACAAACAGAGTACAACTGAAAGTGCGGAAAAGTAAATGGGCCAGTATACAAACCAAAAACTGAAAGTAAAGTACAACTTGAAGGGAAAAGAACAACTGTATTGTAAAAGCCGCTACACCGAGCTGTCCACTGGAAATCCCACCTAAAGGGTGGGTACAGATAGCTCCACTGCTCCTCGGGTCCCGCCGTCTGCTCCGAGCACGTCCTGCCCAGTGGTCTACCTCTAGGTACCATCCTGCTCTGCATGCCTCAACCACGATCAACGCTGTCAGTCGTCTGCAACCAACACAACATAGTGCGGGCATAGCCCGTGTAGGGGTGAGTATAAGCTACTCAGTAGGGACCCCGAGACCCCTGAAGGTCTCCCAAAATCCACAAAGGATAAACCACAAAGGAAAGATACAAACACGAAGTAACAACTGACACTGCTTAGGTATATGCCCATACATATACCTAAGTCATCAATTCCAATACGCTCCAACCTCCGAGCCCAAGTACAACTCAGTCCACACAGGAATGTATACGTATTCCACACAGGAAAACAAAACGTAATCCACATAGGATAGTACATCACAATCCACACAGGAAAGCAAACAAGATTCAGCTCACACAGGTATACTTCTTCGAGGACGATAGAGATGATCACTGATCCATCTAAGTCGTCAGACCCACAAAGGATCGATAGGTACTAACCCCCGTAAAGACCCACACAGGATCAGACCCACACAGGATTTGTAGGCGCTGGTTCACATAGGATCGCTGAGCGCTGACCCACACAAGATCGGACCCACACAGGATCGGTAGCACTGATCCACACAGGATCGCTGAGTGCTGTAGTCGTCGTCATCGAATCCACTGAGGATCTTTGCACAGCCGTCATCGCAGTCACAGTAGCAGTCACAGCCAGCTCTAGGGTTCCCGCACACAGCAAGCTCGTTCGGGAGGGTCTGCTCCACGAGCCGAGAGGCTGATACATCAACTATCACATAGTCCAGAGATGATGTATCCAAAAGTTCTGTATCGTCAACAGGAACTCAACACAACAGACGGCGCGTCAATCGGACGTCTGGTCTGAGAGTTATTGGCTTTTTCGTTCCAGAGGCCCGGTTGGTTTTTAAGACAAAACTAATCCGACCGTACTCCACCTGCATCCAAACCTCGGGCGGAGTATTCCAAAATATCTGTCTCACTAATAGGAACTCAACAAAGCTGATGACACGTCAATCGGACGTCCGTAGCTCAAGATATGAGTGTTTCCGCTCCGAGGGCCCGGTTGGTTTCGTGTACGAACCAACCCGGCCGAACACAAAGTAATCTGAAACTTTGAGTGCAATATACCAAAACGACCATCTCGATCCAAGGATCGCATCGCCGCTGACGGCGCATCGTTTGGAGGTCCGTAGCCCGAGTTATGGATATTTGAACCTAAACAGTTCGGTATCGGGGGTTTCGGGCTCGGGCCGACCTGGCCCGAGACCCCCCCCCCCCCCCCCCCGGCTGGCCCGATACAGGTCGACCCGCCCCAGACAGGGTCGGCCCAGCCCAGCACGGCCCGGCCCGGCCTAGCCGACCGGCCAGGCACCGGTCCAGCTCAAGGCAGCGAGCTGGGCGCGCTGCAAGCTCGGCCTTCGGCTGAGCTGATTGAGAAAACGGGGGGCGCCTGCCCCCTTTTGTGAAACTGCCCCCCCCCTCATTATGGGGGGCCGTTTTGTGCTGGCCGGGGGAATTTAATTCCCCGGCTTCCCCATTTCCGGCTGGCTCCTCCTCAACGGGACCGGCAAGGGCTGGTCCCCTTCCGGCTTCCGACACCAGTGGCCCTGCTAGCCGCTGGTCACCTTGTTCCGCCGCGGCCCGGAACCGTCCGCGGCCTATGCCGTCTGGCATGGTGCGACGGCACCGCTCCCCTCCGCTACGGCCCCGCTCCGGCCACGACACCTTCGACTTCCTTTGACACGACGTGACGGCGTCACGTTCTTGGATTTCTTTCCACGGCGCGGCGCGACGGCACTGCGCAATACTTGCAGTAGGATACCCGCGTGGTGCGACGACACCACGCCATCTCGTTCCATCCGCAATAAACAATCATGAACAATGGAGGGGTGGGGGGGTTCGGCCGTGTTTGTGCGGTTCGGCCCCCCTCTCGTTAAACGATAGCATTTATTCGATTATCCTCGAAGTTCGACATGCTAGAATCAAGAACGGAATAATTAAATAAATAACAAAATTCCCCTACCTCGGTTTCAAGAGCGGAGCACGCCAACAATCCGCTGAAGACAAGCATCACGGAGGTCGGGCGTCGCGGTAATCGAACGTCGATTCCGTTGACGTCAAGGTTCGTCCGAAGAGGTATCATTGCTGGAGATGCTTTGTAAGCTGACGAAGAAAGTCTGAGGAGGAAGCGGTGTCTCCTTTCGTTGCCACGGGAAGAAGATCGAAAGAAGCGGCGTCGTCGATTTTTGGAAACACACCGGCTGCGAAGAAGAGAAGTGACGACACATCTTTCTCTTCTTATAGTGACAGCGTTCTTCGTCGGAGCCTAAGTGTTCTTCTTGTTCTTCGTCGTGGTTGAAGAAGATAAAGAATGCTTCCCAAATTCTCTCAAGGTGGCAAGAGAAAACTAACCAAAATAAAATAAGCTTAAGCCTTATTTTATTTACACAACTTCAACTCTTTGAATTTCAAAAGATTGAAAAACAATAACTCATCTCAATTAAAACTCAAGTTGTCAAAATTATATTGAGTGGAGTTATTGAGAGTTTAAAGGGGAGTTGAGGAGTTAGGGTTCATGTGGGCCCCACCAAACTTAATGCTCTCAAGGGAGGTTAAGTGGATGTGGGTCCCACCTCTAAATCCCTTTGGGGGGATATAACCAACATGGTTTAAAAAAAATTGTGTTTCCACAATTTATTTAACTTCACTTAAATTCCCCCAAAACTAACTCTCAACCCGCATAAAATGCAACCTCGGAAAAGGTCTCCTTAAGTGAATATCGGCGCTGCGAGTTCAGCGGTGCCCTCGGAATTCAATTCCAGGCACCGGTTTAAAAGTATGAAATTCTCGCTCATTCGTTCACTGAACATACCCGAGCCAAACTTCGGAAATTAATTCTGGGCACACCGGGCCTCGGAATCAGGCGCCGTCAGAAACCGCGCTCTTGTAAAATTCTAAAGAAAATTAAGAAAAAATTTCCCTTTAATTTTATTGTCTTTACATTATAGGTGTGTGTAAGGTGGTAGAGGTGGGGGCCTTTTATAAGAGGAGAGGAGGGGCACTCTTGGAAAGTTATAAAATATTACTTTATTATATAATGATTTTCGGAATTTAAAGGTCCCAAAAGTATATATTTCGAGGATAAGGTGATAAGGTTTCTAAATACACCCATACAATAGGTTAGTGACAAGTTTAGGGCTTAGATATTACATTATCATTTAATTTTATTTAAATCGATAAATAATGAGGTAATCCCTGCATCATCATGGTGTCATAAATAATTTAATTTATTTAGTTTCTAAAAAATATAAAAAATATATCATGATGTAGGAAACCGTTTTATATTTTTAATTAATATTTATAGTCAAAACTATTACATTTATAACCCCACCTAAAAATTGTTTTCGTAAAACAACACATGTTTGTGACATTTTAATTTTAACTTTAAATAAAAAGGTATTAATGTCATTTTCCAACAAAAGTGGCTCCATGGGCTGCCCAAGTTGACCCATTGATTGTCTTCGTCGGCCATGACTCATCCAATATCGGTAGAACATGTGGAAATGTCATTTCATATTATTAAAACATTATTTTTACCTTAAATTACACTAATTACCTCAAATCACGTTTAAAAACTTAAAAGTTACTATTCACTAAAAAATTATTTTAATCCCATTGAACCACATTTTACTTCTTAATGAAAACCATGAATGTCGGATTTTTTAAATTCAAAACACATAGGTTGTAAAATTTCATTTAAACAGAAAATAAATTTTTATAAGTACCACATAGTGGTTTCACTATTCGTCAAAAATTGATGTTTTTCAGAAAAATACCAAAACGTCACCCTTAGATATATTTGATATTCCGAATTAAAAAATGATTTAAATTTTACTACATTCAAAACATATAAGTTACATTAATTAATTTAATAATTAAATCCTGCTGTCAGAGCAAATAGCATGTTTTTATGTATCAATAAGTATCAAAAGAGAGACACTAGTTTAAGTCCAATTTCAAGATGAAATTAATTTCCAACGACCACTATTGGATTAAATGGTAAAAATATATTCTAATTTTACTTTAAAACCAATTAAATAAGTAATCTAATCATATAAATAAATTAGATTAAAAATAGGTTTTGAATTAAAATACAACATTTTTCACTATTCATTAAAAAAATAAACATTATCGGGAAAATACCAGAAATTTACACAAGGTAAATTTTAATGATCCAATTATAAAGAAAAATTTTATTCTATCAAATATAACACATAAAATTATCAAAAAGTGTATTTAAAATAGGTTCCTCATCAAAAGGCGGTTAATCGACCTTTTAAAGAATATTAAAATGTTTACGCTTCAAATTGGATTCATTGGCATTTTTAATCCTCTAACATATATTGTAAAAAGTAAAAATATTTGACAAACATATATAATCATTTTATAGTTAGTTCTTTTCATTCCCGCCATTACAACGGCTAGGCGTTAACTACAATTTAAAATAATATTATTTTATTATTAGAGTGCAACGTAAGATTCCCAAGAAACTCGTTGTTGTGTATTGGGTACGCCATCGATCATAGCGTCCCCTTTAAAGATATATTAATATTTTATTCACAAATATGGATAAATATGAAAATTTCATATTATTTATTTAACTGGGGTGTTACATCCTTCCCCCCTTTTGTGAATTTCATCCTCGCAATTTTAAAATTGAGCTTGGAAAATTCATTGAAAATCCCACATTGGAACAAGAGTCAGTAAAACTATCACTTTAAAATAATGAATGTGAAGTAAAAAGGTCACCTGAGTTAACCCATACTAGGATTCCATGTATGAAAACATGGGTATAAAGGACAAAACAAATGGTCATGTTCTGAGTGAGAGTGATAGTTAACCTGTCTAGGAGAAAGTTAACCATAAGAAAATCAGAAACTTGTGATGGGTTAAATGGTATTCGATTCTCCATTAAGAAAAGTTAACAGAAAACATTTTTGTTTTATGTTACTCTCCATTGAGGAATTTATTTTTGAGCTTAACTAAATCATAGTGAAAGATACTTACTTGTCCCGTAGACATTCAACTTTTACTAGATTCCTTAATCAAACTCATATTTTCTCCAAAAGATGAGCATTTAGGAAGAATTTTTCGCATTAAGAGTACTATAATGCACTTCTTGAGAATCAGCAAATCCGAAAAAGAGAACTATATATTTCCCATGACTTTAGACAAAATCCAAAACCAAAAATGTGAGTATGAGATCAGATAATCCACAAAAGTATAATTCATTATAAAAAGATAATCTATTCGTAATCTCCAAAATTTTTCCAAAAAATCCCAAAGTTCAACGAAGACCATTCGATAAACATTTGTCCATAAAATTCTTCACAGTAAACCAAACTATAATTGAAACACAAATATTTGAAGGATTTAATCACATAGTCTTCCAAGGTAAAAATTAGCTTTTATCTCCAAATAACATCAGTTGCTCATAAATTCTCATATTGAAAAGTAATTAACCTAATCACATATCCTCGATGATAGGTTAATCATTTCAATAGATAACCCAAAATAAACACACTCTTGATTCCTAAAATCATCTAACTAAAAATAATTAGTCAAACTAACCAGGGAATTCACATAGTCCAGTGGTAGGTGATAAATACCAGTCTCACTTTGGTTGTGGGTTCGATTCCCCCAGCTTTGTCTGACGCGACGGGTTGTCACACAGTCTGCGTGTTTTCCTTTTTCCAAAACTATATAATTATTAAAAGATTCCACAAAACGTTATAAAATATTGAAAAATAATCATAACATATTTTAACATCAAGTTTATCTCATTCCTTTTATTTTCCATCATAATATATAATAACCCATAATTAACTCAAAACTAAGGATCATATAAACCCTAATGGTTACCTTTATAATTATTACCTGAACATCCACATCGATCGGTCATCTCGTACATGATGCATTACAGAACATACCATGGTACAAGTGGTTGATCACGACTCCTTGATAGTTGGTTTAGAAAAACCACACGTTTCCTCATTGAATCACTCATTTCATCTAGTCTCTTAATCAGAGAACCACCACAGTTTCCTTCAAACCTATTGTCACTTTGGTGCGTAGTAGATCCATCCATTCAATAAAAACAGAAATGTTAGTGTGAGTATATCAACAAAACTATCATGTACTAATGAGGAAGATAAACACTAAGATATAATTACTCATTCACTTTATCTAAAACTAGGACGCTTTCTGAAATCCTAACAATTATGGTAATGTCACTAATGCTTAGATAATACCCTAACCTCAAATGTAATCTAAACCGACCTCTGATACAAACTATAAGCCTCCTACCTTAAACCTTAATTAATATTGAATTAAATGAATAATTCACATTGAGGATATTTTCAGGTTTATAGTTTTAGACAATTAGGAAATAGCTATTACATCTCAAAATATTACATAGTATACACTTCTACTAAGTTTCCATAAAATAAATAAAACAATTAAAAAGAAACATGACTAGTTCCATGTTTTAGAAAGCATGTCTTTACTTGATCCCATGCTTGACCCCATTCATCTTTAAGTCATGTGGAAAAAATTTCAAAAACTTGGGATGAGCATTAAAAAACCCAGTAAAGGATATACAAAGAAGGAAAACTGTTAGTTTTTAAAAACAACAAGTAAACCATGAATACTTTACCAATGTAATAATTTTCACCATTATGAAGTATTAAAAACTCTTCACTGACTAAAAGACCATTACATACCCTTTTTTAACCAAACGATTACCATAAAACACATATATAGAACACATAACATATAAAGGTAACATTGGACATAAACATACTAAAATGGAATAACCATATGGTCGGCTTCCACACATACTTAATGGAATAGACATACGACCGACTTCCATACACAATGAATTGGAGGTTATAAGGTAACCACCCGTCCTGGTATTAACGGCACCACCCGTCATATGGTTTATCACGTAACCACCTGTAAAATGTCCAAGTACCGTCATTATACATAAAATATTGAAAATATAAACATTTCAATAACAAAATTTCATTTGCAATCACAATAAGTAATTCCATGATATTGAATTAATCAATCCATTTTCAAAAACCATTTAAAAGAAATTTTTTATTCAATGTGTCTCATACCACTTTGAATATTTTATTGTAAATATAATTTTAAAACATTAATGTTCATATAAATAAAAACTACAAACCATTTTGAAAACATGGACATTAAAGATAAAGAATTATAATAGTGAATCTTTAAAACATTTAAAACGGTATTTTTGTTAAAGAGTTTTTAACAAAATGAGAGACTCTTGAATAAAAATAATTGTGGAATAACATTTAATCTGAGATTTATAATATCTTGACAATAATGGGATTCATGATATAATATGTCAAAGGACAGTATACATACCATATAAGAGAGAATTGGTTCATAACAACAATGAAGTCTCAATGGAAATGTAAATTGAGATGAAATCCATTTTAAAGATGGTATCTTTAAATTAAGGATAAAACTATCACATAATTATGTGTGGGAAACATAAATACACCCAATATAAGTGGATATTATGTGTGAAACAATCATAGGTCCTTCACACATAATCTTGGAAAAACAAAACCAATGACATAGATATTTAACTCAATGAATTGAGATTGAGGTATGATTTCCCATACAAGTTAATAAGAATTAATCAATTAGATTATTATGTGTATAAATAGTATACCTACAAAAAGGTTTGTGGAAATTACAACATAGAGATTCCAGACATAATCTTGGCATAATAAAAACAAGAATTATAGGTTTATCCCAAAGAATTGAAAGTGGGTTAAGAAGTTCCGTTACAGAAATCTGACAGCCTAATAGCGTCACATTAAAATTCAAAAAACGAGTTGATGAGAGTGAAAATGGTATCCCATCACTTGGGCATAAAATTTTCATAAATAAGGATATATAAGAACATATCCCAACATAATATTATGTGAATTAAGAGACATAACAAAATAATTCTTTTCAAAATCGGAGGGTGAAAGGTCCCCTTACCGTGTTGGGTAACTTTCGAAACGTACACCCCTGGAAGAAGGTTCATAAAATGAAGATGTGAATACCCATAAATATAATTATACTAAAAAAATGTATAATAATGTGAATTACATACACCAATCAATGGAAATAGTGTCAAACAAAGCATAAATTTCACAGGAATAAAATTGAGATGAAAAATCCCTTACGAAAACTCGGCAGCCTAACGGCGCCACTTAAAACTTCTAAAAATGGATTTTTGTGATCAAATAGGTTCTCTCATAATATGAACATAAAAATTAAATTATTATGAATATAAAATAACATCCCCAAACATAATAAAGATGATCTTAAAAGAAATGACATAAAAGGGAGTACTTAAAAAGAAAGAGAGAGGTTGGATCCCATACAAAAATTCGGCAGCCTAACGGTGCCACTCAAAACATCCAAAATGGATTGATGAGAGAAAATAGGGTCTCTAATCATATGAACATAAAAATTAAAGTAAGATTAATATAAAATAACATCCCAATCATATGAATGATGAGATTAAAATGAATGACATAAAAGAGTGTACTTAAAAAGAAAGAGAGGGGTAGCATCCCTTACCTCAAGTCCGACTTGTCTTGTTTGTTTCATTATATTCATGAATAATAAATTTTGGTAAAATTATAATTGCTTAAAGACCTCATTTTAAGATTATTATTCAGTTAATATAACATATTATAATGTTATAATAATTTTTAATAATATGAGTTCATATCAGACGTTTTTGTCGATGTTTGTTACATGAGTCAAAAATGAACGTGTTTAAAAATGATTGTCCATGTTGTTATAAGTAAATCATCTCCAGAAATGTATTAATGATTTAAATATCATATATATCCAGTTCATATTCATTTTATACTACTCCATAACATTTGTAAGTAAATAATAAATGAAATGCACCGTTCATGGAGACGGTAGGCCGTACGTACGCATGAATGCTGCTTTCATTTCTTTGTTATATTAATGGAATTAAAAATAATTGAGAGCGAGATATATTATAATTCCAGTATAATATAAATGTTGTATAGGTCACATATGTTCATTAATTTCATTCTTTATACATTCCATGTATTGCATGAACGAGTCACATCACTTGAGGGGGCGGTAGTCCACACTTCCTCGTATGAAATTATCGCATTTGCACAACATGAAAAGCATAAAGGAATGTTTTAAATATAAAATTCAGAATCATATATAAATCATAAATAACATATATATCATATATAAAATATAGTGACATCATAATGGACACCATGAAAGGTGTTAAGAGAAGATTGAACTATCATCGTTTCGTGAGGCAGAAATCTGCCATCCACAGAAACAGTATGTTCTTTAACCATTAGACGAAGGTGTGTGTAAGTATAGCTCGAATAATTCATATAAAAAAAATCCTAGTGTATTGAAGATACTGGTGTTGTTACAAAATAAAGGAATAAAAATATTTTAGTGGGTTGGAGAAGCAAAATAAAACAAAAGAACACAAGGGAAGACATTACCTTTAAACGGGAAACTGTCTTTGATTTGAGCTCAAAGGATTCATTGGAAAGGATTCATCCCAATGTGAGGCTCAAATTATGAAGAGAGGTTTGTGGAGAGATTAAATGGGCAGGGTTTGGCTGAGCCAAAGGCTTGAGAGGTGAGTGTAAGGTGATAAAGGTGGGGGCCTTTTATAAGAGGAGAGGAGGGGCACTCTGGGAAAGTTATAAAATATTACTTTATTATATAATGTTTTTAGGATTTTAAAGGTCCCAAAAGGAAATATTTCGAAGAGAAGGTGATAATATTTCTAAATCCACCCATACAATAGGTTAGTGACAAGTTTAGGGATTATATTTGACATTATCTTTTCATTTTATTTAAATCGTTAAATAATGAGGTAATCGCGGCATCATCATGGTGTCATAAATAATTTAATTTATTTAGTGTATAAAAAATATAAAACTATCATGATGTAGGAAATAGTTTTATCTTTATAATGAATATTTATAGTAAAAAATATTACTTTTTATAACCCCATATAAAAATTGTTTTAGTAAAACAACACATGTTTCTGACATTTGAATTTTAACTTTAAATAAAAAGGTATTAATGTCATTTTCCAACCAAAGTGTCTCCATGGGGTCCCCAATTTTACCCATGGATTGTCTTGGTCGCCCATGACTCATACAATAAGAGTAGGATATGTTTCAAGGTCATTTTATATTATTAAAACATTATTTTTACCTTAAATTACACTAATTACCTCTAATCGCGATTAAAAACATAAAAGTTACTATTCACCAAAAAACTATTTTAATCCCATTGAACCACATTTTAATTCTTAATGATAACCATTAATGTCTGATTTTTGAAATTCAAAACACAGAGGTTTTAAAATATCATTTAAACAGAAAATCAGTTTTTATAAGTACTACTTAGTGGTTTCACTATTCATCAAAAATGGAAGATTTTTAGAAAAGAATCAAAACTTCACCTTAAGCTATATTTGATATTACGAATTAAAAAATGATTTCTATTTTAAAAAATTAAAAACATATAAGTTTCATTAATTAATTTAATAATTAATTCCCGCGGTCAGAGCAAATAGCATGTTTTTATGAATCAATAAGTATCAAAAGATTGGCACTAGTTTAAGTCCAATTTCAAGATGAAAATAATTCCAACGACCACTATTGGTTTTAATGGTAAAAATATATTATAATTTTACTAAAATAAATTCAAAAGATATTGTAATCATATAACTAAATTATATTAAAAGCGGTTTTGAATTAAATAACAACATTTTTCACTATTCATTAAAAAATGAACATTATCGAAAAAAAAACCAAAAAATTACACAAAGTAAATTTTGATGTCCCGATTCTAAAGAAGAATTTTATTTTGTCAAATATAACACATAAAATTGTAAAAAAGTTGATTTAAAAGAGGTTCGTCATCAAAAGGCGGTTAATCATCCTTTAAAAGAATATTAGAATGATTACGCTTAAAATTGGATTCATTCGCATTTTTAATCCTATAACATTTATTGTAAAAAGTAAAAATATTTGACAAACATATATAATCATTTTTAGTTAGTTCTGTTCATTCCCTCCATTACAACAGCTAGACGTTAACTACAATTTAAAATAATATTATTTTATTATTAGAGTGCAACGTAAGATTTCCAAGAAACTCGTTGTTGCGTATTGGTTACGCCATCGAGAATAGCATCACATTTAAAGTTATATTAATATTTTATTCACAAATATGGATAAATGTGAAAATGTCATATTCTTTATTTACCTGGGGTGTTACATTTTTTTCTTGGAATCCAAATGGGATCTGTTGGTCATGCCCTACTTATAAATGTGGGTGGTTATAAACCTTATTTTCATTGATACTATTAAAGGGGAGGTAATTATATAGCATTCACACTTCTCTTTAGCATTATATTTAGGATTGGAGGTGATGATTGGTCACATTGAGACTATTTTTTCTAGTTTTTTGGTACTATAAGGATTATCATATTTGGATCAATTGAATATCTCTTTGTTTCCTTATTTTAATTTTTGTTTTTTTATTGTTTTACTTATATATGACACATGTGTAATTATCTTCATTTTACCACACCCCATAATGGGCTGACTTTGCTAATTCATCTGGTTGACCTGGATTGGTTGTTACAACATGGTTACACACAAAATATAATTTTATAAATATGTTACAAAAAAATTATTGGATCATGGGTTTTTATTTTATGAAAACCATTAAAAGTAAATAAGAGAATATTAAATCAATAATAAATTTTGTGGTGAAGATTTTTTCCATCTCTAAATCTTCTGGATATATTAATAATGATTGAATTGTTTTAGAAATTTGATATCTTGATATTCATTTAGAATATTTATGTGATGAGGGTACCAATATAAAATTAAAATAAATAGAATAAGGACTAAAAATGATGTATTATACCAAAAATATCATCGGGTAACATATTTAGGTGGTTTAATATGAAGAAAAGTATTGGAATCTAGTGAAACTGATTTTCTTTCAAACATTGAACCTCAAACTACTAATAACACTATTTAACTGAGATAATAGATTCAATAGATGAATAAAAATATTGATTAAATATAAAATGAAGATTTATAAGAGATTTAACCTATCCCCAAATAAAATAAAATCTTTAGGGTGAAAATCTGTTTTCAAATAAAGTAGTCATGGCAGTAGAGAGGTTCCAAGGAAAAAAAATTAAAACATGAGCGAATGGGGTACTCAAAATATTTAGGATTTGATTTTGATGTCAAATTTTTTCATAATGAATGTTTTGATGCCATCCTAATTTTCAACAAAATATCACACCTATGTAGTTTCATTGTAATTCAAATAGATGAAATGTTCAAATTTATTAATGTTCAGAGGAATAATAAATATCATATTGAGGTGACTAAAAGATCTATGCATGATGATGATTTAAGAATAGCCATCAAGATAAATAAGTCACGTTATGGTTTGAAAAAATATCCATGATTAGGGCACCTCAAATCAGATGAGTTCTTGAGGAGCATGAAATTCATGATCAGTCTAATGGATATCAATATTAATGTGAATAATACATACACCACACAAACCATATTGAAATAATTTTTTGATGATATCACTATTTAAAGTAATTGAGTGGAATATTTGATTATTTTTAGGAAAATGTAAGATGATGTTCGAAGTTTCAATATTTAGGATGAAATTTTTTGGGGGGTTTATTAATTACTCAAGTTTCTGGTCATAGGTTCATATCATGTGAAAAATATGCCTAAAATTATTAAATAAATTTGGAAGTGATGAATAATTAGTATTAACTAAATCAATTCGTGTAGGTACTAAATTGTGCATGGAATGTTAAATGAATGGTGTTGATGAGGAAAACATAAATAATTTATTTGTAAGTGTCTTATAATTGACTAAATCAATGATATACATTTTCAATGTTATTCCTCCTTAATCTCAGTTTCAATCTAATATAAATGAATCAAATCTATAAGAAGCCAACAATATTTTTATATATATATTTATTAGTTTGATATTACGTTTATTGAATAAGACGAAATGAGAGGCTTATTTAAAGGGATTTAGAGATGAAAAATGATGTGGTTTTGTTGATGATTGAAATTCTACATCAGGTGGACTATTTTAATAAAGATAATGTTGTATATTATTGAATTTTAATATGAAAACTATAATAAATGTGAGTAACACTAAATCAATGTATGTGTCTTCCCCAGGGGATGCTATACAATTAAGAATCAACTAACAGAAATAAATTTATGTTATTCATACCAGTTATATATTGGTTTTTATGACTATAATTTCACAAACCATTTTTCGAATCTACTGTAATATTCTAGTTGAAATTAAATTGATACTAGGTCGAGTTTTATAATATAGAATTCGGTGGAAGACATCTCCAATATCGAAATTTTTTATCCAAGGATGAGGTTGATGAAATTTGTATATATCTCCCATGAATTATTTAATTTTATGATATGAATACATATTGGATTCCAACCCACTTCCCAACACTGAGGTATATTCCTATTTTAGTTATGTCCCCTCATCAAATTGTGGATAAATTTATAAAATTCATAGATGTAATTTATAGAGGGGTAATCTATCTTGTACTTGAAAAAAAAATCTTCTTTTTATATAAATTGTGACATTTTATTGAAATATAGATTTTATTTATGTTTAAGAATTAATTTAGAGTTGGCATCTCACATTTTACTATTAATTGAGTGATTTATTATCTTAATTGATCACATTTATTTTCTACATTGTGTTTGTCAAGTAGAATTAGTGTTTATTGTTATTAACTCAATGTGTTTAGTATGATGATACAACCACCATACCAAACATTATTTTTCATTATTGTAAATATGGAGAGAGAATATGATTAATAATTAGTCTATTTACATAGATTTAAGGGAGGATGTTAGATATATCAAGAATACAAAATGTATGTTATTGGTATTGATAACAAATATATTATTGTATATTATTGAATCCAATTGAGGATGATGTTTTATTTAATGTTAATATATGTGTTTTAGGTGTTGAGGCTAGTTTTTGAGATAGATATTATGAAATTCATCTAATTGGAGTTAAAGTAAATCATTTGATAAGTCATGGATTGTATATTATTTCACATAGAAATGGAATAATATAAATGGAAAATTTTTCCTTATGATTTATAATATTATTAAATATGAATTCCTAATATATTTATGATTCATGGGCATGTAAAATTGTAGAACAAATCTTTGACAGAAAAATGTTCTTTGAGTGAAGCATTTGAAATTGTTCACATTCACATTGATATTTATATCAAATTTAATATTTTTTATATGATTTTAAATCTTATATAAGTATTAGATATAAAATTTATATGGTTTATATGATTCTAGGATATTTTATATGTTTTTATAAGGACGATTTAGAAATTTTATAAGGGACATACATAAAAGTTCTTTTCTAAAAATCAGAAAAAATACAGAATAATATGAAAATATTTACCTTAGAAAACTTGGGGGATGAAATGTTTCTATGTAAATAAATATATGATAATACATGATAATATTATCACTCACACTATATTTCATAATAAATATTTTCTTACATATGATTTATCAGTTAAAAAAATTGAAAATACGGGTTTAATCTAATAGATAATTTAGAATGTTGAATACGATGATGATATACTATTATTTAAAGTTACAAATATCATGGGATGTTTTTTTAAACCATTATTAAAATTTTGATTTGTAGATAATTAATAATGACTTTTTCCACATTGTGATGATGGATTTCACACCATGATCTTTTCGTTGGAATAATGAATAGTTAGAATTGGATGAATTCTTTTAGACAATACCATATTGGGATTCGTAGGCCACGATGAAGTGACATTTAAATGAGAACAATTAGAGATAAATTCCATTGTTCATGGTAAAAAATTGATGTCGTGCAATTTATTGCAGTTATATTATGTTGTATCAGACAAGACAAATGGTAAAATGTGTTGAAAAGTATTTTCACATAATGATTATTGGTGACATGATGTAACAATTATGAATAAATATAAAAACCATATTTTTAGGTTGTTCTTCCAAACTATAACTTCTCATACTTATATATGTTCATAAACATAGAAGATAACATCGATATCATGGTGAGAGAATAATAGTATTATTATGTTTACCATGTTTTGGAAAATTATAGAGTTTAATGGAAAATAAAATGATATATTATTGTTGATTTTTAATAAGAGTTTTTGTTAACGAGAATGGTTGAGAATTTGTTTTATGAAAATGAACTAATTTTGTATATTATTATATAAAATTAAAAACAATTTATTTATGAGGATAAAAAATGTAAAATAGAAAAAAACATTGTGTCTAGGGGAAATGAAACAATTCAATGAAATATAGTTATTGGATAAAAAAATATGAAAATTAATACATTATATTAGAAGTAATAAAAACCAAAATAAGATTATTTCCTTTATGGATCACACTATACCTGGGATACATTTCAATTAAATTTATCATATTCAGTAAACAAGTGGTTTCTTGGTCCTAGTTAGTTGGCACATGAATATATATTAGGTAAAAATTAATTCCATTGCCTCTAGATTCTACATAATAATAAAAGGAGTTTAGTATGTGAATATGATATAACCCATTATAAATTTGGGACATTGTCATCCGTTGTGGTGGAAAACCCCATTAATAAACATCATTTTCTGTTTTTCATTAATAATCCATTGTTAATTCATGGTGGAAATTTTTTACAAAAAATTGGGAGATTGGGAACTAGGACATAAATAAAAACATATTTTCAACCAAGATTATTTAACAAATCCCTTTTATTTCAACATGATCTACATTAGGAGGAAATAAAAAATAAGAATTTTATACTACATACAAAGGATATGATTCTTATTTATAGATGAGATGGGGTACTATTAATCAAAGGATACATGGATTATAGTTTTTAGAAATGTTGAAATTATTTGAAATATTATTCGGGATATTTTTTGTACCCTAATAATGGAGATAATATCATGAAGATTTCATAGAAACCGGTGGTATGAGATTCTATAGTAGAGTTCTTGTATATTATAATATATGAAAGAACTAAAAAAGTATTTTGTATTTACATATTAATATAATAGACTGATTTCTTCCATTGAGTTAAATACTTAATCACACTATATTATGTCAACATTTTAGTACTGTTCTTAGACAAGGATCCCACTCCACATCAACTACATAAATCTGAATTATCACCTTCTAATGGATTTTAAAAAATGGATGTGTTTATGGTAATTATAATAACCAGAGATGAATGTGTATAGGAACCATTAACTAAATACTATTTAAATAATAATCAAAAATATAAAATGGGTTTTAAGAAGGGAAAAAAGTTTTAGTAATTAACGATAGTGAATGTGGGTGTTTTTTGTGTTAGTTCCTAAGAATCAACTAACATTGTACTTATAAAAAATCAAATGTAAATTTTTATTAAAATATTTTCATATAGATATTTTAATTCTATGTCAAATTAATTTGATAATGTACGAGAATCTATCATATTGAATTGTTATAAAATTACATCGATATTATGATATCATTGAAGTGTCATAAAAAAAATCACAAACGTATTTAAAATGGTATACATGAAATTTTAATAATTGGACACAAGACGTGTTTGAATATCAGGTTCCTTAGACTTAAAATTTTTTTAAACATATTATCATTATGTTCGTAATTGGTAATCTCTTGATAGGGTGGTTATATATAAAAAATCTCGAGTATGAATAAAAAATATTTTATGTGAGACTAGTTATTGTTATTTATAGTAGTGTGTATCATTCCATGTTCTTGACATTGTAATTAATTCATTCCATAAAATAATTAGATTAACGTATTTGTGAAAACACTAATTCCAAATATTTTTATGAATTTAATAGAAATTGTCATCGTGCTAAGATCCATGAAATTAAATATGAATACTAAGGAAGGATTTGTTTTCATTCTAGTTAACAGAATGTGATACCTCTAGATAATTGATTTAAATGGAACTATTCGATAAAATTGATGGCCATAGTAGTTAATTGATGATTTTATTTCCAAGATTCAAAATAATTAAAAATGTATTTTGAATAGTGACACAATTATGGAATATTAATTATGTTATATCAAGACAAAGGGTTTATACTAAAAATTCAAATTCATGTGAGGTTGTTTTCATTAGGCCTATATTTTATTTATCTATGGGTTTCCTTGACATGTTTCTAGGTATTAGTCATGCTTTTTAGGAATACTTGTATAAGGCCATTATAATAGGGGAATAAATAGTCACACACTAAGTGTATATATAATAACAGTTATATTCTATCGAAATATAATATTACGAATAAATATAATAATAATATTTTGGAGTAATAAATATTAAAGTTTTTTTGTGACATAAATCACAATATATAATAAAATTGAATACATGTTATTGTACAATTTAATAAATATTTATTTGAGAGTTATTTAAGATAATATTTATTTTTTGAATTTAAATATATTATTCATCGGTTGATAAATTATAAGGAATATTTATGGGGTGAGATTATGAGAGGATTGAAATGATATATACCTATATATTAATATGATTACAATAAATAAAGGATTTTTTACCACATGATATTTAAATATCCACTATATAAGGATGTTAATTAAATATAATAATAATAATTTCACTGTTATTATTTTATATGTGGATTATGTAAAATAATTATTTATTTAAGGTCATTTTTAATTAATATTTATATAACCCTAGTATATATTCGGATTTATATCAATGGCTGATGTGTGGATATATAATATGAAAATTATATTCTCTCGAAATAATTACTTGAAGGCAAACAAAACCACTAAATAACTCCCTTATTTACATAGATAGAAAATTATCATACACCCTTTAAACAAATATAATGCAGGAATTGTAGTTATGGGTCCCAAGGATTATTTGTTGTGATAAGTAACAAACAAATTATGGATCTTAATTTCTCTATACTAGAAACAATATTACTAATGAATGTGTTCCATGATATTTAGATCACGTGTGGATATAACTAGATAGACCCTAGTTTGGATTCTCCATCAAAATTAAAAGACTATGAGATTGACTAATGAATTGATCGTTGATTAAATAATTATCAAGATATGAAATTATTTATTTAAATTAATTTTAAATTAAATGTGAAAATATTATTTATATAGTTATTCTATGGTTATGATTGTCATGTTATTCAGATTTATCAATTGAAGGTGATAAAAATAGTGATGGGAACTAGTCTAACTCTATCCATTATGCCCTATAATCATTAATCATTACTTGTCAATATATGGTCAACTATAACATAACAATATTACCCATGTAATGTTGAGGTCTTCCTTTACTAAAATTATCCATAAGTCTTTATTTAATTAAATTAATGATCCAACTCTTTCTAATGATAAAATATGATAAATTAATCACATTAAACATCAGGAAAAATAAATTTGATCTATATTTCACATTTCACCTCATACATAATCAATAGTGTACCAGATATATATAGATATCATGGTGTCTCATTATATCACTCCACCTGTTCTTCTATGTGCGTTTCCATGAACTAGCCTAGATATTGTGGTTCCATCATACCTGAGTCAACACTAACATTGACCTTAGGGAATTTCCTATCCCTATTTCATACAGACTATCACCTGGAATCATACAAGAACCATAGAGAATAATTTTACCACAAAACAGAAAAATATAAATTATTACAATTTAATATGCTAAAAACTATAAAAGGGTAAAGTACCAAAATCTACACATGTACTATAAAAACCCTAATATATTACAATATCAATGTACTCAACAATAGAAATATTATTCTCAATCATTGTAGATGAAACTTAAACCCACTACATGGTCAATAGGATCAAAAACATACACCATCTTTTAGTAGATGTTTACATTTTTTTCAGACATGGGAGAATAAAATCTACATAATGCCCAAAGGAATAGGTAGGGTGTCACCAATAAATTCCAACAGGGACTCACTAATTATTGCATAATCGAATCCAAAAACAATATAAAATATATTCTATCAATTTAAAAAAAAAGAAATGTAATTTTATTTCCATATTTTTCAAAACATGCTTTCATTCAAATATTTGGATAGTGTATCAAAAAAAATTAAAACAGGCCTAAATGACCATTTTATGTAAAATATATTAAATAAATAAATTTTAAAGTATATAATCGTTCATAAAACAATGGTATTTATATCAATTGAAATAATTACACCCCCACATAAGGTAAAATTACATAATCACCAACATAAAGGGAAATTAAAACCCCTCCAACAAAAGGGAAAATTACATCCACACCCACCTAATAGCATTCCTTTATACCTCGAAACCAACATCTTGGTTTTTATCATTTCATTCTATTTCAAAAAACCATTAAACATAATAAATTTTCACAAGTCCAAAATCAAATAGTTTCCATAAAAATGATATCCAAATAATGCCAAATATTTTCATCAATCCACCCCACATTTTACATTCCATAGAAATTGAGGTTTTTCTCAATTTCAACTCGCATTTTAAATCAAGGGTAAATTAAAAAAACATTCTTGGTCTTAAAAAAATTAAAATTTCATATCAATTTAATAAAGAAAATAAATCCTTATATTGAATTGAAATTAAATATAAAACCACAATTATTTTATAAATTACCAATATTCAACACTCACAATGGGACTCACCAATGAATAATGAAGATGATAATATCTATGAACATGACCAAATATCATGTTCAAATTAATGGAATTTAGATCCCTCTAATATGTGATGATACATCATTATTTGTGGATAGAATGATAGAATGTATGAAAATATATGAGAAGTTATCCACTTACCTAGAGGATATCAAACTATGTTAATCGAGCTCCATCATACAAGAAAATGTGTTTGAATATTCAAAAGAACCTATTAAGTTCCATTAAAAACCAAGGGTTTTGTTAGGATAAAAATGTTGATTAAATGTTAAACATGTGAAATCTTGGGAATTTATAACAATTATGAGAGGAATAAAACTCATACACATTATATTATAAGTAGGGCCTCATGGATATGAAAATTGATCTCCCCTACTCTATGATTCATGGTTTCTGATAAGTGGGATCATACATTTTCAAACCATGAGCCAACCATTAATATAGTAACTATCTAGGGATTCAATAATTAAAGTGTCTGGCTGTACAATTTGGAAAAACTGTGCACCCCCTCTAGAGCTCCATCAACTGTTTTATGGTTTTTTGGGACAAACCAAATGTTTTATCGAAAAAACTGCATGATCTACTAGGCCAAAATGTATGGTTTTCTCCTACCATGATCCAACTATGAACAGGCTAGATGGATTCCAAAATTCATTAAACATCACCCCCATATATCCAAATAAATCCACAACCAAAGATCTATCTAAAATAGGTTCTAAGAGTACCTTGAAACAATTAACGTGATGTTATAACCTCACAACCATGAGAACCTTATGTCATGAGAAACCCTATGAATAACTCTCCATATCAATGAGATGAGGTCACTACTCTCTCATCAAATCCTCATGCTCTCGTGTGTATTATGAATCAAAAGTGTAATTCCATATAACCTATACAAAATGGTATCTTCCACTAATGAAGTACCTTTATCTCTTAGTCAATAATCCATAACAAATTCTTAGTCACGAATAAACCTAGCATGACATCAAGATCCTCCCAACTCAAGACATGAGATGGTTCAGAATAATACTTCTAGTGATGCATTACATTAAAAATTTTATGTATTGAAATCATCAATTGTTGATGTAAAAAATAGTATGCCACTTTCTACACCTAATTAATAAACTCAAATAGACCCACAAACTAAGGATAAGGTTTACCTTTACTCCCAATCCATTG
Source organism: Viscum album (assembly GCA_963277665.1). NCBI lineage: Eukaryota > Viridiplantae > Streptophyta > Magnoliopsida > Santalales > Viscaceae > Viscum > Viscum album. Next base: position 457,977,476 of record OY728142.1, read on the forward strand.
GGGACCCAGCCGAGGTGAAACACTCAAGGATAGACGGTCAAAAACAAGGAAATGAAATAGTCAATGATGATGATTAGGATATGATTTATTCAAGATATATTCAATCACCATTATATAATGAATCAATTATATCTATAAATACATCTATTGGACCACACCTAGTCATCCCAATGAAGATTCCTGAGTCTTCGACCAACAAAATGAAGATTTAAATGGCCTACAAAAAAATGCCTCAAATGAATCCATTCTAATAATAGAATGATAATTATTGTTATAAAGGAACTCAAATAGTACAGTATTTTCATCACAAGCTCGAAAAAAATCATGGACATAGAAATAATGAATATCCTCAATGAAATGTATAGCCCTCTCTACCAGACCATCCATCTACTGATGATATGTCATACTCAAATGAAACTAATATACTATCACCTCTGGAAATCCTCAAAAATAATGAAATATAATATAGGGATATATAAAACATTTTCTAATAGATAGAACTATGTAAAAATGAATAAAATCATTCTTGTAGGTCATTGACATCTCCTTAAATTTGGTTATAACTTGAATTAGTATAATGTGATCCGCTTTTCTCAGCTAATCGATCGCAACACATGTGACATTATTCTTATGATGTATACAAAGAAACCCAACCATTATGTCAATAGTAATCTTATACCTCATCTATGTCATAAATTAATGTGATTTAAGAAAACATGATAGCCTATGGTTCGTGGAATTTCCTGTTGGAAAATATAAAAACGTACAACAACGTCAGTGGTGCGCCATCTCATAGCTAGCCACAAGAATCATCACCTCAATTCATAGAACATTTTTCTATACATGGGTGCACAAACATTTTTACTTTTAGAAATACCATATTACAAATTTACTAATTAGAAATGTTACAATGGTGTAGTTTATAAAATCATGAAAACCCTATATGTAGAACGACTACTCAGCAATACTCTCCCCACAATAAATAGATTCCATAATCCTAGGATTTCATAATCAATCTACTATTCAATATGAATTATCTCAAAAAGATCGGATTCCAACTGAATACTATCCAAGAAAAATGACAAAACATCATCATAGACTCTTAAATGATACTATGTAAAGAGAGACATCAAATCCAACTCTTCATATGATTATATAATTTCCTATGTTGGAAGATTCCCATTCAATGAATCAGAAACATCATAACCATAACTATAATTATAGTACAATTTAAAATAAAAATAATATAGAACTCCCACAAATGCCTCAAATAGAAGGATAAAATTAAATGGAGGGATAATATAACTCATAATCTTATAGTAAAAATAGATAGTAAGTCATTCTCCATGAAGTTAATTAATCAAAATATTAAGTACATGAATCATGGAAATGAGTTCAAGGTCATGGTTTGGGTAATTATTCTTTTCTGTCCAAATATATTGAAATCCATGGAAAATTATGTGATCAACCTATATAAAAATGTAGCCTAAACACACACAAAAATATGTGCAATAAAATACCACATATCCATTTTTGACATCTGGAAGATTCAGCACTGGAAAAGAAATAATAAAATTAGATCAACAATAGAACATTGAAATTTCTCATCCTAAGAAAACAACACTTCTATTCAATATAGAATTTTCATCGGAGAATAAACATTGGAAAATACATCAGAACCGATGATAATTCCCTACAAAACCCAAGAAGCACTAAATCTATAAAACATTTCTTAGTTTCTCCCATTTCATTAGAGATTTTACCTCCTCGGTATCAATGGAAATAACATGTTTTGTGACCATGTATAATATGAAATTGAATATCCAATTCAATAAATCCCACTTCGATGTCATGGAATAAGGTTAGTGATCAATCAAATTTTCAAAAAAAAAATCTCTCATATAATGCATTTGATCGTCCTCAATCATAGAGTAACCCATTATTTCATCAATAAGGTGTACACCAATTTTCTCATTGTACTTGTGTAAATTCACATTACACGATGTAATAAAGACAATATGAGCATTGGTTTTACAAAATGGAATGAAAAGATACTCATAATGTACATAAAATCTCTAATTGTCAGTTTTTTGTATGTGGGATTGTTTTATTCTCAATTGGTGATAACCAAACTGGAGATCAATCATTTAGAACCACATTATACCATTAAAATAAAAAAAATATTCATCATTAAATGGAGACATATACTTGTTATTTACTGTATCATGGTTAATTTTTCATTAATCAACACATTGTAGAAGTGTTCCATAAGATTTATTATAAAATGGAATATGCTCTACCAAAATTGAACACTCAAATGTATAAATCCATTATCTAATTGGTTATCTAAATAATATTTTAATCGTATTAATTATAGTTGGTTCCTTATAGTATGAAGATAATTATTACACATTAGTCTAGGTACTAAATTGATAGAGAACTCTACCACCTTTACTATTGGAAAAGTAGGTAAATTAGAAGTAAAAACACTATGAAACTCTACAAAACTGGAGGGAGATCATTCCTCAATTACTAACTCTCAATGTAAAAAGAAAAAATAACATTACATTCCATAATTCTATATGTTAATATCTACATTTATATAACCACATGTCCCATTTCCACTAACAGAAATAGCACACCCCATCATGTTTTCTAATAGAGACCAATAAAATATAGAAGTCTCTTTGTGACTTATTAGAATTGATCCATTCTATACAAAAACTGACATCAAGACGTATCATTTTTGGAACTTGAAAATCCTAGGTATGACCAATCTTTGATTATGAGAAAACATACACAGGATAGTGGAGACCCTATCAACTCTTCATTTAGTGGGGTGTAGTATTATCCATAAAATAATAAAAAATAATTGTTGGAAGATTTAGTAGGAATAAAAAAATATATGATAAAAAATTTGAGATGAACCACTATAAAAAAAGTAGTCACCAAATATGAAGCTATAGTGATTGTACCTCTCAAGGTCGTTGGGCCGGTATCAGATTCCTATGGAAACTATTCATAGGTAAGAAAAATATTTTCTTGGATGCGTATAGAAAAAACAAATTATATCAAAACGAATTTGGCTAGACCATAGTAGTTTAATGTGATATAGTTTTCAACTATGTAGAGTATAAAAGAAATATAATATTTTTTTAGTTTTCCTGAGAAACCCCAACAATTTTTGTTCTTTGGAACCTCACTACAATCATGCCTCAAATGGAAAACATTTTCATGCCTAATGAAATTAAAATGTACTCTACCATAAACTATTGTAGGTTTAGAGGATACCTTCTATAGAGAACATCGATGAGAATTTTCATTATTCTTATTTCCTTTAAAATAATTCATAGAACCACCACTGGGAGAAAAAAACTCTCATCAACCCAGACTTACTAGAAAATTCAACACCATCCATAATTGTCATGTATATTACATCATCATATGGAGTGAACACAAGTAATAAAACCTAATAATGAATATCAAATCAAAAACCCATCTCAATCAATCGATTCATCATCTTCTCATTTGATACAATCATATTATAAAATAGCACAACATCAGTAAGGCAATTTTTATCATCTTTCAAGGTCTTTTTATCCTATTCATTTTTAAAAGCTCCATTTTCGTAGAAAACACCATAAACTCATGAAAAAAAATTAGTGAAAGGAATCTTTATGTATTTTTATTATAAACCCTATAACTTCTTCATCATGAAAATAAATTCCCATTATCTCATTATTGTTCCCTCTAGTTTGAAGGTGTCACATATTACCATAATCAGATCATAAATTTCATTGAAATGAAACTTAAGTATTGTCTTTATCATCCAATCCACATCATACTAAGGATAATTAAAGGCTTGGAACATTGGTGGATTCTTGAAAAATAACTCATGATCATGATTCAAAGATTCATCCCTCTATGGTTTCATAACGGGAGCCTAAATGGGAAGGTATAAGGATTATGTCATAGATATCATTCAACAAGAACAATAATATAAACTATATTATATTCAATGGTGGCTTCCACTCATTGTAGTTCACCAACAACTTCTTCTTGTGTCCTATTCACACATATTCTCGGATGCATGATGATACACAACATCAAAAAACAATATTGAAGATGACAAAACATTACATACATTACCAAAACAAATAAGAAAAATGGGAAACTAAATCCCATGAGATTGGATATCAACATTTGGATTTGAACCTATCCAAATTATAATCTAGGAAAATAAATGATTCAGATTATGTTTTCATTAATATTCCTTCCCAAAAACTCACATAATGACATAATGCTGGTTATGATGATATATTACTATACAGTAACTCTTATCTACCTCAAATGTCCAGACAAGATAATAGAAACTGCATAAAGACATCATGGACAGATTCCCAACATCCATTTGATAGCAAATTATCATGAACCATCATGGAAACCACGGTACCCTAATACCCAATCCACCACACATGTATCAATATGTCCATTATTGATCATCGTGTACTGGTGATTATATCCCAACATCATATAATAAAAAGATGGAACAAATATACCAAAAGATAGTAGAATAAAAAATATTTAATGATATTTATCCCAACCCTCCAATGGGATAATATTCCCGAAATCACATATGTATAAAAAAATGAGATCAGTATATCATCTATGTAGTCAAAACAGGATGTAAGAAAATAAACCATCTAGGAGGGGAAATAAATCCAACACAATGGTCTAAAGGATCAACAATATCCCCAAACTCCAAGTGGAATATTCCATTTTCATAGACATGGTATAAGAAATATAAAAACTCATGAAGGTAAAGGAAGGGTGTGAGCGATAAATCCCAATAGGGTCTCACTTATTATTCCATAATGATAATCAAGAACAATAAACCATATGTTATATAAATTTCAATTAAACTAGACATGTAATTTATTTTAATTTTTTAAACAAATCATGATATCTTTTAAATTGATGAAGGTCCAGTTAATCTGAATTATAATATTATTTAATGTACTTTTTATATGAAATATATTATATAAATTAATAGTAATGAATAAAACAATTCCATAAATCCATGACATGTATATCAAAATAAAAAACAACACCCACCACTTACGGGAAAATATTATCCTCTCCCAAAAAAGGGAAATTATATCCACTCAATCATAATAAAAAATAAAATCCACATCCACTCAATGAAAAAATATATCCACTTCAACTTAATGGAAAATTAAATAAAAATAAAAAAATCCATCATTTTAAAACATATTCAAAATATAGTTTCCCAATTTCAATATACTACAAACATTCTCATTTAAATAAAAATGAATGGTTTGTTCATTTCATTCAATTTATAAAACCAGAAAATTTAAAAATTTCTCCCATGATTAACACCAAAGGATTTTCATTAAAATTATTTCCAATCCATGAATTCAATTTATATAAATCCACCACAAAATTTCATTTCCATTGAAATTTGGGGGAATATGAATTTCAAAATCCAATTAGAATTATGGGTCAATTCATGAGATTTATGTGTTTTAAAATTCATTAAATACACCTTTCAATTTAATAATGAAGTTCAAGGTTTCAATTATAGGGAAAACACTTATTTAACCACCTACTATTAATGATAGAATAAGAATCAACACATGAAACAAGTCTCGCTAATGAAAAACAAAGGCACATAATATATTGGACCATAACCAATAATCAATGTCCAACCAAAAGAATTTTAGATCCATCCATTATATTTTTATCCATTAATCACTAAGTATAGTTAAATATAATAGAGGAAACTACATGAGAATATATCTACAAACATAGAGGAGATCAAATGAGAACAACTAATATTTGATCCACGATGAAAATGGGGTTGAAGAGCCAAAATAACCTTTTAATAGCCTTAATGAACCCTTGATTAGAGTTATCGTCAAAATAGTGTGATTCGGGTTAAAGTAGGTGGTCCTTGGATATTAAAATATTTTTTTTTTGAAATTAAACCCATGTGCATAGTTTTCATGGAAGTTTGCACTATTAAACAAACTATGCGCACTAACTGTGTACACACACTATGGGGTTCATGGTTTCTTCTATGTGGTAACATTTTTTTTCAAACTATGTACTAATTAAGAAAATCCCCAATTTCTAAGGATGCATGTTTTGTGGGTGTCATTGCACAATTTGGAAAAATCATTCACTGCTATAGGGAACCATCAAAGGGAAGACATGTTCATTGTCTAAACCTCATGGTTTTTCCAAACTATTTACCAATTATTTTTGGACCAAAAGGCTTCCCCAATTCCCCATATTTTACACAAAATGACAAGAAACATTTCAGACCATACATAAGATCATAAGTAGTTTCTATGACAATTTGAAAACAAAAAATGTTATTTCATATTAATATATTCTTCCAATAATCCATGAACATCCTAAAAATATAATCTAGTATTATTTAATATCATTAGGTATAATATCAACATTACTATGTTGATTCCCTTATATGTCTAACTTTATTGCATCACCATGTATTAAACTAATCCCGAAAATTAGTTATTACAAAAAAATTCAAGAAATTTGTCTCACAACCTTTCAAGAACACCAAATCTTCACAACCATGAATCATCAAAAACTATAAATGATAATTAAAAATAATTTTTACAACCTAATGGGATAATTAATCCTTTACAAATATCCTTCATTATCAACATTTTGGTGTCAAAAAATAATCTAACAAAAAACTTCTAGATGGAGTAGTCTCCACCTGTGAATTTCATTGATAATACTAACATTTGATATGAAAAATAAATTAGTTTCATATGATTAATATTAGAAAAAAATTAATTTACTAGAAATTAGTCCTTATGAATGATATTATGTTTATGTTGATTCCAATATGTTCGGTTTTCATGCGATAAAACACTAGGGTGTATTCATTTTATGGCCCTCTCTTTCACTATCATTACAAAATGGATTAATCACATCATAAAAATTAATTGAATGTGTACAATGCACTCATCAATGAGATTTAATTCATGTGTGGAATTTAATTAAACCTAATTAATCTAAAATCTTATTCATTCATGAAGAAGCATTGATAATCACCTATAAAAAGAGAATTATGTTTTTGAAATGAATGAGAACATAATTATTTTATAGAATATAATGATAATAAATTTCATGAAAATTGTTATTTATCTCTTTTATTACCAAATGAATATACATAATTCCACATCAATGGATCGAACAGCCATTCGGCTTATGGGAATCCTCATGATATGATCAGAGATCATTCAATTGGTGGATAACCTATGGATTTTGGTACCTATATATGTATTTCTGATTAAAATTATAAACCCTTATTCTATTAGTGATTAATATGGAGACATCTTCACCATAATTATATACATTTAATATTTTTAGGGGATTTAATTACATTTTGATATATTTTTAACTGATTAACATGTTTTTGGTTTTGTTCCATTGTATTAGATTAGTGGATGATCCTAGAATCTCCATTATTGGAATTAGATAAATTATCATTTAAAAATAACCATTATTATTTGAATATTAAATAATGAATGATATAAATTAATTATTAGTGGTTTGGCATCAGATTATGGGATAATAAAAATAAAAAATCATAATCTTTAAGTGGAATTACAATCAATTCTTACCCTGATAGGAAGGGAATAAAATGAAATTGTAATTAGATAAATATTATTTCTTTCATGGTATTTAAAAAAGAGTTCCAATTTAACTATATGAAATTATATTAAGTTTCAAAGAGACATCGGGTTGTGGTTGACATTCATTCATGAAATACATACTTTTCTTCAAAGGGTAATGGTTCATTACGTAGGAGTCATTGTGTGTTTCCATTTACTATTAATCATATAATAAAAAATCATTCATTATGAGATTAATTTTAAAAGGAATGTGTATGTATTGTGTGGTAAAATTTTTTCATAGACATATATCTTTTGTGGTGTTGGATATTACATATCTAATGTCTTAAACATTAGAATTTTCATCAAATTTTCTTCTTCCATTTACATTGATACACGATGTATTCCCATTAAAATCTAGTGGTACCTACCAATTTAAGAGGAATATTGGGAATCCCCATATAGTAGTGACCCCACCAAATCCACCTTAAACTCCTTATGATTTTGATTGAAAACACATGTTTAACTACCTCAAGAAATATCGGTCATATTTCTTATGATCTTCACCACTATACCTTATGGAAAAATGTATTATTGTGCGGGAATTCTAAGGGACATCTAGAAAATCCTGACCCAAATCACCTCTAATACGGTGGCTGGACATGTGGGTTACATGACCTCAAGCACATATTTTCGGACGCAAGAGGCTGCCGACTAACAACGATGACCTTCTTAATGTGTTTGTGGGGGAGACTATTCCCTCATATTTAATAGGTAACACACAACGGAAGTAAAACAAATTAATAATAAAGAGTGGAAGAATATAAATGAATAAACTACAAAAAATGAAATAAATAATCCCATCTAAATACATAATAAATGAGGAAGTTGATAAATGAAACCATGTATAAAAATGATGTCATCCTATGATGTCTATCTACAATGAACGAACATAAAATAGAAACCCAATAATTCTATCAACTAATCAAAAAAGACACAAAAAACAACTACATCATGATCAAGGCTCGATCATCTTCCCCAGTCTCCATTCTAAGCAGCAATAAACAATCAAACATTTGAAGTAGCACACTTCCGTTTGTCAGTACCTACAAATATATAATCTACTCAGGTGTCAATGACGTCCAAGTAGGGTGTGAGATAAAATCCCAATAGACCAACACCCATGATTACTAAACCTTACAACTTAATTCAATAATAAAATTTAGTGTGCCAATATATATTAATTCTAGATAATTAATTAAGTGTAATGAAATAAACAAATAGTACGAATTCTCATTGGCACCCATCCCTAATCGACTAATTTTTCATTAGTCAAAAGTCTAAAAGGAGTAAATATAAGAATAATACACATATACATATATATAAAGCATGTAACATCAAGGTAAAAAAAAGAAGAGACATCCCCCAAGATTGTTCTTTAACTTGGGGTCAAAGTCCTGTGTCAACCATGAATGATTCAATATACAATAAAAGTATCTCAAATTTCATGAGGCTCAATGTGACATTAATATATTCCTCCAGTGCATCATTATTAAAGGTTCAACATGATATTTGGAGTCAGATTCCTTCTCAAAGGTATCATTGTGGACCATCTGTCAAATTACCTAATACCACCGAGCCCATCCAAGGAAATATTTCGAAAGAACAACTATCACTCAAGGCATGGCTTTACCCTGAGTTTGACCCAATCTCGCAAAAAGGGGTCGAACACCATTAGTTACTAGCTTAGCCAAATTTCCAATGCATCCATCCCGATAGGCCCTTTTGTAACCGGTATCACTCATAAGTATTGGAAAGAGTAGGGAAGTCTCGGTCCTAAAAATACAGTGACTCCGCCTCCCAGTACATAGAGGTAACAGTCAGGAATAGAGGGTCTTAGAATCTCCCTTAATACAGGAACCAACTTCATTCCCTTATATGATATCAATTAACATTTTCACAGTAGTAGATATGACATCAACATATATAATTGCAGCTTTATGCTAAACAGGAACACATGTGCATCACATAGTGCCAATTAATTATTTCATCATTGAAATATTAATAAGGCAAAGTACTGAATCAACATAAGATGATAAAATGAACTTTAAAATAAATAAATAAATTAGCCAAACCAATAACCAAAGATGCATAAATTTCAAAGTTCATAATAAACCTTAATTAATTATTTAAATTAAAATCACATAGTGCAAAATTAACTATTTCAGTATAAAAATTTTATCAAGTCAATGTATCACATCCACATAAGCAGATAAATGAACTTTTAAATTAATTAATAAATTCTCACAACCAAATAACAAATATATACCAATTTCAACATCGATAATTAATATAAATTAATTATTAAAATAAAACATCACCTAAATAGGAAATTAAACTCATGCATTTAGTTAAATTGAAAAGTCGTCTAACGAAAAGTATAACGACTAGATCAGAACAACCAAGGGGTGTCCAACCATGTTGCAACAATTCAAAAAATATAATTCATGTTAAATAGGGATTCAAAAATAAGTGAAACCAATAAATTAAACAATTTGGGTGAATTTGCACAGATCATATAGACACCAACTAATGGCACAATGATAAATTTTTATAAATTAAAAACAAAACATAGGTAAAGAGAGTAGAAGCCCGACCTTCTGGTTTTATATTATCCTATAATCCAAATTAGACATTGATTTGACCTAAAACAGATGAAAATGATGATTTTAGGAAAAACCCAAAAAATGGTTAAATTTTTCTATGAAGAACTAGGCAATGGATCTGGAAGGAGATCATACGATTCATGGTGTGTGGGATAAGAGTTAGTGATAGGTTCACAACATGCCTGACAAAAATGAAAATGGAAAAAAAACTGAGGAAAGATGAGCTTCCGATAGCTGGAGAAATTAGTGTGCCCATCCCATGGAGGATGGGTGCACCACACAAAAGAGGAGAAGAGAGGAAAAAAGAAGGAAAGAAAGAGTAAGAAAATAAATAACAGACTAAAAATAAATAAGGGGAAAAAATAAAATAAAATAAAAATACAAATAAAATGGGAGCGAGGAAAAATAAAAATAAAAAAATTATAATTTCACTTATTTTTAATTAATTTACTATTTTCCCCATTCGAATATTTAAATTTTATTATTTATTATCATTCATTTTCCATCTCTTTTAATTTCTTTAAAATTGTATTAATCTATTTTATTTATTTTTAACCTGAATGTTGTATTACAGAATGACGTAAAAACATTACCTAAAAGCTGAGAAATTATTTAGATAACTTAATACCTTCTTAGGACCTTGAATACGGTGCACAAATGCCCATCATGGGTCACTTTTATGAATTTAGGTAACAAAAACATAAAATCATCATACCTTAATTTATGTCGATACAATAAAATAATTGAAATTATATATATTTAATATTACTAATCAATGGCACCACTGATTATTTTTAAAATACAACCATTTAAAAAGGAAAATGATCAATAAATAAATATTGATAATGAGTTTGTATTTAATTTTATCAATTAATAATATAATAATTTTTACATTGCCCGGTTATTATTTACACCTCGAAATAATTTATTAACTTTGAAATCACGTTTTTATATTTTTATGATCAACAAAAATAATATTATTAATAATAAAATTATTTTTATTATTTGTAATTGTCCAAAAAAAATTATTTAAACCAAATAAATTATCGTCGAGTGCTATGTGAACAAACATCAAATGATCGAAAAGGTTATACCCTACATAGGGTAAACCCAACATCCCAAAAATATTGGTGGACTCTAATTTCACATTAGACGCACAGTTTGTCAGATAATAATTAATTATTATCTAAAAAATAGAATAATTAATTAATTAAAAATAAAGATATCATTATCATCTACGAGGGTACCAAACATCTTAATCGAATCATGTTTATACCCTACCAATATTAAACCAAGAATTCCAGACTAAATAGTGGTCTCAGATTTCTCATATGATGCACCGTTTGATGGAAAATAATTATTTATTGTATAAAAACGGAATATTTTATTAAATAAAAATAATGATGATATTATCATGTACGAGGGTGCCAAGCACCGGATGAGAATGAAGGATATAGCCTATAAAGGGTAATCCCAGAGATTCAGACCTAATGGTGGTATCAGATTGTTCATTCAACGCAACTTTTGAGACTCATTTCATATATTGAAAAGAATCGAACAATTAATGTGTAAAATAAAATTATTATTTTTATTCTATCAATTCTGCAGTGTCGACTATAGGAAAAAAACGATCTGATGCACGGTTTTAGAACTGGCCTTCCCAGATAATGGAAAAAAAAATATTTCCTCCTCTTTTCAATTCTGTTAAAAACACAGAACATTATAGCCTTCCAACCATTGAACTTCCCATCCCCAAGAAGCCTTCGTGAAAAAAGAAACACTCACAAAATCTATAGGGTCATGATGTCTCACACGGAATTTTCTGTTGTGTCTCTAAAAACTCAATGCACATTCAAGAATTGGTTTGGAAATCTGCATAAAAGCATTTAAAATTTGAGACAATTCTTACTTCCCAACTGAAATTTGGACATAATATTTATCCAAGATCTTTCTTCAAGTGACACATCCATGTCATCATATCATTAACTTCTGGCCAATGTTACTTCTCACTATAGGTTTTAATGTTAGAAAAAGGAAAACTCTGAGTCACGACACCTTACTTAGTTGAAATTTCTTATATGACACTCCCTTAAGTGTTATCGTGATGCTTCTCTATTGTTTTACGAAATTGATAAAATCATCGATTCCCCATCACCCATGAAACCCAAGTCGAGAAATATTTTAATTAAAATACCATTTTCAATTAAAACTACACTATTATAACCAGAAATAATTCCATCAAAAATGTATTTCACTAATGGATTAATTGAACAAGAGCAATAACAAGTCGAGCCACTTCGGACAACCATTTCATAAGATGCTCGTCTTAGACGGTAGGTGTTTTACAATTGGTCAATGATTTATTATTCAATGGTATATTGCATTTAATGCAAACAAGTCCACTGAAGTTTATAACTGACCTCTGATTATATCCCTTGATATATGCATCACTGAGACCGACCACTAGATTGGGGTAAACTTGGAATGGCACAACTAGAGTGAAATGAACTAATGCAACATAATCCATACTCCATGCTTATGGGTGATCCGTTGGTACACATACAAGATGTCAAAAACATGTCATTGACTTAGCCCAGAGTGACATCCACCTGGTGGTCACATTTGAAGAAACGTTTGGTGTATAAGAGTTCGTCCAATGAATTCCTTCACATAAATTTGAGGTTCACTCAAGACTAACCAATGCCTTGATAAGAAAGACGCATCAACATGAAATACTGAGAAAAACACCCTAAACACGCCCAATGATTTTTTTAACCCTTTTGCATGGCGTATGATCGATTCTCTCTTAGTGCATCAAGGATGAAAGCAAGATAGGGGACATGCTCGTCACATAAGAAAGAGTACACAATGATTTTTAGATGATTAACATAAAAAACATTTCAAAAAAGACATAAATACCTAACTAAGCATGTCATAGTGTCAAAACACATGTGTCTCTGGATGTCATCCTAAGCATTGGGACAAACATGGTTCCTTTAACAATGAAGTTATTGTGCTATAGAGATGACCCAAAACATATTTAATAGTGCATGACATGACGATTACACTGAACTCAACTTGTTCAGCACAACTTAATCACTCGATAGTACCACATACGTGAACACATACTACAATGTGGTAATATAGAAGCAAGATTACTTTTAACTCGCATGAAGTAATACTGAATCATCCATTTCAATGGAGAATAGAGGGTTGGAAAACTTATGAAGCAACAGGTCACTTTTAAGTTATGACTAACCTGATGGAAATGAGCATTACCCAATGCTCAAGCCCAAAACAATAGTCAAGGAAAGCAAGAGCACCCATCTGAACAAGGGTGTCATATTAAGCAAGGGGGTTTGACAAGGGTCAATGGCATGTGAAAGGTTCTATTCCAATGAAACTCAATGTGAAAATAAAACTACCCTTATGAAAGGGTATTAAACAGAGGACATCGCTATAGGTTTTATATCCAATACCTTTATATTTAATCACATTTAATCATTAATCATCAATAGATTTAATCAAAAATTCAAGTACCATTTTTCAAAACAAAACACAATGTACATGATCTTATACAATGAATCAAGGTAAAACATTCATGTTTTATAAAACACTACATTAAAAAAATTTACATTTATTGAAATCTCATCCTTAATTAGAAAATCTAAAAAATAAATTTATTTTTAAGTTGATAAGGCGACCTACAAGGGTACCACTAAGACTACCTTAGATCACTTTAATGCAACAAAAAAACAGTTTAATTACTAAGAGTCACAACACCCATAATGGTTTATCTCATAAGGAACATGTTTCAACTAGACTATTTGGTCCTAGTTTTTTCTTTAGGTTGTTTACCAATTAATTTGAAATTATATGTTTCCCAAAAACACATCTTCCTAGATATGTGGGTGACTCTGAACCTATAAAGTGACTGTACACTTTTCAGTTTTTGGCATTGGGATACCCTTCAAAGGCCACCAATAAATATTAGAAAAGAACCAATTATATAACAAACAAAGTACAAGCTCACTACAAAATGCTAATAGAGAGATAAATTTTGTAATCACATAAGCATAACATATTGTTCACAAAGACAATCTAATAGGCACAAAAGAAGGATACAAGGCATACATGGTATTAAATAGTTTGCAAGGAAACAATATTACATACTAGTTATATCCCAGAAACATTGTATCTAAAAGGTGTTCTAAATAATTACAATACAAGGCATACATTCAAGGCACAAAATTTGAATCAACAAACAACCTAAAATAAAACTACATTGTAGGACACTATGAAAGGAATGTGAATTCCAATGCACCTATTATGTTGAATGCAATTATTCATCCTTACACTAAGAGTGCAACGGTAATATATCATACATTCAATAAATTCATAAGCATCAAAAATTACACCAATAATTCGAGGTAAAATCATATAAAATATAATATTGAAAAGCATGAACATTAATCCCAACCTAGACTACTTGGTCATTTCCCATACATGGGGTGATCAGTTCCAGACATGATTATTACCAAAGAATTGACACATTTCTACTCTCATGTATACCAACCCCAAATAGTAAATCAAAGGAAAAATTCCATGTTTGATACCAATTTGTAACGTACTGACCCGGCTCACCTCTATGATGGTTGCCAGACTGGTGGGTTATATGACATCGAGCGCATCTCCTCGGATGCAAGAGGCTGCCGACTAGAAGTAACGGCCTTTATAAAGTGTTTTTGGGGGAGTCTATGCCCTCATGGATAATAGGTAATACACAAAAGAAGTAAACAAAAATTAATAATTAATAGCGGAAGAATATAAATGAAAAAAATAACACAAAAGAAAAATAAATAATCCCAACTGAATACAAAATAAATGTGGAAGCTGATAATTGTAACCAAGTACAAAAATGATGACATGACATGATGTTTGTCTAAACTGAAAGTACGTAAAAAAACCTAAGAATTCAATAAAATAAATAGACAATGACACACAGAAAAAACTACATCATGAGAAAGTCTTGGTCTTCTATCCCTGTCTCCCTCCTAAGAAACATGAAACAATCAAACATTGGATGTAGATTCGTTCCCTTTGTTAATACCTAGAAACATATAATATACTTGAGTGTCAATGATGCCCGATCATGGTGTGAGATAAAATCCATGTAGGATGACACACATGATGTCAAAACCATTTCATTTCATGAAATAATGAAATATGGTGTCCTAATATAAAACAATTTCAGATAATTAATTAAGTGCAATGAAATAAATAACTCGGTCTAGGTTCCCAACAGCATCAGTACCTAATCACCTGTGTTGGCCTAAGCCGGAAGCCTGAAAGGAGTACCTATAAGTATTATACACATATGCATAGATATAAATCCTGGAAAATTGAGGTAAAAAAATTATAAGATATCCCCAAAGTTTGTGGTTTAACTTGGGGTATAAGTCCTTTGTCAACTAGGTATTCTTCAATGTAGCATAAAAGTCTCAAAAATCTCAAGAGGCTCAATGTGTCACTAATATAAACCTTTAGTGCATTATTATTAAGGGTTCATATATAGATTTGGAGCCTGATCCCATCCTGAATGTATCACAATGGAACATCTGTCAAATTATCCAATACCACTCAGCCCATCCCATGAAATCTTTAGGATGATAGAGTATCATTCGAGCCATGGATTTAACCTAAGTCCATCCTGATCTCACAAAAAGGGGGTGAGCACCATTTGAGGATGATGTAGCCACATTGCCAACTGATCTGTCCGGATGAGCACTTTTGGAACTGGTATCACTCATTAGAATTTGAATTCCTAGGAAATTCTCGGTTCTACAAATCCAATGACACAGCCCCCCAGCACAAAAAGGTAACCATTCAAGAACTGATGGTGTATGTGTGGCCCATAATACAAGACCCACCTTCATTCCCCACCCTAAAATAAATTAAAATTTTCACAACAGTAGATATGACATCAAAATATGGAATTTTATCTTGAAACTAAATAGGCACACTCGTGCGTCACATAGTGTAAAATAACTATTTCAGTATAGAAATATTAAGAAGTCAATATACTGCTTCAAAATTAGCAGATAAAATGATATATTAGAAAAATAAATAAATTTTAACAACCAACTACCAAAGATCCAGAAATTTCAATGTTGATAATTAATCTAAATTAATTATTAAAATTAAAATCATATTGTGCAAAATTAACTATTTCAGCATAAAAATATTAACAAGTCAAAGTACTACATCATCATACACTGATAAATGAAATTTTAAATAATTTATTAAATTATAACAACAAACTGTTAAATATCCAACAATTTATATTTTTATAGTTAATCTTAATTAATTAATTAATTAAACATCACATAAATAGGCTACGCAATACATGCAGTTAATATAATTTAAATCTCGGCTAACAGAAAGTTTACAAACCACGTCAGCATGCCCATGGTGTGTCCGACCGTGTTGCAACCATTCAAAAAAATTAATTCATGTTCAATAGGGTTGTAACAACTAAGAAAAATAGATAAATTAACGAATTTGGGTGAATTTTCACAATGCTAGAAGGCACCTACTAACGACACAATGTTTAGTTTTTTATAAATCACAACAAAATAAAGGGAAATTGAGTATCCTCCCTAACATATGGCTACAGAAGCTCCTATGATCCACTGTAGGCTTTTATTTGACCTAAAAAGGATTATTTTAGAAAAACCCCAAAATAGGGTAAAATCCTTCTGCAACTAACAGTGTGAAGGATAAATAAAATGATCATACGATTCATGGTGCATCGGATAATCCTTACCGAGTGGTTTACAGTGCACCTAATGGTGAAGAAAACAAATGATGAATGGATGTGCAATGATCTTCTGAAGGGAGGAGAAGGTGGTGCGCACCACATATTGGGGAGGGGTGTGCCACACACTGGATGGGAGGAGAGGAAGAAATGGAGGAAAAATAGGAATAAAATAAAGGGAAGAAAAAAAGGAATAAAGAAAAAAGGAAAAAAATAAAAAAAAGGGAATGGAAGGAAATTAAAATAATTAAAACAAAAATATCTAGACCCATTTTTAATTATTTACTATTTTCCCCATTCCCGCAATTAAATTTAATTATTTATCTTCAATCCTTTTCCATCTATTTTAATTTTTTTTTACAAAAATAGTTTTTTTAATTATTTATAACCCGAAGGATGCGCTAGGGCGTGATGTAAAAACAATACATAAAAGGTGAGAAATTATTTAAATAATTTAATAGCTTCTCAGGACCCACAATAGGGTTCTCAAATGTGTGCCCCACATCACTTTAAGAATTTAGACAACCAAAACATAAAAGGTACACATCTTAAATTAATTTGATGCTTTAAAATAATTATAATTATTATTATTTAATATAACTCATTAAAGGAACCATTAATAATTAAAAAATGTCAACCATTAAAAAAGGATAATCATAATTAAACAAATATTGATTGCACATTTTTTTATTGGTACAATTAATAATATCATATTTATCACATTTCCATGTTATTATTTATACTACATACAATTTATTAACTATGAAAGAACATTTTTTTTACCATCAACAGAAATAATATTATTTATAATAAAATTATTATTAATATTTATAATTTTCAAAAAAAATTATATAACTCAGATAAATTATCACCAGGTGCAATATGACCAAACGTCTGATGCTCGAAAAGGATATACCCTGTATAGGGTAAACCCAACTTCTCAGAACTATTGGTGGTCTCAGATTTATCATTAGACGCATTATTTGGGAGAAAATAATTATTTTTTATATAAAAACAGAAAAATTAATTAATTAAAAATAAAGATGGAATTATCATGTGAGAGGGTTCCGAACACTCGATAAGTATCAAGGTTATACTCTATCTAGAGTAAACCAAGCATTTTGGACCTAATAGTGGTCTCATATTTCTAATACAATGGACCATTTTAGAGATAATAATTTTATATTATATTAAAAGGGAATAATTGATTTATTAAAAATAAAGATGATATTATCATATACAAGGGTGCTAAACACATAATGTGAATTAATGTTAAACTATATTGAGTGTAAACCCATCGTTCGGGACCTTACATTGGTCTCATTTTTCTCATATGATGAATTGTTTGAGAGTTATATTATTTTTTTGAAAAGAAACAAACATGTGTGTGAATAAAATTAACATAACATTTTTATTCTATCAACGTCACAATGTTATCTATCAGAAGAAAAGTTCTGACGCTCGGTTTTAAAACAGACATGCCCAGCTAAGAGAAAAAAAATTATTTCCAATGTTTTTTCATTCTGTTAAAAACACATAACGTTACATCTATCCTTTTTTAAAATAAATAAAAAAATTTATATTTTATTCTAAAAATATTATATTTTTTATATTAGTTTAAAAATATAGTTATAGGATTAATGGAATAAGTTTTTCATACATATATTAAATAAAAAATTTATTTTTTCCAATATTAAATAAAATTATTTTTATATTGTTTATTCCTTAATATTATCATTCTTAAAATAATTTGAATATCAATGTCTTATTTTAATTTATTTCTGTTATAAATTTCTTCTTATATATATATCCCAACATTACGAATCTATGTGTGTAAATATATGATTTTGAATTTCATATACCTTGGAATTTTTTATTTTAGAGTAATGAGTGTGGGAATTATTTCTGAAAATATATTATTTATAAGAGGTGTCACATATATCATGGTTTTATATGTATATTTTGCAAGGATTCCCCATGGATATGGATGTGGATTTCACTGACCCATTGAGATAAAGGGTTATTCCTTTTTCACAAAAGGATAAGGGTTAATTATATGTATCTCTTGGCTTTCTCATTTAGATATTTTCATTCTCAAAAACAATTATTTCATTATAAAAAAAATATTATTTATTTTGTAAATGAGATGAATTTAGATATGTATGAAAATATTTTTCATCTATTATTGGGTGACTAACAGAAATGTTTAGGTTGTGTAAAATTTTAAGCATTAATGTACTATGAGAACATTAAATTAGTGGATTGAACACAAGGACTCTAAAACTATAATATTATAACAATTCATACATATGTGGAAAAACTTAGGAAGTCAAAGATTTAATAATTAAAAAGATTTATAAATTTTATATTCATTTTATTTAAATTATGTTAGTGAGACTTTTAAATTAAACCCTCTCCCATAATAATTTTTAGATTCATTCTAAAGAAGCACTTATCGATTACATGATTATTTAACCGGGTAGATCATTCCAATGATTGGTGCCCATTGATTTTTTTGTAACGAAAGGGACATATAAGTATCTATGGATTATATTTTTCGGTAGTTCATTCCAAATATTTGATATCCTTAGTATTCATTGGTAATATTATTCATAGTTTTTTGGAGTTACCCTGGGTGGGAGGCCCTAATTAGGTTAGGTTTCCATAAAAATTGAGTTGTGAATTTTCCAAATGATGGTTTTGGAAAATGATTAGTCTACTAAACTATCAAATAATCATAACTATTATGAAAGGGAAGATAACCACTATCAATAACTAAATGGGTTTGGAAATTTCAAATAAAGAATCTATGTTCAGTAAAATATAGATTTGTGATCACTAAATTGAAATGATGTTCAGGTATATCATTGTAAGTCAGAGTAGTTTAACTTAAAAACATTGATGAAATGATTTAATAAATGATAATATACAAAATATATGTCTTTGTTATTCGTAAATGATTACATCTCTTTTTTAAATTGATATTGTTTATAGTTATGGAATAATGAAGATTTATTGTTCTGTATTTTGGATTCATTAGTGTCCTCTGGGAGAATCATTCTGAGTAACTAAATTTCAACTTTATTGAGATAATTTATTCCAATTCTATATTGACCAGCCCCCAAAATTCCCAGATCTGATGTCTGCTATCAATTACCCTAACATGATTACAAGGAATCAAATAATTAATGACCAATGTGTTTAGTACTCTTGTTAAATGAGATAAAAAAAATTGTATTGTATTTAAAATTAATACACTAATTACAACATTATTTTTTATTCTCTTTAAATAAATAACATCAAGCGTAAATCTAATCCATCTCATAATCCCTTCATATATTTCATATTACACTTAAAATATTCCAACGAAAGAAACATAATAAGGGTGATCTTAAATGATTATTAGGGTAAAATATATTGTAACCAATAATTAATAAATAATATTAATATCTTCGAAATGGTAAATAATAGAATACACATACCATATAATCAACAAAATAAGAAATAAGTGCCTAAAAAATATAGAATGGTAATAAATGGAATCTTATACCATTGAAATAAAAATTAAAGTAAAAAATAAATATTGAATGGTACGAAACTAAAAAATGTGACATTTAGTCAATGCACTACAAAATGAAATTTATTCATAAATATGTCGACATAAAATCACATGGATGAATAAAAACTAGATATGAATTAAGGAAATTTTTGAATATTGGAATCTATGTTTCATAGTTACGTGGAAATGTTATCAGAAAGTTCTTTCACAAGAATGTTTACAACATATATGGTAAAAACACATCTTACCAGGATGGCCAAATGACACATCCTATGAGGCTACTGATTCATCGAGGAATATCTATAAGTGTTCCCCACTCGTGTCTCACAAGTTCAAAAATAGTTCTCATATATCGACTAATAAATTAAACAACGAGCCTCATCAAATATATTTATGGAGAAAGAGATATAGATTTATCAATATTTACACTAATAATAATATAACATTAAAAGTGAACAATATATAAATAATGATATATAGTTTTTTAAATGAACATATCCATGATAAATAATGTGGTAAAATAGGGTAAATTCAATGTTCAATGATCATAGGAAATTAAATATCTCAAGATGAAAAGAGTAATCGTGGATGTGAATGTGAATTCCATCCTTGGGAAATCAATAATAAACCATCTGATAGAATATAAAGGATGGTATAAATAAAATATAACCAATGATGAGTATTATAAATCATTTTCGTCATTGTTAAATATAAATATTATATAAATATATTTTAAAAACATTTTTGAGGAAAATATCATTTTTGGAAAGACCATTTGAAAACCTTTTCATTTAAAATAAAATTAAAAAAACGATTAAAAATT
Source organism: Viscum album (assembly GCA_963277665.1). Classification (NCBI taxonomy): domain Eukaryota; kingdom Viridiplantae; phylum Streptophyta; class Magnoliopsida; order Santalales; family Viscaceae; genus Viscum; species Viscum album. The sequence goes on from OY728142.1 coordinate 457,999,017, forward strand.
ATCATTAAAACTTATAATTGATTCCATGAATGAATAATTTTGGGTAAATATTTATATGTCATACAATATAAAAACAACATTCCTTTTACACCTAAAAAATGGTATTAAAAATGGTTTTTTGGAAAGCAACATGAATATTTCTTTAAAAAAATTGTTAAAAGAAAAAAAGTGTTAAAAATGTCTATAAATAAATAATTTAAAAAATATTTTCCAAAATTGTTTAATAAATCATGGGTTTTAGACGAAAAATATATTCTTGGAGTAAAGAGAAAGATGATGTCGGGTTTTCTCGGAAACATTTTCTAAAACACAATATATTTCCCTAATTATTGTTATATAAATTTGGTAACTAACACCATATATTTCCATAATGATAATTATATCATAAATAAAATGTTACTGAATAGTATATACTTATATATATATATATATATATTTCTTATGATGTTAAAGGAACTACATCATGTCGAGGAGGTATTAGTTCACACGTCTATGAAAGACATTATCATATTTTCTGTTTGTGAAAGGGTAATAATGAAAATGATATATATATATATATATATATCTCTCTGTGTATGTGTGTATATATATATATATATCAAGAAAGTTAATTTTGTTTGGATTATAATATAACTATTTTGTATGTCTCATATTTTTTATTATAATCATCATTTATAAATTCCATTTATAATTTTAATGAAGCACATCATTTTTAAGTGGTTGTATTCCACACATCCTCAAATAGTGTTACCGAAATAATGAAAAATGGATAGTATTAAAGATATGTGTAATAAAATCATTAAATAAGTATAAATACATAACAAAGATCATATATATATATATATATATTATATAAATATTTCATCCATTATTGTGGCCACCATGAGAGGTGGTAAATGAAAAAATGAATAATTATCATTTCATGAGGTTTTAGTTTACCATACGCAGGAAAATTATTTTTATTACCCACTAAATGGAATGATTTTTATGTATAGTTTTACCCATAATATAATAACATACCATTATATTTTTAATAATTATTTACTTTTATGATCATGAGAGAATATGATTGGTGGTGGAGGGTAGTAAATGAAATAAATGTTATTATTACAAAGCAATGCCTTATAAATCTGGTAACTCCTTCTGGTTTATACCAAACAGATTTCATTAAAGTATTAATTCAATAATTGTGTCCTAATGGTCTAGTTGATTTATTTTTCGATGCTATTAGGGCATATCGTGGCTGAACAGATGTGGTTTTAGAGGTGTGAGAAATGGGGAGATATGGTTGCCTTTAATAATGGAGGAAAATGAAAAACTGTGTATTTTTGAAAACAAGTATTGTGTAGACATAATTTCAACTAAATAAACATAAAAACCAAAAAATATTAATAATTTTAGTCTAATTATATATGTGTGTCTAGAAAATGGTTTTTGGACATGTGTCCCAATCATTTTACCCACTATGATAGATGTCTACTCCTTTATTTAGCTAATTGTTTTTGTCAAAAAAATTAAGTCTTATTATAAATTAATTATTATTCAGATAATAAATATTTAATCCATTTTTTGAAATTCTAATCATATAATTATTATAATTTTATTTAAATATAACCCCTTAGGAGGGACGACAACACAAGTTATTAAAGTAGAAATGTCTAAAATGTTAATATGTTTTAATAATAAATTTCAATGTCAAATTTCATCTAATGACATAAATTGTAATTATTGGTAATAATATGATATATTATCTTTTATAACCAATTAAATATATAATATAAAAATACAAATAAATTAGATGAAATCCCAATTTTGAAATAAAATTCAATATTTTTGACATTTCATTAAAAGAGAATATGTTTCCAAAAAAATTATTAAAAAATAACTATAACTTAATTATTATTTTTTTATTTCAAGTATAATTTTTTGACATATTAAATCAATTGATGTTTCGAAATTCATATTTAAACTTTGATACCAATTAAAAAGGAGGTAAATTTTCCATTATAAAAATTTTGGTTTTTAAAGTGAAAATAGAGTTTGTTCTATATTATACCAATAAAAACAAATGGATGAATTTCAAAAATATTTGATTGAAAATATAAAATATTCATTTCATTAAAATGATTAACTAATTTTTATTAATATTAAAAAAATACTCCTTTGGATGCATAAAAATAATAGTATTTTTTTATATTCAATTGGTCCTTATTTTAATTAATAATTAATTGGAAACCTGTTATATAATTATATATTTATATAAACCCTAGATTTTCATTATTAATTTAAAAATATTCATAACCTATCAAAAATTTCTTGGTTATATGCTATTATAATAATATGTTAATATTACAATATAGTTTGATAAAACTCAGTCTTACATGTAACATAATCTATCAAATAAGGTTTCTCTTGTGTGTAATGCACGGTTAATCAGTTTTGAGTAAATTTTAATATAAAAATCTATTTTAAATAGTAAATATATTATAATGTATATGGATTTTAAATTAACTTATGCACTTTTTTTCTCTTTCCCTACATTATATAAAATATAAGGTTATCAATTTAGAATTTTGGGGAATGAAATTCATCCAAACTTAATTAAATTATGTCCTCATAGTTTAATCTTAATCTTGGAGATAAATTTTGGGATATTAAATATTTCTAAATTCCATGTCATGATAAGGGTTTGTAAAAAACTTATAGAAAAGAGATAATTTGATATCCACATTTAACATGGACTACCATATAACTAGGTATCCATGTAGGATAACATTAGTGGAATGTTGTTATATATACTTAGTGGGGGAACATAAATATTTATTGGGATTGAATGATGTCAATAATAATAAACATGTGAATTATAAATAAAAATGAGGGCCTCAAATCCATTAAAATTTAATGATTTCCAAATCATCGGTTCAAAAAAAATTAAGGTTCTTGGAAAACATTTTTTTAAGATAAATTTCTTAATGTTGAGGAATTCATTTAAAACATATGAATATAAGTAAATATACTTAATTGATAGGTTTATATTTCATATCCTCAATCAAATATTTTGGTTCTTCTTTAATTAAATTCTATTTCATTCTTTTACTACCAAAATGTTATAACAAATATTGAAAATTTTATATTTATTTCTCCTAAATCACAAAGATAATCATTTGCAGGGTCCTAAAGCCTATATAAGATAAAAAACTATCAATATTTCTCTAAATATATTCAAAAACAAATATGGTTAATATATTAATATATAATCATAAAATGGAACATTAATGTTTCATCAATAACATTTATTCATCAAATTTTATAACTAAAAACAATGAATAATTTACTAGGACATTGTGTAGGTCAGAGTATGGCAAGAAACCCATATCGTCCCTTGGTCATGGGTGCAAGACCAACATTATAGCCATATATGATTGGTTTTCACTCAAAATATGGGTATACCTTTTCTAAAACCAAATAAATATTATTTAAAAAATATACATGATGGAAATCCATAAAAAATGGTTATTCAATAAATAAACATTTAACGACGTTTTTCGATAAAACCTTAATACATAAATACTTCATCCATTTTATTTTAACATTAGACCATAGTTTTTGTAATGTTTATCTATAAAATAATTTATGAGACTTCTAAATCATGACCCCATACCATCAATCTAATATATCATAGGGATAACCTAGTATGTTGTTTTTCAAAATTCGTCATAATGGTTTCTACATAAAATGTGAATTGTGTTAATCATATCCATCATGAGTGTCATCCCAAGTGGTTAGTAAGTCTCATTATCATGTTTCATGTTATACCATGTTAGGACCAGAATACCATGTTGGAGATATTAATCATTGGTACATCTATTCCAGATCCACATCCACTAATAGTATCAAGGAATGAATGTATTTCTAGGAATATGGGCATGATCTGTAATTTACCAATATTATGAGGTTTTATATTATACTTATCCTCATATTATACCTTAAGGATATGTTATTTAATATATATTGGATTAAATCAATATTCCATGGATGCTTCTAAACTTCCATTGATACCACCTATAGAAACCCAAACCCAATAATCCTAGATTCAATTTCTGATTTCAATTGCATTGGCGTGATAATAAGGAATCAAATTCTGAAGGAACAAACAGTTCAGTAGCCTTGGTGAACCAGATACATAAATCAATATTATATTACAAATGGATACACTAATTCCAATATATTTTTTTTCTTCTCATTAAATAAATTACTTTAAGGGTAACACTAATCCATATAGTAAATTCATGAATATCATTCGTAGTTTGATTCATTGATTATTGGGGAATAAAAAATAGTAAGGTTGAGATCAAATTCCAATTACAGATAAAATATTGGGGAATAAATAATTAATTACTGAGAAAAAAAATCTGACATGGGAAATAATAGAACACACATACCAAATATTAAATTAACTACAAATGATGTGATTAAAGAATATGGAATGGTAATGAATGGAAACACGTGCAATTAAAATATGTTGATAAGTAAAAATAAATATCTCCAAGTGAGAAAAGAAAATGCATTCTCCATTAAAATTGAATTAAAAAATGAAATTTTTTCATATATATGTCGATTAAAAATATGATGGATAAATAATAACTAAAACTAAATAAAGTAAATTATTTTTTATTAGATTCTGTGTTTCCTAGTTACATAGTATATTTTCCATCAAAACATTTCACAAGATTATTTACAACATATTGGCTAAAACCCATATATGTTTGACACCCAAATGACTCATCCAATGAAACTTGTGATGTATAGAGGGGATTTTAATAAGTAGGCCCCACCTGTGTTACACCGTTCCAAAACACATTATATCGACTAATCAATTTAACAATGTTTTAATAAAATATTTATATTGAGTACTAGATGTATAATTATCAATATTTATCCAAATAATCAAATAAAATTCAATTTTAACATTGTATAGAAAATGATATATAGTTTTGGAAATGAACATATCCATTATAAATGACATTTTCAAATATGGAATATTCAATGTTCAATGGTTATAGGTAATTGAATATTTTTGGGAGACAAAAGGAATCATATGTGGAAGGGAATGTGAAAAATATCAGTTTTTGAATCAATGAGAAAACATCAAAAGTAAGATTATGGATGTTATGAATAAAAAAACTAATGTGAAATAAAATAAAGGTTCTTTGTTATTAATGAATAGAAATATTATAAAAAGTTATATCAAACCCATTATTGAGGGAAATATTCTTTTTTCTAGAAAATAAATTTGAAAAAACTGTTATTTGAAAATAAATATTAAAATAAATATATATATAAATTTTCCATTAAAACATTAAATGAATTCATTAATAGAAATAAAATGGTTAAATCGAAACATGTCATAAAAGGAAAAAATAACATTCATTTTCCCTGATAAAAATGTAAAAAAAATTCCATGTTTGGAATGGTATAAGAATATTCCATTGAAAACATGGGTAAAATATAAAAATTTGTAAAAATTTATTTTCAAAATAATTTTAAACACATTTTTTAAAAAACTTTAATAAAAAAAAATTTAAGAAGAAAATAGTTTCTCCAAATAAACATAAAATGATGTTTTTTTCTTAAATACATTTTATAAAACTCCTTGAGTAAAAATGAGTGTAAAGTTATACTAATATTTTAAAAAATCATCATTTAATAGAGGAGAGTTAAATTAACAGGATTTTTTAAAATTGGTATAATAATTTCAGTTAATTGAAATGAATAATTACTAACATTGTTCTCTTGTAAAATAAACATTAACCATTTCAAAGAGTCTCGTACCAAATTGAAACATTATATATTATATGTATCATGAATTAATAAAATAAAATTAAAGTTACAATAACATTAGAGTTAGGTTATAAATGATATATCTTTAAAAATGGTAGTATATACCCCATAATTATAAATCCTGGTTTATAAAAACATATAAGACTCAATGGACTGTAAATTGAGTTGAAATCCCACACCTTTTCTTTTCATTATAGAGAACACCCTTTCCTTTACCATATAATAATCTTATGTTAATTATAAATATTCTTCAAAACTATTTTCATGTTTATCATTAATTTTATTTAAATACATTACATGTTCTGTATGACTACTTAAACAGTTATGTTTAGGTCAGATGTTTTGAAAAAATTCGGTTTATGTGACAAAACATAATTTGGTAGGTCAAATATGGTCAAATGGTTCATTACATAAAATAATCATAATCATAATAATAAAATATTTATAAAATTTATACATTAATTATAATTATAAAGTCAATAATTAAATACATTTATGAAAAATCAACTGACATTAAGATTTTGGAGAATGTGTGTTGTACATTGGCATTAGTAACATTACCATTATTCAATGATCATTATGGAAAGAATATAATTAACATGATATCCTTCCATAATGATCATTATATCATAAATAATTTTTTATTCAAATATACTTATATATATATATATATATATATATCTTGTGATGTAAAATTATATCATATCGTGTTGAGGTTGCAGTAGTCCACACATCCACGAATGATATTACCCCTTTTTAAGTGTGTGTAAAAGGTAATAATGAAATTGAAATATATATTAAAAAATTTAATTATTTTATTAATATCATATATGTTTTTTAACATATTTTTATTTAAAATCTTTTTTAAAATATTCTTTGTATTGTCTGAATGAATAACTTCTCATTGAGGGGTGGTAGTCCACACTTCCTCAAACTATGTTATCATATTAACACAAAATGGAATTAATTAAATATATGTGTTATAAAAGGATTATTTAATTATAAATACATAATAAATATCATATATATCATATATAAAAATAATGGAAAAAAATGGCCACTATGAGAGGATGTATATAAAAAATGAGTTGTCATCATTTCATGATGTAGTAGTTCACCATACAAAAAAACAATATCTTCCTTACCCATTAGATAAAATTATGTGTAATTATAGGTAGAGACCATAATATAACAATATAATAGTTTATTTATGATATTTTTGTTATTATATAAACATGTAATAATGATATTTTAAGTGATGGAGAAGTAATTGAATGAAAAGTGATTTGTGGATTGCATTGCCTTATAAATGGGGTAACTCCTTTTGTTGAATTTCAATGTGCTTCTTTGGAATGAATTAATAGAAATAAAATGATTAAAATACAAGTGAATGGATTTTGGGAATCTATTGGGGCATATTATTTTCGAAACAATGTTTTTTGAGATGTGTGAGGATTGGGGAGAAGTGGTGACCTTTTATAGTAGATGAAAAGAGATCATATGGTATTATTGAAAAGAAGTTTTATATACCCACGTTTCTACATAATGAAGTATTAAACACCAAAAAAACCCAACACTTGAAGGTACATGGATGAATTGTAGCCAATTAATTGGTGTTGGACAAGTTCCTAGGTTATTTGGGCCCCTAAGGAAATGGTTTAGTACTTTATTGAACATAATATAACCTACATAATTGTAATTTTTTTTATTGTTTTTAATAAATATTTTTTTTCAAAAATAATGTTTTTATTATTAGACATGATTTAATGTTATTATTAAATATTGGGATTCAATTTCACCAAATTTCAATTGAATATGTGAAAAAAATTGTTTAAATTTAATCTCACAAACGTAACGATAATGTGAGTTTTTAAAGTAAAAACTTATGAATGTATGTTATGTTTTAATAATAAATTTCAATTTTAAATTTATTCCATTGAAATAATGTTTATTAATTTAAAAAATTATCAAATTATACTTTTACACTAGTTTCGTGTATAATTTATCTGTATTCATAAATTAGATGAAAAAGTAGATTTGGACTAAAGTACAATGTTTTTATCAATTCATTAAAAATGACATGCTTCAAAAAAATAACACAAATTCACCCTCACATAATAATTATTCATCTATTTCAAATAAGAATTTTTTTTCATATTAATTCAATTAATGTATCAAAATTCAGATTTAATCTGTGTTTCCCATTAAGGGGAGGTAAAATTTCCATTATAAAAAAATATTTTTTTCCATGTTAAATAGTATTCATTATAAGTTTATTCCTATAAAACCTAAAGGATGAATATAAAAAATATATTATTGATAATATAGCATATATATTTCATTAAAATTATTCACTAATTTTAATTATTTATGTTTTTGAACAAAAATCTCTTTTGGGAACATAAAAACAATAATTTTTTTATATCAAATTTGTTCTTGTTTTCATGTCTCATTAACTGGTAACACATTAATTAATCTTATGTTAATATAATCCATATATTTTAATAATATATTTACTAATATTCATAACCTTGAACACAACATCTAGGTTATATCATAATATATTTATACTTTATTAGTACATTATTTTTTGGAAGACATGGTATTTTGTGAAACCCAAGCCATTAAAAAAGGTAATTATTGAATGTTACACACACTAAATTGATATTTCATGAATATAAATATACACAATATTTTTTAATTTAATGAACCATATTTACATGGGTCATCCCTTTGTGAAAATCCAGTTTCACCAACTGGTTTCACCAAAACAGAGGCAGAGTGACAGTTGCACACATAGATGGTGGCATCATAACAGTGGAAATCCAAGACGGTGGCACCATAACGGTGGAACAATGAAATCGTAGTACAATAATGTAGGCGCTCAAAATTAGTGTCTTAGTGATGGTGGCACACAAAATTTCTGGCCCGCTCAACGGAAGCTCATCCTTTTCAAAATTTCATTTTTTTCCAAGATTTCCTTAGTTTTTTCTAGTTTCGAACGTCTTACATTTAATTTCATGCAAACCAAATTAAATTCATGTCTAAGATCTTTTAATTGAATTTGAATTGATATTATATATCATTAATAAAAAAACATTTTTGGGTTATTTATATATTTAAAATGGGTGCTCTTTGCCACGAACCGACATTAATAGCCTTTGGAACTATTTCCATTCATCAATATAGGATCTGGATTTTTTATTACAAAATTTGTCCTATTTTCAATTTTCTCATCATGTGCCTAGAGTCCACATTTATAGATTATTAATTCAGATTTAATAGAACCCTTTATTTTCATGGATTTCTTTTAGTTTCATGCTACGTGTGTAATCGCCCATTTTTCCCCAAAGATAATTTTTGGTTTCCTATTGTTTCAAGTATAGATTCTTATACTCCTATTTATTTGTGTATCATGTGAGGTAGGTGTAGTAATTTTTCATCATATAGAAAATTTGAATCCTAATACCTTAACATTTAATAAATGAGGGGTAGTGAATATTATGATCACAAGATAATTGGGGTCCATGAAATAACAGAATGGAAGTGATGATGTGATATATGTTGTTTCAATTTTTATCAATGATAATTATTTTGAATTTTATTAGACATAAGGAATTCTATAAATCATGTTTGTAGGTGATATTTTCTTGCACACTGGTGTTGTTCTATATTTTGTTGTTATTCTTGGATAAATGGTTGTGACATGAAATATTCTTAATCAGATATACATTCTTAGATAAATGGATTCTCTAGGATAAAAACTATTCTATGATAACCCCTTGTTATTTAATGTGAAATTAAATAACCCCTCTTCCTAATTCATAATATTCTTGGATTAATGGGGTGGTTTTGTGCTATTTTTTGTTGGGTTTTGTACTTTGTGGGTTTTTTGTGATGTTTCTATTGTATTCCTTTTTACGAGTACGAGGGGTGGATAGAGGGAATATACTTGTGTTTGGAGGATGTCCTATTTATGCAGTGGGGATTCTATTTTGTGGTTTTTTTAATGGGAATTTCTTATGGGGTGGTACAAGATGTGTGACATAATATCATGTTACGAGATTGATTTATTGTTTAGTGGATGATCATGTAGGTTGTGGAACACACTTTGGTTCATTCTGGGGTTGTCGAACATTCTTGTGAAGTGGGACTCTGATGTGGTTATATAGTTGTTTAGGAATAGGTAATATGGCTTGGCTTGGCCATCTGTGTTGGGTTTGGTTGCTGATGGTAGTCATCGTGGGTAGTGCGTAAATAAAATAAACTCAACACCTTAATTAAAAAATGGAAAATTGTAAAATGAAAAAATGGGTTTGACTTTTGTTACATTGTAGATATTTGTGTGATTGTTCATATAGGGGTAGAATCAAATTAGTTTTATCATGGTATGGTAGTTTGTTTGAAACACGTAAGATGGAATGTGTTTTTTCTTACATATATGTACAAATTTTAGTTCATTGTGATTTATATAACAACCCCAACCCTATTTAGAACTATGTGTTGTGTATCCCATTTCATATGGGAGGGTGGATTTTCCAACATCTTGGTGGGGGGATGAATGGATACTTACTGATATTCTTCCTCTCACCCTATTCTGAGTTTTTGGCACTCAAGCATTTATAGGAAGGATATAATGGATTTATGTTTACCATAGTCAATGATCCTACCGATAGGGTTTTATGTGGATGATGGGCCAAGTTGATTGTGGTCTAGTATTGTCTAACAAAAGGACTTTAGGATGAGGCCCAGGTGTCTTCGGGGGAGAGGTGTGGTTGTTGTGTCCAAGTTGTCTACTCATGGTATTTGAGGGTGGATTGTGACCAATGTGTTTGTGCTATAGATGTCGCAGTGGAACGGAATTTTGAAAGAGTTGTATCTTCAAGACATTATCCATTACGAATGAGGACCTAACAAGTGGGAATGTGGTGTGGGGTACCAAAATCTGGAGGTTCTTATAAAACAATGATACTTGACATGCATTATTTGGTGAGTGTTCTTAGGTGAGTCTGGGCTGGTTTGTTCTCCATTGTAGATGTTTTAAGGGGTTATTGTTCTCTCATAGGGTAATTAGTAAATACCCCTCTTGTGAACTGGTGGCTTTAGTTTTCCTACTTGGTATACTTGTTTACTCACCATATGTTTGTAAAACTATTTTTAGGTTTTCTGGAGGTCATTGAGGACTGCACTGAACATTACTAGCTTGGGTATCGAGGGATTTTTTGTGATAAATCATATTATTATTATTTTGGTGCATTCATTAGTTCTTTGGTTGTACATTAATTGTAGTTTACATTTAAATCATGTGTGGGTTGGATTTGGGTTTCCCTTATATAATGGTTTGGTGTTGTTTGGGATATTTACTATCTTAAAACATGATAATTTTTCTTTTATAAAGGGTAATGCCTTCAATTTATTGAGATATTTCATACCCTTATTCCTAGTCTCCACTTATAGTCTGGTTAAAAGTAGGACTTGGGGGGGGTCATTATCTCTTATTCATCTTGAAGAAGGTTGGTTGTCCCACTTTGAAGTCACATACCTCATCTTCAAGAGGGGGTCATGAAAGAATGGTACAAAATTATGAGTTTTAGAGATAGGATGGAGTTCAAAGATAAGAATAGAAAGGATTAAAAGTGAAGGTAGGGAAAGGGTGTTTGTAAATATTTTTGGAAGAGATAGTATAGGGATGTGTGGTTAGGACACAGGATTTTAAAACCCCATGATCTGATGTAAGGACTCTAAACCTGCCGAACAAATATGTGAGGATGATCTGATTGCATGGTAGAGTCCCAATGGATTGTACATGAATCATAATGAATTTTTTCTTGTTTATCTTTTGTGTTTTTTGAATTAACAAAAAATTAATATGAAAATTAATTTAAAAGAAAATTTTCAAACTACTTAAACATTGGAGTACATTGTTTACCCATTTCAGATATGGAACTCGGACTTCACCCATTTGTTGATTGGGTAGTTGAGGACCTTCAGGATGACTTGGATGATCAGTATATGGTTTATCGGGAGTAGGAATATGACTTGCGGTAGATTACTCTCCGTTCTTTACAACAACATACCATGGTGAAGTACGAAGGTGGAGTTTCATACAGAGAGAGAGAGGGGTGGCCCGAGGAGCTAACAATCACCTTTACCATGACCCCTTCTTCGAGGGAGTACTGGGTTCCATTGATATCAAACTAAATGCAAGAAGTAACACCTCAGTGGTGGATCCTTTATCATGGGGAGAGGAAGGAAACCAATATCTCATGGGATGACTTTGAGAATGAGTTCCAGGTAGGGTTCCTTTCCTTGACGATGAAGGCTTAGAATTTAAAGTAATTACCCTCCCATAAAAAGGTGAGTATGTAAGTTATGGAACTAGTGATCAGGTTCGATGATTTCTAATTATTTTCCCCAAATCACTATCCAGATTTGGAGTCATGAGATATTTATTTTTAGGAGGCTCTCTGACTATCCCTTCAGTATGTTTTCACTCCCTTTAAGCTCCTGAAATTTAGAGATTTTTAGAATAATGATGAAATACTGGAGATTAAGCAGTCACAGTATGGTGTACCGTGAGAGGGGAGAAAACCTTGTTTTTTAAAGTGAAGTCAGTCAGCATTTGGTCTCCAGAGTCTGGACCTTCCTCGTATCAGCCAGTGGGAAGTAGGCATCCACGGTTCTAGTTCTTATCTCCATATCTTTTCCCTTTCTCCAGGGGACAGGGATCATGATTCATTGAATTTGGTGGTCATGGACATGTTCAAAACCAATTCCCATTTTGGGCTTAGTATGGAGGATGTGGCTGGGTTCTGCACCAACCTCACCAACAGTTTTTGGCCAGACCGTTTTAGCTGTAGGGATAGTAGGCTCCATCTCCACTAAGGGTAGACGGTGTAGGAGGATGGAGACTAGATGGTGAAATCAAGGAACTCAACCAGTTTGTGTTCAGAGGGGTGTTTGACAACCGAGGATAAAATGAGCTGGGTGTGAGATGTTTCATGTCATCGAGGAAGCAATTCTAGTAGGCCCATAGGTTTTTCTAGGTAAAATATGTTTGTTTAACACATTTTCATTTGATTTGTTTGATTCAAGTGATTCACACTCCTTTGTTTCCTCTAGTCTATTCCATTCTTTGGGAAAAGATGTAGTTAATATTTCCATGCCCCTAGTGTAGAGTATGGCAGTTGGAGGTTAGACCCTTTTTTATAATGTTTGTTGGGGATGTAGACTGATGTTGGTGCTTCATCAGTAGAGTGGGGATCTTTTTATTCCATAGATGGGGTCATACAATGTAAACCTAGACATATAAAGGTTGTTTTCAGTATATGATGTTATCAACTTCTTCTAGAGAAGATTCAGTTCTTCTGGTGTCGATGGCCAATATCTAGTTTCCTTTGGTGATAAGAGTTGTTAGGTGGGCAGTTGGTGTGTGGAGTATCTTCTCTCTTTGTCGCCTGATCTATAAATCAGATAAGTAGACAAAGAGATTGTGGATTTTTGGGGTGGGGTGGGGGTTTAGAATGTTCTAGGATGTCTTCTCATAAGAGGTTGTGGCTATACCCCATTGGCATGACATTCATCTTGGAATAGACTTTCAACGGGGTGACCGTTAAATTTTTATGTCTTCCAAACTGATGACACCTTATATGATACGTGAGTTTTTTATTCAGGTTGATGAACTGATGAAGATGTTTGTTATTTAGATAACTATGTCATAGTGGAGTGCTCAATTCTTGTTCGTGATGTGGGAAGATAGTGGACTGAGTGTGTGAATAGACTACCAGAGGATAAATTAAGTAATAGTCAAGAATAGTTACCCTTTCTTAAGAATATATTATCATTTTTACTAGTTAAGGGGAGCATGTTATGTGATGCATTAAAAAATAAGTCACATAAAGAGATTATTTTGGAATCCTTGGATTCTTGGTATTCAATAGAGGAGTTGGCCACTTTTCTCCTAGATGTTGTGTGGAAAGTGAAAGAAGTTATCTATTTAAGATGGAAGTACACTATTCCTTCATGTGGTAGGTGGAGGTGTCTGTGTGGGGAGTCATGGAGACTAAAGTGTTGCATCATCATATTGTCTATGGTGTTTCTCTGAAGGTATTGTTGGAGGATAGTAAAAATTGAATGCTTTTCCATGGGAAGCTGTTTTTCTTAGTGCATAGGCGCATGTTATTTCTCCAAGAGTTCCATATCTCACCCTTGGAAGAGCATACAAGATTTTTTAAAATTTATCAAGGATTGAGGGAATAGTTTTGGTGGCCTGAGGTGATGTTAAAAGTGGAAGAGTTTGGGGAAAGGTGTCTACTGTGTAAGGAGGTGAAGGTCGAGCACCATGTTCTTGGAGCTATGTTGTGGCCCATAGATGTTCCCATGTTTAAGTGGGACATAATTTTTGTGGATTTCATCATAGGATTATCCAAGACTCTAGGAGGATTTTATTCTCTTAATGTAGTAGTAGATCAGTTGAAAAATTGATTAACTTCTTTGTAACCAAGGAGTTGAAATCATTGGATTCCATAACACAGAGTTGTATAGAAGAGGTGGTGTGTCTGAATAGTGTTCCAAGACCCATTTCATCAGATCAGGATACATGTTTTACATCACATGCCTAAAGGGGATTACAACATTCCTTTGACACTAAATTACTCCTCATCACAACTTTCCACCCTCCTACAGATGGATAGACTTAGAGGACTATCCTGACATTGGAGGACATATTACAGGAATGTATTCTAGACTTTAGTGGGTCTTGGGTGTGACATATTTTGTCGGTATAGTTTTCATACATTAATAGTTATCACTCATCCATTGGTATGGCTCTTTTTGATTCTCTTTACGGATGGTTGTTTCATAAACCCTTGTGCTAGACCGAAGTTGGAAAGGCAGTTATTCTTGGTCCGAACATGGTGTAGTGTATGATATAGTAGGAGAAGATTATCTGAGAGAATATGAAGGTATTTTAGGACCAACAGAAGTAATATATTGATCATAAGAGTAGGCCTTTGGAGATAGAGGATGGGGACAATGTATTCTATATGGTTCCTCTTTGATGTGGGTAGAATTGGTTGTTAGAGGGATAAATATTTCTCCCTGGTTCATTGAACCTTTCTTGGTTTTTTTATTAGTTGGATTGGGGGAATATCAACTGGTGCTACTACAACGGCTGGATATGATCCATGATGTCTTCCATATATCATAGCTCTATAGGTATCTAAACGATGACTTTGACATCATTGAATGGGGTGAGTTAGATACCAGGTACGATGTGATATTCATGGAGCGACCAATAATAATCGTGGATCTTGAGGAGAAGGTGCTTCATGGATGGACCACTCCTTTAGTAATTGAGTTATGGTTGAATGGAGGACACGGGGAGTTTACAAGGGAGCGAGAGGCATATAAGTATTCCAAGTACACAAAGATGTTCAGATATTTTCTCATGTGTTTTTCATTGTTATTAGATTATGATGTAATTCACGACCTCGTTTGTTGTGAGATGGGTTGTTTCACTATTCTCTGAATGTGTGTGAAATTACATGAATTGTGGGGATGTGAGAACTTGATCCCTAATCAATAAACATTAATCATGATGCAATTGAACCTATGTGTGATTATCGGTTCCATACCAAATTTTATAATATATTTTAATGGAAGAAGGATCTCCCAAATTCATGTATCTATATTGAGTGACCTTTGGTGTTTTTTTCGCGTTTGGGATGTAGTGGTTTGTGTGTTGTTCTAGGATGTTGAGGTTTTCTCATCAGTTTTCAAATTGTGTTGGGTGTTGTGTCCCTAAGTGTACCAACCTGAATTCTCTATGATGATTTAATGGAACACAAGATTCTATTCCCTTCATTATTTAAGGTGATCAAGATATAATGAACCCCCTAATCCCACAATCAATAGGCCATGGAGGGTAAACTAGCACCAAGGGTATATAATCCCACGTAATATTGAAGGCAATTCCCTTTTTGTAGAACAAGATCAAGAGATAGGTTGGGGAATCCCAAACAACTCCAAATACTAAAACTAAATGTAAATCATATATCCTTTTTCCATAATCATGTTCAAAATATAGTGATACATATTACAAAAAAACCCTGGATGAATGTACCAAAATAATGAAAATTAAAAATGAGAACTATCCCAACACCCAATTTTGTAAGGACTTTCACAGTTCTCAAATTCCTCCTGGAAACCATAATGAAATTTTCTATACGTTGGGTGAGTATAATAGCATACTCATTAATGAAATAAAAAGGTCTCATGCACATGGGGGGTGGCATTATAATTCCTTGGTAGAAAATAGAGGTTACCAAATCACCTAGAAAAGAAAACTATCCACCCATCCTCACCAAGGCCCAATCCCCATGTGACGTCATTAACATAAAATATTAGTAATGGAACATTGATATTTCGGTACCCTGAACAACTTTCCCACTAGTTATTTAGAACATCTAATTCATTAGACTACCCACACAAATCTCACTACTGTCACACTACCACTACCAATAACAACAATATAGGTCATCCCAAAAACATGTTTATCCCAACAGCAAACACTTGCCCCACCATAAAAATACATCTCGCCCGCAGACACCAAGGCCATAACAACAACACATCTTACCCGTAGACACCTGAGCCACCACAACCATACCTGCTACCCGCAGACACATGGGCCACTACAACTACACTTCCTACTCACAGACACATGGGCTTTATCCCAAAGACACTTAGGAACCAAACCTTCCTAAACACACCTAGGACAACATACCACAACCCACCCTTCCTAAAGACACATAATACATAATGAACCTCATTCCATCATAACATGCACGAAGTGTCATAGAATCTCTGGTAGAGGGAAAATAAATGATCTAATAACCGTCCACTCATAGGAATGTTGTGAAAAACACCACCACCCATGAAATGGGGGTGTTGAACATTAAGGTATCATCATGGGTGGAGTGCGTATAAGATGAAAAATATCTAAATGTTATACATATAGGTATTCCAAAAAAATTCTCTATCTATGTGTTTTAAAACCAACAACCAGTCCACAGACAACCATTCTTCCAACAACCCATACGTACAGAAGTAAACAATAGACAAAACTATATCACAGACCACTTCTAGAAAGTAGTTCCCATTTTTACACATCCTAATTATCATGTTCAAGTGATTACATTTAAATATTCATTCACTACCTGAAAACTAATAGGCATAACCACATACGAAAATAGTAACTGAATGAAAACAACCGAGCAGTTGTTTAAGCATTCACTCATGGTTCTATTATAATTAATAACATCAAAATGGGATGTCATAAAATCCCTTGATGAATTGGAACAAAAATAGGCATGAACATACCAGGTCCCGAACATTTACCACCAGTTCTAGACAGCCTCAAATTCAAAAACCAACAATCTATCAACCAGAGATTCCATTCCCCTCGACGTCACCCCACAAACATCAAATAGAACAACCAAGAAAATCACAATAATAGAGAAAGGTTGTTTTCAAATTTATCCAACACCATTCATTATGTTCCTTTTTTTGTATTGTTAAAGTTGGTGATCACACAAGGGTTCTAAACCATTTGAAATCCATTTAATCAATCATGTCTATGTGTTTAATCAGTCACCATGTTACATTCATTTAGTCACAAATTTATTCAAAAAGAAGAGATGCATTACATTGCAACAAAAAGACAACCAATTTCCATGATCCCATACAATTCACTATATAAATATTAAGGTAAAATACAACATTTTCATCATCATTACCACCCCTTCATTTCATAAAAGTTTATTTATTATCATTGTTATAGTTGGTTTCATCTACGTCCTGAGGGAACATCATCATTCTGACTCCACATAATGCACAGTGAAGAGAGATGAAGGAAGAACTCGTACATGGATGATCAATGATTGATGTTATATAATTTCTCCAAGAATAAGAGATATTGTGACATTCTATAAGAACTCCATGGATTAGTAGGAAGGTCCCCAACACAGGTTCCCGATATGTCTTAGGAGGAAGTCTCAATGTGAATATAAATACATAAAAGGAATATGGACGAAATGATCTTGTATAAAGAATAGGCCATATCCAAAAAACATGGAGACCATTTTGGAGTAATAAAAAGTTAGATTGAGGAATGACCACAGAGCTCTAAGGTTTCACATGTTGTAATTAATTGAAATTTCATAGTACCCTATAGAAATGGTTGAGATACACCAGAGAATGACAATGGGTTCATATATTAACATTAATTGGAGAAAAACATGAATCATGGGTGAAACTAGATAACACAGGAGACTTGAATACATGAAATGGGTGTGACTCTGATGAAAAGGCCACAAATTTTTATAATTCAAGGATCTCCCAAAAATTATGGGATTTAAAATTTCTTTTATGAGCCTTAAATATCATTTAAAGGGGTATTAAATCACTTTTTTCTTAAAAGAGATGTTATAAGAGTGAAACAAAAAAGCCCCAGAGAGGCTGTAATTGACTCACCGATGGGTGAATCATTTACACCCTAGAATTAGTCGGTGTGGCACCGGTGCCGATCGGTGCCACTTATGGCCGATCGGTGCCAGCAAAGGGTGATCGATGCCATCTTTCTTTCAACATAAAATTTGGAAACTCCTTAATGAGTCACCTATGGTCCATAGGTTACCTAAAACATTAGGATTTTGCAATGTAATGGACCATGATGGTCGGGTTCATTACATCAGATGCCTATTAAACTACTACCTTCTTTGAGAATTAATGTGTAAACCCAAATAAAAGATAGGGGTCTGAACAACCAAATATTATGATACCCATCATGGATAAATTTCCATAGAGTTGTTCAAAATCTTGAATAAAAACAAGAATTATAGAAACATCT
Organism: Viscum album; assembly: GCA_963277665.1. Classification (NCBI taxonomy): domain Eukaryota; kingdom Viridiplantae; phylum Streptophyta; class Magnoliopsida; order Santalales; family Viscaceae; genus Viscum; species Viscum album. Next base: position 458,017,765 of record OY728142.1, read on the forward strand.
CTCCAACATATATCTCTTGAAAAACTTTATAAACACTACCCTTATTCTCCCTCAGGTAACCACACAAACAAAAAACAACATACCGTCCCGACAAATGGATTAGGGAGATCCTTCCACATTGTAATTTTACTACTCGGATTGGGTGTAAGTGACTCGTCAAAATGAGTTTAATCGATTCAACATTAATACATCCTGATTAGAGATCTGGGTCTCCCACTCCCCATAGTTTGGACTTTTCACTCAAAATAGTGAATATTGAAACATCTTATCATACAAACAGTGAGCTCGAACATAACATCATATGTGAGGAACAAAATAAAAACATAAGAGAAAAGCTCAATACAAATTAGGGTACTGGGAACACTTCTATGCATCCCATTCCTAGGTACAAACCTCAAGGAAACCATGCCTCCATAACTCTCAAACCAAGTGAATAGTCCATCCATGATGAACCTTCTCCTTACGATCCTTGATTATCATTGGTAGTTAAATGAAAATCACATCATCCTTGATATCCATCTCTCCCCAATATAGGACATGGGAGTCATCATGTTGTTGTCGATGGAGCATAGTGAGATGACTAATGTTGGGGATCCTCTCTAACCACGATGGTAACTCGAACTGATATTCCTCCCCATAGACTCTCCCCCACACATCGATAGTTCTTAGGAACCTAAGAGAAATCAGGATTCCCCTACCAAACCTCCACTGTTCACACCATGGAAAGACATTTAAAGACATTTGGTCCCCAATCTTGAACTCCAATGGTCTGATACTATGATCGGCATACAACTTTATCTAGTGCTAAGCTACCTTCATCCTTTTACACACAAGATGAACCTTATCCTTCATTCTCTACACTACCTATGGACTATGAACACATGCCTCCCCAACATATTTCAAACACATGGGTGAAAGACATGGTATTACATACATGTATTGAAATAGTAAAATTATAATGGTGTAGTGATAGATGTTATTGTAGGAAAACTCCACTAGGGGAATGTGTCGTACCCAGGATCCTCTAAAGACTAGAACACACATTTGCAACATATCTTCCATTTTCTATATGGTCCTATCTATCTTCCCATTAGTCTGAGGGTGTAAATAAGTTCTAAAGCATTACTAGGTGCTTGAAGCATGTGTAAATATCTTCTATACTCATGAATTATAGCATGTATCCCAATCTGAAACGATGGATCGAGGAACTATGTGATGCTATACAACTTCACCCGTGTGCCTCTGTAATAAACAATCCACTCCACTCATCTCTTTAACTGTAAGAAGTTATCCAATTTCATCAATAGGTCCACCACTACCCAGATATGATCATTTATTACCACAACCATGGGTAGTCCGGTGATGAAATCCATTGAGACGTCATACCACTTATACGTAGGAACATCTAGGGGATACAATAGACTACTAAGGACTCTATGCTCATCCTTCACCAAATGAAACAGGTGGAAATTTTCCTCAAACTATGCCAATACCTTATTCACTCTGGGCCATTAAAACTGACCTCTCATTCCCTTGAACATCATGGAGAATCTTACATGTTCCGCCTTGGGTGGGGAACTCACTTAGAACTCCCTTTGACATCGCCAATGGAACAAAAATCTTCCATTAAAAAATCATCTGGTTTTCACTATCCCCTGATCATCCCTCTGTAGAATCACATTGGATAATGCTATCATGATCCACATCAACCTATGAGTATCCATAATGAGGCTCATCCACCTAATGCTCCAAGTAAATTTCCACATTCAATTGAAACATTAACCCTCTACATTCATCCACCCTCTCTCCTAGATGTAAAGAAGAGAACACCTCGATTGCTTTCCAAGAATCTTCGTACATCTGAACCACATCCTTTTGTGACTTCATGATCATGGATTCAGCCACCATGTTCCCCTTTCAGATTGTTTTGGGTATATCCAAGTCGTATTCCTTAAGAAACTACTTCCACTGTTGTTGTCACAAGTTCAGGTCTCACTGGGAGAATATGTACCTCAATATTCTCTAATCTGTGAAGACCAAAATGCGTTCCTTGGTGAGGAAATGGAGCCACAACTACTGGATGAACACAACTGATACAATTTTTAGGTAAAGGGTGGCATAGTTACATTCATGGGGAAGTAACATCGTAGACCCATAAGAGATCACTCTATAATGCAGCATCCACACACACCGCAAAACTCGACCAAAAGAATCACAAAACACTTCAAATGTTACCCCATCTTATGATAACCTCCTCACTAGGGCACTGACCAGCTTCCCTTTAAATGACTAAATGATTCCTTTCACTACTCACTCCATAGAAAAGCCTGGTCAATTCTGGTCAAGAGTGTCAAAGGCGCTACATATTGAGGGAAGTCAGGTACAATCCTTCTATAGTAACCTTCTAGACCTACGAAACTATGATCTTATTCTACATTCTTGGGCGATTTTATTGAAACAGCCACTTTGATATTCAATGGGTCCACTTATATTCTTTACAGGGAAACCACATTTCTAAGTAAGTACACCGCTGGTGTCTATAAAATTCACATAGACAACATCACATAGATATGGTGTTGTCAGAGGACCAATGAAGCCTTACATAGATGCTTGGGGTGATCCTCCTCTGATCTTCAGTAGATGATGATGTAGTTGATGAACCCGACCACAAACTAGTCTAAATTCGTATGAAAACCAGTGTTCATGAGTCCCATGAACATAACCGGTGCATTCATAAGGCTGAACAGTATAAACACAAAAATTAAGTCCCCATATCTACACCTGAAGGAATAAATCAGGATGTCACCCTCCTTCGCAGTCAACTGGTGATATTCAGACTACAGGTCGATCTTAAAAAACCAACCGTCTCTTTTCACCTGGTCAAAATGATCATTGATCCTCGGGATGGGGTAACAGTTCTAGAAATCACCTGATTTTGTCTATTGAATTCTACGTATAGCTTGATACTACCATCTTCCTTAATTTAGAATATGAAGGGGGAACACCATGGTGATGTTCTTGGTCAGATAAAACCTTTCTTCATTAGGTCATCAACCTGAATCTACTAATCCCGCAACTTAGATGGTTCTATCTTATAGGGATCCATTGAAATCAGACAAGAACTAATTTATAAGTCTATCTCGAACTCTACATCACATTGAGGGGGAATATTAACAAAATACATAGGGTAAGATTTACCTGGTCTCAATATCAATCCCTATAACATCCACCATCTCTAAGACTACCAATTCCACTAGAAAGTCCACTAATAATGAAAGAAGGGGCTCTACACGCCACCTACCCTCCTAGAAACCCTACTCACCAATGAAAGCTACATTTTGGACACTCATATATGAGAACACAAACATTATCCACAAGCATGAAAAAATATAAAGCATGGAAACTGTTAGTTGATTCATAGAATGACATTGTACGAATGCATTTGTAGAAAAACAAGATAACCAATGGACTGATTCAGCCCCATCATCAGTCTGCATACTCAAAAAACATCAAATAGGCTGGTCAGACCTTTAACAGGCGTATTGAGCCCTAGAGTATTTGAGACTATATCTACCATTAGACCTAGGTAATGGTCTATACATGGAGTAATAATTGAGTGAAAAGAACACAAATTAAAAAAAATCCCATGCAGGAGTACATAAAATGATGACTGTACATCAAACAACTTTTGGACCTGCTAGAATTATTACCTCTTAGACATGTATAATCCCATGACCAAATCTCCAGAATCATGGCTATCAGACACCTCACTGACCACAAAATGGTTGAGGTCCCTGAGGAGCACCCCAAGGTTGGCCTCTTTTGGCATCAGATTCCCTCGGTGGTGCTGGATTCCACTTACCCTGATACTGGAAAAGCTTGGCTGGAATCAACTAAGGATGAGGTGGGAGATGAACCTGGCCACCCCCATTTTACCTTACTCAGACATGGAACTGATTCTGAATATTCCCACAACTTCTAATAATAAATCACCTCATTCCCAAGCTTGTGGAGAAAGGGCGAGGACTGGGTGTTTAGAACCAGCACTAATGAGGCCTACTCCCTAGTGGTAGAAACCAAGAAGGTCTTGACGCTGGAGGCCTACTGCTAACAGAATTTCCTTTTGATGAACATAGTTGGATCCCTTCTTGTGGAACACCTCTTGGTGTGTTCATCCCCTCCAATACTTTAGCCTTCTTTTGAACCTCCATATACATCAGTACAGTGAAGGGAGTAATAGCATACTGAAGAGAAGGTTAGAGTGCCTCCTCTATGCAACGTGCTCGCGACTCCGTGTCTAGAAAGAGGTCTAAAGAAAAACAATGTAGATCCTTGAACCTGATCCCCAGTTTTTTCACTATCGTAATCCATTGTAATAAGGAGAGAAAATATTGCCTCTTTTTGGGATTCATCATCTAAGAATGAAATTTTGGCCAAAACCTCTTCTCAAAGTCAGTCCACAAAACCATAGATCCCTCTTTATCTCCACAGTAATGCATCCTCCATAGATGTTCCACTCCACGCATCTGGCTCATATATAGTGGAACCTAGTACTCTTTCAGAGATGAAATCAAGCTGAAAGAGATCATTAGTTCCTTGAGCCAGCTCTTCGTCTCCTTGTCAGAGTCACATTCTACGTGCATTCCATGGGTCTCCCTCTGGAAGGCATGAATCATCTTCTACAACTGGTAATCCTCTTCCTCTCAATCATCCCTCCACATATAAACCAAATAATCCTACTAGGACATGACTGCCCGTAATACTTGTGGACAATGTCTAGGTTCCATAAGGGGATAATCAAACAATAAATTCACAATCCAGAGTAGTGTAGAAGATTCTTCTTGAATTCTTTTTTAAAATTTCTAATTTTTTAATTCCAAAAATACCATAGACTCAGAAGGACACATCTCATTATGATTCATGTACCATTCCATATAAGGCCTCGGCCTTAAACATTAATTAATATTGAATTAAATGAATAATTCACATTGAGGATCTTTTCAGGTTTAGAGTTTTAGAGAATCAGGACATAACCGTTACATCTCAAAAGATTACAAAGTAGACTAAGTTTCAATAAAATAAAAACTCTTAAAAAGAAACATGTCTACTTCCATGTTTTAGATAGCATGAATTCCATTTGATCCCATCCATGACCCTATTCAACATTAAGTCCTTTGAAAAACATTTCAAAAAAACTTGGGGTGAGCATAAAAAGCTCAGTAAGGGATACACAAATAATGAAAACTGTTAGTTTTTCAAACATCAAGTAAACGATGTATACTTTATCAAAGTAATACCTTAACCTTCTTGAAGTAGTAAAAAATCTTCACTGAATAAAATATCATTACATACACTTTTGTAACCAAAGGATTAACATAAAACCCATATAAATAACACATAACATATAAAGGTAACTTGGGACATAAACAAACTTAAGAGGAATAACCATATGGTCGACTTCCAAACATTTCACTTAATAGAATAGCCATACGACCAACTTCTATACATACTTAATGGAATATCCATAAAGCCGACTTCCATACCCAATGCATTGGAGGTTATAATGTAACCACCCATCCTGGTATTCTCGACACCACTCGTCATATGGTTTATCACGTAACCACCCATCAAATGTCTAAGTACCATTATAAAAATCAATATATATAAAAGAATTATAATGGAAAGAAAACATTTCTACACTTTGATCACAATATATCACTTAAATATATTGACATAAAAAATCCATTATAAAAACCATTTTCAATACCAAAATACATAAAAGAGTATATGGTATTTATTTCATTTTAAAAAAACATTACGGCTTTTTGAGCAAGCCAAAGATGAAATAATACTCGCGGAAGCGGAAAAGGCCATTGTCACTGTGTACGTTAAAAGAAACATTCCATTTTTTCATTTAGTAAAACGCTTCATAGAAAAAAGATTCCTTTTGTATAAAAGTAAAATTCAAAGGGGTTTATACACCGTATAAAATATAGTTGTGTACAAAACGAAATATCCCTCAATGAAAGGAGATTGAGATGAAGTCCCTTAACTCGGTTCCGACTTGACTCGATCGTTCTTTAACGTCCTGAATAATAAACATGAGTTAATTTCTACATGATTAAGAACCTTTTTCAAGCTTATTATTCCTTTTATATCACTTATTTCCATGTTATAAACATTATTTAATCATTAAGTTAATAATTTTTGTTTTTTCGATATTTGGTTCTTAAGTCGAAAGTGGACTTCTTACAATTACATGTTGTTCGTGTGGTCAAAGGTTCTTTATATCCAGAATGACATTCCTGATTTGGATATCATATATATCATATATATCTAGCATATACATGTATTTATAATATCACATAATCATTTAGAGGTATGAAATGAAATGCACCATTCATGAAGACGGTAAGCCGTACGTACGCATGAATGCTACTTTCATTTCTATGTCATATTAATGGAATTAAAACTCAATGAGAGGTATGTGTATTTTAATCCCAGAATTATATTAATCATTTAGATGTAACATATATCATATATATCCGTTATATATATGTACTTATAATAGTACATTACATTTGGGGATAAAAAATTAAATGCACCGTTCATGGAGACGGTAAGCCGTACGTACGCATGAACGCTACTTTCATTTCTATCTCATACTTTAATGGAAAGAAAAAAAATAACGATATAGAGTTATATTATAATTTCAGTATAACATAATATATAATAACTTTAAATCCATCCTTTATACATCCCACATATGGCATTAACGAATCAAATCACTTTTAGGGGGCGGTAGTCCGCTCTTCCTAAAATGAAATTATCGTGTTTACCAACAATGGAAACCATAAAGGTATACCACAAATGAAAAATACAGAAGCATAAGGAAAACATAAACATAATATATATCATATATAAATATATTGACATCTTAATGGCCACTATTAATGGTGTTTAAAAGAAGATTGAACAATCATCGTTTCGTGAGGCATAAATTCGCCAACCACAGAAAAAGTATGTTCTTTAAACATTAGATGTAGATTTGTGTAAGTGTAGCTAGAATTATTATTATAAAAACATCCTAGTATATTGAATATACTGGATTTGTTACAAAAGAAATGAATAAAAAGAGTTTAGGGGGTTGGAGAAGCAAAATAAAACAAAAGAACACAAGTGAACACATTACCTTAAAATCGGGTAACTCTCTTAGATTTGAGCTCAAACGAATCCTTGGGAAGACTTCAGCCCAAATTGAGGCTTCAAGGAGTAATATAGGGATGTGGAGAGACAAAATGGGCAGGGTGTGGCCGAGCCAAAGTATTCTGAAGTGTGGGTAAGGTGGTAGAGGTGGGGGCCTTTTATAAGAGGAGAGGAGGGGCACTCTTGGAATGTAAGGAAATGTTACTTTATTATAGAATGAGTTTCGGATTTTAATGGTCCCACATTGATGTGTTTCTAGGATAAGGTGTTAAGGGTTAAAAATCCACCCATCCAATAGGTTTTGTACATGTTTAGGTCTTCGATTTTACATTATCTTTCCATTTTATTTAAATCGTTAAATAATGAGGTAATCACTGCATCATCATGGTGTCACCAATAATTTAATTTAGTTAATGTCTAAAAATTATAAAACAAATATCATGATTTAGTAAATCTTTTTATCTTTGTAATGAATATTTATAGTCAAAAATCTGACTTGTATAACCACATTTAAAAAATGTTTTAGTAAAACAACTCATGTTTGTGACATTTTAATTTTAACATTAAATAAAAAGATCTTAATGTCATTTTCCAACTAAAGTGGCTCCATGGGGTCCCCAAGTTGACCAGTGGATTGTCTTGGTCTGCCATGAAACATACAATAAGGTTAGGACATGTGTCAAGTTCATTTCATATTATTAAAACATTATTTTTACCATAAACTACACTAATTACCTCTAATCGCGATTAAAAACTTAAAAGTTACTATTCACCAAAAAAATTATTTTAATCCCATTGAACTGTATTTTAATTTTTAATGCCAACCATGTATGTCGGATTTTTTGAAATTCAAAACATAGAAGTGACAAAATTTCATTTTAACAAAAAATCAGTTTTTATAAGTACCATTTAGTGGTTTCATATTCATCAAAAATTGAAGTTTTTCAGAAAAATACCAAAAATTTACCCTGAGCTATATTTGATATTCTGAATTCAAAAATGATGTCTATTTTAAAAAAATTCAAAACATATAAGTTGCATTAATTAATTTAATAATTAATTCCCGCTTTCAGAGAAAATAGCGTGTTTTCATGAAACAATAAGTATCAAAAAATCTGTTTTTATAAGTATCATTTAGTTGTTTCACTATTCATCAAAAATTGAAGTTTTTCAGAAAAATACCAAAAATTCACCCTAAGCTATATTTGATATTCCGAATTCAAAAATGAATTCTATTTTATAAAATTCAAAACATATTAGTTTCATTAATTAATTTAATAATTAATTCCCGTTGTCAGAGCAAATAGCGTGTTTTCATGAAACAATAAGTATCAAAAGATTGACACTAGTTTATGTCCGATTTCAAAGTGAAATTAATTCCAACGACCACTGTTAGATTTAATGGTAAAAATATATTCTAATTTCACTTTAAAACCAATTAAAATGATAATATAATCATATAAATAAATTATATTAAAAATAGGTTTTGTATTAAAATACAACATTTTTCACTGTTCATTAAAAAAATGAACTTTATCGGAAAAATACCAAAAATTTACACACAGTAAATTTTGATGTCCCGATTCTAAAAAAGAGTTTTATTTGGTCCAATAGAATTTATAAAAGTGACCAAAAATATATTTAATGACGGTTCGCCATCAAAAGGCGATAAGTGAACCTTTAGTGAAAATTAGGGTATAAAAACCTAAAAATGAATTCTTTTCATATTGTAAGACTTTATTTTTTATTGGATAAATGTAAAAACATTTAAAAACATATATAGTCATATTTTTGTTATTTCTATCCCCTCCCTCCAATACAACGGCTATGTGTTAACTACCATTTAACTTAATATTATTTTATTACTAGTGTGCAACGTAAGATTTCAATGAAACTCTTTGTTATGTATCGGGTATGCTATCGAACATAGCAACCCCTTTAAAGTAAATTTATTATTTAATTAGTAAATATTTATAAATATGAAAATTCTTTATTCTTTATTTACCTGGGATGTTACATCCTTCCCCCCTTTTGGGAATTGCGTCCTCGCAATTTTATTCACTTATCAAAATAAGTGGGGGTATTTATCCCTCATAGAAATTTCAGATTCCCACGTTTCCTCTTCAACCATATGGTTTTTCCACAAAACCTTTACCAGGTGGATTACCTTATTTCACAACACTTGCTCTCTTCAGTCAAGAATCTGGACTGGTTGTTCTTCATAAGAGAGATTCTCTTCCAACTGAACTACCTCTGGGCTCAAAACATGAGATGGATCTGGTATATACTTCCTCAACATCGAAACATGAAAAACATTGTGTACCTGAGATAAACTCGGAGGTAAATCCACTTGGTAAGAAACTGATCCCACTTTCTCCAAAATTTAATATGGTCCAATGAACCTTGGACTCATCTTTTCTTTCTTACCAAATGGCATCAGACTTTTCCATGGTGAAACTTTGAGAAAAACATGATCACCTATATCGAAAGATAGATCCTTCCTCTAGTTATCCGCGTAACTCTTCTGCCTACTCTGAGCTGTTTTCATGTGTTTCTGAATCAACTAAACTTTTTCTGCCCACTCTTCTATGAATTCTGGTGCCATCAACTTCCTTTCACCCACATCATCCCAAAAATTTGGAGTTCGACACCGCTTCCCATATAATGCATCAAACGGTGCCATCTGTATACTAGAATGAAAAGTGTTATTATATGAAAACTCAACCAAAGAATGATTTTGGTCCCAACTTCCCTGATAATCCATCAAACAAGCTCGTAGCATATCCTCCATGGTCTGAATTGTTCGTTCTGACTACCCATCAGATTGCAGATGAAAAACTGTACTAAAATTTAATTCAGTACCCAACGACTTCTGAAGGCCTTTCCAAAAGTTAGAAGTAAACCTGGGATCACGATCGGACACAATGGAGAGAGAAACACCATGTAACCTAAATATCTTTTTATGATACAAATAGGAAAGTAGATCTAGTGAAAAAGTATATCGTATAGCAAGTAAATGAGCAGATTTAGTCAAGCGATCAACAATAATCCAGATTGCATTATTACCTCAAGATGCCCTCGGTAATCCAACAACAAGGTCCATGGATATGTTTTCCCATTTACACTCTGGAACTGGTAAAGGCTGAAGCATCCCTTTCGGTAACTGCCGCTCTGCCTTAACCTACTGACAAGTCAAACACTTCACAGTAAAATCAGCAATATCCCTTTTCATTCCATCCCACCAGTAATACTCCTGCAGATCTCTGTACATCTTAGTACTGCCAGGATGAACTAAAAACGGGGAACTATGAGCCTCACATAAGACCTCAGTCATCAACTGTGAATCACAAGGCACACATAATCTCTTCCCAAACCTCAAAACACAATCACTATCAATGTTGAATTCAGGAAACATACCCTTCTGAACGAGATCTACCTTTTTCTGCGACTCAATGTCTTCCCTCTGTGCTTTCTTAATTCTCTCTGATAGGGATGATCTCACTGATACCTAAAACAAAACAGAAGAACTTCATGCACCAACAACTTCCATGCCAAAGCTCATCAAATCCTTAACCAAAGGATCACGTTCCAAATGCAAAATTGTTAATGAAGCATTACTTTTTCGACTCAAAGCATCAGCCACTTTATTTGCTTTTCCAGGATGGTAATGAATTGTACAATCATAATCCATGATTAATTCCAGCCATATCCTCTATCTCATTTTCAATTATTTCTAAGTGAATATATACTTTAAACATTTTTGATCAGTATATTTCACACATTACTCCATACAAATGATGCCTCCAAATTTATAGAGAAAAAAACAACATCAGCTAATTCGAAATCATGTATTGGGTAATTTACCTCATGAGTTTTCAACTGACATGAAGCATAAGCAATTACCTGATCATTCTGCATAATGACACAACCTAGTCCCTTCAACAAAGCATCACTGTATATAAAAAACTCACCATTCCTGGAAGGAAGTGCCAAAACTGGATCATTCACCAATATTCTTTTCAACTCCTGAAAACAATCATCACATTCTTTTGTCCAGATAAAATTAACACCCTGCCGAGTTAGCATAGTCATTCGACTATATAACCGTGAAAAATTTTCAACAAACCTTTTATAGTAACCTTCAAATCCAAGAAAACTATGGATCTCAATTACATTTGTGGGTCTTGTCCATTATTCAACAACTTTTGTTTTAGCTGGATCAACAGTTATTCCATCTTTTGAAACAATGTGACCATGGAAAGAAATTTTTTGTAACCAAAACTCACACTTGCTGAATTTTCCATATAGTTTCTTTTCTTTTAAGGTTTTCAAGATAACTCTTAAATGAATTTCATGCTCCTCTATACTTTTATAAAACACCAAAATATCATCAATAAAAATAACCAACATTTTTCACCTGAGTCAATTGAGCCATCACTGAAAAAAACAGGTTAGTTCTAATTCTGACCATCTCAAGATACTGATTTGAAAGGTCATTTCCATCTGTATGCCTTCCCAGAAAATCTGTTCTGTTTCCTCTATGAAAACCCATTCTTAACACATAAATATCTTAGGAGAAGAAACATGGTAATCTTCAAATGCTATATCATTTCAATCATACCATAAATTAATTTATAATTTAACAATTATCTAACTCATAAAGTTGTCTAAACCGACCTTTGATACCAACTATAAGGACCTGGCCTTATACATTACTTAATATTGATTTAAATGAATAATTCACATTGAGGATCTTTTCAGGTTTAGAGTTTTAGAGAATTAGGACATAACTGTTACATCTCAAAAGATTACAAAGTAGACTAAGTTTCAATAAAATAAAAACTCTTAAAAAGAAACATGTCTAGTTCCATGTTTTAGATATCATGACTTTCCCTTGATCCCATCCTTGAACCTATTCCACAATATGTCCTGTGAAAAAAATTTCAAAAAAACTTGGGGTGAGCATAAAAAACTCAGTAATGGATACACAAAGAATGAAAACTGTTAGTTTTTCAAACATCAAGTAAACCGTGTATAATTTATCAAAGTAATACATTAACCTTCATGAAGTAGTAAAAACTCTTCACTAAATAAAATATCATTACTTACCCTTTTGTAACCAAAGGATTACCATAAAACCCATATAAAGAACACATAACATATAAAGGTAACTTGGGACATAAACAAACTTAAGTGGAATAACCATACGGTCGACTTCCACACATATCACTTAATGGAATAGTCATACGGCCAACTTCCATATATACTTAATGGAATAGCCGTACGGCCGACTTCCATTCCCAATGCATTGGAAGTTATAACGTAACCACCCGTCCTGGTATTCACGGCACCACCCGTCATATGGTTTATCATGTAACCACCCATCAAATGTCCAAGTACCATTATAAAAATCATAAGACATAAAACAAATATAATGGAAGGAAATCATTTCCACACTTTGATCACAATATATCACTTAAATATATTGACATAACAAATCCATTATAAAAACCATTTTCAATACCAAAATACATAAAAGATTATATGGTATTTATTTCATTTTAAAAAAACATTACGGCTTGTTGAGGAAGCCAAAGACCAAATAATACTCGCGGTGGTGGAAAAGGTCATTGTCACCGCGTATGTTAAAAGAAACATTCATTTTTGTTTTTCAGTAAAACGCTTCGTAGAAAAAATATTCCTTTTGTATAAAAGTAAAATTCAAATGGTTTTATACACCGTATAAAAGATATTTGTGTATAAAACAAAATATTCCTCAATGAAAGGAGATTGAGACGAAGTCACATACCTTGGGTCCGACTTGACTCGATCGATCTTTAACATCCTGAATAATAAACTTGAGTTAATGTCTAATTGCTTAAGAACCTTTTTCAAGATTATTATTCCTTTTATATCACTTATTTCCATGTTATATACATTATGTAATCATTATGTTAATAATGTTTGTTTTGTCGATATTTGGTTCTTAAGTCGAAAGTGGACTTCTTACAATTACATGTTGTTCATGTGGTCAAAGGTTCTTTATATCCAGAATGACATTCCTGATTTGGATATCACATATATCATATATATCTATAATATACATGTTTTTATAATATCACATAATCATTTAGAGGTAAGAAATGAAATACATCATTCATGGAGACCGTAAGCCCTACGTACGCATGAACGCTACATTCATTTCTATGTCATATTAATGGAATTAAAACAAAATGATAGGTATGTATATTTTAATTCCAGAATTATATTATTCATTTAGATGTAAAATACATCATATATAACCATTATATATATGTACTTATAATAGTACATTACATTTGGGGATAAGAAATGAAATGCACCGTCCATGGAGACGGTAAGTCGTACGTACGCATGAACGCTACTTTCATTTCTATCTCATACATTAATGGAAAGAAAAAAATAGTTATATAGAGGTATATTATAATTTCAGTATAACATCATATATAATAACATTAAATCCATCCTTTACACGTCCCACGTATGGCATTAACAAATCAAATCACTTTGATGGGGCGGTAGTCCGCTCTTCCTAAAATGAAATTATCATGTTACCCACAATGGAAACCATAAGGGTATAACACAAATGAAAAATACAGAAGCATAAGGAAAACATAAACATAATATATATCATATATAAATAGAGTGACATCCTAATGTCCACCATTAAAGGTGTTTAAAATAAGATTGAACAATCATCGTTTCGTGAGGCAGAAATTCGTCAACCACAAAAACAATATGTTCTTTAACCATTAGATGTAGATGTGTGTAAGTGTAGCTAGAATTATTATTATAAAAACATCAGTATATTGAAGATACTGGAGTTGTTACAAAAGAAATTAATAAAAATAGTTTCGGCGGTTGGAGAAGAAAAATAAAACAAAAGAACACAAGTGAACACATTACCTTAAAATCGGGTAACTCTCATAGATTTGAGATCAATGGCATCCTTGGGAAGACTTCTGCCCAAAGTGAGGGTTCAAGGAGTAAGAGAGGGATTTTTAGAGACAAAATGGGCAGGGTTTGGCCAAGCCAATGGCTTTGGATGTGTGGGTAAGGTGGTAGAGGTGGGGGCCTTTTATAAGAGGAGAGGAGGGGCACTCTTGGAAAGTAAGGAAATGTTACTTTATTATTGAATGAGTTTCGGATTTTAATTGTCCCACATAGATGTGTTTCGAGGAAAAGGTGATAAGGGTTATAAATCCACCCATCCAATAGGTTTTGGACTTGTTTAGGTCTTATATTTTACATTATCATTCAATTTTATTTAAATCGTTAAATAATGAAGTAATCACTGCATCATCATGGTGTCATAAATAATTTAATTTAATTAATGTCAAAAAATTATAAAAAAATATCATAATATATGAAATCTTTTTATCTTTATAATTAATATTTATAGTCAAAAATATGACTTGTATAACCCCATTTAAATTTTTTTTAGTAAAACAACTCATGTTTGTGACATTTTAATTTTAACATTAAATAAAAAGATATTAATGTCATTTTCCAACTAATGTGGCTCCATGGGGTCCCCAAGATGACCCATGGATTTTCTTGGTCGGCCATGACACATCCAATAAGGGCAGGACATGTGTCATGTTTATTTCATATTATTAAAACATTATTTTTACCTTAAACTACACTAATTATCTCTAATCGCGATTAAAACTTAAAAGATACTATTCACCAAAAATTATTCTAATCCCATTGAACAACATTTTACTTCTTAATGAAAACCATGTATGTAGGATTTTTTGAAATTCAAAACAGAGAAGTGGTAAAATTTCATTTAAATGAAAAATCAGTTTTTATAAGTACCACTTAGTGGTTTCACTATTCATAAAAAATTGACGTTTTTTAGAAAAATACCAAAAATTCACCCTAAGCTATATTTGATATTCCGAATTCAAAAATAAAGTCTATTTTAAAAAATTAAAAACATATAAGTTTCAACAATTAATTTAATAATTAATTCCCGTTGTCAGAGAAAATAGTGTGTTTTCATGAAACAATAAGTATCAAAAGATTGACACTAGTTTAAGTCTGATTTCAAAGTGAAATTAATTCCAACGACCACTATTGGATGTAATGGTAAACATATATTCTAATTTAACTTTAAAACCAATTCAAATGATTATCTATTCATATAAATAAATTAGATTAAATAGAGGTTTTGTAATAAAATACAACATTTTTCACTGTTCATAAAAAAATGAACTTTATCAGATAAATACCAAAAATTTACACAAAGTAAATTTTGATGTCCCGATTCTAAAAAAGAGTTTTATTTTGTCCAATAGAATGTATAAAAGTGACCAAAACTATACTTAATGATGGTTCTCCATCAAAAGGCGATAAGTGAACCTTTAGTGAAAATTAGGGTATAAAAACCTAAAATTCAATTCTTTTTGTATTTTAAGCCTTTATCTTTTATTGGATTAATTTAAAAACATTTAAATACATATATAATCATATTTTAGTTATTTCTATCCATTCCTTCCAATAAAACGACTATGTGTTAACTACCATTTAAAATAATTTTATTTAATTAGTAAATATTAATAAATATGAAAATTCTTTATTCTTTATTTACATGGGATGTTACATTCCCGGTGTCTCTACCTTGAAATAAGTGTATACCCACATAGTCATTCTGGAGATACAGATTCCACTCATCGGATCACAGGGGGCCCTAAAATCTATTGTTCTAGCCGGTCTTCCCTGGCCTATTTCACATTCCTGGATTTCATAATAGTATTTCCTTACCACCCCAAGTAATCCTCTTTAATCCAAACTCCAAGCTCCATCCTATCTCTCAACCATCGCCACTGATACCATTTTTTCATGACCCACATTTTACATGATGGGGGAAAGGAAAGAAAGATTCCATGCCCTTCCTTATTTAAGGTGAATGAGAGATAATGACCCATGAGTCCGGCCTTCAATTGGCCCTAGAGTGGTGACTAGAACCGATGGTACAGAATCCCATATAATATGGATGGAATTATCCTTTTTATATAACAATGTGAGGAGATAATACGGTGAATACCAAACAACGACCAATACAGGATGTAAAATTAAATCCAAAACCATTTTTACACATACATGTTCAAAATAATGTGATAAAATGTACAAGAAAACTCTAAATGAAAGTAAAAAATGAATGAAAAGTAGTAATGAATATTTTCTGGATTATCGATCATGTAAGATCTGGCATAGTTCTCCAAGTCCTCATGGAAACCTAAAATAAATATTACATGTGTTTGGTGAGTATATTGGTATACTTGGTATGGAATCTAAAATCACTTGTGGAAAATATTGAAGAAATTCTAATGCCTTGTGTGAATATACAGTTAACCAAAACACCTATTAAGAAAAACTACCCACCCGGCCTACTCAAGACACACTCCAAAAATAACACATGTTTGGAAAAATAATCATAATGACACATCGATATTTTTCTACCATTCACTGCTTTCCCACTGGTTATTTAGATCATCCTATGCATCAGAAATCCCCCACATATCCCATTACAGTCCCACTTCCACCCCCATCATGACCTATATGGGCCATCCCAATTGCCTGTTTAGCTATACTTCAAATACATGGGCCACCAGAACCACACATCACTCCCACTGACTCATGTGCCATCACAACCAGACTTCCTACCCACAATCAACTATTCAACCACAACCACACTTTCTATGCACAAAACTGGACCACCACAACCACACCTCCTGCCGCAGACACCTAGGCCTCATCCCAAGGACACTTTGGAAACAAACCTTCCCACACACACCTGGGCCAACCCACCACAACAAACCCTTACCAATGAGTCATAGAACTTAATGAACCACAATCCATCAAAAATTATCCATAAAGTCTTGGGACACTTAGGAGAGAGAGAATAAATGATGTAATAAAAAGCCACTCATATGAATGCTGGAAAAAAAACCATCCCCCTTAAATGGGGTTTTTTGGGAAAAAAGTTCTCAAAATGGGTGGGGTGGATATAAGAAACCAAAGAACTAAATTTTATACATATAGGTAATCATGCACTCATTCCAACCCGAGGTTCTGGAAACCAACAACCAGATCACACATTACTACTCTTACTACTACCACTACATGCACAAGTACACTTAAGCCACAACTAGAGAACAACCCACTTATAGAAAATAGTATCCCAAAGAACATGTTATCGTTATCATGTTCAATTTATTTTATATAAATATTCCTTCACTATAGGGAAACTAACATGCATAACCATAAGACAAAACAACAATTGAAATAAAATAGTGAAGCATGCATTTAAGTATTCACTCCCAGTTCTTTTGTTAATAACAACATCAAAATCGGGTCATTTGAGATCCCTCAAGGAACTTGAATAAAAACAATCCCAAACTTATTGGGTCCATAACATTTACCATCATCTCCCCAAGGCCTCAAATTCACAAAACAAAAATCTCTCAACCAGATATTCCATTCCCTTCTACGTCAACCCACAAACATCTAACAAAACAAACATCCATAAAACCATAATAGAGAATAGATAATTTCATATTAATCTGACACCATTAATTATATTCCTTCTTACTATTTAGTTAACCATGGTGATCAGACAAGGTTTCTTATCCATAGGGCCTCTATTTTGGGAATGATGTTTACATGTTTAATCAGTTTCCTTGTTAATGTAATTTTATCACAAGATAATCCAAAAAATGGATCTTCATAAGTGTGCAAGAAAGGATCTCCAATGTCTAAATTTTTTAGTGGACACAATCCAATCCAATTCATAACATAAAAACGAAGGTAAAATACAATATCATCATCATCTTTACCACCACTTCATTATATAAAATTCTATTTATAATCTTAATACATGATATTTTAAGCTATTCCCCAAGGAAACATCATCTTACCAACCCCACATGATGTATAGTAACAATAGACAAAGGAAGAACCCATACATAGATGATCAAAGATCGATGTTTTCTCAGTACACAAAGAATATGGGATAATACAACTTGAAGGAAGAACTCCATGGTTGAGCAGAAAGGGATCCATTACGGGTGAAAAGTTTATCATAGGAGGAATTACCATGTGGGATATAGAGAAATAAAAATAAAAAATGAAAATAGGATCTCTGCTTATTAGGATAAACGATCCTAAAATAAGGGAGACAATTTGAATGTATATAAATGTGAGATCATGGCTCGACCCCTTGGCTCGGTAGTTTCACACATTGTAAATAATTTATATTTAGTAATTCCCCTTATAAAAGGTAGAGATATAGAATTATATGTGTTTGAGATGATATATTAACATTAAATGGAGAAAAAAACATCACATTGGTGAAATTAGAAAACACAATACACTATAAAATAACGCAAACGGTGTGAAACTGATTAAAGGGGACACATTTTGGTAATTAAAGGGTCTTATAACATTTAGGGTATATAAAATATTATTTATCTTCATTAAAGAACATTGAAAGGGGTATTAAAACCCTTCTACATTAAAAGAGACATTTGCGGAGTGAAACTAAAAAGTCCAAGAGAGGTGATAAAGGACTCACTGAGTGGTTAGTCACAGACACCCTATAACTAATTCCCTGGCAATGGTCGGTGTGCCATTTATGGTTTATTGGTGCCACCAATGGTCGATCGGTGCCACTGTTCTTTCAACATAGATTTTGGAAAACTCCTCAACAAGTCTCTAATGGTCCCCATGATACATAAAACATCATGATTATGCAATGTAATAGACTAAGAAGGTTTGTTTCATTACACTAAAAGTTATCATACTAGGTGGTGGTTTAGCCACCTCTTTTTTATTTTGGTTTTAAATTCTCAGAAATGAGAATAGTTTGAGATGAATTTTATTTAATGAACCATATTTCATCCTTCCATTCCTTTGTGAAAATCTAATTTCACCAAAATGGTGGAACCCAGTGGTGTTTTCAAAATAACGGTGTCACATAGAAATGGTGGTATTGTAATGGAGGCAGCCTGAAATAGTGGAAGTGTAATAGTGGCTGACTAAAATAGTGGCCCCATAATGGTGGTACACCAAAATGGTGGCACCGTCATAGTGACACACCAAAACAGTGGCACCATAATGGATGCACCATGACATTTCCAAGCTGAAAGTTTTCTCCCCCTTTTCAATGTTTTATTTTATTCACTGTTGGTCCCAGTTTTTCTAGTTTCACCCCTCATTAATTTTAATTGATGTAAACAAAGATTAAAGCCTTGATTGGGAATTTTTAATGGAATTTCAAAGGATATAATGTATATCATTAATATCTTAACACTTCAAGGAAATTGAGATATTCAAACCACATATAGATCATGATGGGTAAAGAGCGATGAAAGGTAGGGTTTGCGAATGGCGGCCTCCGCTGTACGCGGCGATGGCCTCCAGACAGGCCCTTCCTCCATTGGTGGGGGGGAGGGGGATCTTCGCCGCCGTTTCCTGTGATCGCCGCTTCGTTCCCTTCTTGAATCATGATTCCCTGCCCTCGTTTTCCCAAATCCCCCTTTCACCAAAATTTCTAGAACATTTAGATGGGATCCCGTAGCTCTCGATCTCGACTCGGAAGTTCACGGATTCCTCCTCCTTGATGAATACAACCCTGATAGCACGAATCAAGAATCGACTTCCGTCTGTGAATATTTTTGACCACTTTATCTTCGACGCTTGGGGACTTCAAGAGTGATCCACTATGGTTCTCCTTGTCTCAAATCATATAATGATCTAGTTTTCATGCGATGAAGATCTGATATTGGAATGGCCGTATGCTCCTCGGTACTGTGATGGCTCCCGTTTTTTTCTCTTCCAATGGACATAAGACTATCATATGAAACGGTATTCTCCGACCACGGAAATTTGGGTTTGTTTTCTTGAAATACCCCTTCCATTTCAGAATCCATCCATTATCTAAATGTTTGGAAATATGGTCGGTCGATATATTTGCTCTGATAGTAGAAAACGGGCAGTGTGTCACCCGATTTCTCTGAGTATTTGCGTCGAAGTGGATATCTCTAGTCTACCGGTTCAATCTTTGTTGATTGCTGTGGATGAGGCGTTCAGGTATAAAAATTTAGTGGTTTTTGAGTGCTGGCTTGATTTCTGCTCCTCGTGCTTCAAAATAGGACATCATCAGGAAATGTATAGAGGTAGGAAGTTGATTATGCAGGCTGCTAAGGGTGTGCAGGCCGGTGTGGTGCCCTGTTCTCAGCAGCGGCTTCAGGGTCTAGCCAATGGGGAGCTGGCGGGGATTATTCCTGGTATTGCAGAACAGGGCATTGAGAAAGAGTTAGTGGAAAAGTCTAAGAACCTGACAGTTGATGTGGTGTATGAAAGACGAAAACACGATCTGGGGGTGTGAAATAGAGGAGCATCGGCCGACAAGGGTAGTGAAGAGATTATGGGTGCTGGAATTGAAGGACTGGTGACACATCATGACACGACTGATCCCTCTGGTGGAAAAAAGGACATAAAAGAGTCCAGGAACGATGGCTCGGATGAAAACAATGGAGAGAGGGTGAGAATTCCATCTGGGATGAGCTCATGTCCTAGGAAAGAGTCTCCAAACATTGAGATTTCTGTTGAAGGTCAATCCAATCATGTTGAACAGCAACGCTGTGGCTCGGAGGACACTAACAAGCAGCCTCAGTCTATAGGTCAAGGATTCAAGCAGCACAAAAGTCCAGATATGACAATACCCCCGTGTAGTGCTTCCCCTGTGGGAGGCAACATCATGGAGGCCGAGGATTCAAGAATAGCACTTCAGGGGGAGTCCTTTTTTCAAGATGCTACATATTCACTACATGGACAAAAGAGGTTGGAGGGAGTTATTGTCTTGGGGCCATTGGACCCAAACACTCCCATTCATAACTCCCCATTACATTAGGCTAGGAGAGAGGGGAAGAAGAATGGCTTGGAGGTCAAAGCAGGCAAGGCAGATTTTTGGTGCAGGCTGAGGCCCCCCAAAGAAGACTTAGGGGTGGAATTGAAAAACTGTTTTGAAGGTCTGACGGATCAAGAACAAACCCTAACAAAGAAGGAAGATCTAGTTGATGATGGATATAGCCAAGTCTCAACGGACAGTGTGGAACATTTCAAAGGGAAAGTCCCTCACAGCACAAGAAGGAAGAAGGGGCAAAAAGGAATGCGTGACTCACGGAAATGCATCGTGGTCCAGAGGAAAAAATAAATGGGATGCAAAGACTACTCTTACTTTCTTAAAATGATGGAAACCAGTTCATCCAAGAAAGGTGAAAACAAGGAAAGGAAAGTTCTACAAGAAAAGGAAAGCGAAGATCCAAGAAAAGAACCAAGAGTGATAGATGAAGAAGCAGTGGGATATATGAAGCTCATCCTCCACTCTAAGGAAGAAATTATTGAAAAAGTCCTTCATCCCAACGCCTCAAATGAGGAAATTTTTAGAATTTATGAAAGAAGGTTGAATTTTGATGCCACCGAGGAGCAAGAAGTGTGGATAGACATGCAAGACGGAATCATTGCCCGAGGCTTCAATCAATGCAAAATCTCCCTGGAGGAATTCATTTAGATAATGGACAGAATGGTTACTCACCTTGAAGAACTCATCAAAGTGGATCCATACACTCAGGTTAGTACTCTGCACTGGGAACTATATAGAGTGTCTGACTCAATGAACCTTAGTCTTGTGTTTAACCATTTTGTGAGCTCATTCAGTACGTAGTGGTTTTTGTTTTGTGAACCATGGTTTCCCACTTGTCCTTAATGTGGCTTTATAATAAAAATGTATATTGGGTCAATCCACATGATCTTGGCCATTATTATACTTTAATGGCCTTCAGAACTATTTACATCCATTGATATAGGACTGGGATTTTTTCTAAAAGAAGTGGTTGTATCTTCTATTTCCTCTTTGTCTACCGAGAGGAATACTCTATAGAAATGTTGTGTTCTTGTGATGGATCCCTTTACTATCTATTATTTTCTTGGAGTTTCCTATGGCTCACACGACTCCATGTTTTGGTGAAAGGGGTAGTTTTGGTCACATGTTGTTTCATATAGGGATTTATTAGCCTCTCATTCATTCTGTATCATGGGGGGGTGGGTGTAGTAATTTTTCTTCATGAATAATGGATATATATTTATTCCTTAATATGTAATAAATTAGAGGAATAGAATGTGATGATAAAAAGACAATATCGGTCAATGAATTAATAACATGGAAGTGATGATGTAACATATGTTGTTTTAATTATTATCCATGATCCTTGTATTGAATAGTCTGGGTTGTAAGGCCTTCTCAAAATAATGGTCGTTGTTGGTCATTGAATGTGAACAAGTGGTGTTATGTAGTTTTTTGTGATTCTATAACAAATGTTTGTACCATGAAATAATCATTATCATTCATACTTTGTTAAATAAATGGGTTCCCAAGGATAAACATTATTCTCTGATCACCTATTTTATATAAAGTGAAATTAATAAACCCCCCTTTTAAATCTAAATATTTATGGCTTAATGGTGTGGTTGTGAGATATGTTTGGTTGGAATTTTTTATTTTTGGGGTTGTGGGATGTTTATATTGGTAACCATGTTATTAGTACATGGGGTAGATATATTGAATGATCTTGTGTTTGGGGGTGTCCTATTTGTGTTTCATGGATGTAGTTTTGTGGGGTTTTGTTTTGGTAATTCTGTATGGGGTTTTATAATGTGTGTGATAGAATCTCAAGTTGATCGATTGACTGATTGTGGATTTGATGAACTTTTAGGTAGTGCTATTTCCATTGCTTTATGTTGTTGTCGTCAAATGTGTTAATGAATTTGTTCTCTAATGTGGTTATAGGATGGTTGTAGAGTGGGACTATGTATTGGTTTGTCTTGTTATGTTTGGTATGGTTGTGGATAGATGTTTCCACAAGAATTGATTAAATAAATTACATTCAACCCATTATTTAATGAATGGTATTTGGTTAAATGAAAAAGGGTTTAGGCTGGTGTTTTATTGTGGTAGTTTGTGTAGTCATGCATATAGGGGTCAAAGAAAATGAGGTTCTTTATGGGATGGTTGATTTCAATAAACCTATTAGTTGGGATGAGTTATTTCACACCTATATTTATAAATTATAGTTCCTTAAGAATTCAATATGCACCACACCCTTTTTGAGATCTATATTCCAAACACCCCATTTCATAGGGGATACTGTCTTTCTGAACATCACGGTTAGAGGATGAATGGTTGATTAGTTTCATTTATCCTCACACCTTAATCTACATTCTTACTACTTGGGAATATCTGGGATGAATGTAATGACATGAGGTTTAATATAGTCAAAGATCCATCTGGCATGTGTTTTTTGTGAAGAGGTTCCCAGGTGTTTGCAGGCCCGGACTATTTCACATGTTTCTTCGAGATGAGGCTTACGATTCCTTAAGAGAGAGGAAAGGTGGTTATCTCCCTAGAGTCTCCAGGTGGGATGTGTGGTGTGCTTGTCTCTGAGGGTTCTATGGGAAGGATATGGGTGTCTTTAGTGGCTCAAGTCTGTGTGTGTAGTTTGTGGGAGTGTCACAACATTTTGAAATATTGGTAGCATCAATACTTTAGCTATTAAGAATGAGAAGCGTACAAGTTGGAATGTGGTGTTGGTACACAACTGTAGATGGGATGATACTATTAATATACTTGAATTGTGTTTTATGGTTTGTGTTCCTTGTTTAATATGATCTAGTTTGTACTCCTTGGTATGTGTATTGAAGATCTACTATTCACTAATTGATATATTAGAATATTCCCCCACGATTGGATTAAGTTTTTGTACTAGGTAAACATGTATACTCACCCTAAATTTTCAAACTCATTTTAAGGTTTCAAGGTTGACATAGAGGACTATACTAGACAATACTAGATTATGAATAGGGATATTTGTTATGTGTTTTTAGTCTCTTTCTTTTGATACTTTCTTAGGTGATTTAGTTGTACTTTGTTTGTAGTTTATATTTATAACATGCATGGTTTGGATTATGGTTTCCCTTATATAAAAGTTTGATGTTGTTCGAAATTTTTACTATCTTATCTCTCGACCATATTTTCATTATAATGTTAATTACTTCTATTTAGGTGAGATTCAATAGCCTTGGTTCATGTCACCAATCGATGGCCAACTGAAGGAGGGACTTAGGGGGGTCATCTCAACGAACGAAGGGCGTGGTACTTTTTTGTACCACCATTTATTTTTAAGGAGGGTCATAACATTTAAATAGTAAATGATTTATAATGTATCATGATATTATATTACATAGTGTTGTTGGTGTTGTTATTCATGTATACTTTTGAATACATGGTTATTGTTTTTGAATTTCAGGTTATTACAAACCCTGACTCGTGTGTATTAGATCATGGGTGAGAATCACATATTATTTCTGATAAACCTAAAATTGGATCTATGAGTGATTTTTTATCGTTGAATTATATCCTCTTGTTGGTAATAGTGATAGATTTTTATCATTATTATTATTCACTAAGAATTTAATTTTACTTAGTGTAATATTACTATAATTTAAAAAAAGAATTCAATCTATTTTCGAGAATTCCATTTATATATATTTTTAATGAAGGATTCTAATTCACTATGAATTTCAATATATCTTATATATATATATATATTAATAACATAATTTTTGACATCATGAATATAGTGAATGGTTTATAAATTATATATGAGGATAATTTATACAATCGAATTCACAATAATAACTTCAGGGATGGTTCTAATCTCACATACCATTAGAATTTTTTTCATTAGCATATAAACAATAAATTGATCAAAAGACTCTATTGAAATGGATTATTAGAACCCATCAATTATGAATCTTATTAATATTGTGAATCATGTTAACTTGGGGAGATTAGGCAATAAACATTTCATAGATATTGAGATATGGCTAATGACCTATTATACCTCATACATAATGATGTATCATGATCAATGAGTACTCAGTCAATTTTTTTAGTTACTTCATAACATTAAAATATTACTTTATTTAGTAATGATATATGATACTGATGTGTTAAATGTATGAAATTTTAAAAAATTTAAAAGTGATTTACAACTAAAATCAAAATCAGATGGAAAATATTATTAGGATTTTTTAGAAGATTAGGGTGGTGAATACTTTATATATAAATTAATTTATTTTATAATAGGTTATGGAATTTATACATAAATAAATTCTTTTGAAAAAACATAAGGAAGTGGTGTTTCTGAGAGGAGTAATCATACCATTTTGGATCTGTTTCAATTTGTTATTAGTTAATGTTAACTACTAATTATCTAAAGGGGTTTTTATTTTGAATTTATTACATATCTACAAATCCCTTTTCAACATAAAAACTTCATAAAAACCTCATATGATATATGGAATAAGAAACATCCTATAATTTCATTAATTAATATTTTGTAATTTTAATTATTTATACAATGTTTTGATTTTGATAATCATGATTCCAAATATATTAAAATATTTTTTTCATTATTAACCAAAGCAATTTATGAAATATTATTTATATAATAATAATTATAAAATCTGTTTGTGGATAAAAATAGTGTATTCAATGAGATCTAATATATTAATAGATGAGTTAGAGTGAATAAAATTTAACTCATCAAAGATAAATACCATCAAAAATGAATTTTTGTTGAGGTTTAAGTTCAGATAGTTCAATAAATTGTTCAAGAATAATAACTACATAAAAATATATATGAACCTCAACGGACTACGGGGACTTGTCAATAGATTCTGTGTTAAGTATATCTTATTCTGAATGTTTATGAGTTAATGTTCGTATGAGGATAACCTTTACTATACATGGAATTTATTAATATTTCGTATTTTTAGAAATGATTAAAATCCACTTAATCTGAAATATGATTCATGTACACTATTCACGTATGGAACGATGTGGAGGTAACTGAATGGGCAAGGCCCAGAGAGGGACATATATTTTTTCTGAAAAAAATGACATGGATGTTCAATTTTCTATATATAAACTATTTCTGTTAAAAATGATATATCTAAAATAATGTTATTCAATATGATGAAATATTTTCAATTTTTTTGTGATAAATTCTATTATGATAATGACACCTAAAAAAACACATTAATAATGAGCTATAACAAATAGATGGAAAAGATACCTTTAAAACATTAAATTTATTTATGAAATTATACACAATATATCCCAAATGTTTTGAAGATCCAAATAATTCATATAAAGTATGAAAAATATAAATATATATTGGTGGACTAAAATTTCCATCATGGATTTGGAATATATATATTAATGATGTTATCAAAGAATTTTTTTACATGAGTAACACAAATGAATCTAGTTTATATAAATAGATTTGTTTTAGTATATTTGTATGTATGATATTGTATGTATACGAAATACTTGTTATGAAAAACGATATTATGACACTACACTCTATGATGATATTGTTTGGAATTTTATTCTTGGAAAAAGTAAATGGTGAAAATGCATACATACTGGATATGAATATATAATGTGATATATCTAAGAGATTTATTTCACACAGTCATGACACTTATATTGATGAAATGATAAAATTATTTAAAAATGGAAACTCTAATAAGGGATCTCTTTAAGTGTTACAAAAGATGATCCATGAAAAGATTAAATATCATTTATAATAGTTGAATATGATAAATGTAATTACTCATGAATCCAACTTATGATCAATTATATATTCCTTGTTGTGTAATCAACTATATGTCACTTACGATAAATAAATTATTATTAGAGAATAATTCAATACTATGGAAAGATGAAATACTTCTATTAAAACATATTTGAGTACTTGAAATGTAATAAGGATATGTTCTTCTTCATTATATTAGATTGCGATCTCTCTATAAATTGTCCCATGGATTTTAGATTCTAATCTAATGATGATGACATGAAATCTTAATTAGGTTTTTTTCATTGTATAAATTGCAGAGAACTAATTAGGAATATTTTAAACAAGACACTTGAATATAAACGACAAAATTTTTTGAGTACATATCTTTATTATATGATGAAAAACAAATCTTTTTGGATTCGAATGTTCATCAATGAAATGGAGGATATTCATAGTATCAATATAGAAATAATCATTAACTATGAGAGAGATATAGATAATTATTAATATAGTGATCTTTTATCTCAACAAAAGTGAGAAAAAATTATTTTCAAATACTAGATTATATGAGAGAACATTTAGAGTTGTGATATAATAATCTATACGGTGGATAATGATGATAATTTATTAGATCTTGTTATAGAACAATTTTCCATTTATAATCATTATGGTCATGTAGAGTCTTTTGGATTATGATACATGAAAAGGACAAAAACCTACTATACCATAATTATATGATACTTTATTACATTTCCATTAGATTTAAGGAATTACATCTCAACGTACTTGATAATTTAGCAGTCTTGGTAGTCTAGGTACACACATTAATATCATATTACTATTGAAATAAATAAAATATATTATATTATTTTATTCAATTAAATATTTATTTACTATAGAATTACCTTTTATATCAGTCATAGTACTCATATTGGGATCCTGGTAAAGAAACACAATTAATTGGTGAGATAAAATTCCCTTTAAGGACATGAGTTTAGTATACACTATGAATGAATAATATATTTCTAATATAGAATGTAAAATACCTAAAACACATTCCATTTAATCGAAAATATTGTTTTAATATTGTAGGAATAAATAATGATAAAATAATAACATATACAAAATCACATTATCCTAAAACATTTCTATTGATATTAAAATTTATTGAATTATCACATAAAAATCAGTGACTAATCCAAAAATGAGGAAATTTATAATTTCATAAGACATAAATTTATATTCAAGTCCCCATTACATGAAATATTACAAAAATAGGTAATGCCTCAGCTGAAAACACAAAATATTTTATCTCTTGAGTCCAGTCGACGCATTGAGTTGATATAGTGGGCCCCAGAAATCACATACTATGTAAGATTTATTCCTCATATATAAAGATAGAATTATAAGAAACTTAAATAGTTATATTGTGATATTAATAATTTAAATGATAATAATTTTATCAATCAATGAATATAATCATAAACCATTCGGAGTAAAATGGATAATGGTATCAAATTTGTAAATCCCCAATCAATGTTATCATAAACCATCTAGATAAATAATAAGGATGGTATCATTACAATATATTCTGAAAAGAAAATTATTAATATATGATTCATTGTTATTTAGGAATTTAAATACAATAAAAATTCATTTAAAACATTATTAATAAAGATAATATTTCATACTTTGAAAAAAATTAATTATAATATTTTGAAAAAAAATAATTTATAAATATCCTTGTAAGAATTTAGTAGAAGATTAAAATAAATTGTGGATCATGATACTTAAAAAATTCTATTTATGCCATACATATTAAAATAATTATTCCATTCACATTTTAGGTAAACGGAAAATAGGACAAGTTTTTATAAATACATGAATATATATTAAAAAATTTTACTAAAATTAAAACATGGGTAAAATTATATTTTACAACTCATTTTTACAATTTAATTATTATTTTTCAAAAATTATTTTAGAAAGATTATTTTATGAAGAAAATGGATTATCAACCGAAGATAGAAAAGCGGTCGGATTTTATTAATAACATTTATTAAATATGTACCATAGAGAAAAATATTTTATTATTAACTGAAAATTTCATGAATAACTGGAGGATAATAATATGAAATGGGTTTATTATTCAATTATCATATAATTCTATTCACTATTAATTCAATTATAAACAATCTTGGTAAAAATAAAATTAAAACATAAATCTCTTACCACTTTGGTAACTTTTCAATCGTAACGACAAAAAAATTTATTTACATAAAATCAAACATTAAATAAAATAAATTTTAGTATATTAATGATATTGAATATCAAAAGGTATAGTTTTTACATCACAAAAAATTACTATGTAGTGAATATAGAATATGTCTCACAGAAGTAAAACTGTGTCGAGAAACCATTACCACGGGTTCAACATCCTTCATATGTATCTGAATCATAATTATAATAAGTATGTGTCTATTATTAATATATTATATAAACATATTCATATATTAAATTCCATATATGATATTATTATAATCTTTCATGGCCCATTTTATAACAATTACTTGGTAAAATAACTATTTTTTTGTAAACATTTATTTATCTTAAATATATGTTTTCGTTCAGTAATTTTAGAAATTTTATATTGATCACGATTAAGTCAAATCCATAATGTTAATTGTTATATAAATTAATATATATTTATTATATATGTATTCGTAATAATTTATTATTCTTATATATAGAATATGGATTATATTATTCATGGAGATGGTTGGATATACATACGTATGAAAATTAATTCCATTTTTATAGATGGATTAAATGATTAGAAAATATATATTATGTAAAAATTAAATAATTATAATTATTTCATATATAGAATTTATATTAATCAAATAAATTTTAATTTTCATCCATATGTAAATAAAATTAAAAATATTTCACAACACTATGTGGAAGTGTAAGTTTTCCCATACACACAAGTTACAATATTATTTTTATAATGGATATAAAGGAAAGA
Source organism: Viscum album (assembly GCA_963277665.1). Lineage (NCBI taxonomy): Eukaryota > Viridiplantae > Streptophyta > Magnoliopsida > Santalales > Viscaceae > Viscum > Viscum album. Next base: position 458,047,750 of record OY728142.1, read on the forward strand.
AGTTAGATGTAATTTTATATTTCTATAAGTATTTTGAGGTCCTAAATATCACATATATTCATTAAATTTATCACTAATACCTTCTAAGTAAAGACAATGATAGAAATTAATCGCATCACTTCATGAGGTGGTTGTTCGTCGTACACAAGAGAGATGTTATTATATCCCACCAGAGAATATAATGTAATAAGATATATCCAAAAATAATAACTCCATAATTATAATAATTTTTCCAATATAATATAAAAATAACATGTCCATTTTTATATCCCTCCCAGAATGGTTGTGATGGAAAACGATTCATATTGGTTCGTGAGGCTGTAGTCTAGCATACACCAGATCGACAATTTCATTTCATATTTGATAGAAGTATAGATGAATATTGGAAATGAAATATTAATAATAAAATATATTTATATATTATATACTTATGTTATCATACATTCAATACAAAATATTTAACTTTTTCCAATAAGGAGATAACTGTTGGTAAATGTGCACTTTCTGTTGGTAAAACATTTTACCAACATAAATGTCCTTGTCACTAAACTGTTGGTAAAAACACTGTTGCTAAATGTTATTGCGATAGATAAAATAGTTCTGTTTCAATTATAATAATACCAAGAGATAATATATATGATGGTAAAATTTTTTAGCAACAGCTTATGGTGTCAAATTTATCTATTGGTAATAATATTACCAATATATAATATTTTTTTATAAATTACAGTTAAATTAAAAAAAATTATTATTATTAAAATTTCAAATTATATTTATTAATTGATCATATATTATACATATGTTTCAATTATTAAAATGAATCTGATTTTAACACATGTTCAAAATGAGGCAATTAATTATATTAATAATTAAATTCATTACAAATGGAACCTGTTGGATCCCTAGTTATGATTTTCCCCAATGCTTTTGCAAAAAAACCCTACACCGCCCCCCCAAATTCAGTTCCCCCCCCCCCACAAATTCAATTTCCCCCCCACAAATTCAGTTACTGGAAAACCCTCCCCCCCTCCCCCTCCCCCCACCCACCATGGTGGATCCCCACCACCATGATTGACCAACCAACCCAACAGCTCCATCCCATCATCATCAGTGAATCCTACACTAGCAACTCCATCCCATCATTGACAGTGAATCTAGAACAAGAATCTCCAGTAATTCATGTCAGCTTCAGCATTAGTAGCTCCCAGAATCCAGGCCAACTCCAGCTCTATCCCATCCATGATAGCTCCAGCCCCATCAATACCATCTCCAAACTATGCACAAACAGATGAGAAAACAGATGAGAAAAGGCCTAATATGGAGTTATGGGAGGGACATATACAGCTAACAGAAATCCTTTTTTTAACTGGGATATGAATTGGTCACTCAATTCATGTCCGAATAAATTTATTAAAACTAAAAGTTTACAAAAAAAATAATGAGGTGAAATGCACATACACAAGGTGAAAATTACACAATTATAAATTGATATGGAGACCCAAAGAAGAAACCTCAAACCTGATTCACCATCACTCAAGAAGGCCACATGATACTACCTCTTCCAGTGTTGTAAATTGAAAAATAGGTGACAGTGGAGCTTCTAAAGGTCTGAAACCATCAGCAAGATATTAACCATTTGGAAAATACTAGAGCATCATATCATAACAGAAAATGACATGTATATGTAATCGAGAAATTCAAATCTAGAAGCGAAGGTCTCCTATAAAGGGACCGATAGTGTAAGAATAAAAAGATGAAGCTTCAAACCAATGAAAACCCAAGAAAAATAAAAAGAAGTGCAGCAAAGATCTATAAAATCAAGTTACACTGCATGAGATAAAAGGCCAAAAAATAGGGTCTTTGGAAACCATAAAAGATTCAAAAAGAATCGACAATCAATGTTATTGCTAAGGTACATGCATTTAGTTCACCCACTCAACCCGAATCAAACAATTTTTGGGCTTTGGAATAATCTTGTTGAAGGGGACATTAATTTAGTCATCGGGGATCAACATGAGACTGCCATAGAAATCCAATATCTTCATCGATAAGTTTATACCACAGTCATGTCAACTCAAAGCTCTTCAAACCATGAAGTGGTCTCCCTATCTTTCAAAATTCTTGAAATGTAAATGATGGTCAGTGCAATCAAATTAGGAGTATGTACGAAGAAAAGGTCTGTCTTGTAGGTATCATTGACAATTATTCAAATTGTTTGCAGCACAATTTTATAATTCACCCCTAAATATTGAAGTAATTTTAATAATGAACGACATTGGTGAAATACAAGAAAGAAATAGTTGACAACTTACCATATAATAATTTCCATTTCAAGTATGTCCTCAATACCAACATATTTTTACAACTTTTATGTTTGATTCCATTGCACCACCATTATCCCATATCTAATTGTCCCAGCACCTATCCCTACTTCGCCATTATCCCTATGAAGTAGAACTTGTCCGGACACCTATAAAACAATCAAATTATATCATTCAGTGCATAATAATATCGAATAATGTCAAATCACATTTCTTAGAACTTATTATAAAAAAATAAATGTATCCCCTAATTTGTTTCTATAAAAAATTATAATATAAAATAAAACCTCTTGAATGAATAGTAAAAGCCTTGATCCCATTAAATAATTATAAAATGCATCCTTCCCATCAAAATAAATGAGTTTGGTCAAGATCATCAGCTAAAAATTTCAAGCATAAAACATTAACATATGAAAATAGAATATAAATACATGGAAATTCTTTCCAAAGAAATAAACAGTCCAGAAAAAAATACATGTAATAGTCATATAAGTGTGAAAGATTCCAAAAACCTATAAAAAATTAAAGTTGATATTCCTGCCAAACATATTGGATTCAGTACCAATAGAAAATTAAAGATTATCCATAATAACATAAAATATATATTCTAAATGAAACTTCATGCAATACTAGAAAAAGAAGGGGAAAAAGTGTGACATTTTATTTTCTAATTTATTTATAATCCGGGATATGTGAGACCCTTTACAGGAGTGGAAATGAGTACTTTTCACAATCTACCTGAAATATATTACATTTTATAATGAAGAATTCTTCAGTATAATAACATACAGATGGTGATCTTCTTGTTATTTTTTAGAGGTGTATTTATTTTAATTCTTATTCCAAGTAGTGGCAATGGAAAAATAGAAACTACAAGAATAAATACTATAGTTATATTAAGGAAACAGTGTGAAGACATGTGGAATGGTTATAGCCACATGAAACATATATGAAAGCTCCTTATAATGATATAATTGTGGTGTTTAAAAATAATACAGTTTAACTTGTTGTTTTGAGTGTTTTAGAAACATTAATATCTTAATAGAAAAAGATGCATGCTGGTGGTTGGTAAAAAAATATTATATTATGTTTAAATCAAAAAATTTAGTGAAATTATGAGAGAAAGTCCTTCATGTGTGGGTTTGTCACATCAATAGGGAATCAAAGCACCCGAGATTTTCCTTGTATATCAATAAATATTAAGGGAAACAATATAGCCGTGTAAAATTTATTAACATAAAATCATTCATGCATTTATATCATCATAAAAAATATAAACTAAACCAAAAATTCTATTTACCTTCCCACTCACAGTTGTCCAAAAGAGACTAAGTAGAATACCCCTTTAACATTCCTTCTATATAAACTAAAAATTCTGACCACACATGGATGTATAAAATATAGTAATAGATAAAAGGGATGCTTCACACTACATGAATATCATCAACCTATTAAGGTTCTCATTATTAGAACATATCCTTCATTTCATCCATCCAAGCATTCTTAATCGAAATGAATACACAGTTTGGATCACCAGTCCCTTAAAAAATAATGGAACAAGAACATATATAGTGAATTACATAATATAAGTAAGAATATAATATTACAGTTAATACTAGACTGTAATATGGGAAAAGAGGAAAATAAAAAAATGAAATGGGAAATTGGTCAGACGCAAAGCAATGAAATTTGAGAATGGAGGCAAGTAAATTTAATGATTCACTGAAATTAGGGATAGTAGAAAAATTAAGTATAAACAAACCTGATTAGTCCAAGCATAAAAACTCCTCCCCCAAGATGATTTGGATATGACAAGGTTCCATAAATCAATTCATGACCCTACCAAGTCACATAAATATATATACAAAAAAACACCCCTATCAGCATCCAAGGATCAAATAAAGATCATGTTGGGCCCAGAAATTGGTCCTCCAACACTAAAATCTAGAAATAAAACCTATTAATCCAGAATCACGAAGATCCATTGTGAGCACGAGTAAGAACTTGATGTTGCAAAATCTTATCAATTGATCAATCCGAGGTGATTCAGAGTATGCTATGAAAGCCAGCCAAGACTAGTAGGACCACCTTGTTTTGATTTGGATGAAAATCTTTCCCTTATTTGCATTGATCATCCTGGAAGATGTCTAGTGCAAAACCATTGAAGAAGCTAATAACAACTTGTTTTATGTCAAGCCCAAGCTCATCCAAATCCCTCATGGTGGACAGTAGTGGAGTAGGCTTGTGAATACAAAACATGTGTATGTACACAGATCATCCTTCCCTAACCCTTAATTCAATACTTCTAGGTTGCTGGCCATTCAGTCTAGGCATTGAACTGGAGAAAATTTCTTCCTTGATTCAACATGGGTGGGGCAGAAGTTTCAGTGTTAATGGGTTGAAGCTTGTTGTAGGTGTCACTGTAGGGACTATAGGAGCCGACTCCAATTCATTGTGTAGATCATTAATCAACTGGAAGAGTTAATATAAGTACTCAATGACATCTTCAATGATTGAAGCACGATCCATCTTGTTGATCTTTGGGACAATAGATCAGAGAATGTAAAGGATATCATTAAGCTTCTCCCGATGCTACCTCTCTACCGGCACATTCTTGGCTAGAAGAACCTTATTCTTCCCCTTCTCATCTCCTTCCCAAACTGTATAGTTCTCATTCGATCTGGTTCCACCTTTCTTCTTTCCATCATACATCCAATAGCTATCGATCAGGTCATTTGAACCATAATTCATCCTCAAACCCCCAATGCATCGTTCGTCCACACTTTCCATGTTGTTGTTGTTCCTTCTCATGATTACCTTATCTTATTCCTCTGCCTTATTTTTCTCCGAACCTAGAACCCGAAAATTGGTTCCAATTTTATCAGCCAAATTCTATCAAAATGTGGCCCGCTTTTGGAAGAGCGTGGGTTGTTCTCCCACCAGAGGGAACGTTTCTAGGGGTCTCCAAAACATGTATCTATTCAGCAGGAGAGAACCGGTCATTCCAATAGAAGAAACCTCCTTAAAAGAAATAAATTGAACCATATCAAGAGCAATTTTGTGCGCCCATGGGAGATTATGCGCAGTCATCATGAATACCTGGCCCGAGTTGAATTCATCAGTACACATGTGGATATTCAAGGTCAGATTGGAGAAATTTGTCAGAATCCCACTCCCCATGCGGATTAGATCTGTGGCATGGGAATCCAAGAACTCCGATTTGATTCCCAGATTGAAGGCCTCTTCTACTAAAAATGTGTCAGACGTGACATTGAGGAGCAATGCAGAATCCCAAAGTTGTATATCGGGAAAATAAGAAGTGAATAGTGGGTGGGACTGAGGGCCGAAAAGAGGAATGACTATGAAAAAAACCCTAGGATGGAGATTCATTTGGTAATATGGGAAGCCGGGGAGCTAGAGGCTAGGAGGCGGAGACAGTGAGGCGGGGGCACGACCGAAGATGCTGAAGGGGTCGAAAATTTTTCTTCTATTAGAAAATAAAATTTCATCAAAATATTATAAATTACATAAATAAAATATCAAATTACATTTAATATTTTATATTAAAAATATAATAAGTTTATATGAAAATAGAGAACTTATTAATTTTTATAAATTTAATTAATTACAATATATAATATATATAATATATATAAAAATTCACTATCTAAAAAAATATAACAAAAAAATAAAATTTCAAAATTTAAATACTCATTAATAATTTCATAAAAATAATTATAATAAATATTAAATTCAATAGGTGAATATTATATTAATATTATAAAAAATCATTATGTGAATATAATTTATCAATAAATTAGATTTTAGTTATGTTTACTGATTTTTGTATTGATTATTATGTTTATATTTTTTATCTTTATTAAATTTAAATATCGTAATGATTAATTTTTTTTATGAAAAGTGTTGAAATGTTTATTAAATGGAAAAAATTATAAAATATCACAACTATTGATACTTAGAAAAAACTGAAAATCACAATCAATTAATAAGAAATTTTTAATAAAACCTCTAAAATTAAATATTGAATTTGGTCATAAAAAATATATATATATAAAATATTAGTATCTCTTAATTGTTATTATCATTGAATTGGGTATTGTGACATATTGTATTGAAGGATTTTTTTTTGGTAATAGTTATTATTAATAATATATTAAATTGTTAGTAACAAAATGTTAGTATTAGTATCATAAATTAATAGATTTAACTGTTGGTAAAATAGTTGTTGGTGTTAAATGATCAATACCAATAGATATATCTCTTAGCAAAAACAAGTGTTGGTACATAAAATAAATACTAAAAATCTTAATATCTGGTGGAATTACTCATTTTTACCAAAAGATATATGATCTGTTAATAAATTACCATTGGTATAAGCCATTTTGTTGTTTTGAATCTTAGTTAAATAAGGTTTCATGGGGGTTAAATAAGAAATAAGACAAATATTAACATTAATAATTTTAACTCTTCTTCTAAAAACCTCTTTAAGTTTGTACATAAAACCTCATTTAGATGCCTTACTAATAAAATTAGGGAATATAAGGTGATTGGACGGATATAAGGAATTTATTAGGGTATTTATTTTCATAAAAAAATTATTTTTCCTATGGGAATATCGAAGGAGAGTGGGTGGCCTTTAATAAGGGGGAGATAGGACACACATGGTATTTTTTAGAAGATTAATTGATACTCAAATTTTTATCATTCCCCAAACCATAATAACTGATAATTTTCAAACTGTAGAGTTTATAAGTTCAAAATATGTCTGTAAAAGTCTTCAAAAAAAATTAGGTCATATTTAACCCCTATATTTCTAGTTGGAGCCCTCAGTAGACATATTTTTACATTTACAATGGTAATTAGTTATTTTCAGTTTGCATTGCTAATTAACATCAAATATTTTTGTCAAACATATCATATATTATTAAACAAACTATTTAAAATATTAAATACTTTATTTTCAAATTCAATTCACATATATGGAAGAATTTTATTTTTAATTTATCTTATAGTGGAAATGAAAAAGTGGTTTTCAAGAAATGAATTTATAAGGGAAAATATGATCTTATATTACTTGTTTGAATAAAAAACATATTTATATAAATATAAAAATATATTTTTGATTTATAATCATTACATTTAATTTAAATAATATCTCATTTTGTTTTATCTTTATTATATAAAATATAGATGTGTTGTGATCAGTAAAATATTTTTAATAATAACATTTTTTCAAAGGAAAAAAATAAACATATACTAAATTATAGTATTAATGATATTAAAATTTATTTAATTAGATTAAATATAAAAATATAATACTTATGTTACACAAAATCAAATTCAAATCATAAGGGTGTGTTTATGTTACTTAATTTATTATAAATATTTGATTGTTTCACAAAAATAGGAATATTTCACAATTCACCAAGAAATCAATATTTTCTGAAAAATCCAAACATTTCACCCTATTTTTTTAAATGATGATAAAAAAAATTATGTTATTTTTTTAAAATAAAATTTCAAATTGATATATATTTATTTTTACATTAATATGACTGAGTCGGAATAAAAAAATCTTTTATTAAAAAATATATATTTTTTGAACAAATTTTTTTTCTATCAAATGTTTCTCATTTTATTTCAAATAAATATATAAATACTGGATTTATTTCATAAATTTTCAAACCTTATAATTTTTATTTATTTATTTTGTACAATTATTTCTCACAATCATTGAATACATGTTGTAAATATTATAATTAAGAATAATATTTTAATAGATCATCGTGATTTATTTAAACATGGTGTGTGTGAATCACAACATATCAAAGAAGTTGAGTTTTTTTAAAATGAAATATATCATATCATGTTGGGGTGGTGCATTTTCATCCATTTATTGTGTTTTGTCTCAAATACTCTATTGAACATGAGTTTCCTGTATTAAAATATATTAGTGCTGCAATTCATGAGAGATTGATATAATGGATTCATAATGTATAATGTAACTATTATAATGGAAACCTCAATACAGTTTTCATTAATTATTGTATAAATTTATTTTACCTAAATGGGGGAATGAAAATATCCTATAAAAGTAATTATCTTTGTTTTCCCTAATCGATAATCATGATGGAGTGTTAACGGTTGTCCTGATATGTTATGATTATACTGAATATAATATATTACATATTACAAAGTATTGTAAATAAAATAAAAAGTAATAGATTCATGAGGAATTGTGTGGATACTTATTTCAAGGACTGATAGGATAAATTATATCTCAAGGAATATCATACAATCATCAATATATATAGTGGTGTATTATTATAAACAATCATTTTTTCTAAAATTAGAGAGATACCTATCAAGAGAACTTTCATACATTGATACACTTATTAGGAAATTAATGAAGACATTGCTAATCATTGGGTGGTTGGTTATATTTAGGATCATTTTATTAGTTGGAATAAAAGTAATATACGATTTTATAGAATTATGATAAGGAATCGATTTTGTCATTTAATATAATTAACCTAAATAAATGCATGTCCTTGATTATTTATGTCAAATACAATGTGTTCTCTTACACAGGTGATGAAAATGTGATGTGGACATTTGTTAAATAAATAAAATTATATATATTCATTGAGAAGTTCAATATTTATTAGTGAATCCATTAGGAATGTGACTAACTATAATAGATTGATTTCATCCCATGTACATTTTTCACAATATTTCATAGAATAAAATATTTTATCGATATACAAGTGATTTCAATGATAAATCTTATTCTCAACCTGTTTTCGAAATGGATAATTATATTTTGACCAAAATAACATCAGAACCCTTAGTAAAATGAGTAGAATTGATTTATTATAATGGTGAATCCTTAATCACAACTAAAAAATTAGGACTTAATATTTTATTTAAATGATACTGAGTTCTTCATGAACTCATAATTATACCATATGATATAAAATCAACTTTTGACATAGTGTCTATCCCAAAATTAAGATATATATTCTAAGGTGTGTCCAAATTGAGATTTGGATGGATTCTCAATGCATAGTGAAGACTTTCATAAATTTTATACATGTTTTAGTGAAAGTGGGATAGTATTAAATATTCTTGAAATAATATGCATATGATGCATATTATATAGAATGTGTAATCATCCTACACATTCTTCTGCATGGAGCATTGGCTAAATTAAAGACAATGTTACATTATTTTATGGAATATGTGTCTTCCACCTCCCTCTGATATTTTATCTATCAAATGGATTAATTTATTTACATATTTACATCGAATTATTTCAATGCATTAATCAATGAGACATAATTCATGGCTGAAATGGGTGAAACATGATTCCCCTAACACATTTTTCGATCAAGGAGGAGCATCTGGGATTGTTTATATAAATGTTGTTCTCTAATTGATATTAAAGTTCCACTCATTCATTTTAGTTGTTATTAGGATCAATATATTCATAAATAAATTATTATAACTCCTTTCTCCCAAAAATAAATTTTATCATTCCACAGGGAATGTTCTAGAAGCCCTTAAGAATTTGAGATTTTTTATAATATAATCACATGACATGACATTGATGGATCTTTTATATATGTAGGTAACCTATGATTCTTGTTCATTTGATCATCATAATTCTAGTCTCCATCTATAAATAATATAGATACCACGACATGATAATTATTGGTATGCTATATTTTCTGGTGTTTTTATTATTCATGGTTGTTTCATTTATATCAAGTGTGTATCGGCCCATGTTAGGTTGTTTTTTTGGATATACATAATCCTATCACGATTATTTAATCAATATCATCTAAATCATTCAACATTAAGGGATAGATATAATCTATCATATTTTCATGTTCAATCCAATAACCACAACGAATTTGAGTTTTATACGCTTTTTTATCCAAATTTTTTTATTAAAATGATTAGGGTTAAACATCATAGGATACCTCATCCACTCATACATTTATTTATATAATTTTTTTATCTTTATCATCTTTAATCCAACTATTCAAATACTTCTATTACTACATATTTACAATAGTTTTCATCATCGCTTCATTAATACTAGAATAACATGATTTAGATAGACTACAAATCCACTTTGTTTTATATTCATTAATCCATGATTTAATTTTTCTCTTCAAAATAAAATAGAGATTTTGATATCTAAATTTATCCCCCTTAGTAACTCAAACATTCAAAACAATTATTCACTTTCTTTTTCAATCAAAAAAATAGTGTCATTCAATAATTGTTTTTGTCATCTAAATAAATCGACTTATTCCAAATATGATTCATTGTAACTTACGTTTCAAGAAAAATTCAATTTATTCAATATTCTTATTAATGAATTTTATCATATGAATTTGAAACCTAGAAATTATTCGACAAAATTTTTTCTAAGACTCTTGTGTTTGAATTTTTTTATAAAGCATGATATTGTGTCGATAATTTTTATGTAGTATGTTACACACACCATATTATAGAAGCTCATGAAATATAATAAATTATATTCATTCAACATCACACTTCTTATTATCTTAATTAAACAAACATAATATATCAGGAAACCTAGAAATAAATATAATGGTGCGTGATCTATACCATATGATAATCAAATTAAAACAACTTTTTCACGATAAACATAAAAAAATTATATCTATTACCTTCCATTATTCACAGGTATTATCAATTCCATGATGATTCTCACCATAATTTTAATACCCATCAGCAACTCCATATAAATTTTTATTTCTTGAACACATATATTAAGATAATATTCATCATGTGAATACAAACAATTTTTCATAAAAAACAATTTCTAGTAGTTCATTATATTCTATAAACATCTACATTTTTTAACATTTTTAGTTCATAAATTAATAGATAATGTATTCCTTCATTATTTTATTTATTCTTCCATAAAAATTTATTCCACATTTGTAGGTTTGTCCACAACTAGGTAACCACCTCATTCTATTTATAATATATTTTATATTGTTTAAGATACTATATTAATTGACATTAGTAACTCTACATTCTATTATTCATCATTTATATAAGAATAACATATCTAGTTGATATTTTTTTCCATTTTGGAATCATGATATCACATGTTTATTATGTCTTTCATAAAACATCTCAAAAAAATATATTGATATTTTCCACATGATAAATTTTAATTACAAAAATTTACTAATTGAAATTTAAATATTAGGGTCTATACCACTTGAATTCATTCATCAATGAATGTATTTAATGATTTTCAGTGCTAAAAAAGTCAATATCTCTCTCCATACATTCTATCTTTGATTTTTATTTAACATATATAATGGATGATTCTAACACTACAAATTTAATTTTATCTACTATCTAAAAAATCAATCAAATTCAAAGTATTCCACATCTAACAAAGCATTCTTATTTTTTTAATTCAAAAATCCAGATGATTTCGTCCCCCTTAATATTATACTACATTATTGATAATTTTAAATAATAAAGTAAGTGGGGATATGGGTATCTATAACACCCTCATTTATATGATTATAGAAGGTCATTTTGAACTATAAATTTTCGTTTTCATTTTCTTCCAAGTCTTATTATTGGAATTTATCTAGATAAAAATATTTTTTAATAAATTTCTCTGAACGTTCATCCTAAATTTATCCTTTTTTACTCTATTCTATCTTCATCTCCTTTTTGAAACTCTTATTATCAGTATAATTTTCATCATTTGGTGCATTAACTCAATATTATCATTCATGATTACTTCTCTATGGTAGGATGATTTCACCAATAATTAACTATTTATTTATATTTATATATAATAAATCTCTCATTTATGCCTAATTTGTTTCATCTTCAATTGACATAATGGAGACATTATATTTTTTCATCCTTGATATGTCCTTTAAGAATCCATTAATTTTCATTTTTTTCATATATGTTATCTTTTTTGAACAACATGGGTTAATTATTATAATTCATTTATGGATACTTTGAATAATTAATAATTATTTCCCATGGTATACAATATTTTTTTATGAATCTAGTACTATGAATATATTATTGAGTTGCGCAATTGTTTTCATTCTATCTATGTCACATTCATTTCCTAAGACCATGGATACCCATTTTTGACCCATAAATCCTTTTATTATTTAGATATAATACTATGACCTTGAAAAAAATACAAAATCTCTCACTAAGATCTTATCTCATATATAAATATCACTTTTTAGATGGGATTGTTGTATACATTTCACTCTTTTTTGGATTTTTTCTTCCATACACTCACTCATAGCATGTTCTTATATTTCATAGAAGTAAAATTTTAATGTCACATCTATTTTTGTATTATTTATATTAGTACTAGTTTTATTTATCTAGATTTTACATGAATCTATATTTTAAAATCAATGTATTATATTTATTTGAGATACAATTTTGGTATTCATAAACATCGCATTTCCCTTTTATGGGATTTGGTTTTTTTCCAGGATCCTTAACATTCACATACTTCTTTTTCAACTAAGTATCCTTGGTATCTACTTTTTGGATGAATATATTTAATACTTGATGTTATAATTAATATATTATTTTATATATATAATTATTTTATTCATATCCTTCTCGATGACAATTTTATTTTTCATCTCCTATTCATGTTATTTAATAAGATGAACTTCATACTATTTTTTTAAACCCAGTGTTCAAACAGATTCATTTAAACCCATATTTATTTTTCTCAAAAAAAGTATTTATAGTGATAAATATACTACGAAAGTTTAATAAGCATTGTTTAGTATTTCTAGTCAGTCCACAATATCATGTATAGTCTAGATATCACTTTAAATACTAGTTGAATAACCAAGAGAATTGAGAACAATATATTGTTATCATAAACATACTAGAACACATACTTATTTTCATATCGATGGGGGAATACATATATCCTAATATGAAGGAATTGTGGAGAATAATTATAGATTGATATAACACAATATAATACCCACAAAAACAATTTTTAGACGAGTCTCCATAATATTAAGTTATTTTGTCCCCATATATTTCATTTTCAATCTGTTAGACATAAATTTATATTGTTGAACTGATTCATGAAAAAATGTTTTTATAATATCGTTATACACAAATTTTGGTAAAATTCCCCACCATAAAATAATTTTACAATTTTTTAAAAATTATTAAATGTATTTTACTTGTCAATCTCTTAGATTAAACATTCTCTAATGTATACCTTATTTTCTTAATAAAATAAGAATAAATCATTAAATAATATATATTCATAAAGAATATAATTCTATATCAATTTTACAAAATAAATCAAGTTCAAAAAATTTCTTTTGTGCTTCCAATATATTCCTATACATGACATTAACCCCTTTTTCAATCTATGAAAACGGATTCCATCAAATATATGATATTTCACTATAGAACATACATATTTTATAATATTAAATCATAGTAATAAAATTATATCATGTTTTATCCAAAATAGATGATTTTAACATGGATACAAATTATATAACTAGAGAGACACTAAAATATAGTCGGTAAATAAGGCTGATTTCTAAAAAAATGTCTTCATAAGATAGCCTAATTATTGGCTAATGTTCCCATATTTGTGGGAACTAATCTCCAACATGTTTATGAAGACAATTAATCTTTTCAATAATGTCCATAAAGAATGTAAATTAGATGATTTACATGGTACACCTACAATGGGATACATATTAGGATAATACATTGATAATAATCCAAAGTACTAATAATCCAAAGTAATAAAAATCCAATCTCTCATTAACCATATAGATATAAATTATTTCATGTCCATTCCACACCATGGTTTGCTGCTTGAGTAATTTTTTAAAGTCATAACACTCCAATTATCACTAAATATAAAATGTATTAGGGAATAACTCATTTTCTCCCATGGGACACAAAATTATATTTTATTGCACATAGCTCTATAAGAAATTAGTTTATAGACATGTAGTTGACTTATGAGATTTTACACATGATGGTGTCTCCAAGATCGGTATGCATAAATTTTTCTATTTAAATAATAATTCTTGATATAATGATTCAATGCATTCGATATCCTTCTATCAAATTTCAATGAATTTTATAATGAACTAATTTAGGAAGTTATGAATATTTTATCTCTAAAAACCATGAAAATAACACTGAACACATTCATGAAAATAACAACTTTAAAATATGATTATTCTTTAATAACATAATTTTCAAATAACATCACTAGATAAATAATTTATTATTCATAATCATATGTCCTCCTATTTAAAATAAATATTAAGAATAAATAATTATTTTGTGATTATTGATCCTCCTTCTCATAACTCTAAATATATATCTTATATTGATGTGTAACTATCTCACTTTATGAATATGATCATTATGATAACATTAATCATTGACCACTATGTCTACATTAATCTATATATTTAATGAATCCTTGGTTTTTAAAAACATAATTTCATCATTTTACTACCTTCATAGAATTATCATTTTGTTTTTTTTATTTTCCACTCATTGTTGTTTTCATAACCATCCCCTTTTTATTATTCTAACTATCTATGGATATTTTCCATCAACTTATTTTAAACTGAAATTAAAATTCAAAATTTTAATGACATTTTACTTCATTAAATTAAAATTTATAATTTTTATTATCTTCATGTAAATCACTTCCATTATAATAAATTATTCTAATGACGTTTGTTTCATAATAGTTCAATTTTTTATAGTGTGACAAATCATAAAATATGGTGAAAATGTACAGTTTTTAAAACTCCACAAAATCTTCTCTACTAAAAAGCATTTTTTTGTCTCTACACAAGACGTAATAGGGTGTAGAGATCCAATTTATATTTATAAAAAATTACATTTAAAACATTCCCCAATAATTCATTCTCCATACAATATTTCCCATTTTTTCCTTTATTTCCAGGATACACATTACTCAAAAAAACTTCCCCCAGTGAATTCTTCTTCTTCATGCACCCATTTTTACAGAACATTCAATATTACACCCTAACATTTATGATTTTTATATAAATAATAATTATTATCTCACTAGGTAAAATAATTATTTAATGTGGTATAAAAAAGATTCTATTTTTCTTATGTTGTAATACATGATTTTAAATACAGTTTATTCATTAAAAAACAACATCTTCCATAGAAGGCATGAATCTACACCACGTTTCATAAAATATATATACCATTATGATCACTAAATGGTCTTGTAAAATTTATTTATTAATACGTCACATTATATAGGTATTTTACAATACTCATAATTTATGATTCTCAGTAAAATTATCTGCCCATGCAGATCTGACATGTCTTTCCTAAACCAAAATTCCAATATATTAAAATGAATTCAAAATCAAATGGTTGTTCTCTAATTTTTTTTCTGATCAACCCTGTCGTAGCTGGTTACATAATTGTGATTACACATAATCCTTCAAAAATATTCTCCAAATGATATCTAAATAATTCCTCATCACCTTAAACTCTTTTTGAATACCGAATATGATTGAATATGTAGGCCTACCCAGATCTTATACCCACTAAATTATGAATGAATAAGATCTTAAAAATCTATTTTGGAGGGATTTTAATTTTAACCACTATTAAAACCTTAGAAATACATTTCCTTAATAAATATATATATCAAGATATCTCATTGTATATCTCATCTAGTTCTACCATGTGAACCATTTTTTGAAATCTTCCACAAATATCCACAAACTCTTATCTTATATATATAATTCATGAATTATTATATCACCCAGACTCTATATTATTCTATTATATTTTCAAAATTCTTCACATTATTAGCTCATTAATAAATTCATATTTTATTAATTTTTTTAAAAAATATACAAATCTATATGAAAATATCTTTGGAATGCAACACCTTAAAAACCTTACATTATCATGAAACATTAACGTTTTTAAAAAAAATCCATCTCAAAATATATAAGGATTAAAAAAACATCATAATCATCCAATATCATCGACCTTCATTGATTTAAAATAAATAAAATACATAACGTTTCTGTTATAACAATTAACCATTAATTTTAGGAAATACATTCATAACCTCGTCATTAAAACCCATGTAAACAACCAATGTATTTTTAAAATATATTATTTAGATAAATTATAATGACCATATACTAGTGGTAACCATGGTATTTAAATAATAAATACATTTCTTGTAGTTAACTTCTATTATTCATACTTCCATTTCATAAGGAACAAGTTTAAAAGTGATATCAATCTAATATAGCACCATATGATCACTATCCTTAGGAACCACTATAAGAAATCATGCAAACATTACTATCATCTTACAATAGCTTCCAATCCATTCCCTACACGTGTAATTTTACATAATTTTTTAGTTTTAATTGATCATTCATATCAATATAAGATAATTATAATATGAAATTCAAATGATATTTATCATATATTTTTTTTCTCATTATTAGTTTTTAGTTAAAAACGTATTACCAACATTATTATAATATAAATAAAATAAGAATATTTTACCAAATATATAATAGATCCCATAATAAAATTATTGGATCATCACTATTAGGATTTGCTTTAGATATGTCATAGTATACTAAAATATGATTTCAATATCATTATAAGCTTAATTGTGGTATAAATAATAAATCATATCATTATCACTAAAACGTAACATTTGTTTTTATCCTCTAACTAAAAAATCACATGATCCCATAACAGTATTTCATTGGGGATATTAATATCACGAAATAAATTATAAACTGTAAAATTAAATCTTATAGTTCACAGAATTTATTATTATAAAAAATATTCTTATAATAATCCAATTGAATCATCACCTCAATATTAATTAGGGTAATTTAAAAACATAAATTTTCTATGGAAATAAATAATAAAATAATATACTAATCCAAATTATATATATTTATAACATTAGATAACTAAAATTGTTTCAAAATGTCTCAAAAAAATTATCCACTTCCTACATTAGTTCTTCTCTAAAAATGGTGAAAAAAATTAACATCCTAAAACACCACAATAAAAGTTAATTAATTTATGTATAATTTTATGAATCAAGGAAGAAAATAGGTTATATTTTAAATTACTAAATAT
This sequence comes from Viscum album, assembly GCA_963277665.1. NCBI lineage: Eukaryota > Viridiplantae > Streptophyta > Magnoliopsida > Santalales > Viscaceae > Viscum > Viscum album. Next base: position 458,065,329 of record OY728142.1, read on the forward strand.
TATTCATAATAATATATAATGTTTCTATAAATTCTTGAAATCCTTTTTCAGAATGTATCATTCCTTTACTGTTATCTGGTGATATTTCAATCAAAAATTTATCATTGATAAGTAGTTCCATCATTTTAACTAATAAAAAAAATCATTATTGTAACATAAATGATATATATATTATTTATTCAATGAATTAAACTTTTATAATAGGGTGAATATAAAAAAATATTTCATAACATTTCTATATAAATAAAACCATTATTTCCCACAAAAATAAAAATAATCGAATAAAACCATTTTATTAAAAGTCTTCAAGATAATTCATAAACTCTCATAGCTCTCCATGTTTAATTAGATTAAAAGGAAAATATGTTTTTATTATTTTAAAAAAAATGGTAGAAAACTATTTGAAACACATTCATGAAATTTTAGAGAATATTATATAAATATAATATATAATTATTACACATTCACTTATACTTGATGTTAATAACAACATTTTAGGAACCCATTAACTAATCCTAGTATGTATAATTTGAAAACATTAATATCAAAAACAATAATCTCTTCAAAATAGGGATTAATTTCCTACACTTTTTGTAAATTACAAAATTTCTATTATGTGAATTAAAATAAGATAATAAAAAATGGCAGTATAATACATGATATCCACCATATATTTCATCACTTTTGTGAGATATATATTCAAATATAAAACCATGATGTTATTTTAGAACTATAAAATAATAATTTTACTATTATATGAATGGAACATGAACCCAAAATCAACCATTTTTCCATTAGATTTTCAATTTCTATAACATAGGAAATTAAATTCATAGAATAATTTATATAAACTATGAATTATCACTATTTTTTTAATGAGATACACCAGTATAACAAATATTCATTATTTTTAAAAAATTATAATAAATTAAATCATAGAGTATAATATAATCATGTAAATAATACTTGTTTTCACTTTTTAGTATAAAAGTTCTCCAAATAAATTTGAGTATAAACCAGTATAGGATTGAAACACACATTATTTTAAATTAAATTCCCATGTTTTTTTACTTTTGTTCATTTAACATTGAAATTAATATATGACTGGAATCTAAAAATATATTCCAATAAAAATGGAAATAAAAATACTATATAGAGCATTAGAATTCCTAAAATGGTAAAATGATAAAAATTTAAAAATGAAAATTATTTTTTCTGAGAAACGTTATTGAAAAATAGTAATGCCCTAGTTTTCTTCAAATTTAAATTAATTTAAATTAAATTTTAAATTAAAAATACCACCATGTTTGATGATAAGATTATACAATTTATAATTAGTAGACAAATTACTTCCCCACTTAGGCTGATGAAGAAAATAACTCATTCCATGAGCATCTAATTTGAAAACAACTTCAATTACCATTATTTTCACACCACATAATATATATTTTGATGTAATATAATTACATTAGATAAAATAATAATTTTAGGAATCATATCAAATAGTAAAAATATATATCTATTAATAATGTTCAACTCCATTATATAATGGACCAAACTTCGTGAAATGACCAATATTCTCAGCACCATCACTTTTTCTTACACTTACTACATGAATACTAAATCGATTCATATAATTTAACTCATGGGTGAAAATTATAAACTACAAAACTTTTTAAAAATAATATATGTCAAATTATAATGTAACTACATTGTTAAAAAATTATTCCACATGTTTTGATAATAAAATTCAATTATTAATATATTTAGATAAATTATAAATATCACTTGTGTTTAATGAAATTAAATTAATTGGATAATACATTTAAAAAATTCATTGTCTCCCCGAATAATTCATTTTACTATTAATGTGATATGTTCCTTCTTGATATAATGTAACCTCAATATAAATATCTATATCTCTATTTAAATATTTTATTTCTATGAAAATAGATTTAATTTAAATAATTTCACTATGGTTTAAGATTAAATTTCATGCTCCCCAATCCTTTATTATCAATGGACTCTCTATATGATGACATATTCACATTTAAATGAATAAAAAATTAATATTGATATTATATAATAAATATTTCTTATACATTGATTATGAGAGTTAAAATACATGAAATTTAATATATCATTTTATGAAAATGTGACACTATTAAACTTATAGTTGTTCTTTTGAATAATATTTCAAATTTTACGGAATTAATCGAATATTTTTTATAAAAAATTCTAAAAAAATAAAAACTATTTGAAAAAATTATAAAATCCATTTAAAAAAATGAAATCAATTTCATGGTCCACTATATACGTGGTTTACAATGTTAATTTAAATTATAATGTATGAACAAAATTATCTCCCAAAGTATCATTTGTTAAAACACTTATAGGGTATAATAGACCAATATCATATAATATATCCTCTTAAACCCTTTCCTTCATAAAACGCATAAATATAATGTTTTTAATATAAATAAATTATTTCTACAATTTTATGGTTACAGCTATTGTGTTTACTGTTATGAACACTATGTGAATTCATATTTCCAATAAATAACATTAAATGAATACATTGGTATTATTATGTAACATGTCAATCAATATTCATGATGCGGATGATTATGTTCAAAAAATAAGAATAATTATCTAATATTCTTCGATCACCAGAGTACTGAAAATACTGTTTAAAGATTACACATAAACATTATTAAATGATTTTCCATCAATATAGACAACATCCTAGTGTAATGAAAATTTATTTTATATTTAAATAAAAAAATAATAATTAAAATAAATTATTTTTGAAATACAATATAGAAATTATAAAATTTTAATATTTATTACATGAAATAACCTAAATTAATATGTAATATGGAATGTTTCACACTTTTGAGGGTATAAGTCCTCCGATTTTGTGTGACTAAATAGCTATAATTTCATCTATTAATATATCCTATATAATATATCAATATTATTAAGTTCAATGTCATATTATATTATTGGGGAAAATGTAAGGGTATCTCTCAATGTACTGGGATCTGTGTTATATATAGGTAGAAAACATTTGGAGGGAAATATTTAGGTTCATTTCATGGATACAAAAATTATATGCTACAATAGAGACAACTAGATTCCAAATAGCACCCCATTTAGAGTTTGGTGGGTCTTTTAAGAGATAAATCCACCATCATTTTCCAACATGACTATTATTGTTGATATTCTAAACAATATTGGCCTAATAGTTTCATAGTTGGATCAATAATGAGTGTGGCATAAAATAAAACCCCTCTTCAAGGGGGAATTTTAATTATTTTTTGCGTTTTATATTTTGTACCATCAAATATTATTATATTTAGGATAATGGAATGTAATAATGTAATCCCCCATTACACTTATAATCCTTTCTTATACCCCCACTAATACATGGTGGTTTAGAATTTGGGGGATCGTTTTTGATGTATCTCTTTGCTCTTCTTCCACATAATTTAATTTCATTTTGAACTAATTATAATGGATTCCTTTGTGTGTTTATAATTGATTTACCCATAAAATATTTATATACATCAATATTAATGGAGGTTTATCATAAATATTATATAATATTTTTTATAATGATGTTTACTTATGGTCCAATATAATTATTTAAGGGAATACACATTGTATGTTTTCCTTGGGATATTATGAAATATTATATTAAATTTATTATTAATTATGTTATAATGAATATGTATTTTTAATGTTGAAGTATTATAATAATGACATGCATTATTGGAATACCATTTCAAGTGGGTTTTATGAGTTTTCATTACCCAATGATTGTTCTTTCATTATTCATAACTCAATTAATTATCAAAAATTAATAAATATTATGTTACTTATTTAAGAGTCCTCTATTAATGATATAACAGAAAAATGCATGAATATCATTAGAGAGGGAAAGGATGGAGTTTGATGAAAATTTTACAAGGTTTGTACACCATTTTTTATGTATCCTTTACATATAATAGATTTTTTTATTTATTTGTGGTATAAAAATGGGATATGTGGGAATGGGTACATTATTTAAATAGACCATTATATGGACTATTTAGTATTAATCATTTAAAATGAATTGGTACTCTATATCAAGACAAGAACTTATGTCCTCTTCATGGTGAGATTATGTTCAGATATTCCTAAAATTGTGTTTCTATTTTATTCTAAGGCTATTAAATGATAGATATTTTGTAATTGTGTCCAGGGGTAACCAAGAACATTCAGGACCATGTATAGTCTCTTATTACTATATTAGTGTTTTCATTTTTAATAGAAAAAAAATGGAATAATAGTTTTATTGTGATTATATTATTATATTGGGGATTTTTATGAGGATAAATCTTGTTCACAATAGATTTTAAAACAAATCATATGTGATTAGATTTCATATTATCGGTTAGAATATGAGTGTTTTAGTGTGACTGAATATTTATTAAGTAAATATATTTAAGGTTTGATTAGTGTGTGTATAAAAAGGTCATAATCATCCAAGTAAATAGTGTATTTGACACCCTGTGATTGGTTAATTAATTGATAAAATATCTATACGAAATAAACAAATGGAATAAATTAATAGAGATATACCTTTGTAGATATTGAGCTATTGGTAGGATTGTTTAACAATGGCCTAATGGGATCGTGTGAGATAAACTATCAAGGATATGATGGGTTTGTTTCTATAACCTTATAGTTCCATTTTGAGAGTCGATGTAAATTAATGTTCATTTATATCCTAATAGTTATGTTATAACTAAATAAATTACTATATATATTGATGAGATATGACTATTTTGGAAGAGTTATTAATTGGGAATTGAAATTCATGTCTACAAGGGAGATTTACAAAGTCATATATAATGTATATATGAACATGGGATGTAAGATAAACATATTTTTACAGTTAAGGGTTGTATTACTGTTAAATAACTTGTGTTATTTCTTTAAATTCTATATTGTGGTTCTTCTTCAATTCCCCCAACTACTTATCATTAAACCCACTATGTGATTAATTCCCAAATGTAATTGGATTTGTAAAGTCCATTATTTTTTTGAAATAAATTTGAATATATATATGTTTATATATTTTAGTTTTTCTAGAGGGTGAATTCTATTTCGTTCCCCTATAACATTTCTTAAGGTTATATGTTTATTGATTTTCTATTAGGGTCATTATATACATTTTGACGTCTTTGGGTTAGGTTTACAGTTATAAAGGTTTGGGTATTGAGGAACTAAGTCCCTATCTCAAGGTACATTCTATATTGATTTTAGTAGCAAAAGGATTGATCTTATCACACACAAAATATACTAAAAAATGGTGAACAGTAACTCCCATGACCCCTATGGTGTGATTGTGAAGGATTTTACCCATACATGGATGGTTCATAGCATGGTCTCCAAGTTAATAAATAAATGATGAAGTTATGTATTATATATATATTGTTGTACCATTGTTTATTGTACTATATATACACTCAAAATTATAAATTTTTTGAATAATTTTGGTATCATTGGTGGGATCCAATATATTTTATATTGTATTACTTGTACGAGAATAGAAGTGGATTTTCTATTCATATGAATTTTGTTTATGGTAGTATGAGGAAATGGTTATTGGTGTTAGTGTTATAGTGTCATATTCAAGACATGAGTGGATTATAAGAAAAGGTTAGGTACATGGGAAACAATTACATTACCAGAGTTTCATTCTATTTTTTTTATCCGTACTTATATATTAATTAACCAATGCGGAAAATCATTATTATGTATTATTTTTGTATTATTACTCTATATTAATATTTTACAATGTGTTATATGATATTATTTATGGTTGGAATACAATTTTTATTACTTTTTGAGTTTTCGCTATGATAGAAATTCTTATTACATTTTTTATTTTATGGTAATGTTAATAAGGGTTCAGCCTCTCTGTTATATTAATTGTACAATAATATAATATTGTACACCTCCACTAAATGTAAATATTCTCCATGCAGTCATGTTGCACTTGATCACAGGTACTACTATATAATATTAGCATAATGATTTTACAATGTGTTTTTTAGAATTGTTTGATACATATTAATATTATTGACTAGTAAATTAAGATAGATTGTTAAAACATGTGATTAAATATACATGTATTACAAGTTACTATATTTATTATGTAATGATATATTTATAAATATAGATTTTTTTTCTTCATTTTAAAATTATACTTATGTTTTTTGGTAAATTATTTTCATTTATATGTTTATTATTTTATTTTTATCCTAGTATTGAAAAAAGATGTCTGTAAATGCGTAATACTAATCCTATAGTATTACAGGACACATATGTTGTTTTATTTGATAGATAGAAATAAAATTTTTGGAATTCATTATGATTTACATGTTCTAAATAATAGATATTTTTAATTTAATAAAATCAACTATATTTTAGGTTAATTAAAATTTTAAAATACTTATTCTCCATTTTCTAAAATAACATTTTGTGGGAATGATAATTAATTAATCATATTCAAAAGTATTCTACAATAAAAAAATTAATAATGACTATTGAAATATACCTTTGGATTATGAAAATTTATAGAAAGGGTGTAAAATAAATTATATACCATCTGTACAGCTCAATGAAGACATTTTATATCATTTTTATTAATGAGTTTAAGTATTATGAATTATATTTGTGTTTTCATATAGGCAAGATATATTTTATGGATTCAATATGGATGGAATTTTTTGATTTGTGGAGTTTCATGGGTATAATTGGGAATAAAAATTAGATATTGTTTTTATGTAATTTTTGGGTTCAAATTTGTTAGTTCATCAATATTCAAAAATTAATTTATTAGGCTTGATATCCTAAAGGTGGTCTATTGGGACTCATTATAGCAAGGGTTAGGTGTGATAGAAGGTTACTAAATGATTATATACCCACATTCATGTGATACATGATGGGTTTTATTGTGTACATTTTAATCACATCTCACACTCCATTGAGGGAATTTCGGGTAAAATGAGGTGTCAAATGATTCAAATGGAAGGTTTTAAATTTTATTAATATTATAAATTGGACATTATTTAATATATTATTGGTATGTTTGTAAATAGGGCTAAAATTTATCATGTGTGTGAGGTGATATGTTGTGATGCAGTATATTAAATGGTGTGCTTGGTTAGTTTCATTAGTATTTTAGTGATATGTAATATCTGTTAATTAGAAAATGTTTATAGTATAATGAAGAATTTACAACATAAATATATTATGAATCATATTCTTATGTAATGACCTTATAAATATATATGAGGATTTTTTAAAATGATGAATTATTATAGTTATTCTTTTGTAGCATTCTAGATTAGATTTATGGATTATGATCATAGATAATATGGGGAAATATGGAATCTAGTATTGTTTTAGATAATATATTAGTTTTTTTGATGAACTGATTAAATAAACTATGGTGTTTGTGAGATATACTTAAAGGTATAAATTAATCATTTCTTGTGATATGGTGAAAAATCAATGTTGGATAATACATACAAAATGTATTATTAAATTATCATTAGAAAATGACCATAGATATAGTACGTTAAATATATATAGAAATGTTAAAAACATATAAACTCATGAAATTCATAATATATATGGAGTAATTTATCTGATTTATAGTGATATATTAAACCTATACCTTTATATTAAATGATATATAGATATTTAGGTCTCGTGATTACTGGTTTAAGAATAATGATTTTTTGATGGCAACAAATGTTTAAAATTATAGTGAAAACATATCGATATTCTTTTGGATTATATTATTCTAGCAATAAGATTATAACATATTAATTCATTGTTTATGAGATTAATTATATGGTGAAAATAATTTTTTTGGTTATTATGAATATATAAATTAAGAGTAAAATATATTTAATTTCTATCTCATTAGAGAAAAATGATAAAGAGATAAAAATTTAATTTTGGTTTTGTAAATTATTGGTTTTCTGTAATACTCATCTCAAGGTCTTAGTGAGTTATTAATATATATGAGTTTAAATTTATAGTTATCATATGACAACCACTTGAGTAATGTATACAATTATCATGATAATATATGTGTTATACTGGGTTACCTAACTAGTGTTTCTAGTAATTCCAATTTGACTAATATGAGATACATTTTTTAAAACTATAAATAATGATTGAATGTTTTTTTATGTGGTAAATAGGTGTGATAATGATCCATTATTTTTTTAAACATTATAGATTTTCCAATGGGATTGGTCTATTTGGTATCTCAGAATGAATCCTTTACAGATTTTTTGTCTTTATTTTCCCAGTTATATGGAGGTGCGTGAAATTATATTTTGAGGAGTGTGCAATTAGATTCATAGTGGAATGGAGCTTATATCAGTATTTTATAGTGAGTGTTAAAGTTTATGCTTTCAGAAAAAAAAATTTGTTATAAATTATTCATTATAATGATATACTAATGGAAATATATATCTATTATTATAGTCTATAAGAATAAATGTTATACCGATGTTTTTAGATTATTATAAGTATTGGTAATATATAATAATTGATTTTTAAAATAGTTGTTTTTTATTTATAGACAAATAATTTACCACAAAATCACCCCCAAAATATATCTGACTCTTATATTGATTGAACCCTATGGGCACTATCCATTCTCAACCCCAGTCAGGGTGATAAATCCTCCACTTGTGTTTTCATTAGGTTGTTCTTCAATGTCAAATTATGGAGTTCCAAATCCCTATTATCTTTTTACAAGGATAATTTAAAAATTTATATGTATAAAACAGTATCCTTGGTTTTTTATGGTTGTATTTTCCATGATTCACTAAACAAGGTTCAGTACTCATATATATGGGTTTTATTAATCAATTTTTATCTATTTTTTTAGTTATTATTACTATTTTTAGAGTTTTAATGTATATATGTAAATATTTTTAGAAATTGAAATATGAAACATTTTTTTTGGAAGGAGTGGTTTTGGCATGTTGAATGTCAGATTTATGTGGGGTAGTTTAATTTTGTCTATTTTATAAGCTTCCATCCCTTTTTGTGGTTATTTATGTTTATATGATGTGTCTAATTTTCTAGTCACAACAACTCTAGTTTTATATATTTTTTATTGCTTATGTAATATTGAAACCAGGGTTGTCCATACTAATATTAAAACACTTTTACTTAAATTTATACTTGTTAAATAACATTATTTTATCTTATTTTCTACATACACTCCAACGATCTATTTAACTTTTATTTTTTTGTTGATAATTTTCATAGCTCAATTCTTATAGGGGACTTTATTACTGATTGGTTGCTTACTTTAACTACCCGCATTCCTTTCATTATTTTTGGTTGCTAAAATCATTCCCTTGGTTAGGTTTTTCACTCATACTTTTTTATTTTCAAATTTTCAACAACTAGTGAAGTGTGATAAAATCTAACTTTTATACATTCAAACTATTTTCTTCTTGGTTATGAAATTGAAATGTTTCCCAATAGTGAACTACTAAGTTGAACTATAATCATTTTTTTGACAATATAAAATTTATTTGGCCTTTTCTAATCAATTATATTCTTAGTACCGATTCTTTCTTATTTTTTGAAAATATATTGGATAGTTAATAATTTTTTGACTAATCATTTTTGAATGCTATAAAACCTAATAAGAGGCTTATTTATCTTAAAATAAAAACATATATCCAATTATTTTTCAACAAATCCATTGATATAATTTAATTAAATATCATGTATATATATATATTTTTATTTTATTACTTATATTTTATATTATATTATTTTATATTGTAACTCTTTTATAGGCTTGTGTGTCTATTATGGAATTATATAAAGTTTAAAATTCTCTTTTCCTTAAGTGTATTTTGTATATAACTTCATTATTATTTATTTTCATTTAGGATGTGATTATAACACCCCAAGTTTCCATGTTACACTTCTCTTTGAATAATACAGTAGCGTGTGTTGTATGCAACATCGAGTTCTAACACACACCACAACCAATCAAACTAGCCGTTATGAATAGTAATACCCACTTTTTGAAATTTTATAAATTTCATCCTTAAAAATGGACTGCATTTTTGGATTCAGAATATTGAAATCAGCATAGGGTGAATTTGTGGTATTTTTCTGAAAACATTCAATTTTTTTTGATGAATAGTGAAAAAGCACTGACTTATAGTTTAAAACCGAATTTTTATTTACATAATTTTTTATTTAATTAAAATATAATTAAGGTCAAAATAGATTCATAAGATCTATGTAATATCAATTTAATTCATTTGAGTTAGTTTAGAATAATTTTAGATATATAAAAACATTATTGAACTTTTCACCGTCTTTTACCCACATCCTAGGAGAATTTGAGAATTCACATAATACATAATTTTATCACTTCTATGAGTGGAATTTTGAAAATCCTAGAGACACCATTAATATCAAGCAGTAAAATGTGGTTCAATATGATAAAGATAATTTTTGGTGAATAATAACTTTTTACTTTTATTTACCACGGTTAAATGTAAATACGGTAATTAAGAGTAAATATGATATTAATATTACCCTAACACATGTCCTAATTCTATTGGACAAGTGTATATCGACCAAAAACATCCTTAGGAATACAATATTTTCATTTAGGTCCACTAGGATTAGATTAAGACATTTATTATTGTCTAATTCAAAGAAGAGTTAAAAGAGTTAAAATCTATTTTTAATTACTAAAACATATTTAATATAGGTTTATACATAAGATAAATTAGATTTTAATTATTAATTATAAATATAACAAAAATTTTCTACATAAATGTATTTTATTTATAATTTTTATACATTAAATAATTTAATTTATTTATGACACAATAGTGATGAAGTAATTACCTAATTAATAAAATATTAAAATAATTGATATTAAAAATATCAAAATAAATTTAATTTGAGACATTTTATGATTTACACTAATTATATAGGTTTATATGACATGTCAGTATTAATTTAATTATTTTTTTTATAATTAATCATGATGTTATGATTTTCACAAAAATCAAATACCAAATTGTGTCAAAATTGACATAAAAGAGTTTTTAAAACAAATATTATATTATTAATTGATATTTTATTCCTAAAAATATATGGTTCGGAAAATATACTTATATAATGATATTTGAATCATTAATTAACCACTTGGGGTTCTTTGGGATGAATATGGTATGTTTATTAACAATATAATATAAAAATACAAAGAGACATTGTAAATGTCAAACTATTTAACTAATAGTTAAATATAAATGATATGGTTAATTTAGTGACCCTAACCAATCTAAAATCTATTTTCTGAAAGGATTTCTACACATACCCACCTTATCCTCAATATAGGTCACTTTGGATCCATTATAAACCGAATATGAATTTATTATAAAATAATATTTTATGTTTTTATAAGCTGCCCCTCACCCCTCTTATAAAAGGGAACTCCCCTTGTCTCAAATTCATACCTTCAAAGACTTTTGGTTTGGACAACCCCTTCACAAATATTCTCTCAAAATCCCTCACTTAAACCTAGAGGCCTTATTTTGATCAGAAAGTCATCCAAAGGATCCCTTTTGATCAAGTAAAAAGTAAAAACCCGAAGAAGAGTTTATGTTTTCACCACCCTCTTTCAAGTTCCTTTCTTCTTCCACTTCTTCTCTCTTTGTTATTTCCATTATAAAATAATAAATCAAGTATATTCTATATAATATGATATTATTATAAATATGGTACAACTATATTCAGTATTATATCCATCCTTTGAATGACATGTCACCATATGTGCGTACGTACGACTTACCGTATCCACATCGTGGTGAAATTGGTATTCAATATATTATTATTTGGATGGATATAATAATGATTTTTAATTCATGTAAATAATAAATATAATAGGATAATTATTCAGTATATATGATATACCGTCCAATTATATATTATTTTAATATCAAAAGAATGATATTGTCGCTCGTGCATACGTACGGACTACCATCTCCACGAACGCGATGAGATTCATTCCCCATCATATCCATTCAAGACTAAATTTCATTTGATGATTAAAAATAATTTTAAAGACATGATATAATTCTGGATATGAATAATATACATCCCACCCATAACAAATATGGCTCACATTACAAATAATATAATGAAAAATGAATCTCTTAACACCCAAAATGATGATAATACTAAGATATTATTAACCAATCAATGTTAAATGATCATATATGATATTATATTAATATATATGATTATTTTATAATTTAATAACAATTATTTCACCATTATACAGGAGTTTAACCTACCCTCAGCTGAGTAAGTGTACAAGGTAAGAGTTTATTTCACAATCTCTTCATTATCTGAGGTTGTTTATACGTAATTATCTATTGGGACCTCTTTATCGTTCACATCCATGTTTCTTAAAAATGTATTTCAAATAATTATTACTATTTTACAGACTCTGTTTTATTGTCATTTATACCCTTTTTGACTATTTACAATAAGTTTATAATGGAATCTCTCTGTCTATTTCTAAACAAGGTCCTTTTTAACCTTTTCGACAGAATTAAGGTAATAATGTCTTTTTTAACTTATACGGTAGGTGCGGATATTTTCCTTCATTATAAAATCATCGAAGCTTCCCTTAAAATCTAATAAGAATATTTTCAAAGTAAATTTTCTCTTTTATAATTATGTGACTTTTAAATGATATAAAAAAAGAGATATTTCTCTCAAATAGTTTTGATTTCATCTATGTCAACATCCGTTGATGGATTTATTCTTATTTGAAGTTTATCTATTATGATTCAAAACTTCCATATTTTATTGAATATTTTGTGATATGTTTGACTATGGATGTGTTATTTTTATACCATTAATGGTTTATAGAGAAAGTATTTACATTTCGTATGCTAGTTTTAATACGAATGTTTATGTTATATTTAGACCTATTCAAATGAGAAATAAAATGGACTTAATAAGTGATGAGTGGAGCCCTCTATAGCTTCTCAATGCATCGGTAGGTCTCATGAGAAAAACAAGTGACTTGGAACAAGGCCTTGACAAAATCTTATTTGTAGTCTTGGCACAAGGACTTGAATATGTGGTTATGATAGTTTGGCATTATGAATTCCATCATTATGAAATTTTTTATTTATATTGCATGTGCTTATTTGACTAGTAGAATATTCATGTGAATATATAAATGGAATTATTTCATTTTAACTTTTCCATATTATGATGAATTTCATGTTTAAAAGGATTTTGCTTTCGTTATACATTTCCTTAAATGTTTATGCTTATTTATGAATGTTTCCTTTAAATTGTTATCCTTACTGGGCATTTGAGATCACCCTTTTATATGTTTTATTTTTCCCAGGATGTGAAGAAGTATTTTATGAATGACCTGTAGGGATAGTATATGGGGATATGAGTGTGGGGACATGAAATTGTTTTAGTTTTCACTTTATGATGTATTGTAAACATTATGAATGTATCTATTGTTTCCAAGGATAATAAACTAATCAGTCATTCGAGAATTTATCTTTTGTGATCTTTCCAATAAAAGTGGTTATTGATATTGCATGTGATTATTCGACTAGTAGAATATCCATGTGAATAAGTAAATGGAATTATTTAATTTTATCTTTTCTGTATAATGCTGAAGTTCAAGTTAAAAAGCCTTTTGTTTCAGTTATAAATTTCCTTAAATGATTATGATTATTTATAAAATTTCATGCTAAATTATTATCCTTATTAGGAATTTAAGCTCACACCTTTCTATGTTTTATTTTTTCTAGGATGTGAAGAAGTATTTTATGAATGACCTGCAGGGATGTATAAGGGGAAATGAGTGTGGAGATAATATGTTGTTGTAGTTTTCACTTTATGATGTAATGTAATCTTTATGAATGTATCTAGTGTTTCGAAGGCTACTAAACTAATCGGTCTTTCGAGATTTGATCTTTTGTGATCATGCCAATGTTTTGTAATAATGCACTGACTCTGGGTAACTGGGTTTGGGGTGTTACAGTGATAGGTAGAATTTTTTTATAGAATTTAGAGAAGTTGGATGTTTGAAACTAATTTTATATCAAGTGGGATTCAAAACAATTTACATATATTTTTAGAATTTTCATTTAACAATTCTCAAGATATAGGTAATATACATGCTCCATGTTATAATTGTGTTGGAAAAAAAATTTAATTTCATTAGTATGTGTGATACAATATAACCATATAAAGTTTTCAAACAACATAATATGTATAGTATAACAATTGGGTGAAAATAAAATCCCATAATATTTGTGTTCTGAATGAGAGGTTTAGATTGAAGAATTTATTAGATGACTTATTTCTATTTATTCATCATTATAAGAAATAGAAGATATAAAAATCCAAAGTATTCAATATAATAACACATGGTTCATGTAATTATAATGATGATGTTTATAGGGAGATAATTTTTAAATATAATATTGTGACACCAATATATCAACAATTTAGTAAAATGAAAAATATTTAAATTTGTTGTACTATTATTTAAGAAACCCATAAATGGGATTTATAATACATATATCTCTTATATTATAATATTTTTTAAGTACACACTTATAGATGATATATATATTCCACTAAATCTTTATATGGAATTAAAGTTAGATGATGAAAATGGATTTCCTAAGACTAAAATTAATGGTTTTTTGAATGATTATGTCTGATTTTTAATATTGAATGAAGAATGAAATGATTCTGTAAAATGTATCAAATATTTATGGAAGAAAAATATTGATGAAATACCATCTGATGTGTCACATGAGGTAATATATCAGTTTACATTGATTCCCACACTCTATAATATTTTCCTGTATAATGAAATATCAATTAATATGTCATGGAATTATATTTATAGAAATGAAGATATTGATGAGTCCATTCATCCTATATATCGATTAGTATGGTATATAATAGATAGTAAATATCATATTATTACTATTGACATGTGTAATGTAAGGTTGGATCTATGATGTGATGATTTTAACTCAATTAGGTAGATTCTATCTTCGTAATAAAATTGATGGTTTTCATACATAATCATGTCCACCCTCTAAGGATGGTTCTGAAAAATACTTTTAGAGTCATGATTATATACATATCTAGGCCATTTGATCCATGAAATGACATATATATATATATATACATTAATCCGTTAATAAAAGAGTTGGTGTATATTTGGAATGTGGATGTGCACACATATTATCATTATTTGTATGATATATATCATATGCTTGTTTCTCTTATGTGGATGAAAAAAAAAACTATGGAATTGATTTCCTGATTGATCATGTATGGAAATCATGTATGCATTATTTTTATAAATTATATACATTCTAAGAAACCTAAATATCTCAATATATTAAGTTTTATGCGACATCAATGATTATTTCCAATGGATCATCCATATAGGAATAATCTTTGATTGATTGAGAACACTTAGGTGATAGAAAATCCCCCATAATGTATTCATAAAAGATTTGATTAATGAATTAAATGATTCCAGGTTTTTATTTAATAATGTTCATATGAAATATTGAACAAGGAATAATGTTTATACAAAATCATGTTACAATTGAATGAAAGGAACAACCTTTATTGAGTTTCCTTATTAGTAAAAAAAATTGTTAAACCATTTCATAAATATAATTCACATCAAAAAAATATATGTAAATTATTGCAATATTTTTTTTTATTTAATGGAGAGGAAAATAATAGCATTTATGTTATTATCATGACTTGGGGGATTATGGTATCAGACCACAATTTCATCGATTTCATATTAATGAAAATAAATGGAAAGTTTCATATTATTTTATGGTGATGATATATATAGATAAAATATTAATTTATAAAATTAAAATAGATAATAAAATTACAAGAATGATATTCAAGAAAAATATAAAAATCGTACAGAAAAATATAGTTGAAGATGAAATCATTGAAGACTCGTGATTATCATATCATTCTGCCTAGGATGATTACAATAAAAATCCTTTATCGAATGTCCTATTATTTAATTGATTTAGATATTTGGTTGAACCATTTTTATTTAGATTTTTGTGCTATGAATTTGTATAACCCATTCATGCAAAAAATTCTTAATGTGGAAATCTAATTTTTTAGTAAGTTAGATAAAAATTTTCAACCATTATTTTTCACTTTGATTTGGAATCTAACTTTTCATCTTCCAATTGAAATGATTATTTGAGACAATATTTTTATTATATGATGAATCCATCTAAAATAATTATGTTCATATTGATGTCTTATGTCTGAAAAAAATATCATCAAAGATGATATTTTCTGAAAGGTAACATCAATCTAGAATATATGGATTTCATTTGAATTTAATTTTCTTATGTGACACTGAGATGGAACATACAAATGAGTGATAGAGAAGAGTATCATGAAAAAGTTGAACTCAATTTTACATCACCTCCTGAAAATAGGGTAATTATTGGATCTTATATATTGAAAACATTAAGCCTTGGAGTGCGGGAGATGGCACATTGCACAATATATTTTAAATATGTTTTGAACGATTAATACATCATGTTAGTAAATTAAATTGTCCTATTTAAACTCATCCTCATTAATTGTACAAATGTGTTAAACTATTTATATTTTTTATATATGGGACATAAAAAAATATATAATAAACATAACTATTTATCATTGAGATAGAGTAATATATTTCATTGAATTGTTTTAATTATTGGTAAAAATTTACAGTATAAGTATTATTATAATATAATATTACAATTCATATATAGTTAATATTAATATATATTTAGATTTCTAGTTTTGACTATATCTTACTAATCTATCTCTGAGAAAATAATAGTTTTTTCTTTTGATCCATATTTTGTGGTTCATTAATAAAAAATAATTACGATATATAGTTATAAATTTCATATAACATAATGATAAATGAAAATTATAAAAAACAGGATAGTATTATGGAGACTTACACAATAGAATCTTTTTTTGGTGCATCAGATATTAGTCTTATATTTTAGAATATATATTATTAAATAGTAATTGAGTAATTACTAATATTGATTTATTACCCTCATTGTTGAGTCAATGGGATGAAATTGTTGTGTTTTGATTCAATGACACGACTGTGGACAATTAATGATGAGTTTTTATTTTAATTTATTAACATGAAATGAAATATTATTTCTCATGAGCCAGATATTTTTTAATTGTTAGAGATACATGTATTTTTGAAAGATCATATGTGGCCTAAATTTTATGTCATTATTAAAGCAATCCCATGATATATTTTTTATGATCGGATATGAAATTGACACATTCATTTCCCCCATTTCCTCCCAATTAATTTACTACATATGATTAGTCTAATAGATTATTTTTTATATTTGATTGGGAACCAGAATTTCTTGTGGGAAATATATATAATTATTGATCTATATTCTTAGTTATTTTTATTTATCTCAACATTGGTTGTTTAGGTTGGAACTATTCGAATTAAATTACTATTTATTTGAAATATTTTGTATCCAACTTGACTTGTATGTGAATTTTAATATATAATAGTTGTATTTATTATTGATTATGAATTGGGAAATATTAGAACATAATAATATAGAACAATTGAAAAAAATTAATTTGAAAAAAAAATATGATGAATTCTACTAAAACATAATAAACAAATTTTAATGAAAATATATACCAATTAAAATAATGAAAAAAATTGGAAAAATTACTTAAACCAAAGTATGAACTGAATTATCTAACACAATTATTGAAGAAATGGCCTAATTAAATGACCAAAATAAACCAAATGACAAAACAAAAAATAAATTAGTTCAAATTGAAAATGGACGAATAATACTATATCAAACCCATTCTAACCATGATAATTTATACCAGTTGAATTCTTTTAATACATGTATTTTATGTCTTGATATTCTTACCACATAATATAATATGAACTTAATATGTAACAATGGATCCTTTATTTGGGATAAAATTTAGTATTCAAGAATTATGTAATGTCACATATTCTTTCATTTTTGTATTACACAATAGTTTTAAATTATTTAGTTAAATGAATATATTTTTTTGAAATATTAGAATTGGAAAACATTAATAAATCTGATGGAAGAGGATTTCATATAATAAATTTTACATGATTTAGATGTGAATTCCACCTCTAGTGATTTTGTTAGTATTTTGTTTAAAATATATATTTAAATAACAAAGAATTTCTTGTTATTTTTTTACAATTTATTATGATATTAACCCATGATAAAATTAATCACTTATAAACCCAATGGCATTAGTTATTAGCTAGATGATGTGAGGTGGTGGCCGTAGGGCTACTCCAACCACTTGTCGTTCTCGATGACACCCTTTCCATAAACAAGATATACCATCATGAAATTGTTTTTATCCCTCTATGTCATTATTAGGACCTGTGATATTTAGGTATCTAACACATTCACCAACATTATTATATCATCCTCCACATTTTCCCTTATTCAATGATGGATCCTAATCCCTGTCAACATTATACATTCCCACAAACATCATTTCTTATGTCATTTCTGTCTAATTCATTCTCCCAAAACATCTATGATCATTCCCATTTTACATTTACTCTGACACCTTCTGTGCCTCATTAAAAATCCTTATACCCCACTTCAACTGTAATGATTGAAAATCCTTAAAATCCTAGGGATCGAACAATACCCACTGATCATATTATCTTTTCTATATTGAAAGAAACCTATTTATGTTTTTGACCATATCTTATTTTCGATATAAGATGTATTTATTTAGTAATTGTTTTTTTATTTTACAGATGGATATTTCATTAAGTGTGGTCTTATTACATGCATGTGTGAGTTGTAGAACCACCAAAAAAGTGATGGATTAGAAAAATGGGGAAAATCAAATTATTGGTAAAATAAGGTGATAATATATGTGTTTTATGGAAACTCTTTTTGAATACACTGATATTATTCATGTAAAGTCATTATCATGAAGACAACATCAACATTTTAAAATCATAATAATTGTGTAAAAATATAGGGATTAAAATTCATTAGATTTAATTTTATATTATTGTTGAATTTATATGAGTTAATATTTGGTTACCATATTTTTTATAATTTTCCCGATTGCGGGGATGAATGTATTGTACTGCTAATGGAATTTTGAGCATTGTGGATAGCATATAAGAATTTTTTATATTGTCTTGGTAGATACAATAATAAATGATTTAGATACCATGAAATAAATTAAAGAGTTTACCACATCACATTATTATGTAATAGTTTCTCATTGTAAGAGAACCAAGTTCAATTTATTAATCAAATATGAGTTTATTTAATTTTAGAAATGATTATTTATATTAATACTCCGATTTTTGTTATTGAAAAAATCAGCATAATATGAAAGAAATAAAAAAACAAGGACAAAATGAAATAACTTTACAAAATGGGGTGGACTATGATATTGGAATATGAGATGAAGTGGGTATTTTTTATTTAAATTTATTTATAATTTTTTTATTTAAATTAATTATATAAATAAAATTTCTTCCATTTTAAATTCTTTATATTAGTTAAAATTTATTCAATAAAATTATATTGAAGTAAATGTAAATTTATGTACATTATAATATATTGATGAGAAAAAATGATTAAAAATGTTTGTTTAGGGCTTGAAATATGAATTTAGACTAATATTGATTTTATTTATTATAATAATGATCAATTTTAGAGTCAGTGTTTACCTAGTTTGGTTCATGGTCATTTTCATTTATAATTTCTTTATCAATGTTATTATGGAAATAACCCTTTTATTTTTTAAATCATCTTCACCCATTTCTTCAAACTGTATTTATTTCCAATACCATTAATGTCATTGAAATGACTCAACTAATTTATCCTTTTACTATTGCAGATGTATCTGATTCAATATGATAAGTGTCCCAAGAAAAAATATTCCTGAATTATTTTTTCAAATTTAACAAAATTAGAATTTTTCATCCTCGTTAAGCATAGAAATTAAAAAATACTAACAACATTACCCCAAAGATGACCAAATGTTTCCTCATGTACGATTTCTCAACCAGATTCTCACCATAAAATATTACCACTTGATGATCCAACACAAATTCAATTATTATTTTAAATTTAATGTTATATTGAATTTATTTAAAACAAATATCTTGATTTATTTACTCTATGTGATCTCGCTCACCCCTAGGGACCCATAAATATGGATTTGAGTGATTTCTCGCACACTTTTGGATGATTTCTATTGTAGGACTATTGGTTGATTATATGATAATTATAATCCTCATATTAATAATTTTGAAATCTTATTTTATCCTTCCTTTGACCTAGAATCATATAAACAATCTTCTGAGTACAAAAAAATTAAGTTGTTTATTAGAAATTTTGTGTTTCCAATGATAGGGAATTGATGGACCTAACATTTTTGTGGAGAATATTTATACAATAATTGAGGAGTCATTTAGATATTATATAACACAATAGGTGGATTAAAAAACCATTGGATTGGATAATTACAAATATATTGTAATTGATTTATAATCTTTAAAATATTATGGTTTTTTTTAATTTTTCTCTTTTGAAAAATAATATTTTTCTACAATATCCATTATTTTGATAAAATAATTAGAGACATCGACAATTAATTTGAAACATATATTTCTATATAGATTTTTATGGGTTACTCGGATTATGGTAAAATAAAATTCTGGATTAAATTTAATATATTTGGTCTAGATATATATATTCTAGGTTAACAGGGAATTTTTATATAAAAGTATCAGGTGGAAGTGTTGTTAGAAAAAATAAAAACCACTATGTTTTATTTTAATAGTTTCAGATGATTAAAATGATTTCATATTAAAATTATTTAAGGATAACTATTTTAAAATCTATTTTTTTTTTCAAACCATTGGTTGGGTGTTTTAGATAGTATAATAATAATATTTAGGTTCCACAGCATGAGGATAGGTATCCAAGGTGTTGTAGTGACTAATGTATGTGTCAAAAGTAACATTTATATAGGGAAAACTCACCTTTTATGTGGAATATAGCTTGAAATTTAAGTGAAAATGAAATATAGACACTTTATAGACAGGTAAAAAAGATATATAATTAGATTGGGGAGGCCATAAAGCATTAAATAGACCTTTTATATGATAGTGTAGAAAGATATAACTCAATTTACCTAGATAAGAATGGAATAGATTAACATGGGGATGGTTCCATTGAAATGTTATCATGATTTTTCATTATTCATAGGGAAATAATTATTTACATTGGGAATTAGCTTTATTCAGTAAAATTGTTTAGATTGGATGATGTGTGTGATTTGGGGAATTTTTTTTAATTTTAAATAATTATTATTATTTAAATTATTTTTATTTACTAGGTAATTTTTAGTATTTTTCATTGTTTTGATTGGACATTTATTTTCATGAAAATATTATTCTTAGTTTTGTTTGGATTATATGGATTATCATAACGGGTCATGTACTTAACAATAGATAAAAACATTATTGTAAACAAAGGTTTTATTTGATTATATATATATATATATATATAAATTAATATTTGAAAAGAAATTATCAATGAAGATTGAATGTTATATGTGAGAGTCCTGTATGAGGAGAAGTGGGGTCATGGGTCAGACCTGGTTATGGTGTTGATTGTGATGTCTTTTTCAATTTAATAGATCATATTTATTTCATTAAAAGATATAATTTGGAAACTTATTTTATTACATTATATATTTAAAACATTGAAAATATGTTGGTTTTCTTTAATAAAATGTTCATATACTCAAAAATAAAATTATTTTTTAGTGGGATAATAATAAACGATGGTTTTTTATATCCCATTATACTTATCATTTGCTTCAAGTAATTCGATAATTTTGGTAAAATTTAGTCTCTATCACATTAACCAACAAAGATATGTTTGTAAAACCATTAATGGATATTTGGTTTCATTCCATGGCTAGGATTATATATGATAAAGTATCATAATTTCTATAATTATTAAATTGGGGATAACACTTTTGGTGTGATGATGTAGAAGAAGGTGATTGTATTGATTCCAAATAAATAGTTCTTTGTAAATGCATTCATACTATTCACTAAAATAAAATAAATTTATATTGGTGTTAGTGTTTTCAAATATTTAATTACATACAATATTATTTATTTATTTTCCCATCTATGGTGTTACGGGGGATAAAAAATTTGGTTGTGAATGCATTAATTTTTTATGAAATTTATTTTATTTATAGGTATATGATTTTACATTTATGTTTCCTTTATGATGGTTTTCAACTATCTTTAATAGGGTTTTCCTGGACTAATGTATTGTGTAATGAACTCGACCCTAGTAACCTAGAGCTACTGCCTCCTTTGTTACATTTGAAAAAGATAAAAATAATCACATCTTGAAGGACCAAATACTTTTGTAGTCATTGTAAACTAAAAAATAATTTATTCCCATATTACATTTGAAAAAAAATATAACATAGTTATGTTCAATAATCTCATAATTTACTCTAAACTATCATTTCAAATCAATCAAATTATATTTCATTGATTCCTTGGAAAGGGAAAAAATAAGGTTGAGCCCAAATTTCCAGTATTTGTTTAGTACAGCAGAAACTATACAAAAATAATAATCACAATCAACATGAAAAGAGAAATAACTGATCACACCAAACATTTACATAAAATTACTAATATGATAATATGAATAATAATAAATATATAAATGTTAATAACTAAACCCAAATTCTATTTAAATAATATTAAAATAATGATAATATAATAAATAATAAATATGGAAAGGTAAATAAAAAATACTCATTCTATTTAAATAACATCATTATCATTATATTATAATTAATAATAATTATGGAAAGTAAAATAACAAGTCAAACATTCTGTTTAAATAACTCGACTATATTGTTAAGATACATAATAATCAATATATAAATTTAACTTAATATACAATCCATTTAATCAATAATATCATAATAGAATGCATCTAAATAATATATTTGTGAAAATCTCATAGATAATAAAAAATAAATTATTAATGATGAAAATTATTAATTATTATATTACCTGATCTCAAATATCATGATACATCTTCATTCAACACCTTTCACAAGATGGGTTAAAAAAACTTGTAGAGATCCATTAAATACAAGATTATTTATTTTTCCCATTAAACTTACTGATGCATCAAGGGGTGTATAATATTGGTCCCCACCCATCACTGCGGGGCCAAAGATTTCATATATATCGAATAATCAATTTAATTGAAGAACAATGTCCCTTATCATCATATATTTGTATTGAGTAAAGAATATAGATTTATCAATATTTTCGCAGATAAACAAATAGTTTCCAATATTGAACACAATATGTAGAACTGATATATATTTTCATTAAAAATATACATGAAAAATGATATGGATATTTATGTGAAATTTAATATTCCATGATAATGGGAGTGTAAATAATACAATGTAATTTTAATGACTTAAAAATGAAACTAGTAATTAAATTTCATTACAATCCTTTGTAAACATTATCATAAACCATCTCAGGAAAAAATAAGGATGTTATAAATAAAACAAATTCATAGAGTATTATAAATAATTATTTTAATTGAATAATATAAAAAAAATTAAAATATATTTAAACCCCATTATTTAGGAATATATACTTTTCATTTTTGATAAAAACACTTAAAAAATATCATATTAAATATTTAAAAAAATTGATCAAAATAATCGTTTAAATTATAATAGAATCTTTAAAACATTGAGTGGTCTTAAAGGTGAAAATTTCTGTACATTTATTGCACATTAGAACAATGATTCCGTTAACTTTTTTGAAAAAATCCAAAGGGTTATTATATTGAAAATTAAAGTATTTTTTATTTTAAAAACGAATAAATTTGGTAATAATTAAATTAAAATATAATTTTGAAAAGGTTTAAAACATTTTACAAAATATTTTAAGAAAAAAATGAGTATGAACTCATATCATCATTTTAGGAGTGCAAGGAATGGTCTGAAAAACACTAAACCCCTCTTGATTCAGCTTCCGACCACCGATTGAGATATCATTGGGTGAGTTGGAATCCCACCGATCTACGCCAGTCAAGGCCGATTCAAGGGATGGTTTTTAAGAGACTTGATCACACCACATCATGGTAGGTGGTTTATTCCATTTATTTTGTTTTATTGGATTATATATGCTAAAATTGTTGCAAACCCACATCGGGGGTATTGCGTGTTTTGAAATTAATCATTGTTAATTATTTTATTATGGTGGGATTGATTTATTAAGGGTTGTTGATTATGTGTGATGTTATCTAACATGTTATGGGGCACCCCATGGGTGTGTTCCCCTTATTAGATTTATTATGGTCATTTGTTATAGAATTCTTGTTCGTTTTTTCTTTTTTTTTACATGCCTTGTTTTGTTAATATGGTGTTACTAATTTTTTGAGATGCATGTGTTATGCATTGTGGATGTTTGGACAAGGGGAATTTGATAGTGAGAGCTTCCCAGGGTAGGGTTATATATGCATTTTTTTAATATTTTTTTGAACGTAATGTATTAAATGTGATAGAAGAAATGTGTTCATCATCCTAGGTGTTTATACCACGATAAATGATAAACTGATCTTTAATAATTTATTGATGAAATATTGAACAAGGGGTATTGACCATGTGATCTTTCTAAGAGGTCGTTTGTAAATGATTAGTGGTATGTTAGACTAGAGGGGTTATACTAATAAAGATACCTAGACGGTCGTTATTAAATGAATTTTTGTTATTTTATACCAGGGATATTAGACTGTGAGGACATTCCCAAAAGGGACATTATTGAATAATTGAATGATTTTGATGAGTCATCCAAGAAAAATTACATTCTTGGACTAGGTATTACATGATATTTATATTATCTTCTGATTTTTCTATTTGTTAATATTACATAGGGGATATATAGATTGGTCTAGATCCGAGGGATTACATGATTCAATAGACTGAATAATAAAATAGAAATGAATGTAATTAAAAAAAATTCAATTGTTTACTTTTGAGTAGTTACAAGTTTATTGCTTTATTATTTCATACTATCTGATATATATATATATATGTTCACTGATAGTTAGGCACAGATCAGTTGGAGGTTTCATGTGGGATTCATCTAACACCCTGTTTGGGTCATGCTTTTAGACCAAAGTGGATTACATGACAGATCATGAATAAATAATGAATAATAAATTCAAATGGGTTTATTAGAAAATGAAAAAAAAATCATTCAATTGAAATTCAATAATAAAAAATCATTATTAGAATGAGATAATGAAATATAACATGACAATGATCATAACATTGAAGTGAAAATTACTCAATGAATCAATTATGTATAAAAATTATTAATCCTTATTTAAAAAGTGGACATAAAAAAATATATATTAAAAAATAATTACACCTAATATTTTAATGGAAGCGATAATTAAAGATTAATTTAATCCATCAATATGAAATTTATTTATTAAATAAATTATGATTTAGAATAATTTATGTAAAAACCCATAACGGTAAAAAAAAATTTATGTAATTATAGAATTATATTAATTATCAATGAATCATTATATTAAATTTAATGTGGATATATATACACCATATAAAATAAATTATGATCAAAATTTTACATTAGTCCCCAATAATGGAAAATTTATATGAAGTCCCCTATAAATATCATATCATTGATGTGGGGATTAATCAATGAATATATTATGAATATAAAATATATATCGAAATAAATTATGATCCAATAAATCCTAAAATCATATAATCTCATTATAAACATAATTATATAATGACATAATCAACGCTGATGATGTTTTACACATTGAATTGAAATTGAGTTAAGAAAAACCTTCACCCCTCACATAATTTTGGTTGGTCATTCTATAAAATCCATTACATTGGTTTTCAAAATGTAAGAAATTCATTAAATAACCATATTAATATTTATAATATCCTATATTTTCATTTTATAACATATTTTCTCCCATTCATTAATAATTATTCATTATTGTCATCATTTCAGCTGTTATTTTCTATATTCTATCATTAATTTGTTGTCATGAATGTTCAGGTTCTTATGCATGTTATGTAGTTTCATCATATCTTGATTTATAATATTGAGATAAGTATAATATTTAAACGTCAATTATAATTTTAACACCAATAATGAATGATGTTTTTAAAAAATAATGAATGATTAGATAATAGAGATGGTTGGTCATACCTACACATGAGTAATATTTTAATTCTTCAACAATAGTTATTAAATAAAGGTATGTACCATTTTTTTAAATAATTAAAAATTAAGAAATAATCAATTATTTATTTAAATATACATATATAAAAATCCATGTGGTTTGGTGATGAAAAGAGATTCACATCGCACCAGTAAGGGTGTAGTCCACATGTACATGATTAATGATATTATCTTTAAGTGAGTGAAAGGTAAGAAATATAATTATATATTTTCTTTTCATAATGATAAATATATCATTAATAACATACATTTTTCCTTATATGTAATATATTTTTTAAATTTATCCTTATTACTTTAAATGTAAAGCATTATTTAAAAATGAATAACATCTCCTTGTGTGGGAGTAGTCCTCCGTACACAGGAGAAATAATATTGTATCTCCTATATAATTGAAAGTAAAAAAGGTTATATATTCTATACATAATTTATAGGTATAATTTTGTAATAATTTTTTTATAGGTAATATCCATCATTATACAAACATGTGAGAGTTGATAAGGAAAAAATTAATGACATCTATTCATGAGACGGTATTCCGTCCTACACACGATTGATGATTTTATAACCAATTTTTTAATATATGTATTTTTTATATATTTAAATTAAAATAAAAAAATATAAATATATTTAATATACTATAATATTTTTATTATTATTGTTTAATAATAATTGATTCATCTGGAGGAAGAAATAAAAAACGCTCGATGAAGAACATTATCTCTTTCTTGAGTAATCACCTAAGGTTTTTAAAATAGGCCTTCCAAGGATGAATTTATGACCAAAATAATGATTAAATGATGAGTTGATGGAACATGGTTGGTGATATTGTTATTTAATGTATTAACCAAATTATGTTAAATGTGTTTATATGAGAAAATATGGGTGTCATTTTATAAGTGAGGCGAGTTTCACACTTGTAATTTTGGAAATAAAAAGGTGTACACACATTTTTGAAAGGAAAAAATAGGCCAAATGAAGTATTATAGATAATTAGAAAATATGGGAAAAATTATGTTCATAAAATATGGTTATGTCAATTATTTAGATCATTTTAACCCTTATATTTTTATAACCGCGGATAAATTAATTTTTACCTTAACCACTGTAAATATTTTTAAAATTATTTATTATTCGTTATGATAAAAATAATCGTTGACCTTATTAGATAATATATATTATTTTGATTCCAAAAATATAAGCCAAATTTCAAAATTCCATTGACATAAATGGAAAATATTAATTTTAAATTAATCATTCATAGTTAATGAATAATTGGGTTGTTTATAAGAGAATGTTCAAAGGTTCACAGAATACATAAATCAAAATTCAAAACAGAAATAGT
The DNA here is from genome assembly GCA_963277665.1 of Viscum album. NCBI lineage: Eukaryota > Viridiplantae > Streptophyta > Magnoliopsida > Santalales > Viscaceae > Viscum > Viscum album. The sequence goes on from OY728142.1 coordinate 458,093,258, forward strand.
CAAAATTACATAAATTAGAGTACAAGATATATATAAAAAAATTTAAAATTATAAACAATAATCAATATAATTTAACATTATAAATATTTTAAATGAAGAGGTAGTTTTAAATTAAAATTTTGTATTTGACACTATTCGTCACAAAGTGAAACTCTTTAGAAAAATCTCAAAAAATTATCCCTAATATGATGTTAAAATATTTATTATAAAAATTAATCTCAATTTATAAAATTCATTTAATTAATTTTTCAAAAATTATTTTTATCATATGTTTTTTAGAAGTGATAAAACCATTTTCAAGAAAAAATCCGAAAACAAATCTTTTTTCTGTCAACTGTTTCTTATTTTATTTATAAAAAATATATATCATTTTATTTTCAATAATACCTATAAAAAAATAATTTTAGAATTTTATTTAGTCCCACTCATACTCATCATTTGAAAGACATTGTTATAATGGTCATGTTTAAAAAATAATATTTTAATATAACATTGTGATTCATTCAAAGAAATTGTTTTGTGCACTGAAACATACCAATGTGACTAAATTTATTAAAAATTTAATATATCAGAATATATGGGGTATTAATATTTCTTTCTATGATTGTTGTTTCATTCACACATTCTATCAAATACGATGGTCATATTTTAAATTTTCATATTGTTATATTTTACCCCCTTCAAAATATCCCCACAATTAAATCATGATCTTAGTAATAACGTGGTTTTTATTTTAAAATATCCTTCTTGAAATACTGGATTCCGGTAAGGGTTAATAAAATATCATCCATAAAATAGAAGAAAATATTTTTAAGTTTCATCTAAAATATTTACATAACATGGTTTTCAGGTAGATGAACATTGGTGGGAAGTTAAGATATGGATATGGAGGAAATGAAAATATAATTATAGTGTTTATTGAGATTATTTTTTACAAGAAAGTGGGTGATCTAGAGAATGTTAACCAATACAAACTCATAAAACAAAAAGTTGTACAAACTGTTATTGAAATCATTAAAACTGATGAAAAAGTGACGGAATTTTATTTTAAGATAATTTTCTTAATGTTTGAGAACTAATTTTCTATCTAGACTAATAACATATGAAAACGTAATTACTTTATATTTTTCTATTTCATATAAATTTTTTCATTATTTGGCTATGCATCATTCAATTTCAAATTCAACTCTTACTCTAAGAAATAAATATCCAAAAATAATTTCTTTATGGCCAAAGCAGTAAAATTTAATTTTCATAGATTCTAATCTCCACAAAACCCTGATAAGTCATTCCTTCAATCTCTAATAATTATTATGAAAATAATTCTTATCAGAGGCTTTCCAAAATTCATAAATTTCTATATAGTGAAGTAATACATTAATCTTAAAATCCTTATCCAATGTTCATCTTAAACCATTTATTAAATGGTTAACCAAATGAACCTTCAAAAATACTAATATCGAAAAATTTATAAAGAAGGTCATTGAATCTATAAAATGAAAATATCATTAATCCCTCAGAAAACACGATTTAGCTCATTAACATAATAAACCAGAAATGGGAATACCTTTATCAAATATTATCTTAAAACATTATAATAACTTTATATACCATAAAATAATATTAATAAAATAATTTTTTCTTATTTCCTAATTAAAACAAATATTATTTAACATATTCTATAAATGGAAATTTTTTTAAACTCTATTATTTATTTTATAAAAAATATGTATAAATCACTAATCAGTTCTAGGATAGTCAGTATAATCTTGTAATTTATATCTATATTAATTATCTCATTATCCCAACATCAATATTTCAATATGATTATCATATAAAGGGTTATCTTTCCCTAGATCATGTGTTTTCCATGATGGTAAAATTTCTAATAAATAATTTTTCTTGTTTATCAATACCATTCAACCGAGGATTTTTATGAACAAACAAAAACTAATATCATTACAATCCATATAAGTTTAATATTTATTTTAACTAGGATATAATTAATAAATTACTAAAATAAAATAATTATTTAATATGAACCAAAAGAACATTAATCTTTCTACTTCATCTGTGGTAGTAGCATAAAATTGAAAATTATTCAACAGCTTATATCGATGTATATTATTTTTATTTTGGGTAATTCATTTTTAAAGTACCCCATCTCATTAAATTTTTAGAATTTAAAATTATAAACATTTTTCATTCATTAGAAATCACAAGCATGGAGTCCTCTCTCTCAACACTTTTTTCAATGTATCATTCACATTATTCCTACATCAGTCTGTTTATCTCCAAAATAATAAAATTTAAGATATCCTACATTAGCTTATTCTATTTGTCATTATTTTTCCATGTCATCCTCTTTCATCTTTCTTCCCTTAAAAACCAGCATACATTTGAATTTATTTATTTTTATTACTATAAAATTATATAATTACCCCATATTATGAGAATATATGGGAGATTATTTCCATTAAATTTATTATATTAATCTCATAATATAAATGATTATTCTTACTCATTAGATTATGTCCATTGATGAATTTCATATTCATTACACTATATTCCATTTCTAACTGACAGCATAAACTGTATTAGATCACAACACTGTGAAAGATAATGTGTACTCCAATAATAAATGATACACTTATCCTAAACTGAATTTTTCAATAAATACTCTCATAATAATAAGCATGGATTATTTGTAGATATATTAATTTTAATCTATAATAATGTTTTATAATGAAAATATAATTTTTCGTAATAATATCTCACGTGAGTTCCAAACCCTGTGAATATACAACCTCATTATAGTTCATCGGGTGATGATCAAGTCATGCCTAATGTGACATTTTCTGAGTTATATCCCCTAGGTACATCTGTGACAACAAAACAAGTCTACTTGTAGTTTCTAGATTGGAATGTATTTACTAAGGAAATCATCATAATATCATGCATATCAAAACATTATAATATTTATCTAAACTTATCCTCAATGTATATCATATCATTTCGTTCCCAAATCTATTTTTTCCTAAATTTATTTTCCATGGGTTCAAATAAACTTACTTTGATACCAACTATAGCAACCTAGACCCCAATAACCTATAGATAGTTTCTACATTATTACATTGGAATAAAATACACATCATCATATGCCAAAGGAAAAAATAGTTTATTTAAAAAGGTAAAATATATATATATAGTATTATAATATTACATTTGAAAATAAAAAATAAAACCTAATTTTATTAGATTATCATCATTCCCAATAATATATCCATCCATATAAAACATAACACAATTCAGTTATTATTTAGAAATAAATCAATATAATGTAAAGATACAATTCTATGTAGGTGTTGTGTAATGTGGATGTTATCATGAATCAGTAATTAGAATCAAAATTGAATGGAAATTAATTTGAGATAAATTCCAATTAAATAACATGACAATATGATAAGATAAGTATTAATCATTTTGTTAAAGTAAATAATGAAACACATATGCCATTTTAATAAAATGAATATTAGGATAAGATACAGAATAATAAATATGAATAGGAAAATAACATAACAAAGAATTCATTTAAATGACGTTAATAATCATGATAAGATAATGAAAAATTAATATATAAAGGTAATTTATAAAAAATTTCATTTAATAAATAAACTGAGAATGAAATTCTTAAACAGATAATGTCATGTCAAAATATCATGAATAATTTTAAATAAATTCTAAATGAATGAAAATCATAATTTCTCGATTTATTGATCATAAGAATCATGATACCTCTATAGTAAAGGAATTTCACAAGATGGTATAAAACTACTACAAGTAACACATTTATTTCCAACAAACTAATTTTTCTCATTATACCCATGGATGCATCAAGGGGCTATATAATTCTGGACCCATCTATCTCTATAGATCCAAATCATTCCTCATATATCAAATAATCTTTTTAATTTATGAACAATCTTTTTATATTAAAATATCTATATTTATTATAGAATACTAATTTATCAACAAATCCACATATAAAAAATAACTTTCGTTGTATAACACTATATGAAGAAATGATATATTATTTAAGATTAAACATATATTAGATAAATAATATGGATATTTATGTGAAATTTTTTATTCAATGATCACATGAAAGTGATTAATTCAAGGGGATGTTAATGACTAAAAAAATAAATCATGGAAGTGAATTTCTATTATATCATCGATGAAAATAATTATAACCCACCACAAGGAAGTTTAATTATGGTATCATTACAATATATTCATAGTTGATAATAATAAAGAGATGTTTTTATTGATCAATAGAAATACCAAAAAAATATATTTAGAAACTATTCTGGAGGAAAATAAAATTTTCATTTTGAAAGTCACTTTTTAAAATAGAATGATATCAATAAAAATTATTGTAAATTTATTCAACAATAATCTCAAAAAAATATAATGTATGATTTAAAACATTTTGTGTTCCTAAATTTATGAAAAATTATACATGATTAATAAATTATTAAAAGAGATTATTTTTCACTATTAATGTAAAATCCAAATAGGAATTTGTTTTAAAATGAGAATAATATTTTTTTCAAAAAAATATCAAAGAAATAACTAGAAAAAAATTTCATTATAAATAATTCTTAAATTTAATAAAAAAACTAAGAAAACATCATTTTGGAATAATATGAATTTCCCAGAGAAGAGAGAAATAGAGTAATATTTTATTAAAAATATTTTCTCAATTATTTTAAGTACCAAAGAGTTTTAAAATGGTAATATTATGTAAAATATCATCTATAACTATATGATAATAAAATACATGAGTTTATTGGAATATTTTTATATAATATAATTCAAATAAATTTTATGAAAAAACTATATCAATTAGAATGATATATTTAAAAAAACCAAAACAATGATCATAACGTTGAAGTGAGAAATAAAGAATGAATAAATTATGTTTAAGAATTTAAATACATCTAAAATAATTTAAAATTAATTAATATATATTATAAATTAATTAAAAACAAAATATTATAATAACAGTTATAATGAAGAATTAATATAACCAATGAAATGAAATTGAATTGAAAAATACGTTACAACTTATAAAATACTAAATCAAAACCCAATTAAATTATATATATCAAATTAAATATTAAAATAAAATTAATTATAAATATTTCCTGGTTTTAAAAATAACATTTTAATATATACATCACAGAAAATAAATTAGATGCATAACATTACAATATGCCTCAATGATGAGACATTGAAACAAATCCTCTTACCAAGATCATATACAAGAAATGAGGATTAATCAGTGAATTTATTATATATGTTAAATATAAATACCCATAAAATAATTGGTAATACAAAATTTAAAAATAAAATTTCACTACACACATAATATTATCATAACATAAAAATGAAATTATAAGTTTAACCAAATGAATGGAAATTGGTTTATGAAATCCCTTACATCTCACTTACATTTGGTTTAATGTGATTTAACCACCAATATAGAGGTTTTTATTATTTTATTAATAAATTACAGATCAATAATAATATTTATAATATCTTATATGATTCTTTTATAACATCTTATCACTCGTTCATTAATATTTTTCATTATTTTCAAAAATTCATGTTTTAATTGATTTTTTCTTTCATTCATGATTTGGAATTATGGTTTTGATTAATGTGTACATTATACTGTTTTATTATCCTCAAAATAATAATCTTAGCATGAAATAATCAATGAAGTAGAAGTTTATCCCAATTTTTGGAAATTGAGTTAAGAAATCCATTACATCTCACATACTATTGGTTAAATATGATTTAACCTCTTGTATAGTGGTTTAAAAATTTTTATTTAAAGATAAAAATATCATATTAAAATTTATAAATTCTTATAATATCCTTTTATGACATATTATCACCCGTTCATTAAATATTTTCATTCTATTCATTCTTTTTGGATTTAACTGTCTTGTTCTCTTGATCATGTTTTGTAAAAAACGTTATGATTATTATAAAAAAATATATTGGTTTAACATATATAAAATAATAATAATGATATAATAATTATATATATCCATACGTGATAATTTTTAGTATAATCATGAATGATGGTATTGAGAGATGAATTACATCATGGTCACGGAGATGATAGGTCGTAAATATGCATGGAAAACATTTCGATTCTTCGATAACATTTATGGAAAAAATTTAGTTGTATATTATCATTCCATAACAGGTAATAATATTATAAATAACAGATTATTTATTTAAATATAATTATATAAATCATTCATTTTGTGTGGTTACAAAAATATAGGCATGTAAATTTGCGAAGGCAGTAGTCCACAAGTCCAAGGACAACGATATCATATTTATGTGACTAAAAAGATAAGAAATAAAATGAAATAATATATTTTAATATGAGTTAATATTTCATTAATATCTTTATTGTGACATTTATATATTTATATTCATTAATAATGAATTTATTACCTTACATGTAAAGTGTTAGTGAAAAAAGAATCACATCGCTTCATGAGGCAGTAGTCTATAGTACAACTGAGGGAAGTTATCGTATCTCATAAGAAATGTAAGTTAAAAACATTTAAATGATATAATGAATCTAGATGTATAATTTTGTTATATTAATCATATTTATACATTATATCTATAATTATAAAAACCAATGAGAGGTCAAAACGTAAAAAATGAATGGCATGGTTTCGTGCGGCGGTGGATCATCGTACACACAAATGATGATTTCATAACCCATTATTTGATGTAGGATGGTTGTAGGTAATTACATTAACATTAAAACATATAATTATATTTAATATAGTTATTTTATAATATCAATATAATTTAATATGAAATTAATGGGGAGAAAGAAGAAAAAAATTAAAAATCTCACTAAAGAGTGTTCCTTCTTCTTTGGGTATACTGCTTAGGTTAACACCAAAAACATTCCAATGATATATTTTTAAAACAAATATAGATTATATGATGGGATTAGTTAAATATATATTTAATTTTTTCCAGTATATTCTGATGAAATGTTTTTTAGGTATGAATAAGATAGAAGAGGTGTGGCCTTTTATAAGTTACATTAGTGGAACACATTTATGTTTGGAAAATAAAACGTCTAACCACATTATTCAAGAGAAAAAAGGGTCCAAAATTGATTATTATAAATAATTACACATTATAGGGTCCATATATGGACATAAAATATATTTTAGACAAGTTTTTTGTGTCATTTTAACCATCATGAATTTAGTTTAGCCCCTGGTAAATCCCTATTTTACCATAACCATAGTAAATACTATTTATTGATTTTGAGATTTATTATGAAACAAAATATATTTAACTTTATTAGATAATATATATAATAATCATTTTTAATAGGTAATGCACTTTTTCACATTCAAAATTTAAAATTATATAAATATTATTTAAAGTTAATCATCCACATGTGATGAGAAATAAGGTTTTCAAACAAAAAATGGTCAAGAGTTTACAATGTTTTTGAATCATAATTCAATAATAAAATGATTATAATAACAAAATTGGATTAATATATATATATATATATATAATTTATATAATATTATATTTTAACAAAAGTATAATTTAACATTGAATATAATTTAATCGTTATGTATTTTTCAACTAAAATGCCTAATTATTATCTATTCACCAAAAAATTTCAAATCCTTAAAAAATTTTACCAAATTATAATTTTTTATTCTTATTAACAATATTTATTTCATTTAATAAAATAATTTTTATCGCATGTTTTCAATAAGATATGAAACTTTTTCTGTGTAATTTTTTTTCAAAAAAACATATCTTATTCTATCCAATGATTATTTTTTAATTTCTTGTCAATAAATGTTAATTTATTTAATTCGTACATGTATAAATTATATAATTTTCATAAATTAGATATCATTATTCATACCCACAAACATAATAGCTATGTTATATTGGTCATGTGTAAATAATAATATTTTAATACAGTATCATGTTATGCTCAAATGTTGTGTTGCGTGCATTGCATTTTTTTGAAGAGATTGAATTATTTAACAATAAATATATTGAATAGTATTTAGATTTTATATTCGCTTCTATTATCATAGTTGAGTTTCATATATTTTATCTAATTTCAATTTAAATGTTTAAAATCTCCATGTGTTACACATTGGTTTCACTAATACTAGTTCATGATATATATAATTACATTGTCTCTTTAGTGATTTTACCTAATTTGTGTATAATTTAAAATAATTTCCTATATAGGGAATTTTATTTTTCTAATATTATTTAATTAACTATTTTGATATCATGAATTCTGTATTTTATTTCCATATGGGTAGGTCCACAATATAGTATCTTATATGTTCCATGTTACCATATTAAATAATGGTCTTATTCATATATATCAAATGTAAATACTAACATTCAATTATAATAGTGAACATATTTTTGTTAGCATATAATATCTATAGATGAAAAATAATGTAATTATGTAAAATGAATTATTTAATGGAATCGAAAACTACTCAAAATGCCACTATGGATTATCATATGGTTTTTAGTAATGTTTTGTAATGAATACAATATATATAGAATTGAACTAGTAATATACAAAACACTAAAGATAGAGAACCTAGTACACTTCATGCACATGTGTTTAACCATTATGAATAAATATTTTTAATTCATTATAATGTATATTTCCATTGTTTTTTTAAATCTCATTACCCCTCATAATGTCATTTATATACCTCATTTTTTTATTTTATAAAATTTCATTGGAATATGGGATGTGATACCAACAAATTTTTTCTTGACTCACATTATTATTATTATTAAATAATTCACAATATAATAATGGATAACTCTTTATACCCCCTCATAAATTTTATTAAAAACCACATAAGGGGATGGTTGTAACCTTATCACCACATCCCCCAATCATTTAGTTGTTCATTTGGAATATATAAAATCCCCTCACACCAAACGATTCTATATCTAAATAATAACCTATTAAATTTTATCTCATATATTTATAAGATTATTTTATTGGAATATGATTATTAATATCATGATATATTATCTCTGTATTTTATTAATTTCCATGGGGATATACATATCCTTAAGTTAACCCCATAATATTTTTATGTAATAGAAGATTTATCATGCTTCTGTAAAAATGTATTCAACAAATGTTATTTATAGAAAAAATAATATATGTAAAGAAAATAAATATTTATAATTTAAGTATGAGTATGTCTAACTAATGTTTTTGGGTAACAATCCGAACAAATTTTGATGAATTTTCATCTAATTATTTTTTCTTTTATACAAAATACTATCTATTTACATTCACTAAATTATGATCATCATGACACATTTATTATGTTTGACATAACATGTATTAATTTATAGAATTATTTATAATGAACATTCATTATTTCTTCTGGTCAATCTATTTTATTTAATTATCATCACATTTTATATAGATTTTATTGTATAAAATTACTTAATATTATTCAAAATATATAGTATCATTGAATAATGGTTTTATATATTTAATTTCACTATCTAATAAGTTATTTTGTATTGATGAATGTGTTTCTTGAGAAAAATGTATTAATTAAAAAGAAATAATAACTAAAAAATTGTGGTAAATGGACAGACATAATAAAAATATATAAGTATTACTTGTTCAATTTCAATATTTAAAATATATTTCATAACTAACTAATTCATATATATATATATTAAATATTTTATTTAGAGACCCTTGATGACCATGAATATAAAAAATCTACGCCAAATAAGAATTTTCACCAGCGATTATGATATAATAACCATGGGAGATTACATTATCAATAAGGGAAGAGTATTTTCCCTACTATATATTAGCCCAGATTTGGTGCTAGATCTTGTAAAGAGGTTGCATATGCTATTGCAAAGGAATTAGAGGCTTGCAAATAGGCATCTAAGGCAAAAAAATGTAATCATGTAGGATCGTGAATTGACTCAAAAGGACAATGAGGAGTTCTTGAATGTTATCACATCATTATGTCCATCACATCTACCATAGACTGCCATAGTTTTTGTTACATTCATGTTGATGATTCGATGATTATATAATGATTTTGGAGATGGTGATTCCATCCCTAGTGGTGTACATGATGATGAATTTTCTAATGTTAGTGATATAGATAGTGATGTTTAGGATGATGGTGTGGATGTTGTTGATTATAATGATGATAGTGGTGGTGATGGAGATTGTGATTGTGATGTTGATGGTGATGATATTAATTGTGAAAATATAAATATTTTTCCATTTCATTTTACAGTTTTTTTATAAAACATTATTTATATTTATTGGATGTGAATAAATATGTTTTATTTTATATTTTTTTATTATCACTAGTTTAATTCATTAATTATATTCAAGAATTTTGTGTATTTGATGGAAGTTGATTGGGTGAATTTTTTTTGGTGTTTGGGGGTGGTTTAGTGTTTTTAGGTAATGATACAAGGTGTAAATTTTATAGAAGGGAAATTAAGGAAATCCCATTCCAATGGGTTTTCAAACTTTAGGTGTATAATTTTACCCACGATATAAATGAACCATTATATAGTGTATATCCAGATTAAAGAAACCCTATACCAATGAGTCTTCAAAATATTAGTATCTAGATATACCGATAGTACAATGTAATCATTGGTATACTATAAAATCTTGTTCCCTAAACCAATACATTATTACTAATCATTAGTATAGTCATATAACGACAACCATACTCCAAATAATATGTCTAATTGTTGGTGTAGTCCACTAAAATACTTTTCTAACTTATATCAATAGTTTAAATATATTAGTATAGCCCCTATTTCAAGTAGTGAAACCCATATGAAAAATATTTTCTATGTTATTATCATTAAACTAATGAATATATATATTTTATAAAAAATTTCAGTAGTAGTTGGAGAATATGCCCATTTTATATTTTTTTACAATATTTTAATGGATAAAATCAATTTACAACTATTTGATGAAGATTTTAGATATTTCAGTATTTGTGAACCTGAAAATAATATTTAGAAGAATATATTTATGGGGGATAATACTTCTCAGGTTCAAAATTTAATATTTTATATTGATGATATCCTTTAAATGGATATTGGTAATATTACTACTAGTGAAAAAACTAAAAATTCATTATGAAATGTTTTTTATATAATGACATTATTTCTAATTTCATATTAAATATATTATTAGTCATATATGTCATTAAAACTGGATTATATAAATGCGTTAGGATTTATATAAATTTAATAGGAATATATTCTGAATATTTAATGAACTCCTTTAGGATTAAAATATTATCAAATCTATTTGTATCTCTAGTGATACTATTGATGAGTACTCTCAAATATTTTGAAATAATGTGATGTTAGTGGATCTAGGATAAAATTTGAAATAAGGAATTTATTTTGATGAATATTTTTTTCATTTAATTGATAAGAATATATTATATTTATTTTAATAAATTCATATCATTTTTTACATAAAATTTCTCAAATGGATAAAAAATGTTCATTTTTAAATTTCATAAATTCATAAAATCCTATCTAAAAAAGCCACATGGTTATGATATGGGAATATTTGATCCCCACATACTAATAAAATGATCATAAAAATATACTTTCATTTTCAAAATATATGTTGATGATATTATATTTATTTCTTTTAGTGATAATCTTTGCAAAAAAAATTCAAATTTAATATCATATGAATTTGACATTATCCTTATGAGCGATCATAATTTATATTTTGGTATTAAAATATATGGAATAAAATAATGGATCATTATCAATAAATTCGATTAAAATAATTAAATAATTAATTAGTTATAATATTTAGTCATGATGTCTTTAAATGATCAAATATTCCAATGAGTACTTCTTTTAAATTAGATTCTGATAATATTGGAATGTAAATTAATAATAACATAACTAGATATAGGATTTCTAAATTTATTTATTAGAATGATAATAGTTTATATATTTTTAATTATTTATATTTTATATATAATAACATAATTATAAATATACAAATTTAAATGTTGTGATAATTTGATATAATTATGTTAATAGATATTTGAATCTTCGCTGATTTAATCCTATTAATTCCCCTTTTGAATGAACTGGTTGTTATGAATTATATTTTATGGTTTTAAAATATATAAATTATAAAAAATATATATGTGTCACTTTGATAGTAATATTTAAATTCATGGAGTTCTAAAAAATATAATTTGGTGGGTTTATCGACTACTGAATGTTATAATGTTACTTCGGCCTCTTATTGTTCACATCCTTTATTCGTTAAACAAAAATTTTATATTTTTTGTTTTAATATTGATATAATTAAAATTAATAATTATATTAATTTAATAATTAATATTTTTAAAAATAGTATAAAACATCCTGATATTAAACATAATTACAATAAGAATCACTTCCTAAAAGATATTTTTAAAAAATGTTAAATTATTTTACAATATTATTCTTTAGAATATCATTATGTTGAAATATTAACTAAATAAATTGATATTTCAAAATTTTTTAAATATAAAATGAAATTCAAATTTTTGAAATTTGTCATTAAATATTTATTTAAGAGGATTTTAGCTCAGAATTTTAACTAAGACTAAATTTATTGCATTTGTCTTGTGTGTATATTTTCCCTATATTATTCAATTATTCCACTGTCATGTTCATAATTAGTGTGATAATATTTAATTCCTTGAAAATCATTAAATTATTTTTTGAAAATATTAAAATGTTTTCATTTCACATTAAGGAATTTATTTAAAAACACAATGTATTAAAATGTATTAATTTGTAGAATACTTTTATGTTTTTCAATATTAACATTACATGTTTTAGGTTCCCTCCCTGTAATCATCCGAGAGATGATTTTCATTTTAGGGGGATCATTCCATGATCAATTTTAGGGGTAAAATATTTATTCAGAAATAGATTGTAAATTTAAGGATACATCAATTAAATAATTTTGATAATTTTAAAAAAGGGGGATAATTTTTTGGAATTTAATTTTGAATATTATTTTTGAAATTATTCAAAATTAGATGAATGTTAGATTAGATCATCAATGTAGATTATTTTTATCAATTTAGATAATCAAAATAATTCTAAATTTACTTCTTTATATTTTTTATCTAAATTCCGGTTATGAATATTCATGTTTAAATTTAAATTGTATGTAGGGTTTTGGAAGTGACAATTAGTGGGACTTTTATAAATTACATACGTGACAGCATAAAAAATTCATGTTACTATGTCAGTATAGAACCGACTATGATTGAGAATTTATAAAAGTTATAAATTGATGACATGTATAAAATCACATGACAATAAGTGTGATTGATGTGGAATTGTGATGTCACCTTCTGAAGTTACCTTTTCATGTGACCTTGTTATGTTTTCTTTTCTAGGTTCCCTGGTGATGTTAATTTATCAAGTGTCCTTGTCATTTGACCTTGTCATGTGACATTATGATGGGACTTTTTGTAGTTACCTTTTTAAGAGGCCCTATTAGGTGAACCTATCATCTAACATTGGAATGTGTTGAACCTTCCATAAAAATTTCAAACTTGTTAAATTATTAAATATAACTTATTATCAATGGTCACTCAATTAATTTTTCATGTTTTCATTCAAATCATGATTTTTTTTATTTATTATTCTACACATAAAAAATTTTCTTTTTTATTTCAAATGTTTATATTGGGTTAATTATTCCATAATTATTTATTTATTTTTTATTGAATAATGAATTTTATTTAGAATACGGCTATCTTGGAATACCTTCTTATCACATGATTTGATGTTTCACCCTTGTTTGATGGGAAAAAATTTGTATTAAATTTATTATTTATGGAATTTTAATAGTTTACCTCACATACATTATGGGAAACGAAAATGGTACATTAATATTGATTATACTTTTTGTTAATGTATTATTTATTTTAAAAAAATTTACGGGAAACATGTTTTGTAAATATTATATATTATAAAAGTGACCCATGTGGGAATGCTTTCCATGCACATTCAATGATGAAATTACATATATATTTGGGAAGGAACAAATAAACATGATTCGTTTTTTGGATCTATTGTGTATTTAATACCTAAAAAGATGTATTTCAACATATCATGATCAAGACACAAGTATTGGTATTCCCATCAAATATACATGTAATACATACTTTTTTAGCTAAATACAACACTTAATAAAAGTACATTCCTTTGATCCTTTTATTTCTAGAGAGAAATGTATAGCATCAAAAATCATATCATAAATTTATTACCAGCTTCTATTTTATTTTAATTCATTATATTTTTTAAATTTTCATAATTTTAACCACTTATACTACACATTAAAATGTAATACAATAGTTTGTGAATCCTAATCATAGTTAGTAAATCATGTTAAACTATAAACTAAAATAGGATAGGGATTTGGTTGTGTCTTCGATTTAATAAAAAGGATTGTTTTATTTTTACAACTACTTCAAATTGCATTGTCTAGGTTGTGACTCTATTTGTAAAAAAAATATAGGGTATTCGGTTTAACCCAGCATATTTGAGAAAGTATTTTATATTGGGGTGTGCCTCTATGGGGTAAACATTTTTTTGTAAAATGGTTATGATCTCCCTTCCAATTTCAAAGGGTACATTATAGTGGATAAAATCTCTGTCATTTTTTTAGAAGGGACACAGGTATAATATTACTATTTAAATATGATCTACTATATAAATCACTATGTTAATTAAACTTCTTTTCAGTACATTAATTTTCAATAATACGTAGTAATAAATATTTTAAAATTTCATTTAACCCCACCAAATATTTACCCTTCATACATACTCATTATGACGATTTGAATGGTTCCATAACATATTGTATAGTTTATTTTTTCTCAGGATAGGATTAATAATTTTATGGGGATATGATTTTAGATAATGGAGTTGTGAAATTATCATAACATGAAAATGGTTATTGAACAAATTCTTCACTAGTGACATAATCACTAGGAACATTATCACTAATAGGATATTTTGTTTGGTGATTTTATAGTGATCTTTTTAAAAAAATCAATAAAGGGGTTTTTGGTAAGGGAATTAGTTGAATGATAGAGAGAAAGGGTAGTTAAGAATAAATTATGGAATTAACAAACCAAAGATAATTCTTCCATGTGGACAATTACATTCGGTATATTAATTTACCTAGGATATTGGTAAAATAAGTTATACACTAAGGCACAAGATGATGGGTACAAAAGTATTTGTTAAAAACTAGTTATCATGTGATTTTTTGAGGTAGGTAACCAGCCATGAAATTATATGAATGATTACACCTGATTTTTTCTTAAATTTTAGTGTTTTCATTACATAAGGAAGAATAAACATGATCATATTTTTGTTCCAGAACTATAAGGATATGAATATTTCCCCCATAATGATAATAAGAGAAGATATTAAGGTGATATAATAAACCCCTATGATTACCAAAATATTCAATGTGGGATTTGATTTCCACTAATATTGATAAAGTAAACTAGGTGGTATGTATAATATTAAAAACCAACATAGGATAACCTAAAAAATAAACTATCCAGGTCCACCACGTGGACTGGTGTTTATTCCTAATCCACACAGCTAGTTAAATTGTTCTTGGAAATAAAAAATCATTATTTGTAAATGATTCTACATATATATATTTAAATAAAAAAAAGGTCAATGTGCTTAAATTTTACATAACCCTTCAAGATAATGTATATCCACAATAAGTAAAAAGATACATAAAATATAAACAGAAGAAATAATTTAGATAAACATATAGAGGAAAAAATAAATCAGCATGTTTAGGATATCACTTGAATAAATGAAATATAATTTATAAAATTATAAAAATTTAACGTAACCCCAAATATAATTATATTGGCATTTATGGAAAATAAATAATAATCTACACAATAAAAATACAATCTGCTATCCTAGAAGATCATCATGCCCCATAATCACTCACTATGTCTATAATCAACCAAATCGGTCCAAATAGACCCAAATTAACCCAAGGACCATACAATAGGAAGGAAAAAAAATTTAACATTGGAATAAGATAATCCAATGGGTGTATTCCTGTAAAAAGGTAAACAAACCATTAAAATTTCAGTACAAAAAATTATTTTCATTCCATTGAAATCTCTATTTTTATGTTCTATTTTGAAATATAAAAAGAAAAATATGTAATTCACATGTATATTTGAAAAAACCCAATTTCAAACTATATTTTGTTTTTTAAATATTCCAATTATTTAAAATTGTAATAGAATGGTTGAAATAAATCCTTTTTTAAAAACTAGGGTAAACCCATTTGGAAAACATATAAGGCTCTTATGGAATAAAAACAAGTTTTCCTTCCAACCCCATAAGTAATTTTTTTATATTAAATATAATTATAACAAATAAAATTGGATATTTAAATACCAAAAAATAATATACCTTCATTTTTTCATAAATAATTACAAAATTAATTTTTTAAAACAACACCGCTTTCCTTTTTAAAATTCCATACGTTCCAAATTATTTCTAACATAATTGAAAATTAAAGTAGTTCCTCAACAATAAATGGTACTAGACACATATGAAACCATCCCATAAATATAACAAGTAAAATTTTCCCAATAAAGATATGATACCATCATGAAATCAATTTGTAAGAGATGAAATAGACGATTAAATAAAATCCTCAAAATAATCCTAAAACAGATATAAGCATCATTGCAATCATCCTAAGTGTCACTTATATAGATTATGAACTTGATACTATGACCCAACATCATCACTTCTGAACCTATAATTTACTTGTATTCCTTATGTACTAACTAGAATTTATCATCAAAATTGATATCAATAAATATCTAGAGACCTTATAAAATTAATGGGACTACAGAAATAATCACATTATCTCAGTTGGTATAATAATTTACAATTCCTCAGGTAAAACATGCTCTGTATTAGGGAACTCGTTCATTTATAACTCTAATATTCTACTAATAGTCCAATGATAAATAAAAACTTCTTGTGATAATGGAATAGTCAAATATTTTGAGAATAAAGTATTTAAAAATTCACACTTGACCTCATAGACCCACACACAATGGAACCCCATTTTCAGAAGTCAATTATGAGTATCAATAAAAATTAAATGATGTAATCATTCCTAATGGTTTCCTCACTCATCATAATATGAATAATTAAAAGGGGTCAATTGAATGTCTAATAAACATTAAAAATCACTTTAATCTTCCAAATGGGCCTTTAAAAAATCACTCTCCAAATACCAAGCAATTTCATCATTAATAACAATTTGAAATATAATTTCAAAAAACCATTAAAAACAAAAAATTTCATTCAAAATTAACAACTATTAAGAAAAAAATAGTTTTAATGAAACCCCAAATTTGGAGATCAATTTTAACTAAACAACAACAGCTCTTCAGTTTAAAATTTCATGAAGGAAAAAAATGTCCACCCTATTATAGTCCTAAACGGGGACAAAAAGCTTAAAATTTAAAACAACCTTGAAAATAAGATATGTGATTTTTTTATAAGGACTGGAAACATGAAATACTTTATAAATTCATATAATACCATTTCTAAACTATTGATCACATTTATTCAACGAAACAACATTCATGAGATTTTTATAATTTCCAATAATCATTTCATATAACATTAGTATTAATAGAAAAAAAAATTAAAACCTATTTTATTCAACAAAGTAGAATTTAATGTAAATGAAATTTTTTTTAACATAATGCTATGTGGAACAATTATGAAACGATTTTGAAACATGTCACCAAAAGTGGATAATTCTCAAGAAAGGAGTAACACTTCATCTATAAGACCGAGAAACTAAAACCCCACATCAGAACCCACCCCAAACCCTATTATATGTTAAAATACTAAATAATGTTCATGGGAGAAATATATTCAATGACTAAATTAAATAAATATATATTAAAATGAAGTATAAAGATAATGGAAGTATTACTAGATAATAACCCAACAAAATCGATTAGGGATGGGGATAAATCAAATAGTAGTGGAAGATAAATACTTCAATAATTAATCCTAGGATATATGAGAAATTATAATGGAAAAAATTTCGATAATCCCCTTAAAAATGAAAGGGAAACACATTATTTTTCCCAAAGAAATGAATTTTTTGAACTACACATGGTTTGGTCGCATGACTTAGTTAAACATGGACCAGCTATGTGGATTTTATGGTACAAAAAAATAATATCACATGGTATATCCTAAATAATATTAATGGTTGGAATGACCATTATAATATTATATAATAAGAACTATAGCACATCACACAATTTCTTTTAGTACTTTCATGGTTTGAACTCTAAGGGTGCTCTGCACATGAACACTATATTGGGGGCATTCAAATTAAACTAAGCTGAATATACTACATTATGAATATGACTAAATATTTCCAATTACCATGTTTTCTTTATATGTAAATTTGAAACATTTATAAAAAAATATTTTTTGAAATAAAAATTATCCAAAAAATTAAATTACCAAAAATTAAAATAACATAATAAAATTTAAAAATAGACAGTTACATGTGGGTTTCATAATTCTCCCAATAATTTCACATTCTTCCCACATAAATTCATTGATATGACTATAAATAAAATTAAAAAACATAAAAAACATATTAGACACTAGGGAAAAACATAATAGGGTATTATGTTATGGAAAATCTCTCATAATCAAACCCATAAAATAGGAAAATGATAATCGTCAAACATTCAATAGCATTTCAAAACACAAATATCACAAAGTACAAAGACCTAATATAGGTCACCAAACCATTTATAACTCATATAGAATTTATGAAACAACTAATTACCTCTCAAGGAAGACATAAAATAGATCATTATCCATGAAACTAGGATTCCTTAAAAACATTCACATATGAAACACCAAAAGAAACCAACCACAATGAATTACCAAAACCAAATCAAATACACAATATAATCCAAACATAATGAATATATATATTATAAACAAAAATAATCACCCAAAACCATAATATCTCATAAAATAAAAAGGGGTAGTGATACCTCAATCAATAAAACTTATTGACATAGAAAATGGCGTGGGCTCTAACATTGAGTCACCAAACTTTAATGAAAGGGGGACTTGGAACCTTATACCTGGGTCAACATCCCATAATAAACATAATGAGATAAAAAAATAATTTATCAATGTATAATGTAATAATATGTCACATCCATCTTATCCACCCAATCCATGTTTAAAAGAATAACCCATGTCAATTTACCTTAATAATAGACAAAGGAAATAATCACATACAGTCTTTAGGAAACAAAAGCTGAATGAAGGAACAATCATGACCATAAATATGATCAAATACCATTATAGTTGGACACAAAAAAGAACGTAGAATTAATCAAATTAAAAACCCATAAAAACAAAATACATTTTAGGCAAAAAAACTATCCACCAAAAGAGTTGACTGAATAAAAATCCCTGTACAATTACAAAATACCAGATTCAAAAATATGTTCTTACCGTATCAAAATCATAATTGGAACATTATAATGAGGTTTACTATAAGGATAGTGACTCAATAATTATTAGGGCGTATATTATTATACCTCCAAAACTCCATTTGGAATATTGGAAAGACTATAAATATAATAAAAAAGTTGATTCTTCCGAATAATTACCCTATGAAATATACTTTTATATTATCTAAATCCCTTTTTTGTAGTATAATTGAATAACATGTCACATTAATATAACCCATTAATTTCTCCCAACCATACAAAAGGGGTCCCAATTCACACTAAGTGGATAACTCTTAAATCAGATGCATATTATAAAAATACCCAAGAAGTCATATATAAAACTATATTTAATTAAATTAATCACATTTCTCAAGAGTTCAATAATTATTTTAGAATTAAAGACATGATTTAAAATCAATCCAATCCCATTTTGAAACTATTCGATATTAGTTAGAAAATAAAAATAACCTTTTTCATTAAAAATTTAAAATTTCAATTTCTAAAACAAAAAACTTATTTAAAAGGAGACCCTAAATATTAATTCTAACCATTATAACTGAGTTTAATATTTTACCTAATATCTATTATGAAGTCAACCACATCAAAAAATATTCAGTTTTCTCAAATTTCCCTATTTAAATAACCAATTATTTCTATTCAAGAAAGATGAAATTCTGAAATATAGTTATTTCATTTCTAAGAATTATTATTTCAAAATAAAAATAGAATAATTTTTTCTTACAAAATATTTTTCATTAAAAACCAATAATTTTAACCCTCCAAAAATTATATTATAAATAAAATCACTCTATGAACATTACATTTTCATGGATAATAATGTTTCTAAAAACTCAATACCACCCAGTACCATAAGATAAATCCATAAAAAGAAGGAATAAATTGATTATGAACACCATTACTCCAAATGAAACTACTACAAAACTCATTAACTATCCTCTAACAATAGTTGGCACCATAGAAGTTAAATTAAAGAGAAAAGGAACTAAAATAAAAAAATATAGGGTTAATGTGGAACATTGCATGGTTTTCCCCATTGATCGCTCAACTATGCGCCAACGATGAAAAATACCACTATTATGGTTGTAGACCCATCCAAATAGGAACTTCATGGTTTTATAAACCGTGTGAGCTTACAATGAAAATCAATTTATCTCGTACTTTTCACCCTAAAAATTTCTGAGGACCCAAAAAAATCATGGGTACACTAAATGATGATATATAAAACCTAATTTAATATAAAAATCCTATCAAGAATAAACTTAAAATATCCATGAATACAAAAACATAACCATAACTAACCATAGGTAAAGTTTTTTTATGTTGATATTCCCACACCTACATGTGAAGTCATGGAGACATTTATAATTCCCTATTATACCTTGAAACACCACAAATTTCATGTTAGTGAACTGATAACCTTGGACCATATTAAAAAACCCCAGCTATTATTTCATTTTGTAACAAAACAACTTGGGAAGTCCTAACACTCCACCCAACATAATCATCCACATTACCTAATTAGTGTTCCATATTCCCATGATATGGGAAATTTTTATGGAGAATTAATATTTTTTGGAATGATTTGACCCTACAAAAACATTTAATAAAATCATGATCCTTCTATGGATATCTAGCATAAACCATCATGATAATAGATTTCCCTGATATTAAAACAAATTTATATAATATAAACATAATAACTAGAAAAATAAACTCACATAAAATATAAAAAAACTCATTTATGACATTATGTGTAAAAATAAAATATGAAGAAGATAAGAATCCATATATAGCATAATCCAAAATTGAAGGTCTAGTCCTAAATGTCTGATATATAATAGTCCTAAAAATAATAATTAATCCAAGATGATACCAAAGAACTTCCTATTGATCTGTGGTAACCCACCATGTTCTAAATAAACCATCTTGGTCAAACCCATTCCATTCATCAACAAGCAATGAATTTTATCCATGGAAACAGAAATTTATCATGGAAATGTATACACTGATATTTGTATGTAGGGCACAAGTAAAAAATTCTTAGTTGTATTTTATAAATGAGATTTCCTTATTTCCTTTCAAAATCCCATATCAATATTGTTAGATTTAACATAAATAGAAATATATTTTTTCACATATTTATTAGATAAAATGAAGCATAATTCTATTAATCCAATTTATATGAAATTTCCCTTCTTCAAAATATTAATATAGGTGTGCAAGTAAATAATTTTTTCAAAACTAATCTAAATAATCTTGAAAAAATGATAATAATATGAAATAAAAACATATTTTTCATTCTAATACAATAAATTATTGTTTATTATTTCAAAATTATTTATTTTCTAAAAAATATAAAATTTTACTCTACATCCAATATAGGATCCTTGAGCCTAAACTCTATGTTCTAGTGATAGATACATAAACAATATATTAATGGATTGATTTTTATAACCATGACCTACAATTTTCATAGAAATCTATAACAACACTAGAAAATACTAGAGCACATAAATAACCATGGAATTTTTATGTTATTGTTTATAGATAATTAATAAAACCTATTTTATAAAAACAACCATGACATTAAAAGAGTGTTTTAACCACTTTACCCAAATTTTCATTTTCAATTTTATGTCATCTTCAAAATCCATTTAAACCCATTATATGTGTAATTAATATTCCATAATTCATAACTAACTTAAAAAATAAGCATAATAAGGGTGATATAATGTTTACTTTAATGGTGAACATAATAATTAACAATAAAATGGAACCAATGATATCAATTCGAGAATAACGGAAAAATAACGTAATAAAATTACATGAGAATAACATATATGAATTCATTATAATCAATATTGGATCATATATACTGAAATATTTAATAATTATTTATCAATGTTTTGAGTCATAAGAATGAATAATCATGAGACATGTGATGTGAATCATGATCAAATGAATTTTTAAAACCCCATAACTTTTCACCCATGAGAATTTGTAAATAATTTTCATTAAACATGAAGTCCATATACTACCATGATAAATCAACATATTTCTATAAAAATTATTGAAACCATAGATGAAACATGTACATAACATGTGTAATCATTTATTTATAACTCATACAATCACTCTTACAATTTTAACTATTGTATGTTGTATTTCCATAACAAATTTACTAGAGGGATGTCATCAACCCACCTATCTTGGATTTATAATGTAACCACCCATATTTGGTTTATAAAGGTACCACATATCCTTCATTTATAATTGAACCATGTATTATCATAAAAAATTTCCAATAACCATATTATTAATAAATTATAATAATCATGAATTTCATCACAAAACTAATAAAATAACCATTATTTCTTTCATAACATTATTAACACGTAGAAAATAAATGGGTTCCATGAAAATCCATTTTAAACTATCATAATTCATACTAGGAATTAAAAAGGATGGTATAATTAAAAATTATTCATATTGAAGAATATATAATTTCAATGGTTCATGATATTGATGAATGGAAATACTTTTAAAATATAATTTGAGATAATCTTGAGGAAAATGACCTTCTCTAATATAATAAAATTTTACAAACACGAAAATCAAAAAATGTGGAGAAAATACATTTAATAAAAAATTACAAAGGAAAATTATAAATTATTCTTTAAATAAAATAATGTTTATAATTAAAGGAAATTCCATTCATGATGTAAATGTTAAAAAGAAACATTCACTACAAATATTTTGTAAAATGGGAGAGTGGTGACCCTTTTAGAAATCATTGTGAAAATTAATTATAGAATAATTTATTATAATGTTATAGATGTTGTAAAGTATCATTTAAAAATATTTTATGTACCCTAAATAACATTTTTTACATAATTTTATAAAATAAATATATGAAATAAAAATATTAAACAACTAATAGTACATTTAAGATTGATACCACTTACAAGTTATTTTCATGATGATTATTTAATAAATAAATGATTAAATAGAAACTAAACATGAAAACCACATTCATTAATAAATTTTAATGAAAGAAATGTGTTTCATGAAAATAAAATAATATGATTTTTTTAAATATCTTCAACATAAACAATCATAAAAAATACTATAACATAAATCCTATTCTACAAGGTATCATTTCAATTGAAATCCCAAACAAATAATAACATGAAATTAAAATTTTAATATAATATAATTAAGGATATTGATTATATTAATTGTCAGAGGGTAATTATATACACCTCCTAAAATGATTTTGGTTCATATAATAAATAAATATCCCAACGAAAGAAGATTTGAGATGAAAACATGTAAAATGATCATATCATTGAATTTAAAATACATTAGTGGATATATTATTTGTAATAAATATAAATCCATAGAAAAATGTTTTAATATATTGCCACGACCCATCCTTGGAGAACGTGTTGTGACTACCCCAAGCTCGCCTTCTATAGGCCAGGGGTTGGAGAATAGCACCAAAAGAGAATCCCTGATAAAAAGGGAAGGAATTGCCTTTAATCCTGTAAATCACACAATCTGAACAGAAGCAGTAGAAGAAATAAGTACTAAAATAGAAACGAAAATTGTGATAAATTTAAGTGGTCCAGTATACAAACTCAACTTAACAATAAGTACAGGTACAAGTAAAAAGGGAAAACAACTCCTAGATCATCTATCTGGGATTCCTATATGAAGGGTAGGTACATAACACGAACAACTCGTCCATGAGGTACGCCCTGTCTAGTCCAGCTCCGATCATCCTCCCGTTCAGCATCCCCATCCACGATCACTACGGACCGTCATCTGAAATGAACACAACAAGGTGCGGGTGAAGCCCTTGCAGGGGTGAGTATAACTATACTCAATAGGGGACCCGAGCCCCCCGAAGGTCTCCCACAAACCACTATGGATTAACCAAATATTTGGGATTAAATAATGATATATAAACCAACCTTAATTAGGTATATTTCCTACACATAAACCTATGTTACCAATCATAGTCCGGATCCAACTCTCGAGCCCAAGCACAACATAGTCCACAAAATAAGTAATGTCAATCACCTCAATGCTAATGATTGAAATACAAGACTCAGCTCACACAGGTATAAAATCCATGAAGAGGGGTAGAGATGATTAGATGTATCCTCTAAATCATCACCTTTGTCGACCCCACATAGGATCCTTGAACAATATCAGCAATGTCGAACCCACGGAGGATCCTGGTACAGAAGTCATCACTGTATAACCCACGGAGGATCCCGGTACAGAAGTCACCACTATCGAACCCATAGAGGATCCTAGTACAGAAGTAATCACTATCGTACCCATGGAGGATCCTGGTATAGTATTGTCGGTGTCGAACCCACAGAGGATCATGTCATCTCAGTCGTAGCCAGTCATATGATCCCCTCAAACAACATGCTCGATTCCGGTAGGGTCTTCTCCTTGAGCCAAGTATTGATACATCAACTACCATGAAATCTGCATTTGATGTATCCCATAGTTTCTTCTCATCATAAGTAACCCAACACGACAGATGGTGCGTCAATCAGACCTCCAGTCTGTGAGTTATTGGTGTTTTCATTCCAGGTTCCCGATTTGTTTTTAGGCTCAAACTAACCCGACCGTACCCCAACTCCATCCAAACCTCAAGTGTAGTATTCCAAAATAATCGCCTCACTCCAATAATTACATCATTGTAGATGGTTCGTAGATCATACACACGTAGTCCAATATGCGGTCTACAAGGTGTAAATGGCCATAGTGGGTCTAGGTCTGGTATGACCCATTCAGACTGACCTAGCCCGACTCGGTTTGATCCGTGGTCTGACCTGGTCCGCAGGTACGGCCTGACCCGAGTGGTCAGCCCAAATATAGTTGGTGGCCTAGACTGAGAGAGGGCATGTCCCAAAGTGGCGGCCCGACCCGAAGCGCGGCGCGGCGCGACCCGAAGGGCGGCCCAGATCATGGCGGCCCGGCCAAAGGGCATCCCTGCCCGTGGCGACCTGGCCAGCCACCCATAGGAGATGGGTCCCCCCTCTCGGTTTTTCAAATGGAACTGGCACATTGCGCCAGTTCAGGAGCTGTGGGACCCAGGTGATCCTTCTTGTTCGGCTCCACAACAGCTGGCTCGCCCGGCCGCTTCCAATCCTCCACCGCGGTGCAACAGTGCCTTAATCCTGCTGCCCTTCGCGTGGCGCGATGGCAACGCACTGCCTTCGCCGCAGTCCGACCTGGCCGTGAACTTCGACTCCACTGCGTGGCGTGATAGGGTCGTGTGACTTCATCTATCGCGGCCCTCTCGGTCGTGGTTCATCTCATGCACGGTGCGATAGCACCGCGCCCCTTCGGCACCACCATGGCCCGCCTAGCCGCTTCTCGGTTTCTCTACGCATCATGGTGGTGCTGCGCCCTTGCGGTGACCTGGTGTCCTTGCGCTGTCGGATTTTCCTTGCGGTCAATCTCCATCGACATCCAATGGAAACAAACAAAGGTGGCGGTTGGACCGTGTTCGTGCGGTCAGAACCATCCTTGTTATGATACTATCATTTGGTTACCAAACTATAAATTCAATGAAGAAGGAAGGGTATAAAAACAACAAAAATCCCTTACCCTGATTCGACGATTGTTCATGGACGAAGGATTTGTTTCATTGACGTCAGGGAGCGTCTGAGGAAGAACTATCATCAGCATTTTTTGCGGGCATCCCATTCTTTTTTAGATTTATTGAAGATCAAGGATGGTGTTCTTTGTTTTTCAGATATGAGGAGAATTCTTCATTGGGAGGATGGAATTCTACCAAATATTCTCCAAAGCTCCACCAAGGATTATGCCAACCCCCAAAATAAAAGAATATGATCTTTTATTTTAATTTGGGGATAATGAATTCAAAATAATTCAAATCACTTCAAATTAATTAAATATTCCATTAATTAATTTGTGGTTTGGCACACTTATGAAGGAAGTTTAAGAGGCTTGACAAAAAATTTGAGTTCCAAGGGTTAATGGGGGGTTAAGGGGGTTTGATGGTCATGTGGGACTTACCTTATAAAATCCTCCCAAGGGAGGTTATGTTTGGGAGGGCCCCACCAGTAACCTCTCCATGAAGGTTTTAACTACAACACAAAAAAATAAATTTAACACTTTATTTATATTCAATTAAAATAAAAACCTCAAAAACTATCTTCTACTCACATCAGAACACAACTGCGGTAAAGGTCTCCATAAGCGATTATTGGCGGTGTGAGTTAACGGTGACCTCTGATTTAAATTCCGAGCACTTGTTCAAAAGATATAAAACCCCACTCGTACGTTTACTAAACGTACCCAAAAAACATCAGAAATTTATTCCGAACACACTAGGCCTTGAAATTAGGCGCAGTCAAAAACTGAGGACTCGTAAAGATCCCAGGTTTTTAAAAAAATTTCAACAGAATCTCCTTGTCTTTAAATAATCCCCACCTCAAGGATCTACATCACCGTAAGCTACAACTCAAACTAAGGAAACAAATGGGGGTACTGAGCACGCATCTGAGCCTCCCGCTCCCATGTGCTCTCCTGGAGGTTCCCGTATTGCCAACGAACTTCCACCAGAGGTATCGACCGTCCACACATGACTCAATTTTGTCGATCCTCAATCTCCACTAGAACCTCCGTGAATTTCGCCCTGTCATCGATATCTATCTCCCTGTGGTCGATGATGTGAGAAGGGTCATGCACCTGTCTCCTCAGCTGAGCTTTGTGGAAGATGTCGTGCACCTGGAACAACTGAGGTGGAAGAGCCGAGTGGTAAGCCACCTCTCCTACTCCGCTGAGGACAGGAAATGGTTTGATGAATCACGGAGATAACTTATTGAATTGGCCAAATCTCTGTAGACCTCATCGAGGTGAGACCCGTAGAAAGACGTGGTCACCATCCTCAAACTCCAGTGGTATTTGTATCCAATTTTCATAAGACTTATGCCTACTCTGTGCAGTCTTCATCCGCTCTTGGATGATCTGAACCTTCTTTGTCATAGCATGCACCATCTTTGGTTCTACAAGTGCTGACTCCCCTGGGCCAGTCCAACATAGTTGCAATCTGCAAGGTTGGCCATACAGTTCCTCGTAATGTGTCATCCCGTCGGTGTAGTGGTAGCTTTTGTTATACGCAAACTCTACCCAGGGTAAGTGATCCTCCCAGGTGTGACCAAAGTCAAGGATGCATGCACAGAGCATGTCTGTGAGAATCTGAATGGTTATCTCAGTCTGAACATATGTCTGAGGATGGAAAGAGATGCTCAAGTGATGGTGGAACCCAAAAGCCTCCTGCAACCCCTTACATAACGGGAAAGTGAAACGAGCATCTCAATCAGATATAAAACTTCGATGCAATACCATGAAGCCGTATGATCTCCCATACGTAGAGGTTTCCCAGGCTCTCTACTAAACCCTGCTCATGGATCGGTAGGAAGTGGGCCGACTGGGTGATTTAGTCAACAATCACCCAGATAGAGTCGTGTCCCCTGGATGTACGTGGAAGTCCCATCATGAAATCCATGGATATCCCATCCCACATCCACACTGAGACCTCTAAGGGATGAAGTAATCATGCTAGAACCTGGTTCTCCCCCATCACTTGCTGACAAGTGACACATCATGAGACAAACTCTGCTACAACCATCTTCATACATGGCCACCAGTGCTATCGTCGGAGATCCTGATACATCTTCTCCACTCTTGGATGTACCGCTAAAGGATAATTGTGGATCTCCCACAACATTTCCTCCTAAAGTGAAACAGGTACCATAGTACGTTCTCTAAAAAGAATGATGTGCTCCCCACCTTCAGAAAATCCATCAAGTGCATTCCCTATGGTTATATGTGCACGTCGAGCCTCATAGTCAACATCCCTATTCTGCGCCTCCCTGATTCACTGATGAAGTGGAGGAGTGACTGTGAGAGACTACAGAAAGGAAGCTCCATCTCTATCCCCAAAGGATATCTACAATGCGGCCTGCTGCTCTGTCGCCTCTCCTAGCAGCTGAAATCCTGATATCATACTGATAGAATATACTACCACGTTACCCTTCCTAGGAGTATAGACTATCATGAAGTCATACTCCTGGAGGAACTCAAGCCAACGCCGTTGTATCTGGTTCAATTACATCTGTGAGAAGATGTACCTGAGAATCCAGTGATCAGAGTAGACTGTTAAAAGCTCGACCATCAGATAGTGCCGCCACATCTTCAACACGAAGACCACTCTTACTAAATCCAGGTCATGGGTAGTGTAGTTATGCTAATGCAGTCTCGACTGTCATGAAACATAAGTGATCATTGCTCACTCATGCATCAGGACAAAACCAAGGCTGGTCTGTGATGCGTCACAGTAAACTACGTACCCAACGCCCTCCTCTGGTATCCTCAAGATGAGCGCACTAGTCAACCTCTGCCTCAGATATTGAAAGCACTTCAGACATCGCTCTAACCACACGAAGGGTTTCCCCATCTTCATCAATGCTGAATGTGGTGCTGAAACTATGGATATGTCTGGAAAAAATCTCCGATAGTACCTAGTCAGCCCCAGAAAACTCCGCACCTCTATCACACTCCTAGGTGGCACCCAAGAAAGCACTGCCCCAATCATCGCTGGATCCACTGAAACTCCAGCCTCTGATATTACGTTTCCCATAATGTGTACCTCTCGAATCCAGAACTGAAACATCAAGAGCTGAATATAAAGCTAGTGCTCTTGAAGTGTGTCTAGTACTACCTACAAATGGTAGGCATGCTCCTCCTCAGTTGTCGAGTAGATCAATATGTCATCGATGAAGACTGTGACAAAGAGATCGAAGTAAGGCTGGAATATCCTATTCATCATACTCATTAATACTGCTAGAGCATTGGTTATGCCGAAATGCATAACCATGAACTCGTAGGGGTCATACCGATATCTGAAGGTCGTCTTCTGCACATCCTCGTCTTGATCTCTGAGATGATGATATCCTAGCCTAAGGTTTATCTTCGAGAACCATCGTTCTCCATTGAGCTAATCAAAGAGGACTTCAATCCTTGGGAGTGGGTACTTGTACTACACGATCACCCGGTTTAGTGGCGGAAAATCAATACATAGATGCAAGCTCCCATCCGCCTTCTTGGCGAACAAAATTGGGGATGCCCAGGGTAAAACACTGGGTCAGAAAAATCCCTTCCCCTGCATGTCCTCCAGCTGTAAAGTAAGGACACAACCTTATAACATTACATAATCTTGAATTAAATGAAAAATTCACATTGAGGGTCTTTTTAGGTTTAGAGTTTTAGAGGATTAGGCCATAACTATTACATCTCAAAAGATTAAAAAGTAGACACTTCTACACAGTTTCCATTTTCTTTACAAAACAAGAACTATAAAAAAAAGGGTCATGTCTAGTTCCATGTTTAAGACATCATGAATTTTACTTGATCCCATCCTCTCCCTATTACCCATTATGTCCTGTGAAAACATTTCAAAAACATGGGATGAACATAAAATTTTTTGTAAGAGATACACAAAGAAGTAAAACTGTTAGTTTTTTAAAACAACAAATAAACCATGAATACATTAACATATGTAATACTTTTCAACTTTATGATGTAATTTATAATCTTCCCTTAATAAACGATTATTACTTACCCTTTTGTAAATAAAATATTACATTAAAACCCATATAAAGAACACATAACATATAATGGTAACTTGGGAAATAAACATTAAAAAATGGAATAACCATACGGTCTACTTCTACACATATCAATAAATGGAATAGGAATACAACGACTTCTATACCTAATTAATTGGAGGTTATAACATAACCACCCTTCTAGATTTTCATGGCACCACCGGTCATATGGTTTATCACGTAACCACCCATCAAATGTCCAATTACCATCACAACACATAAAATTTTTCAAATATAAACATTTCACTAATAACATTTCATTTGATGTCATAAGAAGTAATTTCACGGTATTGAAATAATCAATCCATTTTCATAAACCATTTAAAAAGCGGTTTTTGAATAAAAGTGTCCCATACCACATTGAAGCTTTTAAATGAATTATCATTTGAAATCATTAATGCCCATATAAATAAATCCTAAAACCCATTTTGAAAACATGTACATTAAGGAGAAATATTTAGAAGAATAAATCTTTAAAACATTTAATAGGATATTTTAGTTAAAGAGTTTTTCTAACAAAAATATATACACTTGAATACAAATAATTGGGGAATAAAATTTAATCATAACATTATAATATCATGAAAATAAATGGATTCATGAAATAATATGTCAAAAGACAGTATATACACCATATAATAGTGAATTGGTGCATATAAACAATGAAGTCTCAATGGAAATGTAAATTGAGATGAAATCCCTTATAAAGATAGTATCATTAAATTCTGGATAAAGAAATCACATAATTATTATTGAAAAATATAAATACACCCAATATAAGTATATATTATGTGTAAAACAATCATAGGCCATTAAAACATATTTATAGGATGACATAATCAAGAAGTACAGGTTGAACCCAAAAAATTGAAACTGTGTTAAGAAGTTCCCATGTAAAAATTCGAGAGCCTAACAGCGTCACTTTAAAATTCTGAATATTAAGTGATGAGATAAAAATGGTATCTCATCACTTATAAAAACCAATAACATCAATAATGATATTGAAGAAAAAAATCCCAACATAATAAAATGTAAATTAAAAGACGTAACAAAATGAAGTCTTTTTAAAAAGATGAGGGTGAAAGGTTCCCTTAACGATATGGTAACTTACGAAGCATACACCACATGACAGAAGGATCATAAAATGAAGATGTAAATTACCTTAAATTAAAGTATCTTAAAAAAAGAATACAATCATTGGAAGTACATACACCCCACAAAAAAAATTATTGAAAAATATAGCATGAATCTAACGGGGATAAAAAGTGAGATGAAAACCCATTACCACGTTGTAATCAATCGAGTCGTATGACCCCAAGTTAATAACCACAAGATGAATCACAGAATACCCTGAATATTATGATAGTCATGATAATATAGATCAAAATTTAGTACACAATACACAACATTCAATAAATAAGTGTCAAGCGATGGAAATGTCACAGAATTAAAAGTGAGAGAAGAAATCCCTTACAAAAATTTGGCAGCCTAACGACGCCACATAAGAATTATTAAATTGAATTGATGAGAGTAAGAGGGGGTCTATAATCATATGAAAATAAAAATTAAATTATGTTGAATATAAAATAACATCCTTTATCATAAGAACATGGAGCATAAATGAAATGACATAAAAGAATGTACTTGAAAACAAAGAGAGAGGTCAGATACCTTACCTCGTGTCCGACATGGCTTGATCATTTTTTCATCTAATGAATAATAAACTAATGTTAATTTATACTTGATTAAGAACCTTTTTCATGTTTATAATTACTTATATATCAATTATTACCATGTTATAAACAATATATAATCAATTAAGTTAATAATGGTCGTTTTTTTTGATATTTGGTACTTGAGTAAAAAATGAACACCTTATATTTTCATGTTGTCCATGTGGTCAATATTCCATTATTTCCAGAATAATTATCATGATAAAGATATCATATATATCTTATATATCCAGTATAGACATGTATTTATAAAATTACATAACATTTAGAGTTACGAAATGAAATGCAATGTTCATGGAGACGATAAGTCGTACGTACACAAGAACACAACATTCATTTCTATTTCAAATTTAATGGAATTAAAATATAATGATACATAGTAGTATTATAATTCAAGTATTTTATAATATATAATATCATTAAATCTATCCTTTATACATCCCACATTTGGTATGAATGTGTTATATCACCTTGAGGGGGTGGTAGTCCGCACTTCCTCAAAGGAAATTATCGTGTTTAACCATAATGAAAACCATAAATGTATGATATAAATGAATATTACAGAATAATAAAGAAAACATAAAAATAATATATATCTTATCTAAATATAGTTCCATCATAATGGACACCATTAGAGGCGGTAGAAGATAATCAAACAATCATCATTTCGTGAGGCATTAGTTTACCATCCACAGAAACATTATGTTATTCATCCATTTGATAGAGGTGTGTGTAAGTGTAGCTCGAATACTTATCATAACAACATCCTAGTATATTTATGATACTTAAGTTGTTAAAAAATAAAGTAATAAAAATATTTTAGTGGTTGGATAAGTAAAATAAAGTAAAACAAATTAAGAGAAAATGTTACCTTTAATTTGGGTAACTCTTGTTTGAACCAAAGGACTTCTTGATGTGCCTTCTGCCTAAGGTAAAGCTTATAGAAGGAGAAGAGGGATGTAGGGAGATTACTTTTTCAGGTGTAGGATGAGCCATGTGTCTTGAGAGGTGTGTGTAATTTCTTAGAAGTGGTCTCCTTTTATAAGGGGGAGGAGGGGCTCTTTAGGAAAGTGTGAAAACATTATTTTATTATATAATGATATTTGGTTTCCAATGGACAAAAAATCATTATAGTCTAATATAAGATGACTCATGATAGAAATAAAATCATCCAATAATAATTGTATAGGTTTTGGATAATATTTTAATCATTATAATCTTATTTATTTAAATCAATTATTATTGAGGTAAATACTGCATCATTATTGTTTCATAAATATTTTAATTTATATGATGTCTAAAAATTATTAATAAACAATGATGTAGGAGATATTTTTATCTTTATAATGAATATTTATTGTTGAAATGATAATTTATATAACCCCTTCTAAAAATTAATTTACTAAATGATATTCACTTTTGTCATTTTTGCCTTTACTTTATGTTATTTAATTTAAATTGAAATTTTCACTACCAAGTGGCTCAATGGGGTTCCAAAATCGACCCAAAGATGTCCATGGTCATTAATGTCTCAACATATTTGTTTGGACAAGTGTTAAGAAAATTTTGAATTATTATAATATTATTTTTACCTAGAATTAACTTATTTACCTTTAACTGTGGTAAATAAAAGTCAAAAGTTATTATTCACCAAAAATTATTTTAATCTTATTGAACCACATTTTACTTCTTGATAACATTCATGTATGTTTGATTTTCGAAATTCAATTCACAGATGTGGTAAAATTTCATATAAATGTAAAAGTCCATTTTTTAACTACCACTAAGTGTCTTCATTATTCTTCAAAAATTGAACTTTTTCAGAAAAATACCAAACATTCATCATAATATTTATTTGATATTCCTAATTAAAAAATGATTTCTATTTTACCAAATTCAAAAAATATAAGTGGCATTAATTAATTTTAAAATTATGTCCTATATTCAAAACAAATAGAATGTCTTTTAGAAACAATAACTATCAAAACATTGATACTTGTTTATATCCAATTTCAAAGTGAAATTAATTCTAATGACCAAATTTGGATTAAATGGAAAAAATATATCATAATTAAACTATAAAACAAATTAAAAAGATAATATAATCATATAAATGAATTATATTCAAACATATATCGGAATTAAAATACAATATTTTCACAATTCATTAAAAAATGTACATTATCAGAAAAATTCCAAAAAAAATTAAACAAAGTAAATTTTTATGTCCCCATTCTAAAAAAGGATTTTATTTGGTCGAATAAAATGTATTAATGTGGGCTAAATTATATTTAAAGAGGATTTCTATTAAAAGGCTGTAAATTTACCTTGTAATGTAAATTATGCATAAAATTAGATTTATTCACATTTTAGGCCTCTAACATTTATGGGATAAATGTAAATACATTTAACAAACATGTATAATCATATTGTAGTTAGTTTTTTTAATTCCCACCAATAAAACATCTAGAAGTTAACTACCATATAAAATAATAATATTATATTATTAGTGTGCAACGTACGATTTCAAAGGAACCCGTTGTTGCATATTGAGTACGCTATCGAACATACCAACCCATTTAAAGTAAAATTAAAATTTAATTCATAAATATTAATAAAAATGAAAATTTCATATTCTTCATTTATCTGGGAAGTTACATCCTTCCCCGCTAATGGAAATTGCGTCCTCGCAATCTAAAACATGGTCTTGGGAACTTCATTGAAATCCCCACATCAAAAAAAGAGTCAATAAAACTATCACTTTAAAATAAATAAAGAGAAGTAAAAAGGTTAGCATAGACAACAGATACAATTATTCTATGAAAACATGGATATGGAGGAGAAAACGAACCTTCATGTTCTGATGGAGAGTGATAGAATACATGTTTAGGAGAAATTTAACCACCCGAAATTCACAAACATGTGATGGGTTAAATAGTCTTTGATTCCCCAGTAGGAAAAGTAAACAGACAAGGTTTTTTTAAGTTACATTTAATTGAGGAATTTATTTATGATATTAACTAAAAACATAAGGAAATATACTTACTTGTCATGTAGACATTCATATTTTACTAGATTTCTAACACAAACTCATATTTTCTCTAAACGATGAGTATTCAGGATGACTTTTTTTCATTAATACTGATATAATCAACTTAGAGAGAAGTACATAGACCACAAAGATGAACTATATATTTCCCTTGTCTTTAGACCTTAACGAAAAAAATGGTTTGTGCGAGATCAGATAGTCCCCAAAAAAGGTTATTCTTTTACAAAAAGAAAAAGTACTCTTAATCTCCAAAATTTGTCCAACAATACCCAAATTTTATCAAATACCATTCAATAAACATCTATCCATAAAATTCTTCAATGTAATCCAAACTAAGATTTAAACCCAAATATATGAAGGATTTAATCACATAGTCTTCCAAGATAAATCTTAACATTTATCTCCAAGTAACATTAGTTACTATTAAAGTCTCATATTGAAATGTAATTAACCAAATCACATATCCTCCCTGATAGGTTAATCATTTATATAGATAACCCAAGATCCACTATTCTTAATTCATAAAATCTTCTAACTAATAATAATTAGTCACACTAACCAGGGACATCATATAGTCCATTTGTAGGTGATAAATACCAGTCGCACATTGGCGTGGGTTCGATTCCCGCAGCTTCTTCTGACGCAACAGGTTTTCACACGGTCTGTGTGTTGTCCCTTTTCAAAAACAATATAATTTAATAACATTCTCCAAAAGAAGATAAATTCATTAAAAATAACCAGAACATATTTTAACCACAAATGTTTTCTAATAATATTCATTTTGAATCCCAAAAATGTATTAACCTATAATTACTTCAAATTCAAGGATAATATAAACCCAAATGGTTCTTTATAACTATATCCACAAGATAAATGATGATTATTCCTAGAATAAAATTTTCATATATCAAAATTCAAAGTTACACATACTATAAAAATTCTTCTAGTGTAATTTCAATCATCAAAAGAGCCTTAATACTTTTAATCATTTCACCATCCTTTATTATACCATAACTCTTGATTCCTTTATATGTTGACATCTAACACATTCAAAATTATTCATGATTTATTAACCATTACTTTTCAACTTATTATGAAATATTCTTTCCTACAAACATAATCATGAATCAAATACTAAGAATCAATAATATCAAAACATATGTTAATAAATAATCCATACATTTCATTGGTCATTGTTAGTTTCTTCATCCTCAATCAGAATGACATTAGGCAATGGTAAACATATATTTGTATTATCCTGGTGATCCCATTCCTGAAACATCTTCGTAGGAAACCTTTTTATATAATGACTATGCACACCACATTCAAATCATTCAATTGATCACTCAGAAATAAATTCTTTCCCTTTCTTAGAGTAAACTGGATGCTTCATTTTTCCATGGAAGGTTCTTGCATTATTACCTCCATTTCCACATCAATATAATCTTTTTATCCCTTTGAATCATTTTACAAGGTGTTTCATTCCTTGTACTTGACACAAAAGTTTTTTAAGGTACTTAACTTTATGATTATTACCTGAAATTTCGTATGGATTTGTTTCTTGCATATACATTGCCTTATAAATACCACCAAGGTTCATGATTTAAATCATGAATCCAGATAGTTGTTTGAGAATAACCACAATATTTCTCATTGCATCTCCGATTTCATTCATTTTCTTGTTCCGAAAACCATCACAGTTTTCTTCACATCCACAGGTACTTTGGTGCCTGCTATATCCAGCCATTTTCTAAAACCAAAAAGGTCAGTGCGAGTATATCCGTAAAATCATCATATAATATCTTCTGAGTCGGTTAAAGACTAAGATATACTTATTAATGTTATCTTAAACAATTTCACATTATCTAAAAAAACTATGACTCATTCTGAAATACTAACCATTATGGTAATGTCACTTATGCTTAAAGAATACCTTAACCTCTAGAGTTATCTAAACCGACCTCTGATACCAACTGTAAAAACCAGACCTTATAACATTACATAATCATGAATTAAATGAATAAATCATATTGAGGATCATTTAAGGGTTACAGATTTAGAGAATTAATACATAACTATTATATCTAAAAAGATTACAAAGTAGACACTTCTACACAGTTTCCATTTTTTTTTAAAACGTGAACTCAAAAAAAAGAGTCATGTCTAGTTCCATGTTTAAGGCATCATGAATTTTCCTTGATACCATCCTTGAACCTATTCCACATTATGTCCTGTGAAAAACATTTCAAAAACTTTGGACGAGTATAAAAAGCTCAGTAAGGGATACAAAAAGAAGTAAAAATGTTAGTTTTATAAAAAAACAATTAAACCATGAATACATTAACATAAGTAATACTTTTCTCCTTTATGAAGTAGTAAATACTATTCACTGAATAAAATATCATTACTTAGCCTTTTGTAACCAGAATATTACCATAAAACCCATATAAAGAACACATAACATATAAAGGTAACTTTGGACATAAACATACCAAAATGTAATAACCATACGGTCGACTTCCACACATATCACTAAATGGAATAGCCAGACGAACGACTTCCATACCCAATGCATTTGAGGTTATAATGTAACCACCCGTCCTGGATTTCACGACACCAATCGTCATATGGTTTATTGCGTAACCACCCAAAAAATTTCCACGCACCATCACAGCACATAAAATATTTCAAATATAAACATTTCACCTTTAACATTTCATTTGAAGTCATTAGAATTAATTTCAAGATATTGAAATAATCAATCCATTTTCATAAACCACTAAAAAATTATTTTTGAATCAAAGTGTCCCATACCACTTTGAGCTTTTAAATGAATTATCATTTGAAAACATTAATGTCCATATAAATAAATCCTAAAACCCATTTTTTAAACATGGACATTAAGGAGAAATATTTATAAGAATAAATCATTAAAACATTTAAAATGATATTTTAGTTAAAGAGGTTTTCTAACAAAAAGAGAGACGCAAGAATACAAATAATTGAGGAATAAAATTTTATCATAACATTATAATATCATGAAAATAAAGGGATTCATGATATTATATGTCAACGGATATTATATACACCATATAATAGTGAATTGGTGCATAACAACAATGAAGTCTCAATGGAAAAGTAAATTGAGATGAAATCCCTTATAAAGATAGTGTTCTTAAATTAAGGATAAATAAATCACACAATTATGTGTGAAAAATATAAACACACCTAGTATAAGTGGATATTAATGGTAAAACAACCAGAGTTCATTCACACATATTAATAGGATGACATATTCGAGAAGTACATGTTGAACCCAAATAATTGAAATTGGGTTAAGAAGTTCCCTTGTAAAAATTCAACAGTCTAATTGCGTCACATTAAAATTCCGAAAATTAGTTGATAAGATAAAAAGGGTATCTCATCAATGGAAAAAACGTTTAAATCAATAAGAATATAGAATAACATATCCCAACATAATAAGATGTAAATTAAAAGGCAAAACAAAAATAAGTCTTTTAAAAAAGAGGAGGGTGAAAGGTTCCCTTACTGATTTGGTAACTTACGAAACATACACCACATGAAAGAAGGATCATACAATGAAGATGTAAATACCCATAAATTAATGTATATTACACGAATAATAAAATCATGGGCAGTACACACACCACACAAAAGGAAGTAGTTGAAAATATAGAATGAATCTCACTGGGATAAAAAGTGAGATGAAAACCCATTACCACGTTGTAATCAATCGAGTTGTAAGACCCAAAGTTAATAAAAACCAAATTAATCATATAATACCGTGAATATAATGATATTAATGATAATATATATAAAAATTCAGTACAAAATACACCATAATCAATAATTAAGTGGAAAATAATGGAAATCTCATGGAATTAAACGTGAGATAAGAAATCCATTACAAATATTCGGCAGCCTAACGGCGCCACATAAAAATTCTTAAAATAACATTATGAGAGTAAGAAGGGGTTTATCAACATATTAAAATACAAAGTAATGTATGGTGAATATAAAATAATATCCCCCAACATAAGAACATGGATGATAAATGAAATGACATAAAAGAGAGTTCTTGAAAAGAAAGATTGAGGTCTGATCCCTTACCTCGTGTCCGACATGACTTGATCGTTCATTAATCTCTTAAATAATGAACTAAAGTTAATTTCTACTTTCCTAAGAACCTTATTCAAGTTTATAATTCATTTTATATCAATTATTAACATGTTTTAAAAATTATGTAATCAGTTAAGTTAATAATGGTGGTCTTGTCGATATTTGGTACTTGAGTCAAAAATGGACACATTATATTTACAAGTTGTCCATGTGGTCAATAGTCCATTATATACAGAATGATAATATTGATTTAGATATCATATATATCTTATATATCTATATTATACATGTATTTATAATAGTACATTACGTTTAGAGGTATGAAATGAAATGCACTGTTCAAGGAGACGGCAAGTCGTACGTACACATGAACGCTACTTTCATTTATATATCATATTTAATGAAATTAAAACATAATGATACATAGTAGTATTATAATTCCAGTATTTTAACATATATAATATCATTTAATCTATCCTTTATGCGTACCACATATGGTATGAACGAGTCACATCACCTTGAGGGGGAGGTATTCCGTACTTCCTCAAATGAAATTATCGTGTTTACCCACAATGGAAACCATACTGGTATGATATAAATCGAAATTAAAAAAGCATAAAGAAAACATAAAAATAATATATATCATATATAAATACACTTCCATCATAATTTCCACCATGAGAGGTGGTAGGATATAATCAAACAATCGTCATTTCGTGAGGCGTTAGTTTTCCATCCACAGAAACATTATATTATGCATCCATTTGATAGAGGTGTGTGTAAGTGTAGCTCGAATCATTCTCATAACAACATCCTAGTATATTGAGGATACTGATGCTGTTACAAAATAATGGAATAAAAATATTTTTGGGGTTGGAGAAGTAAAATAAAAGAAAACAAATTAAGAGAAATCGTTACCTTTAATTTGGGTAACTCCCTTTGGTTTGAACCAAAGGACATCTTGAAGTGCCTTATTCATATGTTAAGGCTCCTAGGAGATAAAGAGGGATGTAGGGAGCTAAATTGGGTAGGTTTTGGATGAGACAAAATGCTTTAGAGGTTTGTGGAATTGCATAGAAGTGGTCTCCTTTTATAAGGGGGGGAGGGGCTATTTAGGAAAGTGTAAAAACATTATTTTATTATTTAATGATATTCGGTATATAATAATCCAAAAATCATTATAGTCAAAGATACGATGACACATGGTAGAAATAAAATCGTCCAATAGGAATTGGATGGATTTTGGATAATATTTTAATCATTATAATCTTATTTATTTAAATAATTTATTAATGAGGTAAATACTACATCATTATTGGCTCATAATTAATTTAAGTAATTTGATGTCTAAAAATTATAAAAAAATGGCCTGGTGTAGGAAATAATTTTATATTTCTAATGAATACTTATAGTCAAAAAGATAATTTATATAACTCCTTCTAAAAATTAATTTACTAAAAGATATTTTCTTTTCTCATTTTTGCCTTTACTTTAAGTTAATTAATCTAAATTGTCATTTTCACTCCCAAGTGGCTCAATGGGGTCGTAAAATCGATCCAAATATTCTCATGGTCGTTAGTGACTCATCCAATATTTTTGTGAAAAGTTTTAAGGTAATTTTGAATTATTATTATATCCTTTTTACCTTGAATTAACCTATTTACCTTCAACTGTGGTAAATAAAAGTCAAATTTTACTATTCACCAAAAATTATTTTCATCTTCTTGAACCAAATTTTACTTCTTGATAACAACCATGTATGTCGGATTTTTGAAATTCAATTCACAAAAGTGGTAAATTTTCATTTAAATGAAAATGTCTGTTTTTTACTACCACTAAGTGGTTTCACTATTCATCAAGTATTGAAGTTTTTTAGAAAAATAAAAAAACATCAGCCAAAGATTTATTTTATATTCTGAACTAGAAAATGATTTCTATTTTACCAAATTAAAAACATAGAATTTTAATTGATTAATTTTAAAATTAATTCTAGTTATCAAAACAAATAGCGTGTTTTTAATAAACAATAACTATAAAAAGATTGATACTTGTTTATGTCCAATTTCAAAGTGAAATTAATTACAATGACCAAAATTGGATTAAATGGTAAATATATATAATAATTACACTATAAAACAAATTAAAAAGATAATATAACCATATAAATAAATTTTATTAAAATGTAGTTTTGAATTAAAATACTATATTTTCACCTTTCATTAAAAAATGGTCTTTATCAGAAAAATTCCAAACAAATTACACAAAGAAAATTTTGATGTCCCCGTTCTATAAAAGGTTTACATTCGGTATAATAGAATGTATTAAAGTGACCTATATTAGATTTAAAGAGGGTGCACCATTAAAAGGTGGTAAATCGACCTTTTATTTTAAATTATGCTTAAAATTCGATTTATTCACATTTTAAGCCTCTAACATTTATTGGATAAATTTAAATAAATTTAACAAACATGTAAAATCATATTGTAGTTAGTTTTGTTCATTCCCACCAATACAATGGCAAGAAGTTAACTACCATATAAAATAATAATATTATATTATTTGTGTGGAACATAATATTTCAAAGAACCCATTGTTTTTTATCGAGTATGCCATCCAACATAGTAACCCATTTAAAGAAAAATTAATATTTTATTCAAAAATATTAATATATATGAAAATGTAATATTCTTCATTTATTCAAGATGTTACATGTACCCGCAACTCACGAAGCTCAGCGGGTGCCATCTGATATGCTGGAGTAGATACCGATGCCATCCCTGGGTACATGTCAATGTAGAAGAACACCTCCCTGTGAGGAGGTAGTCCTGGAACATCGTCAGGAAAAACATTCACGTACTAATCCACTACAACAGGAAAACTCAGACTCCGCACATCAACCGCACTGAGGATGAGACTAGCCAACATATGTGTGATCGGCTGCCCCCTCTTCTGGGTATGCCCATCCTACGCTGCAAATGTTCCCTTCTCTTTGGTGAAGGAAAACCTCATCCCATATTCATGGAAACACCACACTTTCTTCCTAATGCAGTCAATCTTATCCTAAACTGTGGATAAATAGTCTATAACCAAGATGACTTCGTAAGGGCTCGACGCGGCTACGAGGAGAACCCATACGAAGCTCTCACCTCCTAGAGTAATCTCACACTATCGGCACCAGTGCGAAATCATCGAGTATTCTCTTGTAGGAGTCACTAGCCATAATGATCGAGCCAATGGCTCCGTCAGAATCTCTGAGCTCCGAATGAGGGTTGTATCACTAAAATAATGAATCTCACCTATGTCTATATGTACTACAACAAGGGTGGAGTAGAAACATATATTACCTCAAATCATCTCAGGTGCATCGTGGTTATAGGACTTGACTGGCTGGAGATGAACCCGCCTCAGTCCGCCAGCTCCCTATGGTCGGGGTGGACCTCTTGGTGGGGGTGGTGGTAGGGCCTCAAAACATTGTCCACCACCTGCTGCTCAGTCAGCTCCTCGACCACGTCCGCCTGCTCCCGGTAGACCACCACGGTCAAACCTTTACCTCTACCTGGGAGGTCTCTCTACTATCATCTACTCATCTGCATGGCGGGTTGGGCATTCAGGAGCCATTGACCCTGCCCGCTGCATGCATAGCACTGCCTCCTCCTCATATGGCTGGCTCTGTCTCGTGTGCCCCGCACAACCAAACATGTATCATGGGGTCTCCCACCTGATGGTCTGGTCCACTTTGACATCTGTGTCATCTATCTACTACCAACTACAGAAGACTCCACTACATGTCACCTATGGTGGGTCTCGCTGCTGGTGACTGCTCAACGAGAAAAATATCTACTAGAAGGGCTCACCCCGCACCCCCTCCTACAACGGGATGTTGAGGGAGATCATCAAAGCCCTGATCTCATACCTAAGTCCTCGATCAATGGTTTGGGTCCTGGAAAAAGGGTCATGCACCATATCTGTGGATTAGCGCGAGAGTTCGGTGAACCTTGCTGAGTAATGATCTATAGTCATGCTGCACTACTGTAGATGAAGTAACTCAATAATCCACACCGCATGAATAGTGGTTGGAACAAACTCTGACAAAAAGAGATCCTCAAAGTATACCCTCTATAATGATGCCTCATCATGCACCTGGAGCATCATGCTCCACCATCTTCCAACTTCTTCATGCAAGAGACTCGCGACAGGGATCACCATGAGGTCAGCTGGTGTCCCTACCAATCTGAAAACTCTCACGATAGTTTCCAGCAAATTTTTAGCTACCTGTGTTGTCCGTATCTCCCCAAAACATGGGCGGCCACAGGAGATAGAACTCCAGAAATGGGCTCAGATGGCATGCACTCTCAACTACTAGAGCTGGTGGTATTGGTGGCCCGGCGGTAGTGGTATCGCTGGTACCTCTGATGTGATGGGGCCCTGCACCGAGGCCTCATCGCTCGGTGGGATACAATCTAATTCAAAACTCATAACCCTAGCCGGAAGCCTTCATGGGGCCCTCCTGAAAAGAAACAGTTGTGCCCGGTCAAAACAATATACCTTGTGAGTTGAAAAAAAGTAATCATGATGAAAACTTTTCAAAGGAAACAGACAGGCACTCAGTGTTTTCATGCACTGAATCAGAAATCAGAAGTCAGCATCCTGGTGTATGGATACGTCGGCCACCACACCAACACTAGACTCCCTGAACTG
The DNA here is from genome assembly GCA_963277665.1 of Viscum album. Taxonomy (NCBI): domain Eukaryota; kingdom Viridiplantae; phylum Streptophyta; class Magnoliopsida; order Santalales; family Viscaceae; genus Viscum; species Viscum album. The sequence goes on from OY728142.1 coordinate 458,137,404, forward strand.
AATAACACACTCAGTACCCTCAAAATTATTTCTTCACAGAAAAGAATCTGAGTCCATGTTCTACGGTAGAACCGACTCCTATGACACCAATTTTTCACGACCTGTCCCCGGGGCCCATGTCGTGACTACCCCAAGCCCGCCTTCCATAGGCCAGGGGCTGGCGACTAGTACTAAAGGCGAATCCCTGATAAAAAATGAAGGCATTGCCTTTAAACCTGTAACTCAAACAATCTAAACAAAAGTAGTAAAACCATCTATTGCTAAAAAAGAATATAAAAGTGTGCGGAAAGTAAGTGGGCTAGTATACAAACCAAACTGAACAACAAGTTAAAGTAAAAGTAAAATGGGAAAACAGCTTCTAGATCTTCCATCGGGAATTCCTACTTCTAGGGTAGGTACAAAACTCAAACAACTCGTTCCTGAGGTACGTCTCGTCTAGTACAGCTCTGAGAAGCCTCCCTTCTGTCACCCCCTACCTCGATCATTGCTAACCGTAATCTTCACAGAATACAACAAGGTACAGGCGAAGCCTTTTCAGGGGTGACTATAACAATACTCAGTATGGGACCCCGAGATTCCTGAAGGACTCATAGAATCCACTGAAGACAAACCACAGAATTAAGATACAATCATGAAAAATCAACCAACGATACTTATGTATATGACCAAACATATAGCTAAGTTACCAATAACAGTCTGACTCCAACTCTCAAGACCAAGAACGGTCCATTCCACAAAGGAAGAAAAGTCAAATACCTCGATGATAATGATTGAAAGACAAGACTCAGATCACATAGGTATACAACACATGAAGAGGGGTAGATATGATTAGTTATTTCCTCTTAATCGTCCCCTCTATCGAACCCATGTAGGATCCTTGAACAATATCAGCGCTATCAAACCGATTAAGGATCTTGGTAAAGAAGTCATCACTGTCGATCCCACAGAGTATCCCGGAACAGAATTCACCACTATCAAACCCACAGAGGATCTTGGTATAGAAGTCACCTCTGTCAAACCCACAGAGGATCCCAGTAAAGAATTCATCATTGTTGATCCCACAAAGGATCCTGGTACAGTATCGCCACTGTCGATCCCATAGAGGATTCTGTCATATCAGTTGCTACCAGCCGTAGGATTCCCTCACACATCACGCTCGATTCTGGGAGGTTCCGATTCTAGAGCACAATTTAGATACAGAAACTAACATGAAATCTTGAGATGATGTATTCCGAAATTCCATTTCATCATATGGAACCCAATGCGACAGAGGGTGCATTAATCGGATGTCGTGTCTGTGATTTATTGACATTTCCGTTCCAGGGGCCAGGTTTGTTTTTAGGCTCAATCCAACTCTACTGCCGCAAAACAGTGTCCGAACCACAAGTGTAGTATTCCAAAAGAATCACATCCTTTCATTAATTCCATATCGTCAGACGGTTTGTCGATTCAACACATGTAGCCTAAGGTGCGGGCTAAATGGTTAAAATGGCTATAGCGGGTCCGGGTCCGGTCTGACCCGGTCTACGGGTGCGTCCCGACCTGAGTGGTCGGCCCGGCCCGAGTGGGTGGACCGAACCATGGGATAAGCCCGAACCAATGGGACAGCCCTGCCCGAAGCATGGTGTAGATACCCGAAGCTTGACGTACATGGAAATTACATTACATTAGCGGAATACTTAGTACATAACAAAAACACACACACAAGGATCGTAATAGTTTAGTGTCTTTGGAAACTCGGAACGTAATCTTCTCATCATGGTGAAAGATCTTCAATATCTCCCATAATGATCTTCCATTTTTTTTACCTAAAACCTTTCTTTATATCCTGGGGAAAAGAAAACATAAAGGGTGAGCTCAAATTCTTAGTAAGGGTAAACAAAAGAAATATCAATCACATCATATACATAAGCACATAACTATTGGAAATCTTAATCTGCAAAAGAGATCATAATTTCATAACATGGGGTAAATCATGGCAGTGAAATGTAATCACAATAATCATAACATAAAACATGAAACTTTGTGGCATTCACACATAATCATAGAGAATCATTTCTTGTTAGTCAAGACTCATTGCCAAGACTATCTTTGTGGACAAAGTCCCTTTCTGAATCGAGTAACCCTCGTTTCAGTCCTGTTTCACTGAACCGGTATAACCTACCATTCCAGCCATGTCTATCTCATGAGATATAAAATCTTTACCCAATGCATTGGAGGGAGATATAGGTCCCACCCATCTCATAATGATACCATTCTTATGTGTGCCACAAAATCATAAATCATACATCATTGCATAACCCATGTAGTAAAAATGGGATTCATAAACAACATGACATCATAAAACAATTCATATAAGATAAAGGAATTCATAAAAATAATTACATCACAACATAATCAAATCTATTTAATAATAGGGATAAAAACATAACCCTTTATTATCTTAGATGGAAAATAATTTTGATAAAACACTTGAAATTCATTCTTGAGGAAAATATCCTTTCTTCTACAAAAACACATTTCTTTTCGTAACATGTCATACAATTATAAACTAAAAGAAGTTGATTAAAAATAAACTTGAAAACTTGTAAAGGAAGCTTCTTGGAAATAATTTTTTAAAAATCCATTCATGCCGTATAAGTTAAAAAAACATTCTTTGTACTTTTGTCGGAAAAGTCAAAAAGTACCTCGTACGAAAAACGACAAAAGATTCCTTTCATATCTTTTACAAAAAAACTTACCGAAGGGTAAAATTGGATATAAACTATTGTATAAGGATGGAAATAATATTACATATTGAGGGAACATGGTTGTGGATGATAAAATACACCCCAATAATTATTAAAGTAAAAACAATCTCGGATAAAAGTGAGATTGTGATATTTTCCCTTACCTTAGGTCCGATTTGCTTCGTATGTGTCCGAACCTCCTGTATAATGATTTAAATAATGTCATTGAATTATTACAAAATCATATTCATTGTTATGATATCATATATGGTTCACTTGTGACATTATGTTACCCATTCTTTTGTAAATTCCATGTTAAAGAAGCGTTTTGGGTAAAATAGTTTCATTTATCGTAGGTGTTTTGACTTGTTGTTCTTGACATTATTATTACTTATATCATGATTTAATTACTTCCAGAATATAAAATATGAAATATATATCATATATATTCAGTATATATATATATATATATAATAGATAGATAAATGTAATGAAAAACACCGTTCATGGAGACGGTAGTCCGTACGTACGCATGAATGATGTTTTCCTTTCCTTATTGTCTTGAATGGAAGTAAGTAGATGACATACATATATATATATATACATAAATCCAGTATCTTTGTAATGTCATATATTTCATTATTTTTTCTTATATATACTTTATAATCATTCTTAAATGGTTAACATGGAGAATGAATCTCATCGCGTCGTGGAGACGGTAGTCCGTACGTACGCACAAGCGATGATATCATTTCCATAAATATTGAATTGAATTGGAGTTAATTATAAAATATATCAGAATCAATATGATGTTGTAATAACTATGTATAGTTATTCTTTACACCATTATACCCATCCAATTAAGGTGGTGGCGGAAAATAGATTACACCACGGCGTGGAGACAGTATTCCGTACGTACGCACGTGCGGTGATTTCCTTTTTCCGTAGGATGGATAGAAGGTTAATTATAGTTGTTTCATATTTATAATAACATATCAGTATATAAGAAATACTGATGTTATTACTTTATCATGAAACAACTAAATAAGAAGAAGTTGAAGAAGAAAGAAATTGAAAAGATCGGTAATGGATATTACCTCTTCTTTGAAACGCCTCTTTGAATCCTTCACTTAGGGAACTAAGATTGGTCTTTGAAGAAGACCAAGAAATCTAGGATTATTCTAGGGAAGTGGAGAAGGGATTTTGGCAGGGGTTGGCCGAGCTTGAGTGCTCAATTTGGTGTGAGGAGGAGGGGGAGGAGGTGCCCTTTTATAAGGGAGGAGAGGGGCACCTTAGGAATATCTCAAAATATTATTTTATATTAAAGTCAAAATCGGTTTATAATGGTTCCAAGGGGTCTTATTTCGAAGCTAAAGTGGGGATGGGTCTAAATCCTGTCAACTAATAGGTTTTAGACAAGTTTAGGGTATTATTTTAACCTTATCAATTAGATTTAACTCTAAGTTAAATAATTTAACTTTTACCGTGTCTTTTTTTTTTCTTTCACTATATGGTTAATACACTTACTATAACATGCCAAACGAACCCCAAATTGTTTATTATTAATATATATATCCTTATCTAAGTCATTTGACCGAACCTTTGATTTTTAGGAATAAAATAACAATTAATAATATAATATTTTATTTAAAAACTATTTTGTGTCAATTTAGACACTATTTGATATATGATTTTTGTGAAAGTCATAACAGAATTATATGTTCGAAATAAGTTGATTAAAGAAACAATAATATATCATAGTAACCTAGAAAATTAGTGGAATTTATAAAAAGTCTCAAATTACATTTATTTTGGTGTTTATAACATCAATTATGTCAATATTCTATTAATAAGATAATTACTACATCATCTTTGTGTCATAATAAATGATAATTATTTAATCCCTAAAAATTCTAAATAAATTCTTATGATGTAGATAATTGTATTATATTTCTGGAGACTATTCATGTACGAAGTTTCATGATGTTTATCACAAGATTAAAATTATTATACTTATATAATTTAAGAAAGTGACATGTTGTCACATTCTTTGGTTTTAATAATAATTAAATTATTTTCATTGAAAAAATTTAATTAAATGAATATAATCCGACCCTTAGGTGATATGGGTCTATTTTTAGTCATCCAATAGGATTTTGACATTTGTTAGGGTAATTTTAAAATATTATATTTACCCTTAATTACCCGATTTACCTTTAACTACGGTAAATAAAATTTACTGTAGTTACTATTCATAATTCCCAAAAATAAAAAGTAGCCTATTAATATAATTTGGACCATCTGATTCCAAATATGGAATCCATTTTTTACAATTCAATACACAGAAGTTGCAGAAATTAAATTAAAATTAATCCTGTTGTCGAATAAAAACGGGTTTTTGTTTAAAACATTGCAAAAGATTGAATTGATTTAACCTACGAATTCAAGGTAAAATCAATGCTAATGACATACATTATATTAAATGGTAAAAATATATTCTATTTATAATTTAAAACCATTCAATATTATAATTTAACCACATAATATATTACGATGAAAAAAGTTGTTTTTAATTAAAATATAGCGTGTTTTTACTATTCATTAAAATGTGAAAGTTACCATAATAATATGAAAAATTTATCCAAAGTAAATTTTTATTTCTTTATTCCAAAGAATAATTTTATTTTGTCAAATTGAACTTATAAAAATGTCAAAAACCAGATTTAAAGTGGGTGCGCCATCAAAAGGTGGCAAAACTGCATTTTTTGAAAAATACTTATTTTACCCGAAAAAATTTATTTTGTTCATATACCATGTTCTAGAAATGTGTAAGATGAATAATAATGTTATAAAATTCAAAATATATTTAATACTATTCATAACGGCTAGTTCATGACAATATTATAATAATATAACATTGTTAATTAAAACCCGGTATTGCGTACAACACACGCTATCGAGGAAGGTCGCGATTGCGTGTAATGCAAGCCAAGTCAGGGTTGCGTGTTGTGAAAGAATCCTTCGTTGTTTCATATAACAGAATCCAACCATATTTCATTTATACATTTAATATATATATATATATATACATATACTCAATGTTGCGTAGAATAACTATTATCAAAATTGTGTGTAACACGGTCCAAGAATAGTGTTGCGTATACTGCAAGCTAATACGGTGTTGCGTATAGCGCAAGGTAATATTTGTGTAGAATACAACAGAAGACATTAATGAAATTAAAATAATATTTTTCATAAAATCTCGGGGTGTTACATTCTACCCCCTTAAAATGAATTTCGCCCTCAAAATTCGTCGGGGTTATAAATGGTTTACTATTTGAAAGTTTCTTTGACAAAAACCCACATCGTAAGAAGGAATACCAAAACTTATCTTTAAAAACTAATGTATAAAACGTAATGGTTACCCAAGTTAACTAATCACTGGGTATCCACATAGGTGAAAATATGGATATGGAAGAGAAATCTAACCATCATGTTCTGATGGAGAGTGGTAGAGAACATGGCTATGAAAAAGCTAGCAATCACAAATCCATAAATTTGTGACGATCTAAAGTACCATCTGATTAACCAGATATAAGAGCACCAGGACAACATTTTTGGTTTTCAAGATCGTTTCCCTAAAGTTTAAGAATTTGAATTAGAATAAATATTTACTTTATTTTGGTACAATCTCACTATTGTTCGTGCCTTGAACAATTTCCACTTCATCTATTAAATAAATGAAGTTGAATTTGTTATTCGTGAAGTGTTAGTATGACAGGTCATTCCATTTGTCTCAAACAAAAGGTTAGAAAAAGTTATTAAATATACATAAGTCATTCTTTAGTGAGATTAATAATATATGGTTCCTAAAATGGACTTATACTTCATATATCATACTGCTTAATATAATAAAACTAGTTTCTACTAAACAGGGACATCCTGTAGGTCAGTGGTAGGTGATAAAGGCCAGTCGCACCTCATTGTGGGTTCGACTCCCACAGCCTTGTCTGAAGCGATGGGATGTCGCCCGTCCTGCAGGTTGTCCTTTTTATAAAACTATATTACTATAAAATCCCATCAATAATATCGAGAAAACTTATATCCTTATACAATACAAATTTATGTCCAACATAATCCATTCCAATCTTTAGGCTTATCCATAATACTACAGTCCACTCTCATAACATAGTGAAAATGATTACCAGAGATTTAACACCATCGTCGATCCCCATATATCATAAGATATGTCTTGTTGGTCACATTCCAAACATTCAAAGGCCTTAATCAAGTATTTTCTTGAATAACCATTGAACCTTAGTGAAAATATGAATGCAATTAAAAGTTAACACTTTCCACAAACCAAAATCCTCAAAATTCTATATACTCAAACCATGATATCACTTAGTCCTTATATCAATCATGAGCTCATGCATACAATCAAACATCTCATTATCGTCTTATCCCTTCATTATGCACATATCATCTACTTTCCAAAAATACTGGTACCATTCATCACATACTTTCAAAACTTAAGGAAAGACAACAATGTAACAATCCTTAGATGTCTATTTATCCCATAGTACCATGAGATTACTTATACAACATTACACTTGATAAACATGTAATCATTCCACTACATTCTTAAACCATTGACCGAGCTTCAACAATTCTTTCATCTCACATATCATTTGTAGTCTCATCATCATCATCAACATAAATACTACCCATACGACCATACTGATTCTCTTCATGAGACTTTCCCTTAGGGAATTGGTTTTCATAATGCCCGTACATTCCACATTTAAAACATTTAACCATTGTTGATGTCGTAGCAATACCATTATCCTCATCCCTGGTGTTAACTGAACCTTTTCCTTTGCACTTACTGGCTTTGTGTCCTTCTTTTCCACACCCAAAGCACCTTCCAGTTCCTTTGAAACATTCTCCTTGATTCCTCTTCCCACATGATTTACATAGGGGAAATTGAACTTTCTTTCCTCTAAGATCATCATGAAACTCCATCTTTCTCTTATTAGCCGAGTCAGGAAACTTACCAAATTTTACTTTATTGATCATATTATGAGATTGCTGATTCGGCATAATGATGATGTTTGGACTTCCAAATCCCATTTCATTTGGTTGCTCATGAAGAATATCAGTCCATTGTCCATCATATCCTCCATTATTGTGAATCACCTTGTTTCCAGCCATTTTCTAAAACCCAAAAAAAATAGTGTGAGAGGCAAAAATCATATTGAAGGGGGAGTAACCTAAATATCTAACATCTTTGGTTTAATCTAATATCGTTACCATAGTTCTAGGACTATATCCTATACATATACTTATCCTTAGGGACATCCCTAGACATACCTTAGAAATATCTCTAGGGATCTCACTAACGTTTTCGCATCCTAGTTTCCAATGGTTGACTAAACCTTTCCTCTGATACCAACTGTAGAGACCCGAAGTTTGACGTACATGGACATTACATTACATTAGCGGAATAACTAGTACATAACAAAAACACACACACAAGGATCATAATAGTTTAGTGTCTTTGGAAACTCGGAACGTAATCTTCTAATCATGGTGAAAGATCTTCAATATCTCCCATAAAGATCTTCCATTTTTTTTACCTAAAAACTTTCTTTATATCCTGGAGAAAAGAAAACATAAAAGGGTGAGCTCAAATGCTTAGTAAGGGTAAACAAAAGAAATATCAATCACATCATATACATAAGCACATAACTATTGGAAATCTTAATCTCCAAAAGAGATCGTAATTTCATAACATGGGGTAAATCATGGCAGTGAAATGTAATCACAATAATCATAACATAAAACATGAAACATTGTGGCATTCACACATAATCATATAGAATCATTTCTTGTTAGTCAAGACTCATTGCCAAGAATATCTTAGTGGACAAAGTCCCTTTCTGAATCGAGTAACCCTCGTTTCAGTCCTGTTTCACTAAACCGGTATAACCTACCATTCGAGCCATGTCTATCTCATGAGATATAAAATCTTTACCCAATGCATTGGAGGGAGATATAGGTCCCACCCATCTCATAATGATACCATTCTTATGTGTGCCACAAAATCATAAATCATACATCATTGCATAACCCATGTAGTAAAAATGGGATTCTTAAACAACATGACATCATAAAACAATTCATATAAGATAAAGGAATTCATAAAAATAATTCCATCACAACAAAATAAAATCAATTTAATAATAGGGATAAAAAAATAACCCTTTATTATCTTATATGGAAAATAATTTTGATAAAACACTTGAACTTCATTCTTGAGGAAAATATCCTTTCTTCTACAAAAACACTTCTCTATTCTTAACATGTCATACAATTATAAACTAAAAGAAGTTGATTAAAAATAAACTTGAAAACATTTAAAGGAAGCTTCTTGGAAATAATGTTTTAAAAATCCATTCATGCCGTATAAGTTAGAAAAAACATTCTTTGTACTTTTGTCGGAAAAGTCAAAAAGTACCTCGTACTAAAAACGACAAAAGATTCCTTTCATATCTTTTACAAAAAAACTTACCGAAGTGTAAAATTGGATATAAACTATTTTAGAAGGATGGAAATAATATTACATATTGAGGGAACATGGATGTGGATGATAAAATACACCCCAATAATTATCAAAGTAAAAACAATCTCGGATAAAAGTGAGATTGTGATATTTTCCCTTACCTTAGATCCGATTTGCTTCGTATGTGTCCGAACCTCCTGTATAATTATTTAAATAATGTCATTTACTTATTACATAATCATATTCATTGTTATGATATCATATATGGTTCACTTGTGACATTATATTACCCGTTCTTTTGTAAATTCCATGTTAAAGAAGCGTTTTGGGTAAAATAGTTTCATTTATCATAGGTGTTTTGACTTGTTGTTCTTGACATTATTATTACTTATATCATGATTTACTTACATCCAGAATATAAAATATAATTTATATATCATATATATTCAGTATATATATATATATAATAGATAGAAAAATGAAATGAAAAACACCGCTCATGGAGACGGTAGTCCGTACGTACGCATGAACGCTGTTTTCCTTTCCTTATTGTCTTGAATGGAAGTAAGTAGATGACATACATATATATATATATATACATAAATCCAGTAGCTTTGTAATGTCATATATTTCATTATTATTTCTTATATATACTTTATAATCATTCTTAAATGGTTAACATGGAGAATGAATCTCATCGCGTCGTAGAGACGGTAGTCCGTACGTACGCACAAGCGATGATATCATTTCCATAAATATTGAATTGAATTGGAGTGGATTATACAATATATCAGAATCAATATGATGTTGTAATAACTATGTATAGTTATTCTTTACACCATTATACCCATCCAATTAAGGTGGTGGCGGAAAATAGATTACACCACGGCGTGGAGACGGTATTCCATACGTACGCACGCGCGGTGATTTCCTTTTTCCGTAGGATGGATAGAAGGTTAATTATAGTTGTTCCATATTTATAATAACATATCAGTATATAAGAAATACTGATGTTATTACTTTATCATGAAACAACTAAAGAAGAAGAAGTTGAAGAAGAAAGAAATTGAAAAGATCGGTAATGGATATTACCTCTTCTTTGAAACGCCTCTTTGAATCCTTCACTTAGGGAACTAAGATTTTTCTTTGAAGAAGACCAGGACCTCTAGGATTATTCTAGGGAAGTGGAGAAAGGATTTTGGCAGGGGTTGGCCGAGCTTGAGTGCTCAATTTTGTGTGAGGAGGAGGGGGAGGAGGTGCCCTTTTATAAGGGAGGAGAGGGGCACCTTAGGAATATCTCAAAATATTATTTTATATTAAAGTCAAAATCGGTTTATAATGGTTCCAAAGGGTCTTATTTCGAAGATAAAGTGGGGATGGGTCGAAATCCTATCATCCAATAGGATTTAGACAAGTTTAGGGTATTATTTTAACCTTATCAATTAGATTTAACTCTAAGTTAAATAATTTAACTTTTACCGTATCTTTTTGTTTTCTTTCACTATATGGTTAATACACTTACTATAACATGCCAAACGAACCCCAAATTGTTTATTATTAATATATATATCCTTATCTAAGTCATTTGGCCGAACCTTAGATTTTTAGGAATAAAATAACAATTAATAATATAATATTTGATTTAAAAACTATTTTGTGTCAATTTAGACACTATTTGATATATGATTTTTTTGAAAGTCATAACAGAATTATATGTTCAAAAAAAGTTGATTTAAGCAACACTAATTTATCATAGTAACCTAGAAAATTAGTGGAATTCATAAAAAGTCTCAAATTACATTTATTTTGGTGTTTATAACATCAATTGTGTCAATATTTCATTAATATGATAATTACTACATCATCTTTGTGTCATAATAAATGATAATTATTTAATCCCTAAAAATTTTAAATAAATTTTTATGATGTAGATAATTGTATTAGATTTCTGTAGACTATTCATGTACGAAGTTTCATTAAGTTTATCACTAGATTAAAATTATTATACTTATATAATTTAAGAAAGTGACATGTTGTCACATTCTTTGGTTTTAATAATAATTAAATTATTTTCATTGAAAAAATTTAATTAAATGAATCTAATCCAACCCTTAGGTGATATGGGTCGATTTTTAGTCATCCAATAGGATTTTGACATTTGTTAGGGTAATTTTACAATATTATATTTACCCTTAATTACCCGATTTACCTTTAACTATGTTAAATAAAATTTACTGTAGTTACTATTCATAATTCCCAAAAATAAAAAATAGCCTATTAACATAATTTGGACCCTCTGATTCCAAATATGGAATCCATTTTTGAAAATTCAATACACAGAAGTTGCAGAAATTAAATTAAAATTAATCCCGTTGTCGAATAAAAACGGGTTTTTGTTTAAAACATTGCAAAAGATTGAATTGATTTAACCTATGAATTCAAGGTAAAATCAATACTAATGACATACATTATATTAAATTCTAAAAATATATTATATTTATAATTTAAAACCATTCAATATTATAATTTAACCACATATGATATTACGATGAAAAAAGTTGTTTTTAATTAAAATATAGCGTGTTTTTACTATTCATTAAAATTTGAAATTTACCAGAATAATATGAAAATTTTATCCAAAGTAAATTTTTATTTCTTTATTCCAAATAAAAATTTTATTTTGACAAATTGAACTTATAAACATGTCAAAAACCAGATTTAAAGTGGGTGCGCCATCAAAAGGCGACAAAACTGCATTTTTTTAAAAATACTTATTTTACCCGAAAAAATTTATTTTGTTCTTATACCATGTTCTAGAAATGTCTAAGATGAATAATAATGTTATAAAATTCAAAATTTAGTTAATACTATTCATAACGGCTACTTCATGACAATATTATAATAATATAACATTGTTTATTAAAACCCGGTATTGCGTACAACACACGCTATTGAGAAAGGTCGTGATTGCGTGTAATGCAAGCCAAGTCAGGGTTGTGTGTTGTGAAAGAATCCTTCGTTGTTTCATATAACAGAATCCAACCATATTTCATTTATAAATTTAATATATATATATATATACTCAATGTTGCGTAGAATAACTATTATCAAAATTGTGTGTAACACGGTCCAAGAATAGTGTTGCGTATACTGCAAGCTAATACGGTGTTGCGTATAGCGCAAGGTAATCTGGGTGTAGAATACAACACAAGACATTAATGAAATTAAAATAATATTTTTCATAAAATCTCGGGGTGCTACACATGGCCCGGCTCATGGTGGCCCAACCGAAGGGCGACGACACCACGCCCATTCGGCACCACCGTGGCCCGCTTTGCTGCGGCTCGGTTTCTCTGCGTGGCATGGCGGTGCCGCGCCCTTGAGGCGACCTGGCGACCTTGCACCACCATCTTCTTTTTTGGGGTTCACCTCTGCCATCATCAAACGAAAACAAACAAAGAGGAGGGTTGGACCATGTTCATGTGGTCTGAACCCTCACTGTTAAGGTGCTATCATTTGGTTTCCAAAATATAAATTCAATAAAGAAGGATGGGTATAAAAACAACCCAAATCCCCTACCATGATTCGATGATTGATCGTTGACGATGATTTCATTTTCCTTGACGTCGGGGATCATCGGTGGAAGATGCATCGTCAGCGTTCTTTGCGGGAGGCCCCTTATCTTTTAGCTTGTTCGAAGATCCAGGATGGTGTTCTTCGTTCTTCGTATAGAAAGAGCGTTCTTTGTTGGGGGGATTAAATTCTCTCAAATATTATCCAAAGCTCCACCAAGGATTATGCCAACCTCCAAAATAACAGAATATGATCTCTTATGTTTATTTTGGCATAATGAATTCAATAGAATGAAAATCACTTGAAATTAATTAAATATTCCATTAATTAATGTTTGGTTTGGCACACTTATGAAGGAACGTGAAGAGGCTCCGCAATAAATTGGGAGTTCCAAGTGTTAAAGGAGATTTAAGGGTGTTTGAGGTTCATGTGGGCCCCACATTATAACATCCTCCCATGGGAGGTTATGTGATGGTGGGCCCCACCACTAACCTCCCCTTGGAGGTTTTAACTTCCACACATAAAATTAAAGATAAAACTATATTTTTATTCAATTAAAAAATACCTCAAAAACACTCTTCCGCTCACGACAGAACGTAACTGCAGTGAAGGTCTCTTTAAGATGTTATCGGTACTAAGAGTTAAACAGTGCCCTTAGATTCCAATTCTGAGCACCGGTTCAAAAGATATAAAATTATTCTCGTACTTTTTCTGAATGTTTCAAACAAAACATCAGAAATTGATTTTGGCCACATCGGGCCTCAGAATCAGGAACTATTAGAAACAACAGACTTGTAAAATTCCCATGCATTTAAAAAAAAGACCACAGAATTATTGGGTCATTAAATTTATAATAAAAAAATTTATAGATAAATTCACACATAATCATTTCATAATGAAATAAATGAATAATAGTTTTATACCATATAAAAGAAATTGATTTAATAAACCCTTTAAAACATGGAAACTTTCAATTCAAATCCCCTTTCCAAAAATAATTTTTTTAAACATATTATATGAAAAAATAATAGTTATTAATGTTAAAATATAAAAAATAATATTATATTCACAGTATTAAATAAACAAATTTTAGTTTAGTAAAAATATTTCTTAATGGAGATGAATTAATTGAAAATCTGATATTGTTTTTGTAATCTTTGGATCAAAACATCCTGAGAGAGAGAACCTCATATGAATTTTCTAATTAGAAAAATTTTTATTGTAATAATAATAAAATGTATTCATGTAAATTATATACCCCACAGAAAATAAATAAATAGTGGATATATGATATGTCTCACAGTAATAAATGTAGATAAGAAACCCTTACCACCTTGGTAACATTTGATATGCAAGACACATGAATGAAAGAACATCCCAGAAAACATTAAATACCCTAAAAATAAATGTATTCTTGATATAAAATATACATGTGGTTTTATTATGACATAGAAAACGAAATAATTGGTTTATATAGAATATTTGGGAAGGAAGTAAATGTAAGGCAAGAAACTCATAGCTCAAGTATCAACATTCAGGTGATTTCATTTCAATCTAGTATAATAAATATATATCAATTATATGACAAAATAATAACCTAACAATGTTATAATAACTTATACTTTAATAATTTATTTTATTAATTTTAATGACATTTATAATTAATTAATCATTTAAATCCACATCGGGTGTTGTGACGATCTTCAAACCATATATTACAAATATAATTGATATGTTGATTATGGTAAATCGGATTATTGTTCCATCATACCCCTTATATTAATAATTAAATAATTATAATTTTTATACATGAATTATTTTTTTAAATCATATATTAAGTTTAGGAAAAATGAACAATTTTACAATCATAGTTCTAGAAGGTCATATGTGCGCATGAGTAACATTTCGATTTTTCAATGATCATTATATAATTAGTGTAAGTAATAAATAATTTTTTAATATTGATAATAATATCATAAATAACATTTTATTTCATTAAATATACTTTTATATATTATCCATGTGATGTGATACTGAAAACAATAATCGCATCACTTCATGGATGGAGTAGTCTGCATGTACACATGAATGCCATTGTCATTTTTTTAGTGAGTGGAAAAGTGAGGGAAAAAATATATCATATTTTAATAATATTAAATATCTCTTAAATTTTATAACTATTTTGTATATATCATATATACTAATTAAAATTATATTTATTACCATCCATGAATATCATTAGTAAAAAATGAAACACAACACTTCGTGAGGTGGTAGTCCACCGTAGACATGATTGTTTTTATCATATCCCCTAACGAATGGAAATTATCAACATATATGTGATATAATAACCTAAATATTATTATTTTATTCCATATATCATATATATATATTGATTAAATCATTATAAACATATGTTAGAGTAGGTTATAGAAAACAAATATTTCAGATTGTGAGGGGGTAGTCTACCTTCCACACGAATGATGGTTCTATTTCCGACATAATGGAAGAAGAGATTGACCATGGTTGAGAAATTGAAATAATAAAATCTCAGTATACTGGAGATATTTTTTATTTTATAATTTTTGAAGATTTTATTACAGATGTTTAATAATAAAAAAGTCAATGTTGGTTGGTTAAGAATGATACCACTTCTTTGAACACATTTTATACATTAAACAAGAAAATTTACCAGGATGGTTTTCATATTAATATTTCGACATGGATATGAGTTTTTATTTAATTCTGTTGTTTTGGTATGTATTATCCTAACTAAAATGATTTGGCATTGTTAAGCGGAGATCAGATCTGATGAGCTTTTATAAGGGGGTATGTGGACACACATGGAGTTTAAAAAAACTCATACCCTTGTTTTTTACATGAAAAAAAGCATCCAAAATTGAAAATTATCGCTCATTATTTGATATAAAGTCATAATATGTCCATTAATTATAATTAAATCATTTTTAGGTCATTTTAATCCTTACTGTTTTATTTTCACCCTTAGTGAATCTGTTTTTAGCATAATTGTACTACAATATTTTTACTACATTCATTATTCATTAATAACAACAATTATGTTCAAGTTATTATATAAATTAAAATTTTAATATAACATATAATCAACACATTTTACCCATTTCAAACAATAAATTTGCATAATATATTTTAAAATTATTCTTATTGATGCGATGAGAAATCATATTTTCATGAAACATATTTCTCAGCCATAATATTTTTCTATATTAAATCCATGACTTGTAATCCAAATTTAATTAATTTCAATTAATATTTAAATATATATATACATAATAAATAAATTCCTGATAAACAAAATCTATTTAGTTTAATTTTTAATTAATGAAAATGATGAAACATTATTCAAATTAAAACAGTTTTCAAACAACTAAGTTTTTAACTCCAAATATTTAATTCCCATTGAATAAAAAATAAATTTGATTCAAATTTAAATAATTTTTTCGAATATAACTAATAAATATTTATTTTTCTCAAAATAATATTCAAATACTAATGTTAAAATTTAATTACATTATTTATTGAAAGGATATATCAGTTTTAAAAATATTTATATTTTTATCTATTCATTAAAAATAAATTTATTTAAATCCCAAAATTTCAACATATGTTTATTTTTATATTATGATTTTAGAAATGATGTTAAATTTTAAATATAATCTAAAATTTTTATAAATTAATTATAATATTTGAACATAAAAATCTATTAAAATCATTTTTGAGGAAAATATATTTTTGAGGGATAAAATGACATTACAAAAAACCTTAGTGATTATTTTCTATGAATTTATCATTAATATTATATTAATAATAAATTATATATATATATATCATAAATATGTTAATATTATTCAAACCTACCAATTTAATTATAAGGTCACGATAGCCGTATATTTTTCAAGTGTTTAATCATGGTGTTGCTTGTCGTATATTTTTTCGAACATAATGTAATTATTTTTAAAATCTCATGGTTTCATATTACCCCACTTAATAAAATTAAACCTTGAAATATTAACTAAAAATCCTCAAATAATTCTTATAAATTTCAAAATTCCATTGTTGAAATCATTATGTTTAAAAAGTGTTAATATAAAATCCACATGAAGGGTGAGAGAGGGAAGTATTAAAGTCATATAGAATAACACATTGCAAGGTTTTAATGATGGAAAAAATTAGTGGGAAGTGAAGATACAGATATAGAATAAAATATATTATTTCTAAATAATTATGTCGACTGAATGATAGTATTGATCCAAAGAAGTTAATCGATCCTGAGATAGATGATATCCATAAAACTATAAATTAAATAGATTTGAAAATTCAATATATTTAATCATAAATGAGGTAAATATCACAAAAGATTTAATTTAAGATCCCTTTCTTATAATTTAATAAATAGTTTACTATATTTACTAATAAAATAACGAAATATACTTACTTGATTATTATAATTTCATCTATTAATCAGTTTCCTCCACATTCACATCTTTTTCAACAAACGTTGAGTCATTAAGATTATTATTTCCTGCAAGTGGAACTCAAATAATCTTTTGAATGATCATAGAGTAATAAATGGGATAAAAATATATTCCTCTTAAATTTATATATTCACACAAAATATAATTGTTAACATAGGATATAATAATTTCCAAAATGAATAAACCTTCATATGAGGAAATAATACATTAATCTATAAAATTCAATTGTAATACCCAATGATCAAACTAAAATTTACATATATTAATGACCATATATCCCAAATAACAACAAAAACTCAAAATTAAATACTATTTTCACCATAAAATTCATATAATAACATTCATTTTACGTGCCCTAAAATATAATAATATTCCTATAAAATAACAATAATCACTTAGTCCCCAAAATCAATTTTCAATCCCATGGTCATCTGTATGATAAAACATGTGTGCCTATAATTAACTCAATATCTATAATTATATAAATTCTAAAGGAAATCAATAACTTAATATATATGTCCCAAAAATGATAATGGATTCATTATCTTAAACAAAAGATTTACATATATTTGAACATGATCAAATTTCTCCCATGATATCCTTAATAACATTTTGATATCATCACTTAAAACCTCAAATGGTATATAGATGAAATTTAAAATATGATCAAGAATAATATTATAATACTATAATTGTATCCAAAAATATTATGCTAACCCAAAAAGAAATAATTTTAATCCTTAATTTTTTCTAAACCCTTCTCGGATACCAACTCTAAGAGTGCCAAACCTGTATTCTATGATCCAGTTCTATTAAAATTAAATTATTATATTGGTACATATAAATGTGATCCAAATTTTTTAATAAAACTTATCATGATAAAAGGAAATACTTATCACATATACACACTATTAACATTTAAGTAAAGATTTTAATATAATTTTAAAATCTCTTAGATAAACTAGCACAACAACATCAAGTGATTTTTTCATCCACTATACCAAAATTTTGATATTCCAAATCTAGTCACAAGTATCCTAAATATTAAAAAATATAGACATAATCCATTCAAAAGAAATATTTTTAACTATGTGAAAATAAACATCTGAATTGTGAGCTAAAATTATTAGTATGGGTAAAATATTTAATTTAAAACTAAATTTCATTTGACAAGAAATTATTAGAACATGGTTATTATGAATTAATCAATGTTCATGATCATTAAATAATATAAATCACACCCATAAATACATGTATAATTAATAATGAAATATGGAATTTGGATTTAATGATTTAAATAGTCATAGGATAAAATAATAATGATCCACGTGATATAAATATTGAACCATGGAAATCTTAAAAAATCAAATCTTTTAACCCATAAAATGAATTAAATAGTTTTATTCGAATATAAACTCATTATCATTCCTTGAGAAATCATAATATTTAAATGAAAATAATTGAAATCTTATATAATTCATGTAGGTATCTTAGGGATTAATTTCCATATGACTCTTAAAATAATAATTACCAATAGAATAACCATATGGACAACTTCTAAACCCAATTTACTAGAGGGATATCACAAATCAACCCATGTTTTATTTATAATGTGACCACAAGTCGTTTGGTTGTAGTACAACCACATATCCATGGTTTATAATGAAACCACTCTAAATTATATACAATTTACAATAACAATAATATTAATAAATTATATATATCATTCATTTGATCCAAAAACTCATAAAACAACCATTATTGATTTCATAACATTATTAACTTTTCGAAAAGAAAAGGGTTCCATTAAAATATCTTTGAAGAATTTTAATTAATTAAGAGGAAGAATGATGATGCTATAATTTAAAATCACACACCATGTATAACATATAAAAATAGGTTTTTTTATTTTTATGAATTTTCTTACCATTCAAATATCATTAAAAAAATTCATCAGAAAAATATCATTTTCATTTTAATTATAACATCAAAAAACTAAAAATTCATAAAATATTTTTGAAAAAAAAGCATAGAAAATATCATTGGAAAATTATAAACTTATATTAAAATAAAATAATGGCCATAATGGTGAGAAATTTCATTCATGATGCAAATATTAAAAATAATTATTCCTTCAAATAATTTTATAAAGGGATTCAATGGTGAACCATTTAAAAACATTGAAAAATTAAATTTATTAAAACCTTTTAAAATAAGGTAAAATTTTATATAATATATATTTATAAAATATTTTATTTTTATTAATTAATAATTATCTAATCATTTTAGAAAATATGGATATAAAAGTGAAATATTCTTGATTGAAAAGACGATACATGATTGATATAACATACAAATGTATTACATGATTATTATTTAATAAATAAGTGTGAAAAAAGTAAATATAAATAAAAACAACATTTATAAATAGAGGATATGAAAATATCATTGTTTCAAGAAAAAATATCATATTATTTTCATTAAATTTACAATTAACATGAACAATCTTGAAAAGAATGTATACTGTAAAATAAACAATTATACACATTTTTAACTTTTAAATAGTATTCTCCATGATATGAGAACATAAAATTATACATTAAACATTATTAACAGAACGAGATAAATGATATAATATTTTAAAGAGTCAGTATATGCACTTCATAAAAAAAATAGGTACCTATCATAAACGTACATCTCAAAGAAATATTTTTAGTGATGAATAACCCTAAAAAAGATAACATCATATAATTGAGAATTAATCTATGGAAAAATTTTGTATAAAAAATATAAATCAACAAAAAACTAGTGTAACTATAGAATATAAAAATTAGATCAATTCACACATAATCATGTCGTAATATAGTTAATGAACATGCGTTATAACAAAATTAAAGTAAATTGATATGAGGAACCCATTACCTATTGGTAACAATCATTTCAAATCCCATTGGATGAAATAATCCATGTTAAAATCTAAAATACCATGAAATATAAAAGATTCATGTCATAATAAGTAAAATGGTAGTATATACACTTTATAAATTCGGTTCATATCATTAAAATATTCACCAATGAATAGAAATTACCACTAACTACCTTTATGTTTTAGTAATATCCATATTACAACCACATGAATGAGATGACCAAATCATGAAAATTTTATCAAAATTCGTCCATTTGATGCCTATAAACTACTTAATATAAAGAATTATTTAATATTAAATATTTCTCACTGAAATAAAAGTGATGTGAGAAATACCTACCACTTTTGTTATTAATGTAGCATAAAACTAATTAAATAAATAACTTAAAATAAAAAATTAAACTTCCTGGATATAATGCGACTGATTATATAATATATCAAAGTGGATGTATGTACTCCATAGAAAAAAATACGGTAGACATAATGGAGGAACATTAGAGGTAGTGTTTGTTACCTATCAATGAAAATTCTTCATTACTTCATCAGAAAAGTGTGAACATCCACACTTTTTCCAAGAATCACAATATCAATCCATTGAATTCATAAAACTTAGTGAAAAAAAAAGAAAGAGATTTGTATGTGTGGATATCATATTTCTCTATATTAAATAGGGTTTTCTTCTTCCCTATTTAAAATTGATCTTTATATTGTATCATCCAAAATGATTTAAATGCATATGTTACAACCTTAGAAAAAACTATCTCGACCCTAATTGATTTACGAAAACATTCATTCATCACTCAAATTTATTTGATGAATTGTATTAAACCCTAAAAGCTTACTAATTATGTTTTTTTACTTTTGTATATCTTGGGACTTAAGGATTTTGATTGCGCCTCCCTTAGATGATTTTTCTTACAAATATTTTTTCCCTCCTTAGAGTTAACAATTCGATCACGGAGTATTTTGTCTATTAATTTCAGAGTACAAACTATTTGGATCCAAAAATGGATGCTCAATTTAGACCTATATGAATTAAGGAATACCAATTCAAAATTATGGATCAAAATCCATAATCATAACTGAGTCTTATAACCTGATGATGTTCGATATGATATTTCTTCCATAATTGGAATCCATATAATAATGAACTATGCTACTCAGATTGTTACTTATTGTCATTATGTGTGTGTCTTAGTGGAAATTTATCCTTGTTCCACAAAAATTATGTATGATGTCTTTTTTACTCTATATGATAAAATCATCATTAGGATGGAATTTGGGAACCCCGTCCAATTGCATGAATTTTCCAATATTTGGAAATTCAATCTATACCAATATAAGGGACTAAGTTTGTTTTTATTGTCAGATAAATGGGCATGATATGTAGAATTACACAGGGATACTAATTCAATGAATCATGTTGTTATCAATACAATGTACCCTAAAATTCTACAATCATAGTTTGGAGAGCTTCATTAAAATAAAGTGAAGCAAGTTGAGGTCTCTAATATGTCATATGCAAGGGTCCATTCCCAATAGGATAGTCCCATTTCTATTGATGTTACATCTCTTATTTACCCTGATAGTAAGATAGGTAATTCGCAACTAAATTCAGCTGATCCTTCTGATGAAAACAAAGTACGAACTATTGGAATCAAATGTAATGACATTGTAAATGGATTTTATTTAATAGATATACTATCTAGTGGTATATTAGGTGAATCATATATGAATTTAGATGATATTCAGAAGAAAAATGACAATCTACTCATGTGGGAGTTGATCCCACTTTGAGGTAGGAGGATCTTTTGGTTAATAAAAGAATTATAAATGGTAAAGGGAATATAGATTTGGTGATTTCAATGAGTAATAATCCCATAAGGTATTCTCTAACATCTTATATTTCTAAATATGGTCTTCCAAAATAATATTACATTAGAAACCCTTCCCCCTCAATAAATAATTTTCTAGTCACTCATGGTCTTTGGACATTGATCATTTTTCATAATCATTTACATACTCAACCCCTTGATTAAATGATGTATCAATTAAGAAAATATAGAATAAATATAATGATGATTTCATTATTAGAAATCTGTAGTAACTGAGTCTTGGAATGAAGGTTGAAATTGATTCTCTGAAAGAGCTACCTCCTACTCGAGTGGGGATCAAATATACTACTAATTTGAATAACATACCCTTGTTAATTTTCCTATTACCATACAATATTGGTTTTATTTATTCTATATGAGTAAATATAATAATCCATGGAATGGTTCCACCTACACTGCCACCATCAGATCATGTTATATGAGAAGCACATAATCTGGTGAATGATGTTGAAATGTGTGAACATATTTTTTATTCTCGTTGTAACCAGTATCATGTTTATATAAGTGTTCCTACCACTCAAATTATGTCTAAACATATCATTCATGATTCATTGGTGGGGATTAAAGTGGAATCCATGCTAATGGATTATACTATTCTAACAAGCATAACCTTATTTAAAATATTTAAGAATAAGATAAAAAGAAACATAAGTACTGAAAATACTTTTGATGGTTTTTCTTTAGTTAACATTGATGATGATTGATAGAAAATTGATGGAGTGGATATAGATAAGAACACAATTACATATGTTTATTTCGATCACATTAAATATGATGATGGTGATGGTTCATGGATTCAATCAAATACCTAGAGTATGGGTCAACACCACTGCAATAGGGGTGGAATACTCCATTTTATTAGTATGGATACCCGTTAAAAAAACGGTTCATCTATTTTAATATGGATGTGTACTTTTATGTTCCTATGACTTTTCTTTTTTTCTTTTTAATTCAAAGAAATAGACTTTTGAGCCTCCACCTTTTAAATAAACTATACAAAAGTATGAAAATTTTAATATGGCATATGTCCACATTAGTACAAGTGTGATGAGAAACTCCAGTATAACAAAAGTATACCAATTATTTAATTTAATAAAAAAATTACATGTTTATAAATTTAAAATTAAATCATTTATTTTATTTATTTAATGGATATATTTAAATTCTTAATCTATTATGTCCACATTGGGTGTTTTGAGGATGTTCGGTCTATATTTTCAAAATGACTATTGTATGTTGACCATGGTCAAAGGGTTCATTGTTCAATCGTCTCTAGAATAAAAATCATGATATATTTTTATTATTTACATCAATTAGAATTTTAAAACAAGTAATGTTATATTTTTATAAAACATGAGCTATGTTACACTCATGGTTAAGGTAGGTCATATGTATGCATGATAAACATTTCAATATTTTCAATGATCATTATAGAAATAACGTTAGTATTGCATAATATTTCTATAATGATCATCATATTATATATATAGTATTATTTCATTAAATATAATTTTTTATATAACCCATGAAATGTGGTGATGAAAAAATAATTATATTGATTTATTGAGGTGGTAGTCCACACGTACGCATGAATATTGTTATCATTTTAAATGAGGAAGAATTGATGAAATTAAATTTAATATTACATTTTAATAATGATAAATATGTAATAAATATTTTAAGTAGGTTATAAAAATATCATATATTCATTAATTATATCTTTATTACATTTTATAATTAACATTAGTGATAAAAGAATCACATCACATTATGTGGCTGTAAACAGGTGTACACACGGGCGATGTCATTATATCCCCCACAGAATGGAAGTTAAGAAGATATATGTGATATAATAATTATTAGTGTATAATTATATTAAAATATATATATATATATATATTTTTAATATATCATTGTAACCATTTATAAGTGGAGGTGATGGGAAACAAATTATTTGCGTGCAAGGCGGTAGTCCTCCATACACACCCATGGCAGTGTCATTTCCTACTTAATTGAAGAGGAAAGAGAACTATGTTATTCAATTAACATAATGATCTCAATATATTATTTATATTAGATTTATTATTTTATGATGTTTGATAAATATTTTAGGGAGGTGGAAGACAAATAAAATCTACAACACTTGGCTATGAACAACAACCCTTCACCGAACAACCTCTTATGATTTACACGAATATCATTCTATGATGGTATTATAATTAATACATGTTTTATAGGATGTGGGTAGATATTTAAGGAAGGGTTTTTTTTATAATAGCTTCTAAAAAAATATCTATGGTGGTATGAAGAGGAGTTGAGTGTGGGTACCATTTTATAAGTGGGGGAGTGGACAAACATTGAATTTTTAAATAGAAAAAATGATACACAGGTTATTCACATTTCTTATGGATCCAAAATGTCAAATAATAAATATTAAGATTATATAATATAAATATATATCCATTAAACTAAATTTTTCCTAGTGTTTAAATCATCGTAGCCATTATTACTTTAGTTAAACACCCAAGTAAATATGTTTTTTTCTTAAATGAAGTTAATAATTTTTATTACATTCAATATTCATTATGAAAAAAATTAATTTGAACTTAATATATAGTATACATTTTTTATTTCAAATACTTATTCTATTTTTTCAAATTTAATCCATAGAAGTATATGGTTTATTTTTAAATTAATCCTATAAATGAGAAAAAAAATTAAAGAAATAATATGTCTTACATAAGATGATTCAATATAAACTCTATGACTAGTAATCCTCGGTATATGAATTTTATATAATTATTATAGATATAAAATATAATTATTTCATTTAAATCATATATAATTAGGTATTTTTTGAAGTTTCAATCCCAGACAAACCTCAATAACTTTAAAACATTTTTCAGAAAATTGGGTTTTTAACCACAAAAATATTATTCTAAAAAAATCATGAAAATTATTGATTAATATTTAATTACATATAATAAACATGTATAAAAATTTATTATATTACATGAAATATTAAATTATATATTTGGCTTTTAAATTAATATCTTTATTGAAAGGAAATACCAGTTTCCTAAAATTCAGTACATTTCACTATTAATTGAAAAGTCAATATTTTCATAAAAATAAAAAAATAAACCAATGTTATTTTTTATATGATGATTTAAAAAATTATGTTACTTTTTTAATTTCATTATTTAAATTTTCTAGAAATTAAATTTGGTATTTCTTAAAAAAAATTAAATTTATGAGAATGTATGTTGAATGAATAAATTGACATTACTAAAAATTATGTTATTATTAATTAATAATTAATCTATACAATAAAATTGTGTTTGAAATATATATATATATATATATATATATATATATAATTTAGTTAATCATATTCAAACCGTGAAAGTTACCGACTAAGTTATAAAAATCAATTGTTTTTTGATCATTTATGCTTGGTGTTCTGTATCATATATGATATCTAATGGAATAGTATTCCATTAAAAATATCAGGTCATTAAACCATAATAATATAATTTCATCCTATTTAATAAAATATGTATCATTTTTTTTAAAACATCACATTTCATGTTCAAAAATAACACTTTCAATATCATTTCCCAATCAATTTTAAAAGTAGACCAAATCCATAACTAAAAATTGAAGAAGTCAGAATATAAAACAACATATCATCAAAAATTCAAAAAAAATCTACTTAATTTTATTACAAAATTATAAATTAATGGTTATGGAATTAAATAAATGCGAAACAAATCCACCAAACATTATTGAATGGATTTAAACATCATGGAAATAACCCTAATACTAATGTATCATGAAATTATACTCACAATGAGGATCAATGTTTAATTATATTCAACCTCTCATGTACTGGTATACCTATATTACTAATATGGCCTGATCATATTCAGGTTTCTCTACATTAACCTTTTTCAATTCTAAAATGTATTTATCCATGGATACCTTCCTTTAGCTTACCTTGTCAAACTGAAAACCTTGCCCTAATCAGCACACACACAACACTATAGATTTCATTAATCAACATCTCTCTCTATCTACTATGACTCCCATGTAAAATATTATACATTGGTTACTTAGAAACAATAACACATAAAATGTATAATGCAGTTTAAATTAAATCACACCTCACCTCCTAATCCTTCATATTAAACAACCCATTTTTATGTCCTGGATTAATATCAATAATCATACAAAGGTATAATCATCAATTAAGTAGTCTCAAATAATCATATGAAATAAAATTAAAATGCATCAATTGAGGATATCAAACTATTTGGAAAAGTTATTAGTATTCCAAACAGACCTTTAAATAAAAGTTATTGAAATTTTAAGCATCTAGGTCCATGTTTAAAAACAATTTAAAATCACATTAATAAGTTCCATTAAAATCAATTGATCGATGAAAATTTAAAATAATATTAATCAAAACAATAGTTTTAATAAATACCCAGTTTTGGAATCAATTTTTTTGATAAAAAATGAAACTATATAGATTTGAACATTCCTTAAGGAAACCCTCATTTTCACAAAAAAAAAAATCAGCACACCAATTGGGTAAAAATCAATTCAAACACATAAACAAATGAAAAAAAATTTATTAATGTAATGAAAGAAAATAAAAATTCACTATTAAACCTTATTTAAAAAAAATTAAATCTTTTATTCAAAGTAGTAAAATAAAAAATATTTATAGAAACTCTAATACACATCACATATAGATATAGATTCATCAAAACCTATAATTTTGAACCTCAAGAATTCATTGAAATGACCAAACCCACTATTGATCTCCAAACCATTCATAATCCATGTGTGATACTACAATCCCATCTCTAATAGTCTAGAGGCTGGAGATCAGGGTTGAGTAGGAATATCTAACACACGAGAGGTCTTCACCTATGTACCTTTACAAACATTCACATCTCCAAAAGAATATAATATATAGAATGATAGAATACATCTTATACAAATATTGAATGCATAATTTTTATCTCACATTAGAGTATAAAAAATTATTTTAAACCATAATAGACCAAATACAGGCCCACCAAAAACAGTAAAACAAATCCAACCTGATCTGAATGAGTGAGCAATTGAATAATGGAAAAAATAGTAAAAATCACTAGCTTTCAACGAAAATATTCTCCACTATATTATGGTCCACATAGGACACCATCAAATAAAATTTAATTTTCATAAGACATGATATATATAAGCATCAATCATGTATAGATGAGTATAACAATACCACGTAAGACACCAAGAAATAACCAAATATAACTTTCAATAAGGACATCATCTCATCATCAAGAATTCATGAAAAACATGATATTATATATAGTAGAATGAATAATACTAAAATAGTTCACATCCTTCATTTTATCCACATGATTCTTCTTGATGATTCAAGGTAACAGTCATCTAGGAGAAAAAACTCCTTGAGCCATGTTATCACTGATATCAGTCATCCGAGAGGTCATTCTCCATTGGCCTCAAATAATATTTACTCAATGGGTTAATGAATACCTCAATACGTAGAAAACGTATCACACCCTATTCACATGGGTAAAAATAAAAATACTATCTAGAATAACCCACTATGTAGGTTATCAAACACCTATGTATGTTTCTCATGAATATCCATCAACCCCATTTAGGGAAGGTTATGAAAAGATAATGACTCCCATCCAGGACACATGGAGGGATGCTTAATAATATATCTAAGAGTAAACTCATAAAGGGGATAAAAATCAAATGATAAATACGCAATTACATAATTTACCATTGTGAGGATGGACCAATGGGACACAATCTTCTGATAATGGTCATACTAAAGATATGGAGGGACTTATCCTACCACAAAAAGAATACATGGAATGTGCGGGTAGTACATGATTTTTATTGGAATCCTGAGGTCTTCATGTGTATTTCTATTTTATATTTCATGTATTTATCCAGATACATAGTGTATATTATTTGGGTATATTGCATGAAATTTTTAGGATGAGACATTGTGTATCGCCTTCCCATGCCTATGTACATTATCCTATGCCTATGTACTTTGGCCCATACCTATTTACATCAAGACTATAATATCTACATTTATGTCTCCATTACCTTGTATCCCTATGGTATAGAATGAATCTCTAGAACTGGGACACACTTCTTGTGATCCAAGTCACATGATGTCTCTTATTTTTTTCTACACAAAAACCCTAGCACCGTAAGAAATGGAATATATTACATGTTTTCTATGGACTATATCCAATGTTTTTTGGATGTTTAATAAAATTAATCATTCTCATAATGCCTATACTACACTATTAACACAATAAAATCTTCCACTAGACCATCCGATAATCATATATCCATGATCGACTGATCCCTACTGTCACTGGTGATCATATAACTTCCATTTATTTCCCCGTTAATATCCTCCTATCATGTTTCCATAACACGATTCCAAAACTAATGAATAGAGAATCATCACAAAGAATTAATCCATATCTAATCATTCATCATCATTATTTCATTTCGATCACTCTGTTGTTCATGAACCCAAATCATTTATCTCAATCTATTACACAGATGAATGGTCATGCAATGATTGATTAAATCATTCTAGTCAAACTATAGTCCATGGAAATATAAATGATGAATGTGTGAATAATTGGTAATAAAATTCAGAAAAATAGAATGATGAAACATGGATGTCGTTCAGTTTGGATATAATTTATTATCCTTATATCAAAAAATGAGAACGAATAATCAAAACTAGTCAAATAATATTAATTCCTAAATTATAACAAGATAATTTCATCAAAAGTAAATCATTTCATGCCCTATGAATCAAACGTTAAGAAAAGTAAATTCAATTTTATAATAGGATACTCAAATATGTTATTAAATATTAACAAAACTTCTTTTAATGACCATAATTTTCCATTAATTTTTTTTAAATTATACGGAATTATTACGAATCTTTAAAAATTGATGGTGCATGATTCTAAGGCCCGGTGAGCTCGGAATGCATTTCTAAATGTTTTTTAAGGTACATTTAGTAAATGCATGAGCATCATTTTTTATCTTTTGAATCGGTCCTCGGATTAATAATTTGAGGGCACCGTTGAATCTCCAATGCTGTGATTTCCTTAAAGTAGACATTACATTTACTGGAGTAGGTCTGTAGGAAAAGTGACGTTTTCTGACTTTTTAAAGGAAATAAATAAATAAATTTTTGGTTTATTTGTTTCTATCATATCCTCCAATAGACTAGAAGAGGTGGGACTAGCGACGTGTCAAGACAATAAATGGATTGACTTGCCAATCTTAAGTTATGACTTCATTGGGTAATTAGGAAATTTTTTAACTAAGGAGTCCACAGAATTCCCCACATCATTACTTTCCCTCCCCATATCCTATTTATATGGAGCTTGGGGAGAGGGGTCAGCACAACTTCTCCATGTAACAATGTTCTAAAAGAGTGTTGTGAAGCGAAACCCTTGTAGGACAGAGCTTTTTCTGGAGAGAGGTGGCAAGAGACACTAAAACCCCAAAAAGAAGGACGATGTGCAAGCAGAGTCTGTGTATGCCTGTGGCTGGAACTAAGATCATTGATCCAACTTTATGTGCAGACATTATCCAATGAGATTACAAAGTATGGGTTTTAATTCATGTTTATTTCAAGGGATTTTATTATACCCTTTATCCTCCCTCATGTTATGTGCTAACGTGGAGGGTGCGGGCCTAGCGAACCTAGACCGGACCAACCACTACATTGCTAAACCCATGAGTTCACAATGTAATACCCCCAGCATGATGAAACCTAATGACTACGAAGAAGACGAGCACTGACGTAGGCTGCAAGAGGAGGCCACAAAATAAATCTGTGGTGGTCAACGGAGCGGCCGGTGTAGGCTGGCCATATAGGAATTTCAACACACCGTTGCACACCATTGGTGAGCAGGGTTTCGGGGCTCATCAACTACGGTGGAAGAAGGAGGTAGTTTGCACATAAACCGGTGGCAGAAGGTGGGGCGGTGTGACAAGAGATCCTTCGGTGAGTTGGATAGTGGTAACTTCAGTGCACCGTCATCAACAAGAAGTTGTGGCCGAAGCCGCAGCAGATGATGAACCTTCCACGCAGGTTCCACGATGACCAGGTGGTGCCCACATGGGGCCACCATTTAACGAAACCAAATAGATTCCGGGCCATTTGGGATAGCGTCTAGAACGTTTCCCCCCATGCCAGCTAAGGAAGACAATGGGCGGGCTGCCCCATGCAGGCTGCGCCCTAAGATTTCGGTCTGCCCCTTGTGAGCCTCCCTTTGTGGGCCGCCCCCTTTCAGTTCGGGCTTCCCCATGTATACCACCCTATGCGGGCTACCCCCTGGCTGGCCGGGCCACCCCATTGCTGGTCGGGCCACCCCCTTGCGGGCTACCCCCCTTGCAGGCCAGGTCGAACTAGACCCATGTCCAACCGGGCCAAAAAACACTTAAAAGGTCATATCATGAGACCAGACCTACATTTGACAAACCATGTATGGAATTGAGATATTTGGATTGAGATGATACTTTTGTTATACTCCACATGAGTTTTAGTGATAGTTGGAGTAAAACTGGGATGGATAAAACCAGAATTCTACTGGGGCCCCGATGCTATAATGATTATAACTCATAGACTGAGTGTCTAATTGACGCACCATCTATCGCATTGGAACCACTAAGACATGGGGGTAATTTGGGTTACTCCTTTGTGGATATTAATGGAAGTCAAGGTTTGACTGATATCTCGAGGGGCATATACTACAGAACTCGAGCACAGCGGGTGTGAGGAGTTCAGTGCATGGTAGTGAGGCAGTGGTTTGAGACAGCTCATAATGCATTTTGTAGCGAGCGATCATATCTGGGTCAGCACTGATACGATGTGGATCAGAACTGCTTTGGGTCAGTGCTCAATGATCATTTGTGGGTCAGCGCATAATGATCTTGTATGGGTCAGATCCTATGTGGGTCAGTACTCATCGATCCTATGTGGGTCAGCGCATACCAATCCTGTGTGGGTCAGATCCTATGTGGGTCATGGGAAGTTAGTTATATATCTATCCTTGGAAGATCAGATCATGTGTGGGTCATTTCAGGGTTTAATACCTATCGATCATATGGGGGTTAGAATCTGTATGGTCAGTAGCAGTGACCCTTGGCTGAATTAGATGATCTAGCTTCAAAACTAATCATATTTACTTCTATACATCACAGAAAACCTAGTTTTAGTTGAGACA
The DNA here is from genome assembly GCA_963277665.1 of Viscum album. Classification (NCBI taxonomy): domain Eukaryota; kingdom Viridiplantae; phylum Streptophyta; class Magnoliopsida; order Santalales; family Viscaceae; genus Viscum; species Viscum album. The sequence goes on from OY728142.1 coordinate 458,168,929, forward strand.
ATATTTGAGTTGTGAGTATATCTATGTGAGTAGTGATTGGTATCATGCATTGTGGTTTTACTTTGTAGAATTCTGGGTGACCATAGAGGGTGTTTGGGTCTATACTAGGTATTATTATATTCACCCTTGCACGGGCTTCACCAATAACATGTTGCATCTTATGCAGTTGACAGCAGCTGGGCTGAGGGTTGAGGGAGCCAGGACTAGGCAGTACGTGGAAGAGAGAGGCAGATGTACAGTGATGAGGAGGTGATATGTACCTAACCATCATGTAGGATCCTCAGAGGATGACGCAAGAGCTTTTTTCCTTTTTCATTTGTATTGTACCTTTCAGTTGAACTTTTATCTTTTAGTAGGTCTTGTGTTCCAGTCCCATTACATTCATCACTCTTTTAGTACAACAGTTTACTTAGTGGTATCATTTTTTTGTGATCTAATCATTGTGTTTGTACAATATTAAATGAAATGCCTTCCTGTTATAGAAATACACAATTTCAGTGCTATACTCTAGCCCCTATCCTATGGAAGGCGGGCTTAGGGTAGTCACGACACGAGCCTCAGGGGACAGGTCATGACCAAGTTGTATCAATGGTCTCGGTTTTCCTGTAGAACAATGACTCTAATCTTTTCAATGTATAAATAGTGTTAAGTGTTATCAGTATGGTTTTTAGTTTGGGGAGTCTATTTTTGGGGCGGTGGATGACGTATCCATACACCAGGACCCTGAAATCTAAATTCCAACAAAGTACAAAAAGCACAAATTTTGTGTGTTTTTGAAGAGTTTCTCTCACGATTTTATAGATTCATCTCCCCAGATGTAACATATTAATTTTGGTCACAACTGTCTTCTTTCAGGATTCTACCACATAGATAGCAAGACTGGAATTTTGAGAGAGTACACGACAACAGCCCACCGAGTGATGAGGCCTTGGTGCAGGGCCCTCATTCTTAGTTTTCACCTTCGGGTGGTGTTCCAGCTGCACCACTACCCATTGGGCAATTGTTTCCACCATCCCTACTATAATAGGGTATAGGATGACTGAGTGCATTGCATGAGTTTCAATGACAGATTCCTACAAGGATCCGAGGCGAGATGGACCCGCAAATGGTTGAGGATTAGCGGGAGGCTGTAGTCAGGGTTACTATTTGGTTGGGATACCAGCTTACCTTATAGTGATCCTTGGAGCCACTATCTTCTAGGAAGAAGTAGGGAGATGGGGGAGCATGATGCTCTAGATACATGATGAAGATACCCTCATCTAGGTAGACTTAGAGTGCCTTTTTAGGGAATATTTTTCCCCAGTGAGCGTACGCACTGTGCATATACATGATCTGGTGCATCTACAGCTGGGCAGTATGACTGTGGCCCAGTACTCAGTGAGGTTCTCTTATATCTCTCACTACAACAATTATATGTTATGGGACCCATTCATTAGGGCATGAATCTTTGATAAGGGTATCCACAAATATAATAGAGCATCGATGATATCACATAGCATTTTGACACAGGATACAGTGCTAGAGGAAGGGCATTTGGTGGAGAGATTTCTAGCTGGGCACGCCCCAATAGCGAGACCCAACACCGAGCGAAACGTATCAGAGTCATTTTTGACTGGTTGCAGGAAGATGACACCTATGTCTAAGAAGACCACACCTTCAAGTGGACGACCCTGAGATGCAGGTTCGGAGGTAAGGGGATCGCGAGGTTGAGGAAGTCAGACGAGGGACATGCAGTTCTTCATGTGTGGTGGATACTGTCATATGGGTCGTGATTTCCCAGGTTGCCATACGGACGACCAGCTAATGGTCAAGGGACCTCCAAATAATATGTATAATCTTGGAGGTCCATATACAGGCAGACGTGGCAGGGGAGCTAGACATGCCGCACACGGTGAGTGGAGATTTGATGTTCTAATGCTGCCACAATTAGGTGGCTCACCCCAACCACAGGAACATGTGGAAATTGATGAGCTCAGCTCCAGAAAACTGAGGCCTATGACCACGTGACATCATATATGATTAGAGGTAGGATAAGTGTCTACTCTACCCTAACTGTTGAAATTATAAATATAAGATCTATTCACTATTTTGTTTCCAAATCCCTCTTTTAGTGCTCAGAGATTCCGGTGGAGACATTGGCTCAAACATTATAGATATAGACTCTTATGGGAGAATATTAAATGGTTACACACAGGTGTCTATAGTGTGAGCTTACACTTGGAGGAGAGTGTTTCGGTAGTAATCTCCTAGATGTGGTGTTGAGGATTACGATGTCATCTTGTGTGTGGATTGTTTAGCAATAGTCCAAGCTCAAATTGACTGTATAAGGCACAACGTGTGGTGTGTCCGCATAGAAAAGAGTAGGTTTTCCTTCACTGATGTGAAGGGATCCCTTTCCGCACATGACTGACTTACTGAAAGGAGGGTGTAGCCGATTACCCATAAGTTGGTTGGCCTTACCCATAGAGCAGTTGATGTTGAGAATCCGAACTCTCCTGTAGTAGGGGACCAATATGTCGATGTCTTTCTTGAGTATGTTTCAGGACTACTTAAATGTAGAGTGGTAGACCTTTATATCGACTAGTACCTTGGGATGACATAGATAACTACTCCCTCATATCAGATGGCTCCAATAGGGCTTTGTGGATTACGGGAACAGTTGGAGGACATATAGAGAATGGGGTTCATAGGGAATATGGTTTCCCAATGGGCATCACCAATATTGTTTGGCAAGAAGGAAAATGGGATTTTTAGGCTACGTGTGGATTATCATCACTGGAACCAGGTGACCATGTAGAACAAATATCCACTTGTGAGGATTGATGGTCTTTTTGATCAGCTGAGGGGAGCACATTGGTTTGCGAAGATAGTCCTCAGATCAGGCTATCATCTGCTGAGGGAATGACATGAGGATTACAGAAGACAGACATCAGACGTCAGTATGGCCACTATGATTTATTGGTTATAATGTTCGGCCTAACCAATTCCCCCACATCATTTATGGGACTCATTTACGGTATCCTCCAGTCATACCTTGATCGCATTATGGGGGTGTTCATTGATGACATCTTGATATATTCAATGATAGAGGAGGAGCATTCAAATCATCTGCAAACAATTTTGGATACACTCTAAGAGCACCAACATTATGGTAATCACTTGATTTTCCTGATCTGGATACGAGATGTCCACTTTTTGGGACATGTTATCTCAGAGGCAGTATTTGTAGTTGATCCAGGGAAAATAAAAGTTTTTCTTTCTTGGGAGCCACCCAAGAGTGTGACTGAGGAGCAGAGTTCCCTGGGGTTGGTTGTATACTACTGGATGTTCATTACTGACACTTCCATAGTTTTGGTAACCTTGTAAGAATTGAAAATGAAAGGAATACCCTTTGTATGGATGGATAGATGCCAACGGAGTTTCTGGGAGATGAGAAAGAGACTAATGAGTGCCCCTATCTTGATGCTACTAGAAGAGGGTGTCTGGTATGTAGTCTACTGCGATGCATCAGGGAAATGACTTTGGTGTGTCTTGATGCAGGAGTTAGTAGTGATTTCCTATGGTCCTTGACAGCTGAGGAACCATGAGAATAACTATGCAACCCATGACCGAGAGTTAGTAGCAGTGGTCTTCTCTGTTAAGGTGCTGTGACATTACATGATGGGAAAACATTTAATAGTCTATTCTGATCACAAGAGTCTCAGGTATATATTCTCTTGGAAGGAAATCCACATGAGATAGTGGGGATGGCTAGAGTTCATCCAGGACAATGAATTTGAGATTTTCTATACTCATGGAATGGGAAAAGTGGTAGTAGATGCACTCAACAAGAGGTGTGGTCTAGATTTGCTGAGATAGATGACATACCAGCTAGACACGTGGAAGATATCCTTCATGGATAGAGATGGAGCAGCTTACCTTCAGTCGATGATAGTCACTCCTCCACTCCTTATGTGAGTCAGGGAGGTGTATCTTGTGGTCATTGACTACGCGGGTCGACGTGGTCATATATCCTCAGGAAAATAACATGATGGAATTTCTAATGGTGGGGATCACGTTATCCTCTTCATAATACATACCATGGTACCGGTGGCTCTAGAGGAGAATATGTTTATGGATTTCTATACATCCCATATGGAGGTACATCTTATTGTGGTAACGAAATACCAGTACATCGGCATCAGCACTGGTGTCTAGGGATGAAGAAGGTAGTAATAGAATATGTTTCTTGATGCCTCACTTTTCAACAAGTGAAGGCTGAGCATCAGGTACTAGTAGGCTTATCACAACCACTAGAGGTTCTAGATTTGATGTGGGATAGGATCTCCTTGGACTAACCAATTTGGTCCACTTCCAACCTATCCTGTAGTTGGGATCCATAGAGGTCTTGAAACACATCTACGTACAAGAGATTGTATGACTTCATGGGGTGGCATTGACGATCGTCCGTGACTGTGAAACACGTTTTAATTCTTGGTTTTAGAATGAATTATATTATGCATTTGTGATTCATCTACATTTGAGCACCACCATTCATCCTCAGACGGATGGTCAGACAGAGCAGACCATTCAGATGCTTGAGTACATTCATCATGCATGTGTGCTAGATTTTGGCCGCGGTTGGGAGGATCACTTGCCATTGGTGGAGTTTGTGTAAAACAGATGTTACCACTCAACCATCAGTATGGCATAATTCGAGGCCTTGTACGGTCGACCTTGCAGATCACCTCTATGTTGGAAAGTCCAAGGGGAGTCAGCACATATGGGTACTGAGTAGGTATGGGCTACCATAGAGAAGCTGATGATTTTTCAGGAGCGGCATAAGACATCACAGAGAAAACAAAAGTCTTACGATGATAAGAGAACCAGACCCTTGGAGTATATGAGGGGAACATATTTTCTTATGAGTCTCTCCTCGATAGGGACTACAGCTATTTGGCCATGGTGGAAAGTTATAATTGAGGTTTATCGGTCCATTTATAACACTTCAGAGGATATGTGGGGTGGAATACCTCTTGGCTCTTCTATTGCAGTTGGAGAGGGTGCACGAAGTCTTCCACATATCCCAAATGAGGTGATATATTCATGATACATCTCACATCATCGAGCACAGAGAGCTAGAATTTGATGGTGGGGCGACATTTGTGGAGGATCTAGTGAATATTGAGGATCGACAGAAGGTGGTCCTACATGGAAAGTTGATACCTCAGATATGCCTTCACGGGAAAAACAAGACCTTCTATGAGAGAACTTGGGAGCGGGAGGCATATATTAGTGCTAAATACCCACATTTTTTCCCTTAGTCAATGTTGTAGCATCCGTGGATGAATAGACCTATATTAGGGAGCTTGTAATGACCCGGATTTTACATGTAATTTTTTTTAATTTTATATTTAATTAATAAAGGTATGAGAAAATTGGCGGCACATGATTCCGAGATCTGGTGTCCCTAAAATGAATTTCAAAACATTTTTTATGATACATTTTGTAAATGCATGAGCGGTGTTTTCTAACTTTTGAACTGATACTCAGATTAAAAATAAGAGGACACTGTTGATTCCACAACACTGGGATTCACTTAAAAGATACTTTACTTTTACAGTAGTAGGTCTAGAAAAAATGTTATTTTTTTACTTTTTTTTAATGAAATAAATTTTTATTCTATTTGTTTCTAACTTATCCTCCAATGGACAAGAAGAGGTGGGACCAGCGATGTGTCAAGAAAATAAATGGCTTGACCTGTCAATCATTTGTACCGACGTAATTGGGGAATTAATAATGTTGCAAATAAATTAGCCTCCATTAATTCCCAATATCGTTACTTACCCTCCCCCCTCTAATATTTATAAGGAGCTTCGGGATAGGTGTTATCACATATTTCCAAAAACAAAGTGCTGAAGCAGTGGTAGTATGCTAAACCCTTAGAGGGTGGAGCCGGTTCCAGTGAGCGGTGACAAGTGACATTGAAACCCCGAACTGAATGACAATGGGAAAGAGGCGTCGTTGGAAGCATGTGGTGGGAACAAAGACCGTTGATCCACATTCAAGCCCGGATGTTCTTCAATGGGTTTATGAGGTAGGTGTTTTTATCCTCCCTTATTTGAATTCAATTTATTGAACCGTTTATTCCCCCTCATGTTACGAGCTAACGTGGAGGGAACAGTCCTAACAAACCCACCCCAGACCCTCCACTACTTTGCTAAACCCATGAGTTCTTTATGGAATACCACATTCTCAGCGACACCGATCGACCATGAAGAAGGAGAGCACAAACTCATGCATCAAGAAGAGGTCACGACACAAACCTACGATGATCATCGGAGCGGTCCACACCGGTCGGGTGTGGAGGAAGTGTGACACGCCGTCTTGTAATGCTAGTGAGCATGTTTCTGCCGCTCATCATCGACGAAAGATGGTGTAGGTGGTAGGAAAATCGGCCAGCCATGGAAGGGGTGGCGGTGAGACTAGAGAGCCACCAGCAAGTGGGAGAGGCGGCGTCACTGGTGCACTGTCGAGGAGAAGAAGTTGTGGAAGAAGCTGTGGAAGAGGAGGAACGCGCTGCGTGGGTTTTTTGGCGACCGGGCAGTGCCCACATGGCATCGCCATTTCATGAAACCATATTGCCTCTGGGCCGTTTAGGATACTGGGTGGAACATTTCCCCACTTTGTAGCTCAGTCGGACAATGGTCAGGCCGCCCCATGAGGTTCGTGCCCCACACGGTCGGGCCGCCCCATGCAGGTTGCACCCTATGTGGCCATGCCACCCCTTGTGGGCCTCACACTATGCGGTTAGGCTGCCCTTTGTGGACCACCCTATTTGGTTCAGGCCTTCCCCTTGTGGACATCAATTTATTGTCCACCAATTGCGGGCCGCCCTTTGCGGGCCACCCCTTTCAGGTCGGGCAACCCTTTGTAGGGAACCCCCTTTCCGGATAAGGAACACACTTGCAGGCCACCATTAGTGGTCCAAGCCCACTGTGACCCAGCCATGTTCAGGACATGCTGGGTCAATCCAATCAGGTTGGACTGGATTGAGTCCCCACGGGGCCCAGAAACACTTCAATGACCATATCTTGATAATAAGATGTATGTTTGATGAATTTTTCGGCGGCGTTGGGATCCCTTGATCAATATGGTCATTTTGGTATACTCAAAATGAGTTTTGGAGATAGTTGGAGTATGTTGGGTTTGGATCAAACACGATTCCAACCGGGGCCCGGAATCTAAAATTCTTATAACTCACATAACTAGATTCTGATTTTATGCAAGGTCTGTCATGTTGGATCCCTTATTACATGGAAGTACATTGGTTCACTACATTGTGGAGCTTAGTGGAATTCAAGGTAAGACCGATATCTCGAGGGAAAGATGCTACAGAACTATAGCACACAAGGGGCAGATAATCTAGTGGCTGGGTGTGAGGTGGAGGTCAGAGACAGATCATAAGGAGGTTAGTATCGAGTGATCCTATGTGGTTAACACCAATCCTGTAATGGGTCAGATCCTATTCAGGTCAGCGCTCATCAATCCTGTGTGGGTCATCACATACCGATCATTTGTACGTCAGATCCTTTGTTAGTGAGCACTCAGTAATTGTGTGTGGGTCAGCGTATACCGATCTTGTGTGGGTCAGATCCTATGTGGGTTACTCGGGGTTAGTTACCTATCATTTTAGGGAATATTAGATCCTTTGTGGGTCATTGCGGGGATTCGTACCTATCGTTCCTATGTGGGTCAAACTTTGTATGGTCAGCGACAGTTCCTGTTGATATAATAATATGATATACTTTCACTACTAATCATCTTTAATTATATACTACACTAAAAACATGGTTTGAGCTAAGCCTCTAATTGAGTTCTTTATATTTCATTATGCTTCATGATTGAGATCATGCATTATGATTTTCTGTTGTGGAATTATGAGAGACCTTTGGGGGTCTTTGGGTCCCTAATGGGTATTATTATACTCACCCTTGCACAGGAATCGCCCACACCTTGTTGTGTCTTGTGAAGACAATGAAAAATGATGCTAGGGTTTGAGGGATCATGGACTAGGTGGTACGCAGAGGAGACAGTTGAACGTGGAGTGTTAAGGAGGTGATCTATACCTACCCTTCAGGTAGGATCCTCAGAGGAATACCCAAAAGTTTTCCCTCTTTTTAGTTGTATTTTACCTTTTAGTTGGGATTTATTTTGGCCTTCTTACATTTATCACTCTTTTACAACATCTATTTACTACATGGTTACAAGTTGTTTCATTTTAGTCTATGTGTTTGTACATGTTTAAAGGAAACTCCTTCTCGTTATAGGAATACCAATTTCTGATGCTAGTCGTCATCCCCTAGCCAATTGAGGGGGCATGGGGGAGTCATGGTATAGGACCTAGGGTATGGGTCAGGACACTTATTATCAGTGGTTAGGATTAATCATTGATGAAAAATGGTTTTCCATTCATTGTTTGTGACAACCACAAAAAATTTTGTTGATAATGATCTATGTGGTATTATGATCATTGATACATGATCCTAGTATCTCCCAAAACATATATATACCCTCCTCTCAACTATATAGTGTTATGTGTATAACATTAGGATTCTAACATAACATTCATTAAAGAAGATGATGCTAGTTCATGGTAATATTGAATAATAATTAATTAATTAATTAATTTATCAATTAATATTCTTCTCAGGAATCACACTAAAACCAACCACCTAATGTAAATGAAGAATATATTGTTTTTAGGTTAAATCCTTCATTTCTTATTCAATATTGCTCCAATATTTTCAATCTATGGACCAGTTAAGTTTTATTTTATTGTTTCAAAAAAATGCAGGAGGGACATAATATATTGGATATTTTTATTATATCAACTATAGGGATCATGAGCCCTCATAATCAAACAATATATTAGAACTTGTCTCTAAACATATTCCTAGATATTTTATAAAGTCTTATATAAAAAATAGGGATGTTAAAATATCTCCATATTAGGTTTTTTGCTCCTATGAAGTGAAAATCCAACTCAACATGGTGAGGTACTAATATTGCTTCTGGGCCTCCCTCTCCCAAGTGATCATCTATAGATTCTTGTGTTGAAAAAAAAACATGATAATTGGTCACCCATAAAGTATCTTCTCCTAAAAATACTATCTATCAACTATATAATCAACAATGGTAGAACCATCTTTTATGTACTTATCCCTCTACAAAATAAAATCTGATGGTTAATTCACATGCCTCCTTAGATTCAACATGTTGAAGAATTCATGTACACCATCTAATCGTGGTTATATAGATAAGCTATACAAAAACTTATCTACCCTTAGTTATATCTAAAAAGTCATAATGAATCTCATTGAAATTTTAAAACATTATAAAAATCAATAGAAGCCATTTTGAGTTAAGGCCATTAGGAATTCATGTTCTCCCACCACAAATACCAAATACCTAAACCAACAGTCTTCATAGGACATCTGATTGTTTTTTGGATGCATTCATCTACTCTTAAATGATCTCCTCCTCTTTTATTTCTTGTACCAAATCTAGACCCATGATTTCAAACACACCATGCACATTAAAAAATAATGGTGACCTATAGGGTTACCAATAAGAGGCCTCGAAGAGTGCCAAACTAATGGTGGAATGATAAAAAAATTTGTTCTACAATTCTTTCCAGGGTTGATGATCCTCCAAACCAATAACATTTTCTGAGAAAGAATCCTGATGCAATTTATCTAGAACATCAATTGTATGCATAGTCTAGCTGCCTTTATAGGGGTGACACATCATTATCAAACACAACTGAGAACCAAAGGCCTTCTAAAATCTTCTCCATAATCCAGTTACAAAGTGAGCATCATTCTCGGAAACAAAAATCGAGGTAAATCATTGAAAGAAACATTATCTCGTACAAAACGGAATCACATTCTCTTAACTGAACACTACCCTCTAATGAATTGGATGTGGGATAACATGTTAAGTTAGTCTGTGATCATTTAGATGAGTGTGTTTCCTAAAAATTATCATGTGAACCCCATATTCAATTCCATATATATAAAATCTAATTTATACATAGGAACATCTAGGGGTTGAGTTAAATCCGAGGGAAGTTAGTCCTAAACCTTCACCTACTGACAAGTGATGCATTGAGAGTCAAATTGCGCTACACAATTCATAATCCCTAGCCACCCAAATATATAACGAAGTTGATGGTACATATTTTCCACACCAAGATATACCATATATAGGGATGTATCAAAATCCCACATCCCCTCATTAGGAAATGTCTCTATAATAATTATATTTCCTCAATAAAGAAATACATTATGTCCACCATCATAAAATCTTCCAAGAGATTATATAGTTTATTTCTAAATATTCAGCGGCTCAATGTATGTACATCCATGTTGAACATTCCAAAAAGACTATATAAGCAGTGGGGTTACAACCATAAACCTGATTTATGCGCCACCATCATTTTATACTAAGGAAAACAACAATGAGGATAATTAATTTGATGCATTGGTCAGTAACTGAGAAGGGTATTTCATTCAAAGATCATCTACCACAACATTCCCCTTCCCAATAGTATAGACCACCTAAATTCATAATCTAGGAGGAAATTTGTCCATCACCTCTATCTCATGTTATGTTCCTTCCATGATAAGATATACGAGAAACTAATATGGAAAAAATATATTGTAACATTATCACCCATTACTTAGTGAATCCACATATTCAGGGAAAACACAACCTCTTCGAGATCAAAGTAAAGGGTCATGCAGTCATTCTCTTGTGTTCTCAACTATCAGGACCCTTAAGAAATCATCATGTATATCATCATTTGTAAACTACCTTGTTCATCCCTTGAAGAATTGTATAAATTTACATACTCAACACCATCTTCTAGTACTACCAAGATGGGTTAGCTCATAGACCTCTTCCACAAATCCTTAAAATCCTACTGCATACTTTCCAAACAAATGAAATGATTCCCCTTTTGATTCAAACTAGTAAAATGTTCCAACATCTGATATAAATTCTATATAAATACCTGTTAGTATCCTACAAACATAAGGATTCTCTGCACCTCTATTACACTATTGGGTTTATCCCAAGCTAACACTACCTCAACCTTTTTATAGTTTATTACTACATTATATAATATATTGGCATGTCACATAAATTAGATCTATCAAATATACAAAACACCTGGGGTGTTTCCTATAAATATGGTTCTCTCTGAGTATATCCGGGTCCTTCCTCAACTATATTGCATGATCCTCCTTAAAAGAAAAGTAAAAACGAATGTCACCAATGGAGAATAACATAGAATATTCAATAATTTCTAAAGGATATGGTACATGAGTCACAAAAATTTTTATAGGGAATACATCTTGATGAAAGGAATCACCATGTACTCATAAATTTCTACAGAGACATCATAACACCATCTTTGGTATATATATGTCTCATACACAGAGTTGGTGATAACCCAAACCAATTTTAATCTTTCAGAAGTATATTACCTCAATCGACGAGTAGAATAGGTCATCAATCATCCCAGGTAGATACCTATTTTTTATAGACACATGGTTTAGGGGATGGTAATCCAAAAATAACATAGTACTTTTATCCACCTTCTTAGAAAACAAAATAAAGGTTGTACTTGTTGAAGCTATCTGTATAAAAAATACCTTCCTCTATAATTCCTCTAAATACTAATTTAGCACACAATAAACTATAGGAGACATATTATAAGCTAGAACAAATATCAGGGAAATATCTAGGTGAAATATTATGATACAATCTATCTCTTGGTGGGGAGGAAATCCAAATACGTCATCGAGAATAGTTCCACATACTCCACCACTATAGTAGGGAGATGAAACCCCTTATAATCCACTTATCCAAGGGTAATACTATCCAATTAATGATTAATAGGTTGTATCCTCCTATGTATGATTCCATCATAATCATCCTAGGTTTCTGTCTACAAAAATTGGTAATCCTCATCCCAACAATATGGACATGCCGAATCCTCGTCAGGAAATAGTCATTCTTGTAATGAAATATTGATTACTATTACATAACTAAGATTAAGTTGTAATAACTCTTTTATTCTATAAATATATCTAATAATAATTTATCTCCTCCAAAAGTTAGGTCACACTATTAATATAAGTGTGTGATCATTGTATCCCCTCTGGTCGAAGTCTCCAACTACAAGGTTCATGCTAATGGATCAACCAGAATCTATATATCCTGAAGAAGGGATGTTGTAAGAAATTTTTTCCCATATCAGTCCTATCATTACAATATAAAATGTTGAGAAGGAACATAGTGTACCTCTAATAATCCTAAAAGCCTAAGTGTTGATGGCCTCTATATCTAGTAGCAATCAGTATTCTTATGCACAAGCTCCCTGAGCCTGGTATGGACCACCTGGGGGTGGTGGTTCAAATATCCAGAAACATCTACCACCTCTATCTCCCCCCCAAAACCACTATCTTCTACCATGTCATCTTACTTTTGTACAAAATGGAATCTTTTGTAACCTAAACTTGGGTGGTACATCGCCAATATCAATTTTTCTTTAACATGGGTTTGAAATATCAACTGAAATATGCAACTAATAGTCTCAGTTGGAATATTTTCTCTCTCTTTGTTGAATAAAATTGTCATAAGATCATTGAAAAATAGACCCCCAATATTAGCCTCATCTCATAAATCATCTTGAATTCCATGATCCTGACATCTTTTACCATCTAATAGCTGCAGAGGTCTCATCTCTTGTGTTTCCCACTACCAACCCTAACAATTGGTTTCTACTCACCCAAAAATCCCTCCACTGCCAAATTCCACATAAGTATTCCGTTATAGTTGTTAATTAAAATAGATATAACTATAAATTAGATATATCATTGTAGACCCTACTCAAAGGTTCTTAATAAGAAGAAAGGATATCACATCATATCTAGATATTATCAAAATATGGTGGTGAACCATGAAAAACACTCTACCATATTATTTTTGTCCTACTGATAATGCATAAGATCTTGGATGCACATCACTCGAAACAAGGATAGATAAAAAAAATCCTATCTAAATATATCCTTAAACTATATTCATGAGTGGTTCATCTCATCAATTGTCTGATTCACTAGACTCTACAATCATTCTTTGAATCACTAATTAATACTCCCCACTAAGACATATATCTAATATTAATGTATCCTCTCAAGGTAGAAAACTTTAGTGACTACAACTAGCTAGTCATCATATGGATAGGGGATTGGATCACCAAAAAAACTAGGAGGTCACTACCACTGATACTCATAGTGTACACAAATCATACTCTCATCCACGACCTTTAATACTTCTACAAACATCTAGTCAACAGGTGGTAGAAAATCTATAAAACCATTTGGAGGTACCACTTCTAGTAAAAACCCTATACTAAAGACTCCTCACTAGATAGATCTTCATTATGATCGCACTACATATTCCTGCTTGAATATCTTCATATAATCATCCCAAAATGAAATCATGTTGTTCCGCATTCAAAGAGTATATTTGGGGAGATAACATTAGAAGAACACATAAACCACATAAAATTCATATTTCATTCATGTACCAATGTTTCTCCGTACAACCAGATCATAACTTTAATAATCCAACAAGAAGGATTTCAGAGAACAATTGAATGGATATGTCAGCTGTTGTAGAAATTCTAAATTTTCTGGCCTTATATATGAACTCCAAATTCATTAATATAGTTACCAAAAATAACAAACAAATTATAAAAACTAAAAATCTCTGAAATCTTGTCATAATATGAAACTCCTCTAATATCCCTTTATCGCAACCCATTCTATTAGGTCCCACTAGAATGATGGTAAGTGGAATATGTAAACCCAATAATTCGTCAAATAGTCCATGGGATAGAGACAATCATCGAGTAAGAATATCTCACATATGGGATACCATATCCCATGAACTAATATACAAAAATTCATATCCAAAATCAAATACATTGACTAAAGGTAAACTATATATGATACAATAATTCATGAATAACATCTATCCAATATCACAGTATAATAAAATTACATGGAATCATAAATATCCAAATACAATCCCACTATAAAAATTGTATAAGGAGTCTAGCATGCTCAAAAAGGGGGAATATTGTCTAATCAAACAACTATTTTGAACAATTATATTTCTACGTTAGCATAATCTGCTAGATCATGGTATTCCTAATACTATCTCAAATAACATGTCATCTTTATAAGATAAGAGATGTGCGAGAAGATCCCAAGCATGAGTTAGTATAAAAATTTACAGTATGACACCACAAAATTACAGAAATTAATCATCAAGAGAGTTGTCAACTCATAATCATGAATCCATTTCTATCAAGGTAATATATATCAATAATAACAATATCATTTATATACTCATAATAGATTCCAGCCTCAAGGTGGTCAAAACTATACTTCCATCCATTAGATTATACTCATGTCTTGAAGGTAACACATTTATTGGATAACTCAACCCAAGATACATGATATCACTAATGAAACTCATCTAAGAGGTATTTCTCATCAATCCTCTCAATATAAGTACTCATTATATTTAAAAATACACTGATACATATATTTGGGATTCCACCCACTGATCATGAGGGACAACACAAACCCTCTTTGGAATGACCTTCTAAGTAGGGGATTGTATAACTATATTGGTTGTAAATGACAATTCATCAAACCCCTCCTAGGGATGGTGATGAAATGATAAAGGACACCAATCTATATATATATATGTATTACTAAAAATCTATCAAATACTAGACCCATTAAGGGTATCATAATCTTGTTCTCAGGATGTAATTCCATGCTATATCATCATGGGGATGGACCAATGGGACAGACTCAAGGAATACTGGTATATAATGAAGTTTTTAGGGCCTTATACTAACATAGATAAACTAAATTATATGTACTAGGAGTACATGGCATGTATTACCTACTCAGATTTTGCACATTCCTCTCCATTTTACATTTCATGTCTTCAACCACCAACATAGTCTGTCCAATCGTGGTACACAATGTGTTGAGGTTGGGATAATACATTTTACTTTTCAATTTGTCATGTGAAAAGGAACATTGAGAAATTCTTATGTACATTAGGTTTTGACCAGATAATTTTAACTATTCATTCTTATGTACTTATAGGGTACACGAGGAGTCACCATCATCTAGTCTCATAGTTTCTGAAATGTTCCTCATGGAGTGTGATATTATTCATTATATGGAAAATATAGTACCACCAAATAAGGCCTATATGGTGAGTGTTATTTTGACTATATACTATATAGTCAATATACTTTTTTAAGAATATTCAGTATGTTCAACAATTATCATATGGTCTTCCATTATCTTTGATTCTATAACTGGACTAGCCGATAATCGCAGATCTAGGATAGATAATTCTCTACCATATCTATTGACTAAATATCTACCACTAAATTTCCTAGTATTTTCCACTAATCTCTTCTCTACACTAGGATTCCAATAAACCACACACTGAGGATCTCAAAATCCAAACACAGTTCATATCTTATCATCCATGATTGTTATCGCACCTCAATTGATCCATTGATCATGAACATGAACCTAAAATATTTATCCATTATGAATAATGATAGTTTGTAATGAATTATTATTGGGTATTGGTCGAACCAATAACCAAGGGAATACGAAAAATTATTGTGAAAAGAAAGAAACATAACACACAACAGGAATGAACCTCATGAATTGTTCGGCTGCAATCAATTAATTGAATCTAGAATGATTAATAAGTACCAATAAACAATTATAATCAAATAAAATCTATTATTTTGTTCAATAATTATTATTTCATCAACTGTAAATCACTTTTCAACCAATGAATTAATATTTCAGAATAATTGATTCATGATCATCATGGGATTCTCAAATAGAGAATAAAATCCACAAAACCGCATCTTGCCTTGGGATATGGTCAATCATTGATGAAGAATGGGTATTTGTTATCATTTTTTTATCCATGAAATGTATTTCCATTATTGATCCACATGGTACATTAATCATTAATCAATGATGCTAAAATCCCTCAATGATAATCCTTACTCTCCAGACAAAAAATATTGTTTTAGGTTACCAACCCTAGGATTTTACCTTATCCATGATTAAATCAGAGGATAATAATTACTGGTAAATAGTTAAATAAAAAAATTAATAAAAAAATTAATCAATTATTATTATTTCCATGGACACACTAAAAACCCACCTGATTCTCATACTGATTATGTCACCCCTATAGTAAAACACATATTATTGATTCATCCAAAGTATAATATTTCTTATTCAAGGATCTAATCATGATTTATACACTTATTTCAGAAAAAATATCCACACGTGATATAATATATTTTATATTTCTATTATATAGACACCGAGTCTAATTGGGCCTCAAAACCTCATGTCATCTCAGCACTTAGTTCAGAATATATTCCTTAATATATTCCAAGTATATACATGGAAAATACAGAGATGTTAGAATCAATGAAATTTAATAACATAATTCATAATAGGGAGAAATATTTTGGAACCATTTGAAAATGTGTCACCTAATATAGAGAATTATCTACAATAAAATAACACATCCTTCGTAATCCATTAAAACTAAAACCCTGCATTAATAACCACCTTGAACCCTATAAAAGGCTAAAGGGATCATGATGGTTCATGAATTTAGGACAACATAATTATAATTTGAATAATGAGAGATGAAAAGAATAAATAATGATAAATGAAGGAGTATTGGAAAGATACCTTAAAATCATGGTAATATAGAAACAAATCAAAGAGGAGATAGAGGGAGAACACTCCTTGTTGTGATTTCCCCAGGTTGTAGATTATAATATCATAAATAATCATTCTATGTATTATATTTTCCCATTATTTATGTACAACTATATTTTTTAATTATGATAGATCTTTTTGAGGTGTGATTATTGATTTCATATTAGACTTTTTGAATAAGAACTGAGATGAAGTACATACCCACACACCAAAGACAAAGTATTAAAAAACTTCTTTAAGTACCCTACCATTTAAATTTTCATACCCTTATTAAGAGAACCTTTTGTGATCTTTATCATGGGTTATCCATACAAAACTATCAGGACCGCACCATATCCCATCAGGATCAAATAATCTTTGCGATTCATATGAATATTTATAGAGGACATGACATAGTCATAGTAAAAATTAATATAATATCACTAATATACATTCCATATGGAATGGTCTATGTTTAAATATTTTCATTATATGAGCTTTCCAACCAATATCCAAAATTTCACACTATAGTGACCTCAAATTTGGTTGAACCACAAAAACATTCCATATTGCAGTCTAGATTCTACTCTATAGTGAAATCGAATTAGATATGACATCAAAAATGATCCTACTAACACCAATCCATACTATTTATAATTATTATATAAATCCCACTACTATTGTGCATAATGATTCAGTACATCACAATGAGCTAGTCTAAGACATGAATTTATGATGGTAAAAATTTACATAACATGTAATTGTTTGAATTTAGAACCCCCGTGAATTATAGAACATTATGAACAAATTTGGATACTATAAATAGATACCATTATATGTCTTGAAAAACTAAATAATCAGTATCAGCATTCTAATCCATTCACTAATGTTATCCATTGATCAAATATATTAATTTCAATATATTTTCTAATATATTTTTTTCTAGTTGTATACCTCTCTCACTCTCATTATTTTCTCATTATCACCTATTGTTTTATCATATTCCTTAGGATATTATATACTAAGTTATGAATACACTCTTTCTATTATTTCTTATATTTTTTGGATCTTACTATCATTTAAGTGGGGAATTGTGTTTTCCTTATCATTTCCTTTAAAAATACATGGGTATACAAATTATTATGTTTATATATTCACTATTAAAGATATAGTGATTATTGCATCTGGTTTCTATCAATAACCAAAAAAATAAATGGATGGTTCAGGTATCTTGAATGCCATTATTGGAAAAGGACTACTATATTAAATCCTCAACTGATTATTGTTGGATACATTAGGGTATACTCTGGTACTTTTTCAAAACATCATTACAAAATATATTGTCTCAATTACATTCCATGTTTTAATTTATTTTTAGTTTTCAATCATAATTTTATTACATTTTTAAATAAATAAATTCATTATTAATCATAATCATAATCATTAGATTTATTTAATTTTCCCTCTGATTCTAATGGTCATATTTATACCAGATGAAATAAATATTGAGAAAAATGAGGGCAATAAGAAATTTGGGGGATACTAAATTAATGGAGGCCACGATTGTACCCTCTAACATTGGTAATACCTTAATATTTCAAGTCATTAGATCTGATAATGCAATAAATATTAGTACATTGATCCACGATTTATTTATGAAAATCCACCAATTTATTACACTCTCTCAAGATAATAAGGATGCTCATATTATTATTGATTAACCATGCATCATCGAAAGATATATTAAATTGGGAAAGGGATAATTCCTAAACCATGAATGGAATTTCAAAGTGTGGGGAAATTTGTTTCCACTGCCACCAAGATGATATTACTATTTCATCATAGGAGATGTCATGTATCCAAATCTATAGCCTCGACCTGCTAACTGTATCTGATTACAAAGAATAAAATATATGAAATGTTAATTGTACCTTGAGTGACCATGACCACCCTACCTACCCACATAGCACCAATTAAATAATAACCATCCAATTTTATTTTGAGATCCATGCTGTGTTGATACTATCATCAAGAATGATTTAGATGAATACTATGTTGTGTGTGGGTATCGTACACTAGTAGTGGTCTAAAGGAAGGATCCTATACCCAATTTATATTGAGATGGACCAAATCAAATAGGAGTTTTGGTGTTATGATAACAAGATTCATCCATGTTCAATTAATTCCCCCAAACTAGGATTTTTTTGTGCAACCCAGATGTACCAACAACCAAATAAATGAACCACTACTCTTTCTTTCTTCATTTCCCCTACATCCCTAGAGCCATGGAACCAATTATTAGGGAGATCAGACCCTTGAATCTACCAATAGAAAGTATATTTATGTACATAACTTTTTTTCCACAACTCATGAGCCCATCCTCCTTGGAAGAATAAGTATTTCAAGCTTCCCTCCTGGTAGTTTGCACAAAATATAGACTTTGACACCATAATAATACTTTTGCTTTTAATCATATCATCAATGGGAATCATTCTATTTATAACTCTATAAATAAAGATTCTGAATATTTTTGGGATGTTTTTACACCACACCATCTTACCCCAAATGTGTGCATGTTCTGAAGAGGGCCTAATTTTACAGTAATCACTCATAGATAATTTACCCGATGAGAACCCATTAAATGAACATTTATCTGGCTCCATATTTAGTTCATGGAGGTCAAATACTATATAACTATTCTCATAAATAATAATATTGATGATACCTAGGTGCTTGCATGATTGGATGAAGGCTATTTTTGGAAGTGGATAGCTAGGCAGTTCAGGATAAGATCATTCCAAATTGTGATACCATAATGATATCTCTCCCCTACCCATGATGCAATGGATATTACATTGAGAGTAGGGATATAAGGCTGGATTCTAGGACATGATTAATAGAACCTTATTATTTCAAAGGTAGAATTTATAGTTTTTTATCTATAAATATTCCCCAAATATTCCTTACCTCTTGTACCTCCCACATTACTTTTTCCTCCAGACACTGAAGAGTGTCCAATAGATTTTTTACATTAATTACCCCATCCTCTACCGACTGGACCATTCTATCCCAAAATTCCCAAGGATTCTTACCTTATGGATTAAAATCCCATATATATGATTCCAAGATTATATAAATATAGTAAATCACACATATAGGAACCATAGTATCTAAGAAGAGATTTACTATAATAGAGGACAACACATTATTTACCATATCATTTCATCTACCGAAGGATTGAAACATGTACTTCCAGTTCAATATCCACTCTATGATTTATCCAAAAAATTTATAAAAATGTAAAATGTAGGGGCTTATATGACATATATAGTCATCAAGATAATATGTAGTTAATTTTATTCATTTCCTGGTAAGTTTATTATCCAAAGAGGAGACACATGTGTTCAAGAATCTCTTTGACATGTAGTAACAACTTTTCACCTAATTTATAATTTATACTCTCCATGTGGATTAATCATTGAGAACTATATTTATACCTAGGAATTATCATTTTAAATAATTAATAAATACAATGGTTTCATCATCAAACATATGATGAATGATTGGACAAGATTTCCTCTTACATTTATAGTGTAGCACATTACCCCACATAAAACACCTTTTAATGTGGGGACTATGCCCAAACTAAATCATAATGAAAATGGTTGTTCATAATGGGTCTCCATGCCTAAACCCTAGGTTCACCTAGAATAAAACACAATTTTAACCCATAAAAGAGATGGAAATCCATGAGAATCTCGAGAACCTAAATAAGACATTCGAATCCTAGAGGGAGAAACCCATATTTATGAAAAAATCGTTTATAATGTTACACTTAACAAAGTAAAAATCATTATCAATATATAAATTAATATCAATATTAGAACATGTGAACATTTCTTCAATATTACTGATCACTTATAACTTGTAAAATTCCCCATGGATTGTCTTTCCTTTAACAAATCCATGTTTCATATCCTAGATCCATATGGGGAGATAGGAGGCTAATATTCTATTAATCACACTAGAGACCACCTTGTATGGAGTTACACATGCAAATATGAAAGTATTTTCTAATGAGATATAGTATCATTAATTTTGGGGATCAACTCCGGGGTAGTTTCACTAGCTTCATGGGGATATCCCCCACCCTAGAAGAAATCATGCACCATAGTGACTAGATCACACTTGATTATGTCTCATGAGGCCTTATAGAAATCCTCCATGCTTCCATTCAGAACAGGGAAAATTTCGGCTTTAAAAAACAAAACTCCACATAAATATGATCCTCACTATGTAAGGATTAAAAAATATCATTGTAATAGGATGAATTTTCATGAGGGGCTTCATCAAATAGGTCCTTGAAGCCACTCGACAAGATTCCCTACATATTGGGATTAGGAATATTAATAATTGATTTATAAAAAGATTCATCCATTCAAATGAAAAATACATTATCATCTAAAAAGGTAATATTCTCTAGAAAAATATTTGGTCTCGTATAACATCTAAATTCATTAATAGAAGAATTAAATAATGGAAGATTACGATCACCCTTATAATGCCATGTTATTCTTTACTATTCCCTTAGAAATAGCTCTTGTCTCAGTAAAATTTTATCTATCTCGTTCTTCTTATGAGTGAGATCTCAAAAAAAGGACTCATCCCAGTTATTCACATGGAAAAATTGTAGTTGATCAATTAAATCCTTTACTAATTCTATATCATTTGACTTAGTAGGATGCGTCTTGAACCATTATTTTTAGTACACATATAGGTTTAAACCATTTTTTGGCTACAGATCCATGAATTCATGTGATATTGTTTTTTTGATTAATCCCAAACCAGTTCAGAATATACTGTTGAATTAATCCACAAATGAAAAAAGGTACCCCCCCCCCCCCCCCGAATTCAGGGGATACCTCACCACTAGAAGCGAGGATTGATCAGAGAGGCTCCTCACCAAGTGGGTCACAATCACATTAGAGAATACAAAGATTACATGTTAGTAGGATATGCATATATGTATATTACACTAGGTATAGATTCATCCATTATGAATATTAAACCACGTAAAAGTTTCTATAGATTACCCCATGTCTATTAGCCATGTATGCGCCACAAACTCCACAAAATCATCACTATCCATTTAAGGAAAAAATCATATCCTCTATATCTTTTTCAGATCAATGGAAATACTATAATTTCCTCATATAATCCATGAAATTCCCCCCCCCATTTTAAATATATTAGACCTCCATTTTTAAAATATGGATTTTAATTTTTTTTATTCCATTTCTTAAATATAATTTCAATGTTATTATATTTAAATGTCTTTAAATAATTTTTCAAATGAAGATCTATTTTATAAAATATCTTTTTTAAAATCCATGGTTGTGTTAAAGGACATTCATTGGTCCTTTTTCAGTTCTTTATTGTACTATTTATTATTATTAGAAGTATATTATTTATACATTCATTAGATCTATTGAATATATAGTTTATAAGACTGTAATATCTGAATACACTCTTTCAACTACAAATTGTGAATAATGGTCCCCTGATGAAAATTTTTCTTTTGAACATTACAGACAATAAATGAATTCATAAAATTGATGTTTAGAACATAATTAATTTAATATAACTTATTCATCTAACCCCAATAATAAAATCTAGATATTATTAGAATTTACACATGAAGGTAAAAATATTCTTATGGGTATATATATTGATTTGTTTGTAGAAGTCTTTGAGAGTTTCTCTATGAATCCTAAATAATCATTCACTGCTATGTTTACTATATTTATTGATATTTTTAATAGATGAAAAGGCCTTTGTGGATACATTTTTTATAGAAATGTTAGTCATCAAAACTCAAAAAAAAATTCAAAATATTTTGGGTCTAAAATTCATCATGATACAAAAAGATAATGATTTCAAAATTATGAAATAATAGGAACTCATTACATATCCCTTGAAATATGAGATGACCATGAAGATAAAAGATAAAAATTAGTTTGAGGATGTCAAGGAAGAGAATATAATAATTACCTTCAATAAATATAATGATGAATCATAAATTAGTTACATTGAAATCAACATACATAATGAATATGATATTAAATTAAATGAAAAATAATATATCCACATGAAATATAAAAAATTAAAATAAATAATTCAATGTAACTTGATTTAGATTGATAAATATGTTTGACATTAATCCCTATTTTCCATTTAATATGAAAAAGTCAAATATTTAGATGCAATGGATGAATGGTTTAAAATTATAATCTTTGGGTTCCATAAAAGTGACAATTTCTTTCTATGAATGAAGAGAAAATGTCCCATGTTTAGCATGACACATGTTATGGATGGAATTTAGGATACTTATAAAATTTCAATCTCTCCATCTCATTCCAATTATTATTCTTTTAATTCTTCTAACACTTCTTTTATCAAATAATTATATTATCAATTATAAAAATGAACTAATAAGTGGTTTTTTGTGATCATCATTCAAAACATAAATATATAAAAAGTAACACAATAAATTTTTTAAGAGGAGATAAAATTTTAATAGAAAAATGTGATTCTATTTTAAAAAAAAATATTGATAATTGATAATTTCAATTTAAAAATAATAAAAATAATATTTCTTATTTAACCCACGTGGGATAAATTTTAAATAAGATTTTATATTCTCAAAAACCAATTCAATGAATCTATGGTTTCATTTTATCAAAAAAAAATCATTTTCTAAAACATTATAAAAATACTACTTTTGTAAAACAAATTTCAATAAATCATTATTTTAATAAATGAAATAAATTTGGTCTTGTAGTCTATGAATGAAATAGTAAAAATTATAGATATGGTATACATAAATAATTCAAATTAATTTTCATTTTTTAAATGGGAAAACATTTTCCAATCAAATTTGGATTCCAAAATTTTTATTAGATAACATATGTGAATACATGAAATGGGTATAAAAAGCTATATTTTCTTAAATATTAAAAAAAATTACCAAAAATTTAAATGTTATATTGAGATAGGGTGTTTAATTAATAGTTTTTATGAAGCATTTAAATTCCATCATATTAAAGATTTTTATGGAGGATATGGAACATTTTGATGTTATTCAAAATGAAAATATATCAGTATAAGTAAAATTGGATTCTCCAACACTACTCTTATTAAATAAGTTCTATATGTTTATGTATTAAAGAATAAATTTTAACTTATTATTCAATTATGTTATTTTTTATTTAAAATAAAATATATTATTAATTTAATATGTTTTTTAAATACAATGGAAATCATTTTTTACAACATCACATTTCCAAATTATTTATATATATTTAATATCACTATGACTCCAAAATTTCATGTTTTTAAGTGAAAAATGATAATGATTATTTTCATTATTGATGGTTACTAATTCATTTTAATGTTAATTATCTTATATAAAATTACTACAATAGATTAATATGAGATTTAACAAAATTTTATTTTATAGATACCTTACTGTGTGCACCTTGACTGCTTCAAAAGAAAAAGATTAAATACCTTAAATCCAAAAACTACATCTTATAAAGATCTATACCTAGTCCTCCCTGAAATTTTTAGACCAAGTCATGTTTTTAATATGAGAGAAAAAAATTACAACTTTTTTATTAGTGATTTTATTACATCAACATGGGTATTCTTATTTTTAAATAATAGTGATGATTATAATGACTTTATCAAATTTTTTCAGAAATTTCATGATTGAAAAATGATAGAAACTATCTTCCATTATAATTGAAAATGTTTGAGGATTTAAAACATATTCATTATTGAGTTTTGGGTTTCTCAGAGTTATCATTTATAACACCCAAAGGTTTTAAAAATAAATTGAAATTCATGAAACATTGTTTGAAGTGTATAGTTATCAGTAGTTTTTATACCAAAATATTTCCACTTCTATGTTTTTGAATTATGATTAATGGTCATCTATAATTATGATCAAAAAGTTATTTGGAGTCTGATGAAACTGACTTAATTTTTGGTGAATAGTAAAATAACCTTACCAAAGTACTATGAATAGTAATATGATCCTAATTAATAGTAAATTGTATTATTATTATATTGTGTTAAGGTTCTATGAGAAGGACATCATGATTAATTTTTCTAGGTGAACAAAATGAGTAATAGTTTTAAAATTATTAATTTTCAAATAAAGTTTGATTTTATTTAAAAATTAAATTAATAATATATAGAATTTTATTTTCAAAAAATAGAATTCATTTTTTTAATTCTATATGTTGATAAATGACTAGTGTATTGTTTTTTTATATTTATGATAATTCGTAATTCTTTGAGGAATTGTTAAATATGATTAATTACGATAAATGCTAAATAATTATTTTACTACATCATAGGTCATTAAAGGGTAATGTAAGAACAATATGATTAAACTGACATGCAATTATTACTATTTGGGGTCACATGAATCAATAAAATTCAAATTCTTGAGAAAACAATTATTAAACTAATGATTAAAATATTGTAAACCCCTCACTTACTCCACTATAAATACCACCCCAACCCACATCTTCCAATCACACATCTCAAGATTTTAGAATTGCCAATTTTATTTCTAATACCCTTACCAAGGCACTTCCCCACGTCCAAGACCCAATGGTCTCACTAAATGGAGAATACCAAGGGCCTTAAGGTGGATATCAAGGAGATGTGATTGAGAGGTAAAAACCCACATTCTTATTCTAGTGTTTTCTTTTAAATTACATTTTTTACTCTATTCTATTCCCCTTATCCAACAGGAATGAAATATCAAGAATATTATATATTATAGATATATCATGCTTATGGAAAAATTTCTCAACCTACTTCATCTCCTCCCCATTTTATAAAGACTCCATTCCTGATGTGTCATTTAACAAAATAATGGATGATGTGTTTAGAATTTCTATTGAATCCTACAAAACTATTGGAAAAACCATTTTGAGGGTTGAAAAAGATTTATAATTGTTTATTTATCTTATTTTTGGTTCATTAATGATCTTTTATGCATTATATTAATTTATATAATGAAATAAGTTCATTATTATCGAGGTACTGCAAAAAATGATCTAAAAAATATCATTAATGTATTATCTAATGAATCATCATCATATATGATAAAAAAATGAATTATGATATCATTAAAAATTCTGGAAACATATTAATACCATTTCACAACACTTCTGGAATTTCATTTCCAAACAACATGAAAATAAAATGCAAACCGGCCATGGAAATCAAGTGAAGAAATGACCTGAAACAATGGATGGAACAAAATACTAATTATTAATGGGTGAAATAATTTTATGAAATGAGCATATAAGGTGTGAAAAAATTAATATATTTCAATAAGATAATAATAACAGTCTTGGAACAATTATATTGGTTTTTTAAACCTGTTTTATGTATTAAAAACCCTAGATAAGGGAATTCTTAACCCAATTTCCATTCATTAGGTTAACCTTCTACCTCATTATGTTTATCGTATGAAAATTGTATTTATGAAGAATTTTAATTATATAACTTTGAATTATGTGTATTTATAGTCTATATGTATATTCCATCCACTCAATTATGTCTCACATTAATTATATGGTATTAGTAAGGGGAACATTTTATAAATTACTCATTAAAAATTTCGTTATTACAATATTCAAAGGTAATGTTTTTATGAAATTATTATTGATGTATGATTTTGTACTGGTTTTGGTGAGTTTTTTATGATTAATGGTGGGAACTATGTCTCCCTCCAATTCATTTGGTATGTCTGTGTTAGAGGCCAGCAGTATGGTTACACCATGAGTAGCTGTGATGGTTACACTATACGGTAGTCATGAGGGTTACATATTAATGTACTCACGAGGGATACAAATCACAGGGTTTCCATAATTTTTAATTAACTAAGTATGTAACATCCCAAAATAAATTTTTTTTATAATTTTTTTTATTATCTGAGGAAATCTAATGTATATCTCATGTTTCCCAGTGATTGTATATTTGGGTGACAAGTATGTCTTTTTGAAAATAAATTCATAAATTTACTATTATTCATTGACTAATGATTTATTTTTCATATCTTTCTATGCCTTAATAAGTATTATTATATCATTAAATGTTTTTAAATGATTATCATAGGTTATAAGGATATATAAGACCAATATTGAAGAAATGTTAAATGTAATGAAGATTATCCAAATAAATCATGTTTACAATGAAAAGTTTTATATTTTATAAGAAATGGATAATATTTTTTGAAATCTAATCTCTATAAATGTGGAAGGTTATTTTTGTATTGTGACCTAATCTCTAAAACATTTAACATGGAATGTTCCTCAATGTGAAAAGAAGTGAGTTCATGACTAAAATTCAAATTTATTTAATGTAATATGGTCGGTTTATATAGTTGGTATCAGATGATGTTTTTTATAACATTAGGGGTTAGAATGGTGTTAATAGAATAAAATAAATTATTTTCACTCAATGTTTAATTTTAAATTATATATAATTGAAATATTACCATGTTTCATCAACTATGATATCTTTGATTGAAATTGTTTTCCATAGAGGAAACAGGGAAGCTGATGTGGGGAGGAACCGAAAGAATGATATCCCATTGAATATCCATCCTATAATGTTAGGGATTATAACTAACCTATTTGTGACAATAATGGGTCTACTAACATAGAAAATAAATAGTAGTGTAATCAACAAAAGTGGACAACCATAGGTATCATAAAGGAACACGATGATAGTGGATCATTTTATGAGACAAGACCCTCCAAGTTTCAATGGATCTTCTGCCCTATAATTTACTAAAAGAAGTATTAAATCCATTGAAAATATATTGGATGTTATGGTATAATCATATAATCAAAATGTAGTCCTTCCATTTATATTTTTGAAGGTGAATCCAATCAATGGTGATCAATGGTGAAGAATAACAGGCATATATAGAAGATTTATTCATTCGATAGGAATGAATTTAAAAGTATATTCATTGAAAAATAGTTCCTTATGGGGGATCAACATATGATGGAGAATAAATTCATTGATTTGATGAAATGGAATTAAAATTCTATGGATTATAATGATGCAAAGTTCTCCCAACTGGTTTGATATGCTCCAGATATTATTTAGGATCTTGATATAAAAATCACCCACTATTAATTAGTATAGAAACAAAGTTATCGAAGTTAATTGACCACTCGTGACTTAAAAAGTTATAAGAAACTTGTCTAATGTGCTGATAGGGTATGAATAGTGTTTTTTTATGATCATGATCACTTTGAAAATAAAGAGAATAAGAGGTACAAATTAAAAGTTATGGGTATGAATTAATCAATTAAATCTAATGGTAAGAAGGTAAAATATCTAGTATGTGAAATGTGTGGGAAAAATCACCCTGGGGGAATTAATTACAAAATCAAGAAGTTGTTTTTGATGTGCTATGTTTAGACATATGGCATGATATAGTAATAAAAATGATCATATGGATAATCCTGATAATTAAACAATAATTTTTTTTAAATGTCGTGAGATTTGTCATTATTAAAATGCATTCCCAAATAGTGTCATTAATGATTCAAATAATCAAGACTATAAGAAGAAAGGTGAAGTGAGATCCTTTGCAACTACGTCAGAAGAAGTCAGGCCATATAATAATGTTGTATCAGTAACCTTGTTGGTTTACTCAAATTTCTCTAAAAATATTTCGATACAGGGTTTGAACATTCCTTTATTTCTATGAAATATTATGGTATATTTGAAATATCACCTCAACCAATAAGACATTGAATTATGGAAAATAAAATTGGGGAAAATTTTATAGAAAAAATGAATTTTAACAATCATCTAATTGTTATATATGGAAGGAAATTACCTTAAAACCGTGTTGTTTTTCCCATAGTGGAGATTTATTTTATTCAAGGAATGGATTGGCTTTCTATTTATCATGAAAAAATTTATTGTAGAGATAAAGAAGCTATTTTATAATTGAGTTTCGCTTCATATTCAAGAACGAACCCAGAAAATTTATAACATATCAAGAAGCTGAGAATATATTGAATGATATAAATGAATGTTATCTTCCTCAAATTGGTGAAAGAAGTAAAATGTTCAAATAAATTATATGTTCATGGTAAATTAATAAATTAATGTTTTTCCTGAGAATTAATCTAGTTTCATTATTGATCTAGAAGTAGAATTCAATATTGACTCAGTTCCTGATGTTAATCCAATTTAAAAACCCCAATATCGAGTGGATAAGATAGAACATATTTTTTTGAAAATATAGTTACAATTTTTTCTTGATAAAGGGTTCATATATACTAGAACATCACCATGGGGTGCTCCTATTTTTTCTTTAATCATTGAGATGGTTCCAAGAATATTTTCATTGATTATAGATCCTTTAATATCATCATTATTAAAAACAAGTATCCATTTCTGTATATCGATGACTCTCTTGATCAGCACTAGAGAGCTCAGTACTTTTCCAAGATTGACTTGGGATCTGAATACCCTCATCAAAATGTAAAGGAGGATGAAAAATTAAAAATAGATTTTTGTACTAGATATAGGAATTATGAATTTGTTTTAATGATATTTGGGTTAACAAAGAAAGCTATTATATTTATGGATCTTATGAATAGAGTATTTCATGTTCTCTTGGATAGGTTTTTGGTTGAGTTTATTCATTACATTCTAGTATTTTATAAGAGTATATAGGAGCTTGAAAAGCATCTAAGAGTTTGTTTGCAGACCATAATGGAAAATAAACTATATAGAGAATTCATCATGTGGGATTTTTGGTTGTAAAATATTTATTTTCATGCGATTGTTGCAAATAATATTGATTAACAGCTTATACTTCCAAAAAAGGGGGTTAATGAATGGCTTTTACCTAAAAATTTTACGGATATTCATAGTTTTCTTAGATTAATAGGTTATTATCGATGGTTTATTAAAAAAATTGAATTGTTATATAGCCATCTAACTAAGTTTACATGAAAGGGGGTTAAATTTATTTGGACAGAAGAATGTGATGTTTGTTTTCAAAAATTGATTATGATATTGGTGAATGACCCAGTTTTGGCTATGCCCACCTGAAATGGTGAGATGGTCATCTATATTGATTCTTTATTTAAGGTGTATAGTTGTGTTCTGATGAATAATGATTAGGTAATTTCTTCTGCATAAATATAACTAGATCCCCATGAGTTAAATAATCCCATACAAGATTTCGAATTGGTTTATATGGTTTTTTCTTTGAAAATATTGAGGCATCATTTATACAGTGCCAAATGTCAAATATATACTGACCAAAAAAGTTTGAAGTATATATAAAAAATTAGGGAATCAAACATGAGGTAGTGAATATGGCTTGAATTGATAAAATATTATGATTTCAAGATTAATTTTTTTCTTGGAAAAGAAAACAATTGAAAAGATGAATTGAGTCAAAAACATCAGGCATCATTATCCTTGTTAAGTATGTAACATGATGCATTGATTATGTATTTGAGTAATTTTTTCATAGAAGATGTTGGTTTAGGAAAAAAAATTATTTATTTCCGGTTTCAAAAAATTCATTGTTATCAGACAAAATTAAGTAAGTGGAGAAGGAATACCGTGAGCTATAGAAAAATGAAGAATTGGTTAAAATGAGTTTATTTCCATAATTTAACCTTCATAGAGTGTGTGTATTGAGATTTCAAAAAATATTGTTTCTGCCTTGTAATTCCAAGTTGATGAAATATTTATTTAATTTTTCTCATAGTTCTCCATTTTAAATTTATCCTAGATGTACTATGTTTTATAGAGACCTTCTTCAGTATTACTTGTGAGAAGGAATGAAAATAGATATAGAAGATTTTGTCGAAAAATTATTGTCTTTCCAATAGGTTAAATCAAAGTGGTATTTACTGAAGGGGATGCTTCAGACTTTACCCGTACCATAGTAGAAATTGGAAAATATATCCAGGGACTTTGTTGAGGGACTACCAATGTCTTCTCAAGAAAACAATGAAAATTGGGAAATTGTGGATCCACTGACTAAATATGCACATTTACTTCCTATTCGATATACTATTTATTTGGTTCGTATATCTTGAATGTACCACAAAGTGATTATTAGGTTACATGTAGTTTCTATATGCATTATATCTATATGGGATCCCTGGTTCACTTCTAACTTTTGGAAGGGTCTTCAGAAGTCACTTGGAACAAAATTAAATTTTAGTATAGCTTATCATCCTCAATCAGATGGACAGACTGAGAGAAAGATTTATATGTTAGATGATATGTTTTTAGATTATCTAATGGACTATATAGTACATTCGGATAAACATATTTCATTAGTTGTCTTTTCTTATATTAATAGTTTTATTCCAGTATACAGATGAAACCTTTTGATGTTTTGAATGGGAAATTGGTGTTGAAATCCATCTTCATGGTATACAGTCAGGTAAATAATGTTTATTGGAAAAAAATTAATAGATGAAGTGGAAATTAATATGATCTAGAAAAACATGAGGATATCTACGAGTAGGTAGAAAAGTTATGTAGACAACAAAGGTATTGACATTTATTTTGAGGTAGGTAATCATTTATTTCTTATAACTTCACTATGGAAAAGTGTTATGCATTTTGGTAAAAAAAGAAATCAATTTCCACGGTTCATTGGAAATTATATAATCTATGGTAATGGTGGTCTAGCCTACTAAAAATAGGTTTCTCTCCTAGTTTATCATAAGAACATAATGTTTTTCATGTTTTGATGTTCAGAATGTATGTTCTTGATCCATTTGATGTATTGACCCCATATGTAATCCAGTAAGAAGAGGACATTTCTTATAAATAGAACCCAATTCAAAATCATAATCAAAGGTAATAAATATTACAAAATAAGTTAATCAAACGGGTAATGGTTTTGTTGAGAAACCACATTATTGAAGAAGAATCATGGGATTCTGAAAATTTTATGAGGGGAAGGTACCCACACTTGTTTAATATGTAAATACATTAGAAAATAAAATTGTGAAGATGCAATTTCTAGAACACTAGGAGAATGTAACACTGCACTATTTTAATTATAAATTGAAATGAATAAAACATTTTTTTAATTAGATAATAATAAAATTCAATTAAAACCAAAATTTTCCTCATTTATGTTTTCAATTTTTAAATATTTTCACTTACATTTGTGATCATTAGGTTATTTGGAGTCTGATAGAACCGACATGATTTTTGGTGAATAGTAGCATACCCCTATGAATATTACTATGAATAGTAATATTTCCCAAATGTATAGTAAATTGTATTTTTATTTTATTGTCTTATGACATTATGATGATTACATATTGATTAGTTTTTCAAGGTGATAAAAAATGAGTAATAGTTATAAAATAGTTAATTTTAGAATATCGTGTGATTTTAATTAAAAATTAAATTAATCATATATAGATAATTATTTTCAAAAAATTGAGGTCATTTTTGAATTATAATCCTCATAAAATTGTCATGGTGATATTTTTTTATTTTCCGGAAATTCATGAATATATGAAGAATAGTAAAATATAATATATTAAGATAAAAATCATATACCTGATTTATAGCATCATAGGTGATTCAAGGACGATGTAACAACACATGGATCAATCTAATATTCACTTATTACGATTTTTGGTTACATTAAACATGTATATTTCGAGTCTTGAGAAAGAAATATTAAACTAATGAATAAAATAATGTCAAACCGCTCTTCTCCACCACTATTAATACAACCATTAACCCCTCTTCCACTCACACCTCATAACCGTTAATCATTTCTATGGTTTTCCGAATCCCCATAAAAAGGCTCTTCCCCATGTCCAAGACATACTCGTCTCACAAAACGGACAAAAACAAGGTCTTTAAGGTGGATCTCAAGGAGAAGTGATCAAGAGGTGAGAATATTTTTTCTTATTATTGTGTTTTCTTTTCAATAAATTTTCATTTATTATACTCTATTCTCATCCACTTATCCAAGAAACAAAGAATTTATATAAAAACATATATTCTGGATTTTATCATGTTTGTGGAAAAAATTCCCAAACATTCTTCATCTCCTTCCCCTATTTTAAAGAATTCGTTCATGATGTGTCATTTACAAAAATCATGGGTGATGTGTTTTATATTCCCATTAAATCCTTATAAATATTATGTAAAACCATTTTTAGGGTTGAAAAAGAATTTAAATTATATAATGTATCTTTTTTCATATTCTAGAATGAACTTCTATTAATCACAATAATTAATATAATTAAATAAATTCATGAATATTGTGGAACCACCAAAAATGATCTAAACAAATATGATTAATGATTTATCTACTGATTCATCATTATATATGATAAAAATGATTTATGATATAATTAAGTATTCGAGAAACATATTATTAACATTTAATTCCAATTTTTTAATTTAATTTTAGTAGGAAAATAATATCAAATACAAACCAACCCTGGAAATCATGTAATGAACGCACCCGAAACAATGGAAATAACAAAATACAAATAATTAAAAAGTGAAAAGATTTTATGAAATGATCATATAAGGTGATTTAATCGTGAATATATTTCTAAAATATGTTAATAACACACTTTAATCAATTATATAATGATATTGATACTTTTTTAAGTAATAAAAACTCGAGATAACTGAATTTTTAACCGAATTTCCATTCTTTATGCTAACCTTAAACATTATTATTTATGTGTTATTAAACTTTTTTGTGTGATGAAGTTTTATGAAATTATGTTTAATTATTTATATTTATAGTTTATATAAATAATAAATCCTCTCTATTAAGTCTCACTTCAATTATATGATATTACTAAGGGGATTTTCTATTGAAATTCTCTTCTAAATATACTAATTTGATAAATTCAAAAGCAATGTTTTTATGCAATAATTCATATTATATAATTATTTTCTTGTTTGTGGGCATTTTTTATTATTAATTGTGGGACCTATATGTCCCTCCAATGGTTTAGGTATGTGTATGTTGGATGTCGGACATATGGTTACCCTATGTGTAGTTTTGATGGTTACTCTATTAAGTATCCATGAGGGTTACATTGTAATGTAGTCATGAGGGTTACACATCATAAGGTAGCCTTGATGCTTACAAAAATAAGTAATTAATTACACATGATACATTTTTGTTCAAATTTATTTTCATTATCTTTTGTGTAAATATCATGTAAATATGAATTTTCACAATGTATATATAGGTGTCAAGTTTTTCTTTTTGAAAAAGGTCTCATACATTTACATGTATTCATAGAAAAATGTTTCCGTTTTCCTCTTTTAATATCCCTTAAAAAAAATTTTTTGATCATTCAATGTTTTAAATTTATTTTTATAGGTTATAAGGATGTATAAGAAAAATAAGGAATCCATGTTAAATTTAATATAGATTGGTCAAAGAAATAACGTTTAACTTGAAAGGTTTATATTTTGGAAGAAATAGAAAAATTATTTGTGGTGTCCACTATGTGTAAATATGGAATGTTATGTATATATTATGTCCTAAATATCAAAAAATATAAACTCAAAAAGATCCTCAGTGAGAAAAGAATTGAGTTCCTGACTAAAATTCATGCTTATGCACTGTTAGAAGGTTAGTTCCTTATATCATCACACTTTTTACACTCTAAGAACAAATAAAATAAATGGGGTTATTGATTGAAGAAATTGGACTTGACCATATATGATTATAAGACTTATATTATGGAATCCCTTATAAACATTGTAAATGATAATTTCAAAATGTTTGCTTCTTTTGAGACATCAGATGTAAATTATTTATCCATAATACTAAGGATAATTTAGAAATGATTGACCCAAAATCTAAAGAATGAATATTCCTTATGTACTATGACTCAAATAGTGTATTATGGCTTGTTAATAAGACGACTAATATCGTAAAAGATTCAAATCACAACAAAATTGACGAGAATCATCCTAAATCAAATACAAAAAGTGATGATGATGTTGACCAACCTAGTTTGACCCTTTTTAAAATAAAATCATTACATTTAATTGGTTATTCTCTAAAATCAGCATCCTCTTCTTTTCCTTAGAAATGGACTCAATCCAAATTCTATCATCTTATTTATATTATTGGATAATAGTAATCTAGAACTCATTCATGAATTTAGTTTTTAAATGAGGTTGAATATCAATATTTTTCTCTCATATTGATCCAAATTACCATGATTATTCCCTAAATGATTAAAATTAGATTCTTTCCATGAAATAGAAGGTAAACCAATTTCAAAGGAACAATGATCAAACTCACATGAAACATCTAGATAATAATTATTTTACTAGATCATTAAGGTATTTTCAAAACAAAAATGATGAATATGGAAATGTTATTGGTAATAGGGATCTACTTTTTTTAAAAGAATATAATAAAATTTAAGGTATTGATTATGTTGAATCATTTTCACTCATTTCTTGACCCAAATATATTATAATATTTTTTAAATGCACCGCTCATGAAAATTTCAAAAATCTTAAAATGGATATCAAAAGTAATTTTTAAATGGATTTATTTATAAACATGTTTTACTGAAACAAAGGTAACACCTTGAAATTTTATTATATATTTTTATATTAATATATTTGATTCATATATAATTTAGTGTTATATAGATAACTGAATTTAAATGAATGACAATATACTATGAAAATATTACTTCTTAAAAATGATCATTATAACATTTTTTTAAATTGTTAAGTATGAATATGGGTAATTTAAAACATCAATTATATCTATTATTTTTCAAATGATACATTTTATTGATGATAAAAATAGTAATTCTTTTTTAATTAGAAATATTCACTATTTTGATATATGTTAAATTTTATGCTTAAAATGTTTTTTCTCAAAAAACAATTTATCTTTGTTTTTGAACATTTATTTTAGAATTGAATTGTCTAAAATATAAATATTGATATTGAAAAATGGATAAAATATTTTGAATTTTGAGGTTTGAACTTGGTATATATTTCACTTATATTTCTTATCAGCATGAATAGAAAAAATGGTAAATGTTTGTCACCATGGTAAGGTAATAATGGGTATAAAATCATTAAAACTATGAAATTAGTTCAAAAAATCAAACCAAAACCTAAATTAATTTAATTTTATAGGATATATGAGACCTTATGAACCTAAATTTTAATATATGTCATTTTTTTGACATTCACCCTAGATAATAAAATGTATATTATTTTATGCAACGAAAATTCTTAAATGTCACAGTCTTAATATAAAATTGTCGTAAATTTTAATATAAGGATAAAAAGAGGATAATTTCATTTATAAATGCTTATTGGAATGAATGTTTAAATTTTTTATGAAGGAATTTTTATATTTTTTATGATGATATAGTTAGTGGAAATGATTACATTATGCACAGATAGTGCTTGTGCAAGTAATAGAAAAATTATTTAAATAAATTTTAAAAAATATAAATTTAATATTTTTTGGATAATTTATAGTTATTCATGAGTTTAAATGTATAATATAAATTATTATGTGTTTATTAATGTTTTATTATATAATTCCTTTTATGTCATGTTGTCTTCAAAGGTAAAGTAAATGTTTATCCTCAAGAATGACATTAATGATATTTAATATAAAATTATATTTTCTTAAATAATTTAAAAAATATAAAAAATATAATATAATTAAATTAAAATTATAAAAGGGATAAAATTTCATTCATTTGAAATTTATGATCCCATTTTTAAATCATATGTTAAATTATATCCCTTTATTACTATAAATGTCATTACCACAATTAATGATAAAAATGGTTAACCAAAATAGTAAACCAAAAGATAATAAAATAAAATCTAAATCTATATAAATATCATTGGCTACTTATAATATGTCAATATATTACTTATCATAAAATCATTTTCATTTTCTACCTATTTTAGATGAGTTAGACATACATTAGATTATAATATTTCTTTTATTTCCAAATTTGACATTAATGATATTAAACGATAAAAAATATTTTATATAATGATTTAAAATTCATATAAATATAATAATAATCCAAATTAGTGTAATATGGATTATCATAGTAATTATTTACCAATTTTCAGTAAATGTTTGTCTTATGAAAACATTTTTACACATAAAGAAAAACAAACATGCACAACAAGACAATTATCAAAAAGAGTTAACAGGGGTTTAAAATTATGATATAACGGTAAAAAATAACCCAAATTTCCCAAATATTATTTTATGATATTATTTTTACTAATCCTCATTATTTAGTTTAATTATTTCAATTTTGATACATTTCACGTGAAAATTAATTTATATTATTTGAATACATCTTATAGTTCCAAGAGTTCCCCTACTATAACTTAGAAAAGGAATCCTCTTATATATTTATGTTAAACCATATTGAGAAACAAGCATTAATAAACACATGAAATATTATTTTATAAACAACCCTATACCTTAATTATACGCATTGTTATAATTAAAATATCATTCCATTGGACCTTAATAAGGTATATAAAGTAATTCTACCAATAAAGATGTAATCAGATTTACCAACTCTTTCAATATAACTTCTTATTCAACATCTTTTTGATATTTTATACCCACAATAAAATATATAATAATTAATCATAAATAAAATATTATGATATTATTATGAATTTAAATCCATTTTCATTCTCTTTTCTATCCTTTGAAAAGAAAAAAACATCACTTGTGCATACATATAACATATCATATCTTTATGTTAGTGTAATCTGTCTCTGATAAATATTGTATACTGATGGTTATAAAGATATTAATAAGTAATATATAGGATATTTATTAAATAATATTTTTCATGATATAGATTATCATGTATTCTTTATTACAAACCAATTTATTTGAAGATGATAATGTCTCTTGTGAAAATGTGTGGGTTACAACCACCATGAAATGATGTGGTCAATTTTTTTATTTACAACATACTGGAATGTTAATAAGGATATATGATTATTATATCTTATATATATGATATAATAATAATTATGTAAAGTTAATTATTCTTTAACATTCATTCATTCAGTCCTTTAAAAATTAAAAATTGTATTCAAGAATACGTACGACCTACCATTTCCATGAATGGTGGAATTCAATTTTTTATGTCTAACATTCATGTACAATTATAAATGTTTATATAATGGTTATAAATTATATTTACCTAATTATTATTCTTATATAGATGAAGGAACCATGATAAATGTACAAGGACAGGAACTACCAAACTGGAACATACATGAAAACAAATGCGGTTATGACCTCGAAAAATCGATTATAATAAATAATTATTAATGAAAATTTATTGAAATGATATAAGTGGATAATATTTTATATTATTAGTATTTATACTATTCTCTTAATGGCTTATAATAAATTTAAATTTATTATAAATGTGTAAAAAATCACTTACGATGTTAGTTGGGCCTATGGTAAGGGTTTATTATACAATATGTTCATAATTTTGGATTGTTTATGTTAAGTCTTTTATTGGGGAAGTATTTTATCTTTATATATTAAATCAAAAATATTTCCAATATGTATAAGTATTTTACATTTTCTCAACCAATTTGTTTTTCTCTTTGGAACATAAATCATGGAATGAAATTTTTAACTAAAAACTGATCACATTTCACTTATTAATTTGGTATATTTTTCATCAATGTCCATCATTACCATAATTGTTTTATAATTTATCTTTTTATTTAATCAAATTATTTATGAACAAAATTTTATTTTATCCATTAATTTTTACTTGGATTGAAAGTAATCATTGTAATTTTTTCTAAAATGTTATTTTTCAACTTGTTTCTCAAAAGTGTAAATAAATTTTTCTTTTTAACATATATAGTGTAAACATACTATCAAACCACAAAAGAATGTGTTTGATATATATATAATTTTCTAAAAGTTTTCAATAGTTTTTTACAATAAAATATATTTTTAAATATTATTTTAATTTTAACATCTATTTTCTTTTATTCTCTAATATAAATTAATTTATTACAAAACCTATATTTCTGATTAATTGATAATTATATTTTTTCTTTTATTAACCTTTTCTATATTAACATTTTTCTATAAAAATTCACCTAAATATTTCCATATATCTATGTAAATAAATTTTGATTAAATATACATATTTTTACATCATATATATGATTATTTAATAAACCTTATATCAATCATATATATAGTTTTTTATGATAAATTTTCTATTATTCACTTGGAATATATAATTATTCTAAATCATTTTATCAGTAATTAAATTTTATGATACAAATTTTTTTTATTAATGAAATTGTTCATTAAATATATGAGGAATGTATTGGATATATTAAGTGAAGGGTGGGGCATGTTATATCACTCGATGCATTAGTATGTATCATAAGACAAACTAGTTTGGGTATATAGTCAAGGCCTTAGTTATTTATGTAAGATGTCTTCATACAATTCCTTAATGTGGATTTTATGATATTTGGAATCATGGATCATTATTATGTAATCATTTTACGATTTTCTTGTTATTATTTTAATATTTATAATGTATATAGATATGTTTTAAGCTCTTGTACTTATTAATATGAAATTATTTGAATATCATTAATTCCTCGCATATTATTATATGTTCTTAGGTTATTGATTTAATATATTTTGTCTTCACTTATTTATTTTTCCATATAGATTATACATTATTTAATTTTCATGTCGTCCATTATATGAATCCATTACTAATAAGTTGAGATCACAATTATTTTTTTATTTTCTCCATGAATCCCAGAAGGGTATTACGATTGATATGCAAGGATATTATATATAGAATAACAATTTTCTCCATAAATATTATGTATTTAATTATTTAATTTTTAACAAGAGTTTAATTTATGTATTCAAGTATTTAAATACTAATAAATGATTAAGTCCTTTGTGAAGTGATTACTTGAATCTAAAAAAATATAAAAAAAGTAACCACCAACTCTAGGCTATTGGGTTCCGGGTCCGTACATTTGGTAGAATCCAAAGTCAAGTAAAATAATTTGGAATCTAATTTAGTAAAAAATATATTATGGAACAGAAACCTATAATATATATTAACGATATTTCTAGTTATATAAAAATTCCATAATAATTTTAAGGCAGATGTTATGATGTCTTACTAAAAATAAATACCTACATAGATAATACAAGTGTACAAGGTTTAGTTATAGATTAATCAAGTAGTAATAACCCTAAAAAGAGTTGATTGAATATATCTTATATATTAATATGGTTCATTTTCAATGTTCACAAAATACGAATATTTTAGTGACACATTTGTTTGATAAGATTATGTTAGTTAAAAGAATCTGAATAAACTATTATGATCAATGAGAGAATATATCCTATAGACTCATGTGATAACCTCTTCTGATACTGTTTAATCCTAAAATGTATTAGGTCGATAATTTTAAAATGATCAAAACATTAAATGCATATATAACCATTTTTATGATTTATGTGATTAGTGCTAAACATTATTAAGTATATGTTTAGATAATTTTATTTTAATACAAAACATTGGTTTACTATATGTGTCAATTTGATGTCAATTTTAAGAATAATGATTTTATATTTTATGGGCATAATATATTGATAACATTTTGGTTTCATATGGTTGTTATTGTTAAGGTACTATTAGTAAATTAATATTGTTATATTTTATTGAAAAAATAATGTGGGCAGAAAACCATTGTGGTTAAAAGTGATTTTATGATTAATGTTATTTTATAGTATGTTCATTAAATTTTTGGTAAAGTTATTGTAATTATATTAATATAATTTAATATTTAGTAAAATCAACAAGGTGGGAAATATGCTATTACATAAAAAAAATTCTTGTGGATAAACCCACAAACAAAGGGTGACAGGGTGTAGTGGAAACCACAATCCCTCATTTCATCATTGTTAGTATAAAATTTTCTTTGTTAAATTATTTAACAGATGAAGATTAAGTTGGTTTTGGAAAAAAGATACCGGATCAATTAATTTTTAAATTTTTTTGATTATTATGTGATTAATTTTATTTCAAGAGATGTTTTATTGGATAGAAGTATATATAAGATTTAGGTTTAACATAAATTATTATTTTTAAATAATGTTATCATGTTTTTGGAGATGTAATCCGAATGGTTTGAGATAAAATTGAGGATAAAATCTTATTTAATGTTGGGAGATTGGGGTTATTTGGGATATAAGGTTATTCATTTGTGCAATGGTCTATGATAAAACATTGGATTTATTATCAAATTTTAAATTATAATGAATTATTTATACATATGAATGTTTATTAGTATTGGGTATTATATTACATTATGATATCAATTTTTATATTATAAAACATAATATGAATAGATTTTTTTCATTTTTCTGGACTATATTGTCCATTAGAAGATGATATTGGTGCTCGAGGAATAAAAATCATCTTGAATATTCATTGCATGTAAAATAAAGTGATATTATAGTTAAAAATGATTTAATAATGAAATTTTACTAGTAAATACTGTATATTTTCATATAAACTTATTATAGAAGGAAATGTAATTCCTTAACTCTATAAAAATGATTATGAAAAAAATTATATCTTATTACATTCATTCCTAATAAATTTGGTCTCTTACCCAACTTCCCTGATTTATTATTTTTGTAACATCCCGGTTCCAAAAGCAGCCCAAAGATTCCTCATAACTGGTTGGTCACCTTACCTCAAACACATTACCTCAAACACCAGAGGCTGTCGACTAGCAGTGTGGGACTTGGGTGAGATATTGGGGAAATTATGCCCTAATTGGAAGAGGAACAAAACAGAAGTAAAACAGATATAAAATAGTAGAATCAGTAATAATCCATACAAAAGTAAACCACGGAAAACTAGAAATAATAACCAAATGCACACACAAATATATATATATATATATATATATATAAATGATGCATGATACATATGTCTAGGAAGACATCCAAACAAACACAATGCTAAATAAAATTGTACTAAACCAAGTAAAAAATGAATGTAAGGTAAATAGCTATTCAGCATCGCAAGTTATAGCATGTTCCCATTATCTCCTAATCCATAGGTAATCAAGTACCTGATGTAAAATGGAGTTTTCCATTATCTATATCTGCTACAATATAATCTCTTTGGGCCAAAAGAATAACCCAAAAAGGTTGTGAGACTATATCCCAGTATACAACCACCACAAGATCTGTGCCTAACATTCAACGAATATATTTGGAAGGTAATAAGAAATGCATCAGAAAACAAGGAAGTACTCAATATTAAACATTACTATAGTTTCAAATCATTCAAAGACCACATATCAAGTATCTAATCAATGAATGTAACCCTCTATAAAGTACACAATGTCTATCCCCTCAGTATCAATCATAATGATATAACAAAAACTCTCTAACGATGAACCAACAGTCAATTCCCCTTATAGTCAAAAGTTATTAAAGAATCTCTGAGGATGCTCACATGGTCAATTCCCTTTATAGTATAAAGCAGTTTTAGAATCTCTTGGGAAGCTCACACAATCAATTACCCTTATAGTCTAAAGCTGTTATTGGCTCTCTAAGGAAGCTCACACAGTTAATTCCCCTTATATTCTAAATTGGTTGAAGACTCTCTAAGGAGGCTCAAATGGTCAATTCCCCTTATAGTCTAAAGCAGTTAAAGAATATCTGAGGAAGCGTACATGTTCAATTCCCATTATAGTCCACTATAGCAGGTTCTCACGGGCCTGTGTAAGATATACATGCATAGTAATGTAACACGGCTAAAGTAAACCTCACAATCAACATGGAAAAACAATCTACAACATATCAAGCATGTAAGGTAAAATAATCCCTCCATCATACAATACTAGTCTTAGTAAAACATCATGAATTACTTAAGGTCTAAACAGGACCAAACAGTCATAAACAAAACATGCATGGAAAACACATACAAAGCCTAGAAAACAACCCTGTTCACATCAAATTATCTTCTACTCACGTATACCAACATAGCAGGAAATTAATAGGGTTTAAACAGTAACCACGCAATACCTCATTCATGATTATTGGACAAAATTGCACATATTACTCCAAGACATTCAACATACAGGATCAAACCACCAAACTCAGTGTTGGGAGATCTCTATACGTAAACCAAAAGACTTGAATCACCAAGAACTCCATTTGTATAAAAAATGATAAAAAAATTCGACCAATGATATCTCTAGAAAGATAATGAATTATGAAATGAAGCTCTTGTAGAAGGAACAACATACTGAGGCGATCCCAATGCAATCGACGATGGTCGATTCCGAGAACAGATGCTCACTCATGGGCTTGGAGAAGATTCATGGTTGTACAGGTTCTCTCTATAGGTCCCCATCCTTAATCCTTAATTAATCTTGATTTATTTCATGAATACACATTGAAGATAATTTCAGGATGAGATTTTTAGAGAATTAGATCATAAATCATGCATTACATTCCACATTTAAACAAAGTGGTTACATAAAAGATAGTACTCATTTTTCCAATCAAAGGAAACATATTTAAAATAAAACATGGATTCTTTCTTGACACTTCCTTGACACTATCATCACATCATGTACCTTTCCCTTGACTTGTGAAAAACATTTCAAAAACTTGGGATGAGCATAAAGAGCTCAATAAGGGATATTAAATTACGAAATGAAAACATTATCCCATGTATGAAATCATACATTACTCATAAAACATAATCATTTAAACATACCTCATCAAATCATGAATAAATCATAAAAATAAAAAGATATAAAGGTAACTTGAGGCATTCATAACATTCTTATATAGGGAGTAACCCTCATGGTTATGCTTGGAATACCCATCACAGTATATTTCCCAAATCTCTTCGGAGAAACCATAACGTTTACCCTTTCACATTACCCAATGCCTTGGAGGGCTATATCGGGCTCACCCGCCCTTAGTTTATCACGGAACCTCCCGTCTTCATAACAATGCCCAAGAACCATAACATAATCGTATCACACAAAACATGCATAAAGGAAACATAACATTTCCATAGTTCAATCACATGATATCAATATAACACATTGATATAATAAAAAATTATGAAAACCATTTTCAATACCAAAATAAATGAAAAGTAAAACATGGTATTCATTTTTCATTTTCAATAAATGTTATGTCTTGTAGAGGAAGCCGAAACTCAAATAATGGTCACGATGGCGGAGAAGTCATTGTTGCTGCATACGTACGACAAAAAAAAAGATTCCTTTTGTCATTTAGTAAAACGCTTCATATAAAAAATATTCCTTTTTAATAGA
The DNA here is from genome assembly GCA_963277665.1 of Viscum album. Taxonomy (NCBI): domain Eukaryota; kingdom Viridiplantae; phylum Streptophyta; class Magnoliopsida; order Santalales; family Viscaceae; genus Viscum; species Viscum album. The sequence goes on from OY728142.1 coordinate 458,213,355, forward strand.
CGTAAAATTCAAAGGGGTTTATACACCATATAAAATAATGTTGTGTATAAAAAAAATATGCCTCAATGAAAGGAGATTGAGACGAAGTCCCTTATCTCGTGTCTGACTTGACTCGATCGTTCTTTAAACTCCTGAATAATTAACTTGAGTTAATTTCTACTATCTTAAGAACTATTTGAAAGTTAATTCCTTATTTTATATCAGTTATTAACATGTTATGAACACTATTTAATTATTTATGTTAATAATGGTTGTTTTTCGATCATTGGTACTTGAGTCAAAAATAAACTCTTTATAATTGAATATTGTTCATGTGGTAAAATATATATTATATACAGAATTATATTCATGATTTAGATATCATATATTTCATATATATCCAATATATACATGAACTTATAATATTAAATAACATTTAGAGGTAAGAAATGAAATGCACCGATCATGGAGATGGTAAGACGTACGTACGCATGAAGGCTATTTCATTTCTATTTCATATTTTATGGAATGGAATAATAATGATATAAAGGTATATTATAATTCAATTATAATATCATATATAATATCATTAACTCCATCCTTTATACGTCCCACATATTTCATTAACAAATCATATCAATTTGAGGGGGCGGTAGTCCGCACTTTCTAAAATGAAGATATCTCGTTTACACATAATGGAAACCATAAAGGTATGCTATATATGAAAACTATAGAATATTAAGGAAACCATAATCATATGATATATCATATATAATTATAGTGAAATCTTAATGTCCACCTTTTGAAGGTGTTATAAGAATATTGAACAATCATTTTTTCGTGAGGCATAAATTCACCATCCACGGAAAAAGTATGTTCTTTAACCATTAGATGTAGGTGTGTGTATGTTTAGCTCGAATAATTTGTAGAAAAAATCTTAGTATATTTATGATATTGGTGTTTTTACAAATGAAATGAATAAAAAGTGTTCAGAGGGTTGGAGAAGCAACATAAAACAAAAGAACATTAGAGAAGACTTTACCTTTAAATCAGGTAACTCCTCTTGGTTTGCACCAAAGAGTTTCTTGACGAGATTTATGCCTAAGGTAAGGCTTATGGGATGAATAGAGGGAAGTGGAGAGATAAAACGAGTAGATATTGGCCGATCCAATGGCTTGATAAGTGTGGGTAAGGAGGTAGAGGTGGGCGCCTTTTATAAGAGGGAGGAGGGGCATTCTTGGAAAGCCAAGAAATGTTACTTTATTTTAAAATGGGTTTCGGATTTAAAAGGTCCCACATTGATATATTTCTAGGATATGGTGATAAGGGTACAGAATATACTTAGCTAATAGGTCTTCAACTAGTTTCAGTATTAGATTTTACATTAGCTTTTCATTTTATTTAAATCTTTAATTAATGAGGTAATCGTTGCATCATCATGGTGTCATAAATAAATTAATTTATTTGATGTATAAAAATTATAAAAAAATAATATGATGTAGGAAATATTTTTATATTTTAAATGAATATTTATAGTCTAAGATATCATTTACACAGTCAAAACTAAAAATGTTTTACCCGGGTGATACATTCTTTAGGGATATTCTCATTTCTTTAAAAATAAAATGATAAAGTCTCACTTTCACCCAAAAGTGATTCCATGGGGTCCCTTAGTTTGGCACAAGGAATCACATGGTCGTAATTGAATAAACCAGTAGCATTAGGACACATTTTGGGGTCATTTTTTATTATTATGACATCATTTTATTATCCTAAACTACCCGATTACTAATTAATCACGATAATTAAAGACAATTACTGTCGTTACTAATCACAATGTGAAAAAAAATAAGTCTTAATTAAATAATTTGGACCTTCTTATTTAAAATATGGAATCCATTTTACCAAATTAAAAACATAGAAATTGCAATAATTAATTTAAAAACAATTCCCGTTGTCAAAACAAATAGTGGGTTTTTTTGAAACAATATCTATGAAAAGTTTGGCACTTGTTTATACCCTATTCCAATGTGAAATTAATTCTAATGACCACCATTGTATTAAATTTTAAAAATATATTCTAATTAAACTTTAATACTAATTAAAAAGATAATTTAACCATATAATTAAATTAGATGAAAAAGCAGTTTTGATGTAAAATGACGTTTTTTTCACAATTCATTAAAAAATGATCATTGTCAGAAAAATACCACAAATTTATCCAAAGTAAATTTCAATGTCCCAATTATAATGAATAAGTTTATTTTGAAAAATATTGCTTATATAATTGTCCAAATTTTGTTCTAAATTTTGTTCTCCATCAAAAGGCGGTAAAACAATCTTTTAAAAAATATTAGATAATTCTATGCTTAAGATTGGATTTATTCTCATTTTAAGCCTCTAAAACACTATATAATTCACAAATAGACATATATAAGAATATCTATTATTCATTATTTAATTTGGTTGTTACAGCCTTCTCCCCTTTAGAAAATTGTGTACCTTCAATTTAATTACTTATCAAATAAGTGGGGGTATTTATCCCTCATTTCATTTTCAGATTCCCATGTTTCCCCTTCAATCATGTGGTATTTCCACAAAACCATTACATGATGAATCAACTTATTCCATAACACTTTCTCCCTGTGGTCAAAAATCTGCACCGGTTGTTCCTTATAAGATAGATTCTCTTCCAGCTGAACTACCTCCGGACTCCAAACATGAGATGGATCTGGCATGTACTTCCTTAACATTGAAACATGAAAAATAGTGTGTACTTGAGATAAACTCAGAGGTAAATCCACTCGGTATGCAACTAATCCAACTCTCTCTAGAATTTTGTATGGTCTAATTAACCTTAGACTCATCTTTCCTTTCTTACCAAATCACATCACACTTTTCCATGGTTATACATTGAGAAAAACATGATCGCCTACCTCAAAAGAGAGATGCTTCCTCCTGTTGTCTGCATAACTTTTCTGCCTGCTCTGAGCTGTTCTCAGGTGTTTCTGTATCAGCTAAACTTTTTTTGCCAACACTTCGACCAATTCGGGTCCCATCAACCTCCTTTCACATACTTCATCCCAGAAAGATGGAGTTAGAATCTACTTCCCCTATAATGCCTCAAATGGTGCCATCTATATACTGGAATGAAAACTGTTGTTATAAGAAAACTCAACCAAAGAAAGATGTTGGTCCTAACTTCCATGATAATCCATCGAACAAAAACGTAGCATATCCTCCAATGTCTGAATCGTTCGTTCTGACTGCCCATCTGAATGAGGATGAAAAGATGTAGCAAAATTTAATTTAGTACCTAGTGACTTTTGAAGGACTTTCCAAAAGTTAGAAGTAAACCTGGGATCATGATCAAAATCAATGGAGAGGGTAACTCCATGTAACCATACTATCTCATTATGATACAAATGAGAATGTTGAACTAGGGAAAAAGTATCTCATAGATCAGGGAAATGATTAGATTTAGTCAAGACATCAACAATAACCAAGATTGCATTATTACCTTGAGGTGTCTTTGTCAATCCCACAACAAAGTCCATGGATATATTCTCTCATTTCCACTCTAGCACTAGTAAAGGTTGAATCGTCCCTTTCAGTAACTTCCACTCTGCTTTAACCTACTGACAAGTCAAACACTTCATAGAAAAATCAGCAATATCTCTTTTCATTCTGTCCCACCAGTAATACTCCCGAAGATCTCTATACATCTTAGTACTGCTTTGATGAACTGAAAACAGAGAACTATGAGCTTCACATAACAAATCTCTCTTTAAATGCCAATCAGAAGGCACACACAATCTCTTCCCAAATCTCAAAACATAATCATTATCAATGTTGAATTTAGGAAACATACCTTTCTGAACTATCTCTACCTTTTTCTACAACTCACTGTCTTGCTTCTGTGCTTACTTAATTCTATCTGATAGAGAAGATTTCACTGATACCTAAAAAAACAGAAGAACATCCTACACCAAAAACTTCTATGCGAAAGATCATCGAATCCTTGACCAAGGGATCATTTTCCAAATGCAACATTGTTAATGAATCAATACTTATTCAACTCAAAGCATCAGCCACTTTATTTTTTTTCTCAGATGGTAATGAATTTTACAATAATAATTCTTGATTAATTCTATACATCTCCTATGTATCATGTTCAATTATTTCTGAGTGAATATATACTTTAAACTTTTATGATTAGTATATATTTCACACTTTACACCATACAAATGATGCCTCTAAATTTTTAAAGAGAAAACAATAGAAACTAATTCCAAATCATGTGTAGGGTAATTTACCTCATGAGTTTTCAACTGATGTGAAGAATAAGCAATTACCTGATCATTCTTCATTAGGACGCAACCATGTCCTTTCAATGAAGCATCACTTTAGATAACAAACTCCGCATTCCTGGAAGGTAGTGCCAAAATTGTATCATTCATCAATCTTCTTTACAGTTCCTGAAAACAATCATCACATTCTTTTGTCCATATAAACATAACACCTTTCTGAGTTAGCTTAGTCATTGTACTAGATAACCAGGAAAAATTTCTAACAAACCTTCGGTAATAGCCTGCCAAAGCAAGAAATCTATGAATCTCAGTCACATTTGTGGGTCTTTTCCATTCTTCCACAACCTTTGTTTTTTAAGGATCAACAGTTATTCCATCATTTGAAATAATACGACCAAGGAAAGAAAATTGTTGCAACCAAAACTCACTCTTTCTGAATTTCCCATACAATTTCTTCTCTTTTATGGTTTTCAAAATAACACTTAAATGACTTTCATTCTCCTAATTACATTTATAAAACACCAAAATATCATCATTGAATACAACCACAAACTTATCCTAGAACTCATGGAAAATTCTATTCATAAGGTCCATGAATACATCAGGTGAATTGGTTAGCCCAAAAGGCATTACTAAAAATTCATAGTGGCCATATCTTGTACGAAATGTGGTCTTCGGAATATATGATTCTTTTACCTTCAACTGATGGTACCCCGATCTCAGGACAATCATTGAAAAATACTGATCTCCCTGGAGCTGATCAAACAAATCATCGATATGAGGCGAAGGATATTTGTTGTTAACATTGATGTTATTCAAGGCTCTATAATCAATGCAATGTCTCATAGAACCATCTTGCTTTTTAACAAATAAAATACGAGCACCTCATGCTTATGTTCTAGGTTGAATAAAACCTTTCTCTAATAAATCTTGCAATTGTTCCTTCAACTCTAAAACATCAATTTGAGCCATTCGATAAGGGGGTTTTTGAAATTGGATTAGCATCAGGAACTAAGTCAATAGTAAATTAAATTTCATGATCCAGTATTATTCCAGGAAACTCATTAGGAAAAACATCTGGATAATCATTTACCACTGGCACATCCTTAATCTGAACAGTTCCTTTGTTTTCAACAATATGTTCAAGGTAACATTCATTTCCATCTTTTACAAGTTTCTCAGCCTCTTGATATGTTATCAATAGTAAGGGTTCATTCTTGTACACAAACTGAAATTATTTCTGAAAAGAAAATTCTTTAGCTCTATAGTCAATCTTAGCATGGTAAATAGAGAGCCAATCCATACCCATGATAACCTCAAACTCTACTATAAGTAAAATAATAAGGTTTTCGAGTAGGTTCTTTCCACGGATAAGGGTAGTAAGACTCTTATAAATTCTTTTTTCCTCATCATTTCCCCCAGGTGTTTTTACCAAAAGTTCAAGAGTCATTTCTTGAGATGGAATTCCCAATTTACTAGAAAAGTTTTTATAGATTAAGGAATGTGTTGACCCTGAATCAAACAACAAACTGGCATAATATGAAAAAACAAAAAAAGTACCTGATACCACCTCATTTGATGTCCCAAAATATGCTGAAGTAGTTTCAAATGATTTCACCACCCCTTTCTGCTTATAATATAACTGCTTCCCATCACTCGAGCTCTTTGTCGGACACTTGTTTGCATAGTGACTGATCTCATTGTACTTGAAACATTTCACTAACTGTAAATAAAATTTGGTCTTACCATCACCTTGATGTTTTTCTAGTGCAATCATGAGCCTTATGTCCCATATTACCACATCGGTAGCACTTTCCAGAATTTAATAGACATTCCCCAACATGATTTTTACCACATTTATCACAAACTGTAAACTTAGTTTTCTTACCATCAGACCATTTTGAATAATTTTTCCCTTTCTCTTGCCACATCGGTCTCTTCTTTCGTTGGTTGTTATAGAACACTTGATCTTCAACAAACTCCATTTACACCTTCTCAACACATCGAACAACATTTTCATAACTTTTGAACTCACAAGAATCTAATGCCCTTCGATATTTTGGCTTTAATCATGAGTAAAAATGATTGATTTTACTATCAAGGTCTTGGATAAAATTTGGATCATACCTTGAAAATGGAGTAAACCTTTCTATATAAGCTTCCACTGAGTCATCCTCTTCCATCAATTCCAAGAATTATTTTTCCATCCTAAGTCAAACATCCTTAGGAAAATATTTCTCAAGAAACATACCTTTGAATTTCTCCCAGTCAAGAGCATCAATCTCATCAGCGTCACGGATATTTTTAACCATCGACTACTACGGATCAGCTTCGCCCTCCAAACGTTAAATTGCAAGACTAACCTTTTGATTGTATGAAGACCCCATGAAATTGAAAATCTCTTCCAATGCTTTAATCCACCCTTCATCTAGCACAGGGTTAGATGATCCTCTGAATGATGGGGGATGTTGCCTCATGAAATGTTCCACCACTGACATGTTCCCTTGCGGTTGATCTGGGTGATCTCGTGCATGGATACCACCACCATTTACCACTTGATTCAACTTTTCCATTACTGCAACAAACTGTTTAGATCCAATTCCGTCCATATCAGGATGCTGATTTGAAAGGTCATTTCCTTCTGTATGCCTTCCTTGCATAGCTTCCCTGTTTCCTCTGCTGAAAACCATTCTAAACAAACATGTCTTAGATGAAGCAACATGGTAATCTTCACATGCTATATCATTTCAATTTGATCATAAAAAATATATTTTTGGATAATCATTTAATATAATTCTAACTCCTAAAGTTATCTAAATCGACCTCTGATACCAACTATAAGTTCTCAGCCATAAACCTTACTTAATCTTGAGTTATTTCAAGAATACACATTGAAGATATCTTCAGGTTTAGAGTTTTAGAGAATTAGATCCTAAATCATGCATTAAATTCCACATTTAAAAAATGTGGTTACATAAAATATAGTACTAATTTTTCCCATCAACGAAAACATATTTAAAATAAAACATGGATAATTTCTTGACACTTACTTGAAACTATCATCACATCATGTACCTTTCCATTGACATGTGAATTTTTTTTCAAAAACATGGGATGAGCATAAAGAGCTCAGTAAGTGATATAAAGGTACGAAATGAAAACATTAGTTCATGTATGAAATCATACTTTACTAATAATACATAAGAATTTTAACATACCTCATAAAATACCTCATCAAATCATGAATAAATCATAAAAATTATAAGACATAAAGGTAACTTGAGGCATTCTTAACATTCTTACGTATCGAGTAACCCTCATGGTTACGTTTGGAATACCCATCACAATATATTCCCTAAATCTATTCAGAGAATCCGTAACGTTCAACCCCTTCGCGTTAACCAATGCATTGGAGATCTATATCGGGCTCACCTGCCTTTAGTTAATCACGGAACCACTAGTCTTCATAACAATGCCCAAGAACCATAAAATAATCGTATCACATAAAACATGCATAAAGGAAACATAAAATTACCACATTTCAATCACAAGATATCAATAAAACACATTGATATAACAAAAAAATTATGAAAACCATTTTCAATACCAAAATAAATGAAAAGTAAAACATGGTATTTATTTTTCATTTAAAAAAAAATTATGGCTTGTAGAGGAAGCTGAAACTCAAATAATGGTCAAGGCGGCAGAGAAGTCATTGTCACCACATACGTACGACAAAAAAACATTCATTTTGTTGTTTAGTAAAACGCATCGTATAAAAAACATTCAATTTAAATAGACTTAAAAGTCAAAGGGTTTTATACACCGTATAAAATAAAGTTGTGTATAAAACAAAATATTCCTCAATGAAAGGAGATTGAGACGAAGTCCCTTACCTCGTGTCCAACTTGACTTGATCATTATTTAACCTCCTGAATAACAATCTTGAGTTAATTTATACTTTCATAAGAACCTTTTTCTAGTTCATTATTTATTTTATATCACTTATTACCCTGTTATGAACACTATGTAATTATTTATGTTAATAATGGTCGTTTTGTCGATCATTGGTACTTGAGTAAAAAATAAACTCTTTATAATTACAATTTGTTCATGTCGTAAAATATATATTGTATCCAGAATAATATTAATGATGTAGATATCATATATATAATATATATCAAGTATATACATGCATTTATAATATTACATAACATTTAGAGGTAAGAAATGAAATGCACCGTTCATGGAGACGGGAAGTCGTACGTATGCATGAACGCTACTTTCATTTCTATTTCGTATTTTATGGAATGGAATCATATTTATATAAAAGTATATTATAATTCTAGTATAATATCATATATAATATCATTAACTCCATCCTTTATGCGTCCCACATATGGCATTAACGAATCAAATCACTTTGAGGGGGTGGTAGTCCGCACTTCCTAAATTGAAGATATCACATTTACCCATAATGGAAACCATAAAGGTACATCATTAATGAAAAATAAAGAATAATAAGTAAAACATAAAGATATTATATATCATATATAAATATATTGACATCTTAATGGCCACTATTTTAAGGTGTTAGAAGAATATTGAACAATCATAATTTCGTGAGGAAGAAATTCGCCATCCATAGAAACAATATGTTTTTTAACCATTAGATATATGTATGTGTATGTATAGCTCGAATACTTATTATAAAAAAATCCTAGTATATTGAAGATACTGTTTTTGTTACATAAGAAATTAATTAAAATATCATAGGGGGTTGGAGAAGCAAAATAAAACAAAATAACATTATAGAAGACTACCATTAAATCAAGTAACTCTTCTTGGATTGTACCAAAAGGGTTTCTTGAAGAGATTTATACCTATGGTAAGGATTATATGATTAATAGAGGGATGTGGAGAGGTAAAATGAGTAGATCTTGGATGATCCAATGGCTTGAGAAGTGTGGGTAAGGAGGTAGAGCTGAGGGCCTTTTATAAGAGGGAGGATGGGAACTCTTGGAATGCCAAGAAATGTTTATTTATTTTAAAATGATTTTCGGATTTAAAAGGTCCAACATTGATATATTTCAAGGATAATGTATTAAGGGTTCGAAATATACTCATCCATTTGGTCTTTGACAACTGTACATCTTAGATTTTATATTATATTTTTATTTTATTTACATCGTTAATTAATGAGGCAATCGTTGCATCATCATGGTGTCATATATAAATTAATTTATTTAATTTATAAAAATTAAAAAAATTAATATGATTTAGTAAATCTTCTTATCTTTCCAATGAATATTTATAGTCTAATTGATCATTTAGCTAGACAAATCTAAATGTTTTTTACTCGGGTGATACATTCTTTAGTGATATTCTCTTTTCTTTAAAAAGAAAATGATAAAATGTCACTATAACCCAAAAGTGATTCTATGGGGTCCCTAAATTTAGCTCAAGGCATTCCATGGTCAGACATGACAAAACCGGTAGCATTAGGACACATTTTGGGGTCATTTGTTATTATTATGACATCATTTTATTATCCTTAACTACCCGATTACTAATTAATCACGATAATTAAAGATAATTATTGTCGTTACTATTCATAATGTACAAAAACAAAAGAGTATTAATTAAATAATTTTTACCATCTGACTACAAATATGGAAACCATTTTACCAAATTCAAAAAATATAAATTGCAATAATTAATTTAAAAATAATTCCAGTTGTCAAAACAAATATTGGGTTTTTTTTAAACAATATCTATGAAACGTTTGGCACTTGTTTATGCCCAATTCCAAAGTGAAATTAATTATAATGACCACCATTGGATTAAATTGGTAAAATATATTCTAATTAAAATTTATGACCAATTAAATAGATAATATTACCATATAATTAAATTAGATGAAAAAGCAGTTTTGATGTAAAATGCAGTTTTTTTCACTATTCATTAAAAAATGAACATTGTCAGAAAAATACCAAAAATTTATGAAAATTAAATTTCAGTGTCCCAATAATAATGAATAATATTATTTCAACAAATAGAGCTTATAAAATTTTCAAAAGATAGATTTAAAATTGGTTCGCCATCAAAAGGCGGTAAAACAATCTTTTAAAAAATATTAGATAATTATATGCTTAAGATTGGATTTATTTTCATTTTAAGCCACTAAAACACTATCTAATTCATAAATAGAAATAGGTAAGAATATCTATTATTCATTACTTACATGGTATGTTACACTCTCAGATGAACCAGACCTAGAAGTAGGGCGTTATGGAGATTAGACGCGACCCCTGTAAGTTTAATGAAAAAAATACATGGTGTGTAATTTATATGTACATGGAGTGTATTTTACAATTTCATACTCCAAATTAGGTTGTCTCTAGGTCACCACACATGGAATTGTGTGTGGCTATTACTCGGCCAGTACACGGATACCCGTGGTAACTGAGTACATGGCACGTACTCATAAATTAAATGGCATGTACTTTAATCATTTCGAAAAAATTCCTCATTTCCTAAAAATGATGAGAAAGAAAATACATACCTGATAAAGAAGATCAGATTTCATATATACTTCCCCCTTAACAAAATTTATCACTGAATTTCCCTAGAAAGGTAGCGTAGAAGAATAACTCTCAAACAGCTCCAGCCACTGTGATTTTACATCTGTCTCCCTCTCCCAGGTCTCATCACGTGCCCGCCCGTTCTTCCATAGAAATCGTACTAAAAGAACAGACTGGCCACGAAAAACCATTGTTATTAGATCAAAAATCCGGATAGGATGCTCCTCAAATGATATATCCACATCCAACTCCACATCTTCATCTGTGAATACATGAGATGCATTTGAGAATTAAAGTCGAATCTGGGAACTATGGAAGACGTTGTGCATAACTCGATACCACTGAGGTAACTACCACCGATAAGCAACCGACCCAACTCTCTCCATCACCTCAAATGACCCGATGTACCTCCGTGAAAGCTTACCAAATCTCCAAATACTTATGTTTCCCAACCTTGGTGTGACATGTAGGAAAACATGATCTCTGACCTCGAACTCTAGAGGTCATCTCTGTTCGTCATAATAAGACTTATGTCGAGACTCTACAATATCCATCCTCTTCTGAATCAACTCTATCTGCTCTATGGTCTCCTGGAAAAGATGAGGTCACAACATAACTACCTCTCTAGCCTCTATCCAACATAATGGTGATCTTAATTCCCTATCGTACAAAGCCACATAAGGGATCCATCAGAATAGTTTCTAGAAAAAAATTATTATCGGACAACTCCACAAGAGGCATGTGCTTCCCCCCAGAACCTCAAAAATCCAAGATACATGCACAAAGTATATCCTCAAGCACCTAGAATCATATGATTGAACTGGCCTATTGTTTGGGGATGGTTAGTTTTACTCAAAAGAACCTATGAACCCAAAGCCTTATGCAAACCCTATCGGACATGAGAAGTAAAATGTGCATCCTTGTCTAAAACAATGGAGTGTGGAACTCCATTAAAACATAAAATCTATAAGATTTAAAATCTTCCCAAATCATCAACATTGAAGGTAGCCATGATCGGAATGAATTGAGAAACCTTCGTGAGTCTGTCAATTACAACCCAAAAAACATCATTCCATCGAGGCTACCTCAGAAAACATGTCACGGAATTCATCACGACAGCATTCTACTTCCACTCGGGAATGGGTAACAACTGAAAATGCCTTGCTGGTCGCTGATGCTCCACCTTCAGCTGATGATAGGTAAAACACCTCAAAATGAAACCCACGACATCCCTCTTCATTCCTTGACACCAATACTGGTGGTGCAGATCTCGATACCTCTTGGTGATTTCAGGATGAATGGCCCAAACTGAGGAGTGAAAGTTTCCCATAAGCTCATTGCACATGTCTACTGACACCCATACAATGCCATGAAAATTCAAGATCTAGTCCTCGCCTACGGTCCACCCAGGAATAGGTTTTTCTCCTGACACACATTACAGTCGGACTATGCCTTATGGATCTGATATCTTCTTCATTCACACTCAATCAAGAAGAGTAGAGGTAATAGATATAAAAAGAAATAAATGTATATCCCTATATGTCGTGAACCTCCAAATGCATAATAAAGAACTGAACCATATACTTCTACTCACTACTGGCCTCCTGAAATGCCTGTATCTGAGTCCTCTGGCTTAGTGCATCAGCTACTATGTTCCCTTTCCGAGTCGTGTATGCAATCTCAATGTAAAACTGACTAAAGGTACTTGACCTGCCTTCACTGTCTGATATTCAAGTCACGCTGAGTAGAGATATACTTGAGACCATTGTGGTCTGTGAAAAATACAAAATTCTCTTCCAGTAGATAATTCCTCCAACAACATAAGTCATGAACAACATCATCCAACTCAAGATCGTGCGTCAGGTAATTCCTCTTATGTGGCCTCAACTGCAGAGTCCCGTACGCAATGACTCCTCCCTGCATAATCACATCTCCAATCCTGATATCTGATTCATCATAATAAACAGTGTAGATTTTTCCTAGATCTATTAAAACTTGTATCAGTGATGAAGTTAACCTCCCTTTCAGATCATGAATGGCAGAATCCCAAGAATCTGACCACAAGAACTTCACACCCTTCTTAGTCATACTCATCAGTGTTAATGGTAAGTGTGAAAAGACTAGTATGAAATATCTATATATACAGCCATACCTAGAAAACATCGCACCTCAAATATGTTCTCTGGATACTCCCAAAAAACTACTTCTCTTACTTTCCCTGGGTCTACTGATACTTCTGTCTCTAAAATAATATCGCCCATGATGTGAATCTAGTCCATCAAAAAGTTTCATTTTATGTGCTTAGCATGTAACTGATGCTCCCTTGGGGTACTCAAAAAGATATCAAGATGTGTTTCATGGTCGCGTCGAGTGTGATATTATTCAAAGATATCTTCCACAAATACTACCATGAAATAATCCAAGTATGGATGGAACACTCAGTTCATAAGTTCCATGAAGACTGCAGGCACGTTCGTGAGACTGAACGGCATAACCACCTTCTCCTATTGACCATACCTACTCTAGATAGATGTAAGAGGTATATTAGATGGTATAATGTGCAACAGATGGTAAAGAGACGACAAGATAATCTTAGAAAACAATCGGGATCCTCGAAGTAGATCAAATAGATCATCAATCCCTTCTAGGGAATATCGGTTATTGACCATCATCTGGTTCAGATTCTGATAATCCACACAAAGCCTGAGGGTACTATCAGCCTTCTTTGCAAACAGGACAGGTGAACCCCATAGAGAAGTACTCTGTCAGATGAAACTGTTGGCCTACAACTCCTCCAACTTCTTCTTGATCCCCTGGAACTCTAGTGTATCCATCGTATAAAGTGGAATGGAAATCGTTGCCACTCCTAGCACAAGCTCGATAGTAAAGTCTACCTCCCTCTCTATAGGCAAACCTAAAAATTCATCTACGAAGACATCACTGAAATAGTCCACCACTGGAGGAATGTCTAACTGTGAAGTCCCCTGGTCCTCCAAATATTGACTAGAAATTTAGGTTGTAACTCATCCTACCCCATGATTCATGGGTCCCACTCTGCTCACCTGGACATCCCATTCGCCCTTATAAAGAAATGATTCTCCCTTTGGTGACATGAAACTCACCCTACAATAAGAACAATGGACAATAAATTTGAAGGGAAATAACCAGTCCATTATGAGAATGACATCATATCATACCATATCTAGGACATAAAGTTACCACAAAAAGTGACACCCATCAACTTCAACAGTGAACTCCTTGCACTGACGTACACTAGTCGTTCTTGTCCCCAATAGTGTGTCCAATTTCAATGCATCAGAAGATGTAACGATATAGAGCTCATGGATCTCCATAATAGAAACAAATATAGTGCTATGTGAATCCCCTTGGATTGTACCTAGAACTCTAGTGGGACTGGGATCCTACTCATATTCGGTCTGCTCCTCTTTTAAAGTCCAACCTACACTGCGGCCCTGTGACCCTGACTGACCATTATAAGCTGATCCACCCTGTTGTCACTGAAATCCTGGTGACTGACTAACATGACCGAGACCACCACCTCAGCTCAAATGGACTTAAGAACTCCAGTTCGATGACTGAGGGTAAGTGTGAAACTCCCCCAACACCGACTCCTGTAGTGAAACTGGTACCATGGTACATCCTTTGAAAAGGAAGGAATGCTCTCCTCCTATAGAAAATCCATCTGGTGCCTATGTTGTGGATATCTATGCACGTCGCATGTTGCAGTCAACTTCCCCATGCTGTGTCCCTTTGAAATGTTGAATTAGTGGAGGAGTGACTGTGAGTGACTGTAGAAATGATTTCCCATCTCTATCCACAAAGGATATCTTTAACACGGTTACCTGCTCAATCGCCTCTCCAAGTAGCTGAATGCCTGACCACCTGCTGAGAGAATCAGCTACTATGTTCCCCTTCCTGGGAGTATAGACTATCTCAAAGTCATAGTCCTGGAGGAACTCGAGCAATCTCCACTATCTCAGGTGCAGGTCCTTCTTCGAGAAGATGTACCTGAGACTCTGGTGGTCAAAGTAGACTATTAAGCGCTCTCCCATCAGATAGTTCCACCACATATTCAAGGTGAAGACCACTGCTGCTAACTCCAAGTCATGGGTAGCGTAGTTCTGCTCATGCTGCCTCACCTGTCGTGAACCATAAGCGATCACTACCCGCTCCTGCATCAGGACACACACGAGTCCGGTCCCTGATGCAACACAGTAAACTACGTACCCTACGCCCTCCTCCGGTAGCCTCAAGATGGGTGCACTGGTCAATCTCTCTCTCAGCTTCTGGAAGCTCTGATTACATCTATCCGATGACACAAAGGGTTTCCCATTCTTTTTCAAAGATGAAAGTGGTGCTGCAACTCTAGAGAAGTATGGAACAAATCTCTGATAGTACCTAGCCAGACCTAGGAAACACCACACCTCCGCACACTCCTGGGTGGCTCCCAAGCTAGTACTGCCTCGATCATCACAGGATCCACCGTAACTCCCACCTCAATGATGACATGCCCCAATAAGTGGACCTCTTGAATCCAGAACAGGCACTTCAAGAGCTTACCATAAAGTTGGTGCTCTTAGAGTGTGTCTAGTATAACCTGTAAGTGGCAGGCATGCTCCTCCTCAGTAGTCAAGAATATCAATATGTCGTCGATGAAGACTACGAAAAATTGATCGAGGTAAGGCTGGATGATCCTATTCATGAGACTCATGAACACTGCTGGTGTGTTGGTTACACCGAAAGGCATAACCAAGAACTCATTGGGGCCATACTGACACCTGAAGGCCGTCTTCTGCACATCATCATCTCGAACTCTGAGTTGATGATAGCCGGAGCTGAGGTGTATCTTCAAAAAACATCGTGCTCCCTTGAGCTGATCAAAGAGGTTGTCAATCCTCAGTAGTGGATACTTATTCTTCCTGGTCACCTTGTCCAAGCGACGGTAGTCAACACATAGTCTCTATCTCCCGCCCACCTTCTTGGTATTCAAAATCGGAGAATCCTTGGATGAAACACTGGGTCGAATGAATCCCTTTCACTACAAGCCCTCCAACTGTACCTCCAGCTCACGAAGCTCATTGGGAGCCATCTGATATGTTGGTGTAGATATCAGTGTTGTCCCCGTGTATAGGTCGATAGAGAAGTATACCTATATTCGAGGAGGTAGTCCTAGAACATCATCATGAAAAACATCAACATACTGATCCACTACAACAGGAAAACTCGGACTCTGCACATAGAATACTCCTAGGATGAGACTAGCCAACTGATGGGTGATCGGATATCCCCTCCTCTTTTTGAGTCCATTGTATGCTGTAGAGGCTCCATTCTTGCCGGTAAAGGTGAACCTGCTCCCATCGGTGCAGACACACCGCACCTTGAGCCTAATACAGTCGATCTGAGCATGGACTGTAGATAACCAATCCATGACCAAGATGACGTCGTAAGGCCTAGACGCCACTAAAAGAAGATCCCAACCGAATATATCGCCTCCTAGAGTAATCTCACACTAGCAGCACTAGTGCGTAATCATCGATTCTACTCCCGTAGGAGTCTCTACCTGTACGGATCGAGCCAACGGATCTGTCAGAATCTCCGAGATACGAACATGGGCATCATCAGTGAATGAATGACTCACTCCTATGTCTATAAGAACTACAAAAGGGTAGATTAGACACATATAGTACCTCAAATCATCTTAGGTGTGTGGTGGTCGTATGCCTCTGCTTCTTGAAGCTATTCCTGCCTATTTATGTCAGTTCCCAGTGGTCGGGGTGGACCTTCTAGTGGTGGTGGTGGTAGAGCCTCGAAGCATCTTCCACCAATTGCTACTCGGCCCGCTCCTCTACCTCATCTGCCTACTCCCTATGGACCACTAAGTCTGAACTTCTACCACTTCCAGGGTGGTCCCTCAACCGTCTGCTGCTCCTCTGCAAGGTAGGTCGGGCAGTCATGAGCTATCTGGCTCTACCCGCCATATGCATAGCACTTTCTGCCTCTCATATGACTGGCTCTACTGCGTGTTCCTCACACATCCGAACTAGTATCTTGAGGTCTCCCTCCTGGTGGCCTGGTCCGCTTGGACCTCTGCAACACCTGTCTACTTTTGTTAGCAGAAGAATCCTCTACGTGTCGCCCTACGGTAGGCCTCACTGCTGGTGTAGGTTCAGAAAGAAAGATCTGCACAAGAAGGGATCACTCTAGTACTCCTGCCTGCCTCAGAATGCTAAGAGTTATCATCGAAGCCCTGGTCTCATGCCTCAGTCCCTGCTCAATGTTCCAGGCCCGGAAGAATGGGTCCCATAACATGTCCATGGTGTAGCGCGAGAGATCAGTAAATCTCGCCGAGTATTGGGATACTGTCATGCTGCCCGGCCGCAACTGTAGTAGCCCCTGATTGCGCACCACATGGAGGGTGGCTAGAATGAACACCGAGCCGAAGAGGCTCTCGATGTCTGACCCAAGTAATTATGCCTCGTCGTGAACCTGGAGCATCAGGTTCCCCCATCTACCTACTACTGCATGCAGGAGACACACCACAAGGATCACCATGAGGTCAGATGGTGTCCCTACTAATCTAAAGACTCTGATGATAGCCTCCATCCAATCCTCGGCTGCCTGAGGGTCTGTCTCTCCGCAGAATCTGGGTGGCCTCAGATGCTGAAACTCGTGCAGTGCACTCAAGAGACGTCTACTCTCAGCTGCTTGGGCAGGTGGCATCAGTGGCTTGGCGGGTAGAGCTATCGATAGTGCCTCCTCTATAATGGGTCCCTACATTGAGGCCTAATCGCATGGTGGGCTGCCATCTCACACGTAACTAGGAACCCTAGCTGGCTACCATCTTGGGGCCATCCTGAAAAGAAATAGGTGAACCACGGTTAATATAGTATACCTGGTGAGCTGGCAAAAAGTAACCAGAAATAAATTTTTTGAAACACACATGCAATCAATGTTTTCGTGCACTGAATCGAAAATCAGAAGTTAGGGTCCTGGTGCATGGACAAGTCAGCCTCTGCACCAACACTGGACTCCCTAGACTAATAACCACACTCAATAACCTAAACATTATTTCTTCACACATAATAAATTATCAGAGTCTTGGGTCTTGCGGTAGAACCGACTCCTCTGATACCAATTTTTCATGACCCGTCCTCGGGGCCCGTGCCGTGACTAACCCAATCCCACCTTCAATAGGCCAGGGGCTGGCAACAAGCACCAAAGGCATAAATCCCAGTAAAAAGGGAAGTAATTTCCTTTATATAAGAAAACAAACACCACCGAGTACGCAAGCTGATGTAAAAACTAAGTAAACCGATTACAAAAGTAAGTGCTAAAAAGTAAATGGGCCAAAATACAAACCCAACTGAAATTATAGTATAACTGAATAGAAAGTACAACACCAGTAATGTAAATCAGCAACAACCGAGTCGTCCTCCGGCTATCCCACCTGAAGGGTGGGTGTAGATGGTCTCCTCAACTCCTTGTGTCCGGTCGTCCGCATTGTGTACGTCCCACCTGATAGTCCACCTCTGGGTACCATCCCCCTCCTCAAGCCTCAACCATGATCAGCGATGTCCATCGTCTGCAACCAACACAATGTAGTACGGGCATATCATGTTCATGGGTGAGTATGTGATACTCAGTAGGGACCCCGCGACCCCCAACAGTCTCCCAGAATCCACAAAGGATAAACCACAAAAGAAGGATACAAACACAAAGTATCATCCAACACTACATAGGTATATGCTCATACATATACCTAAGTAATCATATCCAGTTCGGCTCCAACTCACGAGCCCAAGTACAACCCAGTCCACACAGCAAAGCAAAACCCAATCCACACATTAAAAGAAAGTCAATCATATCGATGATTAAGACTGAAAATCAAGGCTCAGCTCACACAGGTATACTACTCACGAAGAGGGGTGGAGATGATAGATGTAGCCTATGAATCAACTCTCCTACCAAAACCCTCATAGGATCCAAGTACAGAATTTGTCGCTTCCGAACCCATGTAGGATCCTAGTATAGGAACCAACACTGCTGAACCCATGTAGGATCCAAGTACAGTCGTCCTCGCTACCGAACCCTTGTATGATCCATGTACAGTTGTTCTCGCTGCCAAACCCACATAGGATCCATGTACTGTCATCGTCGTCATCGAACCCACGGAGGATCCCAGCATGGTAGTCGTCGTAGTCACAACCTCCTCTAGGGTTTCCGCACACAGCATACTTGATTCCGGGAGGGTCCTCTCCTGGAGTAAAAAGGGGTGGATACATCAACTGTCACAATGACTAGAGTTATTGTATCTCATAGTTCCTTCCCATGTCATAGGGGAAAACGAATCCAAAAGTTCCCAAGTCACAGAGAACAAGGGAACCAATCCATTTTCCTAAAGTACCTGGTGTGTAGGTAAGAGATACACGACGTGTCATCAAACATCGAGTACTACCTGTGTGAAATAGCTCGTGTTGCAGGGATGGTCATGTAAAAAGTAAGTACCTGACATGTGGTATGGTAACATTTTGTGTCTTCAGTCCACAGTTACTGCCCGTGTACCACAACTGGTATCGAAGGGATGTTCGTGTAAAAAGTAAGTACACAGTGTGTGTTATGGTTACACGCCATGTCCAAACATCTAGGGTTGGCTCCGTGTACGCTGGAAATGCCCGGTCGTGTGGTGGATTACATGCCTCTGTACTCCACCCCGTGTACATGTATTCCCGGAATACACGCCAAGTCATCACGAAGCCACTTCTGCCATGGTGAAGGTAGTACACGCTGTGCCTCTTGGCCGTGTGGTTTTTCCAGTGTCTGTGAATCTCCCAGATTTCATGCCAAGTCCATCGATGTCTCCTCTGTCAAACTATGTAGAGAGTACACGCAGTATGTCTAGAGGCACATGTCATGAATTATTTTTCTAACGTATGATACAGAAGCCACAATATGCTTTTACTACACGGTGTGTGCTCCTGGAGGACACGCAATGTATTCTCGAATATTCCAGAAATCGATGCCTCTTACCAGCACGCCTCCCGATGTGTCTGTTCTTCGTTCTGATTATCCGATTTCTACAAAACATTCTCTTCTGTGTCGCCCCGATGCTATGAGTCCGTTTACGATGTTTTCCGGCCTCCGATATGCTCCGAAAACATAACTTGATTTACCGCACTTGAATGGCCAAAGAACACCACATATATTCACAAGAACGGTGGAGGATTCGAACCATGTTACTTTGGTCTGGTCCCTTCCGCATTAGTCCGATAACAAGCGGTTTAAGAGGAAGAACAACATAGAAGGAAAACCAATAATTTATCAATAACAACACACCCCTACCTCGATGGATGTTCACGGGTGTCAAGCGCTGTGAATGATTGCGTTGATTCCGTCATAGTTGGTGTCTCTTTCCTTGTCGCGGAGGAAGACGAGGATGGAGAAACCGAGCCACCGAGTCGACGTTCTTTGTCAGAGAGTTGGCGTTCTTAGTTGAATGGTGTTGTTCTTCACAAGAGGATGAAGTTCTTCCATGAAGGATTTAGAGATCTCTCCCAAAATCCTCCCACAACAAGCCATCTCCCCAAAATAAAATAAGTATCATTTAATTTTATTAATTCATGCCAAGCATTTAAAATTCAAAATTCAAACACAAAACTCAATTAATTGAATAGGTTCAATTAATTATATTAATGTGTGTTGGCATTAATAAATTGGAAGAGGATAAGTCACATAATTAATGAAGGAGTAAGGGAATGTGAAGAGTTGGGGATTTTGTGGGCCCCACCTCACCATTATCCTCTCAAGGGTAGTTATTAACTATTGGGTCCCACCCCAACTCCATCACATAGGATATTACCACATACAATAAAGAATAAAATTCCTTCTATAATTTTTATTCAATTCATATTTAAACCACAAAATTAAAATCCTTCTCCCATAAAAACGCATCTATGGTAAAAGTCCTCTTATGAAATTATCGGTGATGCGGTTCCATTGGTGCCCTCCGATTTCAATTTCGAGCTCCGATTTAAAAGATAGAAAAACCGGCTCGTTCATTCACTAAAAATACCCGAGCTAAACTTCGGAAATTGATTCCAGGCACACCGGTCCTCCGAATCAGGTTCCGGTAAAAACTCCGTACTCGTAAAATCCCATAGAATTTAAGATAAATTTTTCCTTGAAATTTATGGTTCTTTACATAAAATTCTACCGATTTATATTTCCTAAATTAGTCTATCTAGTATGGGAATAATTGAGATAATGAGATCCCATGAGATGGTGTGGGGTCTTATGAAATTCCACTAGTCATATGATACTGAAGCATGAGAGATTATTCATGGGATGTGAATTAGATTCCGGTAATGTTTATATACAATGATAAAGAAAATAATATAGATATGATATGAATCATAATGGTATTTTAGTATATAGAATAGTTCATTGACTATATCTATGATATATGGGTTATTATATACCATGATTGCTTTAAAGAGAGGGGTTAACATTGTTATGTGGATTCCTTCATAGATATAGTGTATAAGTACATTTATTGTGAAAGATAAGTGACATATGATTAATTTTCTTAATAATGATGGGTAACGGAATTTTGGATAGAATTTGATTTATATTACATATTTCATTATATAGTGTTTCATGTGATATATGTTTAACGTGTATATATTACATGGTTAACTAATTGAACGGTCATCTTAGTGTACATTCGATGGGATATAACATGTAGTGACATGAGCCAAATAATATGATTTGGCAGGAAAAGATGCATTTATTCTCCTGAATTAGATTATGTAACACCCCAAAATTCTATATTAAAATCATAATATTCATGATGGATTTGGTAACTAGTAACATTGATATTTAAGTGAACTATAGTAAACTATAAAATTATTATTATTTTATGGTTATAACCTAGATACTAAATTGGTTGTATCATTACGAATAATATTATTATTATAAAAAATTATAATGATTTTAAAAAAAAATTATTTATTAATTAATAATAAATTTTTACTGAATTTTTACTATTTTAATTTTATACATTAGTGATATGTTTTCTTCAAAAATGATTTTGTTGTATTTTCTTCATTTACAATATTATTAATTCAATACAGTCTTAAAATTTTTCAATGAGGGTTGTAAATTTTTTTTTGAAATAATCATGTCAATAATATATTTCTTTTCTTTTTTTTGGATTTCTTTTAAAATATTTATTCTTAAGAATATAGGTGAAATATTATTCTTTTTAAAACTGTCATTTCATCTCATTAAAAAATGTATTTTATTTTCACAATGGTTTTTAATAATTTAATATTAAAATAAAATATAATTATGGAATATTTTATTGAAATTTGGATATTAAATATTCAGTAAAATATTTTAACATTATATGGTTCTTATAAGAAATGGAATTGTATTAAATTTTATTTTATAAATAATAATGCATTTTTTATAGAAAATGAATTCTATTTTGTTATGAAATTTTTTAAAAAATTAAATTTTGAAAAATACAGAAGATGAATCATGTAAAATGGATTAAAAATTTTGAATCACCGTAATTAATAATTTTTAATAGGTTCAAACTAACATTTGGTCATAGATAATAGTAAAAATTGTCAAACAATTTTATCTCGGTTATGTTTAGAATGAGTTAACCAAGGGATAAACTAAGAGATATGGGTATAAATTCCTTATAAGCATGTTTAATTCATATTTTATGAATTTATTTCCCCAATAAAATATTTTATCCTCATTTTATGGGCCGATTATTTCCTACTTTTCATGAAGATGACATTATATTATTAAAAAGGTTTATGTAATTACATGTATGTCCCTCCATTCACATATAATATGTATCCACTTATCCTACATTATTTATACAATTGATACTTCTAAACCAGACAATATATACTCTAAAAACATTTTTAAAATCATTATCGTAATTCTTGATCCCTTGGTCATATCCCAATACAAGTCTTTCATGAAGTTAGTTTTATGTAAAAAACGATATCTCAAAAATGATGTAAAATTAATAACAAAGATAACTAAATTTTATTTATTATTACACCTTATGTAAAGTTATTATATACATAAAAAGATGATATATCTTGTATCAAAATATATTGATATGTTATTATTATTATTTCATAATTTTCCCTTCTCTTCCCAATCTAATGTGAAATGAATATATCACTTCTGTATATGTTTGGACTGCCACCTCTACATTGACATATGATTCGTTTTCCATAAATAAATATATATATTTGGTAATTATGTCTGATTTAAGGATTAAATATTATATTTATTAAATAATTATGATTCACTAATTATAATATATTATCTACATTCATAACACCTAACTTATTGTTAAATTATAACAGTGCTCGTGTATATGTGTGGACTAAAACCTTGATAATGTGATATGATTTATTTAGGTCCTCCTTACATGGATTAGACTATGGTTATATTTAAGTAATAAATATTATATTTATTATATAATAATTTTTTCAAATGTTGAATTGTTATTTAAATTTCTTTTGTTTCATCCATCCAAAAAGGGAAACTTCACTCAAGAACATGTATGACCTACTATCTCCATTTTCTAATGTAATTCATTTTTGATCACCACATTATAAAAATAGTTATAAAATTTAACATAATGACAAAATTTGATAATTATAAAATTATTAGGAGTCTATATTTTATGGAATCAAAATTCATGTTCATGTACTATATATTTCTAACTTAAATATACAAATAAAATGAAATAATTAGCACCTAGGAATAAATTTTTTGAATATAGGGTTATTAATAATTGGGGTTTAAATGTTAAAAGTGGATCTTATATATCATAATAATTAGGTATGTAGAAATTTTATAGAATTATATTAAATTTATTTTTATAATACATGAGATTATATTTCTTATTAATAATGTATAATATATGGTAAGGGGTTCTTTGTCTAAATTTTGAATTCCTTGAGGAATATTTATGTTATACACTGCATGTTTTTTCAAAGTGAAAATAAAATACCATTTTCATTTTTTATCATTATTCCCATGTATATAATTATTTCAATGTATAATTCTAGGTTTATTCACTCATTGGGTTTTGAAACAAATATTACAAAACGTGATAAGTGTTCGTTCCCTCAATATTATTTCAGTAAGTCGTATTTGATGTTAGATGCCAATTTATGTTCTTGAGGTGTATATCCTACAACATTGACTCATTATATGTTCTATAATTATAAATTTAAGGAATTTAAATTTATTAAACAAATTATTTCATAAATAGGATTCTAATTTTAATGGTATAAATGTGGTAATGATTTCACATTTCAAATTGTATTCTTTAAAACATATTCTATTTAATAAATCTATATTTCTTTATTAGGTTTACATACTACCCTTTTGATATATTGTATCATTCTAATAAATATGTTCATTTTTTAATGATTCATTTTATGTAATATCATTAAGTGGGCTTACAACTCAAAATTTATCACAATAAAAAGTATGTATATTATAATCATACTTTTTGGGGGATTATATATAGTTAAATATACAATAATGAAATTATATGATATATTTTTCATAAATCTCTTTTATTATTATCTATAATTTTTATTACATGAAATTAAAATATTAACTTTGATTTACATCTACCGGTGTATAAAAAATTTCATAAGAATTTTCTTAAGGAAAAACAATATTTAATTCTATTAAACGATAAATAATTTTATCCACGTGTATATTTTATTTAAAATGATTGAAATATTTTGTTCTCTTATAAAATTTTTATATAAATTCTTTTTTACTAATGTTTTAATTTCAATCTAATTGTTTAGAATTAATCTTATTATAATTCATTGAATGATGTATATTCAATTTTTTAATTTTTTTTTGAACTGAATCCCAATTTTAACGTATACCATATAAGTAGATTTTAATGGACCAATTAGGATCTATTAAATAATTTAGTGGGATATTAGGTGAAACATTTTTCTTCTATTTTTTTATTTTTAATTAATTATGAAACAAAATTTTCCTTCTGTAAGTGGGATATGACTTTGCTGAAAACAACAACAACTATAGGAAAATTGGTATTTGTAAGGTTAACTTATCAATAATATTATCATGTCCAATGAATATATTTTCAGTAATAAAATACAAAAAAAATTACTATAATGTATTACTTTTGTTGTTATATAACAAAGTTAATGTACATTTTACTTTTTTTATGTTATAGTCTGTCAAATGTGCATGTGATCCTCATATAGAGAAAAGTGAAAAAATGTATTGTAACAACTACAGAAAAATTATCCAACATGATCTAGTATATGATCACTATTGTATATTACAATTCTCCACGCATTATAATATTCGGTTTTCTTATTAAATTTCTTGAAAAATACTGATTAAGAACCTCTTCCTACACCTTTGTAGGATTTTTTTTCTTCAGTTCATGTCTTTATTTGTTATAGATGGTCAAATGATACATGTTAAAGTACCTTGTTCATCTTATTAAATTCATTTTTACAATAACATTTGTTTTTTTAAACCTCTCTTCATACTATTTATCTACAAAATATTCAATATTTTCTTTTGATAACTTTTTTACATTGTACATTTGATACAAATTGGGGGCAATTCACTATTCATTAACTGTCATACCGATTTCACTTTATGTTTTTTAGGTGGTTTACACTTTATTTTGAAATCAGCTGTCTTAGTCATAAAACCATTAAAACAAAATACATTGGTTTATAAAAACCAATAATATATATTTAGACACTATAATAATTAATTTTTTAGAACATATATAAATTTAGAATATGCTACTCAACTTTGAAGATCCTTCAAAAATTCATTCATTGTATTTCAACAATAAATTCACCTAGATGTTAGGAACATTCCATAAGAACCAATTTCAATATTATTAATCAACCATTGGTATGACTTGGTAATAATAATATATCTTCCAAACATGATATTTAGTATATTGAATGATCATACTTGATTTGTCACATTTAATAAACAAAAAAAAAGTAAATCACTCAGCTCCCCTCATCTGGTACATCTCCACCAAATTCATCTACTTTATGAAAATAGGAATGATTTACTTGACTAAAATCATTAGAACTTATATGTAGATTTTTCTAGACACATATTCATCATATTACATTCATTAGAACCCATGTACTATCCCATTTGTATTGAAATTACAGAATGATTATCCTCATACGATCTTAGGACCAATCACATAAAAAGAAGTATTCTGTATGATGACCAATAAAAATATTCTTTTCACAGATTTAGCATTATACAATAGCATCCAACATAATTTTTATATATGAAAACAATATTTTTTGAATAAAATTGAAAAAAAATCAGGTTCCTTCAATTTGCGGACATTGATAATTCCAATAGGGTGATCCTTTAAAAAAATTAATTAGAGGGAATAAAAATGACTTCAAGGTGGGGAAAATGGTTTTATGACTACATAAATGTCTATTCAATGACAAAAATATTATTTACATCCATGAAGACCAATGTCCACACTTCCTCAGATCGAATAAAATTATAAAATCATGAATGATATATCATTATAAAAATAAATAATATTTGTAAAATTAATCTTTGATGATTTATAAAACATCATATAACCATCATTGTTCATGTTCATCATTTAAAGCAAAAATATATCTAGTAATATCCAAAAATCAACATTGCATGAAATATGTACACATAAATGTTCTTCTCCCCCTTTAGAATCATGCTAGAATCACGGTATCATTTAGTAAACTCGAGTTTAGGAACTATAAAATTTACAAATTAATTATAAATTAACATCATTGAAATTTATTTTTGATACTCTAGAGAGAAATCGTTGATAAGCATTCATGGATAAAATGCAAGTCGATCACATCAGAAAGATATTTTTCTGATGAACTCAATCCATTGGACTTTGTCTAATACACTTATGTGATAAATATCATCTAGTAAACATTTAAGGAAATTTTATAAAAGTAAGATTATTTATGATAAAGCAGGAAACCCATTCATAAACACATATTTATTTTAAATATTAAAAAAAACTCAATACGTTGTAATACAAAAATTATACCCCTTTAGATTTTATTGGAAATAAAGTGTAATAAATCATTTAAACATTGAATCTATTTAATTGAATTATAAATCCAGTAATTGTAATAATACATGAGTGAAATTATTATTGGTTAAAATATTAATATAACAATAATACCATGTCATCAATAAATAGTGATTTACGAAAAAATTATTACACTCGTTAAGAGTCATTTCATCATTACATTTTACACTAGTCATATAACATTGACAATTAACCATCAACACTTCTTCAACCTAATAGAATATGTTCTCTAGTCACTATATCAAGAAAATATTATAGTTTACCACGCATGATTAAATGATAGAATATCATTTTAAAAAATCGTCCTAAATATAGGTTCCTCAATAAAGAAAATTAAACACATATAAAATGATAGATTTATTTTTCATCTTTTCTCCCCCTTTGACAACAATATAAATATACCAGAAGGGAGAGGGTATAGAATTCACATAAAAATTCTTTAAAGAGAGGAAGTATAGATATAGTTAACTTTATCGCATAATGTTTCATGATTTTATATATAATTAATTTTCAAATGACAAGATAAGGATCGTAATATCTAGTGCCTTGGATATTAGGTACACAATTAATCATCATGATTCCAAAAGAAGGAAATATTTAAGGTAATATTCATATAGATCCCCTATCATAAAATGATCCCTTACATATTCATAGGATAACCTTGGGATAAAATTAAGAAATGGATGACCTAAAATTTAGATTATGTGAATATACATATGAATAAATATTAGAATATGTGATATTAGGGATAACAGAATCATTTAAAAAGTCATCAGTCATTATTTAATATAATGAATCATATCATGGGATCATATAATAATGTATTCATAGTGACGCATATACAATAAATAAAAAATACTCTATAATGAATCCTGGCGCATTTCTTATAGAGGAGAATGATTCATGGATCATTTCATATAGATATTCCCTAGTTAATGCTAACAACCATGAAAATTTACCAAGTAGTACGATTCAAGGATAACCACCCGGACCATTCCACATAAAGTCTCATGTGGCTATACATTACCCAATGAATTGGATACTATCTAAGATAACCAATTATAACTTGTTCCTGAATATGTGTTCCACCTGAAGAATCATATATATGGAATCACACATAAATATAAGGGTTACCCATAGAATTTAATGGTCATTATAATCATGCCATAAACCCTAATAATTTGGTGTATCATAAAAGTTTCCATGAAATAATGATATTAAACAAAACATGGACAATAATAAAGTAAAATACCCATATATTATAATAGATTATGTCAAAATGAAGTGATAAAATGTAAAAAGAGTATTTACGAAACTGTAGAATTAAAACATATTACTGTGTTTTAGGAAAATATTAAAGAGTATTTAAAGAATAATATGACATAATATTTTATATAAAAAATAATTTTACAAAGAAATTTTTAACAATAAAATAAGTGATTTTATATAAATAATGGTGGATTAAAATAAATTATGGAGTTCCCTTTACCATGAGTAAGAATTCAGGATTTTCAATTAAATTAGGCATGATTATTTTGAAGAATTTAGTGGAGATCATTTTTGAAACATGTATATCCTCAATAAATAAGGATTAATGTATCTTAATACACGAGTTTAAAAAAAATAGAATATATAATATTTACATAAAAATAATATATAATTCAATTTTGGTAAAAATATAGTATGATACCCCAAATAAATAATGGATGTTAAGGTAGAATCCCTTACCATTGGTCCAAAATAGTAATGAACTTCATATTAATGTTCAAAACAATATAATTAAATACCTAAATTGTTTAATTCATATCCTTTTACAATTTCATTTTTTATAGTTTTACTATGTTAATTTAAGTCCCATTTGATGGTTTATGAGATTCTATTTCATCATTCGGGAGTGTTAGTTTCCTTTGTTTTCAAGATCGGTTTACCTGTATATCTGTATGGAAAATATTGTATAATGATGATAGTTTTCTAGAACTAAACATATATGATATTAATTAACATATTAAATATTAAAATATCAACTTTTTCTATAAGATATGATTATTCATTAGATAAATCATTAATGATATTCATTTTGATTAATTTATTATATTTTTATCATCATAAACTAGTTTTTCTATAATGTTAAATGTCATGTATATAAACTATTCTAGAATATTAAATAGATTGAAATACATATAATATAATCTGGTGGAATCAAAAAAATGGTTGCATGACCATCTTTGAATGTGGAATTCAAATATTAGAGCACGTCGTCCATGAAGGTGGTAGATCAACACCTCACAGATTATGTTTTCATTTTTAGATTAAGATAGAGGGGGGTTTAGATTTGATGAAGAATTATTCCGTCGACATGAAAAAATTATAGTATATGTAAGATATTGGAGTTCACATTCTACTTGGACTCAGGGAACCGGGATAATATAAGAAAAAAATGGTCCTAAAATGAAATTAAAAAAAGTAAGGGGGCTTTACCTCTTGATTCCTTTTTAATTAAATCGTCTTATAGGTATGTGTTTTGGAATTTTGATAAGGAAAATAAATACTAGAAATGGGGGAGAGGTTAGGGAAGAGTATTGGTATGATTTATTACATGTATTAATGGATTATATTTTTTATTTAAAGGTATGGTGAATGTGGTATTTAAAGTGGTAGAGAAAGTGGAGTATTCCCATTATTTTAATTGTTAGATTGCTATTTTTTTCTCAAGGTTTTAACAAGATTGAGATTTATCACAAAAAATATTAAAATAATGAATTATTATTAAATATTTTGGACTTACATTAACCATAATCCATATATTATTAGATGAATAATGTATTTAGCATTTATCATAAATTATAATATTTTACTATTCAACAAAAAGTCAGGTATTTCAGAAAAATTCCAAAAATTCGCCTTATCCATTTTTCAATGTGTAGAATTATAAATGTAACGATATTTTATGAAATAAACATTTAAATTTTTGAAATTTTACTTTTAATAAAAACGTTCTTTAACATGGAAAATACATATTTTAATATTTCAACATATTATATAACACATTAACTAATTACATAACATCTCATATTATTGGCATAAAATTGTAAGATATCAAAATAAAAATTAATGAACATATTTTATGAAATTATTATTTTTTAAATATTAAATTATTCATAACATATAAATTAAATATTTTTTGACTTACTAAAATACCAATAATTAATTAATAATTTTTAAAATATATATTAAATTATAAATTGATATAATTATATCATATTATCTCTTATGTGATATACAAATTTTATTTATACATTCAATAGTGATGCTTAAATTAAATTTTCTTTTTTCTATTCATAAGTTTGATGATATTATTCCAAAATTTTAGTTTCTATTCCATTGGTATTTGTTTCTTAACATCTAGAAATTCCATTTATTTCATTCATTTATTATTTATAATGTTATTATTGTGTTCCCTATTTAATGTTATGCGATTATACTGTATGAAATAATACTAATAAGGAAAATTACATTGATAAATAATTGGGTCTTTACATTCTTCCAACATTATGAAATTTCACCATGAAAATTTTAGTTTACATGCAATGTAGATAATAGGTGTGGGTACCTTTCTTTCATCACTTCGTTTGATTTTCATATTGAATATTTCAAATTATTCTTCTTCAATATTACGTTGACCTATTGAGTACTCTTGTTGGATAGAAAATTTTACTTATGATCGATGATCTTTTCAAGATTCTCCTCGTAAGAGAGATCATTATCCAACTATACCACATCTGAATTAAGTACCTGTGGTGGATACTGAATATACATCCCAAAGATGGAAATGTGAAATACATTGTGTACATGAGAAATTGTTGGCTGATGTGCAAGTCTATAGGGCACAACTATGACATGATCAGGGATCATAAAGGGGCAGATGTACTTGGGACATATCTTCCCATTATTCCCAAATTTCATGACCCTCTTCCATAGAGATGTGTGGAGGAATACTATGTCACTAACCATAATCTTTGGTTCTCATTGAAGGTTGTCTGAATAAATATTTGTCATCTATTGGTTTCCTTGATGTTCTAATGAATGGATTTCTCCTTTTCTTCCATTTCATCGACCATTCTAGGTCCCAGTAGCTTATGCTCATCGAATTCATCCTTTCATTCCAGTGTTCTTCACCTTTTAACATAAAGGTCTTTATATGGAGCCAATTTGATGGTCGAGTGGAAACTATTATTGTAAGGGAACTCAAACAATGGAAAATTTCAGTCCCATTATCCAATCAAATCCATAAAACATGATATCAACATGTATTCTAGTGTATAAATAGTCCTCTCATATTGGACATCTGTATGAGGATGATAGGCTGTATTTAAGTTTAGCTCAGTGCCTAGAGCATGATAGAGAATTTTACTGAATATAGAGGTGAATATTAGATCTTGATTAGATATAATAGATAGTGGTTCTCTATATAGCCATACAAATTATTTGATATATATATACGTACAGTTTTATCTAAAAATAAGTCCTCCAAAATTTCAACAAAATGAGATAACATTATAAGACGATCCCCCACAACACATAAACAGTGTTTCCTCTGGATGTCTTTGGGAGTCCATTGATAATGTCTATTATGATGTTCTCCCACTGCCATGTTTATATGGAAAATAGTTTCATCATCCCATTAGAATATTTCATTTTATTCTTCACTTGCTGGCATACCAGGTACATTGATGTATATTCAGCGATCTCCTTTTTGATATTGTCCTACCAAAAATTCTCACAGATATCATAATAAATCATTGCTCTCCTTTGGTGAATAGAAAATTTTGAGCAATTTTCATCATTTAAAATATTATTATATTTATCTGAATTGGTTGGTCAACATATTATTGACCCTATTATTATGAATATATCTC
The DNA here is from genome assembly GCA_963277665.1 of Viscum album. NCBI lineage: Eukaryota > Viridiplantae > Streptophyta > Magnoliopsida > Santalales > Viscaceae > Viscum > Viscum album. The sequence goes on from OY728142.1 coordinate 458,245,354, forward strand.
CATCGATCTTAATCACAAAGGCTTTCACATTCTTGATATCTTCCACCCTTATCAATGTTTTCAGATAAATTCTATGAGAGTCCTTTATTTTTATCACAATGGATAGTGTATTAATCATTTATTAATGTATTGATGATGTTTCTACTTTAATTATTCACATGTCTATCTTTTTATGTCGAAGAAGATTGGATCCTTAACAATTGTCATCATTGATAATGTTTTCGGATTCTTTATACTTACAGAATATCCCACCATATTTACCATACAACGATGGTTGTGTATCGAGGAGACATAGTACTTGATAATATCTATATATCTTCACTAGTTTATATAACACTCTTTATATGAGATTTTAAATTTGAGACTCTTGTGATCAGTATATATCTCAAAACACTACAAATAGAGATAAGGTTGCCAGATTTTCCATGCGAAGATCACAGACACCAACTCTAGATCTATCAAGGGATTGTTTATCACATGAAATTTCAACTTTCAAGAGTTATAATCTATCACTTTATCATTTTCTTTAGAAAACAGTGTAATCTTTTATTTGAATCATCTCAATAAACCATATATATTTCTCTACTTTTTGGGATTGTGAGTACGGGTGTAGTGACAAGCCCCTTTTTGAGCTCCTTATGGTTTTCCTCACATTCATGAGTCTCTAAACAATCACTCCATTGTGTTTTATCTTGGTTATTAGGTTTGAAATTCCTGATAAAATCATCAAAAATAGTCATTAATACCAATCTATGCCTAGGAAACTATAGATTTAAATTATATAAGTCTTTCTAGGGACATCTTTGATTTCCCTTTTCTTAGATGGGTCTAAAAAATCCCATTTCTAGTTATTACAAGCCCCATGAATAATACTTCTTCGATACAAAACACACATTTACAATGCCTTTCATATAGTTTATCCCTTCACAAATTCTTCTACATAGTATACAAATGCTTCTCATGTTCCCCCTTTCTCTTCAAGTTTATCATAAAATCTTCTGTAATGACATCAAAAAAAATTCAAGGTAATACCTAAAGACTATATTCAATAATTCATGGAATATTTTGGGGGATGTAGTTAGTATGAACGTCATTACTATGAACTCATAATATAAATACCCTGTTATAAAGGGAGTCTTGGAAATGTAATCATTCTTAAACATTAATTGGTGATATCTTGACCGAATGTTAGAAATAACTTGTTTAATTTGGAGGACTGATAAATTAATCTATTTGAGGAAGGGGATAATTTTTATTTATCATGATCTAATTGAGCTCACATTAATCAATGAAGAGGTCTATTGATCCATCCTTCTTCATGTTAACAAAGACTAGTGCCCTCTAAGGTGAAGCACCCTAGCCTAAAGATACCCCTGTCCAGATTCTCCTATAACTTCTTCTTAAATTCTTCCAGTTCAATGATGGATATTATATAAGTTTTCTTTGATATTGGAATAGATCCAAGGATAAGTTCAATTGGTAAATCAACCAATTATTCAAGAGGAATACCATCATCTTTTTTCTGGAATACATCAATGTAGTTCCACATGATTTTTAGGTATTTGAGTGTGATTATCTCATTTACCTCAATCATTTGAGCAGTATATGTATGATCTTAAGGAATTAATTTCCACAGTTGAGATGGAGATTCTGAAGGATAATCATCTTCCTCAATAAACATTCAAGGAATTGTAGGATGCTTCACAATGTGAATAGTGAAATCCATTTCCTGATAGTTTATATTGTATTTGTATAAAGACATCTAATACAGGAAAAAAATTTCATAAATCTCCAGCAAAGGAAGTAATAAAAGATTTTATGGGCGGTGTAGTCCACAAACATTAATATTTTAGGAGTTATGTACTTTGTATGCAATAATTTTCCCACTAGTTTTTTAAATAGAAAACTCAACGTCCATATTTTTATGTGGTGTTTGAATAGATATACTAAATTAGAATGATATGCATGAATGCATAGAAACAAAAAAAAATATAATGTTCTCTATTCTTGAATTTATAACTAGAATACCTATCATAAAATCATTTTTTGAATCCACCTCAGTATTAGTGATAGATTATTCCCTTCATTATATACATTGAGGTTGTTTTTTATTTCAAATGAAATACCTGGGTAGTGGGAATTGGTTTTCATAATACCCATGTTCTTTTAAGTTGATACAATACACTATGAACTGAGTTTTTAAATGAGACGTCCTATCATCATCCATATTAGTGGAATTCACCACCTTCCTTCTATAGTTATTATCTAGATTCCATTTTCTTCTACATTGGAATCATTTCTTGGTTTCCATTAGATAGTTACTAATATTATTCTTCCTACGATATTGAACAGTTGGATATTTGGTCTTCCTTCGATAAATGTATTTATTTTCTAATACATACAAATTACAATCCATTTTCTAATTTCTCTCACCAGGACCATGAGACCAATGAGTGTTTCCAATCTCCATTTCAAAATTGTGGGAACAACGTAAAATTTCCTCATAACATTTGATGTCACGAAATTTCCATGATTTTTATAAACATGGAATTAGTTGCATAAAGAAGTGATCGGAAAGAAAATTTAAATTAATGGAATAGACTAAGGCATATCATCCAAGCCTTGTAATGTTTTCCTCATAAAAACTTATAGACTTATATTACATCAGTTTATGCTCAATACACACTCTTTACATATTAATATTAAAGGTTCAAGTAAAATAATTATTGACAAATATTTTCATGAATTCCACCCAATCCATGGAATTAATTTACTCATTGGAATTCATATATTTGGCTAGATTCCACCAATGATAAGCTTCACCATTAAATTGATAGACCTACCACACAACTTTCTCTTTTTTTACGTATTCAAGGTAAAATAATATTTTTTAATAGAGTTAACAAACTATTTTAAAAAAAAGTTATCCGAAGATCCCCTAAAAATTGGAGTCCTTTTATTTATGAAGGATTCAATAAATGCTTTCTCATCCCATAGAGATGGAGGCAGTACCACACTATTAATGTTATTTTTCATAACATTCACCAACTAAGCATGTACTGTCATAATGTTTTGATAAAAAATTATTGTCATATTTGGCATATCATTATATCAATCATCACATTTCCTATAAATTTTATTATTAGAACATGTTCATCTATTTACTACCACTAACAATGAAAATGAAATTGAAATTAGGGGGCTTGAATGCCTATAAAATAAAAAAACCAAAACGAATCATTAACAATAAAATGATAATCTCCTAATGGAAATGTTTATCCACACCTGTGGTAGCCTTGGATTCAATATAGGTTATCAATGATATGTTTCCTAGAATATATTATTGTCCTTTTAATAATTATTTATAGTGATCTTGTTAATTTACCGAAGCATATCCCCTAAGAGTTTAAAAGTAGTTGTGGATTGAGGCACATTGTCCCATATCAGGTTACCTCATTTCATCCCTGAAACACATTTTTTGTTTTGTTACACCAAGGTACATCTATTCCAAAACCACATCTACATATAGTTTCTATAATTTGATTTATTTTCTTGATAAATTAATTAATCTATTATTGCCATAATTTAGGTATGTTTTCATTGGCATAGTCTTATATTGATGGTTATAACAAAAGTTCTCTATTACTAATCTCTAAAATAAATTAACATTCCCTTTGATATAAAATATAGTTGTAATATACTTTTAAACCTAAGGTTACTATATTTTAATAAATATTAATTATCAAGTAACAAAATAATGATTCTAATTTCTACTGTCTTTGTTCATAGGTGCATAATTAAACATTTTGTATCCAAAATATATATATCTTATATTTAATCTTAATAATGACCTCTTAACGTCATTTAATAACTTACATATGAGAATTTTATCCTAGGGATAACATGAATAAAGGAATGAGGTAAAATTTCTAGTAGGGGTATAAATATAAGAATAATGCATACAATAGGGGTTATAAATAATAATATATTTATATAAAAAGGAATCTAATATTATTAAATATAGAGAATCAAAAAAAGGGATCATTTAATGATGGATTCACATTATTGTGGAAGTAACATAACACATGGATTTTACTTGAGTAAAGGCTCATTGAACATAGAGGATAAAGAATCAAGGTTAGTTTCATATAGGGGAACACAAATCAAGGTGATCCCCTAAGACCGTTTCACATAGATCATGAAACAATACTATCAACCAATACCATTGTACATACTGTCACAAGAGATTAAACATTACAAAATTAATTTGAGAACTATCTAGTTGAACCCATCATAACATATTCTGGAAAATGTGTTCCACATGAAGATTTATGAATAAGTAATCAAACAAAATCATAATTATTACCCATGGAAGTAAATGGGTATCATAATAATGTCATCAAGAATATTAAATCGACATATTATAGTAGTTTCCATGAAAAATGGAATTAAATCATCGATGTACAATAATAATGAAATCTAAGAATGTATCATGAGAAGTGAAGTCAAACTAATATTATATCATGTAAAAATATTATTCAATAAACTGTATAATAAAAAAATAGTGTTTTTTTAGAAAAATATTAAATTTCATTTAAAGCATTAAAGGGTATAATATTTTATATTAACCCAGAAGTGAACAAAGATTTTAAAAAAAAAATTAAAACGGTTTATTTTATAATTTTTTTAAAAATAGATGTTGGCATGCACTTGATAATGGGTAATAAGTTGGTAAGTACCCTTTAATTGGGCTAGTATATCGAGAATAATTAAGTGAGGAACCTTTGAAAAACAGGTAAATCTCTAAAAAATAAAGGTGAAATGATCTTGTTACATGATCTTGGAACATAAAAACAATTTTAATATGTCAATAAAAAATAAAATATAATTTCAATTTATTATAAATAGTTAAATAATTACCTTAATGAATAATAGAGGTTCATATAGAATAACTTTCCTTATGTCCAAAATGATTCTATACTTGATCTTAATGTCCCATGTAATCAAAATAAATCCATCAATTAATTAATTTCATTTTATAATTTTATTTTATTTACTATAGATTTATTATGTTCATTTACATCCCTTTTTATTGGTTATGATATTATATTTCATCGTTCGTGAGTGTTATTCTCCTTGGTTTTCATCATTGGTTTACATTTACATGTCTAAGGAAAATCATGTTGCAAGAGGGAAATTGTCCAGAAATGAACTTATATGATATTAAAGAAAATATAGAATATAAAAATACCATTTTTTCATAAGTGATGATAATTTTTTAGATATATCATTAACGATATTCTTTTATATTAATTTAGTGTTTTCTATCATCACAACCTCGTTCTACTATATTAATAAATATCATGTACATAAATTAGTTTTATAACAGTTAATATGTTTAAACAAATATAATATAACCTTTTTAAACCATTAACATTTTTTAATTAATATCCTTGAACGTGGATTTTAAATAAGAAAGAACATCATCCATGAGTGTGGTAGATCAACACATAATAAGTGATGTTTTCATTCAAAAAATAAAAGAGAGAGGAGATGACATTTGATAAAGAGGTAATCTATAAACATGAAAACATTCTAGTATATGTCAGATAATGGAGTTTTATTACAATTAGATGAGATCATGTAAAGAGAATATAATAAAATTAAAATATCTTAAATACAAATTAAAATAAAAGGAAAAAGGATATACATCTTGATTCATTCTCCTTGAGAGACTCCTTATGAGATTAAATTTAGTCTTTTATTAAGACCAAAAGCTCCTAGAAGTGGGGAATACATTTGGGAAAAGTATTAGGTTGAATATGGAAAATTATGAAGTGTTTATAGTAGTGCTGAAAAGAGGTGGCGTGGGGTGGTAGTAATTGTGTAGGAGAGGGTTGTTTTCTCAATATTTTAATCATTAATTAATTTTTATTTCTGATAAATACGAACTGTATGATAATTACATCCAAAAATATTAAAATAATTATATATAGATGGATATTCTATGCTTAAATCATCAATACGTCATCTATCACTCTATAAATCATGTTTTTATCATTTATTAGAAATTATCATATATTACTATTAACGATAAATTAATTTATTTTGGAAAAATCAGAAAATATCAAACCTACAATTTTATTGATATACATAGTTAACAAATGAGTCAAATTCTATGAAAATAAATTGTCTACATTCGATACATTTTAATTTTAATTAAAAATATCTTTTACATGGAAAATATAGATTTTAAAATTTTAACTAATTTTATAACACATTGAATGCACCCTTAAGGCCTCAAAAAATTGTCTTTAAATCTTAAGTCATCAAAATATTAATTTACTAATACATTTTATGAAAATAAATGTTCTTTTAAATTATATTATTAATCAGAAAATTTTAATTAAAAATTTGTGACTTATAAAAATACCAACACTTAAATAATTTTTTTAAATATTTACATAATTATATTATGATAAAATTACATCATATTCTCAATTATAAGATTTAGTAATTTTGTTAATAATATATTTGGGGAGGATACTGTTCAAATGTCCTTTTAATTATCCATAAGGGTCATGTTACTATTCATTTGGTATATGTTCCTTAACATCTAGAAATTCTTTTTAATTTATTTATTCATCAATTATAATGTTTTTATTGTGTTCTCTATTTGATTAAATGTGATTATACTATATGAAATAATAATAAGAAGGTAATTTTGATAAATAAATATTTGGGTCTTTATTGGAAGGGTTTTATGTAACCGCCCATAATTCGAAAATATGAACAGTGTATTTGATACCATATGTGACACACAACATTGATCTTAAACAAACCACAAAATATATTTCCTTGGATTTAATCTCTTTGATTTCCAGCGAAACAAACATCACCAAGCCTAATTGAACCATAATACAATATAATTTTATTTCCTAACCATTAAATTGGAGGGTATTAATATTAATAAATAAATTTTGATAATTATGTTTATCTACTAATTTGAAATAAAATATGTTTCATTCAAAATAAAAATAATTGTTTTCTATGAAACTGTATTTTTTCCAAAAGACAGTTTGGTCTCCCATTGTGCGCATAATCTAAAATATATTTTTTCTATATTTAATAAAATTATTTAATAACATTAAATTCATTTTTTAAATTATAATATAAACATTATTTTATGGTGATTGTTTCGTATTTTCCCAAAATGTATCATTTTTCAATGAATAGTGAAAATATTAATTTTTTATTGAAAATTGTCTTCGCATTTAAATTATTTAAAAATTTAATTTATATTTTTAATATTTTAAAGTAAAGTTATTTCAATTATATATAAACTAATATAATTTAGGTCATTGAAATTATTTTCATAAGGAATTTTGATATAAAAACATCTTAAACTTTTTAACATTTTCTCTTTGAAACCCTGCATTTTCATCACTTCAGCGGGGTTATTTTTAAAATAATTTATTCCAATTATATCATTTGAATTTTAGGTAATTTATTCCATATATTTAATTTGAATAATTTATATTATCTAAAAAGGTAATTTAATTTTTTTTCCAAAATGAATTGTGAAAATAGGTAAATGTACTTACCACAACTAAAATAATATTAGATTTAATTAGGGTTTAATCTAAATATATAATGGTTAAATTGACCTCATAACTTTTATAAAACATATTTTATGGATATATTTAGATCAAATAATATCTATTTCTTGGTAATAACACATTTTTTACCATTTTAACAAGTTAAAACATCGTTACATCTTTTCCTTTTCAAAAATTAAAACTTTACCAGCCACCTCACATATAAAAGGACACCCATGTTCTATCTTATTCACCAATGAATCCAATTTTAGTTTAGTAAATACCTCTAAGAATAATTTATAAAAATCCATAAAATCATCCTATAATCCATATATTTGGAATAAATCTGTCATATGATTGATTTGGGTGCAAACTAAAGGAGGTTAACCGTCTAACAGTTAACATTATTCATGGTGTGTTTTTATTTTATTTCTTCTACAAAACCATAAATTATAATTCAATATTAAGAAATAAATACCTCATTATATTATCTCAAATGTGAATTATTTATGTTAATTAATTACCTACAATAAACCCCACATCCATCAAATGGGATATAAAACACCATTTTTTGTATGGTGTACTATTGCATCACGAATTGATTTTATTTCTTTTCCAATACCACATCCCATGGATTATTATTATTATGGATATAATATATATATTATAATTATAACATAAGTTTTCTTATAGATTAATTATATCAAACATACATTTTTTTGTTCCATTTTGTAGGGAATGCAATAACGTCAGACATATGTACATCTGACTACCACCTCACAAAGTGTTATGATTAATTTTTCACAAAAATAGTACATTGAATGGGATAAAGATGAATTTTAAAATGTATGTGTTTTAAATGAAATTAATATTATATTCATGACATATTTATCATTATGGAATGATAATAAATCATCTTACTTATTACCTTTTCACTCACATAATGATGATAATATTATTCGTGTCTGTGTAGACTAAAGATATCAATAAGCGATGTGAATATATTTTCATCACCATAGAACATGAATAAAATTTATAATTATATTTAATGAAATATTTTATTTATGATATATTTATCATTCTAGAAAGATAAAATATTATTTACCACTTTTCCATAATTCATATCCCAAAACGATCATTAATGATGGCTGTTAAAATTATAATTTATCTATAAATATAATAATTATGTAATTAGTGTTAATTATGATTTGATTTATTTATATAATGTGGGAAATAACTAGACCATTCATGATAAAACAGGCATTAAAAATCGAAATTAACAATCAAAACGATGAAACAAATTATAGCTAATAATTTAGAAGGTGATACTATATTATAAATGGATTATATATGATATTATAAATATGAATGTAATTCTATTATAATATATTAACATTCATTAAACCATTATACATGATTTTAAATCTTGTTCAACTAAAAGTATATGTGAGGTTGGGTACTTTATCTTAACTTCCATTCATTGAGGCATATTTTTTTATGTGCCTTATTTATTTTACATGGTTTATATACTACCCATTTCGAAGGAAATGTCATGATTTCTTATTAATTAATAGTATTTTATGTTAAAATTTTAATTACATCATCCAATATCTTCTGTACTGATAATTAACGAGGGCTAAATGTTATTAAAAAATCTCTTATTCATTTGTGATTGTTAAAATTATCTTGAAATAATCTCATTATTATTATCATTTTTCCTTTAGAAATTCAATTTTATTATATATCCATATTTTTTAGGATGAATAGTATTATTTAAAAAACCAAATACCATTTATACCTGTGGTTTTCATTTTAAAAATCAATTAATCAACTATGGAAATATTAATATATCTCTATCCTTACTCAATTCACATATTTGGGGATATATCATATTGATTCATGAATTAAATAAAGCATTCAATATGTGTGTATTGGTTTGAAATTGTATTTAATAGTAAAACTAAGAATTATATATCCCCTTAATGCATCAGTAGTCCTCCTATGTAAAAGTATTAATCTAGCATTATATAATTTTTTAAAATTATTTTAGAACTATATTTTGATAGGTCTGGATGATAGATTTATCATGATGTCTGATATCATGATGTACAATAAATAAAAATTTCCTTCATTAAGAATTTAGTTATTATAATATATGATATTTTATTAGTGATATTATCTTTGGATGCTTTTCATTCTAATATAATTGATTGAATGGAATTTTTATTCAATTATTTACCTTGTAATATTGATAAATCCTTATCTACTAATGATAATCATGTTATTTACATTGAATTCATTTTATCTTATTTAACATTTCATGTTTTTTATTATCCATGATATTTTTTCATTTATATTACCACTGGTTTAATTTCCATCACAATTTATTGATCACGTGGAATGTGTGTTAATTTATTTACCATTCCATGTTTATTAAGATTATTGATACATGATAGATTCCAATGTACTTTACCCTTATTGAGCATTCGATCTCTCCCTTATTTTGAATCATTTCCCCCAGATTCCATAATGTGTTCTATGATTGATATGAAATGATATTTGTGAGGGATTGATGTTATTCTTGAAAAAAAAGTGGTAAATTATGTTTTCAAATGTAATATGGGAATCATGTATGTATCTATTTTACAGATACTACTAAACTATTTCTTTCTTTAGAATGTGATTCCCTGTATCTTATCACAATGAAAAAAATCAAAGACTTTCTCTTGGCTGTTAGGGTCTGATTCATTTTAACTTGTTTCATATGAGGATTAGTATAATACTTAGGAATTAGATTAGGGATGACATTGATTATGGAATGTAAGACTATTATTGAATTTTATGATCAATATAGAATAAAATTTAAATGTTTTAGAAAGATCAATATTATGTGATTTTTAAGGGAATACTTCTCTATCTCAATAATACAACTAATTTGGTTGTAGAAAAAATGTACCTAGTTGTAATAAATCAGAAAAGGGTGCATTTGGATTGACCCAATTGACACTATGTGCATGGAAACATGTCATATTGTGGACGCAATTTAACACTCTTAACGATATTATTTGGTTAGTTAAAAAAATCAGCCTATTATGAATTATTTGAATTTAAGATGATATTCAAGGACCTAGGTTAATCCTATGGTTTCTTTAGGAAAAATATTGTCTCTTGATGGAATGAGAAAATTCATTACATGTTGAAAAGAACCATATAAATCAAATGATTTCCAAGTATAAATGAAAATTATAATTGGATGAAATAAATATCATCCTAGGGATTCATTTATATTCCATTTTCTTAAATGTGGAGAACCAAGCCTTTTACAAGTTAATTACCACATCTAATGTTTAATCACTATACAAAAGATGTACACTTTGATTAAGTAAATTGATGGAATCCCCGCCGCTTACTGCTCCTATTATTCCATGTTCCTCCCCGTATGTTAGTGGATTTCATTCTCCATCTTTAGTGGGAGATTATCCTCTAAGGATATATATTGGTGGGGTGTTCAAGGGGGTTTCTTTTTTGGATTCTCTCTATTGTTCGTCATTAGCTTCTTATCCTCTTTGATAGGGGATGTCATATGTTGCTTATGTATTCTATTTGACTATCCCACTGATTTGGGTGGATCCCTGGCTACAAGATTGATAAACGGGATTCTTGTGGTGGATATTATAGTTATGAAAATACATTTGGAATCCTCCTTCCATGGTCTCTCTCTGGTGGCTCGTTTTGGTCACAACAAACCATCTCTCAAGATCTTCAAGAGTTTTTTGGATTCTTAGGGTCTCTGATAGACTGTAGTGGGTTTTTACCTTTCAAGGGTTGATTTTTTCATAAATCTATTTTCCAAGGAAGACTTTTTGGCTTCATTGGTGTGGGGAAACCTGTAGTGTGGTTCTAAATGCATCTCCCTATCCTAGTGGTCATTGGATTTTCACTTCAGCTAGGAGTCTCTTTCAGATGCAATTGGGATAATTCTACATGGCCTTCCCATTCGGTTCTACAACCCAATGATCTTAAAAAATGAGTGTGAATTTCTAGGTTATTTCCAAAAAAATGATGAGAACACGATGTGCCTTCAAGCTTTAGCTAACCCCTGCAATTGTGTGTATATGGATATCTCAGTGAAGAGACCCTCACAGATTCTGTTGAAGGGGAGAATTACATTTAGGTGGTGGAAAATGATCATATATCAGTAACCACTAATATTTTTTTGTTTTATATAGTGTGCATTGATTTTCAGTTGTATTTTTATAGAGGAAGAGATCATAGGTGAGAACTTCAGGCACTGGTTCATAGGGTGGCCAGGCAGGGGCCCACTTCATTCAGTGATAGGGATGATGGAAGATGTTATTGTTAGGAGGGAAATTTAAAATTCAAAGCCTATTGTAATTCCCAAAATTTCTATGGTCCCTACACTTTGGTACATTTCTGGAATAAATTTCGTTTTATTTCCTATGTTCTCAGAAAAAAATTAATATGATCCTGTTGTCGCATTTTCCTTGCTCTTCTGTATGGGACTCTTGCAGTGCCTTATCATCCATGGAAAAATATATGGTTTCTTGGGATTATTTTGGTCTCTAAACCTCTTTATTCTCGAGCCTCCTACCCCCATGCATTATCTACCCATTATCCTTATTTCTATATTTCATAAAAACTCTCTCTAGATTTCCTGCAATGGAACTTAGTATGTAAAGTGGTACCTGCCATCATGGGGCTACCATAATTGGATCTGATGCTAAAAGTCATAGAAAAATATCATCTTACTGTCTCGGAATCACCATAGTGTTTTATTTTAGTCAATTTTCTACAATGATATATGGTGGCGAGTCATTCATGTTATTCTTTGGCCATTAGTTTTTTACTTTTGGAGGATCTATATGAGTTTATCAAGAATATATTTTTACTTCCAAAGTTGGGTGCCTTAGTTGATAGAAAAGTCGTGCCAATCTCACGATTGATTTCAAAGGTGATAGGTTTGTTTCAGTTCCTTTTATACACTAATGATTCTGGTAAAAAATTCCCTAAATTCATGCCTTATGGTTTTCTATATTGATCTATAATGCACAATACATGGGGTCCTTAACAATGTGTTCTTTTATTACCTCTATTAACAAAGAAGAATTACTCTTTTCTTATAGAAATTATCAAACCCAAACAAAACATAAGAAAGCTCCCTGAATGGCGAGGAATATGTGTTTTTATATGTCTTTTCATGGGTACCCAGAAAATTCCCATATATAGTTATTTTGGAAAATGTTGTTTCAGTTGAGGTGGTGAGTCTCATGTCATAGTGAAAAAATACTAAGATATACTCCAATGGTATGGAAGTTTGTATCACCTTTGTTTATACTAGTACTAATCTTCATGGGAAACTGGATATCTGGCGTCGTCTGCTATATTTTTATTCTGGAAATATCTCATGGTTTATCGATAGATATTTCAACTTGATCATGGATTTATCATATAAAAGTGGTGGTTCAGCAAAATAAATAATCGAATGAATGATTTTTGGGGTTTCATGTCATATGAGGTTTAAAAGATTTGGAATTCTCTATCACCAAATACACCTGCTGAAACAAACACATGGGTTCTAGAAACATTTGGAGTAGTTAGTATGGATTCAAAATGAATATTTAGGGTTTGGACTCCTTCTCTCAACAGAAAAATACTCATATCTCTTTCTCTATTTCAGATCATGTTACACTTCTTGTAGAGATCATGATAGAATTATCAGGAAGCCAATATTTCCATTATTCATTCACATTTCATCAGGATGTAACATTCATGCAAGTGATTAATGGTTCATTGTAACTAAGGGATATTTGGAGGTCCTGTTTTGGCCTGGATAATTTCTTTAAACTTCTCAAAGTGGCCATTAGTAGATGGTTGGATAACAATCTGAATGATTATTCTAGAGTGAAATGTATCCAGGACAAGCTTGATTGGATAATGGAGGATCTTCGGATTGATTGGGATAAAAACATATTCATTATCATTTGTGACAAGTGTGCTTCTCTTATTGATAATATATTGGATATTGAAAGAATCTACAAGTAGCGGTCTCATGTCAGATGGTTAATTGAAGGAGGACACAATAGTAAATTCTATCATGCATGTGTGAAGGAGAAGAGGAACATTAAGATGAACATGAGCCACAAAAATGTGGGTTTCAAGTCATATGTGGAATGGGCATGTAGAATGTAATTGGTTCATTTTGATGGTCTCTAAGCATTGGAGGCTTCCTCAAGTTATGAGTATTCGCGTAATGAAGCAGCATATAATGTATTCTTGGGATATTTTCCACACTTAGTGGGGGTGCCTTATAATTCCTTCCTAAAGGACTTATATAATGAGGTGGAGATCAGGGATTTGGTTCGTATGATGCCTCATGATAGTGCACCTAGTTTGGAGGGTTTTCTAGTATTATTTTTTTATGGAAGCATGGTATATGGAAAGTCCCCATGTTTCGGAGGACGTTGAAGTCTTCTTTTTCAGTGGATCCCTAAACATGGGTATTTTCTCTTCCAGGGATGTACTTATCCTAAATACAAGGTATACCACAAATATCATTCATTACCATCGTATCATCCATTGAAACATTTCCAATATGAGCATGGTAAGTATTATTTCAATTATTTTGAGTTGGTTCATTCCAAGGATGGTTTCGAGGGACCAACATAGGTGTGTCTAGGGGCGGAGCATCCATGGGGTGGTTGGCCTTTGTAGTGAACATGTGAATTATATTCATAATTGTTTTGTGTGATCTAATTTCATATTCCAAATTGATATAGAAAATGATTATGGAAAAAATCAATGGGGTTTAATTATTCATGTGATCAGGAGTTTGGGTTTCACTAGTTGGTTTTTTACATTTGATTCTATTGTTAATATTATACTTGGCTATGTTTATATCTTATTGGGATATTCTTTGGTTATTCAAAATCTATTTGCGGTGTTCTTTAATGAGATACTATATCCTTATGTCTTTTTATCTTGGTTGAAGATGCCTTTATCTGGAATCTTCAAAAAGGTTTTGAGTATGGTAGGATGAGTCTATATCATGGTCGATGGTGTATGTAGTTCATTTATCAAAGAATTTTTGTCGATGATGTTTTGATCTTTCTCAATGTAAGGCACATGTTCTTACTCAATCACATGAATATCATGTCACTCTGTGGATGTTTATGTTGTTAGAGTATCGACTCAATAAAAATCCATGTATTTATATCAAATAAGTGATCTGGAATTTGATGTTGAGATATCCCAGGAATCCATGTTTTCCAACGGAAATAGCTATAGTTTTTTATCTTGTAGTCCTGATATCATGTGGCCTCATCTCGAATAAAGACTTTTATGATATCATTATCTACCTATTGGGATGGATTTTTAATCTGAAAAATATTTTTCTGTAATTTGGAGGATGGGTTACATTGAATAACAATGTTCTCACTTCTATCTCTATGCATGAATTATCAATTATCAATCCCCCAAAGGGGTTGTTGGAATCATTTATAGAATTATGAAATCATTATTATAGGATTCTAATCAAGTCTTTAGCACTCACCGGGCCTCTTTGCCCAACATTGAAAATCCTGTGGTCGAAGGTTTTGATGGGATATGTGATATCATTGAATCCATATAAAGTATTCAAGGTCGGTTGGATTTGGACATTATTGATTGGGAGTCTCTATTGGTGGAGTTATTCAGAGCGCATTGTGGTGTCCAATGGGAGGTGTCTGAAAATCACAGTATAAAACCTTATGGCATGGCGTGATGTATGTTGTCCCCCCTGGGGGCCCTGAGTGGTTCAACGTGGTGGATCATTGGTTTAGGCGACATCATCTTCTTGACAAACATACTGTCCTGGTTAAAGGTTGTTCTATAATGGCTTCCCTTCTCAAGATATTTCTTTTAGTGTGGTAAGTGGGAAACATGATCTCATTGTGGAAAAACTCAATCCTTGTTTTATGAAGATGTTTAAATGTATAGTAATGAATAGAGACTCATCAGATGATTATTCACCACCTATATCCCAATCATGTTTGCCTCTCTGGATTACAGGATATTGATTCATGAAGATAACATTTCTGATGAATGGTCACCAATGGTGTGGGGCAATGAGATTCCTACAAAAATAGATTTTCTGATTTTGCTAATCATGAATAAGGGACTACCAATAGAAGAAAATATTCAATGAAATGGCATCCATTTGGATTATTACAACTTTTATTGCGAGAACCAGAGGGTGGAGTCTACTCTACAATTGTTTTTTAGAGTAGCATGGCTACATACCTCTGGTTGTTATTCATCCCACATCCTTACCTTTTATGTGATCAGTTTTCATTGTAGTGATTCTTGGCATCTTGGTTTTAGTGATTCAAGAGTAGGGCCATGAAACGTAATATTCTGGTTGTTATCCTCACTTCCATATGTTTTACTATCATGGAGGCTCACAATAATGTCTTGTCCGGAACTAGTCACTATATTTTGTTTCTTCTGATAAGTTTAAGGACATATATCATCGAGTTTTTTTAATTGTTGAATGTGGTTTAGTTTTTATTTATGGTCTACAATCTTCTCAAAAATCCATGTATTCTGGGTAGGGAAAATGGCCATCAGATAAGATGGGAGCCTCCTCTCCGTGGTATAATGATGAACGTGGATGAATCTTATATGTATGGTTTGATGAGAGGTAGTGGGGTTCTTCAGGATTCATGGGGTTTGGTCCGCATAGGGTTCAATTCATTTTATAGGTCGGTAATCTCCTTGTGTGTATATATGGAAAACCACTTTTATGATCTGATGGTATGTCGGGGGCTCGGATTTCAAGTGGCCGAGATCAGGTCAAATTCTGAAGTCATGGTGAGCACTATTCAAGGATGTCTTGAAGTTCCATGGGAGTTGATCTATCTGATTTTCAAATTCATTATGGAGACCATGCATGGGAAGATGATTCATTGTAGTTGCCGGGAATCTAATTTTACGGCGGATTTGTCGGCTCTCATGGAAGGACAGGAAAATGATTTTTTTTATTTTTGTATATTTTCCATTATAGTGTAATGTTTTCATACAATGGGATTCACTAATTATTCATCTTTTTATTCAATGTTAAGGGAGTTTGTGGCTTTGTGGTTATGTTCTTTTTCAGAAATCAAAAAAAATTAAATTTTGAGTCTGTCTAGACAAAAGATGAAGCTATGATGAAGTAAATGTTAAAAGTATTTATGTATAGGAATCAATAATTAAATTTTAGATGTATTTTGAGAAATGTTATTTAAGATAAAATATCACTAAAAATCTAGGGATTTAATTAAAGTTAATAATCATATATGTCCTCCTCAAATTAATATATATTGATACCATTATGGGTTTATTAGTTTATAGTTGATCATAAGTTAAAATTTTTAATCATTCCATTTGAAAATATATGTGGTAGGAATATAACATAATAATGAATATTTTTGTTCAAAACACTTATAGAAATTAAAATTCTTGGGTTTGTATATGTTTTTATTAAAAAGTCATTTTCAGATGTGTAGGATCGAAATAGTGATGTAGATGCTCAATATACAAGAGGGGGGGGGGTGAATTCTATACTTTAAAAATTCTTTTGGAACCTTTAAAGTTAGTTAAGAATAACTATGTTTCCTTAAGGGAAGGAAAGGGATAAGTTTAACAAAGTTAAAATAAGAAAATTCACAACACCTCTTAACACCGAATGCAAACTAGGAAAGAGATTCTGAATGAGGGTTCTGGAAATATGGTTCCGGAAATTGAATCTTAACAAATGATTACAATATGAGATTCTACCTTAAATCCTATAGAATCTAAATGAAACAGAGTACAAATAAGGAAGAATAAGAAAGTTATACTTTCCTTATAATGCACAATGCCGCGGAATAGAAACAAGTAGTAAAACTACAAGTAACAAGATATAATTCTTTTAACCCAAAGAGAAGGGTATCCAACAACCTTGGATAAAGGTCCCTTGATTTATACTTTCAAGCAAGTCTGTCTTACCCACACCAGGGTAAGCCCTCGATACGAAGATCGGAGTCTCTGTCTTGCTATCCCCGCAAGCCCTCAACTTCAAGGTAGTTGGAAACCTCTGTCTTCCTCAGCAAGGAAGCCCTCGAACTTCAAGGTAGTCGGCACCTCAGTCTTCTTATCCCCGGAAGCCCTCGAATGTAATCACCAATATTCGGAGTCGCACGAAGCTTTGAGAGTTATTAAGAGCCTCTCTCTCTAGAATTCACTTCAACAGCATGTATGCTCAAAACCAAGTTGTTCATCTGTCATCAGTTATCAGCAGCCACGAGCTCTTTCAAATGAGCTCTTATTTATAGGTAAGGTCGGCTCCTTCTCCAACGGTCATATTTTCCTTAAAGATCGGAGGGACCTGTACACATGTCACTTAGACAACAGTTAGTTTATAACAAAACAGACGACATTGTTTTATAAAAAAACAAGTGTGACAGAATGTACAACATCGTTTTAAACTCTAACATAAAAGTTCGGAATGAATACTTCGGAGTGAAAGTTCGGAGTGTAAGGAACAATAGTAAAGAGTAGACAAATTTTAGAAGAGTAAGCAATATAGAAGTTCGGAGTCTAACAAAGATATTTTTCGGAGTCTGAATTAATTCAGAGTGTATATAACAAAGATACTCAAATTATGTTTAATAGGTGAATTCCGAATGAGAATTCAGAATAGGAATTCGTCATCAGAAATCGTAATGAGAATTCGTCAACAGAATTCGTAATGAGAATTCGTCAACAGAATTCGTAATGAGAAATCGTCATGAGAATTTGTAATGAGAATTCGTCAATCAGAATTCGTAATGAGAATTCGTCAACATAATTCGTAATGAGAATTCGTCATTAGAATTCTTAATGAGAATTCGTCAACAGAATTCGTAATGAGAATTTGTCATTAGAATTCGTAATGATAATTCGGATTTCTTCATTAGAATTCGTAATGGGAATTCTTATTCAGAATTCGTATCCTGAATCTGGAATAGAACTTAGTCAGAGTTCATATCCGGAATTCGGAATGAAACTTCCTTATAGTTATTGTCCAGAATCTGAATCCAAAAACAGAATGCTTTATATCAATGTTTCAACGATTCCGAGAAAATGAATCCAAATCTGATACTTAAGAAAAATATGGATGAAAATATGATAAGGATAATTTTTCATATAAAAGCGAATTTCCTTATAAAAGAAATTTTCCTTAAGAAAGCAATTTTTCTTATAAAAGCAATTTTCCTTAAGAAAGCAATTTTTCTTATAAAAACAATTTTCCTTAAGATAAGGTGTTTGTGATTTTCAAAACAAGAAGGAATGGAAAATTCATAAGGAAAACCTTATTGACTCAACAATCTCCCCCTTTTTGGAAAGCACAAACATCTTTACGAAAAAGAAATTCTAAGAAGAAAGAAAAACATTAAGGCTTATCTCCCTTTTCTTTAAGGATATTGATGAATACGACTAACTCCCCCTTAGGCTTTGAAACTCTAAGGATCGTATTCTTATTTCCGGAGTGATAGATAAGAATGACTTCTTTAATGAAAAATCTCCCCCTTAAACAAACTCTTATTTAGAGTTTTTCTTTTTCTTAAGGATCTTTTTCTTCTCCCACTTTGATAAACTCTTATTAGAGTTCTTCTTTTTCTTAAGGATATTTTCCTTCTCCCCCTTTGTGATTTTCAAAAAGAATTGGAGGGAATGGAAAAAAATAACAAAGTACCTGAAATATTAGTAATGACAACAAAAGAAACGAGAGGCACAAATTTCATTTGGTTTGAAATCTCGACAACAAAGAAAAAAATTACAACAAAAAGATCGGATTTGGTTATTTCGGATCTTTTTCCTTTGACATGAGCCCCTTTAGAATAGTCTTGATCTTCTTCAGGTCTTTATGATCTTCTTCAGCTTGCTTCTCTAAGGCCACTATTCTTTCGGATTGAGCTTCAATTTTTTCTTCCTGGGCTTTCAGCTTTTCTTCCTGAGCTTTGATTTTCTCTTCCTGATCCTTCATCCTTTCTTCAAAATCAATTCGATGATCCCTTTCAAATTTCCAGTTTTGAGAAACAGAATTCAGCTTCCCATTCAGATCTCTTACTTCTTGAATCCGGAAGTTCGTTTCTTCTGTCAGCTTCTCTTCAAAAGATGAAGTTAACTCATTTATCTTCTTGTCCTCGGTTTCAATTGCATCTTTAACATTGTCTTGAAACTCATTGAACAACCTCATCTCTTCCACAATCTTCTTCGACCAATTTGTCACCCTCTTGCAAGATTTTCTATGAGCTTCGTAACCAACAAAGAAGGTTTTAAACTGAGCTTCAATCTCAACGCACTTGTCCATAACCATAGATACGGAGTCAGTTTTCTGATTTAAAGCATGTTGGAGCATTTGGCATCTTGAATCAATACTTGAGAAGGTCGGAATGGTTCCCACCAACTTCTTCAAAAACTGAACAACAAAGTCATGCCCCAACGAGGATGACTATGAATCCGAAACTTTTCTTGGATAAATTTCTTCTTCAACAAGTTCAAGCTTTCTCTTTGAAGAGCTACCAACTTCCTTTCTCTTCCTCACGTCTGAGCTCGGAGTATCAGCAAGAATTTGCTTTCCCTTTTCTTTTTCCGGAATTGAATCCTGTTCCGGAGTTCTCTACTCACTATTAGAAACTTGAACAACATTATCTTCTTCATCAGTGACTTCCTGAACACCAACCCCTATCATTTACTTTTGAGCAACATCAAATAAAAGATGTTCTTCTTGTCCATGATAAGAAACTTCTTCTTCTCCTTTCTCTTCTTGCATTGCTGGAGTAACTAGTTTGGAAGATTCAGCTTCTGACGTTCGGAGTGATAAGTGTTCCAAAGGTGTCCCCTTGTAATCATCTACTTGTTTCAGCACATCTCCAGTTTCACCACTTCCTTCAGCACCCTCTTCTACTTGTTCCACTTGTTCAACATGCTCTACTTCCTCAGTATTCTTAGCAACAGCTTCTTCCGGAGCAACTAAATTTCTTCCTGGAGTCTCAGGTAGATATTCCAAGGAGAAAGATCTTGGAACATGAATTGTTGCTGAAACCATCTCATTGAATTTCAACAATGCCTGAGCTACCTCAGCCTCATACATCTTCTTCTTGAGCTTCTTTTGCTTTGCTTGTTTTTCAACCTCATCAGCTGTTCTCTCCTTCAAGGCCTTAGCCTCTGCAGGGTCCAATCCGAACTGCGGATCCCCTTCTTTTCTTTTTTCTTTATCTGCTCTCCACTTCATAACAACCTCATCAGGATAGGATTTCTTCTTCTTTGGTTTTGGAGGTGCAGAATGGACTTCCTTAGACTTAGGATTATCTACTTGTACATCCACTTCTTTCAGCTTTCTCTTCCTTACTGGCTTAGATGATTCCAGTTCAGCAGCTTTCAGAACCACTTCTTCTTGATTAGGTAAATCAACAAACTCACCAATCTCCTTGTTGAAAGCCACATCCATTCTCCTAAGAGTGTCATCACTAACCAACAAGATTTTACAAACCCTTGGCATAGATCTGCAAGCATCCTTGAAAGATTCAAGGCACCGGACTATCAACTTTGATAATATTGCTGGGTACATTACGATCTTAGCTCTGAGATATCCTTTCTTAAGGTTCTCAATAGTTATAAAAATGTGCCTCATGAAGTTAAACTTCCTTAGATTTATCAGGAAATATAAGATATAGATCTCACTTTTCTTCAAGCTGTCTTTATCACCTTTTCTCGGTACGATAAGTCCTTGCACCCACAACTCTAGAATCTGGAAGTTTGTGGATAGACTTGCAATCTTCGGAGCCTTGTCATCAGCCAGTCCGAGGGTTCCTAATGGTTTTTCCTTGTCGAAGCTACCATTAAAGTCCGGCAATACATGAGAAATAAACTCAGCTTCTCCTTCATAAGACAGCCCTACCATGCTTGCTGCCATAATATAAGAAAGTTTATAGGTCTTTCCATACGACATGAAGGAAAACTTTTCCCTATTATCTTCCTGGAAGAAGGAAACAGTTTCATAGAACTCAACAAGTAACTCCGTAAAAACATCGTCTTGAGTCCCTGGTTTGGATACAACAACATCTTCCCAGCCATTCAACTTAATGTTCATTGAGATAAGAGAGTCATAGTTGTTGAAGAAATCCGGATGGACTAACGTTTCTCTGTAAACTAACCATTGCGAAATAGGCTTAGTGGATGAAATTTCTTGAGATGCTAACTCCGCAGACATTCGGACCTGAAATCCTCTGAGAAGTTCGGAACGGAGAAAACTGTAGTTCGGAACGGCCTTAAATCATAGAGGCAGAGATTTGGGACGCGAGAGCTTGAGATCGATGTGAGACGAGTAATTGGGTCCCCTTTATACAGGCAACGAGATGTCGGTTCACATTCCACAGTTGATCTAATGGTTGGAAAGAGCTGAGACCAGATCTGACGGTTGAAAAACATGAATCCGATCTTTTTGAGGTTTTTATTAAAACAAAGAATTAAGAAAACTATAATCCGAAAACATAGTACAAGAAAATTCCAGCAAGTAAAATATGACTACGAAAACTTGAGTAGGGAAATAATACCTTTTGGATTGGATTAAGAGGATTATTCCTAATGGGTAATATAAAAAGATGAGTACAAAAAAATGTTATTATGAAAAGACAAAGTTATCAAAAGTTTACTTCGGAAAACAATCTCACTACGAAAACACTTATTACGGAAAACTCATTACGCAAAATTAATTTATAAAAAACTATGTACGAAGAAGTCAATACGAAAAACATAAAAAAAATAGTACAAAATACTTAGTATGAAAAAGTTAGTACGAAAAACACCTTACGAAAAGAATCGGTAGAAAAATCTGGTTATGAAACTAGTATTCTGTATGAATATGTCCATTCTGGAAAATTTTAGATCCGGAAGTTCCATTCTGGAAATATTTGTTCCGAAATGTTTGAAAACAAATTTTGAAAAACTTTGTTAAACAAACAATCAAATGTACTCCCCCTATGAAAAGGAGTTTATTACTGTAAGGAGACTTTTTCAACAGAAAGTCAATTAAGAATGATTACCTTACGGTTATCATTCCTAACTTATGTTTAATATATTCAAATCTATCAGAAGGCAATGATTTTGTGAAAATATCAGCAAGTTGATCTTGCGTTCTGATAAACTGAAGAATAATATCTCTTCTAAGTGTGTGATCCCTAAGAAATTGATGCCTAATATCTATGTGTTTCGCACGGGAGTGATGTGCAGGGATTTTACTTAGGGAAATGGCACTTGTGTTATCACACAAAATTTGAGTTTTAGAAAAACTCAGGCCATAGTCTGTGAGTGTGTGTTGCATCCACAACACATGTGCATAACAACTTCCAGCTGCTACATATTCAGCTTCAGCAGTGGAGAGTGCTACAGAATGTTGCTTCTTGCAGGACCAAGAAACTAAAGAATCTTCTAAGAAATGACAAGTTCCGGATGTACTTTTTCTATCCATTCTACATCCACCAAAGTCAGCATCAGAAAATCTTTTTAGAACAAAATCATTTCCAGAAGTATAAAATAATCCTAGATCCATGGTTCCCTTAAGGTAGCGAAAAATTCTTTTTACTGCCTTTAAGTGAGATTCCTTAGGATTGGATTGATATCTTGCACATAAGCATACTGAAAACATTAAGTCTGGTCGACTAGCTGTTAAGTAGAGTAGACTTCCAATCATACCTCAAAAAGATGTTTGATCTACTGGTTTCCCAGCTTCATCAAGATCTAAAGAGTTTGAGGTACCAATGGGAGTACTTATACTCTTATTGTTGTCATAACCATACTTTTTAAGAAGATCTTTAATATACTTATGTTGAGATATGTAGGTTCCTTCTGGTTTTTTGAAAAATTTTAAAACCAAGGAAAAATGTTAACTCACCCATCATACTCATTTCAAACTCATATTTCATTATACTAGCAAAAGATTCAGTCAAAGATTGCTGAGTTGAACCAAATATAATGTCATCAACATAAATTTGAACAATCAAAACATTTTTCTTATCTTTCTTTATAAAAAGGGTTGGATCTGCATTTCCTTTAACATAGTTATTTTGAAGCAAAAATCTAGTGAGTCTGTCATACCATGCTCATGGGGCTTGTTTAAGGCCATACAAAGCTTTGGTAAGTCTAAAAACACAATCAGGATGTTTTGTATCTTCAAAGCCAGGAGAGTGTTCAACAAAAACTTCCTCTTGAACATAACCGTTAAGAAAAGCACATTTCACATCCATTTGGAAAAGTTTGAAATTAAAGAATGCTGCAAAGGAAAGTAGAATATGGATAGATTCAAGTCTAGCTACTAGAGCATAGGTTTCTTCATAGTCTATTCCTTCTTGCTGATTATAGCCTTTAGCAACAAGTCTTGCTTTATTTCTTACTATGATTCCATTTTCATCACATTTATTTCTGAAAACCCATTTTACTCCAATAACAGAAGTTTCCTTAGGTCTTTCAACCAAGGTCCAGACTTTATTCCTTTCGAATTCATTTAGTTCATCTTGCATTGCTTTAATCCCATCATCATCACCTAAAGCTTCATCAGTGCTTTTAGGTTCTAATTGGGAAAGAAATGCTAGATGTTCTACTTTATTTCATAAGGAACTTCTAGTCCTTACAGGTTGGTTTACATCACCAATGATACTATCACTGGGATGATTCTTAAGAAACACCTGATTTGGGTTTTGTAAAACCTGTTCATCAACATAGGGTAGAAAGTCTTCTGGGGTAAATGTTTCAGAAGTATCTTCTAGAACAATTTCCTTATCAGAAGGTTCTTCTATCAAAGGTTGACAAACAGTTTTTGAAAACACATCCGAAGATGTAAGTTGAGATGGTTTAAAAACAAAAGGATCTGACTCATCAAATTTTACATGTATTGTTTTCTCAACAGTACAAGTATTTTTATTAAAAACTCTATAAGCCTTAGAAGTTGTGGAATATCCTTAGAAAATTCCTTCATCAGACATTGGTGTGAATTTATGTAAGTTATCTTTAGTATTCAAAATGAATACTTTGCAACCAAAACCTTGAAGTAGGAAAGTCTTGGTTTTCTACCATTCCATAACTCATAAGGATTTTTATTAAGAAAAGGTCTAATCAAAACTCGATTTATAGTATAGCAAGCAGTACTTACAGCTTCGGCCCAGAAATGTCTAGCAATAGAATATTCACTCAACATGGTTCTAGTTATTTCTTGAAGAATTCTATTTCTTCTTTCAACTACACCATTTTCTTGAGAGGTTCTAGGTGCTGACAAATTGTGAGTAATACCTTTTTACTACAAAAAGTTTCAAAATCAGAATTTTGAAATTCTCCTCCATGATCACTATGAATAGTTTTCAATGGAAGGTTTTTCTCATTTTTAACTTGAGCTCTAAAATTTTTGAAATAAGAAAAAGCTTCAGATTTCTTTTCTAGAAAATAGACCCAAGTAAATCTAGTGTAATCATCAACTTGAACAATCACATAGTATTTGCCTCCAATACTTCCAGTATGTGTTGGACCAAAAAGATCCATGTGCACTAACTGTAATGCATCAGTTGTTGAGACTTCACCGATTGATTTAAAACTGGATTTATGTTGCTTACCAAATTGACAAGGATCACAAACTTTAGAAGAATCAAATCTAAGCTCCGGTAGATCCTTAACTAGTTTCTTCATAGAGAGTTTACATAGGTTCCTAAGATTACAGTGACCTAGTCTTCTATGCCATAACCAGGAATAATCCTCCATTGCACTTAAGCAATGTAAATCTTGACTCCTGAGGTCTTCTAGGTTCAAAGTGTAGACATTCTCTTTCCTATTGGCTGAGAGAATAAATTCTTCCTTGGAATTGTGAACTAAACACTTATCATTCCTAAAATTCACAAGGTAACCTTCATCACATAACTGACTTATGCTAATGAGGTTGTGCTTAAGACCTTTAACAAAAAGAACATTTGAAATCAAGGTTTTGCCTAAAAGAACAATATTACCAATACCAACAATCTCTCCCTTAGCATTGTCTCCGAAAGTTACCTTTCCTCCTTTCGTTTTGATAATATTTTCAAAAAAACTTTTGTTACCAGTCATGTGCTGGGAACATCCATTATCCATGTTCCATGTATTGTTGCTGGTACTTTCTTTATTATCCTGAGATCAAGAATAAAATTAGACTTTCAGAATCCAAACTTGTTTGGATCCGTGATTTCCAGACAATAAAATTTTAGGTATCCACATTTTATTAGAAAAGTAAGCTTTTTGAAATCCTAAAGATTGGGTTTTGTTTAAGGAAAAATTCTTTTCCCAGTGACCCCCACATTGACACTTGGTACAAAATGGGGCACTTTGAGGAACAAAATAATTGTTACTGAAAATAGGTTTTTCATGGGTATAACCAAATCCGGATTTATTTCTTAAAGGTCGTATTTGGGAATACATCTTATCAAAATTTTCCTTACCATGGGTAAAGTTTGATAAACACTTCCTTAAGGAAAAAATTTCGGACATGAGTTTTACAACCAAGTTTTTATCCTCAAAATCATTAGTTTTAGAACTAGAGTTAGGCTCAAAAACATTTTTCTTAGAAATTACTTTTTCTAATTCTTTAGAATGTTTGTTCTTATCAGATCTTACTTCCTCAAGATTTTTTGAAATATTTTCAAAATAAGCATTTTTCTTATCATGATCTTTAGAGAGATCTGATATCTCTTTTGTATGTATATAATTCCTAGAGTTTTCCTTATCATGTTTATTATTTAGTTTGGAATTCTCAATCTCAAGAAGTTCAGCAAACCTAGAGACTTCTTCAAAAGTAGGTAAAGTATTTTCCTCATCAGAAGATGATTCCTCATCAGAAGAGTTATAATACTTACTATCATTAGAATTTAAAGAAACATTGGTCAATGATTCAACATTTCGTAACTTAGCCATAAGACAATGATTGTCAATAGGTAATCAGGCTATAAGACCAAGATTCTTCTGTCCTGAATATTCATAATCAGAAGATTCATCTGAAGAGTCACCACCACTGGCACTCCAGGTATCATTAGCTTTCAAAACATTCTTAGCTTTGGCTTTATAATACTTCTTCATGTTCCCGTTTGAATGTCTTTCCTTCCTTTCATTCTTTTTGAGCATAGGGCAATCTGGTCTAATATGTCCAACACTTTTACATTCATAACAAGTAACTTCTCCATCTTTCTTATCTTTCCTGTCCTTTTTCTTATACTTAGATTGAAAATTTCTCTGTCCACCTATCTTGTTCATCCTTCGAGCAAGATTTGCTAATTCAATTTCTGAGACTTCACTCTCACTAGATTCGGATTGGAAAATGACTTTCTTAGACTTGGATCTGGTTACTCTCTCAGGAGTCTTAGCTTTCATCTGATTTGAAGTTGTAGTAAAAGCAACGATACCATTTCCATTCTTCTTCTTGATGTTGTCAGCATCTCTCTTCATTCTTGTTTCATGTTGTAGAATAGTTCCAAATAATTCATCAAGAGTAATTTGAGTCACCTTCATGTTCTTATCTATAGCTTTTCTGTTGGATTCCCACTCATTGGGCATAATATCAATTATCTTGCCCACAAGAGCTTCATCATCTAAACCTTTCTCTCCCATAGATTGTAGACTGTTGACGATAGTCATAAATCTTTGTTGAACTTTACAGATAGGTTCTCCATAAGGAAAATTGAATCCATGATATTCATCTCTAAGCATAGCTCTTCTAGTCTCAATCACTTTACAAGTCCCAAAGTGTGTAACCTCTAACTTCATCCATATACAATTAGCTGCTTCACAAAAAGAAATTTGGCTATATATATTTCTGGTCATTGAACATAGTAAATTGTTGCGTACCTTATAGTTGAGTTGATATTCTTGCTTTTTCTGGTTAGTAAAACTTCCGACTTCCTTGTCAGGAATTTTATAATCACCAGAAAGCATAACAAAGTTGTCTACTCCAGTATTGATAACAAAAGTCTTCATACGATCCCTCCAGTACTCATAGTCATTACCATCAAAGATTGGTGGTCTTGTAGGATTCAGATTGTCAATAGATCCAACATTAATTCCTACCATACTAGAAAAAAAAACTTTGCACACAAACTTGTTAGTAGCAAAGAATCGTAAAAACAAAGTTCGGAATGGGAAAAGTTCAGAATAGGAAAAATTTCGGAATGGAAAAATTCGTAATTAAAAAGTGAGCAAGAAAAACTTGTATGTGAGTACACGTATTTCAGAGACCTCCTCTGATACCAAATGTAAGATTGGTATAGAGTAAGAGGTTTCCAACCTCTGATACCAATTGTAGGATCAAAATAGTGATGTAGATGCTCAATATACAAGAGGGGGGGGGGTGAATTGTATACTTTAAAAATTCCTTTGGAACCTTTAATGTTAGTAAAGAATAACTATGTTTCTTTAAGCAATGGAAAGAGTTAAGTTTAACAAAGTTAAACTAAGCAAATTCACAACACCTCTTAACACCGAATGCAAACTAGGAAAGAGATTCCGAATGAGGGTTCCGGAAATATGGTTCCGGAAATTGAATCTTAACAAATGATTACAATATGAGATTCTACCTTAAAGCGTATAGAATCTAAATGAAACAGAGTACAAATAAGGAAGTATAAGAAAGTTATACTTTACTTATAATACACAATGCAGCGGAATAGAAACATGTAGTAAAACTACAAGTAACAAGATATAATTCATTTAACCCAAAAAGAAGGGTATCCAACAACCTTGGATAAAGGTCCCTTGATTTATACTTTCAATCAAGTCTGTCTTACCCGAACCAGGGTAAGCCCTCGATAAGAAGATCGGAGTCTCTGTCTTGCTATCCCCGCAAGCCCTCAACTTCAAGGTAGTTGGCAACCTCTATCTTCCTCAGCAAGGAAGTCCTCGAACTTCAAGGTAGTCGGCACCTCTTTCTTCTATCCCGGGAAGCCCTCGAATGTAATCACCAACATTCGGAGTCGCACAAAGCTTTGAGAGTTAATAAGAGCCTCTCTCTCTAGAATTCACTTCAACAGCATGTATGCACAAAATCAAGTTGTTCATCTGTCATCAGTTATCAGCAGCCACGAGCTCTTTCAAATGAGCTCCTATTTATAGGTAAGGTCGGCTCCTTCTCCGACGGTCATATTTTCCTTAAAGATCGGAGGGACCTGTACATGTGTCACTTAGACAATGGTTAGTTTATAACAAAACAGACGACATCGTTTTATAACAAAACAAGTGTAACAGAATGTACGACATCGTTTTAAACTCTAACATAAAAGTTCGGAATGAAAACTATGGAGTGAAAGTTCGGAGTGTAAGGAAAAATAGAAAATAGTAGACAAATTTTAGAAGAGTAAGCAATATAGAAGTTCGGAGTCTAACAAAGATATTTTTCGGAGTCTGAATTAATTCAGAGTGTATATAACAAAGATACTCAAATTCTATTTAATAGGTGAATTCAGAATGAGAATTCGGAATAGGAATTCGTCATCAGAAATCGTAATGATAATTCTTCAACAGAATTCGTAATGAGAATTCATCAACAGAATTCGTAATGAGAATTCATCATTAGAATTCATAATGAGAATTCATCAATCAGAATTCGTAATGAGAATTCGTCAACAGAATTCGTAATGAGAATTCTTCATTAGAATTCGTAATGAGAATTCGTCAACAGAATTCGTAATGAGAATTCGTTATTAGAATTCGTAATGAGAATTCGGATTTCTTCATTAGAATTCGTAATGAGAATTCTTCTTCAGAATTTGTATCCTGAATCTGGAATAGAACTTAGTCAGAGTTCAAATCCGGAATTCGGAATGAAACTTCCTTATAGTTATTGTCCAGAATCCGAATCCTAAAACAGAATGCTTTATATCAAAGTTTCAACGATTCCGAGAAAATGAATCTGAATCTGATACTTAAGAAAAATATGGATGAAAATATGATAAGGATAATTTTTCTTATAAAATCGATTTTCCTTATAAAAGCAATTTTCCTTAAGAAAGCAATTTTTCTTATAAAATCAATTTTCCTTAAGATAAGGTGTTTGTGATTTTCAAAACAAGAAGGAATGGAAAAGTCATAAGGAAAACCTTATTGACTCAACAAGATGAATAACATTACTTTTTGTAGGCATAAATCTAATGATATTGGTAACCTTTGGGATTAGCTTATATTCTATATTGAGGTAATTATTTGTTATTCCACTTTGGGGAATTTTATTTTAATTTTATTAAAATAATAATAGAAAACTAATAACGCGTTTACTGATTTGCAACTCATCATGTACTAAATAGTTGTGGGTATTAAACCCCAAAATTGAAGGAATATAGGAGTTTAACTCCCACCCATGGCCTATGAGATATCCTGGTTAATATTACATTTTTAAATGATTTGGAAAAATATATATTACAAAGGAACTAGTGGTGTTACTGTCGAGGCTTACATACTAATGTATAATATTTGATAACTTGTGAAAAAAATATTTGATATTAAAAATAATTAATGAAAATAGAAAAACATAAAACTATTATATGGATATTAATATCATATAAAATTGAATCATAGATCTGTTAAGATAAAATATTCATTATTGGATATTAATTTGTTATTGTAAGATATGAACTATAAATTGTTCGAACCACAACCAATGGATTAAATTTTGATTATAAAATAGAAATTTATAAAGTAATTATATTTCATTATATTCATGGATTGTAAAATAATTCCACAACATTGGTAAAGGTATCTTGAAAAAAATTATCCTATTAAATTCATATATAATGAATCACCTGATCTTTTAAATCATCACGGGTTTATGGTTCTGAGGTCCTTTATATTCTATAGAACATTGAGTTTGGTGATTGATCACATTTTTAATTAAGTATAATTATATTTGATTTAATTCATTTCCCATATATTCAATAGAAAATAATGTTCCCATTCTTTTAAACAAAGTTATGTGTTATTTAAAATGAAATTTTAACTGTACATTCTCTGTTATTAAGAGTAATTGTTTATAATATTTTTTATGATGTGGGTTTTGAATAATAGAATTATCAAATATATAACCCATGATTATAGAGATAATGTTTATATATTAAGGAATAAATTAACATATGACAGAGATAATGAAACACCTCTAAATTCTAAAATATGAGTATTTTATTCGATTACGTATGTAACATGTCAGACAGACCTTAAAACACCCAAAAAATATATTTCTATAAATATAATCTCTTCGATAGCTTTCTGAAAACACAACCACATGTCTAAATATAACATAATATAGAATATATTTATAACTTAATCTTTAAATTTTAATTATTTAATATTAAAAAAAATATAAACATTATTCTTTCCAATATATTATAAAAAAATATAATAATCATTTAAATTTAAAGGAAATGGTTTCAGAATAACTATATTTTTCCAAATAGGCAATTTAGTCACACATTGAACATATATTTTTAAATTATTTTTTATCAATTTTAGAAAATTTATTTTATAAATTTAACAAAAAAAATTAGTTCATAATATAAAAATTATAATAGTGTTAATTGTTTGGATATTTCTACAATTTGTCACTATTCATGAGTACTGAAAAATATTGAATTTTATTTAAAAAATTCCCTTGAAATTATTTATAAAGATATATTTTACATTGAATTTATTTTAAATTAAAGTTACTAAAATTATATATAAATTAATCCAATTTTGTTCCAATGCATTTTAAATTTTTACCAAAATTAATGCTGAATATAAAAAAACTATTAATTGTAGTTAAGGTAAAATTGGAGTTATCAGGGGTAAAACAAAATAATTAATAGTCAAATTAAAATTAAAACATGTCAAAAATATATTGGAATGGAATATATCCTACAGATAATTCCTATTTATCAATAATACTCATTTTTAACACATTTGTAAAGCCAAAACACGGGTAAAACTTTTTCTTTTAAAATACTAAATGTGTGTGTCAAACCTCACTTATAATTGGCCACTTCATATTCTATCTTCTTCACACCTCCAAAACCTTTTTATAATCCAATAATTTATGTCCCCAAACCCATAAACTAGAATTTGTTTCTACTGCTATTACATTATAGTTATTATAAGGAATCTAATCCAAAAAACCGATATTTTAGTAGTCTTGGTAAACAAGATACAAATATGATTCTTGAATTATAAATGATTACTTTATTTACAAAATATTTTTTATTATTATTTTAAAATAAATAAAATTTAGTATGAATCTAATCCATATAATAAATCATTGTATATCTTTCATAGTATGATTATTGTATTTCTAGGAAATGAAACATAATAAGGGTGAGCTGAAATGCTCAATATAAGAAAAATTTAGAGGAAGGAATAATAAATCAATTACAGTAGTATTTATTGAACGGTATATGAATAAAAAGAAATATCATATATTAAAAAACTGAGAAGGATGTTCATAAACAATATGGAAGGGTAATTAATTAAAACACATTCCATTCGAATAACAAAATACTGAAAAATAAATCTGTAAATGTAAGAAAATAAAAAAATTTCCATCTAATTAATGAACTAAAATGAGATTTATCCAGAGATATTTCAATGAAAAATATCATTAATGAATAATATAATAAAAACTTTCAATAAAGATAATGCATAATTATTGGATTTCTGGTTTCCCAGGTACATGATACTTTTAACCTTAAGAAAAAATTTAAACATTTTCAACTTGTGCAACTAATTCATCCCATGAAACTACCAATGCATCAGGGGGATTTTATTAAACATTACCCAACCCATAGAAAAAGAATTATCTTGTATCTAAACCATATTTCTTGCATTAACCAGTCCCCAAACTGTATAGTGCATGTACAAAGAATTTATATAAACAAGTTTCCTTAAAAAATATCTGTGTTTAATAAATGATATGGTTTTATCATTATTTTCCAAAAAAATAATATAAAATTTAATATAAATACTATATGAAATATTTTATACAGATACAGAAATATTCATACATATGATAATTGATGTGTATATTTTGGTTCAATTAAATGATCAATGATTATATGAAATTTAATATTTCAAGGGGACAAAAGTAATCAATGAAGTGAATGTGAATACTATCCTTGTCTATAAGAAATCATAAAACATCCACATGAATATTAAGGATGGTATAAATACAACATACACAAAGTGGAGTAAAATAAAAGTTTTTTATGAATAGAAAGGTTATAAAAAATCAATTAAAAACATTCTTGTGGAAAATATCATTAAACATTCCATTGTGTCTCATACAACTCTAAAACATTTTAAATCTCATTTCATATGAAGGAATAAAATTAAATGAAATTTATAATATCAGGAGAGTATTGAGATTCCAAATTGTTCATGAAAAATGGATGTATAAATATTGTACACAAGAAAAGAGGTGTGTAATGATGTGTGTGAATTTTTCATAGATCCCCGATAAAAATATTATATACGTATTCCATCAATATAAAACACTCCTCGGGTATGTCTCGAGGAGGTAACTTACAAAACACAGAAAGTATATTGCCACTATTTATTTTCTAACTAATATATAATAAAAATATGAGTTTGAATAATTCATAAAATAGGAATATATATATCTGAAATGCGAATAAAATGATATTAAAAATGAAGAAATAAGACATTTGTTCTTGGGGGATCATGATGGTTGATATCATTGTTTATTAAAATATTCTCAAAATCAATTCAATATAGTAATCAAGATCTATCGCACGACACCCACCCATTTGAAATGTTATTACACCAACTACAAAATCACATCATGTGATTAAATATCTTCCAAAATCCATCAAGTATATCTCTTTGATGAACATCTCTATCCAACCCATAATTCATCGTATTCTTGACTTTGATAATGAAGGGAGAGATAAATGTTCAATGAGAAGAAGAACTCGGTGATAGAGAAAATGGGGAAATCACATAGAAAAATCAACTTAAACACCACCAAAATCCTCAGAATTAAATATAAAGATTTAAATTGAATCATAATGAAATACAATCAAACACTATTCTCCCTCTCAAACTAACGTATCAGATACATCCCTATTCTGATTAAGAGAGAAGCAAATATTGTAGGATAAACACATAAAAGTAAAAATAGATGAAATAGGTATGAAGAAGAAGAATAATTTAAATTAAAACTTTAGAAATATACTAAATAATAAAATAAAATATAAAACTACACAAAATTTCCACTACATTTCCAACCACTTGAAATGATGAAGAAGTTCATTTTTTAGGCAAATTGAATGAAAAATTGGCTCCAAAATATATCCACTGAGTGTAAGTGTGTGTTAGAGCTATTAAATGACTGAATTATGGAAATGGTCCTAATTTAATGTTGTTCCAATATATATCCTATGTAGAGAAAAAAAAAGTGGGTCATCATTAGACACGTGGGTAGAGAGAAATAGTAAAATTTCTCATAATTTTTAATCTGCCCATTCTAATTGTTTATTTTCCAATACAATGAGTTATAATGCATTAATGGCCTTGATGATGAATGATTCGGACATATCCTTATTAATGAATCATGTTTCTCCATATGTCTTTCTACTCCCTGAGAAATTTCATCTCTAATGGTTATGATATATATGATATATGGCCCCACCAATAAAATTTCCAATTCTTCGCATAGTTTTCAAGGACAGAATTGTGAGCTGGATTTTAGCTTCAAAATAATAAATTATGATTTGTGTAATAAAAAATAAAATTAATCCCATAGAAAATAAAAACTTATAATACAATAATATTTCAATTTAGATCAGTGTCGATAATGTTATGGGAAATAACCTAAAATAAATTAATACTTTTAAAATAAAAAATATGCCATTTTACAATAAAGCTAAAAAATGCTCCGAAAACACAAAATGTGACTATTTCCCTTTAAATATCACATTGGTGGGATCAAAAACATAGAATTTAATAATAATATATTTAAAAATATTGGTATTATCAATTCTCCCACCCTTAATCATTTCACTCCTAGGCAATCATATTATACCATGGTCTAAACAAACTTCTCAAGGCATAAATGATCACACAACTCAATTATCCTATCAAGGAAAGTGTCATGACTCCTACATGGGAAAAAATTTCATAACTAATTAAAAATAATATGATTTAATTAAGTCTCATGTTAATCGTCACATGAATTTCTTAACTACCTCTCCAAAAAAAATATTTCTCTCTTTACACAAGGATATTTAATGTGGAGTTTTTCTCATTCCCAATAACACAAGTGATCTCAATAGGCTTTCTATCAACTGAATATATCCACTTAATAGAGTCAAAAATTATTAAATCATGAGAACATTTTCATTGGTTTTTCTTAGGCTGATGGTTGTCAGGTTTTAAATTTAATAGCATCTAAGGAAGAATGAGGTAGGTTAATCTCTAAAGTGAATTAAATGCATGAAAATAGTTTTGCACAAGAATTATGTGTTCCTGAATGAGATAATAAATGAATCACCACAAAATACATATTATTTTAGGGATATCACACAAGTAATTTCATAATCAATGATTTTGATCCCTATTTTTTCCAATTGTAGCATTGTTTCAGCTTGAATTATGATATGGATTTCTCTATAGAATCATGTTTTTTAGGAAAAGTGAGGTAAATGTTTTTATTTTCAAAAATTTGTGAAAACCTGACACATTTTTTTATGATATTTTGTTACCCCATCCATATTTCTATCAAAAAATTTCTTCCACCCATGTAGGAATAAATATGTAAAAACATTCAATTCATCTCGAACATATTCTTCAGGAATGAAAAATATAGCCCATCTTCTCCCTCCCCCACACTTGAGTTCAAAAATAATCATGCATTTAAATTATAAAAGTTGGTAGAAAGGGATAAATTTCATTTGATTTCTCTGTATAACTAGTTATTACATGGATAATAGGGGATTAAATATGGTCAGATGAAAAGGTAGGCTAAAAAATTAGAGTTCTCTGAAAAAGATCATTCAATGTGGTACCACAATCATACTTGACACATTCCATAAAATCTAATAGCATTGAAAAAGAGAAAAAAAGTTCTAGATCACACAATGTGTCTCGAGACTCTTAAGAAAAAGAGAAAAGTAAGAATATGGAAAATACATTTAGAAACCTCTCAGGTTGGGAATGATTTTCAATTTGAACAGCACTAGTTCACATGACTTTCACAATCAATCCAGTTTCTTCAAATGAAATCATCCGAAATCAAGAACCAAAATCCATTTAGAAATAATTTAATTCATCAATAAAATAAATCAATCAATGTTCTATAAACAACAAGATATTTTCAGTTTCCCAAAGTATTCGATTCATCTAAATATTCCTAAAAACACACAAAAAATTAAATAGGACTGCAACAAAATTTTAATAAAAAAACAAAAAGATAAATAAAATGAAAGAACACAAAAATTTCTTAAAAAAAAGTTCAAATACCTACCCCAAACAAAATCTATTTATTACACTCTTTTTATATCAAATCAGATCAAGATATTTTCACATTGAATTTAAATTGGGTGGAAAACAAAATAATTAAATGGAAAGACACAACATGATTTATTTTTTAAAGGAAACCATGTGTTATGCTCCTAGCTACTACTGATTTAAAACTAAAAGAAAAAAATGAAATTATATAATAAAAATAAAGAAACAGAATAATTAAAGGGGTTGAAATGAGATCATTCTTAGTTATACCCACCTAGTGGGTTTTAGGATTTAACTTCCCATTATTAGGCTTTTACAATATATTATCCCAAATCAGATGGTGGATGTATATTTTTTGAGATAAACCACCACTTGTGACATTTCCCAATTTCCATGAGTAAACATTGATATTGGAGAACCACAGAAAGATAATAATGTTCCCAAAACCCCATTATAAAATACAATGATAATTTAAGGTCTAATGATGGAGGGAATAAAATATAGGGATGGTCCCTATTAACATCAATGGTAGCCTCATAAAAATGGAATGAAATTTTTTTGTAGATGATACATTCGCACAACATGATTCTCAAACTATTTTACATTGATCACCAACACATGGGTGGTATCTTTTGTATTTTCATGGGTATTATCTATTTATGTTGAATAAGAAATTTTATTAAGGAAGAAGTTAAAAACAATTTTAGTTTGAAAAATATTAAAACACGATGAATCAATCATGAAATATTCGCTTTCAATAATGTCTTACTGAAAATTGATCTCTTTAGGAATGACTGTTGGCCAATCCATCTCATCTGGATCATCTTTTTCATTATCTTCAAAACCAATAAAGAGTTCAACATGTGTGTATTTTTCAATATGAATGATGGGATGATCATGTTTCAGTTTAACTCAAATAAAGTGATTCTATGATTCCTCCATCAATTCTTCATCTACTATAAATATATCAGCTGACATGTCTTTTTAATGGACCTCTTCAACAAATAGATAAGTACGGGATGATATTATTAAGTCCTTTAGTAGCTCTTTTTCATTCTCCTTAGGTTCGTTGACATAAAAAATGATCAGTGCAATATCATTCACCACTCGTTCAGGTTCAGATTCTGGCTCCAGTTAATGCACCAATGAATGAATATAAAATTCAAAACTTTTAGATTTGCTTCTAATTTTTTGTGTTTTTTCATTAATTTGTTGCGGATGAGATTCATTAGTCCATGCAGAATAATCAATATTGAAATACATCATGAACAAAGATTTTATTTTCCATTTCTTAAATTTATAATTTTTTTAGGAAAAATGATGTGTGAAAGTGTTGTGCCTCTATTGAAATGGCATCAATTTGGTGTGTGGGGATTTTTCACAGATCCCTGATCAAAATATTATTTACCTAAGAATGCAATATTGTGCACTCCTAGGGTCGGTCTCGAGGAAGCAACATACATAACAAAAAAAATTCTATATTTACTATTTATTTTCTAAATAATATAAAATATAAAGATGAGTTTGAAATATGAATAAAATATGAACAAATATATATGTGAAATGAAAACAAAATTATTTTAAAAAGAAAAAATTTATTTTTTTCATGGGTGATCATAATGGTAGATATAAATGTTTATTAAAATATTCTTAATATAGATTCCATGTAGTGATCAAGATCATTCACACCACCCATCCCATTCAAAATTTTATTACCCCAACACTAGGATCTCTACATGTGTGGAAACAGTCTTCCTAAATCCGGATATGAGATCTCTTTGTCTACAATCGCTACACAAGCCATACTCAATCGTATTCATGACTTAGATAGTCGAGGGAAGGATAAATGTTGAATTAGATGAAGAACTCAATGATTGAAAAAAATGGTGAAATTAGACACCATAAACAATTTTACCACCACAATATTTCTCAAAAATAAATAAAGAGATTTAAATTGTGCATAATGAAACTCAATGAATGACCACTTCCCCCCTTTATCAATCGTCAAAGTTAGTCCCTCATTTTCATAAAGTTTGAAGAGAATACAGTGGGAGAAATGCAGAAATGTAAAAATGGAAGAAAGAGTTATTAAGAAGATAAAAAATATAGATTAAATCATTAAAAATATACTTCTGAAGAAATTAACGTATTAAAATAAAAAAAATAACGACTACTTTTCCAACCCTTTGAAATGAAGATGTACATTTTTATAGGAAAAGGGAATGAAAATTGGGCTCCAAAATTTGTCCACTGAATGTATGGGCATGTTAGTCTACTTTAGGGACCGAATTTCGGAAATGATAATTTTTTTATTGTTTTTACAATATCTATCCTCTATATACCTACAATATAGGGGAATAATTTGACATGTGGGTATGGAGATATAGCCAAATTACTCTGCATATTTATTTAGAACATTTTGACTATTGGTATTCAAATACACCGAGATACAATTCGTTTATGGATTTGATAAAGATAGATTAGGTTGTGGAAATATTTATGAAACATGTTCCTTTGAATTTCTTCATAAACAATGTAATATTTTAGCACTAACGGTTCAGAAATTTATATGATATGGGCCCAAAAATAACAATTTCCAATTCTCTGTAGAGTTTTTGCGGCATGAATTGAGAGATGGTTTTGAGCA
The DNA here is from genome assembly GCA_963277665.1 of Viscum album. NCBI lineage: Eukaryota > Viridiplantae > Streptophyta > Magnoliopsida > Santalales > Viscaceae > Viscum > Viscum album. The sequence goes on from OY728142.1 coordinate 458,284,144, forward strand.
TCCAAATGATTGATTAATATTTCGGTCCATAGGGATAAAATGAATCCCATAGAACATAAAAACCTATAAAATAATATTTTTTTGAATTTCGATCAGTGTATTAAATGTTATGGCATAATCATTAAATTAAATTAAAACTATTAAATTCCAAAATATGCCATTTTTGAAATTAATCTAATGAATGCTCCTAAAACATAAAATGTGACAAGTTCCTTTTTAATTACACATTTTTTGGATTACAAAAAATTTAAATTAAGTATAAAATAATTAAATGTCTTTGTCTTATCACATAATAGTAATAAAATCTCAATTGAATGAAATTTGAGATGAAATCTCTTACCAATGTGGTCATAATTGAATTGGAAAACCAAAAGGTAATGATCATTAAATAAAATATTTTCATTCCCTTATGTTATTATAATTCGTGATTCTCTATATTTCAATTTTGAATTTTTTACACCATATATAAGAAATTAGGTTTTCAATAATCAATAATACCTCAGAGAACGAAAAGAAATAAAGAATCTCTTACCTTGTTTTTCATTTTGGGTGAACGACCATTAACTTCATATATAATGAACATATGTCAATTTTATACTTTCATGAGAATAATTTTAATCTTTAACATTAATTTTTTCCCTTATTAATGTGTTGTATGAAACTACTTATACAATTATGTTTACATCATGATATTTGACAAAATTCTGTTTATGCATCAAAAACAATTTTTATTGGTCAACTACGGTCAATGCGGTCAATATATAACATATTCAAAATAATAATCATGACATAATTTTATTACTTATAAATATATTATAATTTTTAGTTAAATAATTTAATATGGTTATGATTGATGACCCAACCTTACAATAATAGAGACGGTAGGTTGTATGTATGCATGAGTAACATTCTCATTTTTCAATGATCATTATGGAATGAATGTAAGAAGAATTATATCATTAAAGAATGATCATATTATCATGAATACCAAATTATTTTGTAATATATACTAATATATAAAATTCTTGTGACATGTATTGAATCACATTATGTTGGGAGGTGATACCCCAAATGTCCACAACCAATATTATCATTTTTTAGTGTGAGAATGGATAATAATGAAAATGATATATATATCGATATATTGTGTAATTTATGAAGAGAATTATGTAATTAATATCATAAAGAAGTTTTTATGTCTCATATGTTTAATTTAAACCAACTTTTATATGTTCCATGTATCGTATGAACAAATCAAATCACTTTGAGGGGGCGGTAGTCCACACATCCTTGATGGATGTAATCGTATTAAATCAAAATAGAATGTATAAATATATGGTAAAAATAAAAATTATAGAAGAATAAATAAATATTGTATAGTAGATATATATACATTTTTTCCATCATAATAGTAGTCCATTTTAATTGTAAATGAAGTAAATGAACAATCATCATTTCTTGAGGAAGTAGTTCTTTACACAAAGAAATAGTATGTTTATTACACATTAGATGGAGGTTTGTATAAGTGTAGGTAGAACTAATAAAATAAAAACATCCAAGTATATTAATAATAATTGTTTTTTTAATAATATAATAAAATTATTATAGGGTTTGGATAATGGAAAAAAACTATAAAACATGATATAAGACATTATCACTTAATCGTGTAACTTCTTTTTCTTTAAACCAAATGATTCCTTATATAGATTTATAACCAAATGGGGAGTGATGAAAGGATGATGGGAGGGATTATACTATTATAAATGGGCATATTTTTTATAGTCCAATGTTGGTTGAGAGGTGAGAGGATGAGGGAGAGGTGGTGGGCTTTTATTGAGAAGGAAAAAAGACCCACATGGAGTTTTTGGAAACAAGTTAAGTTTACACATGTTATTACCTAAAAATGTCATAAAAACCAAAAAACATTAAATTATTTTTATTTGATTATATATTAATATAAAATGAATGTTTTATAGGTTTTGAGGTCATTTGGGACCCTAAACGTAAGGGTTTTCCCATTTTATGCCTAATTTCACATTAATCACTATAATTATTGTTATTTAAAACCTCTAGTCAATTTGGTAAAAAATTAAGTTTATATTATTATAATAAAAATATCATCATTATTACTTGGGTGTATTTACATTTTTTAAATTCAAAACACAGAGGCATAAAAATTATGATTACTGATAATCTTGTAGATTGACGGTTTAACTGGTTTTAGTAGAAATATCATCAAATGATTATTGAGTACTAATAAAAAATATAAATGAGAAATTTATGATAATAAAAAAAATATTATTAATAGATGTATTATTAATCAAATTTGACTTCATAAAAATTTTAAAATATAATTTAACATTCATAATTATTTAAATAAAAATGACTCTTTAAAATAAAATACCGCATTTTTCACTATTTATTAAAAACAATGTTTTTTTATTGAAATTGAAAAATTTCATACTAGGCTCATTTTGACATTATGAATTAAATAATGAATTTTATATTATAAATTCTAATTTATAATAGTGAAAAATGTATTATTTAATATATTTTCTCCATTATAAGATGGTAATACTACCTTTATGAAACAATGCATTTTTATGTGTCAAATTGGGTTGGTTATTATCTTACGCATATAAAAAATAATGGATAAATATAAAAAAATATGATTTAATATATAACATATATATTTCATAATAATCATTCAATAATTATAATTAATATGTTTATTAATGTAAATATCATTTGGAAGAATAAAAATAAAATTTTGTTTTTATATCCAATAGTTTATTATCTTAATTTATCAATAAATATTAACCCATGATATAATTTTATATTAGTGGAAAACATAATTTTTTTAACTTAGTAATTCCAATTCATAAAAAATAATTTAAAATCAATATTATATCCTATTATATTAAATAATTATATTTTAATCATACATAATTATTTTGTGAATCTTGGCCTTTTATGTAACAAAATCTCTCATGGATGGGAGCTCTTATGTGTAACTCAATATTTATAAGAATTTTTTTAATTACAATAAATATCATGTGTTGAATTTATTTTAGATAGTAAATATATAATAGAGTCTTGGAAAATTATATTCCCATAAATTTTTTGGTGTTGTGTCTCATACATTCAATTTAATTCAATGTTTCACTTTTGAATTTAGAGGTGTCACATTATATACACCTAAATTAAATAAATAAATGAAATTTAAAAAAGATTATGGTGTCATAATGTTTGATACTTCGTATGTTTTAAATTACACATTGTGAGAAGGGTTTATAAACAATCCACTAGAAAAGGGAGAATGTGATATAGTAAGGTTCAAATAGACTACCATGTAACTTGGTATCTAATTAAGAGAATATTAGTGGAAAATATACATATATACAAAGAGGGGAATCATAAATATTTATAGGGAGTGAATGAGTTCATCATTCAAAAACAAGGGAACAATCAATATAATGTTTAAGGCCCAAAATATATAAATATGTGATGATTTAAGAGATAATTAGTTAAATAAAAATTAAGTTACTACAACCCTATTTTATTTATATGTCATTTTCCTAATGTTGGGTAATTATATTACTATCCATTAATATATGTAAATATTTATACCTAATTGGTTTCAATTTAATGTGAAAAATCTTAATGTTTGGTTTTTCTTCAATCAAATTCTAATTTATTCTTTTATTAGTAGAAATTAATATCCAATAATGACTTTTCAAGCATGGAGAACTAAAATAAACATTTAAAGGATCATACAGACTACAAAATAGTGATAATTATAACTATTGTTATTTAACTATCATTAAAAACCAATATGGTAATTATATTAATATCTAATACTTATAAGTGATAAAATTGGTTCATTATTATCATTTATTACCCATATTGTTTGACATTAAACAAACAAAAAATATCTTAGATATTGAATAAGTCAGTTATTTGTATGAAACCATGATCATCCTTCAGTTTGGAGTTAATGACTTGTAAAACCAAATTAATATAGTTACAATAATAAATATGATGGACATCCTTGAAAAATGGTTTATCATTAAATATCTTTTAAATAATGTTTTCATAAAAATTTAAAAGGAATAAATACTACATCCATTTTAACTCAACATAGTTCCTTCATTGGTCTATTGTTTATCCCTATTATCATTAATAGGATTTCCAACACATGAAACCTTATCATTAATCTAAAACACCTTAGGTTTATCCTAGATTATTCATTATCTAAACACTATATACTTGTTTTTATTGAAAACATGAATTTTCCTAAGATTATTCCCCTATAGTGTCAAACCAGGTGTAATGTAAAGCCTATTTCCATATACCATGTTACCCCAATTTAGGATAAGAACACCTTGTTGGAATTGGTAATCCTTGTTAAAACATTTCCATAACCCCATCAATATGTAATATCTAGTTAGGGATGTATTTCTAGGAAGGTAAACATAATCTATACTTTACGAAATATCTAAGGGGTTCTTATATACATACCCTTAAATTATTACTTATAATTATGTTATCTAACCTATATTTTCTTAAATCTAGTTACCAAGGTTGTGAATAAACATCCTCTAAAACCAATTGTAATGCCACATATCTAGATAATCCATAGATGGTGTATGCTACTATTACATTGGAATAATTACAAGGAATCAAATCTGGAGTGATGAGAGTTTTGTAGTATTGGTAAACTAGATACATAAATCAGTCTTATTTTAAAAATGATTACATTTATTATAATATCATTATTTTCCATCCTTATAAATAAATAAATTTTTTTTTAGTATGACTCTAATACATCTAGTAAATCATTTAATATCATTTGCAGTAGGCTTCATAGACTCATGGGGAGGGGAAAATAATTGTGAGGTTAAATGATCCATATGGGAAAAATATAGTTGAAGGAATAATGAATCAATGTGAGTAATACTTATGGCCTGGTAAATAACTCAACACACATACCATGTAATATTCATACTATGATGTTAGTGAATTAACAAAATGTAAAGTCTATAAATGGAAACACATTCCATTAAAAGAAATAGATGACGAAAAATCAATATAGCATGGTAAAAAATAGAAACACATGTCATCTAAACAATGAACTTATATGAAATGTATCCATAGATATGTCGATAGAAAATCTCCTAGATGAATAATAAAAAAAATCTCAATATAGTCAATGCTTAATTATTGGATGTAATGTTTCCTAGGAACATGATAACTTTTCCCTCAAGATACAGTTTAATCATTTCAAATTTGTGAAATTAATTTGTCCCATGAGACTACCGATGCATAATGTTGCATTAATTAACTAGTCCTCAATAATAAAACATGCATTAAATAGTCTATAAACAAAAGTTATTTCATTAACTGGACCCAAACCCATATTTTCCATTTCTAAAGCATTCAAATAAACAATGTTCCCTATAAAATATCTCTAATGAATAATGAATACATTATTATCAATATTTTCACAAATAATCAAATCAATTTCAAAGTGAAAACCATATGAAAAATGGTGTATATTTAATGAAATAATTATATCCTTGAAAAAATATGTTGATGTTTAGGATAAATTAATTGATCAATGATCATATGAAATTGAATATTTCTAAGGGATAAAGGGACTCTTGGAAGTGAATGCGAATATTATCCTTATCCAAATAAATACTAAACAATCCAAAGGATGATTAAGGATGATATCAATACACAAAAACCCATGTGTAGTAAAATAGAGGGTTTTTTGATGATGAATCTAATCAATATATAAATTTTATTTAAAAAACATTCTTGTGGAAAAAATATTTAATCATTCTAAATTGGCACATACTACTTTGAATCATTTTAAATCATGAGCCTCTTGAAGTAATAATGTTAAATTAATTCTATAATATGATGAAATTAATATGATTTATGATATGTCATGTAAAATCATAGTAAATACACTATATAAAGGAAAATAGGTGCATAATAATAAACAATTCTCAATGGAATGTAAATCGAGAAGAAATCTGTAACCAATGTGGTTACAAATGAATTTCAAAACCCAAATGCAATGTTCATTAAATAAAATATTCAAATTCCATGAATATATTATATTTCATGATATTATGTGTCAATGTGGTAGTATTTACACCATACAAAATAAATACGGTGAAAACTAATAAAGAATGCCTCACAAACTGAAATGTCATAAAAGAATCAATTACATTGTCTTTCATTTAGATGAATGTACTTTAACATCCGGTATAATAAAAATAATATAATTTTATGCATTATTTAGAAATTTTTTAATGGTTATAATTACTTTTATTTTACTTTTTACCATGTTTTATAAAAATACTTAAACAATTATGTTTATATAGGGTGTTTTGACCAAATTCGTGTTAGGTGTCGAAAACAACTTTGGTAGGTAAACTATGTTCAAAGGTTTCAATATAAAACATATCAAGAATAATAATGATCTCATTATTTTTATATTTATAAATAAATTATAATATTAAATTCAATCATATAATAGGGTTATGAAAAATTTACCAATGTCACAAACATGGAGATGGTATGCTGGACATAGACATGAATAATGTTCTCATTTTTCAATAATTATTTTAGAAATACGTTATTTAAAATTATATAATTTAATAATGATAATATCATCATGAATTAAATATAATTTAGTCATATATACATATATATATATAATTTTCATGATGTAAAATGAGTCACATTTTGTCAAAGAGGTGGTAGTCCACACGTCCACAACTGGCATTATCACTTTTATCCTGTGAAAGGATAATAAAGAAAATGATATATATATATATATATATATTTCCAAAAATGAAATTATTTCGTGAATTTAATATATATTATTTTATGAATCATATTTTAAATTCAAATCATCTTTTATACGTTACATGTATCGTGTGAAGAAATCACGACACTTTTAGGGGAGGTAGTCCACACTTCCCTAAATGATGTTATCGTATTAATGAAAATGGAATTTATAATGGTATTTTATAAATAAAAATTATTGAATCATAAATAAATAATATATAATATATAGAAATGGGGTATACATCATAATTTTAAACCATGAATGCTGGAAATGTAACAGTGAACAATCAATGTTTTTTTAGGTAGAAGTTTGCCACACACAGAAACAGTATGTTCTTTAAAAATTAGATAGATATGTGTGTATGTTTTGTTATAAATCATAACATAACAAAATAATAGTTTTTTTAAAATAAGGTTTTGTTATCTAATAATGTAATAATAAGATTATAGGTGTTGATGAATAGAAATGAAACTAAAAATCATGAGAGAAGACATTAACTCTTAATCGAGTAATGTTTTTTAGATTGAACCAAAATATTCCTTAGATTACATTCTACCAATTGTGGGGGATTTATAGATGATGGGAGGGATTTATCGAGACCACTTTTCATGAGGATTGATTATCCAATGTTCCTTGATTTGTGAATGGAAGGGTGAAAGGTGGTGGTATTTTAAAGGGATAGAAAATGACTCACATGGAATTTTTGGAAACAAGTTACGTATACACATGTTCTTCCCCCAAAATAATAATAATGTTAAACCAAGCTCAATAATAGAAGGTTACTGGACTAATTATGGAAATAAAATTGTTGTGGAACAAGTTTCTAGATCATCTGGTCTTTTAAATATAAGTTTTAGTCCATTTTTATCATCATTACACATTACTCACTATAATTAAATTCAGTCACATTCAATAATAAATTTGGAAAAAAATTATGTTAATATTATTAGAATAAAAATAAAATCATGATTAAAACATTATATAACCAATTTTTTAATTCAAAACATATAAGCAGAAAATTTTATACTAGTTATAGTCTTGGAGACATACGGTTTAACCTGTTTTCATAGAAAAATGTTCTGATGATTGTTGATTTTTTATATTAAATTTCAATGTGAAATTGACTGAAATAAAAAAATCATAATAATATATATATTATTGCTTTATTTTTTTAAAAAATATGAAAATATAAATTATCTATAATAATAATTTAAAATACATGTAAATTTTAACTATTATGCTTTATTTTTCACTATTAATAAAAAATTACTGTTTCTTAAGAAAATACCAAAAAAATCATCGTTGGATAATTTTAAAATTATTAATTAAATAATTAAGTTTATTTTATGATATTTAATTTATAAAAGATGGAAAATTAATATTTAAAGTAGGTTTTCAATATAAAGGAGTTAAAATTGCCTTTATAAAAATATGTGTCTTTATCTCTGAAATATGGTTTATTCTTATCTGATGCATATAAATCCTAATGAATAAATATCAGAAATATTTTATTGAATACAAAACATATATAATTCAGTAAAATAATTCACTAATTATTATTATTAATTTTTATTAAGGTAAAAGACCTTTGTAAGAATAAAAATAAAAATATTTCTTTTTATATCCATTTTGTTCTTATTTTGATTTCTCATTAATTGTTATCCAACTAATACATTTTATATTATTGTAAACCAAAATTTTTATAAATTTTTTGTTATTATTCATAAAAACCTAATTTAATGGCTATATTATATAATATTATATAAATTCATATTATTTTCATAATACATTTTTATTGTGTGAAACTCATTCTTACATGTAACACAAGATATCAATTATGGTCGCACTTTCAATTAAAAAAGTTACGAGGGAAGGTAAATATTGGGTATAAAAAACTATATTAGTGTTTCGTGAATACATGAAATATCATATGTTTAGCTTATTTAAAATAGAAAATATATAGTACAGTCTTATGATATTATATTCACACACATGATTGTGGATGTCTGTCATACACACTATTGAATCCAAAGCCATACTTTAGAATATCATGGTGATAGAAATTCCTCCCACATTACCTTAAAAACATCTATAATATCATCTTATAATCCTTCGTTTTGTCCGAAATCCAACCAAAGAAGTATGTTTGTGAAAACATTAGTAGGATATGAGAAGATGTAGTAAGATTATTCAATAATGTTCTTATTTTATTTCCAACTCCACCTCAATCAATTATGATTAAAACATGATGATATTATAACAATATAGTATTTCATTTAATTATATTTTTTATGTTATGTTCCTGAACTATTATTATCCCACTTCCATTAAACATTATATCCAATCAATATTTTTGTGTCTCGGGGGGGGGGGGGGGGGTACCATGTCAGGAACTAATGTCATTCGTTTTCCACTGTCGCCTCTCATAGTTGGGTATGATGATGGATATATTTATTATATATAAAAGTTATAAAATAAATATACCTCATGATTAATTATATCATATGTACATTTTTACATTACATTACATATGGGATACAATAATAACACTCATGTGTACGGTGGACTACCTCCTCACAAAATGTTGTGATTCATTATTCCCAAAAGATTTACATAACAAGTGAAAAACATAATGTTAGGAAATATATGTGATATAAATTAAATTATTATGATATCAGTGACATATTTTACATTCTAGAAATATAATATATAATTATCCTTCTTATCGTTCCACTAACTTAATGACTACAGAAATTAATTTACGCATGGTCTACGGCCATCACAAAGTGATCTGACATTCATTTCATCATCATACCACATGGATGATATGTATAAATATATTTTGTGTAAATAATATGGTATTTATAATATTCTGATAATTATTTAATTATAAATTATTAATTAACACCTTTCCATAATTAACATTGAAATACAAAAATGTTACTCATCTGTATGTATGACTTATTGTCTCTATGATGGTAAAACACATAATTTATCAAAACCATATTTCATGATTGGTTATAAAATATTAATTAATTTATAAAACATTATAATTATGACCTGATTATTATTATATATTTTTTGGAACCTCGTAGTATTGAAAAGAAGGAAATCTTTCATGATTAAACAATCAAGAGAAAATAAGGCAATTAACACCCGTAACAATGAAAATAACAAAATATAATTAATGAAATGGTAATAAGATGATATAAAAGGATCATATATTATATTTTAAATATTAATAGATTTATATTAAACAATAATAACAAGATTAATAAAATTATATATGAGTTCTGATCACGTTTAACTAAACAAAATTGTAAGGTAAAAGACTACATCTCCACTCCCCATCATTGATGCATATTTTGTTGATGCGCTCCAAATTTATTTTAAATGATTTATATACTAAAAAATTGACATTTAATGTAATTTTTCCTTAATATTTCATGTTCTTTTATATTTCAACTGGAATTATCTCATCAAGAGGATTTATTTATTGACTCCGATTCTCCAGATATCATTTTCAGAAATTATTTGGGAAAATTTCGATATGAGTTGCTGAGACCGCGTGGAATTATAAGACCTGGTGTGCCTGGAACAACTGATTAGAATATTTTATATTTTTTATAGTACACTGACTTTACATTCATAAAAAGTAGAATATCTTTTAAACGTTTTCATTGATCATAAATCTGAGGACACCATTGAGCTCAAAATGAAAACATTACCCTAGGTGTGACCTATCATTGGTCGGTGTGGGCCATATAATGAAAAATTAACCTAGGATAAAATATAAAATAAAATATAAAATAAAATTATTTTATGTTAAAATCCTAATGAACCATGAACAATGAATCTAATTGGAAATTTGAGCCCATTTTTCAGTCTATAATATGGTGTTTTTCTTAGGTGAGACTTAACATTAGTCGGTGCGGGTCTCCTGTAAAAAAACAAAAAAATTACCTAATCATCATTAAATAATTTAAATATTAATTATTTTTTTGAATAAGAAGAATTATATCCTTTATATTTATGGGTATATAATTTCTTTAGGGAAGGAACCTAAAATCCTATATATTTAGAAAACTGTTGAAGATATTTTTCGGTAAATGATGACAAATTGAACATTGGATTGTGGATGATCATACCAAAAAAGTATTAGGATCTCATTAATTATGGGGAAACAACAGTTATTCATTAATGATCTATCAAAACACTAGGTAGGTTAGTGTTTTCTTTTTGATTCCTCCATTATTTATTTTCACGATGAGAGAGGGTAAATCCACAAACCAATTGATCCATCAATCGATCATTGCATGATGTTTGATAATTGTGGGGTTTATTAATGGGAGATTGTTTTAAATACTTATTCATTAATCATTCAATCTATAATAGATTAAGGATTTCATGAAAAAAAAAGTAAGATATCTATTCTACATGGTGTTCCTTATTTTCTATCTCTCAATCTCTTAGTGTTCGTCGCCATTGGACCCTTGTGTTGCGACTCGACATGCTGGGAGGGAATAAATGCAATCAAACCTCTGGATTAGAGAAAATTTAAATAGAGGCTAGATATTTGTATATAAGGACCCATGAATTGTAGAATTGAAATTGTTTCAATGATATGATAATTAGAGGTGGCTATGTGTTCTTCAGAACAGACAATCCTTGCTGGTCTGATACAGAGGTTTGGAAAGGCGATGTTGAAATCATAGGTGGAAGACATGGTGGTGGTTCACTAAAGTGATAGAGGGATAGGTAGGGTATAGATGGAGGATGAAAGTAGTGACAATGGGCCGTATATTTTTTGGGCATCCGTTTGGGGAGGCGGTGTCAATGAAATGTGTCTGGGCTGGAAGATGTGGCAGCTACCGCAACGTGGGGCATGGCTAGAGATGGCATTGATCGTGCCAGATGGCCCATTCGTGATCAGGCTAGGCTAGCCTAGGTGTTGTCGTCCATTCTTGTAAAAATGTGATTAGCCTAGCTGAGTTGGTCTAGGATCAGCAGAGAGAGGCCAGGTTGGGTCGGACGTTAGGCATCCATACTAGGCCATGGTGGACTGTGGAAGTCAACTGTGAGCCATGAGTGGCCGATCTACCATGTTTCCATGTAAGCCAGTTAATGGTCAACTTATGTGGTATCTCTAGATTACATGGTGTAGTATACATCAAGGGTAGCTGTTCTAGGAGGCTGGACTGAGCAGTCGCCCTCTATAGTCTGTGCACTGGTCGTATGATTGGTCAACAGGCCTAGTGGCCTTCCACCATCTGAAATTTTCAAATGGCCATAACCTACAAACTGGAAATCCATTTGAAGATAGGTCTTCAACATTGGGACACTTATGATGATATGTTCATTTTAAAGGATCCTAAGTAGGTTTTTTGGGAGTGTTCGTATGACCAAATGGATTGAGGAGTGACTTCTCTTGAAACTAGCATGTGTCATGTAAACATTTTTCTGGCCTGTTTAACCGATAGATTGTGCGTCTTTTATACATTGCGTATCATATAATGATTATGTGTCAATTTGGGACTTTTTATAATATTATATCAAGTGTATCTGAATATTTTTGATATTATTTTTGTAAACATATATCAATTTGGAGTTGACTATGAAATCTTCCGTAGTATTCATTTGTAGTATTCTATGGTGGTATTTCTTCATGTTATTTCATAATGTTATTTATTTTATAGTATTACATTGTGATATTAATTTTTTATTTCCCTTATGTTATTTACTTTCTAGTATTTCAATGTGGTTTTTGTGTGTCCTATGGCGCATTGTTTTACTAACCCAAACTTGGGCTTCAGTCTCATGTTTCATTTCTTCTGTTGTTGATCAACTCTTCAATAGAGTTCTAGGAAGACCAGAACTAGGAGGATCCTTGTGAAACTAGACACGAAAATGTGTGTTCTGAAATACTTTTCAAAAAAATTACTAATACCTCTTACATTATAGACTGAACACATTGTTTCATGCACTTTTCTATTGGATGTATTTTTTTGTCCCTATTTACTTTCTAGTACATTCACTGTTGTACTCTAGGTTTGGAATATAGAGGTTTTTATTCATTTTTTACTTGATGATTTTTCAATTCGGAAATAATGGCTAGGATATGTGTGCATATATAAAGGTGCATTGGAAAATTACTCCAATCAATGTGATACTCTAACTCGGTTCTAGTCATCAGCCCATGGCCTATTAGATGCATTCTTGGGGGAGTCAGGGTATGGGTCCCTTTGGGATAGTTTATGACATAGTGAAATATGAGGTGGTCAGCTCTACAATATGACCAGGAGTCTATGAGGATTATTTCGTGATGTAGTGTTTACTATTTCATGCATAGCTTTCTGGCCATGGATTCTAGTATTAGTGTGGAAACCGACGTATACATACACTAGGACTTGAGTAACATACTTTTCAACTCGGTACATGGAAACACTTGTTTCATGGAAAATAATGGTACATGCATCATATAATAATAGGTTTTCTTTTAATTGTACATCTTGATTCATCTCCACAGATATAATCTATTTCCTGTTGTACATCATGTTTAATTTCAAGATCCATCCGTGCCGACATCTAGCTTGGATTTCATAGTGAGATCACGAGGACTATCTACCTAGTGACATGCCATCAATAAATGGGATTGTTTTATAGATAACACCTCTATGTATTTTACCAGTTTTACCACCACCCATCGAGAGAAATCTACTACCAGCACTACTAGCTGGGGAGGAATACAATTCGTGCATGTTTCCTAAGTTCTAGAGGTAGTGACCTCCTAGGATTCGGGGTGAGATAGTTCCCTAGGTAGCTGAGGATTGGTCTGTGGAAATTACACATATCATCTTCCAGGGGAAGAAACCTTATTAGAAGACGGTATTCCATACCATAAGTATTTTTTCAAGGCTATATAATGAAATAGTGGAACATTCTGACATGGTCTCTTGAAAAGACAACTCTATCCTAGATAGACTTCAAGCGTCACTTCATAGAGGTGTTTTATCTGGACACAATGGGATCGGTTCTCATTGAGGAGATTCTATATTAGCCATAGTGTAATAAGACCATCACAGAGAACTCAGTGATATTTAATGATCATTCATTGTACTTTATATATTTGGTAAAAGAAAATTTCTTCTAGGATTGGACCATTATGTAGGACATACACCAAGACATCAGGTTGTTAGTGGTGTCCCTTATCATTCCTATGTATGATGTGGAAATTGAGAGATCCCTCCTATTGGAGAACATCCTATCAGAGGAGGAAACATATGTGGGTGTTACCAGCTGGCACTATGTCAATGAGACCTCTGAAACGTGTAGCTAAGAACATACCACTAGGTAGCTAGCAATAGTCTCAATTAACCAAACGGGCCAGGTGCATTGTGAGATGACCCATAATATAGGCGCAATAGTATGTGGTTCCAATGCTAGATCATGTTTGTTGAGTGATATGTTTTGGTAATTGTTCAGAAGTTGGGTCCATTTGGAATGAGATTGCCCAACCCGTCGTACGACTGATCATTAAACATTTGTGGGGACACTGAGGGAGAGTGTGGTGTGTCCACTATAATGGAACTATTTTTTCTGAATATATTCAAAGGAAATGCATGAAGTATAAGACATGATGATATTATAACAATATATTATTTCATGTATTTATATTTTTTATGGTATGTTCATGACCTATTATTATCCCACTTCCATTAAAAATTTTATCATATCAATATTTTTGTGTCTCGGGGGGGGGGGGGGGGTACCATGTCATGAACTAACGTCATTCGTTTTCCACTATCACCTCTCATAGTTGGGTATGATGATGGATATATTTATTATATATGAAATTTATAAAATAAATATACCTAATGATTAGTTATATCATATGTACATTTTTACATTCCATTACATATGAGATACAACAATAACACTCATGTGTACGATGGACTACCTCCTCACAAAATGTTGTGATTCATTTTTCCCAAAAGATTTACATAGAAGGTGAAAAACATAATGTTAGGAAATATATGTCATATAAATTAAATTATTATGATATCAGTGACATATTTAACATTCTAGAAATATAATATATGATTATCCTTCTTATCTTTCCACTCACTTAATGACTATAGAAATTCATTTACGCATGGTCTACGACCATCACAAAGTGATGTGACTTTCATTTCATCACCATACCACATGGATGATATGTATAAATATATTTTGTGTAAATAATATGGTATTTTTAATATGATGATAATTATTTAATTACAAATTATTAATTAACACCATTCCATAATTATAATTGAAATACGAAAACGTTACTCATCTGTCTATATGACCTATTGTCTCCATGCTGGTAAAACACATCATTTATCAAAACCATATTTATGATTGGTTATAAAATATTAATTAATTTATAAAACATTATAATTATGACCTGATTGTTATTATAGATATTTTGGAACCTCGTAGTATTGAAAATAAGGAGATCTTTCATGATTAAACAAGCAAGAAAAAATAAGGCAATTAACACTCATAATAATGAAAATAACGAAATATAATTAATGAAATGGTAATACGATGATATAAAAGGATGATATATTATATTTTAAATATTAATATAGTTATATTAAAAAATAATAACATTATTAATACAATTATATATGAGTTCCGATCATGGTAAACTAAACAAAAATGTAAGGTAAAAGACTGCATCTCCACTCCCCTTCATTGATGCATATTTTATTGATGCACTCCAAATTTATTTTAAATGATTTATATACAAAAAAATTGACACTTAATGTAATTTTTCATTAATATTTCATGTTATTTTATATTTCAAATGGAATTATATCATCAAGATGACTTATTTATTGACTCCGATATTCCAGATATCATTTTCAGAAATTATTTGGTAAAATTTCAATATGAGGTGCTGAGACAGTGTGGAATTATAAGACCTGGTGTGCCTGGAACAATTGATTAGAATATTTTATATTTTTTATAGCACACTGACTTTACATTCCTTAAAAAGTGGAATATTTTTTAAATTATTTCATTGATCATAAATCTGAGGACACCGTTGAGCTTAGAATAAAAACATTACCCTAGGTGTGACCTATCCTTGGTCGGTGTGGGACATATAATGAAAAATTCACCATGGATAAAATAAAAAATAAAATTATTATATAACAGTATTTTTTGTTAAAATACTAATGACCCATGAATGGCGAATCTGATTGGAAATTTGAATCCATTGTTGAGTATGTGATATGGTTTTTTCTTAGGTGAGACTTAACATTAGTCGGTGTGGGTCTCCTATGAAAAAACACAAAAATTACCTAATCACCATTAAATAATTTAAATATAATTTATTTTATTGAATAATAAGAATTATATCCTTTAGATTTATGGTTATAAAATTTCCTTAGGGAAGGAAACTAAAATACTATATATTCAGAAAATTGTTGGAGATATTATTCGGTAAATGGTGACAAATTGAACATTGGATCGTGGATCATCATACCAAAAAAGTATTAGGATACCGTTAATTATGGGAACAAAAGTTATTCATTAATGATCTATCAAAACTCTAGGTAGGTTAGTGTTTTCTTTTTGATTCCTCCATTGTTTATTTTCACGATGAGAGCGGGTCAATACACAAACAGATTGATCCATCAATTGATCATTGAATGATGGTTGATAATTGTGGGGTTTATTAATGGGAGATTGTTTTAAATACATATTCATTAATCATTATAAATATAAAAGATTAAGTGTGGTATGAAAAAAGTAATATATCTATTCCAAATGGTTTTCCATATTTTCTATCTCTCAATCTCTTAGTGTTCGTCACCGTTGGACACTTGTGTTGCGACTCGACATGCTGGGAAGCAATAAATGCAATCAAACCTCTGCATTAGAGAAAACTGAAACAGAGGCTAGATATCTATATATCGGGACCCATGAATTGTAGATATGACATTGTTTCAAAGATATGAAAATTAGAGGTGGCTATGTGTTCTGCAGAATATAAAATCCTTGCTGGTCTGATACGGAGGTTTGGAAAGGCGATGTAGAAATTGTAGGTGGAAGACATGGTCATGCTCACAAAAAGTGATAGAGGGATAGGTGGGGTATATATGGAGGATGCAAGTAGTGACAATGGGGCATATATTTTTTGGCCATCCGTTTGGGGAGGCGGTGTCAATGAAATGTGTCTAGGCTGCAAGATGTGGCGGCTACGGCAACGTGGTACACGGCTAGAGATGGAATTGATCATGCCAGATGGCCCATTCGTGATCAGGCTAGGCTAGACTAGGTGGAGTCTCCCTTGCATGTGAAAATGGGATGGGCCTAGTTGAGTTGGTCTAGGCTAAGAGAAGAGAGGCCAGGTTGGGTCGGACGTTAGGCATCTAGACTAGGCCATGGTGGACTGTAGAAGTCAACCGTGAGCCATGATTGGCCGATCTACCATGTTTCCATGAAAGCTAGTTAATGGTCAACATATGTGGTAGCTCTAGATTACATGGTGTAGTAGACATCAAGGGTAGCTATTCTAGGAGGCTGGACTGAGCAGTCGCCCTCCATAGTCTGTGCACTGGTCATACGATTGGTCCACATGCCTAGTGGCCTTCCACCATCTGAAATTTTCAAATGGCCATAACCTTCAAACTAGAAATCCATTTGAAGATAGTTCTTCAAAATTGGGACACTTATGATGATATATTAATTTTAAAGGATCCTATGTAGGTTTTTTGGGAGTGTTTGTATGTCCAAGTGGATTGAAGAGTGACTTCTCTTGAAAATAGCATGTGTCAAGTAATAATTTTTTCTGGCATGTTTAACTGATAGGATATGCTTCTTTTATACATTTCATATCTTATAATGATTATGTGTCAATTTGGGAATTTCTATAATTTTATATCGAGTATATATGAATATTTTTGATATTTATTTTGTAAACATATATCTATGTGGAGTTGACTATGAAATCTTTTGTGGTATTCATTTGTAGTATTCTGTGGTGGTATTTTATCATGGTATTCCATTATGTTATTTATTTTATAGTATTACATTGTGATATTAATTTTTTATTTCACTTTTGTTATTTACTTTGTGTTATTGAAATGTGGTTTTTGTGTGTCCTATTGAGCATTGTTTTACTCACCCCAACTTGGGCTTCAGTTTCATGTGTCATGTCTTCTGTTGTTGATCAACTCTTCGATAGAGTTCTAGGTAGACCTGAACTAGGAGGATCCTTGTGAAACTAGACAGAAAAATGTGTGTTCTGAAATAATTTTCAATAACATTACTAATACCTCTTACATTACAGGTTGAACATATTGTTTCATGCAAATTTTTATTGGATGGATTGTTTTGGACCTATTTACTTCTTACTACATCCACTGTTGTACTCTAGGTATGGAATATAGAGGTTTGCATTTTTTTTACTTAATGATTTTACAATTTTAAAATTATGTCTAGGATATGTGTGCATCTATACAGGTACATTAGAAAATTCCTCCAATCAATGGGATATTCTAACTCGGTTCTAGTCATCATCCCATGGCTTATTAGATGCATTCTTGGGGGAGTCAGGGTATGGGTCCCTTTGGGATAATTTACATCTTCCAGACTAGATTTTTTTAGAAGTTACTTAGTATACATCCCTAGAGATAAAAAAATGTACTTATTTTGAGATATTTTAATCCATTAAATCATTTCATTTCACATAACATGGAAATTTAATATAAATTATTCATATTCTCATCATTATTTTCAGATATTTATTCATCATTCCCTAGGAATATAATGGAAACAACATAAATAGTTACAATGATGTAAACCACTTGTTTTTCTTTTAAATAGAAGGCTAAAATAATCTATTTCTCTCATAATGATCAACTTCTATATGATGGTATCTAGTTTATAATTCCAATCTCATAGATATTTCATTAAAAAATTCTAGGACTCTTTCAACTTTCACAAAAAACATTCATCATTAAAAGATATGATCCACATATTTTTCCAATAAAAACATCAAAATAGAGTTCCCCATTATGAAAATTTTACCTAACGTACATCCATAATATTTTTTATATACATTGTACATATATAGATTTAATGATTCAGATGGTTTCAATAACTTCTCGTCAAATTTTTAAAGAGTATCATCACATTCTTTGATAATGCAACGACATCCAAAAACATTTAGCTATATAAGACTTGGGTGTCATTTTAGCACATATTGTGAGAAGTCATAAAATTGTTCGTTCAATATAAGCATCAATTTTGAATATGAAATTTTTCTCCAAAATAATTCATTTAAAACTATAAAGAAGTATCATGTTCAATCAAAAAAGTTCATTATGTTTCATCCAAACTTCTAGTTCTGCTTTTTGTAACATTATTATAATATAGTGTGTGTAAGAACCTAGTTCATTCTTAAGGTATGGAATCTATTAAATTATGAAATTTTTATATAAAAATTTTAAATATGACCAAATATGAATACATGTTCAGTTCAACTAATTATTATGGGTTTAAAGGGATACATATTAGCCTAAACCCCATTTTATGTGTGAAATAGGCCTGGATCCAGGTTAATAAAAACTATAAAAGGACAGTCACAATGTTAGATAAAACTATACTAGAAAATGAAGTGTGTGGTAGTAGGACACACTATATAATAAACCATGCGATTTGTGTCACACACCAAAGAAATAATGTCTGTATTATTTAAAGTGGATTTTTGCACAACATATAAATAGTTAGTCAAATTTTGAATGAAAACTATGTGTGGTGACACTTTATATAGTAAAGGGTTCAGGGTTGGCACATGGTTACGATAACCATGCGACCAAACTATATGACCTAGAAAATCTTGTGTATTTCAAATCTGCTCCCACATTATTCTAATATTAAACATAATTTTCTATTTCTCCAACCACATAACAAATCATTCATTTGAGAGAACCTTTGGAAAATATTCTATGAATTTAATGATATCCTCCATCTGAACTCTACTTGGAATGTTGTTCATGTTTTTGGACATTCTGTAGTGATTTCTTTATTACTTTTTTTTCATTCTTCATGTGGTTTCTTATGGGCTGTGATATTTAAGTTCAAGATAAAATTATATATTTATAGGATCTTCATCAATTATTCAATTTCTCTAAATCTGAGTTGAATCAAGAGGAAATATGGAAATACATGTCCACTACGAACATTCATTTGGAAGTCTCATTTGTTTCCTTGAATTTTTATTTGTTTATATATGTTTCATTGGTTTGTTTTCCAAATTGTGTCTCCTATGAAATGGAATTTTTTCCGTGAATTGAATTGATAGGTATAACCTATGAAATTAATAAGGCCCATTTTTTAACTAATTAAAGGCCAGAAGCCTTTAATTATAACAACAACATAGAATGTGATGATTAATTTCTTGGACAACCTTGAATGGATTGAACTTGAATCACGTTTGAGGTGCCACTTTTTCCCCTTTCTATAAGATGTCAATTGTGAATGGAATTGTAATATAAAATGTCAAAATAATTGATGATTAAAATGAATGAAATATATGGCCATAGACAATTGACATGTAATTTTGTTATCAATATATTTATGTTATAATGAAATTCCAACATGAGTAAAATTGATGATGAGGCATTCTAATCCTAAACATGCCTTGAGCTACCTTCTGAGGAGAGATTTAATTGAAATGAATATAATTATGACCATTACATGAATTAGTGATAAATATTAAATTATTATCATTGATTAAATTATTATATTCCTTTGTTGACACATGAATTCATATACGAATGTAATGGATGAACTGGTTTTGATTGTACTTTTCTTATAAAGGAGTGAAACATGGAATCCTTATATGGACATCCATGGATGGACTCTTGGTTGATTAATATTATATGTATGAGTGATTAATGGAATCTTTGTGGACTGATAAGGATGGACTCATAGTTAATATTATCATATATTTCATGGGCAATACATGGTCTCCCTTAGTGGACTGCCAAAGATGGACTCGAGTGGCTATGATGTTATACCAAACCCCGAGCGATACCTAGGTTAATGTGAGGATCACCATTGATGGTATTTTAGGGTGTTGGTTTGTATTATACGTAGAGAAAAAAATAGATTCCTAATGAGGATTTCCAATGATAGACTGAGGTTATTAATTTAATAATATATCATTTGTTTTATATGACACGTCTTCTATGACAAAGAAAAATCATCGATTTGATATTTTTCTTACACATTATGGATGGAATTTTTAGTCATCGTTTGATCAGATTACTATGGGGAATATTAGGATATGTTCTCATTCATGAGAATTTATTAATTATATTAAGATGGATAAAAAATTGATTTTTAATTACACAAGTCAGACTGAAAATTTAGAAACATTATTTCAAAATGAAATTTATGAAATGAATTCATTATTAGATGAGAACCCATACATTAAAGGATAAATATATTCATTACCACCCTTCGTATGATATTACTTCATAAACACTTTTTTTAATATATATTAATTGACAGGATAGAACTACGCCTTCTGTGGGTTTATTCTAGGATCATATCTCACACCCAATTTGGGTCGATGAAGGGAACATTAAAAAACGTTATGACTATTGGTATTGAAAAGGGAATGCACCCTAATATAGGTTTTATATTTCTACTTGAGATAAGGGGATCATAAAGCTATGTTGAGGAATGTGATGTTAGTGGATTGTTTTGTGCCTTTAAAATCTTGTTGCATGTATTGTAATTATATCATGTGTCCCTTTTATTGAAGTTTAGTAGAGACATAATACATGTATAATCATCATATATATGATATTCTTTCCAGTAATGTTTTATATATATGTCTTGGATGAAGTCTATTGTCTGATTTTTATACAACTTCTGCTATTTAATGTTATTTAATTTTCTCTATGTTTTATTCTACTGATAACGACATAGTCTCGCCATGGACACAATAAGAACCTCATTTCATGTTATAAGCCTCTAGAATTTAGGGAGATTCAGATGGCTCCATGTGGCCAACTGGGCTAAGGGAACCATTCAGTCTCATCTGGGTCTGAGACATTAAAAATCTGTATCAGAGGAGTTTTATTATGGTCTGATTTATTATTTTCAAACAATTAATATGGACATAAGGGAATCAAAATTTGTTAGTGAGTTGTTTCTAGGCCTAACTAACCCACGTATAGAATAAAAAAAATTCATGATTTAAATTTTTATTTACTTGATTTTGACAGCTACACTAGATATTACACCACACCTAGGTGATGCACATAAATTGTAATGATATTATAAATATTATGTGGGATTCTATTTCATTATATCCTAATGATATTAGGGCATGAAATCATAAAAATATTTTTAGACACTCTATAGAAATAATTTTTCATGGGTTATTCCATGTCATGTACGATGCATTAATTATTTAATATTATTGTGATATGTGTCATGACATATTTTCTTTATATTGTGATAGGTATTGTAGAGTTTTTTATGGTATGGATTAGGTGGAATCTCTATTTTGGTTCATGAGGCTTATGGTCCCTTATGGTTCAGAATTTGGTGAACCGATGGTTTAATATTTTATAATTAATTGTAATAAATGTGTAATCAATCATATAATAAGAATTAATATGAGAACCAAATGAAAACTAAAATTCTCTACAATGAAGAACATGACAAAAACACAACCCTATCAATGGATTCTATGCAGTATTTATAGCTTTCTTCTGGTATGTATGTCACCTAGACCTGGCTCATGGAGTAGGTAGAGGGGTTTGATATTATAAATGAAGGCTTGTACCTATCCTATTTAAATATATAAACTTTTTTGTTGTGAATTTTGATAATAATCATGATTTAAGGCATTTTTTGGGAATTTGTAGAGCTATTACATTAATAAATCATTTAGTTCCATTCCAAGAGGGTGGATGGGATCATTCTCTATAGTTGGTGGGATGTGGGATATTAGTGGATACTCTAGTCATGCTAGTAACAACTTCTATAGTAATACTAGACACAAGTGTTTTGGTACTGTTCCCTGATGGGTTTATTTATTCATGTAGACCATTCAAGGAGAATTTTTACTTACCTTGAATATGGATGAGTTGAGGCATGAGTTATTTCTGGATTGTACACCCACAGTTTTAGGGGATAGAAGACAATATGCTCTATACTCATGGCTTTAGGACATGATATATATCATTAAACATCTAGAGAAACCTCCTGATAGGAGGGTAAATCTCGAAAAATATATGTTTAATGACTCTTCAATGATATGGTGGGACTTCATTAATCAGATGGATATTCCTCAGGAGATGTCTTTGAGGTATTTCAAAATTCCTTCTATGATTACTTCTATCCTATGTCATTGAGGGTTGATAGATCCCAAGAGTTTATTCACCTAAAGGATGTGTCATTATCAATTAAGGAATATTTGAAAAAATATATAGAGATCCAAAATTTAACACCTATTAGAAATAGTGATGAGTAATATAAACCTATGATTTTTTAAGGATGATATCGAATATCACATTGTCTCATAGGAGAATTTGAATGGGCTGACTACCATTTCCTAAATAGTGAATCCTGAGATTATCATAGACTGTAACATAAGAGAGGATATGGGATGTGGGATTTTATTTTTCAACATATGGATCTATTAAATCATCTAAAAATAGTTTTAAGTGAATTATGGGGCATTAAAAGTGTTATATGATTATCTATAGCACATATCCATGTAGAAAAGTTAGGTTTTTCTACTATGGTAGAATTGGACATACGAGGCCACAATGTATGATAGAACTAATCAAGTGTTAATACTATATAGAGATTAGTCATCTACAGTTATTCTTTAGAAATTTTTCTTTGGATACTATTGATATGTGGCCTGTACTGCATCCACATTTATGAGTAGGTTTGGTATTTTCTATTTAGGCAGTGATCTGGAGTACATCCTGCTGATCAGAATGAGGCAACCATCATCATCTTGGTTGTCATACCACATATTTGATATGATATTACATCATATCTACTCAAGGTAAGCTAGATTTAGCACAGGGCCGCATATCATGATAGATATACACAGCACAACTGACCTTTATGTATGAGGATCCTAGACCATATATTATTAGAGGAACTATTCTTGTGGACTTTACTTTATAACCATATTTTTAATAATGGGTCTTTTCATACCTTTATATATATTCCTGTGTTCAAGAGCCATGGGCACAATATTTATTGTTCTACTGGTGTTCTAATGCTTGAAACTCCATTAGGGATTATAACGGTGGATTTAAGTTAGTTCAGGTAATTCCCCATTGAGATTTTCCGGCGTAACATTATATGGGTCCTTGTTTTCTTTGAAATGAATGTTTTTGACATAATTATCATGATGGATTGGTTTGTTACCTATCATAATTTTGTGACTATTATCATTGATGTGTGAACATTAAATCCCCATATTGAAGGAAGATTATTAAAAATGGAGAAGGTGATGTCTATGTTAGTCGAGAATGGTATGAGCATCGTGGGATGGGTGAAATGAGATCCTAGATTGTAATTTTATATATGAATGATCAGGGAACACATCATACTAATTTCCCTCCATTCGATGATCATTTCTAGGATATTTTCATGGGTAAAATTTCAGGATTACCAATAGTGAGAGAGGTATATTTCTCTATTGATCTAGTGTTATGTGCTACACTAAGTCTATTCCTCATTAAATGATAGATACTATTGGGATACAAGAGCTAAAGTGACAACTTGATGATTTTGAGTCAAAGGTTTTTATTCAACCCAATACTTCTATTAGGTCTTTACTAGTCCATTTTGTAAAAAATGATGGTATAACACTTAGGATATATGTGGATTACTAAAAATTGAACAATCTAAAAGTTATGTTCTTGTATCTTCTTTTGTAGAGAAATGATCTCTTTGACCAAATCTGTGGTTGTCAGGTATTATTAAATAATAATTTGAAATATTATTATAATACGACGCATGTTACAACATCGTAAATAACTCTAAAAACATTTCATATAATTTTCTGTCTATATGAGTATTTTTTAATGTCGTTCTATCTCAGGAAATTTCCATTATTCTTCATGAAACTGATGAACCAAGTATTCCATCCTTATCAGGATTCGTTTTTCTGGGTCTTGTGGGTGAAATATCGTTTTATTCTCACACTCAACATGACCATTCAAAACATCTGGATATCATATTAACTACAATGATAGAGAATTAGTTATACTATATGATCAAAAAGTTCCAATTCTGGAAGGATCATATTCTATTCTGTGTTCAAATTACCTCAGATACAAGAGTATCAGTTGACCTTGAGATAGTTAGATCTGTAGTTTCTTAATAGCTTCCCATGAATGTATTTCAGGTATGGAGTTTTGTGGGTCTTGTTTTCTAGTAAAATCATTACATATAGAAATTATAATTCTTATATGAAACACTTATGTGCTTGAAAAAGATGTATGTAGTTTTTATATGATCATATTACTATCAGAATGTGTTTTAGGGGGGTGAAAGGGATATTTACCTCAATGATGATACAGAAATTACATGATCTAGGAAGGAGTTACACTGTGTACATTGACACATCAGATATTGGGATATGAGATGTTATTATGAATGTATATAGAGTCAAAACATACTGGTCTTAGTAGTTTAGGGAACATGAGAGGAATTACCTGATGCACTATCTCTAGTGAACAGATGTTTTTCATGTGTCACATTGTGGGAGACATTACATACATGGTGAGTGATTTTTGTTGTACACGGACCAAAAAATCTTTAAGTACAAGTTTACTCAATATGATATGAATTTTAGGTAGTTAATATGGGTGAAAAAGTATAGTCTTTTGACATTGAGTTTATGTACATTCCAGGTAAAGGAAATGCAGTGGTAGATGTACTAAGGAAGATGACTCAAATACAGGTAGTCCAATAGGATATTAGTGAGTAAAGGATCATGGAATTGGTCTCTGATATTCACTTGGATATGAATGATAGTTTGTTATTGACCATTTTATTATCCAATGATGTATCCTATACCATTTTGGATAGATTTTGGATGATGATGATATCAGATTTTGGGATCCTCATATGCGAGAGTGCTAGATAAGGACCTTCCCCTTTATTGGAATATAAGAGAGGATGAGATTCTGTGAGTTCATTTTCTTTTAAGGGATTTAGATGAAATGTGTGCGGACATGATGAAAGACTTTAGAGATTCATCTTGGGCAGTACACCCTGGATTCAACAAGATGTATTTGAAATTATATCACAAATACTGAAGGTTGTATCTAAAAATGGATTTATGTGGTTTTATCAATAGATATTCAACCTATCTGTAAGTGAATGAATAACACCACCGAACATCTAGAGTATTATAGTAAGGTGGAATTTTTGAGGAGAAGTGTAACATTTTTATGATGGATTTCGTGATATGTTTATCAATATCTCCTTATGGTAATGATATCATATGGGTTGTTTTTTTCAGGCTCACAAAGATTGAAAATTTCATATCGATCAAGGAAACCATTACTGTATATGATCTTGGAATATTTTATATCAATTATATATTGAAACATTATGGGGTCCTAGATACAATCATTTCAGATAGGGAAGCCAAATTACTTCACGATTCTGGAAGGGATGCAGAGGGATTTTGTTACACGGGCACTTATGAGGACATCATACCAATATCAGTCCAATGGATAGTTAGATCATATGATATAAGTTATTTAGGAAATGTAGGGATCATAAATCATAGATTTTTATGCCTATTGGGAGAGTCATATACTCCATTCTTAATTCAACCGTATCAATGGATTTATGGATAATATTCAGATGGTTTCTCATGAGGCTTTTTTTGGTAGTACATATAGATAAACCCTATTTTGGTTTGAGGTATAAGAGGAATCTATTCATGATCCAATTCTTATTCTTGAAACCACATATATTATTTAGTTAATTTAGAAATGGATGGAAACATAACAATCTCTATATAAATTTTACACAGATCATCATAGACAACCGATTGAGTTTGAGGATGGGGATCATGTCTTATTACTAGTCTCAATGAAGTGGGGAGACAAGGGGATCAAGATACCTGGTAATATATCACCATTATATATTGGGCCATAAGATATTATGCGGAGAATCAGGTTGATAGAATATTTTTTTGGTTAACACATAGTCACCGATCCATGCATGAAATCTTCCATGTATCTCAGTTTCTCCATTATCATTATGACATATATCATTCCTTTCATCCTGATCAGATTTTGTTATAGGTAGATGTGCCCTTTGAGGAGCAGCAATTATATTTTGTGGATCATAGAATGAAAGATATATGCGGCTAGTTAGTTCTTCTAAATTTTGTGAAATGGTGGCATGACCGAGTATAAGAAGTGACATCTGAGAATGAGGTCGAAGTATGATGGCAGTGGTCGGGTTTATTCTATGGCAGTATTGACCACTCTTGAGAAAGAAATTTGGGGATGGAATTTTTTAATTGGGGAATTATGTAAGAACTCATACATTTTTTAGGTGAATAATATTTTAATTTTCATCAATTTTATTCTTAAAAGTTAAAATATGGACAAATATAAATGCTCGTTGAGGTTATGGAAGTATCAAGCATGTTGCAGGATGGTATGTTGCCTTAAACCAATATTTTTGATTGAAATATGTTTGGCATATGGTTAATACAATCTATTAGAGGGTATAACACTTGGATTGATTAAACTATGCAAGGTAGGATAGTGGGAGTCTACATGACTCATAGTTTGATAAACCATTCAATTTGGGGAACATGTCCATGTTTGAATTACTGTAATTTTGATAGTGATATTTTTCATGGTTTTTTCATGGTTATTCAAACTGTGTATGAAAAATTTGATGGGATCCCCTTACAATAGGAAATTGAGAACAGTTTGGGTACATTTTGGCCAAAACATGCCTCTCATTAAATCTAGTAAATTTACCAAAATTCCCACACTTAATTATCATATCAAATATAATTTTTTATTTATCCTCCCACAAAATTAATCCACCATTTAAGAGATCCATTGGTGGATATTATATGAATTTAAGGGTATCCTCTATTTGAACGTAGATTTGAGAATATTTCTTCTAGTTGGATCTGCATCAGTGAGTTCTCAAATCCATTTGGGTCGTTCCTTATTTGGTTTGGTATTGACAGATCTATTCAAGTGCAATATAATATGCCATATTTGTTGGTTCTTAATATGTTTGATGTTTTTCTCTTGATCTGAGTTGAATCCAAATTTGGTATTGGTAGAGCAATCTATTATAAACCTATCATAGGTGGTATCATGATTTTACATGACACAAAAAGAGTTTATATATATATATATTTCTTCCACACAGCAAATTCATAGATCTTCTCCGTTGAAATGTAATTTAATCCTGTAATTGAATTGATAGGTATGGCCTATGAAATTAATGAGGGTCATTTGTAATTTATTAATGGATATGAGAGTTTAATTGAAACTAAAACTTGGTCTATTGATTAATTACATTGACCACCGTGGATGGATTGAACAAGAATCACTTTTTTGGTGTTCCTTTTAACCAATGATCTAGGATTTCAATTGTGAATGGAATTATACTATCTTTTGTAAATTGAATTGTTAAAGAAAATGGAATAAAATACATGTCCCATGAAATTTTCCATTTTTTGGTTTGTTTATCCTGAGATTCTTGTTATAATGAAATTCCCACATGAGTTAAATTGATGACTAATCCTTCTATGGTTTTCCATGACATGTGGTTATTTCTAAGGTAAATTTGGATAGATATAAATTAGGTGATGACCATGAAATTAATAACTTGTATTTAATAAATTATTATAATTGATTAAATTATTATATTCCTTTGGTGAAACATGGAATCATATAGTAATTACATGCATGGACTAATTTGTCTTCTAAATTGCTTATTTATGAGTGACACATAGACTCATTATATAGACTAACAAGGACTTACTTATTGGGGATAACTATTTTATGTCTTAGTGACACCTAGACTCTTTATAAAGTGTGAAGGATATACTCAGAGTAAAGTTGATTATATATTCCATAAGTGATACATGGTCTCCAGTAGTGGACATATATGAACATTCAAGAGTGGATATGACATTATAATACACCAAGAGTGGTACATGGATTATTGTGTGGATTGAAATGGATGGGATTGTAGGGTGTGGGTTTATATTATACCAAGAGTGATAATTGTATTACAAATGAGGAATTACAAGGATGTAAACATTTTCGAAATAGAATAATGGATGAGATGGTTTATATGATGTGTCTTCCAAGACAAATCATAAACATAGATTCATTATTTGGGTTAACCTTTATGTATGCATTATTTTTGCATTCATTAACCTTATCACTACACGGGATGTTGGGCTATATGCTAGGTCCCGAGAAATTATTAATTAAATGGGGTTTTCTTATTAAATTAATTTTTTTATAAATGAGATGGGACTCTCTGTTAATTTAGATACTTTCTTTCTAAATGAAATTGATGAAATATATTGGTTATTTATATTTTCTTTCAAATTAATAGTATATAAGAATCCTTTGATTCCAAGGGACTCATTGTTTAAAAAAAATATTTTTCACTCCCTTTTAATGTTTCACATTCTTCAAAAAATTTAAATATTCAGTCATATTTGAATAACAACCTCTATTTAATATTTATGTTTTCTCCTTTTGTATCAAGGAGAGATGTTTCAACAACTACGGCTTTTCTATTTCCTTTATACTCCTTCTCATGTATTATTTGATATTTTTTTATAAAAATTATTTTGTCGATATCATAAGGAGACTAATTTTTTATAGATTTCAAGGATGATCAGATCTTCAAAATAAATTTTCAAGGGTAAGTGTATATAATAAATTTTCATACTGTGTTTCCTAGGTCTTCATCATCGAGTGGTTTTAATACCTCTCAAAGTCTACTTACATTTTTTCTAGGATTATTTTTATAATGGATGATTGAACAATGATATTTTCTATATATTTCCAAAATCTCCACATTATCAAGAATATCTATAAAAACTAATATTATTCATTAAAAATAAAAATTGTTCATGATTTTGTACATTCATTCTATCATATTTCCTACCATCGAACATGGAAGTCTATTGTTTACCAAATATTAGGTAATCAATCATCAAATTATTCCTCTTATTATATTTATTCTCATCCATATAATGATCTATAGTAGGGGA
Organism: Viscum album; assembly: GCA_963277665.1. NCBI lineage: Eukaryota > Viridiplantae > Streptophyta > Magnoliopsida > Santalales > Viscaceae > Viscum > Viscum album. Next base: position 458,314,353 of record OY728142.1, read on the forward strand.
AAATTTTTTGTTTATACTTTTAAACTATAGAAATGTCATGATTTCTGCTCATATTCATTTAAGTACATATATGGTATTATTTTCTTAATTTTTCTTTTGAACATCATAAAATATGTTTGTAACCTTGACGACGATTTCTGTTAATAATTCAAGGTTTTTGTATTCTTATAAATCTCAAAAAATGTTTAAACTATGTTTTGGATGTTTTTTATTAATTACATATCTCCAATAATATTTTGTCAGTCATGATCAAATTCAATGCTTTTCACCTTGTTCATTTATTAAATCATGACATTGAGTCATTTATCTTCCTAAAGTAACATCTCCATATCATAAATCTCTCTTTTTTAACATGGATATCTCCATGATAAACAGTCTATGTTTTGTTTCTAGTTAGATATTCTTCCTTCAAAATATTATTCTACTTTTAATGTCTAACAATCATTCAATGACATTCATTATATTATCTCATTATAATAAAAATTATTTTAGTATCCGATTATTATTCTATGATTGAAATTTCATTATTGGACAATTATTCAATATTATATTATTTAGGTGTTATTTTTATATAGAATCATCACCTGAGACTTCATTTTCCATATATATGTAATCAATTCATCTCACATGCACAGGAATATATATATTTAAGATAATATATTATATTTTCACTTACAAAAAATGACTTGTATTTTTCTTCATTATTCATGATTTCTTTTATTCATATTCAATACTCGTAATCTTCCATTGTTCAGGTATAATTTTCTAAAAAATTCCACATCGATCCCAAAATAGATCATTTAAAATATAAAACTCCTTTTTAAATGCTAGTGAAACTTATCAATATTTTATAAAATAAATAAATTAATTTATACAAAATTAAATATATCATATTTAGTGTCATAGTTATTGAAGTATTCTTTAATAACATTATTTTACTTTACCTTCATTTTATGTTTGAAATAAAATTCTCAATACTAATTTTATGCGTTCTTGATAACAATTTCTCTTATAATATCATATGTGAAGATAATGATATATATTTAACTCAAATATAGACATTCAGTATTTATATCATCCAATTATGATACATTTGAATAATATTTATGTGTTATAATTTAAATAATAATTTCAACAATAATAGAATCATATAAATTATCACTAAAACATCATATGGTTCTTAAAATATCCTTAACTACTTTAGAAACATCCCAAATATATTTATATTCACCCATTTTTTGATATTTATACTTCAATCTCTATATATGTAACATTTTGTTCTTTACTTTCATAATTCTTTATTAGATGTTCTTCAACTACTCCAAGATGCCTTTATTTGTTCAAATACCATTCATTCTATGAAATTTACTCTTAGAGAGTGAAAAAGTTATTATATTTTTTATCACCATTCAATCTCCATATTATTAGTTTATCTAGCTGTTAAGGGATAATTTTCTATAGATGGAGTGAACCATGTGTATTAACTTCATGGAAATTATATCTTGGGGACATAAGATCAAGATACAATCTATATTTAATAATATTAAACAATTATATCTATTATAGTAATCCTATTATATAAACAATTTTCATAACATCCCTAGAAACAATCATTTAGGTCCAACTTCATCGATGTGTAAATAATTTAATCTTTCCAAATAATTCCACTTAAATGTACCAATTTGTATTTGTGTGATGATTTATAGTTGGAAGAATGGAATTATTTATATAATTATTTTATATTTTGTTACATAAAAAACAACATTCATCTCATGTTAGTGATATATGACTCTTATGAATGAATAAATAAAGGAAAAAAACATAGTAAAATAGGCATTTAAAAGGTTTACTAATCAAAAAGAGTGGATAGAATATGGAATTTTTTTTATGTAATATAAGACCACAAAAACAACTATAATATAAATAATTTAGAGTATACTACAAGAAATAAATATAATTTTAGCTGTGTACCCATATTGTCAATAAAAAATATATATTCTCTTCACCAGGATAAAATACATAAGAATGTTTGTAACAATTATAAGAACCTTCACCAACATGAACTAGTTTGGAATCACTATATTTCTTGAAATTGCTCCACACATTCACTTATTCCCTGTGGTTCTTCATATTATTTCATAGTATCATGTAATAACCTCTTAATAGACTTCCATAGGAAACCATATATTTGGTATTAACTTTTTCTAATATAAATAGTCTGAGGAGAGTCAATATGGTACCCAATCTTTTTATTCAAATATATAAGGATGATCACCTCTATTTACGAGACCAAAAATTCATATTTTCCATCTATTTCATATCATATTTTTTTATCTGATCACTTTAATATAGCATTAATTGGATTCCAACAGTTGGTAAGACTCATTCTATAATTCTGCAAACTGATTCCTCTTCAATATGTTCATCAAATTTACTCCACACATTTGTATCCTTTTCCAATTATAAAATATCAACATAAAATCCATCATCACATCAATCCCTTTTTTATAGATAGTGTTCCTATGTTAGTTAAACCAATGGTGTGTGTATCAATTTTATATATAAATATGAACATTGAACATTATAATCAACCTCTTTTATCATTTGACAACCATCAATTCGAATATTCTCTAGGAAATTTCCATGATACCCAACATTAATAGTCTTCATAAATCATTCCTACGAGTTATAGGGAATCACATATATTTCCACTATAAAAAATATTATTATAGGGAGTAAAATATTCATCATCATATTTAATATATTTATGAGTATTTAATAAACCTCATAGATCATTATGTCTAGTACATATCTGAGTAATTCTTCTAATCGAGGAAATTTTTTTTGGTGTTCCTTTAAACATCATAGAAACCTATATGAAATTTTTTTCTAGACACATAATCTATCTTATTACTATTTATCGAAGCCTTTTTCTATTAATATAACTTTTAAACCCTTGAATGATGACCATAATATGATTAATTCTTTTTGATCACATAAAATAAAACCTTATATCTAAAGTCTCATATATTTTTTCTTTTCACATCTTCAACATTGTTAAAGGACACACAACAGATATAAAACATAAGAAAAAAATCTAAATATAGATGAAATTAGAAATTTACTATTAGTTCAATCTATATGTAGACATTTATTTTTCCTACCTATTGAAAATGTACACATCATTTTTTCAAATAGTATATAATCAAACTCAAAATGGGGAACACTTTCAGATGAAATCATAATATTCCATTTGATGTTCTCCATATAATTATATTTTATTTAGACAACTATTTCATAATTATTTAAACATACATAGGTAGATAAGAAACTATAAACGTATACGTGATATTAGTTTTAATATGCAGTCAAATTGAAAAAATCAATCTGTCATACCTCATACAAAGTTGCATCATAATCTTTGTACAGTATCAACATTATCCAAAAGTATCATTTGAATTAATTCCATAGATATTTATATTAGGAACATTGTATGGATGAAAATTATTCTCCACCTTTTCACTATTCATATAATAATGAAATCTTTCATTAATCATGATTTAATAATCTATAAGAATATAATAGAAGCATATTATTATCATCAATAAACTTTTCTTCATATATAGTTGATAGAAAACAAGGAAAATAATTCGACAGTAAACCAATATATTCATACAATATACCAATAGTGTTCATTTGGTGACCTTGGGATACTAGACTCTATCAGAAACACTCAATCAAATAAACTTTTTATAATACCCTTTTATGTAATGTGCAAAAAGGTATGGTGATTTAATGTTGAAAAAATATTATTCTTTTAGAGATAATTCAAAATTTATCATATTAAATCAAAATATAAAAATATAATGGTTCTGATATTAATTACATGCCATATTTATTACCCTTTTTTAATATTACTTTATATGTTTCAATGTCTAATTTCAATGAAAATTAATTCCTTAAGGTTTTAGAATCTTTTATATTTTGAAAATGTGATTTCAAAATGAAAATGTCACATTCCACAAGAAATATTCCAATGATTTTTTTGGTTTTTTCATTTAAAAACCCATTTATTACTATTATCAATTACAAGTAATATGATATAATGTTTCTATATTTATTCCATATCTATATTTTTTATGGTTATAATGGTGAAATAATGATAAAATTAGTTTTCATTTCCATGGGTAAAGTATTGACTTGACGATAAAAGTTTTCATGATATTTTTTGCATTAATATGAATGTATTATGATAATTTTATGGGTGGGTTCTTCATATCCCTATTATGTGTTGGGTAATGATTAATAATTTATGAACTCAAATGGTATTCAACAGGTATCCCAAACATAAAATAGGTTACATTGTGGGAAATTCAAAGCCCAAAATAGGTAAATGCGAGTTTTTATCATGCCTAAATCAGTTACATAGGTGGTTACCCATAGACTATAATATGATTAAGGAATAATTGTGTATCTTGGATATAATATATTACTAATTGTAACAATTCCTATCTTTTATGATATCATATTTTAAAATTTTTATGATTTTATGGTTCTTTTTCATTGATTCATTTATGATTCATATCATATGAAATATGATGCTTTAATCCTTATATCATGATTGTGAGATGTGAATTTTTATATACCACTTTTAAATTTTAAGATAATCTTCTCATACCCTTGCCCTCAAATTGTTGTTGTGAATTATCATTGATTGATATCAAATATGTTTACCCATATGGAGCATCTCATCTAACCATTTATTGTATATGTTTCCTTCCCCCTATGATATGAAGATAGGTTTTATGATTGATATGTCTACATATGGTTCTATATGTGATGATCTTTATGAGAAATGATATAGATATTTTATTTAAAATTTATTTATAAATCCATGTTTTGAAATCCATTAAACCTTTATAGTTATATAATTGATCGTAATGATATATAATAAATATTCAACTACTAAGAACCAATATTTATTTACATAGTACTTGGGTATCTTCAAATGGTATCAAAGCTTGGTTTAGTTATTTTTGGAATCAATGATGGGATAATTTAGTCATAACCCATGTTATTAGAATAAGTATATAAAAACTTCCTATGTTATGGTAATGAAAGAATTGTGGTTTTAAATAAAAAATCATCTCTATATAGTTTCTAGTAAGTGAATTCTTCGAGGTAACAAATTTCACATAGGTAACAACTAATAATTGTGATGATTTGTTATAAACATGATCACTAATAGTTAAAAATGAGTGGGTATAGGTATTCCCACATGGATGTAAAATCATAGGAAATTTTCTTTGATTCATTCATATTTTAATTACGAAATATTATGATGGACTTGAATGAATAATGATCAAGGATCACCTAGGTTATAAATAAGATATCACATAATATTTTTTTCATTATTTAACCATCTTATGAATGGTTTTTTATGAATAAATTATTAATCACTATGATTAGATTTATCACAATACAATTGTTTTTACATAATGGTCACAAGCAAGATGAATCATATTAATTCTGAATGTGAATAAAGATATAGTGATTATCCTCCTGAGAAGCAAAAATAAATGGTATATGGAATGTAATTTTTTGTTACTGTGAATAACAAACTATCTCGATATATGATTAAAAACATAAACATGGGTGAGTTTTTTGATAATCCAAATAAAAGAAAATGGAGTTGCATCTGGACTATGGAGGAATACATATTCAAATTCTTATATTCCAATAATGTTGGAATAAGAACCTTGGGAAATAAATTAAGAACTATAATATTATATGGTTGTGGAAAATAAGGGAATGTAGCAAGAAATTACCATGGAAAATGAAGTGTAAAATGGAGAGAAATAATGTACATAATATGGTACCATGTATTATTTAATACCTTATGTATGGGTAACAGGGGTATTATCTGATTCAATAAACTAGTCCATGAGAAAATTCAAAGAAAAATGAATGGTAAATGTTATTCTAATAATTGAAGTGGAATTATTGGATTTATTTTTTTCATTGGGATTTTAGTCTTCTATTGTAAACGTTTTTTTGAAGGATATTCCAGTTATAAGATTCATTAAACAACATATTTTTTTCTCTAATGGTTTCTATATAATTATTTTCAATAATATTTTTAATGGTATTGATAACCTAGAAAAGTGATTTAGTAGTAATTTTATATTTTTGGAACATAGATGACTTATGGATATATAAATCATAATATGTTGTTGTGGTTGAAATAAAACTTTTTAGTTGTTTTATAGAGTTAATTGATTTTGATAAATTAAATTGGATAGTGGTAGTGACCTTTAAATCTATTACTGATTTGATGAAAATTTTATTTATGGTATTTATAAAAAATGATTTTTCATTTTTTTTTATAGAATATATTCAATAGTCAAAGATTTTATTTTATGAGTAATTATAGAGTTTATTTTGTAATAAATTATGTTTTATTTAATGTTTTATTGTGATTTTATTTTTTAGAATATTTAATGAAAATGTATTATCAATATATTCACATTTTTAGTAAGTCGGGTTAAGGGATATTTTAAGTTGTTTGAGGATTAAATTGATATTTATTTTTAATGTCATGTGACTAGTTTTTAAATTTATCCTTTCAAAAACATGTTCAGAAATCATTGAAGAGTTTTTGAATTCATATATTCATGAAAAAATAACATAAATATTTTTTTATTATAAATGAAATATCTAAGCTAATTTTTCTAAATAATAGTATATTTATATTAGATATATTGCCAGGTAAAAACAATTTTTTTTGGTTTTAGAAACTGAATTGATATATGAGGAATGTTTTTTATCCTTTTATACATTGAATTCTCTATTTGATGTGTATTTTCGTTAATTGGGTATGATAAATCAATATTGTTCATTCATCATTGTAATATGTGATGAAAACAAGTGAAAATTAACAAAAACCCACAACTGAAGGGTGGAATTTCGTTTTTATAAATAAAGAAAAATGTTTGTATATTTTCATATATTAAAGATAATTTTATTACACACCTTTAAGAAAAAGGACCATGAAAATGAGAATGTTTTCCTTTACTAATTTATTTCAAAATAATTAATGTACTTCTCACACAATGTTGGTTTATATTGTTGTGGTTTTAACATTTTTATGATTGTGTTCTACTTCACTTGATATTACAATTTTGAAATTATAATTATCCTAAATGTTTATATTTTATATTTTCAATAATTTTATCCTTCACAGGTAACCGTATTATGTGTGGCATAATAGTACTTTTATGTTACCCGCATCCCCTTTTCAAAGGAAGTTTTATTATCCCTTGTACCATGTGGGTTTTTGGAAAAAGTTATTTTCCAATATTAAACCCTTTATTATGGAGATGATAATTGTGAGGAAATAATTTATTTAAGGGTGATAAAAATAAAATATAACTCTATAACAAATTTAGTTAAAAATAAATCTATGATCGATATGTTTTTTATTACGCAACCCCAAGCATTAAGCGAACTGTGATAAAATATAAAAATATTTTTTAATTGTGACCAATATTATCCAGATCTGAAATTCATAGTATGAATATGAATTAAAATATTAAAAAAAATATGTATACATGTATTAAATATTGATAATTAAATTATTAATACATAATTAATAAGAACACAAGTTTCTATAAAGTCATCTAATTCTTCAAAAATATATTTTCTTTAAAAATGGTTTTTATTTCATATTTTTGAATTGACATGATAATTAATTAATATAATTAATTAAAAATTTATTTTACATATTTATTTTAATTTATTAATAGTCTTTTTAATTTTATCATGAGTTTAATTTGTGATGTTTTTCTGAAAATATGTATTTTTAACTTAATAGTGAAAGTACTAATTTTTTGAAAAAATAACATTTCCATTCATTAAATAAAGTAATATAAATATATGATTCGGTTTTAAATTTGATCAAAAAGTAAAATAACTATCCACTAATTTTATATATTCTTATTAATTATATATGAATAAATATTGTACATGATTTTTGTATAATTAAATTATGGAATAATAAAATATATTTCTAAAAACAATTATTTTGTTTTCAAGGTGTATTTATCATATTAAAATAAAATAATCTCTATTTATTGATATTTTTAATGTAATTTATATATTATTTATTAATTAATATATTTTTAAATATTTTTTTTGTTCTTACAAGGAAAATAATGAACGTAAATTCAATTTTATGCTTAAAACCTCATCTATTAAAAATGTTTTTTTCATTGAATTTTACAAATATATAAAAAATTAAATTCATAAATTATGGAAAATATATGAATAAAAAAGTATTACATGTTTTTAATCATCATCATTGATATAATTTAATTTTGTAAAAATAATTGATTATCATAATTAATAGTAAAAATAGTGACATTTTTTTACAATAGATAACATTAAAATTGGTTTACCACATGTTAATATAATATATAAGGGTATTAAATACTCATAAAAATGTCTAATTATTATTGATTAATTTTTTCAAACATTATATTATGTTACAATCTATTTATTGGCCATTTATTACCAATTTCCAATGAAGGTGACCTTAGATTATTTAAATATTTCAAGTAATTACATGTGCGTCCCTCCCCCACTTATGAAAGGGAATATATTATCCTCACATATTCAAACCATTTATGTACCACACCTAGATATTAAAAAAGAATCTATGATTGATAACATATAAGTCAAACTACATCGAGCTAAAATGAACATCGAAATAATAATATTAAAATATTGTGATATATTATCCATTAAATTAGAGGATATAAATAGAAATAAGTAATTTATGATATATATATATATATACATATGGACAAATATATATAATTTTTTTAAAAAATTATTAATGAGAATTTAATCATTTTTTGGTAATATCGTTTTGTTCATTAAAATTGTTTTTCCAAAAAAAACATTATTTCAGTTGTGAGTATATATTATTATTAATTATTTGAAAATGTAGAAATTTTTTTAAAAAATCAATTTATTTTTAAAAATATTTATATGAAAATTATCATAGAGTAAATTTTTTGGATTTTTAACAAAATGTTAATTTATTAGTGAGTGGTGAAGAATATTGATTGTTTAAAATGTCATTTCTTTTCAATAATTTATTAAATGTATGGTACCATTATTTTTAAAATTTTATTAAAATTAATATAATAATTATTTATTTTTATTTATTCCATAATTTTTTATATCAGTCATCTTTATATTGGATTTTATGAAATGTTTATTTTTCTGTTTAAAAATATGTTTTTTTATGAAAACTGTTGTAAAGAGTATAATGTATCTCCATTTTAAATTATTAATGTAACAACTTATTTAGAATAATTAATATATATATATATATATATATATATTAATTTAATTACATAATATGATTTCAATGATTCTATGAGGTAATATAATGTTGTCTTATGTTTAAAAAATACATTTCATGAAAAACCTATATTTTATCTTTTCAATGGGTTTTTTATAATTACATTATTACAGTTATGTGAATTGAATTCCATAAAATGTATAACATACTTTTACTCATAATAATTTATATTATTTAATAAGTTCAACATATTTTTTTCAAAATGAATAATGAAAGCATTAAAGATATTCCACTCTGATTAAGGTTAAAACTGGTTTACCGGGGATTAAACTAAAATGTATGGGTTAAAATGACATAATAGTTATCTAAAATACATTTAAATAAATTATTTTTAACATATAATGTATAAATATCTATAAAGATATATTTTAGATCCTTTTTCTTGTGAAAAGTGTGATTACACCTTTTTCTTTTCAAAAATTAGAATCCTTTTACTCACCTAACTTATAAAAGTGAACCCATATCCTCTCCTAATCACAATATAGAAGAACTTATCATTGGAAAATAACATCCCAAATACCTTCCTTAATATCATCCCTATAATAAAAATCCATATTTTGATTACAAATCAATACGAATAAGTCATCTATTTCAAACATAAAGTGTTTTTTTCTAAAGAATATGTGTCTTAATTAATTGAGAATTTTTATTTTATTTTATATTACACATCCTTAAAATATTATTAAACAATTATGATATAATAATATTTTTATCTAAAATATAGTTATATGTTTTTATATTAATTTAATAACATAAATTCATAACTAAGTATATCAAATGGGAAACAAAACCAATATTTGTGTCTACAATAGACTACCACATCGAGTACTGATATAATTCATTTTTCATTATCACATCTCATTGAAAATTATAATGATTGATTAAAATAATTAATATGATATTTTTTACATATTTATACTTATATTGTATTTATATAACATATACCTTTCTATAGACCAATCCATGGGGGATACAATAACGCCGCTCGTGCATGAAACGGAGTATCTCCTCATGAACGGTTGTGATTTTTTCACTATCTCATTCTAAGGAAGGTAATGGGAATACATTTAATAAATACATGTGATATATATGATCTAATTATGATATAATTAATATATTTATCATTAATAAATGATAATATATAATTTTATTTATTACATTTGTACTCACTAAAAATTGATAATGTTGTTCCAGCGTTCTTGCCAATATCCACCTCCACAAAGTGATGTCATTATTCATTCATCACCACATCACATGGATTATATATATAAGTGTAATTATATAAATAATATTATATTAATGATATTATTATTATTTTGGTAATATATAATGTTTTTTAAATTCTTACTTTAATTATCGTTGAAAATTAGAAATGTTCACCATGGGCACGTATGACCTACTGTCTTCATGATTGCAATGTAGTTCATTTTTCATAATTATAATCTGATGTATGGTTTTAAAAGTTTAATTGATCAATAAATAATATAACTATTTCATTATTATTATTCTAGATGATTTCAAATAACGAACTCTATGACCACATTCAACACATTTATGTTGTTTGAAATAATGAAACAAACATCGTTAAAACACATGATATAGAATTGACTGATAAAGTATTTAAATAAAATAGTAAAAATAAATTAAACAAGATTCTTAATTATATTTTATTTAAACATGAAATGTTTTTTAATAAATAAAATAATTGATATAATTTTATTATATTGGAGTTAAATAACATATATGGAATTTTTGGATTCAAGTTAAGGGACCTCGTCTAAAATTTCCCTTCGTTGTGGAATATGACAATATTATGTACCAAATTTATCTGGTGTGGTGCATATACTTACTATTTAAAATATAATTTCATGAATACATTATACATGTTGGAATTTTATGTTTCGGTTTTAATTATTTATTCTATGTGTATTTTACATGAATGATACCAAGTGGTAAGGAATTTCATACTGAATTTCGTTTCATTATGTTATATTTCATTTTAATTTTCTTTTGTATTATAAGATTATGTGTAAAAACAATTTTTATAATTTAATGTTCAATTAAATTTATATTTCTAGATTTAAAATTGATAAACATATTCGATTCATTGATTAATTTTCACTTCATCTTATGACCGTTGTATGGGTTTTTCATCTCAAATTATCTTCTTTGGGATAAATGTTATGCCATACATCTATCTAATTTTATAAGGATTATCTATTTAACCATTGATATGTTATATAATTAATATCCTTATGTTTTTGATATTTAATGTTTTATTTGAAGTTATTATTTGCTGGGTTTAATGATTTAAATGTTACCAATGTAGAAAAGGTTTTATGTTGCAATATTTTTTTAATCAGAAATGTTTATATTTGAAATTCCAATGAACTAAATTATCATATCATTATATAATTAAACACAATATTTTTTATCCTCCTAATTCATTAAATTTTAATTTAATAGTACATTTTTACAAACATTGTTACATAAAATTATTTAGAAATTATTTTAAATAAATTATGAATTGTTTTCTATTTTTGACCAAAAGTCCCTTTTTCATCCAAATATACGTTTTCTAAAAAATTAATAACATTTTTCTATTATCCTATGAATTTTTAAAATATTTTCCCTCATGGTATAATTTTTTTATTGTTTTTTAAATTAATCCCCGTATCATTTTATATAAAAGGCACATTTTACATTTTATAAAAAATGTAAAATGAATATTCATTTTGAAATGTACAATGCGAATGGAATTTTAAAAAATCATGAAAACTAAATAGTTTATATTATAAATTAAAACAATATATGTATGTTTTCAAATAAATTTTTTCTTTAATATTTGTTAATATTATAGAATTTAATTCAGTGTTTTCAATTTTGAAATGTTATCTTACTCAAGAAATTTTCTTTGTGAGTCTTTAAAATAATTTTCCATCTAAGACAACATCCTCTAATATTACTTATGTTTTTGTGGTGATACATTTTCATTATAAAATCCTCATTATTTATCTGGATAGATTATGATTTATTTAAAGTGATTTTCAATTAACCCACTATCTTTCCATAGTTTAATCATGTTTCAAAGAGATTGACGTGGAACATATATCATTTCCCTGGGTGAAACAAAAATTGAATGAAAAATGATTATTCTTATATTGAATATTTTATTAATCTAAATGATTAATTCATTAATTTCACTTAGTCATTATTGATGATCATTTTATCACTCATATAGTGATAGGTGAGCCTCATATAGCTTATATGATAGGTGGTCCTAGAAAGCATCAGGTGAGCCTGATATAGCTTATATGATGGGTGAACTCACATAGTTCGAGGTAATACAATTATATCTTATGTTATTAGTCCAACCATATAGTGTCATGTGGTCCCAACATATCTTATACAATTATTAACTCCAATTATATCAATTCAATGCAATGGGTAATGTTTCTTTTATTTTGAGGAAAGAATGAGATAGTTATCAAAGGGTTTTATTATTGTATTTAACAACACAAAAGTTATTTATAAAAAGCGATTGAAATGTGTTTTGAGGATAATTTTCAAAATATAACAACACATTATATTTATTATTTCAATTTTTTTTAATGATTCCATTAATCCATAATAAAATCAAACAGCTCGTGATTATTGATTCTTATGATACTATCCATTAATAATGATTTAATCTATGTTTTATGATTTATGATTTAGATATTGATGGGTATTTTTTTATTATCAGGAACCCTAATTATGTCATAATTATTTATATTATTTTCATACTCTCATTGATGACATGAAAATTTTGATGCTTTTTTCTAACATTATTGAGAATTTTAGGTCACTGTTTACTATGTTTCTATATCACTATGATACGTATAATTATTATTTAATGTTTCTTTATTGAATTTTTTCTAACATGATGATGTTTTTGAATGAAGGTGAAGAAATTATAATTAATATGAAAATATGTGTATAGTGGAAAAATAATACCTTTTATTCGTCTGTATTTTTTATGTAATATTTTTTTTCTAATTCCTAAAAACATTAAACCAATAATGTCCTTTGGTATGTAAGTGATCAAATATTTAGTTTTGATTTATTATGTTTTTGATGGTGAAAATTGGGTCACCTTCATCGATATCCAAGAAAGAAATGTAAAATTTATGTTTTATCATCCAAATAGGGAGTGTGGTTTCAGGGATGTTATAATTGGTATCAATGTTGGGTTTAGATAGCTTTGGAGTTTATAATCTTTTCATGTGTGGTTATTTTAATGGTTATGGATAACATCATCAGTTGAAGAGTATATGGTTGATCATAAATTAAAAGGTATTGATAAAAATTAAGTATTATAGGATATTTAATGATTATTGTTATTTTTAATGGAATTAATAATGTTTCTGGAAATGTTATAAGGATAAAATTTTAAGAAAAGGACAACCTGAAGGCTCGGTGACAACCCATCACTCCAAATAAGGCCATAGGGCTAGTGTGCTAAACTGTAGGGTGATATGGGTGAAACATATACCACTGGATTATGTGATTTTCTATTTAGTATGAATATTTTCACTAAATTATTATGTTGATTTTCAGAACATATGTAATATCATACAGATTACTAAGGTATTAAAAACTAATATGGATATTAGGTAATTATTTTTATTTAAGGAAATCATCCCATAATTTTTTTTCATATAAGATTAATGTTATTGGATAAACATTGGAGTTAAAAATTTATTTAATTTTGAGTTTTTTTAGTTTATTTGGGTTATAGGGTTATTAATTTATTGAATTATTTGTTTTGATGTCTGGGTATTAATAATTAATGTTGTAGTTTTATTCATCTTAGGAAACATGTTGCCGTATTCTAAACATTTTGTTGTTGTTTTAATGTAAAAAAACAAATAGAATCTCTTTATAATCCATTTTATGTTCATCTAGTCCTTTATAAATATGTTTTGGTGATTTAGTCATGAAAAAATCAAATTGAATATTAATCATTTGGATAAAAAGAAATTATTGTGGTAGAAATTGAATAAAGAATGTAACTGAACTTATCTATAAGTATATTTCTATATATTTTTAGTATAAATGTTAATTAATTACTCAAATCTAGAAAAAGGATTTAAAATTGAAATTCGTATCCTATTAAATTCACATACAAGGAAATGATGATCAATTCATACCACTTTGTTTCATGGTTTTGGGGATGTTTACATTATCACAATCATTATCGTTATTATGATCAATGAAATATAACAATGTTTATACATAGATGTTAATTATCCGTATATTCCATGTAAAAATATTAACTTTCACTAACTTTATCATAATGGGAAACCTAATTTGTGTTATTATAGAAGACCTCTATACTTTTTCTTCTCTATTCTCAATAGAATGTTTTAGTAACACTTTTTATGATGTGGGACATAAGAAATGGAATTTTAAAATATCTAAACTTTAATTAATAATAAATGTTAGAATTTTGAGTAAAAAATTTATCAAAGGGGAAGAATATAGCACATAGAGGATTTTTGTTAAATGACTCTTTTCTCGAGAGTGTACGTGTCATGCAACATTGAGATTAAAAAATCAATAAATTAATACTATTTTAAATATGACCATTATAACCATGACATTACATAGTTATTTGTCAATAAGATTAACAAATTTATGAAATATATATTTCCAACTCAATGTTAATTTATTTATAAATTCTTAGTAAATAATAAATCAATTTTTATTATGATTATATTATTTATTAAAAAAAATTTCTACAAAATTGATTTTTATTAATTTTTGTGAGGAAATATTACAATAAATTTTAAAATATTTAAAATTTTGTATGATAAAATGAACATAAATGGTTAAATTAGTATATAATAACTAAATTAGAGTAAATATTTTGTATTTTTTTTAAAATATTAATTTTTCAATGAATAGTGAAAATATATTTGATTTGTAAAACTATCTTTTATTGTCAATATATTCGATAATTTAAATGTATCATTATTATTTTAAATTTATTTAATGTAACATAAGTATTATATATATATATATTAAATAAAAATATTATATTTTAATAATATTTATATTGGATTTTAGTCTGAGTTTATTTTTTGGTTTAAAAATGGATTTTATCTTAATTTTTTTTTTAAAGTGCATAATGTTTCTCCATTACAGATTATTTATGTAAACCCCAATGAAGAAAATTTAAAAATAAATCAAAATATTATGTAAATATATATATTCTTTTTCATTAATACAATTATTATTAATAGGTGTATATTTAATATAAAATCATCTTCGGCATAAAAAATACATTTCTTAAAAACCAGCTGTTTCATCACATAAACAGGATTTATTTTAAATTATACACATACAATTATATTATATTAAAATGGTTAAATTTATTCAATATTTTGAATAAAATTAATTTATATCATATAAAGAGGTCAGATTAATTTTTTTCATTATAAACATTTAAAATAGTACAAATCATTTATAGTGGTTATCGTGAAAAATGTTTTATTAGGGGTTACACTAAAAATAAGATGTTTAAAATTTATTCAAATTTTTAACAAAATATGTTTTGAATCAATATTTAGACATTATATTTTCAAATTATCGTTTTTGGTCAATTTTAGGTCATTATGGAATGTGAAAATTTTGGGTACACCTTTTTCCTTTAAAAAATTACAACTTCTTCACTCAAGTCCCATATAAAAGGTCACCCCTTCTCTTCTACTACTGACACCGTCAAATCCATTTGGCTCATAAAATGCCTACCAATAATTTCATTAAATAAATTCCCATGACCTAGGACAATTTCTTATCATAAATGCATCCTATGACGTATATTTTGTGAAATCCTAAGGGGTTTTCTTAAGAAGATGTATCGTGAATAACTTAGAATCTTTAATTTATTTCTTCCTCCACATCCGTTATATCTTCTAAAATTTTGATGATATAATAAAATATATATGAAAATTACTTATATTTTATTTCATTAATTTCATAACCCAATTTTTCCCTTTATTCAATAAAATGAGAAATGGAACTGTTATTCGTGTGTTCAGTGGACTGTCATCTAATGAACAGATGAAATTTGTTATTCATCATTACGTCTCATGGATTTTTATACAGATATATTTAAGTTATATATATTATATTTTTTCATATTTATTCTTGCTTAATTTTGTATCATAGAAATCAAATTATTATCCATTCTTTGGGGGATATGGTAATGTCACACTTGTGTGCACCAGACTACCGCCTTGCGAAGCCAGAAGATTCGTTTTTTACTAAAACATTCGAAGGAAGTAAATAAAGATAAATATATTTAATTTCTTTGATATATAAGAAAAAAATGTTATAGTATTTATATATTTTCTATTATAAAACATAAAATATTTTTTTCTTTCATAACATTGTAATCACCCAACAATGATTACTTCGTTCGTTCGTACGTCTGGACTACTATCTCAACAAAGCGGTGAAATTATTTATTCATCACCAGATCCCATGGATTATATATATATGTTTATTTTAATAAATAATTTGATATTTTTGATATTATTATAATTATTTAAGGATAAAATGATATTTAAATTATTTACATAATCATCCCCAAAAAATGGAATCATTACTCATGCGTACGTACAACATACCATCTCCATGATTGTAATATAGTTCATTTTTCATTAAAACATTTCATGAATGGTTTATAAAGAATAATTTATTAATAAATATTATATATATTGATTATTATTATTATTTAAATGTTCAATGAACTACCACTTTGACCATGGTCAAAACACCGATTTTTTTTTGAAATAATGAATGGAACATCCTCAAAACACAAGTCATAGACACTAATGATTATGTATTACAAAATACCATTAAAATGAATAAAATAAATCATTTATGTATAATTTATTAAACATGTAAATGGTTATTAATTGTTCCATTAATTTATATATGTTTATTTTTCTCTAGTTAATGTACATACATGAAATTTATGGATTTGATGTAAGGGAATTCATCTCAATTTCTTTTCGTGGAGGAATATTTTAATGTTATAAACCTAATTTATTTTATATGGATATTATAATTTCACATTTACATTTAATATCATTAATCCTTCACTCATCATGGTATTTTCAATTTGAATTTGACTATTTTCATCAATGTGTAAAAGAGAGGAAAGTTACCATGTGGTAGTAAATTTAATAACTTAATTTATTTTCATTGGGTTATATTAATTATTCAGTGTCTTTCACATTCTATGATTATGCGTGTAATTAATTTTGATAATAGTATTTTGTATTTACCTTTGTTTTATGGTTATTTAATGTTTTTAAAGATAAAAAATTCATTTATTAATTCTCAATTAAATTTTTTGATCATTATAATGGATGTACGTCTCTAATTATCTTCTTTGGGATATTTGTTATGATAAAATACTATATAGTTTTATGAGGTTTATCTACTGAGACTTTGAAATGTTATGTCATAAATAAACATAGGATAAAGATATTTAAATTTTCCATTGAATTAATTTCATCTTCATAATTTTGATTGAAATGTTAACAAAGTGGAAATGATTTATGTTATAATCTACCATTTGACCAGGATTATTCATGATTAAATTTCTATTAAAGGGATATTTTTATAATTTCTTAATAACAACATTTAATTTTATCCACCACTTTTTATTGATTAAATATTCAATTAATAGAAAAATTATAATCTATTGGTAAATAAAATTATTGACAAAATGTTTTTCAAAATATATGAATTATTTTTCTATTGTATAAAATATTACTTTTTTATTAAAATAATTTTTTTATAAATAATAAATAATTATTTTTATAATATTTTTATATTTTTAAATTAATTTTTACCCATGGATGATTTTTTATAATTATTATTAAAATAAGAGTTTTTATTTATTTATAAATAAGCCTCTTTTGACATTTTATTAAAAATAGGAAATGAATATTTGTTTTAATGTGTATGTAAAGAATGGTGTTCTACACCCTCATAACCACAAATTAATTTAAAGGCTATTTTAAAATATTTCAGTTTTATTTTCAAATAAAAGAGTTTCTTTTATATTTTAGGTATTTTTTAATATTAAATGAGTATTTTCCAAATATAAATGTTATTTTCCTTAACAAATATTCCATGTGATTATCTATATAATTTTCTATATAAGAGGACATCCATTTATGTTACATAAGTTTATATATGGATATTTCATAATGATATCATCCTCATTCTTACTCTATATGGATTATGATTTTTTTCAGAAATATCATAAAAGAACTTTTTTATTTTCCATGGGTAAATCATGTTTCAAAAATATTAACATAGAACTTGTGTCCTTACATGGATGAATGAAATTAGGAAATACAAATTATCATTATTATGATTAAAATTGAAATCTTCTAAACTTTTCATTCATGAATGGTAATTTAAATTTATTGGTGATCATGGTTGTTCCCAAATTGCATTGTGTGAGCCTGATATAGCTTATATGATGGTTACACATTGATTTCATATGGTGTTCCCGATATATCGCATATGATAGGTGAGCCTGTATTTGATCATGAAGGCCTAATATAGCTTATAATATTGGTGTTCTTTGATAGATCTGGGTGAGACCAATATATCGTATTTGTCTGTTGAACCCCATTATAGCTCCCTTATTTATGGGTTAATGTTCATTCTCATTAGAGGATGAAATAGAGAGTTGTCAAATGTTTTATACTATATATTTAATTGGGATCCTATTATTTCAGAAACAATATTAGAATGGGTTATGATAATATTTTTCCAAACATACGACCATGTTTTCATAATCCTATTTATAAGTTTTTAATTATTCCTTTGATCAATTTTAAAATCACATTGCTCGTGATTATTTATTATTATGACTCATAACGTTGAGAAAAAATTACTTGATGTTTCATGATTAATGTTCTAGGTATTTATGGGTATGAATATTATTATGTTATGCTCATGTATATTTATTATGTATATAGACCCTTATGCTCATATATGACATAAAATTATTAATTATTATGTTTATCCTTACTAATTTTTTTATCTCATCCATTATTATATTTCTTTTATCCAAGGTTATGA
This sequence comes from Viscum album, assembly GCA_963277665.1. Taxonomy (NCBI): domain Eukaryota; kingdom Viridiplantae; phylum Streptophyta; class Magnoliopsida; order Santalales; family Viscaceae; genus Viscum; species Viscum album. The sequence continues at coordinate 458,333,941 of OY728142.1, forward strand.
ATAATGGTTATCAATTTATCTGAGTATATATTTTCTAGCATGATGATGTTTTGGAGATATGTTGAAGACTTACTATTGATTATGCAAATATGGGTATAGATGAAAAAATACAAACTGGAATTCATGGGTATTGTTTATGTAATGGTTTTCCTAATTCTCAAAAACTCTATACCTAAATTGTACATGGTTTTTTAAGTGATCTAATATTTTATTTTGATGTTTTATGTTTTTTGTTAGTTCAATTGTCGACCATCATCATTATTAACACCTAAAATGTATGGTTTATGTTTTAGCATTGTATCTTGTTGTGTGGGATTAATGTTATTATAATTTTTCCTTCTCTATCATTCAATAGACAATATACAATCTTCCTAGATTAATTACCCACATAATTTAACCCCTTTAATTTTCTCAATAAAATTATTTCAAGGCTGAAGGTGTAATCCAAAGGAGTTCCTTCAAAGAAAAGGTATACATTATAACATAACTCCTTGAATTATATTTATTATTAAACCTTATCTAAGAATTTTTATATAATAAATAAATTATTTATGTTGAATAATATTTACATGAAGAAGTTATTAATATTATGGAACAACAATTTCCCACCACTTTTCCATCAACTGGGAAATGGGTGTATCACTCGGGTGTCCGTGGGGACTACCACCTACACATATTGATATGATTGATTTTCCATAACCCTCATTCATGGATAGTTATTATGATATATTTAATGATTATGTATGGAATTTAAGAAATGTATAATGTTTTTTAATGTTTTTTTAATTATTACCATCTGATCCACTAGAAAACCATAACATCACTCAAGTATACGTATAGACTACCACCTCCACGAAGTGATGTGATTTGTTTTAAATTTCAAATTTAAATGGATGTTATCGAGAAAATATTTATTTGATATAATTAATATATAATATATTACAAATATTCTATTTTTTTTTAATTTTTTTCCATTATTTAGTTTCATCCATTGAAAATTGGAAATGTTTACCATTTGTATGTATAAACTACAATCTCCACATAATGTAGTAATTAATTATTCATCATCATTTTATATGAGGTGTATAAAAGTGAATTTAATGATTAATTATTATCGATATGAAATTATCAATATTCTAAATATTTTGGAATCATGATCAATGTGTAAGGACAATGACTGCCAAATTGAATTATACATTAAAAATGAAATAGTTAAGCCCCAAAAACGATGATTGAAAAAAATATTTATTAATAAATACATATAAGAACATTATTATTTTATCCTATATGATATTATAAGTATGTGTATGTTTCTAATATATAATTATAATAACTAAAAACAAATTACATAGAAGGTTTTTGTTTTCAAAAATAAATCCATACATAAGTTAATTGTTCTTTGTCTCAAATTTTTTTCCATTGAGATCTGTATATGATGTTTCAATATAATTGTGGAAACACCATGAGGGGGAGGGGTGAATCTATGATCCCTTTTAAATTTTAACAAATTTATTATTTTCAATTAATACTCAATGGATAGCTAAATCCTCGAGCAACCATTTTTGTGTCCCTCAACATTACATGAATGATGATGTAAATGTAAAGTCACTGAAAACAAGAATTTTGAAGGTTCAGTTCAAAGACCTACTCCATGAGGTGTTGGTAATTACCCCAAAAACAGATTATACACAATAACATTACCATCAATTAGAAATATCAAAAAAATGTTCCATTTTATCTATCTTTATTCCCAAAGAAGGTTCTTTATAATACATCCCACAGTGTAATCGGAGTCCCACTAGCCTACACTAAAGCCTCCCTAAAAACTTATTATCCTCTATGAATCACATAGGGTTTTTCATTATCTTGAGTCACACAAATACATTCCTTCATTGAGTTATCTTTGATTCACTATATATGATCTGATTCTCTTTCCACATGAGCTTTCTGAATCAAACATGCCAATGTATCTCTTCAAGAATCTTTAACAAACATTGGTATGGTCTGTTTGCCTTGCTCAATAATATTGATCATTTTTTGGATCAGTCCATAGTGCAATAATGATCAGGAAGTTATTTCATCTTCAAATGAAGACCCAAAATCACTATTGAGTCAATATATAGTTTACATAACCTATTTAAGAATATAATATGTATGAAGGATCTTGCACAATATCATCTCTATCTCTCTTTTGGAATTCTTAATTCCTATCTACTCAGATATAAGATCTTATTTAACACTTCCTGGCCTCAGTATTAGTACTCATTCACTTCATGAATGGGTTTCCTGGCATCCATACTTCTTTTTTTGGATATTACAAAATCTTCTCACATGTTCATGTGATTAAACATGGTTGAATGCATGTACAGTATCATTCTTGTAAACTCAAAAACATGCTACTCTTATATCAATATGTTATGTTAAATGAGTTTATCTGATGCTTTTGCACATGCACTATCCACTTATTTTTATCACTTTATACACACACACAATTTCTTCTTCATTATTTCTTTACACACACACACACACTTATTGTTTAGGTTAGGTTCAATTATTTGTGTGTCTCTACAAACCCGAATGGGTGTATTCTCTTGTGTGTCTTCTTCTCCAATATTCCTCCTTTTACTTCACATGTGCACTCACAATTATGTATTATTCAAATAATTTATGTGAATACATATTCATATATTCCTTCCTCTCTTTTTATGTGATTTCACTCATGCATGTTTTTCTCTCTTCTCTCTTTGTCATGCAACAAAAACCTTGGGTTTCTTAATGTAAATCACATTCATGCTTTCATGTGTGTACTACAATTCACCCTGAACTCATGTATTCATATTTACTAAACACGAACACCTGAAAATAAAAATATTTTAGATATATCTTTTCTCCCAAACTCAAGACCCACTGGTATTCTTGTTCATGCAAAGGGTACGTGTGGATCTTCTTCATAGAAAAATGAATGGTTTTTGATTTCTATATTCACAGAGTTCATCAAGGTTATGATTGAACCTATTATTTATTAGTGTCATATTCTTAATAAATCATAGGTGAGGGTTTGGGAAACCAGTCACATGTTTGTGATTTTTTTCACACATTGAGTGTGTGGTTTTCCCAACATTGGAAGGAAATTTCAAGAGTGTGTTTCACTTCTTGAAGTCATACGAAAACCCACTTCATGAATCCTTGAAGGCTTAAAGGTATCCATTGGTTTGTCCTTCAAGAAAAAAACTCAAAGTGATGCTCTATTTTTTAAAAATAGTAGTTCTAAAACATGTGGGAGGAAACGAATTTTTCTCCCTTGGTCAGGATACTTTTACAGGCGAGGATCTGACCCTTTTTACACATTAAAATCTCTTCTTTAAGTCAACTAACATCTTTTCATTGAATAAATATGAACTTCAGTTCAATAAAACATTCAAACTGTGTGTCAAGATATGCCAAGATTTTTGTAGTACCATATATGAATGAGATCTACTTATTTGCATGAATGTGATAATGATCACATAAATTTCATGTTAAATTCATGCTCAAATCATCCTCATGGCCTCAGAAACATTATCTACCACATTATTCTTCAGACATCACCAAATCATTGCCTGATTGAAAATTTGATTACATTCATGATATCATATCAATTCATCAACTAAAATGATCCTCATAGGTTTTCAATTGGTCATCTATGGAGATCGAGTCATCTACTCTGGTGAGTCATAGTGGGAGTGTCACACAATAGAGAGTGGAAAAAGATGACATTCATGTATGATCATCAGACAACTCTGGTTCAAACATACAGTATGTGATAAGGATATATGGTGGAGATTATATTTGGTACCATTGATGAGATTTGTTACAGCGATTAAATGCAGGATTAGATAGATGACTCACATTTATTACAAGTTTTTAAAATCATATCCCACATCAAAACATTCAGTGTTATGAGGAATTTTGATATTTCGAGTTGCTTCATCCACATGCTAGATTACTATCTCCCCCTCCTCGGTACCTCTTCGTATCAGTTCTACTAGTGCACTCTTCACCCACCCTTTTCTCTCTTCTCATGCGGGCATTTGGCCCTCACTATGAAAGGGCTTCGTCTCATGTTCTCTAGTGAGATTATACATGCCCCTCACATGCATACCTCATGCAGGAATATTCGGTTAGCCTCCATTGGGTGTGGTTGACCCAGTGTCTCACATGAAAATATGGTTGACAATGTTGTGTAGCTTTCGTGGTTTTCCTTATATTTTTTAGTATGCCAAATATAACAAGATGAGATACAAAATGTAAGTTCTTGGCCTACTTCAAATCAGGCATGGATGCCATCATTAATTCAAAAACCATACATGATTTCTATTTTTATCTTCTTATTTTCAATTATTTTAATTTTCTAATCCTCATCCCTAATTCATTCTATTATGTATACTTTCATCATCTTCAAATAAATGGATGTTGTCCGTGTGCGGCCATTCCATTAAGTCCTCAATTATCTTTGAAATTTTAATTCCAAATACCTTTACTCATATTCCTTCATCCAACCATCGATGGTACTACTTTTAAATCCCTCATGCATTATAGCATAATTCATAGAAACATTGTAGAAAAAAATCCGGTATCCCTAACAAATGTCTTGGTCTTTGATTATTATCAAAAACAATCATCAAATAATTATATGGAGAATGATCAAGAATGACATGCAATGTAAAATAGTAATTCTCCAAGTATCATTAGTTGTGGAAATACATAATCCAAATCAAAGTGGGATCATTAAATATTCAACAACATTACAACTTCAATCATGATCATTAAGTCAATCATTACATATCCATACATGTATTGACACCTTATTGACATCAAATGAAGCATTATTCTCAACAATCTCCCCAATTTAATTTTTTTCAATATCACTGAATCAAACATTGTATGGGTCATTTTTTTCTAATATTTTCTCATCCCTTATTGGGAAAAAATGAACATGTTTGGTGGAGACTATTTAAAAACATGTTCTCCTCGCTTTAAAGAATATCTTTCTGAATATTTTTGAGAAAGGGATGATGTCACACAGTTCACTTAACAAATATACATTAGTTAACCACTTCTAATTCTACTTGGCCTAACCTGATGTAGAAAAAATTATGGATATGTCCAATTTTTTCAATGATGTCCATATACAACCATAGATTTGAAATCATTCTCTGAGTGTAACAATTATTAAACATGGGATTGGAGGTATTCATATTTATCAATGAAATACTAAATCCATCCCATACTTCACCAGACATTTTAATAAAAATAAATTGAAAAGATAGATCACCCCTTTAATCCCATATTTTCTTCAATCAAGCACTCTCCCTTAATATACATGATAAATATAATTAATATGAAATGATGAAAGTGTGATTGACTGGCTAAAATTTATGTTTTTTTAAGATAAACCCCATGTAAGTGTTATTGGAATACATCAAGTTTTTACTTCTTGAGATGATAATAATTTCATGTTTTTTCACAAAATAATCCTTGATATCTTCTCTTTCATATTTTCATCCCCTCGAGAGGAGAAATCTATTTGATTTACCCTGGTGTAAAATTTCATCAAATAGTCTTAAAAATGATCATGTTGAAAACCATCCACTATGGAACAATTCAAGTAATTATAAAATCATTGAATAATGAGTAAAATTGTTTTTCTCCACATTTTTTATTCAATTATTTTCTACATAATTATCTTAACCTTCAATTACCTACAATGTTAGCCCATATATACAACAAAAATATAAAGGAATAAGATGGAACACATGTGAGATTATTAATAAGTGCAACATGGCTGAGATTTTTCTCCCATCCCATGAACTTGTTTCCGTGTAGATCTAATGAGTCTAGTAATCTTTATATTGGTGTCTCCTCCCCATTTGATACATTGATAGTTCATTGTCAGCATTACTTGTGAGGCTTTTTTGTCCTTACTTCTACAGATAGTGACGTAGCATCCACTGGTTCATGTTTTTCGATTTTAAACATCTCCATTTGAGATTGTAAAATAGAAATACAATTGTTTTCATGATGTCCAGCCTTCTTCCACCATCAACACAACAATTTTAAGACACATGGGTTGTCATGTGATGAAAACCTCACATGAAATTCTAACTCATATTCATATGGAATGATATGTTTCACATTTTTCTTTTATTATGCTATTACATCAACTTCTAGCTTCTACAGTTCTATAAAATTTTTTAATTGATTTTTCCGAATAACTAAACACTCCTTAAAATATTTGGGTTTGGAGGTTTTAGATGGATTATTTAATTTTTTTCATGTTATCATTTATTGAAAACATATCAAACTTATCATTAGGAATGTATTCAATCAATTCTATCTTCTTTTGGATTGATTCTCCTTTTAATTTTACCTTGCATCCATTCATTTCGATGGATTGTTTTCAGTGATCCATGGTGTGACCTATCATTCCAGAGTAGAAACATTATTTATTGGTTGGAATTTCATTCTTGTAATCATCTTGAAACTTCTTCTTGGGAATAGTTTCTTTCATTGTTTTCATCACTTATTTATTTTTCATATTCCCAATAGATGATTTTACAACAATTTTTCCATGAATATGTTTTTTTCCTTTTCTTATTATCAAAGTCTTCATTCATTATGGTTGGAATAAACTAGACCTAATCATAAATGTGACCACATCTATTTCAATTATCAATGATGTATTCAAGATATTCAAATCAATTCTGGATAAATACATTCTTCTTCATCTGTTTATTATTATTTAGCTTTAAAGGATGATTCATTTCTTCTCATCTACATTACCTATATATAGGCCTTCTTTAATTTTCATATGATTACATAATATTCCAGTAACCATTGGCTTGATTCCCAAACATCCAACAATACCAACACTAACAAGTAAATATCCTTCTTTTTCTTGAAGTATCTATTTGGAAAGATTCAGTGCATTGTTGTTTCTGGAGTTGTCTTTATTTCTTTGTAGAATCCATATTTTAGTTGTTCTTCTTAACCATTCAAGTATCAATCCTTCAAAATTTTATGTATTTATCTATATTTTTTTATCAATCCACATAATTCTAGCATTTAACTTTTAACCCAAACATGTATATGAAGCTGAATTAGTATAAATAGAAATAAACGGGTTATGAGATACCTTATTCATGGAAGATGTTTCTTTTGGATTAGAATATTATCTAATACACTTTTTTTGAATCATAGTTCTCAATGTAAAAAATGAGTGGAAACATATCTTCTTCCAGTTGTTTGGGAAGTTACATCTCTACGTGATCATTGATACATCAATTCCACCTCCAGCATTAGACATTTCATGTTGATAGAGTTCTTCATATCCTCAAATAAACTCAACATACTTTCAAAATTCTTCTTCAGTATTATAATTTTTTTCTTCATGAACATTCCTTAACACTTACTATGATATTTCAAGATTCGTTACTTTGTTATCTTTTTCATCCAGTTGAGAATCTTTTAAAACCATAGAAATGATGTGAACCTTTTCAAATGCATGGAATGATTCTACAAATACAATATCAATGAATAATTTATCACCAATATTTCTTTGAAATTATTCAATAACATGCTCCTGAAATTCATTACAAAGAGTAATTTTTTCACTGTTTTCCTTCACTAGTTTTGTGAGAGTTTTGGATATGCAAAACCATTTTTCCAATGCATCTTCCGTGGTATCATATTCTTCTCCCACTGTAATTTTTCATCTTGAAGAGCACTAATGCTTATATAGATATGTCTTACCACTTATCTTGGTATTTTATACAAATGATCTTTAAGTGTAGATTTAAGATTACTAATTGATATATCATCATCATAGTATGAACAAACTTCATATAATATGAAAAACAAAAATTGTTATCACATGTTGTACCTTTCATATTACCTTCATTAGAATGTGTATCCCAATTCGCAGTATGATTATTCTGCATCTTCAATACATGTTTCTTATTATTGTTTTTTTAGTCTTGGTAGAAATATCCATTTGAGGTTTCTCACTCATTTCAGGAAATTGACACATCATAAAGAATCTCATGGATCTTTTAGAGGTGACATTCCCTCTAATAATAATTGAAGTTCCCAAATCAGCGTGGAATCATAGAGACGGGGAAGGGTTAATCAATGATCACATAAAATATTTTACCAATTTTTTCATTTATATTCAACCTCTATAGCTAGTTAAAGCCTCAATCCACTCTTCATGTGACACTCATCCTTAATCTAATGATATTTTAATTGTAATGGTTATAAACACAAGGCTTTACAATGTTAGTTTCAAATACCTAAATATTTACGTGTTGGTTATTCCCCCCTATATAGACTGTCCTCTATAATATTATCATCAATTAAAATGTCCAATAAAGAGTTCCACTATATCTCTCCTATGTCATTGAGGTTGTTCTTTATACTACTTCCCTCTGTTTTACCAGAGTCCCACTAGCCTGATCCATATTCCACTTGAGGACTTCTTCTCCTTACTGAATCTCACAGGGTTTTTCACGCTCTCGAGTTATAAGAGAAGATTATTTATTTGAATTATATTTGATTTACTATAGATGATCAAATTCTCTTTCTCCCTGAGCATGATGAATCAAAAATTATTGGTATCACTTTACGAATATTCCACAGTCATTAGTAAGGACATTTGGCCTTGCTCAATATTCTGATCACTTTTGTGATCATTCCGCAATGAAAAAATGATTAGGTAGTTTGTTATTATTTTGATGAAGATATAGACTCACTAATGTGTGTGCAGAAGGCGCAGACAACCTCTTCAACAATATAATATACAAGAATGGTCTTGAACAATATTAGCTTTTTCTCTCTTCTAGAATTCTCAATTCATATCAACTCACATATATGATCTCCTTTAACAATGCATGGCTTAAGTCTCCATACTCATTAACTTCATAAATTGGTTTCATTGCATCCAAACTTCATGTTTCTTGGATATCTTAAAAACTTCTCACATGTGCTTGTGATTATACATAATTTCATGCATGTGTAATATCATTCTGGTAAACTCAAACACGCACTATTCTTGTTTAAATTGGTTAGGTTCAATGAGTGTGTCTTAGGATATTGCACATGCACTGTTCACATATTTTTCACATTATATGCACACTAAATTTCTTCTTCTTTGGTTATTTACACACACTCACTTATTTTTTTGGTTATGTTCAATTATTTGTGTATTTATTCAAACCTAAATATTTGTAGTATATTATTTGTGTTCTTATTCATTATTACTCCTTCTGGAACACATGTACACTAATATGTAGGTATTATTAAAATAAATTATATACGTGCATGTTCCTAAATATATTCTTATCTTATTTAAGAGATTTCATTCATGCACACAACATTATCTTCTTCTCTATTTTTATGCATGAACAACCATGGGTTTCTTCAAATAAATCAAATTCATGATTGCATGTGGGTATTTCCCTTCACTATTAAAACCTCTATTCATCTTTACTAAACACAAATACCTTTATTCACAAACATTGTAGTTATATCCATTCAGACGATAAGAGAGCTCCACAGGTATTCTTCTTCACAAAATGGTATGTGTGGAACTTCTTCACACAACAAGGAAATGTTCTTGGTTTCTATCTTCACATAGTATAGTAAGGGTGTGATTTCACCATTTGTGTATTTGTTGTATCTTCATCATGAAACATTAAAGAAGGTTTGAAATACCTATAACGTGTTTGTGATTTTCTTACACAAAAAGAGTGCAGTCTTATTTTATTTTCAAGGACGGTTCAAGAGTGAATTTTCACTTGTTAATGACTATGGGATCTCTATTTGATAATCCAAGAAGGATTGATGGACTATTTGGCTTTCAACTTTGCAAAAAGTATTTCAAAGAGACGCTTTGTTTTTTAAAATAAGAATTTATGAATAGGTGAGAGGAATAAACTCATTCTTCCTTAGTCTGTATCCTTTTATAGGTGAGCATCCAACCATTTTACACATTCTAATTGATTCTTTGAATCTTCATAGTTATTCACTTTGAATAGCTAAAATCTTTGGTAATTTAAAATGTTCAAATCACAAGCAAAGATATGTCAAGATTTATAGATTTTATTTTTCAAAAAATATCCCATAAATCATATTAATGTGATTATGATCGCATGTATCTCATGTTAAATAAAAGACCAAATCACCCACACAACCTCAACAACTTCATCTACATCATACTTCTTCTATCATAACTAAATTATTTCATGCATTTAAATGAGATTGTATGTATGATATCAAATAAAATGAGTGACCAAATTGATCTTCATATGTTATCCAGTGACCGTCAATGGAGATCGGGTCATCAACTCCGGGGAGTTGTGGTGGCGGTGTCATACATTGGAGAGAGGAAGAATACAATGTGGCTGCAAGAGCATCAGATGGCTCTGTTTTAAACATGCATCGTGTAAGATGGATGGACGATGGAGATTATATCATGAACCATTGATGAGATTTGTGGCCACAATTACATGTGGGGTTAGATGGATGGCTTGGATTTCTTCTATGTTTTCAAAATCTTATCCCACATCGAAATATGCCACGTTATTCATCTTATTTATATTACAAGCCGACTCATCCACTTTCTAGATTACACTATCACCCTCCCCAATACGTCCCCATACTAGTTATGTGGGTACTTTCAGCACCCTTCCTTTTCTCCCTTATAATACAACCATTGGTTGTCACTATACATGGGCTTTGCAGGTACACTCCAGTGGGCTTATACAAGGCCTGCACATGCCTTCCTCTTATTGGCATACTCGGTTGGCCTCCCTTGGGAGTAGTAGACCTAGTGCCCCCTGTTAGCCTGGGAAAGAGGCTAGCCCGTATCTTTCTTTCTTGGCCCTATATTTTTGAGTAAAACACAAATGCACATTGTTTAAAAAAGTTGAAATACAAAATTTAATTGCATTTTTACCTTCAAATCAGGAATTGATGCCATCTTTAATTCCAAACCCATGAATTGTTTCTCTTTTTCTGTTATTATTTTATTTTATTTCTATATTCTCAATTTCATTCCTTATGAATTCCATTTTGTATGCTTTCTTTATTTTCAAAAAAATGGATATTATCCTTCCATGGCCATTCAATTTATTCTTAAATTATCTTTGTAATTATAATTCCAAATAGCTTTATTCATCTTCCTTCATCCAAACAAGGATGTTACTACTCTTCACTCCATCTTGCATTTGAACATAATTCAAGGAAACATTGTAGTCAAAAATGTTCTCTCCTTAACACATGGTATGATCTTTGATAATCAGAACATTCATTCTTATAATTTTTCTTTACAGAATGATAAGGAATGACAACCAATGTCAAATAATAATATTTCAACTGCCATTAGTTGTGGAACAACTTCATCATAATCAATTTGGGATCTATACTAAGTTAACATCATCACAAATTCAATCATGATAACAACATCGATCATTACAATTCTATAAACATATTAAAACCTTATTGACATCAAACGCAAAACTATTCTCAATAGTATATGTTAGAAACTATGTAATATTTTTATTGGTGAAAAAAAACCCAATAATAAATTTGTGAACTTATTAAAATATATTATTTTGATTTCAATGTTTTATTCCATGTTCATTCTTCTTGTTGTTTTGACTCAAAGGTTACAAAAATTGTAAGAGTTCTCAATCTCATATTTACATTGATGTGACATATTTAATATTATAAACCTATTTATTTTTATGAAGAATGTATAATTCCCCATGGAAATTTTATATGATGGATCCTTATTAATTCAAGGTATTTTAATTTATTGTTAATTTTATTTCAACAAATGGCTTTCGATTCAAAAGGTAAACAAGTTATAAGTGTTTATCTATTAAAATTGTCTTCATTGGAAAACAAATAATGTTATACACATATCTTATTTTATTAGGTCTATTTACTACCCATATAACATGATTTATAATGAATTTATTTATTTAAATAGTATTTAATGTTTCATTTGAATTTATTTATTTTATAGGACTTATGATAGAAGATAAACTAAGAAACAAGTAATTATTTACTATCTCATTTTTATTGGGATTATTTATTTATATATATAAAGTGATTAAATTATTTGTTATATCATTCATAAATTTTTTTTATATTATGGTATTTTCTGGAAATTACTAGTACTGGTTTCATTTTTATCTCTTTAATTGATGAAATATTTTATGAAATGTATTTAATTAAAACCAAAATTTTTAATTTTATACGTCTAATATAATTTCTCTTCGATTTAGGTATAACATAAAAAAATAAATAAAATTCTATTATATATTTATTTTTAATGTCATTTTGTACAATGTTTTATTTTTTTCATAAAATTTAGAATTAATTTTATTTTTATTTTTCCAAAAATGTACTGATGACTTTTTATTGAAATTGAAAATGGAATCATTTTTTTCACAATCCCCACATGAGCAGGTTTTTCACCATCATGACTACTCTTTAATTTTAATATTTCTTCAAAATATTTCAATTTTCTTCTCATGAAATTTTTTTCCATGCTATAGAATAAGTTTTTCATTTAAATAAATAATTCCAAAATTAAAATGGTATTATATTGTTGAAATTTTCAAATCATATTTTTATGTAATTTTCTTCTTCAAAAACATCCTTCAATGTTTCTTTTACTTTAACAAGAATATTAACCAATGATATCATATTTAGTGCAAAATAACAAGTTTTAATGAACCTTTTTTTCTAAATGAATTAATTTTGATTGATTTAATTCATTTCAATATTTGAATCATTCTTTTAACATGGAACTAAATTGGAGTAAATTACTTGCAACACCAACATGAAATACATTAAATTAAACACTGAATATATATGAAACAATTTTTTTGACAACTATTTAATTTATATAATTATAAATTATGTGTTAAAAAAATAATATTAATAGTAAAAAATATTTTTTAAATATTGTATATAATGGTTTATATAAATAAAATATTTTGATACTGAGAGATATAATCTCTATTAATGTCTTTATATGATTAAAAATAATAATTTCATAAATGAAATACTTTTCAACTATGTATATGAAAAAAAATTAATTTTAGGGACATTAAAAAGTTTTATTTGAAAAAAATATAGTAAATTTTATAATTAAGTATATAAAAATTATCTTAGGAAGTTTTCTTGGAATTGTTTCAAGAAACATCACTATTTAAGGAATAAACAAATACTGAATTTATATTCTAAACTATCTTTTTATTTAATTTATTTATAAGGAAAAATTATATTTTAAATGTGTTTTATAGTTTAATTACATCAACCATTTATTAATTAATCTAATTTAAGACATTAGATGAAATTTCATTCAAAAATTGGGTATTAAAATATAGCAAACATTTGGATGTTTTCACTTTAAAAACATAAATTGTCATCCCGTATGTGGGATTAAATTTAATTTGATATCTTCCAATTCCTTGGTTGAAATTTGGAAAAACGGATTCCATATTTTTAGTAATAATTATATAAAATTACTATTATGTAAATTATCTTTTTGACTAATCATATTAGTGAATGTTATTAATATTAAATATAATGTTTAAAAAGAAAATTTGGTTAAAAAATTACTATAACATAAATATAAAACCCAGGAAACAAAGAAACTTATCAAATAACCATTTTAAATACATATTGAAAACCTTTACTCTATTTTACCTCATTTTTTCAATTATTATATCCCTTATAAATGGTAAAACATGAATATAATTCCAATTCATAAAATTTAGAGGAATTTCAATCCTCTACCATTGTAAAAGGATTATTCTATTTACACTTCGATTCACCTCTAAATAAACATTTAATGGAATAATATAAAACCAAATATATACTAAAAATCTATCCCATTATCCTAGAATCATCAAATTTGTTATAATTCAATCCATGGAATCCCTTTTTTCAAACCAAAAGGATTTACTAAATAAAAAGGTTACATCATTCCTCTATATTGTTTCGTTTATTCTCATTACCCACACCCTCAAATATTCATATTCATTGATTATATAAAAACAATATTATCCTCAATATACTTATACATTATCATATTATTTGTGTACGTACACTTACAAACACTTCTATCTAATGGTTAATGAACAAAATGTTTACATGTGTTATGAACTACCACACAAAGAGACGATTATAGTTCATTTTTTCATTACCCCATTAATGGTTGTAAAATATGGGTTACAAACTATATAAATACGAAATATATCATATTTCGTATTTATATATTAGTATTTAATCCATTAATAACCCATACCTTTCCAATATCCCTTTTTGTGTTAATAAGATAATTTCATTTGAGGAAGTGTGCACTGCCACCCACTCAATGCAATGTGATACATTCACAAACAACATAGAATGTATTAATGATTCCATGATAAAATTTTCTCATATATATTAAAAAATAATTATACAATAATGATAATATATTCACAAAGAAATAAGTTTCATTTTATTTCATTCTTTTAATATGAATAAAATGGAAACATCATTCATATGTACCTACAGCCTACCATCTCCAGTAATGGTGTATTCCATTTTATAATTCTATATAATATAGATTATTATACTAATCAAGTACATAATATAATTAATATTTTTATCTTATTGTACATTATTGAATTTATTACATATGTATATGCAAAAAAAATATAACAATGTAAGTATCATTTAGAAAAAATGAAGATATTACCCATTGTGACACCACAACATAGAATTATTAACTAGAGGGTAATATAAGGACATAATAAAATAATATATGTTATTATATATAATAATATGGTTATGTGATATATTGATAATAAAATTATATTTTTTATACAATAAATTTTTAGGATTACGATGAGAGTCAAAAGAAAATGTAAGGGAATTTCAATTCAATTTTTATTTCTCTGAGTTACATGTCTTATTCAACAGTCAATTTTTTTTGTGGTGTTTATAATTCCCATGAATTTATTATATGTATATAATAATTAAATTTATGTTTATTTCTAAATACATTATTAGATATTTCTTTCATGGGATTAACGTTTTAGAAGATACCTAATGTGTAAAATAGTTTTGTCTCAGTTTTCATTATTTTAAAGTCATGTCATGTTATGAAAATAAATTATTTTTTGAGGTTTTTATACTTCCAATTTACATGTTATATCATTAATATATTCCTTTTAATTATATTTTATGATTCAAGTAATTTCATTTTCTTACATGGATAATATGATCCCATGTTATAATGTGGTATGATTTGGTGAAACAATGTCATCATTTATCATGATTGTTATTATTAAGATTATATATATGAAATATTATGATCCATCTATATAAAATATCATGTGTTTTCATATCCTTTTTATATTCATGATCTACCCATGTATTAGTACAATTTTTATAATATTTGGTACATTATATTATTCAGAAAGTATTTCTATGAAAAGTCTAATCATTTTACTCAACATCATTCAGAAATCTATTTTTTTAAAATATAATTTTAAAAAATAAAAATAAATTTTTTTTCAAGAAATATGTATATTATAAATGTTTATTGGTTATCAAATATTCCTTTAAAAATTTTCAATATTTTCCCGGAAAAATACATTCAACGATAACTTTTGTATTAAAATTAAATTTTCAATGCAGAAAATATAATTTCATTAAAAATGTGTTTAATAGATCATTGAAAATTGTTTCCCATATAGTATGACATATTATTGTGTTACTCATACCTTTACGGGGAAATTATTCAATTTTAACATTCATATTATTTCTCTAAATGGATTGTGTTTTTTATGGAATGATTATTATGAAACTCATTTATCATTCCTGGGTTATATGATATTGAAATATGATTCATTTCATGGTTTATAATTTTGATGATATTTTGAAAACTGTATCTTTTTTCATTGATTTTGACATGATTACATATTAATGATACCCATTTTATTTCATGGGATATGATATTATTGTTTATGATTTTTTGATCATTTCTATTGGATGTCGTTATGAAGTGGGTGGTAATTATATGTCAGAAAAATGAATTGGGTAAATAATTATATCTAAATATATATAAAATAAAGTTCTTTGGAGTGAACATTGACAATTATGTTTCTCATGGGAGTGAACCATGACTACCGAGATGGTATTTGGGGTGGAATGATACTACTAATATGGCCATGGGATTGAACCATGAATACCAATATTGTATGGAGAGTTAACCCATACTACTAAGAAGTCCCTCTATGTAATTCCATGACTACTAGAGAAATCATTTTTAAATTATTATATTCCTATTCCAATTCCATGTATGATTCCAATGTTATTCTTTCATTTATAATACTCTTTATTTCATTATGATTCATGTCTTATTATCATCGATGATCTATTAAAAAATTAATGTTTATAATATTATTACATAAAGGGTAGGATATTATAATATTATGATCCCATAATCATACCCCTATGATCATGTTAATACATACAGGTTTCCCTTGCATACCCTTAATGAGAATCTGAGATCACCCCTTTTAATGTTTCCTTTCTCAGGGAATGAATATATGTATTATGTGTGATGTATCTACATAGGGTGATAGTCATAAAGAGCCCAGTGGGAGATAATTTAGTTCACTTATATACCAGTGTCTATGATTCCATGTTTCTAAAGGATCTAGTCTAATATAATGTTTGGGCATATGTTTTTATAATATTTCATGTACTCTGAAAAAAATATGTAATGTTAATATATGAAAATATAGGGTCTCTATAATTATTATCAACTCAAATTTTTAGTTATATTTAGGAATCTAGGATTAGAAACCCATACTGGGAACCCTTAGAATAGGTATAAGGATAAGTATAAGGATATGTAAAAGTATAAGAAAATGTCTGGGAATTTTGGTAATGGATCGAGTAAGTGTGTTCTTATCAAAGAATCCATGTCTGGATACTACACATTGATGTGTCTCTATCATATATATACTTAGTAGTAACAAATCTAATCAAGTGTGTCAGGACTAACTCAGTGTAACCTGGTACAAGATAATGGGCCTTCCTGAACACCTGGTGTGATATTCCTGATAGAGATGCTTTAGGAATTCAAAAACTCTTCACAAACCATCATGTATTTTTTAAATATAATTTTTCTAAGACTAACCAAGTATAAACCTAAGGGGTCATAGATTAAGGAAGGTGTCATAAATTATACTTTCTATAAGTGACTTTTCATGATTATGTGGTTCCTCATTATGATAACTATTTCTTACTCTATGCTTTTGGTTTTAAAAAATGTCTAGAACCTAAAGGAACCATGTTAATGGTTATTTAATTCTAAAATTATATAATTTTCCTTCTGAAAAACCAAATGTTACAGAAATGGAATGAAAAATCTCATTGCAATGCACACCCAAATCTCTCAACATATGAATCGTGATGGACATGTAAATGAGAAAATAAAGTAATAAGATTTTTTTGGGTCTATTATGAGGAAACATTTTACATAATTAAGGGTGTATTATAATCTAGTTGTTTATGTATAATGGACCATTACTTCTGAAAAGATTTTCTCCATCATCATGGGTTTGGAACAAGATATTTTCATTATAACAATTTATCTATTAGAAGGCAGAGTAGACTAGTGGTGGACTCTAATTAAAAATTAGAGGCAACATTATGAGATTGAATCGACATATTGGGATGAGTTCAAGAACATGTTTTTCAGTAACATCATTCCTTGGATTATTCTAAACAAAATTGAAAAATATTTATTTGAGTTGATTCAAAGGGATTATGAATCTATTGGTTCCTACGAGGATAATTTTCCATGGCATGTGAGGTATCCATCTAGAATTACCATTCAAACCTAATGTAGTGATGATTTATTCTTCATTGGACTAAAGTCAAATAACAGATAAGAATTTACCATAAGATTCATTACTAACTACAATGATATTGTGTATTGTGAAATCAAGGATAAAAAGGAGTTTGGAGCCACGTATCAATATCATGGTTTTGAACAGAAAATAATGATGGATTTTAGTGGAAAATATAAAAACCATGAAGAGAAGAAGATGCCATTTCCTTAATTCTCTATGTGTGTGAATAAGTATAACAGAAACCACCTAAAGGTGTCTAATAAAATTTTTAATTGTGTAAGGGAAAGACATTGTGAATTTGATCATCTATGTGATGGGAAAAAGTTTTTTAATAACATGAATGGTGAAAAGGAATCACAGAATGAGCCTCCCATGATTCAGTGACAGAAGTTTAAGGAGAATAAGAATTATTCTAACCACTACCCATACCCAAGGGATGGTGATAATGAAAGTCATAGGCTACCTTTTAAGCTGATGGAAAAAAGATAAATATCATGAAATTGTTACTTCTGAAAAGGTGTGTGATAACAACATAGTGAAAGGTACACTTAACATCTAATTTATAACTTTTAATGTCTTATTTTATTCAAGATCTACCCACACTCTAAAATATAATGAATTTATTAATGGCGTTTATATTACACCAATATTATTAGATATGGAATAGACAATACACACCATCAATGGTATGATTATTTCACCACACATAAATGATTCCTCTCTAGTTGATGTTTTTGGGAATGTGATTCCTAAATATATTTTCATTAATCCCTTGGTTTAACATGGTTCCATCATATACATGGATTTTATTTATTTTCATCAATCCTACAACAATTTTCTAGAAAGGGAAGTTATGTTTATTATTTAAAACCCTCCTATAATCATCCATCAATGTGACTATAATCATGAAAATCATATAGATATTACATGTAGTGTATGGTTTAATATTATTATTCATAAGGGTTATTAATATCAAATAGATGGGGAAAAAAGTGACATTGATGATATTCCTACTATTAGAGAATATGTGGGTGTCTTTCTGGAATAGATTAATATCCTACCATCAAAATGAAAAGTTTATTTCTCAATATAACACATACATGGTTCTACACCCATTTAAAATACTCCTTATAGAATGTCCTCAATTAAAATTCCGGAATTGAAGATGTTACTCAAAGAAAACCTTATTAATTGATTAACTCAACCATGTGTGTCACATTATGGTGGACTAGTGTTTTTTGTGAAAAATTAGTATAAATCAATATGATTCGGTATTGATTATCAATAGTAAAACATGATCATGATCATTAATATGTATCATCCCCCCATATATTTATGTCTTCTTGGATCAACTTCTTTGATCTAGACACTTTTCTAATATTTACATTCATTCTACATATCATCATTTAGGGGTCAAGAAGGAGGATTTAGGCTAGAAAATGTTTTGTGTAAGGTATGGACACATAGAATATTTTATTAAGCCTTTTGGTCTTTCTAATTTTCCTTCTATATTCAAAGAGTTAATTAATTGTGTCTTTAAAGATCATCTGAACATGTTTGTGGTAGTATTTATAGATAATATTCTTATAAATTCAAAGGGTAATGAATATTTTGAAGTTCACCTGAGAATTAAACAAAATAAAATTTAGATGATAAAACTATAAAAAATATTTACAAATTGTAAAATTTGGTGGAAATATGATTCAATTGTATTTTACATAATCTAATGACATGGTATCTTAGTAGATCCATAATTGAAGGAGGCCATTGAATGATGTCCTTGTCCCAAAATAGTGACTGATATCTATAGATTCTTTGAAATAGCTAAATATTATCATAGATTTGTTTATAACATCTCACCACTAACTAATAATCTGACCAAGTTAACATGAAAAGGTTCCAATTTCCACTAGATAGATGTTTGTGTTAAAAATTTCAAGGAACATAAAATAAAGTTAAAGAGTGCACTAGTTCCTAACTTACCCTTTAGTGTAGTAGGATTTTTAATCTATAGTGATGCTTCAATGAAGGGATTGGGATGAGTTTTTATGTATATTAACAGGGTCATATCTTATGCCTAAATGTAGTTTAATATTTATTTGAAAAATTACCACAATCATGATTCAAAATTTTCATTATTAATTTTTTCATTAAATATATATCGATGCATTGTATTTATAGACAACATTTTTATATATAAAATGATCATAAAATTAAGAAATATATATTTATATAAAAGGAGTTGAAAATGATTCCGAGAAGGTGGTGTGAGTTGATAAAGGATTATTATTTCCCAATACTTAACCACCCTTGGAAAGTGAACAAGGTGGGTGATGCTTTTAGTCGAAAGGATCATGCTACCTTATTCATGATGAGGATCACAAAATTTACAATATTTCTGGATTTAAAAATCATGGAGATTGATTTCTTGAAGGAAGGGTAAAAATTATAACTTTCATAAATTAATGTCTAACCCTTTAACAAGTGAATATTATGAAGGCGTATATGGAATATGTAGAGATTAAAATGAATCATAGAAATTTTCATTGGTATAAAATTGGACATGATTGAATTATAAGGATTAGAAAACATGTATGTGTTCCTTCCATACCATATTTGGAGAATGATTTATTAGAGTAATGTCATATTTCTTCATTATCTATTCATCGTCAATGGACGAATATAAATAGGGAAATGAAAGATTACTTATGGTACGATGGAATGAAGAGACATATCATAGAGTTTATATCCTAGTTCTTATTATTCCATCAAGATAATGTTGAACGACAATAGAAAAAGGGGATGTTGCATCAATTACCAATACTAGAATTTGAATTGGGAGGTCATCGGTATGGATTTTTTCATTGGACTACCCAAAAACTCATTATGGTTTAATGATATATGGGTGGTAGTCGATCACATTAAAAATTATGCACACTTCATTTTTATTGGATAAGACTTCCATAAAGATCATAATTATAGGATATACATTAGGGATGTTATTAGGATTCCTGTAGTACCACATTCTGTTTTATAAGATCAGGATCGAAGGAATCCCTCTATGTTATGGTGATCTACTTAACAGTATCTATGTACAAAATTGAGTTTCATCATAGCTTAACATCCTCATACTAATGGTAAATCTGAATGAACAATTCAAACCATAGAACATATGTTGAGATATTCTTCCTTGTATTTTAATGGTGTTTGGGATTAAAACCTTCCACCATTTGAGTTTCATTAAAATAGTAGTTTTTAATCATTAATTCATATTCCACCTTATACAGAAATCTATTCGTTGAAATGTATAGCTCAAATATATTAGGATGTGGTTGGATAATTGAATAATTTGGGACCCTATCTCACTGATGAAATGATATAGATAGTTAGAGACATCAGAATTATTTCAAGGAAAATCAAATTATATGGAATTTTTATGATGATAACTAGTTCCATGATTTGAAATCTGAAGTTGGTGATAAGGTATTTCTATAGATCTTTCTCTAGAAAATGTTTACAAGGTACAGAAACAAAGGGAAACTTAGACATCATTATAATGAACCATTTGATATTCTTGATCATATTAGGATATTAGATTGTCATTTCTCACTACCTCAAAATCTCTCTCAAGTCTACGATGTTTTTCATCTGTCTCTGATAATAAATTCTATAGCTGAACCCTCACATGTACTGAACTCAGAGTCATACCATTGGAGTAGGATCTTTCTTACAAGGAACAACTAGTTGAAATTATCAATCATACGAAGATAGTTTTATGAAACAAAACCACTCACATGGACAATGATTTTTGGATAAATAACCATTTACAGGAAGGTATGTGGAAAAATTAGGATATGATAGAGAAAAGATATATTCATTTGTTTTTTCTGAATGATTAATTTTGAGGTTGAATTAATTTTAAGGGCATTTGAATGTAACACCCTATGTTTTTAAATACCTTTTTTAGATAAATTAATTTTTATAGAAGAATTTCATTGAAATAAGTAAAAAATTCAACTCACATGGCAACTAATTAGAGTATTCTACACACAACACTGGCTTGGTGTACATTATAAGCATAACCTAGTTTCTATGAATTTTTTATATATAATTATTTAGCTGAGATAATTATAACCTAGTTGTTAGCCATATTTATATGAATTGTAATATAAAAATTTTGAAAAATATAATATTTTTATTTAAATAAAATATATTCATAATTAAAGATACATTTTCTTATAAAGCCCTTATATGATTAAAAATACTATTTTATCAAATGAACTTCTTCTCATTATCCTTATATGAAAAAAATTTTATTTTAAAGAAATTTAGATATTTAATTTTATATAATAATCATTATTTTTTAATTTAAAATGTTGAAATTAAATTAGGTTGATTTTTTGGTATTTTTTCTGAAAAATGTCATGTTTGGCAGAATAGGGCAATATACAAGTTTTTAATTCAATGTTTTATTTTTGTTAAATTTATTTATAAGGTTAAATTATATTATTAATTGGTTTAAAAGATTAATTAGATCGTATTTTATTAATTAATTCAATTTATGTCATTGAAATCAATTTCACAATGAAATTGGGTATAAAAACAGTCTATACTTTCTAATATTTTTACTTTAAACCCCCACATTAATTTCCCATCAACCAAAATATATTTAAATTAATTTATACATATAATTTAATTGGATTCTTTAAAAATGAATTAATTATTTATATTAATATTAATTCCAAATAAATATTAATTTAAAAGAATTTTTATCAAAAAATCTACTGAAAGCAATTAAAGTTAATCAGAACCATTGAGAGAAACATTATGTTAACAAAGTACTAAACCACAAATTTAACACCCAAAATGACCTTGAAAAATTTAAAAGAGGCATTTTTATTGATATATATATATATATCATATACTTCCTTATATTAATTGTTTCTATTATTCGATCCACATTACCTATGAGTAAAATGGGTGGAATTACTTTTCCGGAAATTTACAAGAGTGCCCCTCTGCCTCCACTATAAAAAGTTATCACCCCCCCTACATCCTCGTACCTCTCAAGAGAACTTTGATCGACATGTATCTACCCTAATAGATAATAAAAATAGTTCCCCTCAACCTATAATCCCAAATTTTGGCATAAATCAATCCATGTAATCCCTTTGATGCAGACCAAAAGGAGTAACCCAAAGAGAAGTGGCATCCTTTCTCAAACTCCTTTCTTTTATGTTTTTCATCCACCCTCTCAACTCTACAGATTAAATGATTATATAATAATAAAATTTTACTTATTATAATGATATTCTATTATAGTATGGCTTCTCCAAACACTTACACACACCTCCATCTAATAGGTAACAAACATACTATTTATGTGTATAGTGAACTACATCCTCAAGAAACTGTGATTGTTCGTTTTTTTCTTTACAACATTTAATGGTTATTAATTATTATGGAAAAGCTATTTATATATTATATTTATTATATTTATAATTCATTTTTTCTTTTGTAATTATTTTATAACACATAAATTGACAATTTCCATTTTTGTGTAAAATTGATAATTTTGTTTAAGGAAGTGTGCAGTACTGCCCCCATAAAGAAATGTGATTCATTAACCCACAACGTTGAATGTATTAAAAATGAGTTTAGGGATATTATATGATATATATATATATATATAAATATTTATAATTTAATGATATTATATAAATATATATATATGTCATTTTATTTCTTTAATTCAATATGATAATAAAATAGAAACAACCTTCATGCCCACGTACGACCTACCATCTCCATTAACGGTGTATTAAATTTTATAAATACATATTCTATGGAATATTATGATTCAAATATAATGAATGTAATAAATACTTATATCATTTTTTACATTCTGGAAGACAAGATATTATTATAAGGACTAATATATAACAAATTAAGTTACATAAGAAGAACAAACTGGATATTCAACGAAGTGAAAACGTAAAATAGAATTGTTAACAAGCGGGTAATATAATGTTTTAATAAATAAAATATTTTTTTAATATATAATAATATTTATATTTGTTATATTTATTATAATATTATATTTATTATAAATGAATTTTTTTATTTCGATGAGATTCAAGAGTCAAGGTAATAGATTTTCATCTCATTTTTATTTCCATAAGATGTATGTTTTATTAAAAAAAATTAATTTATTTTGTGGTTTATATACATACAATGAATATATTATATATATATTATTTGTAAATTTATTTTTTTTACATATCAATTCTATGATTTTTGTTTCTTGGGGTTGGTTTTTTAAAATTTACCAATTAGTAAGACATTTTGGTGTCAATATTCATTCAAAGATCCTCATGTTTTTTTCACCTAAATTCTTTTTTGAGGTGAATATACATAAATTTTAAATTTTAGATAATAAATATAATTATTTTAAATATATTTTATGATTCGTGTAATTTAATTTACTTATATGGAGATTATGATCCCATGTTACCATGTGGTGGGATTTTGGTAAAACAATCATATCTTTTATCAAGGTTGTTTATGAATATGATTCTATTAATGAATTCATTTGATCCATATGTCATGAAAACTCATGAGTTTACATATAATATATTTATTATATATATACCCATATATTAGTACAATTTTTCTACTATTTTTTCTTATGATTATTAATAAAAGTTACTTCAGAAAAATATGAATGTATTTTACACTTCATTCAGAAATCTGTTTTATTTAAACATCGATGTTTTCAAAATAAAATTAAAAAAAAATTTTCAAAAAATGGACATTAAAAATTTTATAAGGATTTTAAATCTTCCATTAGAAGTATTTATTCTTTTTTCAAAGAAATATATTTTCAAAAATATCAGTATTTAATAATTTTCAATGTATAAAGAACAATTTCCTAAAGAAATGTTTTCAAATGAATACTAAAAATTATTCCCCAAATAAAATGGAATATGTACCTGTTACTCACACCTTTATAGGGAAATAATTTAACTTTTACATTAAAATTTATTCTCTGAATATATTATTTTATTATTGTATTATTTTTAAGAAACTCATCTCTCATTCATGGGCTATATGCTTTTGGAACATGTATCATTTCATGGGTTATAATTTTGAAATTATTATGAATGTTGTATATTTTTTAATGGTTATTATTTGTTTACATATTTATGATAACCATTTCATTTCATGGGTTATGATATGATTTTCTATGATTGTGTGGTACATGTATTCCTGATTTATTTATGATATGGGTGAGACAAATATCTTCTACTAACTCATTGTGTACGGATTTATATCTCAAGAGATAAAAAAATATAACATTGGGAGTAAACCTTCACTACTAATATAGTCATGGGAGTGAACCATGACAACCAATATAGTGTGATTAGTAAATTCATACTACAAATATGTCTATGGGAGTGAACTGTGAAGTCTACGATGGTATGGGGAATGATCCCATTCTAGAGAGATGACATTGGCAGAGATTCATTAAATACTACAGAAAAATGTAGATCTTTATGTGTTTTCCACAATTTCATTTATTATTCTTATGTTATTATTATATGGATTATTTTCTTTTTTTCCTTATGAATAATTCAGTATTAACATTCAATCATTATTCCATTATTAAAGTATATAATCTTAAAATATACATGGTATGATCTTCTAATTGAATGATCACAACCTCATATACCTATAATCGTGTTTATGCTTACATGTATCCCTTGGTAACCATTAATGGGATTCTAAGATCAGCCATTTATAGGTTTATTATAGTAATTTTTTACTATAAAAACTATGAATTTTGTGTTTAATATGGGGGCATGTCATGAATAATCTTATGTTAGTTAATGTAGTTCATTTATGTATCGATTTTTTTGTCTCTATATTTCCAAAGGTAGTAGAAAATTACAGTCTATGGGTACTTATTTGTATAAGGTTTTATGTATTCCATAAAAGTTATTTAATGTTAATTTATGAAAATTTCAGTTTCTATATTTATTCTTTTTTGGATGCATATTTGTTGTGATGACAGACTATTTATGAAATCCATTTTATCTTCCATGAGTTATGTATTTTTGTAATAAATTTTTTTCACGATCTTCTGGTATATATATTTATTTTTTATGATTATATGATTTCTAGTTCCATTATATAACAATAATTAATTGGGAAGATATTAGAGTTTCATGATATCAAAGGGGACATTATAGATTATCCAAAACACAAAAGAGGGTACATAAGAGGTTATTTAAAGCCCCAAATAGGGTAGCATTGACATAAGATTTTTTTATTATTAATATAGAAAAATTGATGGCACTCTTTTATGATATGATTTTGTTCAAATTTTATGATCTCACAGGTTATGTAAATTGAATCGTTTATGATTTTTTTGTTTATAAAAAATGGATCATTAGGCCATGTCCCATGATTTTTATCTTTGAATTTCTAGGTTTTAGTTTTAATTGATAATTTCTTTTTTCACACCATTACACTAATGTAATACTTATTAATGATCATTTATTGAAATATTCCTTTTTTACACATAATGGGAATCTAAGATCATACTTTTTTATGTTTCCTTATACCATGGAAAAAAATGGTTTTAAGTACGATACACCAAATAAGTTTTCTAGTTGTGAATAATTTAACGATAGATAATGTCGAACATTTATGTACCATATGATAATGTATGGATGTTTTCATGGACACTAAACCATTATTGTTTATGAGAGGATCAAAATTATAAATAATTAATATTCATCTAATAATATTTACTATTTATGTATGTAATGATTAGGTCACCCGATAATAGTTTGAAAATGGGGTACATGTGTAATATTTTGAGAGTGGAATATATAATATCATACATTAAGAACAAGAATGTATTTTCATGAAATTTTTATGTGTATGGTGTGATGGAGTGACCTAATATCATATTTATTATTTACATATTAATGATTATTTAGCCATGGTTTTCCATTAATGAATTTTTTGACATTGTTTTGGGTGGATTGTGGAAATTTCATTTGCTAAGAGATAATGTTATATGGATAATTTCACTCCCAAGTTATCGGATATAATAAATATTATCGATTCAATGATATTTCATATGCTGATAAATTTATATGTAGGGGTTTTATCTTAGATGTTTTTTTAGTACCTTGAGACCCATATTGGTTGTAGATCCATGATATGTGTTGATAAGTTATAGTGGAGTCTTGGAACAATTATATTAACAACATGTATGAAAAAACATCAAGGGATGTGGACAGAATTAATTGGATGATAACAATTGGACTACGATCATGGATAAGATGATTGTGATAAACAAGTGAGAAACTGTGACTAGGTTGATAATTTTATTTTGTTGTTGTCCCTTATGATATAAAATTTATCATTATTTAGATTAGAGGATTTTTTATACAAGGATAAATGTAGATTGAAAAGTGAGATTGAGTAGATTGGGGAACCATCAGTGTTAATGATACAATATCCCCAGTGAGTTAGTGAAAGTTTCATGTGGATATTAAAAAATTTGTATATAAAATATTCTAATTTAGTGAGTAGATTTTGTGGATTTCTTTTCATTAATGATTTCCAAATATGAATTATGTAATATTGTTTAAGAATAATATTTTCATTAATGGAAATTTTTTATATATTTATCATTTTTTATTGAAAATAATATTCATAGTATATGATTTTGATAATTTTTATTTTTACAGATAAATAGTATAACATATCAATGATTTAATTCTAATATCTTTTACAACAAAAAACCATAGTTTATTTTGGGGTTAATTTAAATGGAACAATATTTTGTAGGTTGAAGTTACAATTTTAATGTTCCAAGATTTCTATATAAATTATTATTTATGGTAAGAAATATATTTCAATTATGGGTTTGTGAAAAGTAATAAATTATTTTTTTAATGTTCTCATTAATTTTTAATTAAAATGATTTACATAAAAATAGTTTCATAATGATATTTTTTGTTGCTGTTTTATTTTTATATAATATTAAATATCATAATACATTCTAGTCTCATAAACAACATCCAAACATTATTATAATAATTTATTTAAAAACTAATTTCATAAAGATTTTTTAAGAATTTTTATGGGTATTTTTATAATAACCTATACAGGACATTGTAAAATCTCACATGACATCATATATCCCTGGGATTTTTTAAAATATTTAAAATTTATTGGATATTTAGATATCATATGATTTTCCAACCATTTTTATAATATATCAATATAGAATTAAT
Organism: Viscum album; assembly: GCA_963277665.1. NCBI lineage: Eukaryota > Viridiplantae > Streptophyta > Magnoliopsida > Santalales > Viscaceae > Viscum > Viscum album. The sequence goes on from OY728142.1 coordinate 458,362,226, forward strand.
TTTTTAAGGGTTTCTTATGATTCTATAAGGGTTCTACATATGGTACCCATATAGGACATGGAAAAATCTCATATGAAATTAAATAATCCTATATGAATCTTACCAAATGTAAAGTGTGTATGACTACCATTATAATAATCATAAGACTTGATAGGGGGAACTTATAAGTCTTTCTCCCCACTTGAAGCCATATTCAACACATAGAAATCATTTTCACTCAAGATCAAACAATGAAAAACTATGAATATGGTCAATTCTTGTCTTTTAGGGGATGAGGAAGGAGGTTAATTATTGAATTTCAATTTATTAAACTAAATAATGTCTGGGTAAAATGATATTGTTCATTCCAAATTAAGAATAATTAATACCACATCTCAATAACCTATATATTAACACATTAATGAAAATAATTAGATTTGAAATATTTTTTTCATAGGGGGTGTTTTCAAGACATAGTTATGATCCAACTGAAGATAGTATAATCTTGATTCTATCAACATACTGTGTTGGTTTCATTGAAGAATAATGTAATGAAAGGTTGTCATACAATTATATAAATAAAGTGGTTTTTTTAAATTTGGGTATAATTCATGTTGAATGGAAGAAATTATATTTATTGAATAAATTTATTTTAGGTTTATAGTTTAATAATATTAGGGAGGTCCTCAGTGCTTCTAAATTTTTTACAATATTTTGAGAGAGGAGTAAAGAACATTAGTTGAATTCATTTTCTAAGAGACTATAGATTGTGATTTTTATTGATGATGATTTATACTATTGGATTAATAAACCGAAAATTAATGAATAACATGATGTTAGTTTTAAAAAAAATAATCATCAATGATGGAAGAAACTGGTTATCAAATTATTTAGTCTATGAGGATGATATTCAAATTAATTACATGATATGGAGACATCCACCGAGTAAGATGTATAGGGGAGGTCAATTCATAGAGACTGTATTAGAACGATATGTTTTTTATATTAAATCGCCCTTGTATTTTGAGGATATATATGATAATTAATGGTGCATGGTATAACATTGTGTATTGAATTGTGTAAGAGAAAAAATGAGCTCATCTATTGAAGATAAAGTAATGGATGAAAATTTTAAATTATCTTTTATAGTTTTGTACAATGAATTATATTATAATAGTCTGCGGATTAACTACCTATTGAATATTCATTCATGATACCTCAGTCATTTATGATATAGATACAGATGAAATTTTTTCATCTGTGGTTGGAACAAAATTCATAAAATTAAAATACATGTCATGAATGAGGAAAATTTGAGAGTTTAATATCATATGTGGAAGTGGAAACAATGGATACAGTGAATTATTTATATGTTTTTTTGAGTATATCAAATGGTAATCAAAAACATTCATAGAGACAGAATGATTCAGGATGGGACATTAATAATTTAGATCCTTGATTAAGAGAGGGTTTATACAGAAAGAAAGGTTTGGAGGAAGGATATAATCATAATAGAGATTATCCCTCTATGTTAAATTATTTTTATTATGTAGCTAAGATTTTTCATTATTATATTTTTATACTATTTCATTATGAAAATTATTATTGGATAAATAATTTTAGTGTGATAAGAGCATTCAAATCAATTTTTTTACTTTATTATTCTGTAATATTTTTAATAGGTCTTTATTCTCTTTTTTAAATCTATTTTACAGAAATTAATTGAAAATAAATTATAGATAAATGATTGATTACATGATCAAAAAGTAGTAAGAATTATTGAATCTATAATTTATAAAATCTTATTATATGTTTTTTTGAATTCAATAGTGTTTTGTGTGACGTTCATCTGACATTGTAGTCTCAGTAAAACAAATTTTACCCTAACTGTTGGTTGATTTAAATATTTGGTTGAAAAAATTGGAACATAATAAATAATTAATCAAAACCATTTGACATAATGTATTGGTCCCATTAATGAAAATTAGTCCGGTTAAAATTAATCTTTAAAAGAATTAAGAAATATCAATTTAATAAAAAAAATAATCAAAATTCTTCTGTCTCATTATTCAGTCAATTGATGTGGTTTTCTCTATTATATAACTAATTTCACTTACTGTTTAATTTTAATCAACCCTTATTGAATTAATTTAACTCATAGACCTTTTAATTATGAAATAAATTAATAGTATTTATTAATAATTTCATATTATTATGATTTATTTAATAAATATCTCATGTTTAGATTAAGGACTTTTATGGTGTTGTTGATAAGATATCATTATTTTGGTTGAGTAAAGTGGAGTAAAAGATTAGGGTTTTTTGATTTTGTTTTAAGGGAAAATATAAGATCTCGTTACATTATATATTATTTTTTATATATGATACCTAATTCTATGTGATCAATTATTTAATTATACAATTTTATCCAAGGAGCATGACCACTAATGTGAGTCAAAAGATCGCTATATTTTAACAAGATTCAGGGGGATAATTTCCAAAAATTTAGGGATGGATTATACATATTATTATAAAGTTTCTAAACCATCAAATTTATCCCATATCTTTATAAATATTATTTTTAATGGTTTCACAACATACCATTCAAAATATGTTGTTCAAACATCTAGTTGTAATTTCTATGATATGGAAACTGATAAATTGAAACAAATATTTTATTTTAAAAAAATACTACTCAAAAATGATAATTGAAAAGAACCATTCATTGGATTTAAGAAAAATCTCATTCTTCTATTGTTTATAATGACAATCAAGAGAGATTATTGGGGCTGTAATGTAAACATTATTGAATTATTTTGTATAGAACCACATATTTTACAATGTTTCTGTCAAGGTGTTTAGCATGATGAATTTTCCCATTTTTGTGAAATTTATGGCTATATAGTAAGGTAACAATGACTCATTTTCAAAAAATAACAAACATGGTTTTTGGAACCATCCTAATTTTTCATCGGATGAGAAATGAATTCATAGACTACATACATCTATTGGATTCCAAAATCATCTAATATAATAGTTTCCCATTAAAAATTAGGTTGGTTTATATAACTATTTACTAGAATTGAAGGTTGTAATATAAAAAATATTGAGTAAAAATAATTCATTAAAATACAATATGATTTCGAGGATCCACAATATCAAAATTAAATTTGTCCAAATTGAAAATGATCATTGTGGGGGTGATAAGGGAGAGATACCTTATACCAAAAAGCTAATCCTATTGAAAATTTTATGGTTATTACCATAAATAGTGTCCGGAAAACTAAATAAAATGATAGGGAGTGTCTAATAGAAGATGATACGATATTTTCAACTATGCCTATAAATGAAATTAAATAATATAATTAATCTAGAAAATTGTAAAAAAAAGATGAAAAAATATATAATATAATTTTTATTTATATATAACAATCGTACAAAATATATTAAATTGGAAATAAACTGGGAAGGAATGAAGAAGGTTCTGGATGAGTAAAAATAAAGGAATAACCAGTTTTTTAAAATATTTAACAACTCATCCACTTCACTAAAAGGTTATATAAGAATGCTGATTAAACATAATATCTCAATAATTATGGATATTCAATACATTCAACCTAATCATTCTATTTTCATAATACTAGTCTAAAATACCATCATATTTAATATTTCACATTAAAAATGTACCAATAATAATAATTAGTAAAAAATTACTATAATTAAAATGAACAATTAATATATTGTCTTGTATCCCTTGTAAAACTGGATAAACTGAGGAACAAAATTGTAACCTAGGTGATATTTTTAACAACTTTCCTTTCTACTTTTGTTTTTACTAGGTCTTGTGTAATTAAAATCCACTAATGCTCCTTTAAATTTGACAGAGTAGTCCAATTTTCAACACATTGGAAGGGTGCATAACATGTTAGAATATATGTGGAAGCTCACATTACCCACTAATTTTCAATTTATTCATATATAATGCAACCATAAGTTCCTAGAAATTGTAAAATATTACCCACTAATTTTTTATTTATTAATGATTTATTTCTACATGAACAAGGAAAATATATTTTAAATAAATCTTGGGTTGTTGTAATCCATCAAAATAATCTGTTCGTGAGAAAGTACCTGCCTTTATAAATAATTTGTACATTAGATCATAATATATTTCATCCGGAGAAATTTCACTCAATTACAATAATAATGTGACCAAATAATATTGGCTTCAAGGAAAAGGAAAATTATGTTGTCATATCTATTCCATTAGATGTTTAAGACTTGTTTTTAAAATATTTTATGGGTTCAAAAGGTGAAATTATTGATTGATTTCTATGAATTTAAAACTACATTATTCCTGCGAAGATATAATATTCAGAAAAAATTTATTCCATCACCAAACATGAAGAAATATTTATAGTTCTTGATGATGATTATGAAACTTTTAACATGGAAAAAATTTTAATTATGATTCTTTTGGATTTATTAAATAGGTTACAATGGTTCATGCAAGTATTTCTGAATATTCATATACATCAAGTTTAGTGGCACATTATGATATAGTTTTTTCCATCATAGTGATTCATTAAGCTAATATATACTTTTAATTGTACTAGTTTTGATATTTTGAGAATTAAAATATTATTAGGAATAAATAAGTTTCATATTTCTAGATAAAAATACAGTAAAAAAATTATAGATATTGTTTTATAGATATTCTATTTATTCATAATGATTTTTCTTTAAAAAAACAAAAATAATAATCATTATGAAGTCATACCCCTTGAGTGACCATGTTTATAAAATTAAGGAGAAATTATAAATAAATCATAAGAATTAGTGCTGCATGAGAGGCAACCAATGGTTACATATTTTTTTTCTTTTTTTAAATAATTGTTCCCTTACCTAAGTTCACCACTTCCATGATGTCTATCAATAATAAAATATATTATTCATATAGATTAATGTATTGATTCTTAATTAAAGAACTTTTTTACTTTTTATATTGTTGTATGGTATTGATTTTTAATTATTAAATCTAATGCATGATCTAAATTACAATTTCAGGTTCTTAAATGACATAAAAAATATAGATGATGAATTATTTTAAATAGATAGATATTTGGGATAAGAAATAAGGAATATCAAACACAAATCATGGGATTTTCCATTATATAAATTCTTATTCTATTAGAAATGTTAATGTTGTTTAATGTACTATATTATTTACTAATAGACTCATTAATCTAATAACTCATTTAATACTGATATTAAATATGTTTCTAATCAAAAAATATTTATGGGGTAAAATTGAGAAAACATTTTAAATTTGAATATATAATAAATTTTGGATAATATTCCATGTCTGTTTATATTTTCATAATCTATTTTGTTCAAAAAATTTAGCACCCTAAATCCACATAGCCTGAAGTTGGTGTCAACACTATTAAATTTTTATAAGATAAAATCTATCACATCAAGAATGAATAAATATATTAGCAAACATGGTAATATAGATAATTACATGAAATTCACATTACAATTGAAAAAACAGTGTACAATCATAATTTAATTTGAGACATCAATTATTACCACTATCATATCCCTACATATCAATCAAAAAACACTTCCTAGTATCCCAAGGAAAATAAAACAAAAAAAATAGAAGATATCAGATACTTAATAAGTGTAATAATACAGTATAAGATGAAAATAAATGATACACAATAAATATAGAAAGCTAAATAACTGAAACACATGTCATTTAATAAATTATTTTTTAATAATATGTATGGAATAAAATATAATCAAATAATTTCATATAAATAATCACTTGTTGTTGACAACTGACCATGGATATACTACCTCATTGAACAATTATATGGAATATCAATTACTGAATTCATAATGATGGAATGAATAATGAAGGATATCTAAAACATAATATAAATCATTATCATAAGACATATAATACAATTTCATTTTTCTCCAAGACACATAATTCCATCAGGTATTGTGAGAATACGTCTATAAAAATGGGTAAGGCCTCATCCAAAAACATACCCAGTTTGTCTCATGAGACCTACAGATGCATTGAGGTGATGTATAAGGCCTGACCCATCCCACATAATTTATAATCCCTTCATCATAAGGAATGGGTGAAACATAATTAGTATAAACATTATATCTTTGAAACTAAGATATGAAATATTAAAACATACCCCAATAAATAAACATAATCATAAAACATTCTGAGTAAAATTCTGAATGGTAATAAAATTTTACATCCTCGATTAAAAGGATCATAAATTATACCAAGAAAAAAATAATTATTATATTAATAAAACATATCCTTAATGGATCATAAATACAATAAAGAGTTCTTATCTTTCATAAATATAAATATAATAAAAATATCTTTAAAAACATTCAATAGAAAAATAGCCCTTTAATTATAAAAATATCCATTAAAAATACAAGTTCCAAAAACTTATTAAAAATAATTTTATTTGAAAATAACATAAGAAACATATAAATAAATATTTAAAACATATATTTTTCATTAGAAAAGACAATTTTGTACATGATGAGTTTGTTAAAAAAACTGACATGTTTTACATTTTTAATAAAAGGTAATGGTGATTTATTTTAAAATGCAATGAATATTCATTTCATAACATTAATTAAAATGAACTGATTTTTATTTTTTTTAATAAATCATTATGAAATGGATAGAAATATTTTATATTTTTTTATATAAAATGTGGGTAATGATGAAAATTGATTTCTAACTGTAGAGAAAAATATTGTTGGATTTTATTAAAAGAATATTCTAAATGGTTTTAAGTACCAAATAATGGTACAATAATACTATTAATTGATAATGATTAGGAATAACCGAATAATAGGAAAGTACATTTATTTAATGATATAAATATCAAATAATTCCCTCAAATTAGACATAAAAAATTCTCACATATTTATTATATTGTGAAATAAACCCTTCTCACTTTGGTAACTTTTTTATCATACTCCCAATTAAATAAACAACATTAAATAAAAAATTAAATACCATTATGATAAATTAATTCAAGATATTACATAGAAATTTTATTATATACACCACAAAATGAAATGATTTGTGAATTTGGGGTATGTCTAATGTACATAAAAGTGTGTTAAAAACACAAAACCTGAGTTTGAATGATTACGTATGTTATCTATCAGCCTGAATAATAAAGTTATGTTAATTATTTACGTTATTTTTTACTTTTAGAATTTTTATTATTCCTTTTTTAATTATGACTATGTTACATATTATTATATTTTCAATTAAGTTTACATCGAATGATTCGATGATATTTGACATATGCTTCGAAAATGAATTTTGTAGGATGAACAAGGTCCAAATGGATTACATTAGAATATATACAGAATAATAATAATTACATGATTATAATATTTATACATAAATTATACTTTTATAAACAATTATTAAATATTGTTATGAAAAATGAACTATGCAACACTCATGGATATAGTAGGTTGTATGTATGCATGAGTAATGTTTTCATTTCTAAATGATCATTATGGAAAGAAGGTGTGTAATATTTTATATTGGAATAATGATAATAATTTCTAAGATAGCCTATTATAAACATGTTTATATCATAAATGTGGGGTGGTGATGAAAATATATTCTTATCTTTTAATGAATTTAGTAGTCCACACATATATGAATGATGTTTTCATCTTTAATTATGTGAAAATGTAATAAATAAAATGATAAATATACATATTTTATTATATGAAAGATAAATTTTTCATAAATATAATAAATTTTTCATATATATCACATATATTCATTAAAAATATACATATCACCTTCCATGTTAATCACCATTGAAAGATGAATAACATCGCTTCATGAGATGATTGTCCTCTATAAACAAGAGTGACATTATCGTATCCTCTATAGAATGGAATGTAAAAAAATTATATGATATAATTAAAATATAGTTATAATTATGTTATAAAGAATATATATATACTTTTTATCCATAATCATTCCAAATAATGAGATGTAGTAATGGAATAGATGGATGACATTGGTTCGTGAGTCGGTAGTTTACTATACACACAAGTGATGATTTAGTATCCAATTTGATTGAAGTGGGGATGGTTTTAGGTCAATAAATAAACATAAAAACATATAAATATATTCTATATAATTATTTTAATATATAATATTTTTTAAATATAATTTAATGATGTTTATTAAGAAATAAAATAAAAAATATCATTGAAAAATGTGGCCTCTTCATCTGCTAACCTCCTTAGTTTTGCAATAAAATAAAATGAAGGATGCATTTATGAAAAAAAAGGCATATTGGTTGATTTTATGGTTGATGGGATGTTATGATTTTCATGTTTTGGTTGAACCCTATTGATTGGGGGGGGTGAAGATGTGAGGTGAGCGAGTTCCCTTTTATAATTGAGGAGGAGTGGAATTTTATTAAATACCAAAATGTATTCAACATTGGTCGGTAAATCTCACCACATGTGGTTACAAAATTGATTAATAATATAGGATAATTATTATAATGTCTATAAAGAAGTCTAATAATAAAAAACCCAGGTTTTAAACATTTCATTTCTTATCATTTAAGTTTTACTGACTTTTTCCTTTTTCCATTTCACCATGGAAACTAGTTTTTTATAACGTGGGTAAATTATCATTTATTACTGAAATAAATGTATACTTATTAGATAATGTAAAAATAATGATTATAAATATTAAATCCTATTAAATTTAAAACAATAAATTTTGTGTTGAAAATAATTTTCACACAAGCGATTGTATCGTTAAAAAATATCTCTTCTAACCTTAACTGTGGTAAATAAATTTTAATATATTTACTAATTATTATGAAAAAAAATTAATTTTAAATTTTTAAAAAATATAAACTATTTTAATAAAAATATTAATATTACTCTTTATATTTCACATAAATGGAATAATTTAATTTAATATTATTCTTGCATACACGTTGAGAAAGTGGGGTTTGAAAGAGAAAATTTTCCAAAGTATACAATGTTTTTATATCAAAATTTAATATAAAAATGATTAAAATTACCATAAATCGGTTAATAGACATATAGTTTAAATAATATTACATAAAAAACTAAATAGATAATTTAACGTCAAAATTATTTTAAATAAAAGGCAATATTCAATTAAATTTAAGAATTTTTCACTATTCATCAATAAATTAGTCATTTCAAAAAATACCAAATATTAATACCGAGATAGTTTTGTTGTTATACTATAAAAATTGAATCTAATTTTATAAAATAAATAATAAAAATGATAAAAATTAATTTTAAATTATATATGTAATGTATGAATTAGTGTCTTTTAGAAAAATACAGTTTTTCTAGAAAAATTTTCTTTTTATTTTAAAATATGATTATTTTCAATTCTAATAAATAAATAAATAATGAACGTTTTTAGACCATATATTTTTAATAATTTATTTATTTATATTCATACTCTCTAAAATAATGGATTTCTATAATTATTTTAATAGCGTTTCATGTTTTGATTAAACTATGTGTTGTATGCAATACAAGAAATTTATGTTATTATATATAATGAAATGTATGGCATGGTATAATTAACCAAGGTGTTGTTTGTTTCCAAAACACTCAAATAAAATTTTCCCATATTATACATTAGTAGTGTTACATTCTACCCACCTTAAATAAATTACATCCTCAAAATTTAAACATGATATCTATAATCATGATTTTTACATTTGGAAATTCCATTATTTAAAAATACAATTAATTATAAGGGTTACTAAAATATAATCATAATAATAGATATATGGATGTTCAACGGTCAAATGTAATAATATATAACTAAGATTTTATGTTGGATAAATGTTGTGGAAAGTAAAAATTTGGACATGGCATAAAAATATAAATAATTATATTGAGTGATAGAGTTCTCTGATCTCCCGAAAGTATGAAATAAAAAAAATAGATGAGGACCTCAAAACCATAAATTATTGATGATATAAAAGATAATCATAGTCATCATATTTTAACGAAATTTGATTAATTTTTTGTTCCAGCTTCCATTTTTAAAAGTTGGGGGAATATTTTATTTTTCTAAGAATATTAGGAAATGTACTTACTTATTAATTTATAATTTCAAATCACAATTTCATCATTTGGTTGTGCATCAAAAATTTATAATTCATCACCTAATCGAAGAAATGAATATTCAAAAAAATAATTTTTTATACCTGATTTATTAAAAATAACTTTTTATGGATCATAAGATCAATATTGGAATGATAAGTAATTCCTTTGGTATCTAGTAATTATTTTAATAGAATTGATAAAAATGGTAATCCCATATCAAGAAATATTGATACAGTGAAGTAATACATTAATCTATTAAATGAAATCCAAATTTCTACTTAAACCATTTCAGAAATGGTTTACCTTATGACCCTTCTAAAATATTATGATCTACTACTTTAGAAATAATGTCACTGAATTTCTGTAAAATTGTATTAATTTTTAATCCACCAAAAAACATTTAGTATATCTTATTTATAACATACCAAACCTGATAATACCTTCATCACCTGATCTCTTTATGAATTTTAATAACATAAATTACCAAAAATAATTATATAAATAATTAATTCTTTATTATCACTTAATTAAAAAACTATTTATTTGATAAATTCAATAAATTAAAAGACATTATAAACACCACCAATGATTGAATATACCACGTTGTAAAAATATCTTTAATAAATTCCAAATTTGTTATTACTCTCTAATTTACATTATACATATCAATAATCTTGTCATCCTAACATAATTTTCTCAAAATAAAGAACATATTAATATATATAATTCCCTATATCATGTGTTTTCTCAGAAGTTCAACTTTCCACTAAATCATTTTTCTAGGACATCTATACCATTCAATATATTATTTCAAATCCATAATAAAAATATACTACAATAATATATATATATACATTTCATAAATACTATTAACATGATATCATTAATTACATTCATTTACAACAAATTTAAAGGATCTAAATTCATAAGCATAATAATTATTCCGCATTATCTGTAGTAGTAGAATATGATATTCCTTGACCACATTTATACATTTGAGTTAGTTTTTCATAATACTTGTGGAATTGATTTATGTAGTTCTCCATTTCCGAATAGTGGAATTATTTCACATTGGGTGATTCTTTCTTTCCCTTGAAATCCCAATAATGGTGGATTTTTTTCACACAATTGAAGAAAATTCCTCTCCCTTTTAATAATATAACATTGTTGTTTCATCCACCTGTATCACATGATAGAAAAATACTTCCTTCCCTTATTCCTATAATCTTTTTTTTCTAATCCATCTTATTTTCACTATTCCATTAAAATTTATAGGACTTCTAGAATTATTTGTTATTCTTTATATCACATAAATTTATTCCCTCATATTATGATCATGTTTATGATACTAGTTTTCTTCAGAGTATTTTCTTAATCCCATGAAAGAAATAACCAATAATGATCATTAGATTACATACATTGTTTACAACATTCGTTTATATCCATGTGTAGTTAATTTAATATATAGAATCATTTTCCAATATTTTATATCTTATACACAAGAATTATCATTCTATATTCACTTGTTTCTCATAATGAAATTATGTTTCAATTAAGAATAAATTTAAATACTTTAAATCCATGATTTTAATTTACCCAACATCCTTAGTGTTTTAAATTAATGACAACCATTAATTTTCATCTCTTTAGAATATCCCCAAGGAGTGATAATATAATATCACATTAAGGCCTATTTTCATTCACCTAGTGATTACCGTTTCAATCCTAATCCACCATTTTTAGATATATTACCAATATATAAATCAATTCTAGAGCCACATACACGTATAGAATCTTTACATGTATGTATTTTCTATGAAAAAATCACATTATATCTTCCTCAAAAAATATTATTTTGTTCATATATACTTATAAAAAAATTAAATCATTGGATTTTGATCACTAATATATTCTGTCCTACATATGGTTCCCAAGGTTTTTACAAAACCTCCATATAATACCAATTTTAGCACCCTGGCTGCAATATCCTAGATCTAGTGTCTACATTATTACAATGGAGTTATATATAAGGAATTAAATAATAAATGAAGAAATAGTTTTGTAGTTTTTGTAAACTATATACATGTTAAAATTCACATTAAAATTTAAAACTTAAAATACAATAGTAATTTTAATTAATAATTCCTTATTTCCCCTTATTGTATCCCAACATATCAAACAATAAATACTTCATTGGATACTAGAATATATAAAACATATTAAAGGGGTAAATTCTAATTCTTATTAAGGGTAAGAATAATGTGGATGCTTTTAATAAATGAGTCACAATAAAAATGGAAAATTAAATAATGGAAACATTGTCCATTTAATCAATAAATTTAGAATAATATGGTAGGAATAAAAGGGGATAAAATTAATCTATATAAATAATAACATGATCTTCAAACATAGACATGGATATTTTAACTAAATTAATAATCATATAAAATGTCAATAAATGAATTTATAATGAAATAATGCATATTTATAAAAATCTAAAAAAATAATCAAGTCTTGTTTAGTTAAATATAATACCATTGACACTTGTTCAATGATATTTAATAGTAATGTGGTTCTTGCAATATATATATACAAATGGATAAGGCCTCTTCCATAACTAAATCTACTTTGTGTCACGAGACACATTAACAGGGTGCATATAATTGTCCTCGATCTCCGTATTCAAAGTCCAATTAATTAATCTAAATAATGTAAAGAAACATAATTAATATAAAAATTCATATTTAGAAACCAAAATACAATAGGTTATTACCAACCCAAATCAATTAACACATTTATAAACCATTCCAACTTAAATGGTGAATGATAATAAAATTATATAGCCTCAATGAGAATTATCATAAATCATCAACAAATAAAATAATGATATAAATACAATATATCCTCATTGGATCATAAGTGAATGAAATAGTTGATCACATTTATGAAAATAAACACTATGAAAATATCATTTAAAAAATTATTGAGGAAAATAAACGTTTCATTTTGAAAATAACATTTTAATACTAAATGTTCAAAAATAATTAAACATTTTCCTTTTAAAATGACCTTTTTAACTTATAATAAAATCATTAAAAGTTTTTTTATGGTGTAAAGGTATTATTCACATTCTTGAGTACATTATAATATTGATTCCTTTCACATTTTGTGTGAAAGAAAGCTTGAATGTTTTTGAAAAAAACATGATTATTCTTTAGAAAAGTTTTCTATGAAGTAAAAAATGGGTTAAACTATATTTAATAAATCGTTTATAAAGGATAAAATCATTTTCACTTTTTTTAGAAAAAATGAGATTTGATGGAAACAGACTTCTCACCAAAAAGTGAAATAATTTAAGATTTTATTAAAAACATTTTCTTAATAATATTAATACCAATGTGTTTAAAAATAGAACTATTAGTTAAAAAAGTTAATTAATAAAAAAAATTAAGATAGATTTATTTTATGATATAATATAAAATAATTTAATAAGGTATACTTAAAAAATCCCAAATAATGATGAGTTTCTAAAAACCCATTACCAATTTGGTAAATTTTATATCATATGAAACAATAAATAATTAATCTCTATGAAACATTTAATACCATTAAGATAATTTAATTGATTATATAATAAAAAAAGATTATTATATAAAGCACAAAAAATAAATTGGTGGTGAATATGGCATATGTCTTATAAGAGTAAAAGTGAGATGAGAAACCCTTACCTTGAGTTAGAATGATCATGTATGTTCTTTATCTTCATGAATAATAAACATATATTAAATATTTAATTTAGAAATAAATTTTTCAGTTTTATTGTTCTTATTAATCAAGTTATTATTATTATATATATGATTAATCATTAAATTATGTTTATGTTAAAGGTTTTGACAATATTTAGCATATGTTTGAAAAATATATTTAGTTGGTTGAATATGGTCAAAGAGGTTATTATTTTAATATATACATAATAATAATGATGAATTAATTATCATATTTATACATAAATTATAAATTTAAATTTATTCATTAAATATTGTTGGAAAAATTAACTAGTTAGAATCACAATGACATTATTCCATATGCACGAATGAGTAATTGTTTTTAATAAAATGATAATTATGGAAATAGAGTATGTAATTTTTATATTTCTAGATTTATCATAATTTCATATATAATAAATTATAGACATATAAATTTCATACATGTGGTCTGGTAAGAAAAAGAGAGTCACATCATTTTGTGATTTCGGAAGAACACATGTTCATGAATGACGTTATAATATTTCATTGAGTGAAAAGGTAAGAATAGAAATTATATATATATATATATATTATCTTTTAATAATGATAAATATGTCATTAATATCAAAATTATTTCATTTATATCAAATAAATTCCTTTAATATATCCTTCTAACATTACATGTTAGTCGTTAGTGAAATATGACTCACATCGCTTTGTGAGCATGTAGTGTAATGTACACAGCTGTGATTTTATAATATCACATACGTAATGGAATGTAAAAAAGTATATATGATATAATGCCTCTAATGTTATAATTATCTTATAAATAATATATATATATATATATTCTATGAATCATAATACCCAATTGTGATATATGGTAATAGAAAAATGAATGGCGTCTGTTCAAGAGGTGGTTGCTTGGCGTATACATGAGTGATAATTTCATAACACAGTTAATGGTAATGAGGATGGTTTTAAGTTATTAAATTAACATTAATGATATTATTATATGGAATATTATGAGGCTGTTCTAAAATAAATATATTGATAATAATTTATAGAAGTGGATAATGAAATAAAATATAATCTCTCGCTGAAGAAAGTTACTGCTTCTTCTGGTAACATCCATCGATTTTCACGAAGATCTATAAAAGGATGGAACCATGAACATTATACGGATTATATAATGACACTATGGAATTTAGGATGTTATTTTGGGTATTTTTTTGTCGATCTAAATTGATTTTGAGGTATTAAGAAGTATGGTGAGTGAGTACCCATATACAAATAAGGTGGAGTAGATTTTTTTTTTAAATTCCCAAAATTATTCAACAATACGAGGACACATCCAAAAAATGTGGATCATAACATGATGAATATTTTATTCAAGAGATCCTATATTTAATACAAACCTCTAAATTGAAATTAATTTAAGACATATCATTTTTTTCATTTAGGTTTGCCTCAATTTTTCCATATTAATTTTCAACAGAGTAACTATTTTTTTAACCAATGTAATTTATCATTTAAGAATAAAAAATTGATCATTATTATATTAAATATTACTAATTATTATAATTATTAAATAAAATTTATTAAATAAAAATATTATTTTTGTTGAAAATAAATTTTAACACAATCGAATGTTACGTCTAAAAATACAGCATTTATCCTTAGCTATTGTAATTAAATTTTATTATCCTTACTATTTATTATGAGATAAAAATAATATAGAAAAATTACCCAATATGAAAAATAATAAATATAAATATAGAATAAACATTATCAGATTATATTCAAAAAAATTAGAATTTATTTTAAAATTAGGCTCGCAAACGCGATAAGAAAGCGTGCTTTCAAAAATAAACTATTCAAAAGTTTACAATGTTTTTATATCAAAATTCAATAAAATAAATAAATCAAATGAAATAAATTGGGTTAATTGAAATATATTTTAACTATTTTTATATTTAAAACAATTGAAAATAATATTTAACATTAAAATTATTTTAAAATAAAAGATAATTTTCTATTAAAATTTAGTATTTTCTAAAATTCATAATAAACTGAAGCATTTAAAAAATCCAAAAAAATCAAACCTATGATAATTTTAATTTTATAATATAAAAAATAATGTTAATTTTATCAAATACATTGTCTATAAATTTTAAAATTATTCTTAAATTATGTACACAAATCAGGACTAAACCCACTTTTAGAAAAATATAGTTATTCCGAAAATGATTCATTTTATTTTAAAGAAGTATTATATTAAATTATTATAAATAAATAAAAATTACTGTTTATAAACTATATAGTTTCCAAATTTAATTATTTTTATTCATAATTTCTAATTGAACTGGTTTCTTATACTATTTTAAAAGAGTGTTATATTTTTAAACCTGGTGTTCGGTGCATTAAAATCTACAAGGGAAATTAAATTTGATGAAATTTTTTTCAAGTATTATTAAATCAATTAGATTAATATTTTATATAATATTGAATTAAATATTCTTATCTTCTACTGTTGAAGTGTTAAAACTTGAAAAATAATTGAAATCATGATTAGCACCCCAAAACAAATCAATTTTTTTGACAATTCTAAAAATGGTTTTGGGCATTTCTTATGAATAAAATAGATTATTTTTTAAACAATATTAATTATAGGAAAATTATTAAATTTCATCATCATACAACTAATATTTTCTATCACTATGTTCTAAAATTAGTATATTTCATACTTATTTTGATGCCTTCATTAAAATATTTTTGAAGCGTCAATTTTTTCGATGAGAATTCTCTAAAAATCATGCAAGTGAATTAATATTTTTTGGTAGTTACTTATGGGAAAATACATTGAATTATTTTAATTTATCATGTTATTTTTTTCATGAAACATAATATGTTTTAAAATTATTGTAACCCCTTAATCATTATTTTCACTGGTGAATTTAAAATTTCAATGATCATAAACGGATTTTAATGTTATTCCACATGTAAGATAAACATTGTGCATAATTATATAGTTTAATTTTGGGGGAGGGTTATTAATTTGTGTTAAAATATATTTCAAGATATATATCACAAAATTCCCAGAAAAATCAAATTGACACTCATTTATAATCATTTTTTCACTCAATAGATGGATATTTTTCAACAAAATTAGAGTTCATTTAACAACTTTGATGTGGATAATTATTTCTATACTTTTACATCGATTAAATTGGGTGTGATAATATTATTTCACACCTAAAAATAATTTGTGGATGTCTTTTGAGTAATTATTAATATTCTAATTGAAATTTAATTTATTTTTTGGATATCAAAAAAGTCATTTCTTTTAAATAGACTGAAAATAAACTCTTAATCATATTATAAATTTTTATTTAAAAATTTGATGATCATTTTAATTAAACTACATTATTAAATAATAATATTACTCATCCCTTAGTGGTGATTAATCATATTGTGATAAAAAAATTATTTATGTTCACCATATAGAAAATTTATAAATTGAATGATTAATTTTATGGAATATTATGTTTTTTCCACAATATTCAAAATTTTAAAAATCAACCATCATTATAAAAATAGATATATTTTTTTCATACCATTCATTTTTGGGAGAGTAATCATAATCTTTTTCAAAAAATAGTCCATGGAGGAAAACACCATTGAAAATAACCTCTTACCTAGTATTCAATTTCATTTGTTTTTAATATTTATTTTCACATAGAGAATAAGGTTATTTTTTTATTGTAAAAAATACAATTTTTATGTATAGCTAATATTTTGTAGTTTTATTTGGATAAATGTTATACTCAATTAATTCTTATATTTATTTATTATAAAATTTGTTACATTAGGTATAATTTTTAATATTTACTATTTTGTGATGAAAATAAAATTCAATGAATTTTTTAATGAAAATTATAATTTTTTGAGTTAAAAGAAATAAAAAATCATTGTTTTACTTTCATATTTTAAATAGAAAAAACAATGGTTTTTTGTGATAATTTTATTGGAAATATTTTTTCCACGTTCAATTGCATATTTTCATATTCCATGATATTTATTTCAAATATATTTTCTTATTTGAGTATTTTATTTCATTCATTTCCATATAAAATCTTATTGATTTATTTTTTAGGATGTTTATCTTACTGTATTAATTCATATTTATACTTTATGGGATTTTCATTATGTTTAATAATGTTTTTCAATGTTAATTTTTCATAATCATAAATTCTATAAGAAGTTATGAAACAGATTTTCAATAAATGTTTAGAATAACTAAGTTAAATATCATGTTTCTAATGATTTTTCACAATTACGTAGGTAATTTTATGGATTCACTAATGTAAGGAATTAAAAAATATAAAATGAAATTAAATGTCCCCATAGTCTTTTTTAGATATTTAAATTTCATAAAACAATCAAATATTTTATGATCTTTCCTATCATTGTCTTAATACATCAGTCCAGATTCAGTTTTATAAGGATATATAATTATTCTATCGGTATTTTCTTATTGTAACTCATTTAGTATATAAAAAATCTCATATGATATTAACGTATCTTGTAGGACACCTTCCAAATCTAAAGTGCATATTAATCATATTGCAAAAATTGTTAGACTATCTTGGGAATCTCCTTAAAATTTTCCACAATTTATGCCAAAATCAATAATTTTAAATCATATTCACTCGTTCTCACATAAAGATGAATTTATAATAAGACAAAAGCATGAATTTTATAGATAAATGATAAGTTCGGTCATCAAAGTTTAAATAGATAGCCTAATAGTGAATTTGGTTTTGTTGATATTTCATAACTGAAATTAAGAATAATGAAAACCAAAACATTAAAAACTAAAGATTAAATATTTGTTGAAAGAGAGGTTGGATAAACCATTTATTACACGATGTAATATTTCAATAAATAGATTCAAACCAGTTGAATATGAAGAAATCCACGGTTTTTCAAATGATTTTATTGGGTTATCTAATAAAAAAGACACTAAAAAATAAATTACAATTGAATAAAGAAATATAAAACTAATAAATATGAGATATAAATAATAATTTGGATGTATTTAAGTTAAATTGATGAAATTTGTTTCTTTGGATGATTTTTTTGTAGTTTCTGCATCGATATTGAATGAGGAGGAACATAATTATTTTTTATTATAATGGTTAGATTTTAGAGGGGAGTGTGCACCCAATTTTCAATAAATTTTCTAAGAGGATGCATAAGATGTGTTTTATATCCATTGATACAAACTACTCGTATGAACAGCAACATATATATAATTAAATGAGTCTAGTTGAAGTAATGTTCAACCATCATTGAAGGTAGTGACATATTATATAAGTCATTGGTTGATGATGATAATGGTCAAACTTTTTCAAAATATAGATCCTTACACAAAAGATGATGTAAGGGGTAGGTTGATCATTTGATCGTATCTATTAATTTTTGAGGGTTTTTATGCATCCTCACAAATATAGATTAAGATGAGGTATTTCAATAATTAAAGAACATGAAGTATCTTGGAAAAGAGAACATTTTTTGAGCCTATATGAGATCATCTATTTATTTATTTAGGAAATATTATGGTTTCGAGCAAGATTTAATATATTAGAGATCAGATATATATTCATCATCACTATAGATGAACTACCTATATAATATTCATCCACATAGCATTATTAATCATAAAAGGAGACACATTTATTGTGTATTAATTTAAATTTCTAAATAATAATTCATAAAATATAATTTTTATATAACAAAAATGAAGATAATTTGGAAGATTACTACCCTATGTGGCCATAGTGTCAATGAATATTGTCAGTTCTATTATTTATTTTCAAATAATATAAAATGGAAGCACTAGTTCATTCAGGGGACATACACACAGTTTTTTATACACAAATCATTAGGTAGAGACATTAAGAATACAAAACAATAATCGAGAGAAGAGATTCTGAGAATGTAAAAGTAGGTGGAAGGACCAAATTTCAGAAGAGAATAAACTTTTTATCCTATTATAATTTCTAAGATATTATTTCTCATTTAGAAATATTTTTTTTTATTTATCCTAAAAAATAATGTAGGATAAATTATTTTATAGGAATTAGATGATTCTGCTCAACATTTTTTACATCATTCTCATATCATCTTTTTAACTACATCTCATTTTTTTCAATTTATATTATAAATTAATTCAATTAAAATTATTTAATTAGAAAAATTACGCAATTATCTAATAATTAAAAACATTCAATGAATCATACATTTTGACAATTTTCTAATAAGTTATTTTTGATTCCTTAGACTGGTTTACCAAGATCAGGTGACATTTTTGTCATAGAAAAACAAATTTATAAATTACTTAATGATTATTGAATAATGTGGAAGAAAAAATTTAGAACTTAATAAAAATATAAATCATATTCATTTAAATTAATTTACTAATATAATTATTGAAAATTAGTCTAATTAATATTTATATTCAACAGAACAAAGAAATATAAATTTATGATCAGATGATATTAATTCCCGTAGATAATTAATAACTTCTATGATATTATATTATCTATTAAATGAATAATTTCACTATTGTTTCCATTTTAATTTCATTAAAACTATACCCCAATCACTATTTCACTATAATCACTTGTTTTTGTTTATTGAATTTTTTTTCCGATTTCAGTTTTCTTTTCTTTGCATTCACATACATTTCCCATTATAGGATTGAACCTATTTTCAAAAATATTTTTCTAAATTATGAAAAATAAATATAAAAATATTATTAGGAAGTTATTAACCCCAGGCGAGTAACTCAATTTATTTAGTAAGTAATTTGTAGATTTAATCAACTACATGAAGTTAGGAAGATGTTATAATTGTGTCTACTTGTTGGATGGTATGGGTTTATATAAAATTAATGAATATTATTCATGTGACATTGACATTGTTCAGTAATTATAATAGCTTTATATTGGGAATCAGGTTTTTCTTTGAATTATTTTTGTGAAATCTAGAAGTAGTGACATAGAGTGACATGGTATATATGGGTACTAGTGAATGGGTTGGGGTAGTGGACTCTCGGAAGGAAAAGGTATAGGTCATAAATGATAGTGTTTATATATTGAATAAATGTATATATATACTTGTGTTTTTTAATAAATTATATGGAAAATTCGATGGTGGGGAACACCTATCAGAATTTATTGGATATAAACCATATTTGGGGGGGGGGTTATACGACAACAAACATTTAATTACACCATAATTTCATGATTTATTACATAAAATCGTACTTTGTTCAACCTATAATATCATCAGTCCTAGAATATTTAGGAAATTAATAACATATCATAACAACATAAAATACACATATAACAACATTATTAAAAAGTTTGTTATCACGCACATAAATTTACACCATTCATCTAAAACATTACTGCATAACTTGGGGACGTATATACAAAAGGGGGAGATATAAATCATATTAAGGAAATAAAAAATATATATTAAGTTACTATAGTGAATTTGAGGAGATATTCATGTCATGGTAACATAATAGGGGTTAAAATCATAAACATGAAGAATTATGAATGAAACAAAATGATATCATAAAGGAAAATAAGAATATGGTAACAATATAATACATGAAATCATAAATAGACATCAAGGGTAACTTCTAGAAAACTATGGCATGGTGTCCCTAGGGTATTCTCCCTTGAAATTTACATGGAATCTCAAGAGATAATAACATTACAAAATTTATTGATGGATATGTAATTTCATACCCACCCATCACTTTCATATCAAATACCAGAATAAGTGTGTCACGTGTACCATACAACATAATAAGTTACATCAACAATTTTAACACCATGATTAAATTTTTTTAATTACATAACAGTAAATCTTCATTCAATTATGGATAGGTACAACTAGGTTACTACCCTCAATTGTAAATGGGGATGGTAATTCACTTCAAAAATTCAAGGCATTTAAAATTGAAAGATAATATTGACAACATAGCAGGTGTATATAAGAGTTTATAGAAGGGGTGAATGAGAGAAAAATGAATCATAATTACTTGGAAAATATAATGATTGTATTAGGGTTGTTTAATTACATATAACAATAATAATCATTAGAAATAAATATTCATGACAGAAAAAACGTGCATGAATAAAGAGGATAAGGAGAGGATACCTTACTTTTATAGGGATCTTCTAAAATAATGGGAGGAGATTTTGAAGAACATGGCAGCACCTTGGGAAGGATATAGTGAATATATGGGATATTTAATTAATGTTATAATAGTTTTTACTAAAAACCAATTGGATGTTGGGTGTATTGTTATATAAAAATAGTGGTGAATTATTTATTCATTTCCAAAAACATAGGTTTTTTATTCTATGTGATATAGTAATCATAACAAAATGAAACCATTGTTTTTTCAGGGGTTTTTTCAAAGAGGATTCCTTTTGTTCTGTTATATGTATATAATTTAATATAATTAAAGTATTACCCATGGTGATGTGTAAGTGAGCTATTTTTAAAAATAATTCATTTAAAAAAAATAAAATATAATATTGTTTTTGGAGGAATTGTTAAGGATTTATAAAATTAATAAAATGGCTTAATAACAAATTATTTTAAATGGAAAACACAATTTTGGTTGTGTATTCTTGTTAATTAATTTATCACATCACGTCTTTGATTTTATGATGTCATAATACTTATCATATATTTAAACAGTATTTTTTACCCCAAAATTCGACTGTTTGAGAGAATTATGAAATATTCTATGTTGGGTAATTTCTAAATTTTTTTATAATTTATCTATATTTTATCAAAATACTTATATGAATATAATAATGTATACCTTTAAATTAAAAAAACCATTTACTAAAAAATACATAAATTTTTATAACCATAGTTTTTCCAACCCTTATAATAACTACATTTGGAATTGTAATATTATATAATCATTTACATTTAATAAATTGTATTTAATAATAATATTTTATTTTAATATAATTTTTTTCAAAAATAATTAAATTAAATAAAATGTGTGTTTTGGTTGCTTATATATATTTTCAAAAGATACAATTAGTGTTTCATTATATGAAAATAGAATTATCATTAAAATTGTTCTTTAATCATTTTAAAAGTAATATTAAAAATTTAATAATGAAAATCATTATTTTATTAAAATCATAATATAATAAATCATCAATTTAGAGTATAGATATATAGTCCATTATTACCACAGTTAATTCCCTAAGAGTAATGTGTGCGATGAAGGGATTTTCATGGGGTAGTTCAGAAAACATTATTTTTGTTATAATATTGATGACCTTGAACATATCCCATAAATAGTTTCACATGTTCATTATATATTGAATCTCATCTTGGGACTGGTCAAGGGAAAATACTTGTTATATTATCATTATTGGGAGCTCCAATAACTGGGGTACACAGGGTATGACTCTATTTGTTGAGTCAATAATTACTTATATCTCTGTAATTAGAATTTATATCATTCATTAATATAATAATAATAACAAAGGTCACTGTACAATGGCTATATTATCAACAGTTAGGATTCTTAATGGAATTATATATCTAACTGGATATAACATTTGATTGCAACAAATAGCACAAGTAAGGTATCTATTTTCTATAGTTTCATAACTTAATAATATATTTATTCATTCAATAAGGGAATTACATTAATAAAATTTTAGGTCATTAGATTTTTCCCCACATGAAATAATTTTCCCTCAAAATTTTCTGTTCTTATGGTAAAAAATGAGGTTACTTTTGTTTAATTTCCTCTTATGGTTCCCATTTCGCTTTTACAAACATTGGGTTCTTCCAAATTACTTTGATAAAGTGTGTTGTCTTTATTTTAATATCATTATATATATGAACTAAGAAAATCCCTCGAATCCCCTCATATAAAATATCATTCTATAATTGTAGAATCTATGGATTCATTACACGTGAGTGGGTCTGTTGTGTACTTCCACATGATTGATATATGGAACACATCATGGGAATAAAATATGTTTGGTGGGTGTGCTACTCGATATTCCACCACTCTGATGTGATCTAGTATATCAAATGGGATTATGTATCATTAACTATGCTTTACCTTATTCCCAAACATCATGATTTTTTTTCGTGGTGATATATAAAGGAACACTTCATCTCTTCCCCCAAAATCTATTTCATATCGATGATTGTTTGAAATAATATTCTATGAACATTGTGTGGATTTAATATTAAGTTTAGTGGTTTGATTTTTCTATTTCATCTCATGGATATGGTCATGTCTATAAGGCCCCAGCCTTAAACCTTACTTAATCTTGGGTTATTACAAGACTACACATTGAGGATCTTTTCGTGTTTAGTGTTTTAGAGAATTAGATCAAAAAACGTGCATTACATTCCACATATAAACAAATTGGTTACATAAAGATAGTATTCTTCATTCCCATCAATGGAAACATATTTAAAATAAAACATGGATTATTTCTTGACACTTCCTTCACACTATCATCATATCATGTACCTTTCCCTTGACCTGTGAAAAACATTTCAAAAAAAACGGGATTAGCATAAAAAGCTCAATAAGGGATATAAAAATATGGAATGGAAACATGGGTACATATATACATAAGAATGAAATCATACTTTACCCATAAAACATATGCACTTTAACATACCTCATCAAATCATGAATAAATCTTAGAAATCATAAGACATAAAGGTAACTTGAGGCATTCATAACATCCTTACGTAGGGAGTAACCCTCTTGGTTACGTTTGGAATACCCATTATAGTATATTCCCTAAATCTCTTCGGATAAACCTTAACGTTTCACTCCTTCACGTTACCCAATGCATTGGAGAGCTATATCGGGCTCACCCGCCCTTAGTTTATCACGGAACCACCCATCTTCATAATAATACCCAAGAACCTCAACATAATCGTATCACATAAAACAAGCATAAAGGAAACATAACATTTCCACCTTTCAATCACAAGATATAAGTACAACACATTGATATAAAAACATTATGAAAACCATTTTAAATACCAAAATAAAAGAAAATTAAAACATGGTATTTATTTTTCTTTTAAAAAGAAGGTATGGCTTATAAAGGAAGCCGAAACTCAAATAACGGTCACAGAGGTGGAGAAGTCATTGTCGCCGCATACGTACGACAAAAACATTCCCTTTTGTCATTTAGTAAAATGATTCGTATAAAAAAGATTCCTTTTGGATAAACCTAAAAGTCAAATGGGTTTATACACCGTATAAAAGAATGTTGTGTATAAAACAAAATATGCCTCAATGAAAGGAGATTGAGCCGAAGTCCCATACCTTGGGTCCGACCTGACTCGGTCGTTCTTTAATCTCCTGAATAATAAACTTGAGTTAATTTCTACTTCTTTAAGAACCTTTTTCAAGTTCATTATTCCTTTTATATCACATATTGCCATGTCATGAACACTATTTAATTATTTAAGTTAATAAAGGTCGTTTTAATGATCATTGGTACTTGAGTCAAAAATAAACCCTTTATAATTACATGTTGTTCATGTATCCATTATATCCAGAATTATAATCATTATGTATATATCATATATATCCAGAATATACATGCATTTATAATATTACATAATCATTTAGAGGTAAGAAATGAAATGCAAAGTTAATGGAGACGGTAAACCGTACGTACGCATGAATGCTACTTTCATTTCTATTTGGTATTTTATAGAATGGAATCATAATGATATAAAAATATATTATAATTCCAGTATAATATCATATATAATATCATTGTTCCATCCTTTATACGTCCCACATGTGGTATTTAACGAATCAAATCACTTTTAGGGGGCAGTAGTCCGCACTTCCTTAAATAAAGATATCGTGTTTACCCATACTGGAAACCATAAAGGTATGACCAAAAAGAAAAAAAACAGAAGCTTAAGGAAAACATAAACATATTATATATAATATATAAATATAGTGACATCTTAATGGCCACCTTTCATGGTGTTAAAAGAATTTTGAATAATCATCGTTTCGGGAGGCATAAATTCACCATCCACGGAAACAGTATGTTCGTTAACCATTAGATGTAGGTGTGTGTAAGTGTAGCTCGAATCCTTATTATAGAAACATAATTGTATATTGAGGATACTGTAGTTGTTACAAAAGAAAAGAATAAAAATAGTTTAGGGGGTTGGAGAAGCAAAATAAAACAAAAGGACTCAAAAGAAAACATTACCTTAAAATCGGGGAACTCCCTTGGGTTTGAGCTCAAAGGCTTCCTTGGGAAGACTTCTGCCCAAAGTGAGGCTTCAAGGAGTAATAGGGGGAAGTGGAGAGACAAAATGGTCCGGGGTTGGCCGAGCCAAAGGCTTTGGGAGTGTGGGTAATGAGGTAGAGGTGGGCGCCTTTTATAAGAGGAGAGGAGGGGCACTCTTGGAAAGTAAAGATAATTTACTTTATTTTAAAATGAATTTCGGATTCAAAAAGTCCCACATTGATATAATTCGAGGATAAGGTGATAAGGGTTTGAAATCCACTCATCCAATTGGTTTTGGCCATGTGTAAGTTTTAGAATTTACATTATCTTTCCATTTTATTTAAATTGTTAAATAATGAGGCCATCGCTGCATCATAATGATGTCATAAATAATATAATTTATTTAATGTCTAAAAATTAAAAAAATATACTATGATGTAGGAAATATTTTTAGATTTTAATGAATATTTATAGTCAAAACTCTGACTTGTATAACCCCATATAAAATTTTATTTAGTAACATAACTCATGTTTGTGTCATTTTTACATTAACATTAAATAAAAAGTTATTTATGTCATTTCCCAACCACAGTGGCTCCATGGGGTTCCCAAGTTGACCCATGTCTTGTCTTGGTAGGAAATGACACATCCAATGAGGGTAGGACATGTGTCCAGATCATCTAATACTATTTAAACATAATTTTTAACATAAACTACACTAATTACCACTAATCGCGATTAAGAACTTTATAAGTTACTATTCACCAAAAAAATTATTTTAATCCCATTGAACCAAATTTTACTTCTTAATTACAACCATGTATGTCGGATTTTTGAAATTCAAAACACAATGATGGAATAATTTCGTTTAAACGGGAAAATCAGTTTTTATAAGTACCACTTAGTGGTTTCACTATTCATCAAAAATTGATGTTTTTCAGAAAATTACCAAAAATTCACCCTAAGATATATTTGATATTCCGAATTCAAAAATGAAGTCTATTTTCAAAAATTCAAAACATATAAGTCACATTAATTAATTTAATAATCAATTCCCACTGTCATGACAAATAGCGTGTTTTTGTGAAACAGTAAGTATCAAAAGATTGACAGTAGTTTATGTTCAATTTCAAAGTGAAATTGATTCCAATGACCACCATTGGATAAATTGGTAAAAATTTATTATAATTTCACTTCAAAACTAATTCAAAAGATAATCTAATCATATAAATAAATTACATTAAAAAGACATTTTGAATTAAAATACATCATTTTTCACTATTCATTAAAAAATGATCTTTATCGGAAAAATACCACAAATTCACACAAAGTAAATTTTGATGTCCCAATCATAAATAATAAGTTTATTTTGACAAACATATCTTATAAAATTGTCAAAATATAGATTTAAAAAGGTTTTGCCATCAAAAGGCAGTAAAACAATCTTTTAAGAATATTAGTGTATTATATGCTTAAGATTGGATTTATTTTAATTTTAAGCCTCTAAACACTATCTAATCATTAATAGACATAGATAAAAATATCTATTATTCATTACTTACTTGGGATGTTACATCCTTCCCCCCTTTAGAAAATTGTTTCCCCGCAATTTATTTACTTATCAAATAAATGGGGGTACTTATCCCTCATTGCATTTTCAGATTCCCAAGTTCCCTCTTCCATCATGTGGTTTTTCAACAAAACCTTTACGTAATTAATCACCTTATTCCGTAACACTTTCTCCATGTGGTCAAGAATCTGGACCGGTTGTTCCTCATAAGATAGGTTCTCTTCCAGCTGAACTACCTCTGGACTCAAAACATGAGATGGATCTGGCATATACTTTCTCAACATCGAAACGTGAAAAACATTGTGTACCTGAGATAAACTCGGAGGTAAAGCCACTCGGTATGCAACTGATCCAACTCTATCCAGAATTTCATATAGTCCAATGAACCTTGGACTCAACTTTCCTTTCTTACCAAATCGCATCACACTTTTCCATGGTGATACTTTGAGAAAAACATGATCACCTACCTCAAAAGAGAGATCCTTCCTCTCGTTGTCCGCATAACTCTTCTGCCTGCTCTGAGCTGTTCTCATGTGTTTCTGAATCAGCTGAACTTTTTCTGCCATCTCTTCTACCAATTCTGGTCCCATCAACTTCCTTTCACCCACTTCATCCCAGAAAGCTGGAGTTCATCACCGCTTCCCATATAATGCCGGCAATGGTGCCATCTGTATACCGGAATGAAAACTGTTATTATATGAAAATTCAACCAAAGAAAGATATTGGTCCCAACTTCCCTGATAATCCATCGAACAAGCTCGTAGCATATCCTCCAAGGTCCGAATTGTTCATTCTGACTACCTATCTGATTGAGGATGAAATGTTGTACTAAAATTTAATTCAGTACCCAACGACTTCTGAAGGGCTTTCCAAAAGATAGAAGTGAACCTGGGATCATGATCAAATACAATGGAGAGAGGAACTCCATGTAACCTGACTATCTCTTTAATATATAAACAGGAAAGTTGATCTAGGGGAAAAGTATATCGTATAGCAAGGAAATGAGCAGATTTAGTCAAGCGATCAACAATAAACCATATTGCATTATTACCTTGAGATGTCTTCGGTAATCCCACAACAAAGTCCATGGATATATTCTCCCATTTCCACTTTGGCACTGGTAAAGGCTGAAGCATCCCTTTCGGTAACTGCCACTCTGCTGTAACCTGGTGACAGGTCAAACAATTCACAGTAAAATCAGCAATATCTATTTTCATTCCATCCCACCAGTAATACTCTCGCAGATCTCTATATATCCTAGTACTGCCAGGATGAACTGAAAACGGAGAACTATGAGCTTCACAAAACAACTCTCTCTTCAACTGTGAATCACAAGGCACACACAATCTCTTCCCAAATCTCAAAACACAATCATTATCAATGTTGAATGCAGGAAACATACCTTTCTGAACCAACTCTACCTTTTTCTGCAACTCACTGTCTTGCTTCTGTGCTTGCTTGATTCTATCTGATGGAGATGATCTCACTGATACCTGAAACAAAACAGAAGAACTTCCTGCACCCACAACTTCTATGACAAAGTTAATCAAATCCTTAACCAAAGGATCACGTTCCAAATGCAACATTGCTAATGAAGCATTAATTTTTTGACTCAACGCATCTGCCACTTTATTTGCTTTTCCCGAATGGTAATTAATTGTACAATCATAATCCTTGATTAATTCTAGCCAAATCCTTTTTCTCATGTTCAATTCTTTCTGAGTGAATATATACTTTAATCTTTTGTGATCGGTATATATTTCACACTTTACTCCATACAAATGATGCCTCCAAATTTTTAAAGCAAAAACAACAGCAGCTAATTCCAAATCATGTGTAGGGTAATTTACCTCATGAGTTTTCAACTGTCGTGAAGCATAAGCAATTACCTGATCATTCTGCATTAGGATGCAACCAAGTACTTTCAATGAAGCATCACTGTATATAACAAACTCACCATTCCAGGAAGGTAGTGCCAAAACTGGAGCATTCACCAATCTTCATTTCAATTCCTGAAACAATCATCACATTCTTTTGTCATGATAAACTTAACACCCTTCCGAGTTAGCTTAGTCATCATACTAGATAACCGTGAAAAATTTCTAACAAAACTTCGGTAATAGCCTGCCAAACCAAGGAAGCTACGAATCTCAGTTACATTTGTGGGTCTTGGCCAGTCTTCAACAACTTTTGTTTTTGCAGGATCAACAGTTATCCCATCTTTAGAAACAATGTGACCAAGGAAAGAAATTTGTTGCAACCAAAACTCACACTTGCTGAATTTCCCATACAATTTCTTTTCTTTTAAGGTTTGCAAGATAACCCTTAAATGTCTTTCATGCTCTTATTTACTTTTAGAAAACACCATAATATCATCAATAAAAACCACCACAAACTTATCCAAGAAGTCATGGAAAATTCTATTCATTAAGTCCATGAATACAGAAGGTGCATTGGTTAGCCCAAAAGGCATTACTACAAATTCATAGTGGCCATATATTGTACAGACCGCGGTCTTCAGAACATCTTCTTCCTTTACCTTCAGCTGATGGTACCCCGATCTCAAGTCAATCTTTGAAAAATACCGAGCTCCCTGGAGCTGATCAAAAAAATCATCGATATGAGGAAAAGGATATTTGTTCTTAACAGTGATTTTATTCAAGGCTCTATAATCAATGCAAAGTCTCATTGAACCATCTTTCTTTTTAACAAACAAGACAGGAGCACCCCATGGTGATGTGCTAGGTCGAATGAAACCTTTCTCTAATAAATCTTGCAATTGCTCCTTCAGCTCTAAAAGTTCAATTTGAGCCATTCGATAAGGGGGTTTTGAAATTAGCTTAGCATCAGGAACTAAGTCAACATTAAATACAACTTCCCGATCTGGTATTATTCCATGCAACTCATCAGGAAAAACATCAGGATACTCATTCACCACTAGCACATCATTAATCTGAATAGTTCCTTTATTTTAAACGATGTGTGAAAGGTAACATTCATTTCCATATTTTACAAGTTTCTTGGCCTCTTGATATGTTATCAACAGTAAGGGTTCATTCTTGTACACAAACAGAAAGTCTTTCTGAAAAGAAACTTCTTTAGCTCTACAGTCAATCTTAGCATGGTAAGTAGAGAGCCAATCCATACCCAGGATAACATCAAACTCTACTAGAGGTAGAACAATAAGGATTGAAAGTAGGTTATTTCCACTGATAAGGATAGTAAGATTCTTATAAATTATTTTTTCCTCAACATTCCCCCAGGTGTTTTTACCAAAAGTTCAGGAGTCATTTCTTGAGATGGTATTCCCATTTTACTAGAAAAGGTTTCAGAGATGAAAGAATGTGTAGACCCCGAATCAAACAACACACTGGCATAATCTAAAAAACAAACAAAGTACCTGATATAACTTCATTTGATGGACCGACATCTTCTGAAGTAGTTGCAAAGTATTTAACCACCCCTTTCTTCTTGTAGTCTAACTACTTCCCATCACTCAAGCTCTTTGTCGGGCACTCGTTTGCATAATGACCCATCTCATTACACTTATAACATTTCACAAACTGTAAATTAAATTTGGTCTTACCTTCACCTTGATCCTTTTCAGTGCAATCACGAGCCTTATGTCCCATATTACCACATCGGTAGCACTTTCCAGAATTCAGAAGACATTCCCCAGCATGCCTTTTTCCACATTTATCACAAACTGGAAACTTAGTTTTCTTACCATCAGACTTTTTTGAAAAACTCTTACCTTTCTCCTGCCACCTCGGTCTCTTCTCCTATTGGATGTTATAGAACACTCGATCATCGGAAAACTCCATTTCCACCTTCTCAGCACATCGAACAAGCTTTTCATAACTTTTAAACTCACAAGAAGCTAGATCCCTTCGATATTTTGGCTTTAATCCTGAGTAAAAACAATTGATTTTACTATCAAGGTCTCGGATAAAATTTGGAGCATACCTTTCCAATCGAGTGAACCTTTCTTCATAGGTAGCCACTGAGTCTTCCTCTTGCCTCAATTCCAAGAATTGCTTTTCCATCCTATGTCGAACAGCCTTAGGAAAATACTTCTCAAGAAACATACCTTTGAATTCATCCCAGTCAAGAGCATCAATCTCATCGGCATCCCTAATATTTTTAACCATCGACCACCACTGATCTACTTCACCATCCAAACGGTAAATTGCAAGACTAACCTTTTGATTGTCTGAACACCCCATGACAACAAAAATCCTCTCCAGTGCTTTAATCCACCCTTCAGCTAGCACAAGGTCAGATGATCCTCTGAATGATGGGGGTGTTGCCTCATGAAATGTTCCACCACTGACATGTTCCTCTGCGGTTGATCTGGCTGATCTCGTGTATGGATACCACCGCCATTTATCGCTTGAGTAAACTGTGCCATTACTACAACAAACTGTTCAGTTCCAATTCCGACCATCTCAGGATGCTGATTCGGAAGGTTATTTCCTTCTGTATTCCTTCCTAGCACTGCTTCCCAGTTTCCTCTGCAGGAAACCATTCCGAACAAACATGTCTTAGATGAAGCAACATGGTAATCTTCAAATGCTATATCATTCAAAAAAAATATTTTTGGATAATCATTTAATAGAATTATAACTCCTAAAGTTATCTAAACCGACCTTTGATACCAACTATAAAGCCCCAGCCTTAAACCTTACTTAATCTTGAGTTATTACAAGATTACACATTGGTGATCTTTTCAGGTTTAGATTTTTAGAGAATTAGATCATAAAACTTGCATTACATTCCACATATAAACAAAGTGGTTACATAAAGATAGTATTATTCATTCCCATCAATGAAAACATATTCAAAATAAAACATGTATTATTTATTGACACTTCCTTGACACTATCATCATATCATGTACCTTTCCCTTGACCTGTGAAAAACATTTCAAAAAAAACGTGGGATGAGCATAAAAAGCTCAGTATGGGATATAAAAATATGGAAAGGAAAAAAGGGTACATATATACATAAGAATGAAGTTATACTTTACCCATAAAACATATGCACTTTAACAAACCTCATCAAATCATGAATATATCATAGAAATCATAAGACATAAAGGTAACTTGAGGCATTCATAACATCCTTACATAGGGAGTAACCCTCTTGGTTACGTTTGGAATACCCATCATAGTATATTCCCTAAATCTCTTCGTAGAAACCTTAACGTTTCACTCCTTCGCGTTACCTAATGCATTGGAGAGCTATATCGGGCTCACCCGCCCTTAGTTTATCACGGAACCACCCGTCTTCATAATAATGCCCAAGAACCTCAACATAATCGTATCACATAAAACATGCATAAAAGAAACATAACAATTCCACCTTTCAATCAAAAGATATCAATGCAACACATTGATATAAAAACATTATGAAAACCATTTTCAATACCAAAATAAAAGAAAATTAAAAAATGGTATTTATTTTTCTTTTAAAAAGAAGGTATGGCTTGTAGAGGAAGCCGAAACTCAAATAACGGTCACGGCGGCGGAGAAGTCGTTGTCGCCGCATATGTACGACCAAAACATTCCCTTTTGTCATTTAGTAAAACGCTTCGTATAAAAAAGATTCCTTTTGGATAAACTTAAAAGTAAAAGGGGTTTATACACTGTATAAAAGAAAGTTGTGTATAAAACAAAATATGTTTCAATTAAAGGAGATTGAGACGAAGTCCCATACCTCGGGTCCGACTTGACTCGGTCATTCTTTAATCCCCTGAATAATAAACTTGATTTAATTTCTACTTCTTTAAGAACCTTTTTCATGTTCATTATTCCTTTTATATCACTTATTGCCATGTCATGAACACTATGTAGTTATTTAAGTTAATAACGGTCGTTTTAACGATCATTGGTACTTGAGTAAAAAATAAACCCTTTATAATTACATGTTGTTCATGTATCCATTATATCCAGAATTATAATAATTATGTTTATATCATATATATTCAGTATATACATGCATTTATAATATTACATAATCATTTAGAGGTAAGAAATGAAATGCACCGTTCATGGAGACGGTAAGCCGTACGTACGCATGAACGCTACTTTCATTTCTATTTCGTATTTTATTGAATGGTATAATAATGATATAAAGGTATATTATAATTCCAGTATAATATCATATATAATATCATAGTTCCATCCTTTACACGTCCCACATATGGTATTTAATGAATCAAATCACTTTGAGGGGGCGGTAGTCCGCACTTCCTTAAATGAAGATATCGCGTTTACCAATAATAGAAACCATAAAGGTATGACCAAAAAGAAAAAAAAACAGAAGCTTAAGGAAAATATAAACATATTATATATCATATATAAATATAGTGACATCTTAATGGACACCTTTGAAGGTGTTAAAAGAATGTTGAACAATCATCGTTTCCGGAGGCATAAATTCACCATCCACGGAAACAGTATGTTCGTTAACCATTATATGTAGGTGTGTGTATGTGTAGCTCAAATTATTGTTATAACAACATCCTAGTATATGGAGGATACTGGAGTTGTTACAAAATAAATGAATAAAAAGATTTTAGGGGGTTGGAGAAGCAAAATAAATTAAAAGGACTCAAAAGAAGACATTACCTTAAAATCGGGCAACTCCCTTGGGTTTGAGCTCAAAGGCTTCCTTGGGAAGACATATGCCCAATGTGAGGCTTCAAGGAGTAATAGAGGGAAGTGGAGAGACAAAACGGTCAGGGGTTGGCCGAGCCAAAGGCTTTGGGAGTGTGGGTAAGGAGGTAGAGGTGGGGGCCTTTTATAAGAGGAGATGAGGGGCACTCTTGGAAAGTAAAGATAAGTTACTTTATTTTAAAATGAGTTTCGGATTCAAAATGTCCCACATTGATATAATTAGTGGATAAGGTTATAAGGTTTCGAAATCCACTCATCTAATTGGTTTTGGAAATGTTTAGGTTTTATATTTTATATTATCTTTTCCTTTTATTTAAATCGTTAAATAATGAGGTCATCGCTGCATCATCATGATGTCATAACTAATTTAATTTATTTAATGTCTAAAAATTATAAAAATATACTATGATGTAGGAAATAGTTTTATATTTCTAATGAATATTTATAGTAAAATATATGACTTGTATAAACTCATATAAAAATTGTTTTAGTAACATAACTCATGTTTGTGTCATTTTTATTTTAACATTAAATAAAAAGTTATTTATGTCATTTCCCAACCAAAGTGGCTCCATGGGGTCCCCAAGTTGACCCTTGGATTGTCTTGGTCGGCCATGACACATCCAATGATGGTAGGACATGTGTCATGCTCATCTCATACTATTTAAACATTATTTTTACCTTAAACTACACTAATTACCACTAATCGCGATTAAGAACTTAATAAGTTACTATTCACCAAAAAATTATTTTAATCCCATTGAACCACATTTTACTTCTTAATGAAAACCATGTTTGTCGGATTTTTGAAATTCAAAACACTATTATGGAAAAATTTCATTTAAACCGAAAAATCAGTTTTTATAATACCACTTAGTGGTTTCACTATTCATCAAAAATTGATGTTTTTCAGAAAATTACCAAAAATTCACCCTAAGATATATTTGATATTCTGAATTCAAAAATGAAGTCTATTTTAAAAAATTCAAAACATATAAGTCACATTAATTAATTTAATAATCAATTCCCCCTGTCATGACAAATAGCGTGTTTTTGTGAAACAGTAAGTATCAAAAGATTGACAGTAGTTTATGTCCAATTTCAAAGTGAAATTGATTCCAATGACCACCATTGGATAAATTGGTAAAAATTTATTATAATTTCACTTCAAAACCAATTCAAAAGATAATCTAATCATATAAATAAATTACATTAAAAAGACATTTTGAATTAAAATACAACATTTTTCACTATTCATTAAAAAATGAACTTTATCGGAAAAATACCACAAATTCATAAAAAGTAAATTTTGATGTCCCAATCATAAATAATAAGTTTATTTTGACAAAAATATCTTATAAAATTGTCAAAAGATAGATTTAAAAAGTGTTTTCCATCAAAAGGCAGTAAAACAATCTTTTAAGAATATTAGTTTATTCCATGCTTAAGATTGGATTTATTTCAATTTTAAGCCTCTAAACACTATCTAATTCATTAATAGACATATATAAAAATATATATTATTCATTACATACTTGGGATGTTACATCCTTCCCCCCTTTAGAAAATTGCGTCCCCGCAATTTATTTACTTATCAAATAAATGGGGGTACTTATCCCTCATTGCATTTTCAGATTCCCAAGTTCCCTCTTCCATCATGTGGTTTTTCAACAAAACCTTTACCTAATTAATCACCTTATTCCGTAACACTTTCTCCATGTGGTCAAGAATCTGGACCGGTTGTTCCTCATAAGATAGGTTCTCTTCCAACTAAACAACCTCTGGACTCAAAACATGAGATGGATCTGTCATATACTTTCTCAACATCGAAATGTGAAAAACATTGTGTACCTGAGATAAACTCGGAGGTAAAGCCACTCGGTATGCAACTGATCCAACTCTATCCAGAATTTCATATGGTCCAATGATCCTTGGACTCAACTTTCCTTTCTTACCAAATCGCATCACACTTTTCCATGTTGATACTTTGAGAAAAACATGATCACCTACCTCAAAAGAGAGATCCTTCCTCCCATTGTCTGCATAACTCTTCTGCCTGCTCTGAGCTGTTCTCATGTGTTTCTGAATCAGCTAAACTTTTTCTGCCATCTCTTTTACCAATTCTGGTTTCATCAACTTCCTTTCACCCACTTCATCGCAGAAAGCTGGAGTTCGACACCGCTTCCCATATAATGCCGGAAATGGTGCCATCTGTATACTGGAATGAAAATTGTTATTATATGAAAATTCAACCAAAGAAAGATGTTGGTCCCAACATCCCTGATAATCCATCGAACAAGCTCGTAGCATATCCTCCAAGGTCCAAATTGTTCGTTCTGACTGCCTATCTGATTGAGGATGAAATGTTGTACTAAAATTTAATTCAGTACCCAACGACTTCTGAAGGACTTTCCAAAAGTTAGAAGTGAACCTGGGATCACGATCAAATACAATGGAGAGAGGAACTCCATGTAACCTGACTATCTCTTTAAGATACAAACGGGAAAGTTGATCTAGGGGAAAAGTATATCGTATAGCAAGGAAATGAGCAGATTTAGTCAAGCGATCAACAATAAACCATATTGCATTATTACCTTGAGATGTCTTTGGTAATCCCACAACAAAGTCCATGGATATATTCTCCTATTTCCACTTTGGCACTGGTAAAGGCTGAATCATCCCTTTCGGTAACTGCCACTCTGCTTTAACCTACTGACAAGTCAAACACTTCACAGTAAAATCAGCAATATCACTTTTCATTCCATCCCACCAGTATTACTTCCGTAGATCTCTATGCATCTTAGTACTGCCAGGATGAACTGAAAACAGAGAACTATGAGCTTCACATAACAACTCTCTCTTCAACTATGAATCACAAGGCACACACAATATCTTCCCAAATCTCAAAACGCAATCATTATCAATGTTGAATGCAGGAAACATACCTTTCTGAACTAGCTCTACATTTTTCTGCAACTCACTGTCTTGCTTCTGTGCTTGCTTGATTCTATCTGATAGAGATGATATCACTGATACCTGAAACAAAACAGAAGAACTTCCTACACCCACAACTTCTATGCGAAAGTTCATAAAATGCTTAACCAATGGATCAGGTTCCAAACACAACATTTCTAATGAAGCATTACTTTTTTGACTCAACGCATCAGCCACTTTATTTGGTTTTCCCGGATGGTAATGAATTGTACAATCATAATCCTTGATTAATTCTATCCAAATCCTTTGTCTCATGTTCAATTCTTTCTGAGTGAATATATACTTTAAAGTTTTGTGATCGGTATATATTTCACACTTTACTCCATACAAATGATGCCTCCAAATTATTAAAGCAAAAACAACAGCAGCTAATTCCAAATCATGTGTAGGGTAATTTACCTCATGAGTTTTCAACTGTCGTGAAGCATAAGCAATTACCTGATCATTCTGCATTAGGATGCAACCAAGTACTTTCAATGAAGCATCACTGTATATAACAAACTCACCATTCCAGGAAGGTAGTGCCAAAACTGGAGCATTCACCAATCTTCATTTCAATTCCTGAAACAATCATCACATTCTTTTGTCCAGATAAACTTAACACCCTTCCGAGTTAACTTAGTCATCGGACTAGATAACTGTGAAAACTTTCTAACAAAACTTCGGTAATAG
Organism: Viscum album; assembly: GCA_963277665.1. Lineage (NCBI taxonomy): Eukaryota > Viridiplantae > Streptophyta > Magnoliopsida > Santalales > Viscaceae > Viscum > Viscum album. Next base: position 458,400,441 of record OY728142.1, read on the forward strand.
CATGCCAAACCAAGAAAGCTACGAATCTCAGTTACATTAGTGGGTCTTGGCCAGTCTTCCACAACTTTTGTTTTTGCAGGATCAACAGTTATCCCATCTTTAGAAACAATGTGACCAAGGAAAGAAATTTGTTGCAACCAAAACTCACACTTACTGAATTTCCCATACAATTTCTTTTCTTTTAAGGTTTGCAAGATAACCCTTAAATGTCTTTCATGATCTTCTTTACTTTTAGAAAACACCATAATATCATCAATAAAAACCACCACAAACTTATCCAAGAAGTCATGGAAAATTCTATTCATTAAGTCCATGAATACAGAAGGTGCATTGGTTAGCCCAAAATGCATTACTACAAATTCATAGTGGCCATATCTTGTACAGAATGCGGTCTTTAGAACATCTTCTTCATTTACCTTCAGCTGATGGTACCCCGATCTCAAGTCAATCTTTGAAAAATACTGAGCTCCCTGGAGCTGATCAAACAAATCATCGATATGAGGCAAAGGATATTTGTTCTTAACAGTGATATTATTCATGGCTCTATAATCAATGCAAAGTCTCATTGAACCATCTTTATTTTTAACAAACAAGACAGGAGCACCCCATGGTGATGTGCTATGTCGAATGAATCCTTTCTCTAATAAATCTTGCAATTGCTCCTTCAGCTCTAAAAGTTCAATTTGAGCCATTAGATACGGGGGTTTTGAAATTGGCTTAGCATCAAGAACTAAGTCAACATTAAATTCAACTTCCCGATCTGGTATTATTCCATGCAACTCATCATGAAAAACATCAGGATACTCATTCACCACTAGCACATCATTAATCTGAACAGTTCTTTTATTTTAAATGATGTGTGCAAGGTAACATTCATTTCCATCTTTTACAAGTTTCTTGGCCTCTTGATAAGTTATCAATAGTAAGGGTTCATTCTTGTACACAAACAGAAAGTCTTTCTGAAAAGAAACTTCTTTAGCTGTACAGTCAATCTTAGCATGGTAAGTAGAGAGCCAATCCATATCCAGGATAACATCAAACTCTACTAGAAGTGAACAATAAGGTTTGCAAGTAGGTTCTTTCCACAGATAAGGATAATAAGATTCTTATAAATTCTTTTTGCCTCAACATTCCCCCAGGTGTTTTTACCAAAAGTTCAGGAGTCATTTCTTGAGATGGTATTCCCATTTTACTAGAAAAGGTTTCAGAGATGAAAGAATGTGTAGACCCCGAATCAAACAACACACTGGCATAATCTGAAAAAACAAACAAAGTACCTGATATAACTTCATTTGATGGCCCGACATCTTCTGAAGTAGTTGCAAAGGATTTCACCACCCCTTTCTTCTTGAAGTCTAACTACTTCCCATCACTCAAGCTCTTTGTCGGACACTCGTTTGCATAGTGACCCATCTCATTACACTTATAACATTTCACAAACTGTAAATCAAATTTGGTCTTACCTTCACCTTGATCCTTTTCAGTGAAATCACGAGACTTATGTCCCATATTACCACATCGGTAGCACTTTCCAGAATTCAGAAGACATTCCCCAGCATGCCTTTTTTCACATTTATCACAAACTGGAAACTTAGTTTTCTTACCGTCAGACTTTTTTGAATAATTCTTACCTTTCTCCTACCACCTCGGTCTCTTCTCCTATTGGTTGTTATAGAACACTTGATCATCGGAAAACTCCATTTCCACCTTCTCAGCACATCGAAAAAGATTTTCATAACTTTTAAACTCACGAGAAGCTAGATCCCTTCGATATTTTGTCTTTAATCCTGAGTTAAAACGATTGATTTTACTATCAAGGTCTCGGATAAAATTTGGAGCATACCTTTCCAATCGAGTGAACCTTTCTACATAGGTAGCCACTGAGTCTTCCTCTTGCCTCAATTACAAGAATTTCTTTTCCATCCTATGTTGAACAGCCTTAGGAAAATACTTCTCAAGAAACATACCATTGAATTCATCCCAGTAAAGAGCATCAATCTCATCGGCATCCCTAATATTTTTAACCATCGACCACCACTGATCTACTTCACCCTCCAAACGGTAAATAGCAAGACTAACCATTTGATTGTATGAACACCCCATGACATCAAAAATCTTCTCCAGTGCTTTAATCCACCCTTTAGCTAGCACAGGGTCAGATGATCCCTTGAATGATGGGGGATGTTGCCTCATGAAATGTTCCACCACTGACATGTTCCACTACGGTTGATCTGGCTGATCTTGTGTATGGATACCACCGCCATTTATCGCTTGAGTCAACTGCGCCATTACTGCAACAAACTGTTCAGTTCCAATTCCGACCATATCAGGATGCTGATTCGGAAGGTTATTTCCTTCTGTATGCCTTCCTAGCACTACTTCCCGGTTTCCTCTGCGGGAAACCATTCCGAACAAACATGTCTTACATGAAGCAACATGGTAATCTTCAAATGCTATATCATTTCAAAAAAAATATTTTTTGATAATCATTTAATAGAATTCTAACTCCTAAAGTTATCTAAACTGACCTTTGATACCAACTATAAAGACCCAGCCTTAAACCTTACTTAATCTTGAGTTATTACAAGATTACACATTGATGATATTTTCAGGTTTAGAGTTTTAGAGAATTAGATCATAAAACTTTCATTACATTCCACATATAAACAAAGTGGTTACATAAAGATAGTATTCTTCATTCCCATCAATGTAAACATATTTAAAATAAAACATGGATTATTTCTTGACACTTCCTTGACACTATCATCATATCATGTACCTTTCCCTTGACCTGTGAAAAAAATTTCAAAAAAAACTTGGGATGAGCATAAAAAGCTCAGTAAAGGATATAAAAATATGGAAAGGAAACATGGGTACATATATACATAAGAATGAAGTTATACTTTACCCATAAAACATATGCACTTTAACATACCTCATCAAATCATGAATATATCATAGAAATCATAAGACATAAAGGTAACTTGAAGCATTCATAACATCCTTACATAGGGAGTAACCCTCTTGGTTACGTTTGGAATACCCATCATAGTATATTCCCTAAATCTCTTCGTAGAAACCTTAACATTTCACTCCTTGGAGTTACCTAATGCATTGGAGAGCTATATCGGGCTCACCCGCCCTTAGTTTATCACGGAACCACATGTCTTCATAATAATGCCCAAGAACCTCAACATAATCATATGACATAAAACATGCATAAAGGAAACATAACATTTCCACCTTTCAATCAAAAGATATAAATACAACACATTGATATAAAAACATTATGAAAACCATTTTCAATACCAAAATAAAAGAAAATTAAAACATGGTATTTATTTTTCTTTTAAAAAGAAGGTATGGCTTGTAGAGGAAGCCGAAACTCAACTAACGGTCACAGCAGCGGAGAAGTCGTTGTCACCGCATACGTACGACAAAAACATTCCCTTTTGTCGTTTAGTAAAACGCTTCATATAAAAAAGATTCCTTTTGGATAAACATAAAAGTCAAAGGGGTTTATACACCGTATAAAATAAAGTTGTGTATAAAACAAAATATGCCTCAATGAATGGAGATTGAGACGAAGTCTCATACCTCGGGTCTGACTTGACTCGGTCATTCTGTAATCTCCTGAATAATAAACTTGAGTTAATTTCTACTTCATTAAGAACCTTTTTCAAGTTCATTATTCCTTTTATATCACTTATTGCTATGTCATGAACACTATGTAATTATTTAAGTTAATAACGGTCGTTTTAACGATCATTGGTACTTGAGTCAAAAATAAACCCTTTATAATTACATGTTGTTCATGTATCCATTATATCCAGAATTATAATAATTATGTTTATATCATAAATATTCAGTATATACATGCATTTATAATATTACATAATCATTTAGAGGTAATAAATGAAATACACCATTCATGGAGACGGTAAGCCGTACGTACGCATGAACGCTACTTTCATTTCTATTTAGTATTTTATAGAATGGTATCATAATGATATAAAGGTATATTATAATTCCAGTATAATATCATATATAATATCATAGTTCCATCCTTTACACGTCCCACATATGGTATTTAACGAATCAAATCACTTTGAGGGGGAGGTAGTCCGCACTTCCTTAAATGAAGATATCATGTTTACCCATAATGGAAACCATAAAGGTATGACCAAAAAGAAAGAAAACAGAAGCTTAAGGAAAAAATATACATGTTATATATCATATATAAATATAGTTACATCTTAATGGCCACCTTTGAAGGTGTTAAAATAATGTTGAACAATCATCGTTTCGGGAGGCATAAATTCACCATCCACAGAAACAATATGTTCGTTAACCATTAGATGTAGGTGTGTGTAAGTGTAGCTCGAATTCTTGTTATAACAACATCCTAGTATATGTAGTATACTTTAGTTGTTACAAAAGAAACGAATAAAAAGAGTTTAGGGGGTTGGAGAAGCAAAATAAAACAAAAGGACTCAAATGAAGACATTACCTTAAAATCGGGCAACTCCCTTGGGTTTGAGCTCAAAGGCTTCCTTGGGAAGACTTATGCCCAAAGTGAGGCTTCAAGGAGTAATAGAGGGAAGTGGAGAGACAAAATGGTCAGGGGTTGGCCGATCCAAAGGCTTTGGGAGTGTGGGTAAGGAGGTAGAGGTGGGGGCCTTTTATAAGAGGAGATGAGGGGCACTCTTGGAAAGTAAAGATAAGTTACTTTATTTTAAAATGAGTTTCAGATTCAAAATGTCCCACATTGATATAATTCTAGGATAAGGTTATAAGGGTTCGAAATACACTCATCCAATTGGTTTTTGCAATGTTTAGGTTTTAGATTTTATATTATCTTTCCATTTTATTTAAATCGTTAAATAATGAGGTCATCGCTGCATCATCATGATGTCATAACTAATTTAATTTATTTAATGACTAAAAATTATAAAAAAATACAATGATGTAGGAAATCATTTTATATTTCTAATGAATATTTATAGTCAAATATATGACTTGTATAAACTCATATAAAAATTGTTTTAGTAACATAACTCATGTTTGTGTCATTTTTATTTTAACATTAAATAAAAAGTTATTTATGTCATTTCCCAACCAAAGTGGCTCCATGGGGTCCCCAAGTTGACCCATGGCTTGTCTTTGTCGGCCATGACACATCCAATGAGGGTAGGACATGTGTCAAGCTCATCTCATACTATTTAAACATTATTTTTACCTTAAACTACACTAATTACCATTAATCGCGATTAAGAACTTAATAAGTTACTATTCACCAAAAAAATTATTTTAATCCCATTGAACCACATTTTACTTCTTAATGACAACCATGTTTGTCGGATTTTTTAAATTCAAAACACAATGATGTAAAAATTTCATTTAAACGGAAAAATCAGTTTTTATAAGTACCACTTAGTGGTTTCCCTATTGATCAAAAATTGATGTTTTTCAGAAAATTACCAATAATTCACCCTATGCTATATTTGATATTCCGAATTCAAAAATGAAGACTATTTTACAAAATTCAAAACATATAATTCACATTAATTAATTTAATAATCAATTCCCGCTGTCATGACAAATAGGGTGTTTTTATGAAACAATAAGTATCAAAAGATTGACACTAGTTTAAGTCCAATTTCAATGTGAAATTGATTCCAATGACCACCATTGGATAAAATGGTAAAAATATATTCTAATTTCACTTCAAAACCAATTCAAAAGATAATATAATCATATAAATAAATTATATTAAAAAGAGGTTTTGAATTAAAATACAACATTTTTCACTATTCATTAAAAAATGAACTTTTTCGGAAAAATACCACAAAATCACACAAAGTAAATTTTGATGTCCCAATCATAAATAATAAGTTTATTTTGACAAAAATAGCTTATAAAATTGTGAAAAGGTAGATTTAAAAAGGGTTTTCCATCAAAAGGCAGTAAAACAATCTTTTAAGAATATTAGTGTATTTCATGCTTAAGATTGGATTTATTTTCATTTTAAGCTTATAAAACACTATCTAATTCATTAATAGACATAGATAAAAATATCTATTATTCATTACTTACTTGGGATTTTACAATGTCCTAGGAAATTACTCCATCCAACTTCATCTCAACAATTTGGAGTCTGATAAATGTTCTCACATAGAGGCTTACATGATTCCGTTGGAATTATAGACTAAAATTTTTTGTTATATGAGAACTACAATAGGGGAGAGTGATGATACCAAAATCCTTGAAATAAATTTAACATGATATAATCATATACACTATGGTTTTAAGGGTCCATTCATACTGACTATCTACATTATAGTGATATGAAAGGATGGAGCTCAGTTAGGTATCCAACTCTTCCTAAATAATTATCCAAAACATCAAGGTAAACCTAGGATCATGGTCTGATACATTAGAGACTATTAATCAATGTAGTGTTATCACTTCCCTTATTTATTTCCATGAATTTTTGTTGAGTGATAAATCATACATGATAGAATTGAAATTAACTAACTTGTTATGGTGATGTACTACCACCTAGATGGATTTATATCTATTTGGGGTCTTGGGGTCTCCTATGATGAAACAATTATTTATGTTTTCCTATATCCATACTAGAATGGTTAATTGTTGTGTTATATACATATAATTTTGTCTTTTATATTGAATTTTTTGAATAATAAGAATTGAGATGAAAACTCTTCAATGACTATCTTCATGTCATCCCACCAATATTTTTTCGTCAAATATCTATGCATCTTATCTCTTCCTAGATGAATATGACAGGATGCTCTAAGAACATTAGCTATAAGTTCTCTCTTCAATTATGGTTTTTATGGTTTGAATATCATTATTCTACCATTATAACTCCATATTTTTTCAATTTTAAACAATTTAATATTTTGACACATTATTTTGTAGCAACTCATCATATTTATGTGCCTCCTTAATCCTATCAATAATATATTATTAAGTAGTTATTTTAGAATGATTGGAAGAATTTCTTTTTTTTTAGTCGCTTATTTATACTTTTCATTTCCCAGAATATTATATCCCATTAAATCGTCATCATGGATTGGTTTTTAGGATCCTTTCAACAGATATCATATTCCACATTGTTTTTTATTCCCTGAAAAAAAACTTATTAAACAACCATAATCCTTTATTATCTCAAAAACATTTAATACCTTTAATTAATCTCTTTTTTTAATGAATATATACTAGAGGATTTTATAATCCATAAATATGTCACACGTTTCTCCCATGAGATAATGTTATGAAATTTTCAATTCAAAGAAAACTACTTCCAATCCTAGGTCATGCATAGGGTAATTCATCTCATGGATCATAAAAATGCTGGAGGAATATAAAATACATTCTTCATCTTGCATGAGTAAAAAACCCAGGACTTTTTGTACACATCCTTATAGATTATAAATTCTTCTCCACATGTATTTAATATGAGAACAAGTCTAATTATAATCCTCTTATTTATCTCTTTAAATATTTATTCACATTAATTATTCTAGATAAACTGTAATACTTTCTGATTTAACATGTTTAGTGGGTTTGAAATTCATGATAAGTTCCTAAAATTTTAATGGCAGTACATATAAAATCAATTAAAACTATGGGTTTCCATTATATATGTTGTTATAGTTAATCCTTTGACTTCCCCTATATTTTATGAATCTGTAGATATCCATTTAATTGTAATTATAGACCCCAATAAAGTTAATTTATCTAATAAAGACATAAATTTGCAATAATATTTAAACAAAAATTTCTTCTTATAGTTCTTCATTATAGAATTTAAATGCTCCTCAATTTGCTCCGTTCATTTGGGTTAATTAGAATATTATCTATAATTACTACCAAAATCTATTAGGGTAATCCCTAAAAACACTATTAATTATTACCATTAACATTGATTGTGAATTTAGGTGTCCAAATGGAATAAATATGAACTCATAGTGACCATACCCTATATGAGAAGTTGTATAGTGGATATCCCCCTTCTTTACCATTTTATTATAATATCGTGACCTAACATCAACCTTAGAGAGGTAATGGGATACATGTTTCTAATAAAACAATTCATCAAACTACTGAATAGGACACTAGTTATTTATTATGTTCTTTATCTCACGAAAACAATGCAGAGACAGATTGACCCATCCTTCTTTTTGATGATGATGGTCGGTTTAACCATTGGTGAAGCACCTAGGTGTATAAACTCTTTATCAATATTCTCATTTAATTATTTCATGGGCCAATAATGTTCAATAATTTCCACTCTATATAGGGTCTTGGATATTGGAAATATTGTGGGTATGATCTTAAATTCCAAACACCATATCATGTATAGGAGTAAGACTATTAAATTATTCATGAAACCGACCATTGAATTCACATAAAGTGGGTATGTCAAAAAGGATTATATTTTCTTAAGTAAAAATAGTTTTCACTAGATACACATTCTCGACAGGAATTAATATCCACGGTGAGATATTGGTACCAAAAAATATTCATCCACCTCCATACAAATTTATAGAATCGGAGGGTGGTTTTCGTTGCAAAGGGTTATTTCCTTCTCTCAGAAATTTATGTTTTCATTATTCAGTAAAATTAAATCTATTACAAAAATAGAATAAAATTATCATAATGATTGAATCACAAGGTTTTATATGAAATTTAGACAAAAAGTATGGATATGTGATGAGTTTTATTATTGTGATGAAACTATTGACCCAATTTCCATCTTCACCAATAATTCAACTTCTATGTTTTGATGTGGTCATTGAATAGTTATACAAAACATACAGGATATGAATGAATTAAAAGAACCTTAATCGATGTGTGTGTTTAGTATACTAGTATGAATAATTATAATACTTTTATTCACTTTACTATCAATGAATTATTTATCATTTGTGATAGAATACACTCCCATTTTTTGTCTAGGCCATAGAGGTTATTTTCATCATTTATCATCGATAAACATTAGCTTAGTGGATTAATTCTCATTAGTTACAAATTCTTTCAATGTAAAATTATGGACAATAAGGTGACGATTTAACAGATCTTTAATTTAATCCCTTATAATTGTGTGTTTATTCAATCAGTAATCAATATAGGGAACCCCTTTATTATTTCACCAAAATCAATTCATTTTTTCCTTCATAAAATTATCAGAATGCTTCTTCCAAAACATTTTACAACTAGGATGATGGAATTTATTATCCCCTTGATACTTTTCCTTAACATCAACCAAATTTAAATCCATTATATTCTTCTTGTAACTAGTACTGAGTGACCCTTGATATTCACCAATATCAATTTCTACTCAAAGGGTGAATCAAAAAATTTACTCATAGATATCAATGTATCAAATAGTAATTAAATTTAATAGATTTATGTTTATCCCACCAATGATGTAGTAAGATATTCTATCTGTGGTAATGACAATGTTGGATGTCTATCATGAAATTTTTATAAAGTGTTTCTTATACACTTTTATGGATTAATTATCAATTTTCTTAAGGAAAATAAAATTAATCTCCAATTTATGTTTTAAAGTGAAATGAAATATTTTTTCAACAAACTTTTTCTAAAATTTCTTCCACTCCATCACCTTGATGTCCTCCTTTGGATTCATATTTTTTGCCAATATCAATAATTGATTAGTTTCTCCCTCTATATGATAAAAATATAGCACAAAATATTCATTCTCAATACATCTATGTGTGGAGATTATATTTTCAATGTATTTTAGCTAGTTACCCATGATTAAGGGATCAGAATATCCAAAAAAATTTGGAGGCCATTATGATATAATGGCCTCAATCGAAACATTATCATTATTAATAAGAATTAAATTTCTTATAGATTTAGTATTTTTTCAAAAGAAGGGTCAATTGGAAAATAATAATCATGAATTTCATGTTTCATACTCCCATCGGGTTGTGCATCTATTTTTGTATGTCATCACATTTCCCCTCACATTCGTTATAAACATGGATTCTCTAATTTTCTTCCAATAACTTAAAATAAAGGTAAAATTAAAGATGGATATTTTTATACTATTAATGAAATATACAGGAATCTTTGAACATTACTAGAATTACTCATATATTCTTTAACCTATCAATTTCATGGTTTCAATTAAATTATTCGGTATTTAATTCCGTTTATTTTTTAAATTAATTATGGTTTGTAATGTCCTTGTAAATTTCCCCATGTATATACCCTGGAAGTGCTAAAACATGTTTAAAATAAGGCTCGTTTCCTGGAACCAGGAGATGATCGAGTCCAATTCAATGTAATGTTTTTATGGTTATTAACTCTAGAATATATTATTCTAGAGCCACATCAAGTTATAATATCCATACGTGAATGTATTTTCTTCCATCCCACTTAATCTAAACGTTACCAAGATTTAGGTATTTTTTCCTATATTTAGTATTATCCCTAATACATTTACAAAAGATATATAATTCAAATCCTCATAAATTACTATACTTTTATCTAATACCAACTATGATAACCCATGTTTTATTACACCATAATTTCATAATGTAATTAAAAAAACACTTAGTAAAACCCAAAAGATCAGAAGACCTTGTGTATTTGGAATGTTATGTACATGTAATAAAAATATTCAATATAAATTTAACAATATTATTAAAAACATTCTTATCATTTTCCTTAACAGCCATCATTCTTCTGAAACTGCACAGGATAACCTAGGGATGTACATTAGACATGAGCCAACTATAAATACATTTATGGGAATAAAGAAATAATATAATAATTTAAACTATGACATGTAATCCAATAATCATATAAATGTAACATAATAGGGCTCAAAATCATAATCTTGAACAATGAGGCAAGATATTACATGGTAATAGAAAGTCCACACAAGAATGTGTGAACAACATAAAACATGAAATCACAATTATAATTCAGGGATAGCGACTTGGAAAATGTAACATAGTGTTCTTGGGATAGATGCTCATTCACCAAACATGATATATTAAAATATAATAACATTACTTAATGCATTTGATGTCTATATAATTTCAGACCCACCTATCACATTCATATCATGTGCTCTCATAAGTCAACCACATATATAATACAACATTAGGAGAACTTCATCAATTTTAACACAAATATTAAAAAGTTTAGGTGTAATAATTTTAATTTCACAAACTGTTAAGGATATTAAAAATTATTTTAATTCTATTAAGTGAAAATGGATAGGGGTATTCACTTCACAAATTTTTGGAATTGAAAATCACAGGATAATTTTACCAATTTAATGTGTGTAAATAAAGGTTTATGGAATATGTGAATGAGAAAGAATAATTACATGAAAATCATATTGGTAGTAATTGATATTTTTAAAAACATATCCAAACATGAAAAATAGAAATAAAAATTCATGACATAATGAAGGTTCTTCCACAAATAAAGGATGAGGAGGATATCTTATCTTGAGAATGTGCTTCTAAAACCTTGTACGGAGCTTCTTAACCCCATTGGTGAACCTTTATAGAGATATATAGAGGTATTTTAAAATTTAATTCATGCTCTCATAGTTTTTAGTGATGAGTACTGGGGTGTAAGTTGGTTTTATATGGAAAAAGTGAGATGAATTATTTTTTATTTTCAAAAAATATGTTTTGGGATTTGTATTATAAAGTAATAAAAACCCAAAAATATACAAGGTTTTTCAAATGGTTTCCACCAATTATGGTTCGTTGAATTTTTTTATAAATCTAATAATTGGAATCATTATGGGAATACAATTGGTGACATATAAGTGAATCATGTTTATAATGAATTTATTTTAAATTCCTAAAATATAGTATATGTTTCAGTGGATTCATTATGGATTTCTAAATTTAACCAAAAAATATAGATTATTTTAAAGGGGAAACATAATTTTTTTTAATGTATATCCTCTGTTGTATTTATTACATCACATTTTGGATTTTATGATATCATAATAGATAGAATATATTTGTACATTTTTAATATTTACCAAAAGATTTGAATTCCTCCGAATACAATAAAAAATTTTCAATTGGATAATTTTAACCTGTTGATCTAAAAAAATTATTTATTTCATCACGATAAATTTTTAAATAGAGCAATTTACAATTTTAAATAAAAAATTTATTTGTTTAAAAATGTTGGTTTTTTAATAATGAATGTATTTCTAACCCTTATAAAAATAGCATATGACTTCATAAAATTATATAACTATGAATATTATATAAATAATATTAGTTGGTTAAAATTGTATTTATTTATATATTTTAAGAATTTGTAAAAAATGAGTTTCTTTTTTGAAACTAAATATTTCCCAAAAATATAATTTTAGTTTCCTAATATCAAAATAATTTTTTTTCAAACACATTACTTAACATTTTAAAAAGTAATATTAAAAATTTAATAAATATAATAACTATTTTATATAAACAATATTTTATAAATTCGTACTTTTTGGGTCATGAAACGTAGCCCATTATTAATCCAGTGATTTCACTAAGGGTAAGGTTTTCGATTTGGTTATTTTATTGTGTGGTTTGGAAAACATGGTTTGTGTTTTGATCTCAATGAGCTTGAACCTCTCCTAGATTTTTTTTTCATTATTTAGAAATTGAATTTGGAATTGTTTAGGGTAAATTGAATATACTCGTAATGTTATCCATTTCATAATATCTGATAAATGGGCTTTATAGGATATGATCCTAATAGCTAAGGTCATCGCTCATTCCATCTTTGTCAGTTGGACTTTTTCATCACCCTAAAAATACTAATATTCAAGGTCACTATAAAATGGATATATTATAAATGGTTAGGATGTTTAAAGTTATTTCATATTTGATAGGATATAAATTAAAATGGTTTAATATAACGAATTTAGAGCATTTGTTTTCACTAGAAATATTATTTAATAATGCATTTATTTATTCAAAAAGTGAATTTCATTTATAAAAATATAGTATTTTAATATTGGGAATAATATTATGGTTTTGGGTATGGAAAATAAATCAATCTATCATTTTAGGATACTCTTCATTGTTTGTGATAATTTTGAAATAAATATCTATTAATTTAGGTAACATAAGTTTTCTTGTTGAATTTTGATCTCCAATAACACTGATATGTTCGTTGACTGACAGTGTATGGGATTTATAAATTAGAGTGTATGGGTATATGAGTATAAATAATTTTTATTCTTCTAGATGCTGAGATAATAAATTAATTGATTCGACGTTTTATAAAATGAAATATATCTAATGTTGTGACTATAAAGTTTGTGCAGGATTCAAAAAATTATTAGTTTTAGTGATGATATAATAGTAGTTAGGTGTATGACAGAAATTTTTTTGGTAGAGAATAATATAATGGAATTGATGAAAAAAAATCTCAAACATCTACTACATTGATTTTATGAAAAAAAATCATGGTGTGTTGGATATAATGATTATAGCGTCAATTAGTGACTATCTATACTGCCATTCATGTCTTGTGCATGATTGTAAATGTTAAGGTGGAAACAGATTTAAAAGTTTCAATCCTGAAATGACCATTGTTCACGATGGACTGAAGTGGTAGGAGATCAATGATTAAGTATTCAGACTTGTTTGGTTATGGTTAATGTTATTATAACTAGATTATATACCCTAAGAGGGAATTATTCTGGGTATGACACATTAACATAATTTTCTATTTGAATCTTGTTTCATTATTATAAAAAACACTATTATCTCTCTTATATATAGATCATTAAAAATAGAAACTATAGCATGCCCAATAACTATTTTAGTTGGATCACCCACATTATTCTATGTCCAAGTAGTAAATAAAACCAATGTGTTGATGTACCAAATCCACTAAAGATCACTATTTCTAATAAGATTGGAGAGGAAATTTTGTCTCTCTTAGTTTAAAATAGTTCACAATTTTAAATCTCACTAATCTATCACAACAATGAGTTGTCTTCTCCTCCCACTAAATATTCTAAAAATTAGATCTATGTTTATTAACATTTATTTGTGTCTTGATGATATTGTTTCATCAATGAGATGACATCCATGTTTTTTTTGATACTCCTCCACGATACCCCTCTGCGAGTCACCATTCAGATCATGTCGATCATGTGACTCCACTACAAAACTCTATTTTTCATGTAGACCACATAAATCTGATTAGTATTCGTATTCCTAGCTTGTTACACCATTCGGAAGACACGTTTGCAATACAATATTCTATTCACATGGATCATGAGTCCTTGTTGAGATAACAAGAATTATGATACCTCATTTAGATCACACAAATCATGGGACCACATTCATATCACATTGATTGAAAACACCTATAAGATACCTAATATTGAGAGACTACATTGTGAGATACTTTCAAAATACATTCTACTTATTGTACAAAACTCGAAACTCCAGTTAAAGACATTTTTTGGGCATGTGATATACATATTATTAATATCAAAACACATAAGAAAACCTCAAAAGAATAGGATATGGGGTATTTAGAAGTATAGTTTCACAACCATAACTATGAAAACAAAGGTTATCAATCAGTTCCACCACCTAATAATTCCTCCTTACACTCATTAGGTGATCGCAATGTATGATCACCAATAGTATGTCATAAAAAAACATCACATGATCACCTTCATCATGTGTCAAGTGGTTCCCATAATCATCATCATTGTCTTTGGGTTCATAGAATGATCCCATCATAAGACCCAAAAACAATCATCTGGCCGATTCGATTTTCTTCTAACACATTCTAGGAACTCATTGTGAGATCCAATTAAAATCATAAAATTTCATGATTTTGAATTACTATAAGATACATCCATTACATCTAACATTTCTTTTCAAAATTATCCACCTGATACCTAAATGAGATCAACCAACAATCATGTGATGTACATGTGAACTCACCATGATATCATTTGAAAATAATACAGTCTTCTATGTGACATCACAACAAGATTAGTTCAGACATTTATTCTCCAAAATATCTATTCACACATTGATTATCTACAATGTTAGTTAAGATATTTTCACTCCCTAAGATAGGTTCATACATTCAATCACAGTGATATCAGTTTATTAATTGATACTCTATGAGATTAGTTCAAACATTCATGTTTCATGAGACTGGTTCAAACGTTTTTCCCATTCATTGTTCATTTTTTTGAAAACCATCCTTTCTCAACAACATAAAACCTTGTAAAAAATTGAAATAAACTCAAAAAAAACTACCAAGATTTATTTTTCCAATAGAGTCATACTTTGTATAGTTGATAATACATGTAACCATTAATAATCATCATGTTGAAAAGTCATTTCTAGGTTAAAACATCTTCCTTCTAAAACCCAAAATAGAGATCAATGGCTTCCTTAACATGTACTCTAAAACCAAATGATTCAATATTGGCACAACAAACCTGAGTAGAATGAAACATTCATCAATGAGTCACTTAATTATCAATATATACATTTGAAACATTATATATACCAAAATATTGTGAATGATCAAAATTTGAGATCACTTAATAACTAGAACATGTCTACTAATTATATAATAAACCATAAGGACACTCTTTTAAATGCTTTGCATTCATTGATGTACTAGTTTATAAAAATCATATTTACAACTCCCCATTCTTCACTAATCCCTCTATCATTTTCTCACCCTTTTTCAATGATCCCAAAGACAACTATTTTTTTCTACAACATTGTAATGAAAACATATATGTAAATAGCATAAAAAATTATACCTAAATGAGAAGGTTTCCCACATCAATTTAGTTTATGTGTGGGGAGATGACTGAAATCCAAGTTCCAATCCATGTTTTTCAAATGATTCTCCATGTAAGGAATTCATCATGATGTATTCACCCTTTAATTTAGTATTAAATTACTCTAGATTCACGAGACCATGCTCCACTTTCTCTGTTTAAGTGGAACTTTAATTTTATATACATTTTCTGTGGATGTTGAACTAGATTTATTTTAATATTTTAGAACATGAGTTAGAAAAATGAATTATTATCAGTGATTTCACTTCAACTCCCTTATTTTTATGTTATTAAATAATTCATCGTAACTGGATGAATGCATGTGTATATATAATATATTCAGATTTTGTGTTATCTATATTTATCTTGTTATGGAAAACCCATTAGTTCATGATGATGTTATTAACTGTTGGCCTCAAAAAAAATCTCCAGTGTATTATTCTTTTCTATTTGTTCATGTTCAACATTCATTTCTGGAACTCATATTTTATCTCTTGATGCTTCTTCAAAACAAAATGGCTCTACCTATGATAATAAAGTTACAAGTTATATATTTTTCATCTGAATTGTTTGCATTAGAGATTTACAATCCCCAAGGATATTCATCCAATTAATTTGATCTATGATCATTAGTTTCCTTATAGGTTTCTTCTACTTATCATTTGAATCTCTCGATTAGTCTTCCCCAAATACTTTCAGTCCCCATGAACTTCTCACTTACTCATTATTAGCCTCCTCAAACTGTTCAAGGATTTGTTAAACATTTTCTCATTTTCCACCACAACAACATCATTTATCGCTATAACTATTACCATCCATATATTGGATATTTTATATAATATTTTTTTCTGATTAATTATGAAAAATAATTTCATATTCATGGGATTCAAACGTTATGTATTTGTATTTATTGAGAGTAAAACCCTAACTCTTGAAAAATATAAAGTATTTCAATATTTGATTCTTCCGTAACACATGTCATATAGAGTCTTTTCTTTGTTTTTACACAATAAGGATATGTTATAAATATATATTGATGTTAACACCTCATTCCAAAAATTATCTGGAAGATATTTATCGATAATAATTGTTCTTGACATATTTCTGATAAACGCATTTCTTCTATAAACAACTCGATTTTAACCTGGAGTTCCTAATACTAAATCATAGTGACTTATCCCAAATATCTCGAGATCAAACTCCACATGACTCTTATTGAACCCTATTCCTTTATCAGTTTGTAACTTCCAAATCATTTTATGTAGAAACTATTCAACGTCCCGTCAATATCATGCTATGAAACTAAACACCTCATACATGGGGGTGATAATTTAATGCAATGACTTCATACAAATATAATAAATGATAATGACATAAGATCTAATTCCAACAATATCCCCTAGTGAAATAAGTTAACATATGTCAATATTCACAAGTTTAAGAACATTTATTATGCTTTGATCTTTTTCATTATATATTTTTTTATTAATATTCCATTGATGAAAAGTATCATACAAATGAGTATAATCATGTGTTAACTTTAGGATATCATGAGAAGCATGACTATTTACCATATATTCCATGTATGATTGGCTCATATTTCCATGTTTAATATTCCACAACTAATTTTCTTATTCCATAGATAAGAAACATATTTCTTCTTTTCCACTCATAATATAGAGATTTCCCTTGGCACACATTCCATACAAAATAATTACACCATATTTTCCCTTGATGGTAAATTTTTTTCCCAAATCTTATAGAATGTCCTATGTCATTTAATATATTGAAAATAATTAGGTTTAGATTAATATATTCAACAGACCTAGTATTCACATGTCTCATGTCTTTTCCCTAAAAATGGAATTCCCCGAGAAAATGATCTTTAGTACCTAATTATTTTAAATTGTTTGGATACCATTATTTTCATGCCTAAATCTTGTCACAAAAATGTTATTTCATATCACATGGTAGGTGAATACACTATCAGTAATCTATATTCTAGTGTGATGCGATGCTTTGAATGAAATATCAATAACTATAGCCTTATCTTATCTTTTCTTTGTGATCCATCTCTTTGGATACATACTTGATGCCTACTATTTTTCATGATATTCTTTACATTATGATGGTACAAAATAATGTGGTAAAGATTAAAATTTATTTTTCATGATTATCTCATTGAATATTCCCTTGCGGTTCTATATGTAATTTCATGGGGTCTTCATCATTACCTTCATCTACATTATTGATAATAAATTTATGTCCATGTGTCAAAATCATCCACATTAAAAACAATCACCATAAAAGTAGTTCATGTGAAAATGAACTATGTTTGGATACATCAATTTAATTGTCCTTTGTTGATACCTCTTGTATATGGAACATACATTTTGATAATGTCTCATATTTCCATAATAACAACACCTGATACTATGTTTTTTCACGTGTATCATTTCTATACCACAGATTGTCACTAGAGTTCACCAATTCATTTGATTCTGATTCATACCTAATTCAATATTCAACCACATATTAGAATCTTCTTTTCTTATATCTACATTTACTACATTTTGTTTTCAATCAACTCTTCTACATGTAGTGTCATTCGTATATGACATCTTCATCTTCAAACATTCATTTGATACTTTTGATGGACCTCTTAATTCTAATACAAATTTGTGTCCCCTGGGCAGCCTACATTCACAAAATAATATTGTGATTCAATTTTTCACTTATCCATCACATTTATTCATTTTATGAAAAATTATTCCTCATGTTATTTTATAAATTTTAATTAATATTTTATTATGTTAGTCTAACCATCAATAATCAATTTCTATTCATCATTCTTGAGTTTAAACTCAATAACATTATTTGAGTTATCTAGCTTTTTATATCAGGGAGTTTCAATTTTATTCTTCAAATAAATGTAGTATTTTTTCACTTACTATATATATAGTGTAGAATCAAGAACCAAAAAATTGTATTTTTTTATTTATATTTCCCATCATCTATCTCCTTGATTTTTTATTGTAAATAAATGTGATGATAAACTCTTCTAATAATTTCTCCTTCATCGTTTTCATGGTCATACCTTGACTGTGGATTACCAACAACTACTACTATAGAAAAATTTTCATGATTCTTGATTTATTCCATCAATTATACCATATTTTCTTCATACCTACCATTATAATGTAAAAGAAGATTCTTTTTCATAATGAAATTTCACTTCTAATTTTCTAACAATATACATTTCTTCAAGTCACATTCATTGGAATTTAGACTTCATCCTAATCATCATTATTAAATGTCAATTATTTTAATGATCAAAAATAATGAATTTTCTGTTTCAAAAAAGTTTTATTTTTTATTACAATTAATCATTTTCTAGATAACATTCTGGAAAACATGGTAAAGTGTCGATCTAATATTAGTTCAATAAGATACTCTATTTGTTTATGAATTTCATCATTCAGTTTAGCTCATCTAACATTTGTTATGAAGATCTAATGCAAAAAAACCATCCACTTAAGATCTAATTCTAAATATCTATACCTAAATAGATTTATCATTCACATATATATTGTGGATGATATGAACCACATTTATATTTATCACTAATGAGATCTATCATGAGACACATCAACCATCGTCACAGCTTCCACTGGATTGTGCGACCACCATTTTAGGATACCATTAATTGGTGCTACCAAGAGAACTCATCTAATTATAGAGACGATCCCTTTCCAAAAATATATCTACTTCCAATTATTATCTACAACTTTATTATATATACTGTTACATGATTTATCACCAGAATGCCACATTTGATGTTGGGACTCTAATTTCAATTTAAATATTCTAATAGAAATTTTATAGAATTTAATTAACTCTTGCCATATATTTGTTTTTGAATTTTTATTCTTAAACTACTACATTTATTTATTAAATAATATTTCATACCATTATGATTTTGTTCTCCGTACATGTATGGAGAACCCAATAGATAATAAGACCCGCAATTATATAAATTATATTAAACTCCCTCATGCGCATGTGTGGCCATATAGATCTAATAGAATTGATAAAATAGTTATAGATATAGATATTTTTCATCCTTCATATTATGAATAAATTCTTTTCATTGAAACATTTAAAATATTATAATATCCATACCCTTATGAAACAATATTTTTCTATGCATTCTGAGAAACCTCTCTGACATTCTTTCTAAAAAAAATAATGGAATCTAAACTTTTGATGTTGTTTGGATCAATCCAAATCAATTTTACCCATATATAATATTTTTTCCTTTTTGTTTATGCTTTACATTCAATATATGTTATTTTACAATGTATATATATAATTCAAAGTCTGATGTTCTTAGTTAGAGAATTCTCAACACTCTCTCTGAAATTTATTTATCTGTATGCCCATGATAACTATAGAATATTTTATTTATGTGACATGTAATTTTTTAATTGCCATGAATAATTATGGAATATGATTTTTTTTGGGATATATGTGTGTGTTATTGTGTGTAAACCTTCTTCTAGGGTATGGATCATGTTTATTAATAAATATACTACTTGGTAGATTTTGATGAACAATTTTAATGGAAAAAGTCTAATTTTAATATTGAACCCCTTATTCTAATGTTTTTAGGATTTTTTAGTGTTATTTATTAAATTTTTTTGTTTTTAAAATTAGTTTTTTTATAATATTTATAATTTTTTTACAGTAATAGTAACTCTTAATATGTGTTTTATATTGAGTTTCTAATTATGTAATTTATTTTCAATAGTTAATGTTATTTCAAAGATTATTTTAAGTGATCATTGACCCCTCATTGATATGTTAATCGAAAAATAAAATTATTTACTTCTATTGTTTTAATTAACTATGTGTTGTTATCAATTTGGGGGTTTTAGGTCTTAAATTTTTTTGAAAATAATATTATATTTGGAACTCAATTCACCCCCTGCTGAGTTTCTCACTCTAATCCACATTTTGTATCAAAGGATTTTCAAAAATATTGGTTACAATGATCAAATCCAAAATTAAATATCATAAGTTAATGTTATTTTTAAATGTAATTTGTTTGATTCATAATATATAATTGTAAAATTTCACTAATATTTCTACTTATCTGAATTTTACATCTTTTTTTCATCAGAAGATTAAAAGGATTATTAAAATTGAAAGAATAGGTTTTGATATTTGAACTTCCATTGAAGGAAAATATAAACTATAAAAAACTACTAGTGATGAATTGAGTGATACTAATAACTAAGCATATAACAAAATAATTTTATATTTTTAAATTATTTAAACTATGCTTTAAGAGATGTATATTTTAATAAAAAAATTCCCATACAACTACATTTTAGATTTTGGATACATTGGTTGTTTCTCACGAAGGAACATTAAATTTCTAACAAATCTGTTCTAATAATTAAACTATTAAATATGATACCCTTATGACGAAACAGTATGAGTCAATTTATATTATATATCGTAGGTTAAATGATATTTTTAACATGATGAATTCTTACAGAAAAACAATTTCTAAACATGATTAAGTGATGCACCTGCTAAGATGTCCACCAAAAACTTGGAGAAGAAATTTAGTTTCAATTTGAAAATCATGTGATATAGTTATGTTTCATGTTAGAAAGATGAAAATAAATATTATTTTGTTTGAAGGGTAAATCAATGTGAATATAAAAGGAGAATATTAACTTAATTGGAAGTAAGTAGACTTCAATAATTCAGAACCATACCAGAAAATTAAAGATCCAAGATGATTAATAATGTGAATGAGAATCATCTATTGATAGTGATGAAGAAATGGCTCACTTACCCAGCTAATTTAAGGAATTAAAAAAAGGAATAAAGTATTCATGTGTCTATACAATAAGGGTACTTATGGAAAAAAAGGTAACTAGATAAAGGACTGTATAAAGGATGATACTACAAATTAAATAGTTTACTATGAATGAAAAGTAAAATTTCATGTAAATGTTGATTTCCATGTGCTAATGTTCATGGAAATTTATTAGGAAAAAGGAAAGAGTTATTTTAATGCTATGAAACAAAATTGGAGTGATTTATAATATTTTTCAATTTATACAACCTCAATTATATAGGATAATCGGGATTGATACGATATGTGTTTTTCTGATTAATACATCAAAGGTATCTAGAATTTTTCATGAATATCCTTTTCTTAATTCTAACTTTTATAGAGATGAAAAAATTGTTGAAAATTAGTATAATAAATAAATGTTTTAATACTATACTATTTTTTAGGACACATCCAATAGAAACATTAATTTTCTTCACAAATAAAGAACAGATATAAAAATATATAAGGAAAAACACTCTCAACTTCTGAAAGAAAATAATGTGATAAAATTATAAAATGAACAATTTAGAAAATGATCTAAAAAATTAAAAAATTGAAAAAAAGTTTGACTTAGATGATTGTAAAGAAGAAATCTCCATAATATACTACTGGAATGGGATATCATCCTATAGAAATAATTATTATTAAAAATAAATTTATTCCTAGTTCTAGTTATTCAAATAATGATACAGGTTTTTATTCTACTAGATCTGAAAATGTTTTTTAAATGTATCAGATATTCCTATAATAATACTATTATACAATTATGGATTTAAATTATCTTATTACTAACAAATCAAAACAAATGAAAATTTGGGTATAATTATAATTTTTGGGTTAAATATTTTTTGATTGAAAACTTCCTAAAAGTTTCCTATAAATTATTATGATATCTGTAATGTGTCTTCTCTAGACACATGACATAGGAAAATGTTTCAAGAATCTTATCAACGTTTAATGTGGACATGCCTCTTTTAGTGAAAACTCTAAATGAATAAAATTCTAAACATGGTCCAATCATCAACTCTTGTACTATTTTTATTTCCAAGGTTTTATTTGTAGATGGATTATAGTATAATCTTCTCACTAAATCAAATTTATGTGATAATTTTTTCCATGTGAAATTTTGAAATAATTCCAAAACCATTATACTAAAAATTCATTTTTTACAACATAAAAATATGAAAATGTATATGTAATAAACATAGATTAATTATGCTTTCATAATAATTATTCTATGTGCCTTTAAAATTTAGTATTGGATTTATAATATGATATTTTTCCATTACAACAAACATTATATGAGAAATATATCTATGAAATCATTATTCAAGAATATACCTAAACTAGAATTCTCATATGATGTCATCTGTAAACCAGGTCAATAAGATAAAAAGTAAAAAAATATTTATATAAAGGAAATAAAGTTCATATTATAAAAACCTATAGTTGGTTCACATTGATTTTTTAGATCTTCTAGAGTTTCTGTCTCAAATTTGAAGCACTGTGTTTATGTTACAGTAGATGATTTTTCATGATTCAATTGAGTAATATATCTAACTCACTTAATTGAATCATGTACCTATTTTTCTAAGAATTATCAATATATAAAAAATTAATTTACTTATAATTAAGACCTTAAGATTAGATCATGGTTGTGAGATGGATATGAGGGATTTTTCAATCTTTACGCTCACAATATTTATACGTACATAATTTTTCTGATCCTAAAACTGCATATTAGAATGGGGTAATAGAAAGGATAACAAAAAATCATCAAAAAAATCCCAGAACATTCTCAATGAGTATGATATACCAATTTAATTTTGGTCATAAAACTCTGACTAAATCCTAGTACAAAATAATTAGTGTTTATATAAGACATTTTTTAAAGAAAATTCCATACAAATTTTGGAATGGATGAAAAACTGTGATTAATTAATATATATTTTTTTAAAAAAAATTATTCATAATAGAAATGATAATCATGAAAAAACAATATCGTATACTAATGAAGGAATTCCCCTTTGATATTCAACAATTAATAATTCTTACAGGGTTTTTAATAAATGGAATATGATTTTGGGGGAATTTTTATATATATAAGATGATGAAATATATCAGCATGAGTCTAAGTATCCATTATTAAAAATTTATGATTATCATTATAAATATAAATATAAATACCAATCCATATGATATTTTTATAAAACAATAAGAAAAATATTCCTGTTCAATTTAACTACCTACACCCAACCTTATAGAGGATAATGAAATAACCAGTCCTTCTTTGAATAGAACCATTAGAACTCATATATATCATCCTTAGATGTCGTAGTTGTAGACCTTGATATTAGAAAACAAACAAGATATTCTCATATAAAATAGGTGTAAATAATGATTTCTTTTCATATTTTGAACATAAGAACATTAGTGATGTATGTAATGATGAATTATGGGTAACTAAAATTAAATAAGAACTCAATAAATTTGAAAGAAATAATTTCTATGTACATTTGTAATGATCTAAAGGAATTCTGACAATTGGCACTAAATGGGTAAATATAAATAAATTTTATAAGTCATGAACCATAGTTAGAAACCATTATATATTTGTTTCACAAATATATATTCATTATAAGTGTTTTGACTATAAATAATCCTTTTCAAAAGTATCTTGTCTTGAATCTATTATAATGTTTCCTTCCAATTTAGCACATTTAAATTAAAAATTATATCAAATAGATTTCATGAAATAATTTCTAAATGGTTATGTAGTTGAAGTTGTTTTATGTTATTAGAACCCACCTATATTTAAAAATTATCTTTTTTTAAATATTTTTTTATTATCAAATAATATATAATGTTTAAAAAAATCCTAGATAATGGTATGATAGAATTATCTCATTTTAATTTCTAAAGGATTTCAAAAAGGTATAGTTTGTCCTAACTTATTTATAAAAAAAATATAAATAATTTTTTAGTAGTAAAAATTTATGTTTATTATTTAATATTTTGATATTCTAGAAATTAAATGTCTACAAATTTTTCAAAAATGCAGAAAAGTGAATATGAAATGAGTTTAATTGGTGTGTTAAAATAAAATCTTGGTTTAAAATTTTTTTTAATATAAATGTAATTATTTTAAATCAATTATTTTACACAAAATTCCTTTTAAAAAATTTTGGAATGGATAAAAGAAAAAAATATGATAATACCATTACTACAACATGAAAAGTAGTTCATAATGAAACTGAAAAATTTGATCATCAAACTATTTATATAGGTCTGATTGGAATTTATTAATATTTAACTTCCTATTATCCAAAAAATATTTTTACTGTACATAGGTGTTTCGGTTTTCTATGAAAACCTAAAGAATCACATTTAATGTTTTTCAAAAAAAAACTAAAAATCACATTTATAAAACCAAATATATTCTATTTTATCCTAGTGGATAAGTATTTGATTTGGTGAATTATTTAGATACATATTTTAGTTGTTTAATATTTGATAGAAAAATAAATTCTAATACTTTTTACCTTTTATACAAGTAAATAGTTTCGTAGTTTAGCAAAAAGAAAAATTATACTACAGTGTGTACTATTGAAGATGAGTATATAGCTATTGGTAGTTGTTGTGTACAAATTATGTGGATGAAACATTCTTTAATATATTATGGATATCTATTTATTCAAGTCCCTGTAAATTATAATAATATAAGGGTAATAGATATCTCTAAGAGTCATGCATCTCATTCTATAAGAAAAGATATTGATATAAAAAATCCTTGTTTGATAGATCATTTCCGAAAAGAAGATATAACTCTTTAATTCATTGGAACTAAACATCAATTTGCTAAAAATTTATAAAGACATCAAATTATTAGATATTATTCAATATCATATATTCACTATTAATGATAACATTGGATAATTGTTTATCTTCAATTTACTTTTTTAAGGTGATCTACCATTGGTGATCTATATTTGGTGATCTACTGTTGGTCCTTATCATTGGTTATATATCATTGGTGATCAAAAATTAGTGATATACCTTTGGTCATATACTATTAGCAATCCATTTACTGAGATTTACCATTATTTTTTTATAGCTCCTATTATTTTGTGTTTAAATTATTATTAGGCTTATTTATATATTTTTTATTATATTTTTTTCTTCTAATTCCAAAATGATGAAATTGAACTAAATTGGATATTATAAACCCTCTTACTAATTCCTGCTTTAAAATAGTCATATTTATTTTTCTCTTAGAATTTCACCCTTATTTAATGTGTCCTTACTCCTTCAGACCATCGAAAATATGTTAAGATTGAAACGTGTCTTAGTTTCAACTCATTATATATCGTTTCCCTTGAAGAAATTTTGATGTGAATCTGGTCAGGATCATCCTGTTGAACAAAAGAACCAACTATAGACTTAATTCTTTTTTAAAAAAAAATATGTTTAATGGTTTATTTGGACCAAGTCATTAGTGATAAAATTGATCTTGGAAAAATGATTGATCCAATGGTTTTCCAAGAATGATCAACTGTTCTATCCTAGTTTGGTTCAAAATTATTATCAGTTTGTAGTGTATAGATTTTGTTAGAATAGATGTGTGACAAAAACTATGATAAATGGAAAATATATAATCTATTTATTTGGATAATGTTTTAGATGCTGCAACGTATATAATAGTGGTTTTTCTGATGATTTTCAATGTTCTATTCCATGTAACAGTGAGTTTTTCATATATGATTATTCCCAATAAGAATTTACTGAAAATGTTTTTGTATAAATACCAACTACTATAGAACATTATGGGGAATATAGATTATTTTTTACCTTTATCAATCCTTTAATTTTTCCTAGGATGGTAAACATTGGCAAAAGGAGGAACCAATATCTATTTTTTATATTTATTATAAAAAAGAAGAGTTAAGATAAATATATGTAGATATTTGATAGTTAAAATAATAGAAATGACCATGACCTATTCTAGATCAAATTCCATGATTTATTCTATGTTTATTTAATCTATATTGGAAGAAAAAATTATTATTACTAAAATATATGAATTTGTAGTATTATGTGGAGGTTACTGTTAAAGACAATTTATATGAATGATGATGATAGTTAACAGGAACTATTGGTTGAAGAAATGGGTGGATGATGTTGATATGATTTATGATAATTTAAATCATGTGTAAGAACCTTATATAACTACAAATATGGTTCATTCTAGATTATATCCTAATGATTTTTTTACAATCCTTTGATGAGGAAGTTGAGGATGATGATGTTGACATTAGAGAAGAATCGGTGGTTATTTTAGGGGTGGAATTATGTGACCCTAATATGTTCAAAATACCAAACAGATCTTGTATAATTTCTATCCCATATCTTTATTTTCATTCAAAGTAATTTTTTAATTTAAGGTGAAGAAACTGAGGTGACTAAGTGATTGGGTGAACAGAAATATGAGACTTCTTCTCAGAGATGGAATGAATATGGTAGAATATCTGACGGACAAGTAGGTCTGATGGTAATAGTGGGGTTCATACATATAAGGGAGAGAACTCACATGAATATCCTAGTGTTTCTTCTTATCATATTTTTATTATCCATGTATTCGTTCCTCGAGATGATTAAATTTATTTAGAAGGATGTACATCAGTAAGGATTAATGTTGATATAGTGTTTAATATTAATAAACAAAAAAATTGGGATAATTCCCAATCTTCTGAGATTCTGGATGAGGATTTTTATTCTCACAAACTTGCTGAGATATCACCTATCAAGGGGGAGAAATTCCCCGGAGATTCTCATGTATAATTGAGTACTGTAAATCAAAATCATATGATGGAGACGATGGTTATAACCTTGTTAGCCCACATAAACAAGGTTTTATTTCCATTCATGTTTATGGAAATGATCCTAAGGGATATCTTGTATAACAGTTAAATGAGCTTCTCATGTTGGAAGCCTTTCACACTAATTTTCATGTAATAGAATATATAAATTTAGATACTTTCATTTCTAAAGAAGAGATGTTTTGATTTTTTTCTACCTAATTCTCCCCCAACATTAGATTATGTCACCAAAGAAGACATATATTCCTTTAGAATGATGATGTTATCAAATATTATTTTTATCCTCAGATAAATGCCTCTTATGGATAACATCCTAAGTGGAGGAGATATAAAATAGATTTTCGAGTTAGTATTCTCTCTTATCCACCCTAATAACATATTGAAAATGAAATAATTAAAGATAGGGAATAATAATTTTTCTACTAATATGGAATAAGATAACACTATTAGGAAATATGTGACATGAATCTTTGTTCCAATCTATACATCACTTTTAGATATGTTGGAGTACTTACCTAAAACTAGTGCTTCCACTTATACTACTTCAACACCTTATTCATTATTTGATGCTGATGGGTTATGATCCATTATGTGAGAGGATATTCATTCTATCTGAGGTAATATTTCTTCCTATGACCAATAATAAATTAAAAAGATAAATTTCCATGCTCTAAGTATTTATATACTGATTATGGAGTGCATTAATGATGATAGCAGTGATAGAGTGACTACCACTATATAAATATTGTACATAATTTACCAAATATAAATGAATCATGGGCTTAATTCCATTTTTAATATTATTGATTGGAATCTAAGGATACCTTCTATATGTATGGGATTCCTCATGAAAGTGATTCAAGGTTTTGTCTCTTTTTATCAAGCCTTTCATAGAAGAAGAAATGTATATCGTTATATTAATAGAGAGTGCGGGAAAAATCATTACATATTTTTCTAAATGCGATAAATCCATTTTCATATTCCTCTTCGACTATTGAAGTGGAAAATCAATCCATACATATTTTTTCTCTCACTTCTTCACATTCATTAGCTCCCCTTCATTCTAGGTTTCATCCTTTTGGAATGAATCAAGGTGAGGTTTTTTTGGAATCATAGGCTATTGATCATCTAAGATCTTCCTTCAGCTACTTCTACTCCCTTATAATCCACTTTTGTACCTTTAACCACTATAAAATGAAAAAAAACCACTTGGTTCCTTCTACCCATTGAGATAAGAGTGGTTCCAATTACAATTAGTCTTTTATATGTATTGTAATTTTCCCTTTTATTAATTTTTTAATGTAATATTTGAATATTATATCTAATAAATATTCTTTGTTCTTTATCATTATATCATTACTAGTCATTTATTTTTATTTACTTATATATTTTACAATTTAATAGAGGTATTAAGAATTTATGACACTTAGTATTGTAATAATCATATTCATACTGAAAAATATTTTGAATAACATTTATAGGATTCTTCATTACATTATATATTTTTCTTAACATGGTTATAAATTATATGATTTTTGTTCATTAAAAAGGGGGAGATTATTAGCAATATATTGTTTTGATGATAAAAAATCATGAGTACTATGTTTCTAATATTTTTATTTCTTTATGATAGTAAATTATATTCTAAGTAACTTTGTGATGTAAAATGGTAATTTGTCAATCTATAATTACTTCAAAAATATATACTATTAGTTCCATATGTTTTTACTTTTTTTTAGTATATTTACCACATATTCTAATAATCTACCACTAACATATCTACCTTTAAATATGTTTTACAAAAGATATATATCCATGAAATATAAATCATAGAATATATATACTATTTGCAGATATACGACTGAAGAAATCTCTGTCAGACAAATATACCATTAGCACATCTACCTCTAGATTTATCAACTGCCTGCTTATACTACATCTCTCTGATTCTACTACTATTATGAGATACCACTAGAACACCTATAACACTAGAGAAGATCTATATTTACATTAGATATACTACCAGTGAGAATCAATTTCCATAATAGATCTACTTATAAGATATTTACCTCTAGAATAAAACTTATGATGTTAAAAATCTCAATTCCAATTTCATACTACAATGGATCATTTATAGAATTTAATGCATTAAAAACATATGTAGATATAATAATTATAATTATTAATCTTCTCCATGGATTAGTTGTAGAAAATTTCAAACTTACTTGCTTTTTTTCTTAGTATTGTGATGCAGACCCTAATAGATTATTGGACTAACAGATATATAAAATCTATAAAACAACCTTGTGTTCATGTCTAATCATATTGAAATAATACAAGTGATAAAATCATGTTTCATGCCTATGGGTAATAAATGTCATATTATAGATCAACTCTAGACATCGATTAACATTAAACATAATAATTTTCAATATCAACAACAATTTGTTTTCCTACACATTCAATGAAACATGTTCGATCTTAATTCCAATACCAATTAGATAACCTATGAACATATAAATATATTCAGAATGAAATGAATCAACTTTTACAATATATTATAATTTTATATTTCATTTTATTCTATAAATTTGAGCTACTATTTGTATTACGTTGTTTATTATTAAAACGAAATCTTTGTTTCTTGATTGGGTAGTTCTCGAGACTACATCTCAAATATCCTTATGTATATACCCATGAAAGTTGTGGAAGTGTTCATCTTTGTAACCTATACAGGTTATAATACTCTGATGATCTATGGAAGATGATTTTTACTAGGCAACATTGTGTACTATTACATTTTAAACTTGATCCAAATTTTGTATCATGTTTATAATTTAATAAACATCATTACAATGGGTGTTTTCTAATGGGAGGATAATAGGTATCATCCTAAGATTGCGAACATTATTTTAATTCCAATTATTTTGATAGTTTTATTTTATGTACTTAATTTTTTTTAAATATCATTTTTATAATATTTATCAATAAATTGACTATAATAGTTAATTTTAATGTGTTTGGTTAAGTAAATTAAAAAAAGTTATTTCAAATATTATTTTATTTGATCAGTGGTCCCACTTTGAGAAAACAAATGAAAAAAATATATACTCCAAATATTTTGATTAATTAGGTAACTTTATTAATTTTGGGGATTAATGTTTTAAATTTTTTTAAGGATACATTTTTATTGGGAACCCAACTCACCCCCCTCTGGAGTTACTGACTTTACCCAACAATCATCATTGAACTTCTTGGGTCACATTACTGAAGATATCCATCATTTTCACAATAAGAGCATGATATGGGAAGTTTCCCATTAAACTTTCTTTCTCCTATTCATATATTAGATGAAAAAAATTACATACCCTCATCCACCTTTTAATCTTACTAACCATGCTATCTTGTGAACATATTCAAGGACACGATGTATACGGATTTAGATTTCACTTTTTCTCCAGACTCATTGTCATCATTTATCAACTAATAAGTCATAATAGTACTATGTAATCTATCATTGTAAACATAATTGGATCCTATTAATCTAGATTATACCCTTTCATATTAAATAGAGGAGTAATTCTTCTGAATATTTTATTAATGATCATTATATATTCAATAATTTATATAAGACCATGTTTGTCTTATATGAAAACATTAACATGTTCAAAGAATGTGTCTATAGACTCGTTGGTGTACCCTATAATATCCTCAAATTTCATGCACAAAACCTTTATCTTTTCTTCCCTAACTATTGAATAGCCTTCACAGATATTAAGTTAATTTTCCCATATTTAATCCATTGACATATATGAAATCACATTCATTTTGATTTTTTTGTAATGATCCTCCTAAAAAATAAATTACTTTAGCATCAGCATCCAATTCTCTTCATTTTTCGTCTAAAAAAATCCACTGGCCACAATAGAT
The DNA here is from genome assembly GCA_963277665.1 of Viscum album. Lineage (NCBI taxonomy): Eukaryota > Viridiplantae > Streptophyta > Magnoliopsida > Santalales > Viscaceae > Viscum > Viscum album. Next base: position 458,432,035 of record OY728142.1, read on the forward strand.
AAAATACCATACTTCCCAGCAATAAAAAATTCCATAACTAATGATAATAAGTAGTGCTTCAACTCATTCGTCCATAGTGGGAAGTTGATTCCATTAATGATCATAATCACATTAAGATTACAACCACTACTAAAACCATAGAAATAGAAATAATTATTTTTACCTTTCCATCTAACACCAGTTATTATCCCAACAATGTTAAATACCCTAAGTATGGGAGAATTAAGTTATGATATATTAAAACAACCATCTCTTTGGATCTTATGTTAGTGTTAGAAAAAACTATCTTGTCTACATTTTCTACTTCAAAATATGAATTGAAATTAAAAAATGAATAAGACATAGAAATTTAATTTTTTTCATCCAAATTAGTAAACATCGAAGGAGTATACAATGGAAATTTACTAATGTATAAAATCCACTAAAGATCACAAATGTAATATATTTAGGAGTGGACACATTATCCCTCTATTTTTAAAACCATTCACAATTTGAAATCTTTTTTCTCTCTCTATTGACACTAAAGATAATAAACAAGTCATATCATAGACAATTCGAAATTTTAAATATCAGTTTATTTGTAGTCACATGAGTCATTAATCTCTTGTTTAATTAATGAAATGAAAACCTCCCTTATGTGTGACATTGAACGCCCCAGGTTTTTTAAATTTATTTTGTTAATAAATTAAATTTTCATGAATGATTTAATTATAAAGAACTCCAATTTAACATGAAATTACAAACAACACAATTTTATCTTGTTTCATATTCAACCCTATGTTTTTATAAAACCATCATTTATTACTAAAATGGTTATCTAAACGTGACTGTTATAACCTTGTTGATAAACATGGAGATAAGAATAGAAATAAATAAGTGTTAAAAATTTAGAATAATGATTTTAAATAAATAAAATACATTGATAATAATACATGTAATTTTTTTATTTGGATTATATGTTCTAGAAATACTATTTTACCAAAATAGCATCTTTTTATGACTTAATGTGAACAGTCGTAAAATTAGTTTTTTTGGAACATTTAAATTATAAAATGACAAAATAAACTATAGTTTTAATTTTTTAATGTCAAAATTATCAATGAATTAATTTTTGGGATTTTTCTATGATGTTTCATCTTTTTATGTATATTGAAAAATACTAAATTTTAACTGAAAACTGTACTTTCATTAAATTTATATATAAAGATAAATTATCTTTTAAAATAAATTTAATGATGAATTGGATCAACTATACGTCCATTAATTAAATTTATTTCATTATAATAATGTTTATATTAAAATTTTATTTAAATACATTGTATTCTTTTAGTCATTTTCACTTTAAAAGAACACTTTATCGTTATGTCTAAAAGATAAATATTAAATTAGTTTTTTCAACAAATGTGAATGTAATTTAGTAAAATTGATTCCATATTTTTAATCAGAATAATTTCTAATTTCTAATAATTCCATCATTATTTTTGAACAAAATTAATAGTTATTTTTGTGAAAATAATTATCACAGATAAGGTAAAAAATGGGTTTACCATGAGTTATAATAAATAGATAAGTGTAAAATTATTTAATACACTTCTCTAAAACTATTATATGTCCATTTTATGACAATTAATCCTCTAATGTTTGATAATGGACAAATTTCAACCCTTTTTAAATCTAAAAAAATTATGGAGTACTCATTTCATTTCTAAAATACCAATTCTGTCCTCTCACCCATTTATAAAAGGCCACCACTCTCCTCACTACATCACACCATAAAAAATCAATGGTTAGACTAATAAAAACCCAAATTACATCTAAAATTTCATCCCCTTATCATAGAATCCTTAATTTGGGCATACGTTTTTCCTAAGAAGGCTTTTAGTGCATTCCAAGGGGGGATACATGAAAAAAGGTAACATTCATCAACGAGAGCATTTATTTTATACACTACTCAACCCCTTTAAATAGTATTTTTATAATTACTATATAATAACATAAATATCATCCATAAATATTAATATTTTTATGTTATTCTCAAAACCTAAAACCATCTCAACTTCTATAAATGGATTACTAAATCATCTTTTGTGTGTATGGTGGGTTATCACTTCATAAACCGATGTCATTATGTTTTCCAATTACCCCACTAAAGGATTTTCGTAAGGAAGAATTTATTATTTCTATATTATATATATATATAATATTTATGATGTAATTATGATTTATTATTTATTATATCTCACATACCATCATTATTTTCAATTTTATGGGAATAAAATAACATCATTCATGTGTATGGTGGACTATTGTATCATGAAGTGATGTTATTTTTTCATTTTATACATTGAACATGTTACAGATATGTTTAATAAAAAATTAATATATATAGAATAACCATTATTGTTTTAATGATAATATATATCATTTACTTTTCTTTATTTTAATCTGATAACAATATTTAAAATTAGTTTTCATGTGTAAGTACGACCTATTATCCCCATGAATGGTGCATTTCATAACCAATAACTAAATTTTATATTTTATTTTAAATAATAATATAATAAATATATATTATGTTTAAATCATGTTTAGAATTATGTATATGATGTAACCAGAATCAAAGTGGGAGGAAAAAATATAACAAATCAAAACATATACAAAAAACAACGTCATTATTAACTGAATCATATCATAAAAATGGAATTGTTAATAACATATTGCTAACAGGTCATAAAAAATCATATATGGTATGATATATATATTAATATGGTTATTTAATTGATTTATAATAGTTTTATATTTATTATACATGTGGATTTAATGATTAAGTGATAAGTTAAGCCTCGAGGAAAAGGAATATGCCTCACTTTTCCTTCTTTTATACATATGTTATTTTATGAAACTATATTCATTCAAAATGGTTATATATAGATCCTTGGACAATTATATTCATGAATTCATTAATCCTCATTATATTTAATGTTTCATTTTATCTTTTTCCTTTATAGGTGTTATGAATCAATGTTACCAAATTACTAAATATTTTATGTTTCAATCTCTTCATTTCTCGATATTATTTATTATGAATACTCCAATGTTGAAATATAATGATATAATTCTAAAAAATTATCAGGAATTATTTTCTCCATTTTTTATTCATGATATATAAAATTAATGGTAACATTTTTTCACACATTGGTACATATCATTATTAAGAGATTGTTTTTAAGAAAATCTGACTTTATTTCTCTCTTAGGACGGATATAGTTTTTCTTATAAACTGATGTTTTCTATAATTTTTTAAAAAATGCTTTATTAATCAATTATGATTTTTAATATAAATTTTTAACCATTTTTTACTATTTAAAAAATATATTTAATGGAATATTCTTGTTGTTTTTTAAATATGCTCATTTTAACTTTATCAAAAATGTGAAAAGAATATTTGTTGTTTCATGTATATAATGAACAAAATTTTCTAATGTCCGGACCAATCATTCAATCAAATAATAAATTATGTTTTTAAAATTTTTTTATAAAAAAAATTGTTTTAAAATGTTTTATGTGTTAATAAATTATATTCCATGAGGAATTGATATTTTCCTAATGAAAATTTATTAAATGGTTGATCAAAATTACTCTTCATATAAGATGACATCCATTTTTATAACCTTTACCTTATTAAGGATGTTATACATGTATAAAATTCATATTATTTATCAGAATTTTTTATATTTTTATGGAATGTTGTTTATGAATCTCTTTTTTACTCCAGGATTTATACTATGTGGAAATACATGTTAAACCCTCTTCTTTCCACAGATTTGTCTATAATGAAGTGATTATGAAACCTATAACTTTTCCAAATGTTATGATATGAAGAAATTTTTATGATACCAATTTCATTTCATGTGTTATGATATTATAAAAACCATAAATTTCAGGGAATTGTTTTTCATAAATTCTTTGGGATTTTACAAGTACGCAATTTTTTACGGAACCTGATTCCGAGGCCCAGTGGGCCCGAAATCAATTTCCAAAGTTTAGCTCAGGTACATTTAGTGAATGAACAAGCGTGTTTTTCTATCTTTTGAACCGGTGTTTGGAATTGAAATCTGCGGGCACCGATGGAACCGTAGTGCCGGTAATTTCTTAAGATGACCTTTACTGAAGATGCGTCTGCTCGGGAAGAGTTGTTAAAAAAATGTGGATTAAATGAAAAGTAAAATAAAATTGTGTTACAATTTTATTTCTTTTTCTAAAGTGGTTTTAATCTACATGGGGAAGTTGGGGTGGGACCCACAAGTTTTTAACTACTCATGTTAGGATATTTGTGAGGTGGGTCCCACACAAACCCAAACCATTCACATTCCCAAACCCCTTTACTCTCCCCCTTTAAACTTGTTAAACCCCTTGTATTTAATTGGGAAACTCCCCACTCTCCAACTATAATTCATGACAACACACACTAAATTAAATAATTAAACCTCCTCAATTAATTTAGCAATGTGTATTAATTTTAATGTTTGAAATTCATGGGCAATATAATATAATAATGAGAGGCCTTATTTTATTTTGTTAGTTTTGTTGTGTGATGGATTTTGGGAGAGAGCTCCATTCTCTTGAAGAAATTCATCTCCTTTATTGAAGAACGCCAAGACTCCAACGAAGTGCATAGACTCGGTGACCCCTATTTCTTTTTCCTTTTCCTATTCCACGACAAGGATGAAAACAACAATGCAGGAATTCACCAACGACATCATACTTTTTCTCTCCATGATAAAAAGTAGAGACACCACTTCCTCCTCGGATTCTCTCCATTTACATCTATGAAACCTCACCACGTGATGTCGTCAACCGCGACGCCAAAATTCATCATCATTTGTTGAGGTAGGGGATATGTTCAATTTTAATGAATTAAAATTCTGCTTTGTTATGTCGTTAAAGTATCTCGTTTAATTCGGCCAAATGTTATCGACGTAACGGGAGGAGATCAGACCTCAGAAACATAGACATTTTCTCTTACTATTTTTCCTATTGACCATCGTTGATAATTGTGGTGAAGGCGGCACAGTGTCTTTGCACAGCGCGGGAATGATGAGAACCACGGCCGGAACGGGCTGCGGTGGTGGAGTGTGGCGCCGTCACGCCGTGCCGGTGAGGCTGAAGGAGGCCGCGGCTAGGGCCGGGCCATATCCAAGGGATGTCGCACCATGGCTCAGCACCGGAGCTTCAAGGGGGTCGCAGCCGGGGCGGGCCGCGGCGGAGGTGAGAGGCGGTCTTCAAAGGGGCGGCCGGCTGAACCGGCCGCTTGCGCCACCTGGGGGAGGGTCCCGAGAGGGTCCCGCGGTTACACAAGTTCGGCCAATACGGTCGGCTGTTCAAAGAACCCAGGGGGTCATAACCCCCCGACTAGATCCCTAGGGAGGACCCCATGGGTTCTCCGTTTCGGAAACAATGGGGCGGCGCCCCCCTTCGCACCCTGCTTGGCCGACAGTCGAGCTGCGGCCGGCCCGCCGGCACCGGGCCGGGCTGCCCGCACCGGACCGGGCCGCCCACGCCGGTCTGGGCCACCCACACTGGGCTGCGCTGCCTGAACCAAGTCGGGCCTCCAATGCTGGGATCCTTGAATCGAGACTATCGTTTTGGTATATTACGTTGGAGGTTTCAACGAAGATTGTGTACGGGTGGGTTGGTTCGAATCCGAAAGCAACCGTGCCCTTGGAGTGGAAACACTTATAACTTAATGACCAAGTGTCTGAATGACATTCCGTCAATCACGTTTAAATCCTCTTAGTGAAATGGTTTTTTTGGATTACTCCACTTGAGGTTTGGGTGCAACTGGAGTACGGCCATGATGGTTTTAGCTTAAAAACCAACCGGCTCCCTAGAACGGAAAAGCCATTATCTCTCAGACCGGGAATCTGATTGATGCTCCATCTGTCACGTTGAGTTCTTATTGACTAGACGGAACATTGGGATACATAAACTATGGCTTCATGATAGATTATGTATAGACCCCTTGGCTCATGGAGCGGACCCTCCCGGAATCGAGCTTACTGTGTGCGGGAACCCTATAACTGGCTGTGACTGTGATGATGATGACGACTGTACTTATATCCTATGTGGGTTCGGTTGAAATGATGACTATACATGGATCCTACATTGAATCAGCAGTGAGGAAGACTATATTTGGATCGTACGTGGGCTAGCCAGCGATGGCTACTGTACTAGGATCCTACGTGGGTTCGGCAGTGATGACTTCTGAACGTGGATCCTACGTGGGTTGGGAAGGGGAGACGATTCAGATGCTAAATCTATCATCTCCACCCCTCTTCATGAGCAGTATACCTGTGTGAACTAAGTCTTGAATTTCAACCATTATCATCGATATGATTGATTTTCTTTCCGATGTGGACTGGGTTGTGCTTTCTTCTGTAGACTGGGATGTTCTCAGACTCTTGAGTTGGATTCGAACTGGAATTGATGACTTAGGTATATGTATGGGCATATACCTAAGTAGAGTTGGTTGATACTTCGCGTTTGTGTCTTTCCTTTTTGGTTTGTCCATTGTGGATTCTGGGAGACCTTCTGGGGTCTCGGGGTCCCTAATGAGTATCGTATACTCACCCCTGCATGGGCTATCCCTGCACTACGTTGTGTTGGTTGCAGACGACGAATAGCGCTGGTCATGGTTGAGGCTTGTGGAGCGGGACGGTACTCGGAGGTGGACTATCAGGCGGACGTACACGGTGCGGACAGACGGATTTGAGGAGCAGAGGAGACCATCTATACCCACCCTTTAGGAGGGGTTTCCGGAGGACAACTTGGTGGTTGTTGCGTTACTTTTCAGCTGTTGTACTTTCTTTTCTCAGTTGTACTATACATTCAGTTGGGTTTGTATACTGGCCCATTTACTTTCCAACACCTACTTTTGTACTCAATTTGCTTAGTGTTTACATAATTTTGCATACTCTGTGGTGTTTTTTTCTTATATAAGTCAATGTCTTCCATTCTATCGGGATTTACACCTTTGGTACTAGTCGCCATCACCTGGCCTGTGGAAGGCGGGATTGGGGTAGTCATGGAACGGGCCCCGAGGACGGGTCGTGACAAATTGGTATCAGAGGAGTCAGTTCTACCGCAAAACTCAGGACTCTGATAATTTCTTCTATGTGAAGCAATAATGTATAGAGTATTGAGAGTGTTTATCAGTCCAGGGAGTCGAGTGTTGGTGCGGCGACTGACGTATCCATACACCGGGACCCTGACTTTTGATTTCCGACTCAGTGCATGAAAACATTGATCGCATGTGTGTTTCAAAAGTTTTTATTGGGATATCATAGGGTCATCTCACCAGGTATACTGTATTAATTGTGGAACACCTGTTTCTTTTCAGGATGGCCCCATGATGGCTACCGGCTAGGGTTCTGAGCATTGTGAGAGATGGAAGCCCACCGAGTGACGAGGCCTCGGTGCAGGTCCACAATATAGCGGAGGCACCGGTGGTACCTCTACCCGCCGAGCCACCGATACCACCAGTCCCATCAGCTGAGAGTGCACGTCTCCTGAGTGCACTGCATGAGTTTTAGCATCAGAGGCCGCCAAGGTTCCGTAGAGAGACGGACCCTCAGGTAGTCGAGGACTGGCTGGTGGCTGTTGTCCCAGTCTTCAGATTAGTAGGAACACCAGCTGACCTCATGGTGGTCCTTGCAGCGAGTCTCCTCCACACGGAAACATGTATATGGTGGAGCCTGATTCTCAAGGTGTACGACGAGGCATCACTAATTTTGATGGAATTTAAGAGCCTCTTTCGATCGAAGTTCATTCTAGCCACCCTCTGTGCGGTGCACATCCAAGAGTTACTACAGCTGTGGCAGGACAGCATGACAGTAGACCAGTACTCGGTGAGGTTTACTGACCTCTTGTGCTACTCCACAGACATGGTACGGGGTCCATTCTTCCGGGCCCAGACATTCGAGTAGGGACTGAGGCACGAGATCAGGTATTTGATGATCTCCCTTAGCATTTTGACGTAGGAAGGAGTACTTGAGTGAGCCCTTCTTGTGGAGATCTTTCTTGTTGAGCCTACACCAGGAGCGAGGCCCACCGTAGGGTGACACATTGCGGAGTCTTCTGCAGCCGGCAGTAGATACATGTCGCAGAGGTCCAAGAGGACCATACCCTCAGGTGGGAGACCTCAGGGTACTAGTTCGGAAGTACGGAGCACCCGCAACAGATCCAGTCATACGAGAGGCAGGCAGAGCTATGCATGTGGCGGGCAAGGCCACATGGCTCATGACTGCCCGACCCACCATGCAGAGAAGCTTCAGACGGTTGAGGGACCACCTTGACAGAGGTAGATATTTGACCATGGAAGTCCTGAAGGAGCAGGAGTATGAGGTAGAGGAGCTGGCCGAGCATCAGGTAGCGGGCGATGCTTCAGGGCTCTACCACCACCACCACCGGGAGGTCTACCCCGACCATAGGGAGATGGTGGGAAGAGGTAGGCTCAGCTTCAGGCAGTGGAGGCCTATGACCACGGTTCACCTGAGATGATTCTAGGTACTATTTGTGTCTACTCCACCCTTGCTGCAGTTATTATAGAAACATGTGCGAGTCATTATTTTATTTCCACTGCCCTTGTTCGGAGCTCGGAGATTCTGATGGAGTCGTTGGCTCCATCCTTAGGGATAAGGACTCCTAAGGGATAAGACTCGACGATTACGCACTGGTTCCAGAAGTTTGAGCTTACTCTAGAAGGTGAGATCCTCAGCTGGGATCTTCTTGTAGCGGCGTTGAGGCCTTACGACGTCATCTTGGTCATGGATTGGTTATCTACACTCCATTCTCAGATTTACTGTATTAGGTGCAAGGTGAGGTGTGTCTGCACTGATGGGAGTAGGTTCAACTTCGCTGGAGAGAAGGGAGCCTTTATAGCACATGATTGACTCACATAGTTGAGAGGACAGCCGATCACTTATCAGTTGGCCACTCTCATCCTAGGAGTAGTTGATGTGCGGAGTCCGAGTTTTCCGGTTTTGGGGGATCAATATGCAGACGTTTTTCCTGAAGACGTTCCAGGACAACCTCCTCACAGAGAGGTAGACTTCTATATTGACCTATACCCTGAGACAACCCCGATATCAACTCCATCATATCGGATCGCTCCCACTGAGCTTCAAGATATACGAGTACATCTAGAGGACTTGTAGGGCAAGGGATTCATTCAACCCAGTGTTTCACCATGGGCATCCCCGATTTTGTCCTCCAAGAAGGAGGGTGGGAGCTTGCGACTGTGTGTCGAATACCGTCACCGGAATCAGGTGACCGTGAATAACAAGTATCCACTTTTGAGGATAGATGATCTCTTATTTCACTCAAGAGAGCACGCTGGTTCTCGATGATAGACCTCAGGTCAGGCTATCATCAGCTCATAGTTCGAGACGAGGATGTGCAGAAGATGGCTTTCAGGTGTCGGTATGGCCAAAATGAGTTCTTGGTTATGCCTTTCAGCGTAACCAACGCTCCAGCAGTGTTCATGATCCTCATTAATAGTATCTTCTAGACTTACCTCAGTCGGTTTTCGTAGTCTTCATCGACGACATACTGATTTACCCGACTACTGAGGAGGATCACGTCTACCACTTGCGGGTTGTACTGGACACACTCTGAGAGCACCAACTTTATGGTAAGCTCTTGAAGTGTGATTTATGGATTTGAGAGGTCCACTTCTTGGGTCACGTCATCTCTGAGGCGGGAGTTGCAGTGGAACCAGTGATGATCGAGGTAGTACTAGATTGGGAGCCACCCAGCAGCATGACAGAGGTGCGGAGTTTCCTGGGTCTTGCTGGGTACTATCAGAGATTTGTGCCAAACTTCTCTAGAGTTGGGGAACCACTTTCAGCTTTGTCGAAGAATGGGAATCCATTAGTATTGTCAGATATATTTCGGCAGAGCTTCTAGGAGCTAAGATAGAGATTGACCAGTGCACCCATCTTGAGGCTACCAGAGGAGGGAGTTGGGTACGTAGTTTACTGAGATGCATCAGGGACCGGACTCAGGTGTGTCCTGATGAAGGAGCAGGAAGTGATCTCTTATGGTTCACGACATTTGACACAGAACTAGTAGAAATACGCTACCATGGACCTGAAGTTAGCAGCATTGGTATTCGCCTTGATGATGTGGCGGCACTATCTGATTGGCGAGCGCTTTACAGTCTACTCTGATCACCAGAGTCTCAGGTACATCTTTTTGCAGAAAGACCTGAACCTGAGACAGTGGAAATGGTTCGAGTTCCTCCAGGACTAGACTTTGAGATAGTATATACTCCTGGGAAGGGGAATGTAGTAGCAGATGCTCTCCGCAGGAGGTCGAGAATTCAGGTACTTGGAGAGGTGATGGAGAAGCTAGCCGCGTTGCAGACATCCTTCGTGGATAGAGATGGGGAATCATTTCTTCAGTATCTCACAGTCACTCCTCCACTACATCAGTAGTTCAGAGAGGCACAACATGGGGACGTTGACTATGAGACGCGACGTGCACAAATATCCATAGGATAGGTACCTGAATGATTTTATATAGGAGGAGAGACCGTCATCCTTTTTAGAGGACATACCATGGTACCAGTTGCATTACAGGAGGAGGTGCTAAGAGAGATTCACACTTCCCCATTGGCAGTACATCCTAGAGTATCAAATATGTACCAAGACCTCAAATGACAACACTGGTATCCAGGTATGAAGAAGGTTGTGGCAGAGTTCGTTTCACGATGCCTCGCCTTCCAGCAGGTGAAGGCGGAGCACCAGGTATGAGCTGGCATGGTACAACCCTTAAGGGTCCCGGAGTGGAAGTGGGATGGGATATCTATGGATTTCGTGATGGGACTTCCACGTACATCCAGAGGACACGACTCCATCTGGGTGATTGTCGAACGACTCACCAAGTCGGCCAACTTCTTATCTATCAGAGATCAAGGATTATTGAAGAACATGGGATGCCTCTACGCTCAGGATATCGTACGGCTTTATGGTGTTCCATCTTCTATCGTCTCCGATTGAGACGTTGGCTTTACTAGCTGGCTTTGGAAGGGGTTGCAGTAGGCATTTGGGATGCAGCTACGCCTGAGCACCACCATTCATCCTCAGACGTATGGTCATATTGAGAGGAAAATTATGACTCTCAAGGACTTGCTTCGTGCATGTGTCCTCGAATTTGGTCGTAGTAGGGATAATGACGTACCTTTGGTGGAGTTTGTGTACAACAATAGTTACCACTCCACTATCGAGATGGCACCATACGAGGCATTGTATGGATGACTTTATAGATTACCTCTGTGCTAGACAGACCCTGGGGAGTCAGCTCTTGTAGGACCAGAGGCGATCGAGGCTATGACGGAGAAGGTAAAGATCATCTAGGAAAGGATGAAGACTGCTCAGAGCTGACAGAAGTCATATGCTGACAGGAGGTGGAGACCACTAGAGTTCGAGGATGGAGACCATGTTTTCTTAGGGGTCTCACCTTGAACTAGACTACGGTGATTTGGCCGGGGAGGAATGTTATCTCTATGCTTCATCGGACCATTCCTAGTTCTCAGCAGGATAGGCAAGGTGGCTTATCACCTAGCTCGTCCAACTCAGTTGCACCGGGTGCCCAACATCTTCCATGTATCTTAGCTGAGGAGATACGTGCATGACCCGACGCATATCATTGATCATGGGGAGATGGACATTAATGACGAGGTGACTTCTGAGGAGGTCCCAGTAGTGATTGAGGATCGACAGGAGCGGGTCCTACGTGGATGGTTGATTCCTCTAGTATGCATCAGGTGGTTGCACGGGAACCTCTAGGAGAGCACACGGGAGCGGGAGGCTCAGATGCATGCACAATACCTTCATTTGTTTCCCTAGTGTATAATGTAGCTTTACGGGGACGTAAATCCCTGAGGTAGGAGTAATGTAAAGACCTTCAAATTTCATGAAATTATTTTTATAAAATTATTTGGGAATTTAGTAGTACGCAGTTTCTGACGGCACCTGATTCCGAGTCCCGGTGTGCCCGGAATCAATTTCTGAAGTTTAGCTCGGGTACATTCAGTGAACGAATGAGTGGGTTTTATATCTTTTGAACCATTTCTCAGAATTAAAATCTGAGGGCACCAATGGAACCGCAGCGCTGATAATTTCTTAATAGGGCCTTTACCGAAGATGCGTCTGCTCGGGAGGAGTTGTTAAAAAAATATGGATTAAATGAAATGTAAAATAAAATTGTGTTACAATTTTATTTCTTTTTCTAAAGATGATTTAATCTACATGGGGAAGTTGGTGTGGGACCCACAAGTTTCAAACTAGTCATGTTATGATATTTTTGAGGTGGGGCCCACACGATCCCCAACCATTCACATTCTCAAACCCCTTAACTCACCCCCTTTAAACATGTTAAACCCCTAGTATTTAATTGGGTAACTCCCCACTCTCCATCATTAATTCATGACAACACACACTAAATTAATTGACTAAACCACTTCAATTAATTTAGCTTAATGATTGAATTTTAATGTTTGAAATGCATGGAAAAATAATAAAATAAGGATAGGCATTATTTTATTTTGATTGTTTTGTTGATTGAGGGAATTTGGGAGAGAGCTCTATTCTCTTGAAGAACATCATCTCCTTCGTTGAAGAATGCCAAGACTCTGAGGAAGAGCATCGACTCGGCGACCTCAGTTTCTTTTTCCTTTTCCTCCTCCGCGCCAAGGAAGGAAACAACGATGCGGGAATTCTCCAACGACATCATGCTTGTTCTCTTTGTGATAAAAAGTGGAGAGGCCACTTCCTCCTCGAACGCTCTCTGTCGACGTCTACAAATCCTCATCACGTGATTATGTCAATCGCAACGCCGACCTTCATCATCGTTTGTTGAGGTAGGGGTTAAGATCAACTTTAATGAATTAAAATTGTGCTTTGTTATGTCAATAAAGTTTCTCGTTCAATTCGGCCAAATGTTATCGACGTAACGGGAGGAGATGATACTGCACAAACACGGCCAATTTCTCCTCCCCTTTTTCCTGTTGACCTTTGTTGATAATTGCGGCGAAGGCAGCGTGGTGTCGTTGCACTGCAAGGGAACGAAGAGAACGGCGGCCGGAGTGGGCCACGACGGTGGGGCGCGGCACCGTCACACTACGCCTGTGAGGCCGAAGGAGGCCAAGGCCAGGACCGGGCCGCAGTGAAGGGGCACGATGTCGTCCCGCCGTGCAGGTGCTTCAAAGGAGCCGCAACCGGGGTGGGCCGCGGGGGAAGGGCGCAGCGCCGTCGCGCCATGTCAGTCGGACAGGATCCGTGGACTAAGGTCACGACGGTCTTCAATGGGGCGGCCGGCTGATCCGGCCACCAGCGCCACCTAGAGGCGGGACCCGAGAGGGTCCCGTGGTTACACAAGGCTGGCCAATACGGCTAGCCGTTCGAAGAACCCTTGGGGTCGTAACCCCCCGTCCATATCTCTAGGGAGGACCCTAAGAGTCCGCCATTTTCGAAACAAGGGGGTTGTGCCCCCCTTCGCACCCCACTCGGCCGATAGTCGAGCCGTGGCCGGGCCGCCAGCACCAGGCCGGGCCACACCCAATTGGGATAGAACTGGACTCGGGTCGGGTCGACCCGAATCGGGCCGACCCAGGGGTATTGCGTCGGGTCGGCCCCAGCCCACACCCCATATTTTCGGACCAGGTTAATTCTAATGCCCATATCGTGGGCTACAGACCTCCGATCTATGCAAAGTCAGTTGAGTTGGGATTCTTGGGTCGAGACGGTCGTTTCGGTATATTACACTTTTGGTTTTGGCGAATATTTTGTATGGTCGGGTTGGTTCGAACCCGAAACCAACCGAGGCCTTAGAGTGGAAACACTTATAACTTAAAGACCGAATGTCCGAATGATGTGCCCTCAATCATGTTGAATTCCTATTAGTGAGATGGTTATGTTGTCTTACTCCACATGAGGTTTGGACATAAATGGAGTACGACCGAGATGGTTTTAACTTAAAAACCAACCGTGCCTCTGGAACGGAAAAGCAATTATCTCTCAGACCGGGCGTCCGATTGACGCATCGTCTGTCACGTTGAGTTCCTATTTATGATATGGAACTTGGTGATACATCAACTCTGGGATTCGTGACAGTTGATGTATCGATCCATTGGCTCGTGGAGGGGACCCTCCTGTAATCGAGTGTGCTGTTTGAGGGAACCCTAGAGTTTGTTGTGACTGCGATGATGATGGTGACTGTACTTGGATCCTACGTGGGTTCGACCGCAAGGACGAATGTACTTGGATCCTACGTGGGTTCGACAGTGAGAACGACTATACTTGGATCCTGCATGAATTTGGTAGTGATGGTTACTGTACTAGGATCCTACGTGGGTTCTGCAGCGACAAATTCTGTACTTGGATCCTACGTGGGTTCGACATGGGAGATGATTCAGAGGCTACATCTATCATCTCCACCCCACTTCATGAGTAGTATACATGTGTGATCTGAGTATTGACTTTCAATAATTCTCATCGATATGATTGACTTGCATTACTGTGTGGACTAGGTTGTGCTTTCCTATGTGGACTGAGATGTTTTCAGACTCTTGAGTTGGAGTCGAACATGAATTGATGACTTTGGTATATGTATGGGAATATACCTAAGTAGAGTTGGTTGATACTTCGTGTTTGTATCTTTCCTTTTTGGTTTAACCTTTGTGGGTTCTGGGAGACCTTTGGGGGTCTCAGGGTCCCTACTGAGTATCATATACTCACCCCTACACGGGCTATGCCTGCACTACATTGTGTTGGTTGCAGATGACGGACAACGCTGATCGTGGTTGAGGCTTGTGGAGCGGGACGGTACCCGGAGGTGGACTATCAGGCGGACGTACATGGTGTGGACGAACGAATTCGCGGAGCATAGGAGACCATATGTACCCACCCTTCAGGTGGGGTTTCTAGAGGATGACTTGGTGGTTGTTGCTTTATTTTTCAGCTGTTGTAATTTATTTTCTCAGTTGTTCTGTACTTTCTGTTGGGTTTGTATACTGGCCCATTTAGTTTCTAGCACTTACTTTTGTACTCAGTTTACTTAGTATTTACTTCATATTGCGTACTCTGTCGTGTTTGTTTTCTTATATAAGGAAATTCTTTCCCTTTTATGTTGATTTACGCCTTTGGTGCTAGTCGCCAGCCCCTGGCCTATGGAAGGCGGTCTTGGGGTAGTCACGGCACGGGCCCTGAGGACGAGTCGTGACAGATATGATGAATATTTATGATATTATGAATCACATAAATATATTTTTATTTTTTGATAGGTGAGAACTATAACTCCATCCAATTAATCAGTTACAGATTTATATATTATGGGATAAACTGGACAGGAAATGAGAGTAAACTCAATTTAGTAAGACAACCTTGGAAAAATTATTAAACCTGGTTCTATTACACATGGATGGAATGGGGAATGAACCTATTTTAGTAAAGGACCTTTTCTCTTATGATATTCCACTTTTTGAGCCTCTACTAATATAAAAATTAATTTTTTATGATTATGTTTTTGCTGAAAATTATATGTATTATGCCAATGTTATGCTCTTAAAGAATATTTTATTTTATTACCATATGAATCATTTATTATGAACAATAAATGTTTATTACATGATCTAAGATTATGTTCTTTGGTATGCATTGTATGGTTTCAAATTGTTATGATCATGTTTTCATACTCATGTTATCATGTAATGATTTTGTATCTCACTTTATACCCTTACTAAGACTCTGAACTCACCCTTTCTAATGTTTCCATTCCATAGGTTATCAAGATAGATAATATTTATTATATGTCAAATAAGGGTGAGATATGAGATGAACATAGTGGGAAATGATGTAGCTCAAATATTAACATGTGTTTATGTTTCCATGTTTCCAAAACAAATAAAATATTATCTCCCTCATGCATTTTTTGAGTGATATAATGAATTTTCATCATTATTAATGTTGTGTGTGTGGGTGTGTGTTATGTATAGGATAATATAGTGTTGTTTGTGAATGGTGATGAATAAGACACAAGAGGGGGTGAATAGTTTCATTTCCACAGTCGTGAAAAATAGTAAATTGACCATCATGAAATGAAGTGATATTTTTCTTATATTTTAATGTCGAGCAAGAAATAGAAATAAATAATTTAAAAGAAGACAACAACGCACAGTAGTTTGGGGTGCATAAATCCACGGATCCACTCCACCAAGGATCCACTCTATGGTCTTGGAGGTTTTATTGTTGAGGTCTGTTTTTCTAGAGACCTCTACAACTGAAAACTAAAAATTGACGTAGAATAAGGATTTTATAGGGACTTTAATATATTTATAAATAACCTAAATAGAATCATCTTTTTCTAAAAACATGACACTCAAAAATGATTGACTCTATGTAACTGATACTCCAAACAAAATATATTAGATGATGTTTTTTCTGAAGGAGATTTATCCCATAGTTACAGTTGCAACTAAAAAATGTATTTGATATGAAATAATTAACAGTTGTATCAGAAAAATAATATTCAATGTTGCATAGGTTTTCTCATCATTAAAAGTGGAAAATAAATTAGTTAATTTTTCCTAGGATTCCTTATTTTTTTTCTAGATATAATAAAGTTTTATAAAAAAATTTCTCTCTTTATCTAATTGATGACAAGACGAATATTTTGGCACTTTATAATTTTTTGAGTTTTTACGTCTCCTTTATTTTTCATATATTAATTTTTCCTTCCAATGATATATATTTATAGTGAGTAAATATCCAAGGTAACAAAAAAATTCCATTATTCAGATAACAAAAATACAGAGTCAATATTTATCATAAATATCTCAAGAATTGTGTTGAACTGTTGGATTATTCTTTTTGAAATAATATCTCATTAAAAATTCAAAAATAATTTAATAAATATTCTAGTAAAATCTCCATAATAATAGAATCTTTGATGGATTTAGATATCCCATTTAAATAAATTCAATACAGTTTAAACATAGTCAAAATAATTTTTTTTAACTATCATCACAATCATATTATAATATCAAACATTTTAATTTGAATAACTTTTTATCCAATGACATTGCTGGAAATATAACATTACAATAATCTAATTTTTTTACCTCTATAAATACTAAACCAAAACCATTGAACTATTTATGACTATAATCTTTTTTATTTTTTAGAATTTATATTACTTATATACAATTGATATTAGTATATATAAAAATTAAGCATATATAAATACCAAGAAACATATAGAACAGAGTAACGTAACATGCTATGAAATTTTCCCGAAGATTGGATATTTCTATATTTAGAATAAAACATTATGTTTTTAGCGCCCTATATCTATGCTTCACGATTTATTAAAACTTAAATAATATCGATTCATCACTTTCATACTAATCTTAATATTATAGTGCTTACAAACATGGGTTTCTAGTTATTTTGCTAAAGATGTAGATAATGTATTCTCATTAAGAGAAATGTAGTTGGGTATAACAAAAATCATTCAGTTATTCATTTTACAACAATTCCATATTTCCTTATATCATGTTCTTATGTAAGGAATATCATGAATGTGGCATCATTTTATAATAATTTAGTATATATCATTTCAACATTTTACGTACTATACTTATTTTCCATGATTTCGTTGATGTAGTGACTAAAAATAGTGTTATTCAGAGGATGATTCATTATGAATAATTGTACAACATACATACTTATATTTGGATGTCATTTTTATCAATATATGTTAGATTTAATGATCCATTTTTTTGTGTATAATAAATCACCATTTCATCATATAATCTGCAGCACATGGGATGAAGATGTCATCCACCATCTTAGATTTGTTCAAGCTTCAAATAGTAAAAAAATATCCAGCAGAATAAAAATTACTATATTACCAAAGTAGGTTACATTCTCAGTAGAATATAGGGTTCACATAAATTAGGGTTCACTAAAATTGGGTTTCATAAATGTTAGGTTCATTACCAATGTAGCGCATCATTCATTTCAAATGTATTGTTCATGAACCACTATTTTTTATCAAATGTAGGGTTAATAAAAATTAGTGTATGGTTTATCTAATTTAAAGTAGGGTAAAAGAACCATGTTTCTGAAATAAAATTATGGTTTCACTATTCTAAATGTAGGGTTCCACAATTATGAATGTAGGGTTTGAGTAATCCTTCATAAGTACTATACATCATGCATTTAAAGAAATAAACAACATTTTTGGTCCATTTAACAGCATATTCGTTCACCGTATCAGAATGTTTAAATTTTCTAATGATTAGTATAATTATGAATAATTAATAAATGAATTAATCTGAGTTATACAGATCCTGATATCTTCAAAAAATGGAAGCAATAACATTCTAAAAAAAATTACGGTATTTTTAAATAATCAAAAAACATTGAACAATTTATTGACCATAAAAAATATCTTTTAAAACATCAATTAAGACTGATGAAATAATTATATAGTTATTTTATTTCTATATCACTATGTTTATACTGATTCTAATATCTATAGAATATTTAATTAATCAAAGAATATATATTTTCAAATATGTTGATTGTACAGTTGTGAAACTATTATAGTAACATCATTGATTTTCTAGACTAAAAAACATTTTAATACATCCCGATAAACTCATGATTAATTGATAAATCTATTATGTACCGTATGATATAAGGAATGCATGATTATCTTCACTGTAGATTGAGATATCAATAAATTATATAGGTGTTGTTAAGACTAAAACCATAATGTCACTTGAACATATTGTAACTCCTTTGGTGAATATTTCCCCCATTATAACAATTAAATACTGTTTTGACATTAACATTTGTAATTAAGATAATATTTTAAATCTTTCCAATGAAAAAAATTCAGAGGAATCCTATCTACATTTTTAGATATAAAATAAATACACTGACATACTAAATCTGAAACACATAAACAAAATTATTAGTAAACAATTAATAATGGGTTGTAGTAATTATAAAACCTAAATCAAGACGTAAATGACAAGGATGTATTCAACATTCTCCCCCTTTTTTATAATTACAAAATCATAATCCTATTAATAAAAATCTCCCCATTTTAATAAGAATCAAATAAATTATTTCTTAACTATATTAAATAATTTAATATATTTACCCCAAACTATAAAGAATGAGAATTATATATTTAATAAGTGGTATAAAAAATACCTAAAATTTTAAAAACAATATGTTCTTTTCCAGTTAAAAAATATAAAAATATGTGTTATTTATAATGATATCCAAAAAATATTTTGAATACACACGGTAATATAAACTCTCCCTAAATTCATGATTGCTTTAAAAAGATAAAATGGCATATCCCAGGATCCATGAATACATATATAATATTATTAAATCAATACAAAGGATTACAGTGAATCTCTTGAACCATTTAATTCATGTCTTGGTGATAAAAATAATTTAATAACATGATAAATTTTTAAAATAACTCACCTCAATGAATAACATAAATATTAATGATATACAATGAGTTTAAATAAATTATTTTCAATAAATTTTATATAATTAAACTATTTTCAAATCATTTAAAATAAAGGATTTAAAAATAACTTTTTAACATGTTATAAATAATCTGAAAATTTTAATCTAATAATTTAACCCATTATAAAAATGATTAATTTAGCACATGCAATTAATTTAAATTGTAAGACATTAGACACATTCTTAAAATAAAGATAACCATTTATACAGAATCATAAGAGTGTGTTTGATTGTCATTGGATTATAAAATATATCAAAAAATCAATTTATAAAATAATAGAGTTAGAAAATGATTTGTTAGTTTATTAATATGATTAATTAAACATAGAGTAATAAAATTATAAATCATTGAAATGTTTTCCTCCCCTGTAAAAAACTATTTGTACATTTAAATTGAATATTAAAGAAATAAAAATAAAATACTTTTGGAATTTCAATACCTCTCGCATTATAAAATTTTCATTAAAATAATAATATTAATAAATATATATTAAAATTCCATAATTTTAAATAAGATAGTTAATGATGTGACAATGATGTCCAGTGGTGAATACCTCTAAAATATCAAATACATGTGCCTTTAGGTACACATATTCTTTTTGGTCCAGTTGTGATAGAATCAAATAATTTTGGTAACCAGATATGATTATTTTTAACAAACATTTTATAATTAAATATAGATAATAAATTTAAATAATTTACATGCATGATACCACAAAATTTGGGATTTTAAAAAATAGTTGTATTTAGAATAATTTATTTTAATAGCCTAAATGATAACTTCTGATAGTAGACAAGTTTTTTCTTTTTCAGCCAAGAATAAATTAATTTTTCTATATTTTGGTATTTCACCATTACTTCTTATTCCAATTTTTCCTTTACTTATTTTTTCACCTATAATATGATTCAAATAATTCTCTCCCATATTAAACGTGCTGTAATTTTTTTGTAAAATTATCATCTTTATTTAAAAATTCATTATTTTTTGATTCATTCTGATCATAATTTTTTTTGGAAGAGCTTGATCTAATATATAAAATATCTTTTGAAAAAATTTCATTATAAATTAAAAAAAATCATATTATTTTTTATATTTCCATTGATCTTTATTTAAGTACTAAAATTTCACTTGATGTATAAAAAAATATGTATCTCTTGCTTTGTGATAAGAATTCTATGAATCATAATTTTTAGACTAAGATGATTGTAACTCATCGGTGTGAGCTCTAAAGCATATATTCACCATTTTATTTTAATTTTTATATTTATATATTTTAGTAGATTCATTATTTGAATTCAAATAACTCTAATCAGAAAATTCAACCATTGAAACATTGATTAAAACTTTTTTATTTTTATAGAAATATTATTGTCTATTTCGTCTGGCATCACTGCTTCTCACATCTCAATCAACTCCATTAATTCCAAAAAAAAATTGAAATTTTATATTTGAACGAAATAACATCATTTAAAACTTATATCAATTTATAAATTCCTTTATCTATAACAGTGATTTTTCAGCATCTCATTGGTAGTAGCACATTGATTAATACGATTAAACACATCATGACCAAGACCTCTAATAATTCAACTAATAACCCATGAATTAATAACATACTTAGATTTTTACTCATCAACCCATTTTCTAGTTTTCATGGGATTTCCTATGGTTTGATAGTATTAATTACAATTTTTAATCCATTATTATTTAAATAAATATTTATTCAACCATTCATGAAACCATAATTTTTGAAATTAAAATTAGGATCATGGATCACCAACAAACCTTCTCAATCATCATTAATTGAGATTTGTAATTATCTGAATCATAACTAAGGATTGTTAGAACAAATGAAAATATTCAATACTATAAAATATCCAATCTGTTAAAATAATTTATAATTTATAATATAGAAAACAAATATTTATTATGGATTTACAAAATGATAAATTTAATGTTATAGCACTTCCTTTGATAAAACTTTTTTGTTTTGGAGTAAACATATATTTCTTTAATGTGAAATATTCCCAATAGATTCCAAAAATTGGTAAAATTGTTGTGATAATGGTGATGATGAAAACAAAAATATGGGGTTGAATTCATTCATTTTAATATTCACAAAAATATATACCGGCCCCCTTAAAATGAGGTGATCCTTTCCTTGAATCATAAACTCGAGCGAGCAATGAATACAAATAATGGAAAATAACACAATGATATAAAGTGGTTCACTACATAGAAATAACCTAGTCCACTCCACCAATGCACTACTCCATCATATTGGTGATTTAAACTAGTATGTCATATTTTTCATAGACCACTACAACTAATTTCTGGTAGTGAACAACTTACATAGAATTTATTAGGCTTTCATGTTCTTTTATAGGGAACCCAAATATACAAAGCATAGTCCAATAAGTTGACACCCCACCATGATTATGTCTAAGAAATTTATACTCCCTAGAAAATTTGTGAGTTGATGTTTTTTTATAAATAGGTTTGAAAATAATTTACTAGAAATTTACAGAAGTATATGATCTGTTGTATTGCCTAAAAGTAGCAAAAAATAATCTTAAATGTTGCACACGATTCATATTTATGATAAAATAGTAAATCAATCCGATAATGATGCTCATGATTACTTCTTCTTTACAACATGATGGAATGACGATGTACAAATAATTTTTTCCTCTTCTCTAAAAATATGAGAATTAGAATATTTCCACACATTATTTTTTTCATAGTTTTTACGTCTCTACACTACTTCAGATATGTTATTTTCCTAAAAAAGACTGTCATATAGAGAGAGAATAAATATTCAATAGTAATAAAATCATTCCAATTCCTTTGGATATACAAAATAAATTTTGTCAACAACTTTATAAAATATCCCATGAATAGAATAGAACCATTGGATTCTTCTTATATAATAAATATCTAAAAAAATAATTAATAATTTATTGAATAAATATTCTCATTAAATCTCTAGAATACAAGTAGAATAAAATGATTTAAGATTTCCATTTAAATCCATTAAGAAAATAATTAATAATATTAGATATTGTTCAAGAACAATAAAAGAAAAATCAAATTGTCAATTTAAATTTTTAAATTTGAATAACATTATATCCAATGACTTTACTAAAAATAATGTTTGAATAAATTAGCCATTATTTCTCTAAATAAAATACCAAAAACTATATAATATATTTGAATATAATCATTTGGATTTATCAGAATTTATCATCAATGATAACCCACTAATATTAGTCCAGAGAAAAATAAAGCATATAAAAATACCAATAAACATTTAAAACATAGTATAATAACCTACGTTGAAATTATTTAGAATAGGGGATATTCACATATTACTAATAACTCATTATCATATCATCTCCAAATTTCCATACTAAAAGCCTTCATCAAACTAAAATAATACAGTGACATCACATTCTTATTGATCTGAATAATTTAATACATATATTGTTGATTTTCCAATTATATTTAAAAATATGTAGAAGATGTATTAGCATGAAGCTATGTGATGTTGTGTACAAAAAACATTCTATTATTCTATGTAAAACTATCTATATTTTAGTAGGTAATGTTCTAATGTATATAACCTCATTCATTTTTTCATAATTTGAAAATAATTTAGTATATACCATTTTCCAGATTTTAGTTATTATTTATCTTCTTCATGATTTAATACATACAATGAAAAAAAATAATGTTTTCGAGAGGAACAAAGGTTGTGATGAAGTGTACATCATATGTGCTGATATTGAATATTATTTGCAGAAAAATATATTATATTTAACGATCCATTTTTTATGTGCATAAAAGATCAAAATTTATACATATAATTTGATTCACATGGGAAGAAGATATCATCCAGCATTTTAGATTTACTTATGATTAAAATAGAAAAAAATATCCAGCAGGTTAAAACATTACAACAACATTAATGTAGGGTACATTCTCAATAGAATTTATGGTTCACTGAAGGTAGTGTTCCTGAACATAGGTTTCATTTCCAATGTATCTTAGGGTCCATTTCAAACATTGGTTCATAATCCATACTTTTGTATCAATAGTAGGGTTCATGAAAATTATTGTATGGTTTATTAAATAAAACATAGGGTAGGATAACCATACTATTGTTTGAAAAGTATGGTAGACATGTTCGGAAAGAAGGGTTTCACAATTAAGAATGATGGGTTTAACTAAACCATCCAAAACACTAAAAAACATGCATTTAAATACATTAATGATATTTAGATCCCATTAACAATATATTCAATAATAATATTTTCAGACATATATTTAATAAATATTAATATATTATTAATAGATCAATAATCAAATCAATCTTACTTCATAATCTATATATATCTTAAAATACAGAAGATATAATATTCTGGAAGAACTACAGCTTTGAATAATCATCACCAAAATCCGTACAATTTTTTGACGATACAGAAAACACATTTTCAATTTCATATAAAATAATTAAATCCAGAAATAATTCTTGTATTTCAATTCCATTAGGTTTCAATTGAGTCTAAAATCTATATAACATGAATAAAATCAAATAAATTAGATTTTCAAATATTTTTACTATATATTTTGATAATTTTGTGATAGAATTGATGATTTTTAGAGTACCAAAAAAACTTTTTAAGACTTCCTCTCGAACTAACAATATTTATATAAATATCTTATATATCTATCATAATAAGAATCACGAGAATCTATTCACGGTGTATTGATATAGCATCCAAATTCTATGGTGAATTTATGTAGAAAACTACTATTTCACATGAACAACTTGTAACTACTTCGGTGAATTTTTTCACCATAGAACCAACATAGTTGAATATTGAAATTAACTGATAAAATGAATATAATACATTTATATTAAAAATGAAATGGACTTTTTAATAATCTGATCAATAGTTCATCATATATATAAGAAATACAATGACATAATAAATCTGAAACACCTATAAAATTTATTAAAAACGTAGAGTGATGAGTTAAAAAAATTATAAAATAAAAATCTAGCTAAGAATGAAATAGATACACTCAACACATAGTTGGTATTTGAAAAATAATTTAGTTTGCTTTGGAAATATGGATTTGAAATCCATAGTAAGATCCCTAATGAAATGATCGCGGATAATTCTTAGGATGTGTCAATGGATAGTAAAATGATCTAGTAGTTTATTACAAGATAAAGTGACTAGTTTACATGTAATTAAATATTTGTCTTGATATGTCAAGTAGATCTAACTATGAAATATATTTTCCTAATGGGAAAGCCTTGATAACACCATATTGTGCTAGACATAATTGGGAATATATACATAACAACAAAACTTGTTTCACACTTGGTTTGGCACTCTTGTGGGATATACTTTAGGAATTCACAAAATGTTTATAATATTTCTTGAATAATTGAAATGGAAAATAATGGTAAATAATGTAGGATGAACCTATAGTGTCATAGATTAAGAATAAGGTTTCATGGTTTCCAAATTCTCTATGTTATTTTTCATAATTATATGGTCCCTCACCTTGATTATTGTTTATTACACTATGCCTTTTGGTTTTATTAAATAGCTGGAAGCCAAAGTAAAAAAATTAATGTTGAGTGTGATAGAAAATACAATGACTTTCCCCTTAACCATCTAAATGTTATGTGATATAGAATAAAAAATCCTTGTATATTCTCACACAACATTCTCAAGCTATGAATCATGATATACATTCAAATAATAAATTAAGGGTATAACATTATATTGATTCCTTCATGAGGTAATTGCCACCATCCTTAAGTTGATCCATTGATCTCCTAGTTTCTTAGAAATTGATCAGTAAAATTGAAAATATATTTCTAGGTCTCTAATTTTTACAACTTGAAAAATTCATTTTTTATGTCTACCATTGGGAAGTTGGAGTGGATCAATTGTGAAATCTTTTCAAGAATATGAGTAAATGTAATGAAAAGAACTTTATGGATTGGGATGAGTTCAAGAAAATATTTTCTAATAAGTATATTATTTGTATTATTTATATGAATTTGGAGAAATATATCTTTGAGCAATTAGAAAATTATGATGAATATATTGGCACCTTCGATGAAAATATTACAATTCATATGATGTATGATTCTTGTATTATCATCCATCCTAAAAGTATGGTTGATCAATTTTTAGTGGATTGAAACTATGTATCTGAAATGAATTGTATATAGGGGAATACAATATATTTGAATATATGTTATTATTTCCAATGGAGGTGGAAATGGAGTCTAGGATTTCATATAAATCTCGTTGTTTTGATGAAATAATGAATATAGACTTCAATATAATATCTATTAACCACAGGGAGAATAATATGATATTTCATTCAAGCTCAATTATTGGGAAGAAGCATTAATGAAATTGCCTTTGGGGGATATTAAATGATTTAATTGTGGAAGGGATGCCCATTAGGAAATTGACTGCTGAAGTTATCTGAGGATGGGAATAGAGAGAAGGCTTCCCAAAAAACACCACCCACACAACGGTGATACATTTTTAAAGTGAATGTGAATTATTCAAAAAAGATCACAAACCTGATGGCTAATGATGATTACGAACATCATTTACTAATTATGTTGATGGAAAAGAAGAATTCTCATATTATCTATATTTTGGATGAGGGGTGAAACAACGACATGGTGAAATGTATTGTTACTATCAACACATGAACTATTAATGTATTATTTGAATTAGATATACCCATTATTTCATATTTTCAATGTGTATCAAGATTCCACCCAAATTATTAGATGTATAATTAGTAGTTAAACCCCCTAATAGTATGGTTATTACATCTCAATTTTTTGATTGCTATCTGACTGACTTTTTTGGGAATATTCTTCTTCTAAATCATATCATTCTTCCTTCGATGGAATTTTATGTCATCCTAGGCATGAATTATATTCATCTTCATAAATACCAAATCAATTATGGATTAAGGGATGTTACCTTTTATATTTTAAATCATCCTATGATGTTTTTTTAATTTTTAAGTAGTAATAAACTTCCAATGGTGATTACATCTACTGTATGGGTCACAATTCCAATTCATAAGGGGAATTTATCGAAAATTATGGTTGATAAACATCGCATTAGTGATATTCTTATTGTTTTGGAATCTTTTGATGTCTTTCTAGAAGACATTTATAGTATTTTACCAAAGTTTGATCTTGATTTCTAAATTGAACCCACGCCTAGTGCCACAAAAATTTCAAAGACTCCCTATATAATGGCCCTAATTTAGTTATAGGAATTAAATAATAAACTCTAGGAAAACCTAGACAAGGTATTAATTGGGTAGAGTGTATCAGCTTGGGATGCGCCAATTATTGTTTTGAAAAATAAATATTGATCAATGAGACTCAGTATTTATTATCAGGAGCTAAACAAGAACAATATAAAGAATAATTATCACCATCCCTATTTTTATGACTTGTTTGGTCAACTTTATAAGGCCCCAGCCTTAAACCTTAATTAATCTTGAGTAGTTACAAGATTACTCATTGAGGATCTTTTCAGGTTTAGAGTTTTCGAGAATTAGTTCATGAAACATGCATTACATTCCACATTTAAACAAAGTGGTTACATAAAAGACAATATTCATTATTCCCATCAATGGAAACATATTTAAAATAAAACATGGACTCTTTCTTGACACATCCTTGACATTATCATCACATCTTGTACCTTTCCCTTGACCTGTGAAAAACAATTCAAAAACATGGGATGAGCATAAAAAGCTTAGTAAGTGTTATAAAAATATGGAAAGGAAACATGAGTTCATATATACATAAGAATGAAATCATACTTTACCCATAAAACATAAGCACTTTAACATACCTCATCAAACCATGAATAAATCAAATAAATCATAAGACATAAAGGTAACTTGAGGCATTAATAACATTCTTACGTAGGGAGTAACCCTCTTGGTTACGTTTTGGAATACCCATCACAGTATATTCCCTAAATCTCTTCGGATAAACCTAAACATTTCACCCCTTCGCGTTATCCAATGCATTGGAGAGCTATATCGGGCTCACCCGCCCTTAGTTTATCACGGAACCACCCGTCTTCATAGTAATGCCCAAGAACCTCAACATAATCGTATCACATAAAACACGCATAAATGAAACATCACATTTCCACCTTTCAATCACAAGATATCAATACAACACATTGATATAAAAACATCATGAAAACCATTTTCAATACCAAAATAAAAGAAAAGTAAAACATGGTATTTATTTTTCTTTTAAAAAAAATGTATGGCTTGTAGAAGAATCTGAAACTCAAATAATGGTCACGATGGCGGAGAAGTCTTTGTCGCCGCATACGTACGACAAAAACATTCCCTTTTGTCGTTTAGTAAACGCTTCGTATAAAAAAGATTCCTTTTGAATAAATGTAAAAGTCAAAGGGGTTTATACACCATATAAAAGAAAGTTGTGTATAAAACAAAATATCCCTCGATGAAAGGTGATTGAGACGATGTCCCTTACAAAGACGGTATCCTTGGTTTAAGGATAAATCAATTACATAATTATGTGTGACAAACGAATACACCAAATATAAGTGGATATTAAGGGTAATATAATCAAAGGCCATTCACACATATTCAAAGGACGAAATATTCAATAACTACATTTTGAACCAAAATAAATCGAAATTGGGTTAAGAAGATCCCTGGACAGCCTAACGGCGTCACATCAAAAAGAGTTGATGAGAGATAAAAAAAGGATATCTCATCACTTGGACAAAAAATTTACATAAATAAAGATATATGAGAACATATCCCAACATAAAAATATGTAAAATAAAAGACCCAAAAAAAGAAGTCTTTTAAAAAGAGGAGGGTGAAAGGTTCCCTTACCGGCATGGGTATCTTTCGAAACATACGCCCCGTGAAAGAAGGACAATACAACATTGATGTAAATACTCATAAATGAAAGAATATTACACAATGAGTAAAATAATAATCAGTACATACACCACTCAAAGGAAATTGTGGCAAATGTATCATAAATCTCACAGGAATAAAAGTGAGATGAAAAATCCCTTACGAAAACTCGGCAGCCTAACGGCGCCACTTAAAACTTCCAAAAATGGATTGATGAGATAAAATAGGGTATCTCATCACATTAAAATAAAATGTACAGAATGATGAATATAAAATAACATCCCCCATCTTAAAAAAGTGGATCTTAAAAGAAGTGACATAAAGAAGAGTACTTAAAGAGAAAGAGAGATGGTTAGATCTCTTACAAAAATTTGCCAGCCTAACGGCGCCACTCAAAACTTCCAAAATGGATTGATGAGAGGAAAATAGGGTCTCTCATCATATGAACATAATAATTACAGTAGGATTAATATGAAAGAACATCCCAATCATAAGAAAGATGTGCTTAAAAGGAATGACATATAAGAGTGTACTTAAAAT
The DNA here is from genome assembly GCA_963277665.1 of Viscum album. Classification (NCBI taxonomy): domain Eukaryota; kingdom Viridiplantae; phylum Streptophyta; class Magnoliopsida; order Santalales; family Viscaceae; genus Viscum; species Viscum album. The sequence goes on from OY728142.1 coordinate 458,461,183, forward strand.
GAAAGAGAGGTGTATGATCCCTTTACCTCGGGTCCGACTTGACTCGATCATTCTTTAACGTCCTGAATAATAAACTTCAGTTAATTTAAAATTTATTAAGAACCTTTTTATAGTTCATTATTCCCATTAGATCATTTATTTTAATGTTATAAACATTATGTAATCATTTAAGTTAATAATGTTTGTTTTGTCGATATTTGGTTCTTAAGTCGAAAGTGGACTTCTTACAATTACATGTTGTTCGTGTGGTCAAAGGTTCTTTATATCCAGAATGTCATTCCTGATTTGGATATCATATATATCATATATATCCAGCATGTACATTTATTTATAATATTACATAATCATTTATAGGTAAGAAATGAAACGCGTCGTTCATGGAGACGGTACGCCGTACGTACACATGAACGTTACTTTCATTTCTTTGTCATATTAATGGAATTAAAACTAAATGAGAGGTATGTATATTTTAATTCCAGAATTATATTAATAATTTAGATGTATCACTCATAATATATATTCATTATATACATGTACTTATAATAGTACATTACATTTGGGGATATGAAATGAAATGCACCGTTCATAGAGACGGTAAGTCGTACGTACGCATGAACGCTAATTTCATTTCTATCCCATAATTTAATGGAAATAAATAATAATGATATATAGGTATATTATAATTCCAGTATAACATCATATATAATAACATTAAATCCATCCCTTATACATCCCATGTATGGCATTAACGAATCACATCACTTTGAGGGGGTAGTAGTCCGCACTTCTTAAAATGAAGATATCGTGTATACCCATAATGGAAACAATAATGGTATGCCATAAATGAAAAATACAAAAGCTTAAGGAAATAATAAACATATTATATATCATATATAAAAATCGTGACATCATAATGGCCACCTTTGAAGGTGTTAAATGAGTATTGAACAATCATCCTTTCGGGAGGCAGAATTTCGCCATCCACGGAAACCGTATGTTCTTTAACCAATTGATGTAGTTGTGTGATAGCGTAGCTCGAATGAATATTATAACAACATCCTAGTATATTCAAGATACTGGTTTTTTTACAAAAGAAGTAAATAAAAAGAGTTTAGGGGGTTGGAGAAGCAAAATAAAACAAATGAACATGAGAGAATGAATTACCTTTAAAAGTGTAACTCCTTTTGATTTGAGCCTAAAGGCTTCCTTTGAAAGGATTATGCCAAAAGGGAATCCTCTAGGATTAGGAGAGGGATGTGGAGAGAGTAAATGGGCAGGGGATTACCGAGCCAAAGGCTTGAGGAGTGTGTTAAAGGAGGTAGAGGTGGGAGCCTTTTATAAGAGGAGAGGAGGGGCACTTTTGGAAATCATGAAACTATTATTATTTTTTCAAAAGAGTTTCGAATTTCTAAGGTCCCAAATTAATATATTTATAAGATACAGTGATAAGGCTTCTAAATATTCCCATCCAATAGTTTTTGGACAAGTGTAGGTCTTAGATTTTATATTATCGTTTCATTTTATTTAAACTGTTCATTAATGAGGTCATCGTTGCATCATCATGATGTCATAATTAAACTAATTTATTAAATGTCTAAATATTATAAAAAAATTATCCTGATGTAGGAAATCTTTTTATATTTCCAAAGAGTATTTATAAACAAAAATATGATTAGTATATCCCCTACTAAAAATTGTTTTATTAAAACAATTTATGTTAGTGTCATTTTCACCATTATTTAAAAAAAGCATTAAAGTCGTTATCTCACCCAAGAGGCTCCATAGGGTACCCTAAACCGACCCATGGCTTGTCTTGGTCGGCCATGACGAATACAATAGTGGTAGGACAAGTGTCATGGTGTTTTCATATTTTTATAATATCATTTTTACATTAAATTACACTAATTACCTCTAATCGCGATTAATGAAAAAAAGTTACTATTCAACAAAAAATTATTTTCATCCCATTGAAACACATTTTAAATACTAATTACAACCATGTATGTCGTATTTTAAAAATTCAATACACATTAGTGGTGAACTTTCATTTAACTGAAAAATTAGTTTGCTTGATTACCACTTAGTGGTTTCACTATTCATCAAAAATTGGAGTTTTTCAGAAAATTACCAAAAATTCACTCTAAGCTATATTCGATATTAAGAATTAAAAAATAATGTCTATATTACCTAATTCAAAGAATATAAGTAGAATTAATTAATTTAAAAATTATCTCCCACTGTCAAAACAAATAGCGTGTTTTTAAGAAACAATATATATCAAAAGATTGATATTTGTTTATGTCGAATTTCAAAGTGAAATTAATTCCAAAGTCTACCATTGAATAAAATGGTAAAAATATTTTATGGTTTCACTTTAAAACCAATTCAAAATATAATCTATTCATATAAATAAATTAGATTAAAAGAGGTTTTGAATTAAAATACAACATTTTTCACTTATTCATAAAAAATGAACTTTATCGGAAGAATAAAAAAACTTACACAAAGTAAATTTTGATGTACCAATTTTAAAAAAGGATTTAATTTGGTCCAAAAGAATGTATAAGAGTGACAAAAACTATATTTAAAGAGGGTTCTCCATTAAAAGGTGATAAGTGAACCTTTAGTGAAAACTAGGGCATATACGCCTAAAATTGAATTCTTTCTGTATTTTAAGCCTTTATCTTTTATTGGATAAATGTAAAAACATTTAAAAACATATATAATCATATTTTAGTTATTTCTATCCATTATTGCCAATACAACGGCTACATGTTAACTGCCATTTAAAATAATATTATTTTATTATTAGAGTGCAACGTAAGATTCCCAAGAAACTCGTTGTTGTGTGTTGGGTACGCCATCGAGCATAGCGTCCCCTTTAAAGTCATATTAATATTTTATTCACAAATATGGATAAATATGAAAATGTTATATTCTTTATTTACCTAGGGTGTTACATCCTTCCCCCCTTTTGGGAATTGCGTCCTCGCAATTTTTAAAATTGGGCATGGAAACATCCTTGAAAGTCCCACATCGGAAGAAGAGTCAGTAAAACAATCACTTTAAAATAAAGAAAGATAAGTACAAAGGTCACCCGAGTTAACCCATACTAGGATTCCAAGTATGAAAACATGGACATGGAGGAGAAAACATAGGGTCATGTTCTTGATTAGGACTGATAGAAAACATGTTTAGGAGAAAGTTAACCATGAGAAAATCACAAAATTGTGATGGGTTAAACGGTATTCGATTCCCCAGTAGGAAAAGATAATAGAAACATTTTTGTTTTAAGATACATTTTATTGGGGAATTTATTCATAAGGAAACATAATCACTTTCATGTTGACTTTCAACTTTTATTAGATTCCTTACACAAACCCATATTTTCTCCCAAAGGAGAGTATTTAGGAAGACTTGTTCACATTAAGAGTACTATAATCAACATTTAGAGAATCACCTAATCCACAAAAGAGAACTATATACTTCCCATGTATTTTGACTTTAACCAAAACCAAAACCAAAAAGGCTAGTACAAGACCAGATAATCTAGAAAAGGATAACCCTTTATAAAAAGAAAATCTATTCTTAACCTCCAAAATTTGTCCAATAAAACCCAATGTTCAACGAGGACCATTAGATAAACAATTTGTCCATAAAATTCTTCAAAGTAAACCAATCTATGATTGAAACCCAAATATTTGAAGGATTTAGTCACATAGTCTTCCAAGTTAAATCGTAACATTTATCTCCAAACAACAACAGTTGCTCCTAAAGTCTCGTATTGAAAAGTAATTAACCTAATCACATATCCTCCATGATAGGTTAATCATTTTCATAAATAACCCAAAATAAACTTACTCTTAATTCATAAAATCATATAACTAGAAAGAATCAGTCAAACTAACCAGGGACTTCACGTAGTCCAGTGGTAAGCGATAAATACCAGTCGCAATTTGGTTGTGGGTTCGATTCCCGTAGCATTGTCCGACGCGACGGGTTGTCACACGGTCTGCATGTTGTCCTTTTTCGAAAACTATATAATTCTCAAAACATTTCCCAAAATGAGAAAAAAACATCAAAAATAAACATAACATATTTTAACCTCAAGTTTATCTCATGCCTTTCATTTTCCATCATAACATATAATAACCCATAATTACCTCAAAAGTAATGATTATAAAAACCCTAATGGTTACCTTTTTAATTATTACCTGAACTTCCACATCGATTGGTCATCTCGTACATGATGCATTATAGAACATACCAAGGTTCACGTGGTTGATCATGACTCCTTGATAGTTGGTTTAGAACAACCATGAGTTTCCTAAATGAATACCCCATTTCATCGAGTCTCTTAATCAGAGAACCACCACAGTTTCCTTCAAAACAATTGTCACTTTGGTGCATGTGAGATCCATCCATTCACTAAAAATAGAAATGTTAGTGTGAGTATATCAACAAAACCATCATGTACTAATGAGGAAGGTAAACACTAAGATATGCTTACTCATTCACTTTATCTAAAACTATGACTCTTTCTGAAATCCTAACCATTATGGTAATGTCACTTATGCTTAGAGAATACCCAAACCTCTAAAGTTATCTAAACCGACCTTTGATACCATCTATAAGGCCCCAACCTTAAACCTTACTTAATCTTGAGTTATTACAAGATTACTCATTGAGGATATTTTCAGGTTTAGAGTTTTAGAGAATTAGATCATGAAACTTGCATTACATTTCACATTTAAACAAAGTGGTTACATAAAAGAAAATATTCCTTCTTCCCATCAACGGAAACATATTTAAAATAAAACACGGATTCATTCTTGACACATCCTTGACACTATCATCACATCATGTACCTTTCCCTTGACCTGTGAAAAACATTTCAAAAACATGGGATGAGTATAAAAAGCTCAGTAATGGTTATAAAAATATGGAAAGGAATCATGAGTTCATATATACATAAGAATGAAATCATAATTTACCCATAAAACATAGGCACATTAACATACCTCATCAAACCATGAATAAATCAAATAAATCACCAGACATAAAGGTAACTTGAGGCATTCATAACATTCTTACGTAGGGAGTAACCCTCTTGGTTACGTTTTGGAATACCCATCACAGTATATTCCCTAAATCTATTCGGAGAAACCTTAACGTTTCACTCCTTCGCGTTACCCAATGCATTGGAGAGCTATATCGGGCTGACCCGCCCTTAGTTTATCACAGAACCACCCGTCTTCATAATAATGCCCAAGAACCTCAACATAATCGTATCACATAAAACACACATAAAGGAAAAATAACATTTCCACCTTTCAATCACAAGATATCAATACAACACATTGATATAAAAACATCATGAAAACCATTTTCAATACCAAAATAAAAGAAAATTAAAACATGGTATTTATTTTTCTTTTAAAAAAAAGGTATGGCTTGTAAAGGAAGTCGAAACTCAAATAACGGTCACGACGGCGGAGAAGTCATTGTCGCCGCATACGTACGAAAAAAACATTCCCTTTTGTCGTTTAGTAAATGCTTCGTATAAAAAAGATTCCTTTTGAATAAACGTAAAAGTCAAAGGGGTTTATACACCGTATAAAAGAAAGTTGTGTATAAAACAAAATATGCCTCAATGAAAGGTGATTGAGACGAAGTCTCTTACAAAGACGGTATCCTTGGTTTAAAGATAAATCAATTACATAATTATGTGTGACAAACAAATACACCAAATAAAAGTGGATATTAAGTGTAAAATAATCAAATGTAATTCACACATATTCAAAGGATGACATATTCAATAACTACATGTCGAACCCAAAGAAATCGAAATTGGGTTAAGAAGTTTCCTTGATAGCCTAACGACGTCACATCAAAAAGAGTTGATGAGAGATAAAAAAAGGATATCTCATCACTTGGACAAAAAATTTACATCAATAAGGATATATGATAACATATCCCAACATAACAATATGTAAAATAAAAGACCCAACAAAAGAAGTGTTTTAAAAAGAAGAGGGTGAAAGGTTCCCTTACCAACATGGGTATCTTTCGAAACATACGCCCCGTGAAAGAAGGACAATACAAAATTGATGTAAATACTCATAAATGAAAGAATATTACACAATGAGTAAAATAATGGTCAGTACGTAAACCACTCAAAGGAAATTGTGGCAAATGTAGCATAAATCACACAGGAATAAAAGTGAGATGAAAAATCCCTTACGAAAACTCGCCAGCCTAACGGCGCCACATAAAACATCCAAAAATGGATTGATGAGATCAAATAGGGTATCTCATCACATTAAAATAAAATGTACAGAAATAGGAATATAAAATAACATCCCCCATCATAAAAACGTGGAGCTTAAAAGAAGTGACATAAAGGAGAGTACTTAACGAGAAAGAGAGAGGTTAGATCTCTTACGAAAATTCGGCAGCCTAACGGCGCCACTCAAAACTTCCAAAATGGATTGATCAGAGGAAAATAGGTTCTCTCATCATATGAACATAATAATTAAAGTAGGAGTAATATAAAATAACATCCCAATCATAAGAAATATGAGCTTAAAAGGAATGACATATAAGAGTGTACTTAAAAAGAAAGAGAGGTGTAGGATCCCTTACCTCGGGTCCGACTTGACTTGATCATTCTTTAACGTCCTGAATAATAAACTTGAGTTAATTTCCAATTTATTAAGAACCATTTTCTAGTTCATTATTCCTTTTAGATCACTTATTGTCATGTTATAAACATTATGTAATCATTTATGTTAATAATGTCTGTTTTTTCGATATTTGGTTCTTAAGTCGAAAGTGGACTTCTTACAATTACTTGTTGTTCGTGTGGTCAAAGGTTCTTTATATCCAGAATGTCATTCCTGATTTGGATATAATATATATAATATATATCCAGAATATACATGTATTTATAATATTACATAATCATTTAGAGGTAAGAAATTAAATGCACCGTTCATGGAGACGGTAAGCCGTACGTACGCATGAACGCTACTTTCATTTCTTTGTCATATTAATGGAATTGAAACTAAATGAGAGGTATGTATATTTTAATTACATAATTATATTAATCATTTAGATGTATCATTCATCATATATATCAATTATATACATGTAATTATAATAGTACATTACATTTGGGGATAAGAAATGAAATGCACCGCTCATGGAGACGGTAAGCCGTACGTACGCATGAACGCTACATTCATTTCAATCTCATACTTTAATGGAAAGAAATAATAATTATATATAGGTATATTATAATTACAGTATAACATCATATATAATAACATTAAATCCATCCTTTATACGCCCCACGTATGGCATTAACGAATCACATCACTTTGATGGGGCGGTAGTCCGCACATCCTAAAATGAAGATATCGTGTATACCCATAATGGAAACAATAATGGTATGCCATAAATGAAAAATACAGAATCTTAAGGAAAGAATAAACATATTATATATCATATATAAAAATAGTGACATCATAATGGCCACCTTTGAGGGTGTTAAATGAGTATTGAACAATCATCGTTTTGGGAGGCAGAATTTCGCCAACCACGGAAACTGTATGTTCTTTAACCATTTGATGTAGTTGTGTGATAGTGTAGCTCGAATAAATCTTATAACAACATACTAGTATATTTAAGATACTGGTGTTGTTACAAAAGAAGTAAATAAAAAGAGTTTAGGGGGTTGGAGAAGCAAAATAAAACAAATAAACATGAGAGAATGAATTACCTTTAAAAATGTAACTCTTTTTGATTTGATCCTAAAGGCTTCCATTGAAAGGATTATTCCCAAAGGGAATCCTCTAGGATTAGGAGAGGGATGTGGAGAGAGTAAATGGGCTGGGGATGGCCGATCCAAAGGCTTGAGGTGTGTGTGAAATGAGGTAGAGTTGGGGACCTTTTATAAGAGGAGAGGAGGGGCACTTTTGGAAATCTTGAAACTATTATTTTATTTTCAAAAGTGTTTCGAATTTATAAGGTCTCACATTAATATATTTCGAATATAAGATGATAAGGCTTCGAAATATTATAATCCAATAGTTTATGGACATGTTTAGGTCTTAGATTTTATATTATCGTTTCATTTTATATAAACTGTTCATTAATGAGGTCATCATTGCATCATCATGATGTCATAATTAAATTAATTTATTTAATGTCTAAAAATTATAAAAAAACTATCATGATGTAGGAAATCTTTTAATCTTTCCATAGAGTTTTTATAGACAAAAATATGATTAGTATAACCCCTTCTAAAAATTGTTTTAGTAAAACAATTTATGTTAGTGTCATTTTCACCTTTATTTAAAAAAAAGTATTAAAGTCATTATCTCACCCAAGAGGCTCAATAGGGTCCTATAAATCGACCCATGGGTTTTCTTGGTCGTCCATGACTCATACAATAGGGTTAGGACAAGTTTCATGGTGTTTTCATATTTTTATAATATCATTTTTACCTAAAATTATACTAATTACCTCTAATCGCGATTAATTAAAAACAGTTACTATTCACCAAAAAATTATTTTCATCCCATTGAACCACATTTTACATACTAATGACAACCATGTATGTCGGATTTTCAAAATTCAGTACACATTAGTGGTAAACTTTCATTTAACTAAAAAATCAGTTTGCTTGATTATCACTTAGTGGTTTAACTATTCATCAAAAATTGGAGTTTTTCAGAAAATTACCAAAAATTCACTCTAAGATATATTCAATATTATGAATTCAAAAATGATTTTTATACTACCTAATTAAAATAATATAAGTAGAATTAATTAATTTAATAATTAACTCCCGTTGTCAAAACAAATAGCGTGTTTTTAAGAAACAATATATATCAAAAGATTGATATTTGTTATTGTCGAATTTCAAAGTGAAATTAATTCCAAAGTCCACCATTGAATAAAATGGTAAAAATATTTTATGGTTTCACTTTAAAACCAATTCAAAATATAATCTAATCATATAAATTAATTATATTAAAAGGGGTTTTGAATTAAAATACAACATTTTTCACTTATTCATAAAAAATGAACTTTATCGGAAGAATAACAAAAACATACACAAAGTAAATTTTTATGTCCCAATTATAAAGAAGGATTTTATTTGGTTCAAAATAATGTATAAGAGTGACCAAAACTATATTTAAAGAGGGTTCACCATCAAAAGGTGATAAGTGAACCTTTAGTGAAAACTAGGGCATATACGCCTAAAATTGAATTCTTTCCGTATTTTAAGCCTTTATTTTTATTGGATAAATGTAAAAACATTTAAAAACATATATAATCATATTTTAGTTATTTCTATCCATTCTCTCCAATACAATGACAACATGTTAACAACCATTTAAAATAACATTATTTTATTATTAGAGTGCAACGTAAGATTCCCAAGAAACTCGTTGTTGCGTGTTGGGTACGCCATCAAGCATAGCGTCCCCTTTAAAGTCATATTAATATTTTATTCACAAATATAGATAAATATGAAAATGTCATATTATTTATTTACCTGGGGTGTTACAAACTTTATGGTGTACAATACTTTTCCACGATTGAACATCATTTTTGGTATCAGCAAATGAGGTTCAATAGAGGATATACCCAATATTACATTTCGTAAAAGGTATAGAAACTATGAATATATAGTAATTCCATCTGGTCTTACTAATTCCCATTATATCTTCATGGATTCAATGAATATAGTCTTTATACATTATTTTGATCTGTATTTTCAGGTCATTATAGATGATATTCTGATATACTCAAAGAGAAAGGAAGGGAAGAATGTCCACCATAAAATTTTAAAACAAATTCTAATGAAAGAGATAATATATGAGAAAATTTCAATTTGTGAATTTTGGCTGAAAAGTGTTTTATTTTTGGGTCATGTAATCTCTAGAGAGGGTATATCAGTAGATCCATCAAAGGAAGAGGTAAATGAATTTTGGCCCAAACCAACCACGGTGGCTACAATAAATATTATTATTAGTTTAGTTGGATATTATATATAGTTTATAGATAATTTATCAAAATTATATAATCATTTTACTAGGATATCATTGAAGGGATCCAAGTTACTCTATATATATGAATTTTGGGAAATCATCGATGAACTGAAGAGAATATTAGTCATTCCACATATATATACATTACCCTATAGTGGAGAAGGGTTTGTAATCTATATTGATGAATTAAATAAGGTTATGGGATGTGTTATTATGTATAAATAAATGGTTATATCCTATATATCACAACAATTGAAGACTCATAAATAAATTAAACAACTCATTATTTGGATATATCTATTTTAATTGTTTCAATAATGATATGGTGGTATTATCTTTTTAATGAAAAGAGTGATATATATACTAATCATAAAATATAGAAGTATATATTAACATATAAGGACTCTAATAAGCACTAAAAAATATTGTAATATATGATTAATGACTATGAATTCTAAATACATTACCACCATAGGAATATTAACAAGGAGAATGATTCTTTGAGTTGAAAGGATAATGCTTGCTTATCAATGATGTGGATTAAAGAAGACCCTATATTTCGAGATTTAAAAATGATGGATCTATAAATCCTAAATAATGGGTAAAAATATTGTCCTAAGAAATTGAATGTTAAACTATATATACAAATTAATATTAATCAATCACATATGGAAGTTATAAAGCTGAAAAAGAAGGCTAGAAATGTTTCTGACAATATCATTGGTCATAATGGAATGATAATGATCAGGAAATGTTTATGTGATTAATTTATACTATATTTGAAGAAGGAATTTTTTTAGAGGAAGACCATAGTTTTCAATCACTAATCATTGTATATTTATGAATATTTGTAGAAATTTAATAAAATGGATTTTGGTGGGATGTTATAAGGAGGGATATCATGGAGATTGTATATTGTTTCTTGGTATATCAGAATGTTAATGCAGAAAGATAAAATTATAAGGGGATGTTACATCCATTACTCATACTATAATGGAAGTTGGAAAACAAGACCATGTATTGTTTCATTATACTCCCCAACATACCTAAAGGGGATAATATTTTTCAGTGGTATTAAATCACTTTAATAGGTCATCACATATCATCGGTATCAGAGAAGACTTGTATTTGGAACATCTTTCCATGATATAAATTCAAGAAGTGGTATGGTTAAATGAAATAACAAATTCTTTTATGTCTAATGAGGATATGATTGTTACCTCAATGATTTGGAAAACTCACAAACAATCTCTTGATAATGAGTTGAGGTTCAGCAATGTGTATCATCAACAAATAAATTTTCAATTTTAAAAATCATTTCAAACAATATAGGATATGTTTATTTCATTTTCATTGTATTTTAATGGTTTTTGGGATCAATATCTTTTTGTAGTTGAGTTTTAGTAGAATAATATCTTTCACTCAAGCCTTCATATTTCTTCTTATGAAGCTCTCTTTGGAAAAAAGAATAGATGTTAAATATGTTGGAAGGAAGTTAGAGAAAAAAACCATTGGGACACGAGATTAATGAATAAATGGCTGATAAGGTTAAATTCACATAGTAGCACATCAATGTATCTCAGATTCGGTAGAAAATCTATCCTGACAATCATCAACATTATCTATAATTTAACAGTGGCTATATTGTGTTTCTAAGAATTTCCCCGTGAAGGAAGCTTATGAAATTTTAGAAGAAATGAAAACTAAGTCCTTCATATATATGACTCTTTAAATTTATTTATCGTATTTAGATGATATTCTATCACTTATATCTCCCAGTAATATTCTATAATGTATATGATGTGTTTCATTTATCTACCTTGAGGAATTAAATAATTTAATATTCACATGTACTGAACCCAAAGGTCATACAGCTAGAGTAAGAACATTATTATATGAAACAACTAATAGATATTATGGATCATACGAAGAAATATATATGAATGAAGACCACTTACCTAGTTATATTTTTTTAATGAAACCCAATGTTTGAGGTAGCTACATGGGAACTTGAGGATAAGTTGAGGCATAAGTATCCTCATTTTTTTGTCAGAGTGATGAATTTAAAAGTTGAAATTCATTTTAATGTGGGTATAATATAACACCTAATGTTTTTATTAATTATTATTATTTGGATAAATTAAATTTCCTTGATTACTTAATTTATACACAACACTAAGTTATGTTTATGATACACACAACACTATCTTATCTTACATTATACGCAACATTATGTTGTAACAAAATAATGATATATTGATAATATAATTATTTAAACATGAACATTCTAACATAGTCATTAAACATGGTTATTTGAATAGTAAAAAATAATTTTTAAATAATAATTAATATGGTTTTATATAAATTGAACATATTGGAACTAAAATGCATAATTTTCGGTAATGTATATATTTGTTTTGAAAATTCTATTTTATAATGTTATTGGTTATTATAATATTTAGTTGAAAAAAATAAAATTATTCTTTATTATTTTAAAAAATTAATTTCATATAATATAATTTATTCTATATTTCATATTTTCAAAATTATCTAATTATTATTTTTTTGGGTTTTTTGTAAGAAGTCTAATTTTTAGATGAATAGTGAAAATACTTAATTTTATTTGAGAACATACTCTTCATTTAATTTATTTATAAAGATAAATAATATTTTTAATTGGTTTTAAAGACATAATTTTTCAAATATAAATACATTTATTCAATTTAGGTTATTGGAATCATTCTTATATTGAGATTGGATATAAAAACATTTTAATATTTTGACCATTTCACTTTTAAGAACACACTTTATCATCACTTATACAAGATTAATATTAAATTTATTTTTCCCAAATATAAGAATGTAATTTGGAATATAGATTGAGAAGTTGTGGGGTTAATTATATGAGTGATTGGTAGATTACATAGTGATGTTAGGTTTTATTAATGGGTCAACTATTACGAAATGGTTATGGTGGCTGGCATCAAACCCAATATATTATTTACTATAATTAATATATTTTTTATTCTATTGGAATACTTCTTGTGTAATTTATTACAAATGTTGATTTAATGTCTTTTTAAAATAGTTATGTTATTTCATTTTATGGATTTTGAAATTGGATAATTTTGTGTGTGTGTGTGATAACACTTCATTATGGATTTTGTTTTTCAGTTAACCCACTCATGAAATTTATATATAGTCACAAGTTTAAAGATTTATTAAAATTATAAATAATAATTGGTGTGTATTTTTCGGTAACTATTTAATTTTCTAGGCTTCTTTGGTCCATTACATTTCAAAAATCATGTTTTTAGGTTTTATGAAATGAAATAGTGATTCATTTCGTGAAATTTTCAAAAATCAAGTATTTCCAATGGCGAATCACGATATTTTGTTGCTAATGATATATCTTCTGATGGTGGTTCATCCAGCGAATGGAAAAAATGGTATGTAAAGAAAATTTAATAAGAATGGAAACCCACAGTGGTGAGTCGATGATAGTAGGTCACAATGTTAGGTGGCCAGAGTTGATTCATGCAATACTGACTCATCCAATAGTGAGTAACCAAACGGTGACTCATCCATTGGTTTCTAATTTAGTGGTAGATAATTCAATGGTGAATCATCCAATAGTGACCCGTCCAATGATGAGTCACCTAATGGTAACTCTTCCATCGGTTAGTCACTCAATGGTGACACATCCACTAGTAGCATATTCCTTGTTTTCTCATACAATGGTGACTCGTCTAACGGTGACACAACCAATGGTGACTCCTCAAATGGTGAGTCATCCAAATATGACTCATTCAATGGTGTTTCATACAATTATTGGTAACTTAATGATGATTCTTCCACTTTTAAGTCATCCATCGGTGATTCATTTCATAGTTTTTCTATTTTTCCCCACATTTTCTAGATTCACCCCTTAAACATTTTATATGATGTAAACTAAGTATAAAAACATATTTAATTGTTTTTAATCATTTTAAAAATAAAAAAACATATATCGTTAAATTCATAACATAGGGGAGGTTTTTAGATTGTCAGAACATGTGGTCTTGATTGTGATTTGGCTTTAATGGATTTTGAAGCAGTATCCCTCATTGATATTTGATAATTCCTTTCTAAAGTTGAGATCCTCTCTTCCAAGTTCATTTTACTTTTCACTTCATGATATGAGGCACTCTGAAAACTTATTCTTTGAGGTCCCAAGTGGTTGTGTTGAACTTTATTAGATCACATTTTTTATATAGTATTTTCCTACCTATGCACCCACAATTTTGCATAAGGAGGAGGTGTTGATCGTCTATTTCTCAAGGTAAGGATCCATTTTTTCCTCTTGTTTTGGTATCTTGTGGGGTGGTAATATGAATTTTTCCCATGTGAAGGCAGTTGAATCCAAATATAATAAATATATTTTAATTGTCTTTAAACCAAGAAACATTTCATGGGGAAAAGTGTTGCTTGTTTTATTTTTATTATTTTTTATTGATATTATAAGTTGTACGGTCTATATGCTTACATATTATCATTATCAATGGTGGTATTTTTTTTTAAATATCAGAATGTCATGTGAATGATTTTTTTGTTTTTCTTTTGTTTAATGGATGTAAAAACTTTATATTGAATCACCACATACAATTAGTAAAATAAATAGATTCCCCATGATATAACATGTTATGTGATGACCCCTAAATTTAAAAATTGGGATTAAAGAATGGTATCTTTGTTAAATTGTGGATGTTGGTCCTGCTATGGTTTTGTGATAGTTTCATTGAGGGTACGATTGTGTGGGGGGTGGTATGTGTGGGGTAATGGAATCTGAGGGTGAGGGATAGACTGGTTTTGGTATGGATGAGTAGTCTTGTGCTTTGGGACTAAAACAAAGTAATTTTTTTATGTTTTTTGGTGTGTTCTGTTTGTGTAGGGGGACTACTGATTGTTGTGATAAGGGTATTGTATGGTAGTGTATTCGAGTACATTTTTTATATGGTTGAGGTGGGGTATTTTGAGGAATGACCATGAATAACAATGATGGAAGTGGTCGGTATGGGTTTTTCACCATTGATAAAATGTTGTATGATGTGTCTTAATGTGAAGTGTGTTGTTTTACCATGGTTCTTCGTACTATTTTTTGATTTGGATATATACTGGATTGTGTGTTTTTTGTTTGTTTCCCAAATAGTACAAATGTAATAAAAAATATATTGATAAAATTAACTAGAAACTATTTAAATGAATTGGCTATGGGTGTGGATTACTTTTGTGGCTTGTTGTGTAGTTCATCAATTAAAGGTAGCAGCAAAGGTGGTTTGTGGGATTGCATTTTTTATGAAAAAAACATCAGTTTTTCTATGTTTTGTATACCTATATATATGTATAGTTGTACTTCCTTGTTATTTTTACACAAAACCCACCCTAGTTGAGAACTATGTACCGAACAACCCCATTTTTATGGCGGAGGGTGTCTTTTCCCAATATACTATAGGGTTGATTGATGGCCAGTTATTGGATCTTCCATGATCCCTATTATTGGTATTTGGTTGCCCAATACACATCACGAAGGTTAGTTGTTGGGTAGTGTGGGTTAGGTTTTAGTTGGCAAGGTGTGCTTTCCTGGGTGTCTACGAGATGAGATTTGGTGTGCATTTCAATGGTTACTTTCGGATGAGGTATAGATGTGGCTCAGGTGTCACCTGGAAGGATGTGGTTTCGTTGGGCCACAGAAGTTTATGGGAAGACTGTGGTGTCATATTTTTCCATAGTTTATGGACTATCAATGAGGCCCAGGTGTGTGTCGATGTGTTATGACGTGGGCCTTATGGAAGAATGTTCAAACTCCATGTTATTCTCTATTATGGAAGTAGCAGTTAACCTGTGGGAAGTGGTGTGGGTACCCAAACATCAATGTGATTATTTTAATACCTTACTTGACTTGTATTATTTGGTGATAATTCCATTGGTGAGGTTAAGAGGCTAGTATACCTTGTTAGGTGCAGTTGGTTTCAACTGTTTTCTCATAGGAGAATTAGTATGCTTCTCCCACATTTACTCGTGAGACCATTTTTTCCTACTGATTATAATTTTATACTCTTTCTATGTATATAAAATTATTTTTAGATTTCTTGGTGTAATATGTGAACCATGTTGGGCATTACTATCTCTAATTTGAGATAGATTTTGTCTCACTTCTTATCCATATTTGGTATTTATATTCGATACTCCTATTTTGTAAAATTTATATTTTTACTAACATGCATGTTGGGTGGATTTTGGGTATATTTTTCATATGTCTTGGAGTTTTTTGTGGTTGATAAATCTTATATCCTACTCATGATTACTATAAAAATGGTAATGCCTCCCATTTTTGGATTTTCATATACCATTGGATATTTTCACCCCCTCGAGGCCATTTGTAGGTGGGACTCAAGGGTCATTATCTCTCTTATTTCATTTCCATCTCAGGGGGGGTATCTTTGGAGGGAGGGGATTTTGATAGGATGGTATCATATGAGTTATGATTGAGATATATGATAGATTATGTTTGAAGGAATAGTGGAGATTGCATGGGATGGTAGGGAAATAGTGGCATGTTATCTTGGTGTGTGACATAGGCTAAGGAATATTGACTATGACACAAGATTGTAGAGGCCCCCATGATCTTATGGAAGTACTCTCAGTCTACTGAACAACCAAAGGTGGTTAAACTAATTATAGGGATGAAACTAGGGATACTACATGAATAATAATGACTTTTGTTCCTTTTTGAATTGTGCGTCTTGGGTATAGTTTAAATGAATGAAAATTAAATGAATTAAATTGATTCTTAAATAATAACTCCATAAAAATCAGTAATATGGGTTATTTTTATACCTTTATACTATGGAACACTGTCATCGTCCACGTATTGATCAGGTGTTAGAGGCCCAATTGGCTGATATAATTTTCTATACAAGTGTTGATCAAGTGGATGGTTATGAACCATGGTATAAAATGTTAATTTAATTCTACTTCCATGATCTGGGAAAGTACATGGGAAGAATTTTAGACACAGGGTAGGAGAGTTGGATCGAGGATCTTGTGATCACCTTCAGGTTGATTCGGGCTCCGACAGAGTACTGAGTTCCTCTAGAAGAGAGAATGTTTTTGGGATCCATCCATTAACGGGTGAAATTGTACCTAGGATAGAGGAAGGAGCTTGATGTTCTTGTGGATCGATTTTGAAATCGATATCCAAGAATAATTATTTTATTCGACCATTATTTTTGAGAAAATGAAAGAGTTACTCACCCCCCAACAGTGGAGTATTTCCTGACGGGGGTTGGGGATAAAGAACAATTATCTCATTAGTCATTCTCTAGATCTCTTCCCAAAAAAGGATTCTTATTTGATAAGTCTAGAGGAGGCACACCGTCTTTCTATTCAGTACAGGGTTACTCCATTCACCTTGCCAACATACTTGGAAGTCTAGAAAAAGGTGGAGGTAGTTGACTTGATTCACTCATGAGGAGGTCCTAATTAAGAGGGGATCTAGTAGGTGTATTCAATATGAATGGATACTAATAGTACATCTAAGGTTCCCATGTAATCAATGTTTCAAATAGTGGTGAGTCGATCATATTTATCCCTGTTTCGGGATTCCGGTCGTCATGATTATCATGTGAACATTGGATCAAGTTTTTTCAACTATGGGGTATGTGGAAATCTTTATATTAGGTTCCAAAATTCCATTACACCTTAGTATTTTGGAGGTGGATAGTTCCAGTGTCCTCCCCAACAATAGTTTTTGGGGGGGCAGCTCTAGAAGCTGGGATAGCAGGCTCACGCTCTATCGAGGGGAGATATAGTAGGTAAAGGCTGACCTCAAGATGTTCCTTGGGGACGTAAAACATAGAATCATTGAGGATTTGTTCATCAGTATAGGGATAGGTGAGATGGGTGTAGTTAGTTACATGCCACCGAGGAAGAAGTTCTTGTAGGGTTGATGATTATTTTTGGAATGATCAGTTTTTTTAGAACTCCTTCTTGGTTTTTGTTTGATTTCGGAACTTCATACACCTTTGATGCAGCTAGTCTAACAAATGCTCTAGTATAAGACATATATAGTATTTCTACTTCCCTGGTGTTGACTATTCCATTTGGAGGTCAGAATATCCTGTTTGACGTATTTCGATGATGTATTCTAATGATAGGGCCACATTAGTCTCTTGGGAATATTTTAGGTCAATAGATGTAGCCATACAATTTCATTATATGCATCGACTGGTTTTATACCATGGATGCTATTATTGAATGATTCTTGGGCAGAGTCATATTTTCATAAGGGTATCTCCATTGTGTGGCCTTCACCAGTGAGTGTAGCGGTCGTGTGGGTAGTTGGTGTGTGAATCCTCTTTGTTCCTTGTTGGTCGAGGTGTCATTGGAATCCGTGGATGCTAAGGCAGAGGATGTTCCTTGCATTTTGGGGGAGTTATTTGATTTTTTTACTGAGAATTATGTGACTCTACCCCTTTGATATGATGTTGACTTAGCGATAGACTTATATTCCGTGATTTTATGATTTCAAAGTTTTTTTCTCATATGGAACCATCATAGCTGTTGGATTAGAGAATTCATATAGATGATTTGATGAATAGTGGTTTCATGCAGCCTAATGTGTCGACGTGGGGTGCTCCATTCTTGTTTAAAAAGAAATCTGATTATGGTATAATGTTTTTCATAGAGTACTGAAGGTTTAATTAGGTAATGATCATTAAAAATTACCCACATCTAATGATATGATATTTTCATAAATAAATGAGGGGAGAAAGTCAGTTCTCTAAGATTGATATGTGGTCTAGATATCACCGTCTAAGTGTGATAGAGGGTAATATCACAAGGACTGTTTTCATGTGATGGAATGGGAACCTACAGTTCGTAGTTTTGTTGTTCCGTGTTAAGATGCCACTATATGTGTTCTTGGGGATCATGAACCCTATTTTACATATGTTCCTAGACTGATTCATCATCATATTCATATATGACAAGATAATTTACTCGATGTAAGATGATGAGAATTCCATTTATGTCAATACTGTCTTGTAGGTCCTTTGATGCCCTCAGATCTACAATAGTATGTTATGAACTATATAGGATCACATCCTTGGGAATATGGTGTCTCAGTAGGGTGTAGAAGTGGACCCATTAAAGTATGAGGTAGTTGTTTCTTGGTTATCCCCAAATAATGTTGTAGTGGATCATAATTTTTTCAGTTTGGGAGGATTTTACAGAATATTCATTCTTTTTTATATCAATTTGATGCTATATTGATGTATTTTCCTAGGAATGTATATGATTTTATATGGAGTGATCAGTTTCTGGCAGCCTTCATCTATCTGAAGGGGTGGTAGTTCAGTTCTCTAGTGCTCTAGTTTCCAAAGGATGTAGATATGTTTGATGTTTTTTGTGATGCTTCCCATTTGAGATTTGTATTTGTGTAAATAAATAAGTGGGGAGTTATCTATTAGGAGTCTAGGAAGTTATGTCCCAATGAATGTTACGATGCCACCAATGATCATGAGATATCAATGGTATTTTTTGCACTACTGTTTTGGTGAAATTACCTCATTGGTTAGGGTATTATGGTCTTCATAGATCATAAGAGCTTGAGTTATATCTTTTCCAATGGAGATCTGAAGCTATGATAGTGGAGGTATATGGAGTTTCTCTAGTTCAACAACTTTAAAATCTCTTACACTTTAGGAGAAGAGATTTCCATGGTTGATGGATTGAGTATGATGTTTTAGAATGAATTTGTTTGGGAATCATACGATGTATGGAAGGAATCAAAGGAGTTATTTTCCTCTCACGTATAAGTAGGAATGGATGGTTTGGGAGACTTTGTATTTCAAATAATAATGGCATACTTCCGGTGTGGTAGGTGAAGGAGTTTCAGTGTGGAGACACAGAGGCAGAGGTGATGTTTGATCGCATTGACCATGGTGATGTTCTATAGGGATGGTTGGAAGATATAAATAATTATATGTTGTTCCATGAATGGTTGATTGTTCCAGTGAAAATATGTGATGGTGTTCTCTATAAGTTTCAAACCATTCCTTTAGGGGTCCTCCAATGAGTTTTCAATATGTACTGTAGCTTGAGTGAGTGGTTTTTGTGTTCTGGGATGAAACGGGAAGAAGTAGAGTTTGTGGAAGGTTCATTGTGTCTCAACTGGTGAAGGCTGAGCACTGTGTTCCCAATGGATTTTTGCAACCCCTAGATATCCACAATAGGAAATGTAATGATATCTCAATGGATTTTTTCATTGTTTTCCCCATGGATTTGGGAGCCTATAATGATCTATGGATAGTAGTGGATCATCTGACAAAATTGGCTCATTACAAAGGGATAAAGGATTTGATCATATTTTATTCCTTAGTAAGAGGTATTTCTATGAGGTGGTGAGACATCATAGAGTTTTGAGATACATTATTTTGAATTTGGATACATGTTTTACTTCACCAGCCTAAAGGGTATTGTAGTCTTCTTTTGGCACTCTGTTACGCATCAACATTTCATTCCACACATAGATAGAGGGACAGATAGAGTAGAATATCCATATACTAGAGGAAATGTTATGAAGATGCATCATGGAATTTTTGGAATCTTAGGTGGGACACCTTCTATTATCAGAGTTTCTTAAAAATATATCTATTAATGTTCAATTGAAATGGATCTATTATATGACTTGTATGGAAGACTATTTCATTCTTCTTTGTAATAGATATAGGTTGGAGAGAAAGTTGTTCTTAGTCTCAAGGATATACAGAGTATGACAGAGAAGGTTCCGCTAGTCCATGGGAGGTGGAAATTAGAACAGGACCAGCAGGGGTTTTATGTTGATCTTAAGGGGATGCCCTTTGAGTTTGAGTTTGGGGACCATGTGTTCGTGATATTTTCCCCTCGATGTGGTTAGTGTGGGTTTGGAAGATGGTGTAAGATTCTTTATAGGCTCAACATAACCATTGAGGTGTTGGGGAGAGTTGTAGAAGTGGCATACTAGTTAGAACTTCAACCATATTTTGAGAGGATCTACGAAGTCTTTCATGTCTCTCAACTCCGTTAGTATTTTAATAATGACTCCCAAGTCATTGATTGGGGAGAGTTGGATATCATAGACGGATCGATGTTTGTGGAGCGGCCAATAGTGATCTAGGATCATTTATATAAGGTGATGTGTGGAAGGACCATCCCCCTAATTTTTTTTGGTGGAACCATGGTGGCCTAGAGGAGATATCTTGTGTGTGAGAAGTGCAAATTTGCGCCTAGTACCAAGAGTTATTATCTGTTTTTTCATATTCTGTTGTACCTTTTGATGTAATGATTGAACATTTTCTATTATGATTTGTGTTTTTTCCTTGATCTAAGATGTGTGAAGTCCAAACATGTGAATAGAGGAAGACCAGAGTCCTAATTTAGATTCATTAATTATGATTCAGTTAAACTCGTTTAGGAGAATCAGTGCATCGTAGAGTTGATATTGTCTTGACATGGGGGATAAGATTATCTGATTATTGTGTTTAGATAGTGTGGTGGTTTTTCTTGTTTGGTGTGTTTTTTTGGATTGATTTGTTAGGAGATTATGGATGGGGTGTTTTTGGATTTTGATGTTTCACTTCATATTTCAAACAACATAGGGTGGTTTATCGTTGAACATTGGTGTGCTCAGTCGGTAGCGGTGTTTCTACTATAGTGAGATCGTTGAGAGGTTTCTCACATGGTGGATTTTAAGACCCCTTATTTTCATTTTGGTTTTGGTTTTGGATTATCAATGATAATCCAAGTTTGATAGTAATTTGATGTAATGTCTCAAACCTCTGTAATCCATTAATTTTTGAAATTGAGGTGTTTCAGGTGTTTTGGGAGGCAATAATGACACATTTCAAGAGTTTTTCAAAATCCCTATTTTTTAATTAGTGATTCATCCTAGAGAGCCTCAAATGGAGGAATGTTTGATAGTTTTTCATCCACTAGTAGGTCAAAACAATGATTAAGGACTAGTTAGTTAAAATGATGTCTCACACCGATGACTTGCTATGGTGAGTAGCAAATGATAAGTCGCCTGTGGTGAGTCATCCAATAGTGACTCATCCAATGCAGAGTAAACCAATACTCACATAACCACTGTTCGCTCATCTAATGGTATCTCATCCAATGGTGATTCATCCAATGGTTACTCATCCAATGGTGACTCATCCAACACTTATTGGTCCAATGGTGAGTCTCCCAACGGTGACTCATCCAATGGTAGCTCATCCAATGGTGAATCGTCCAACAACAACTCATCCAACAGTGAATATTTCATTAGTGACTTGTCCAATGAGGATTAATCAAATGGTAGGTCACCTAATAGTTATCATTCCAGGGGTATGTTGTCCACTGGTGATCATTTTCCAATTTTTTTCAAATTTTCAGTTTTCCCTATTTTTTCCAGATTCTCCCCTTTAAAATTTTATTTGACATCAAATGATTTTAAACCCATATTTAAATGTTTTTTATATAATTTAAATTCATATAAAATATATATTTAAATTTATAATTCTTGGGATGATTTTAGATATTCAAAACGGATTGTCTAGATCGTGATCCAGCTTTAATGTATTTTGAAATTATTTCTCCCATTTATATAGGATCTGGACTTTCTAAAGATGAGGTCTTTTATTCATAGTGTGTTATCCTTTTCTATTATTCTTACGTAGCACACCAAACCCCTATTACATAGGTATATAATTGTTTTTGTTGAACTAATTTGGATTTTTTTTTCTGGAGGGATTTTCCTTCCTATGCACTCCAAATTTTTTATAAGGAGGAGGTGTTAATTGTCTATTCCACATGGCATGGATCCCTTTATCCATATTTTTGTGTAACATGAGGGGTGGGTATACAAATTATTTAAATATTAAGGATTTTAAATCTAAATATAATAAAGATAATTGAATCATCGTTAAAAAAATAAACAGGGGTTGGGAAAAGTGATACATGCTTCCATTTTATTATTTTTTATTAATATTGTAATTTTTATGGGTTTTATGACTACTAAAAATAAGGGTTTTGGACATCTTTTTTTGGAGCACTCTGGATGAATTTTGAATGATTTTTTTTCTCATGTTTTGAACGGTTTTATATACAAGAAATATATTAAACACATGCATTTGGATAAATAAATGGATGCAACAAGATTTAACATGTTCTATAATCACCGCTAAATTTAAAAAGTTGAATTAAATAATGGTTACCTTGTTAAATATGTAATTTGTTCTATGTATGGTTTTGTGGTGGTGATGTATATGGTATGTCTTTGTGTGGGTAGGTTCATGTGGTGTAATAGAATCTTAAGTTGATATACTAACTGATTATGGAATATATGAGCAGTGATATGAAGTGGGACTAAAATAGGCTTGTGTTTTGTTGGTGTTACTGGGTGTGGTGTGTTGGTGTAGTGGGGATATCGATGGTTTCCATAAATGAGAGTTTATGGGAGTGTCTATCTGTTGGAATTTTTTTGTTGTGGTTGAGATGGTCGATTGGGCGGAATGACCTAGAAGAATGATAACAGCAGCAGTCCGTAAGAGTGTTTCTCCTTTTATAACATGTGTTCTAATATGTCATAATGTAATGTATGTTTTCGTACCATGGTTCTTATTCCTCTGTTTTCCTTTGGCTATGTAATAGTTGTTTTTTTGGTCTTGGTAGTTCCCCTTATAGTGGTAATGGAATAAATTAATGAATTAATAATAATAAAAAGAAATTGGTTAAACTAATTGCCTCGGGGAATGATTAATGTTTACGGATCATTGTATAGTTGTTCATTTAGAGGTATCATCAATGAAGTTTTTGATGGATGGTTGTTTGTTTGAAAAAAACATATAGGTTGTGTTGAGTGATTGATACCTATGTATATATTAGTACTCCCTTGTAATTTCAATTTCTACCCCACCATAGTTGAGATTTATGTACCGAACACCACCATAATTATGAGTGAGTGTGTCTTTTCCCAACATCATAGAGGGAGGATGAATGTATAGTTATTGGTTCTTTCATGCTTCCTATTCTAGGAATTTGTATCCTAAGACTCATTAGCCAGGTTTTGGTGTAGTTGTGATTCCCATGTGTCAACTCGAGGGGGGTCCATCCCAAGGTTTCTATAGAATGATTTGTTGTGTGCTTTCCCTGGGATCTTTGAGATGAGGTATGGTTGTGCCCAAAGTTTCTGTGTGTAGGATTTGGTATAGTTTGGCTTTTGTGTCTATGGGTGGGGGTGTGGTGTGGATTTGGACTATGTGTCTACAGGACGGAAGTGGTGAGATTTATTTTCCTAGGTTATGCGACTTGCTCAGATGTCCTGGCCTGTGTGGATGGTTTTTCACATGGGGCATGAAGAAGAATGTGCAAGCGCCAGAACGTTCTCTATCTGCGTATAAGAATTTAACTAGTGGGAAGTTGTTGAAGGCACCAAAACATCGATGTCCTTGTAATATTACTTGACTTGACTAGCGTTACTTGTTCAGTGTTCCTTTGTTGAGGTTGGGGTGGATTGTATACCTTGTGCGGTGTTGTAGGTTTCTACTATTTTCTCAGAGGGGAATTACTATGCTAATCCCACTTGTGGACTAGAGGCCTTGGAATTCCTTAATGATTATAATTGTATATTAAACCTATATATATAAAACTATTTATTGTTTTCCAGGAGGACTATGTAGACCATTCTAGGAATTAATATCTCTGATTTGGGACAACTGTTGTGTCACTACTTAGCCTAGTTTTGGTAATTTCCTTTGGAGAATCATCTTTTTTAAAAGATTTATTTCGTTAAAAATTCATCTAGGATTAATTATTTAATTTTTTTATATGTCATGTTGTTTTTTTATTGATACATATTATATCCAAATCATGATTACTATAAAAAGGTTAATGCCTCCCATTGTGTGATATTTGTAATCCATTGGTGCTAGTGACCACCCTATAGCCTACTGGAGGTGGGACTAATTGGGTCATTATCTCTCTTCCTTCATTTCCATCTCAAGAGTGGCATCATTAGAGTGAGGGGTTGTCATACAGTCTCATGGTTCATATGATATTTAAGCTCAATAATTGTTGTTAAATCTATTGTTATATTATTTTTTGATCCATATAAAACTACTTTTTGTTTTATAAGACTCATTATCAAATGATATAGTCCCAAGATTAATTATTATAGATCACATAGTGTGATTTTATTGCCACTAGAAAATTCAGGTAGGGTTTGGAATCATTGATTAATTTTTAAAACATAAGGGGTCAACTTTTGGGTTTGAATTTGATTACTGAAAAATTGTGTACTAAATTGGGAATACAGAGACACTTATGTAATTTAGTATTCATTAATTTATTTTTATTGGGTCACTTTTTATTTTTATATTCATATCCAATACATGCACATCAATGGGTGTGTACACCACTTGATTGATTTTCATGATAGTGAGAGGGCCTAGTGGCAGCTTATAGAACTATAGTATCATGAAATGAATGAGAGTGGAATTTGACATTGGGTGATGGATCATTGTAACTATACAGTAATTATATTTTTAATCTATCCTTATATGTGATTAACCATTTAAGGTAAATCTTGTGTTTTCTAGGATATTTTATTTTTAAATTTTTTTGTGGGTTTTTTTATTGGGTATGGTTAAACATACATGATAATTCAAAAATTTGTTAGGATTTTTATACCCATAGTTTACTTGTTATTATGTTTTTCTAGGTTATGATATGGAGGGTATAGTTACACTATTATATATATAATATATCAATACCAAATTTACATAGCCTTATGTGTATGGATGTAATGAATCAGATTATCCATTTAATTTTTTAATTATATGGAATTATTATGAGTATGTGAAAATTGACAGTGCATGATTCTGACGCCCAATATGCCTGAAATTAATTTCTGGATAATTTTTTATGGTAAGATTAGTAAACATGCGAGCGGCATTTTCTGTCTTTTCAAATGGTACTCGGATTAAAAATCTCAAGGCACTGCAGAAATTGAAGTGTTGGGATTCGCTTAAGGGAGACTTTAGGTTCACCACAGTAGGTCTGGAGAAAAGGTTATGGTTTGTGAATTTTAAAAAAAAAATATAAAAAATTAATTTTATTATTTTATTTTAATTATAATCCTCCAAAATACTAACGGATTTTGGGTCCTGCTATATGTCAAGACATTAAATTTCATGAACCATCAATATAAGAAACATCAATGTTGGGAAATTAGGAAGCTTCCTAACTGATGAGCCACCATTAATTCCCAACTTCGTTAATTACCCTTACCTTATCTTATTTATAGGGATATTGTGAAGGGTTATTGACACTGTTTCGCCAAGAAATAAAGATGAAAAAGGGACAAGATGCCAATCCCTTGGAGGATGGAGCTGGTTCTAGCAGGAGGTGAAGAGAAACAGAGAAACCAAGAACCAAAGATAGACAAACGAGGGCCGTCATTGGAGGCTAGTTGTGGGGGATAGATAAAATTGATCCACTACCTCAAATTTGAGAATTTCCCTATATTTATTGAGGTATGGGTTTAACATCTTTTATATTACACGAGTTTGTTGATTCATTACCATCCTAATGATTACAAGCTAACACAGAGGGCGTAGACCTAACAGACCTGGCCCATACCCTCTGCTACTTTGAAAACCAGTTACGTTCTCTATGGAATACCGCTGGCACGACACGACTAGTGACCAGTGCTGGAAGGGACTAAGGCAGTGGCTGGCATAATCCGGCCGTGAGGAAAGAGGTGGCACACCCACACAATCAAAGGAATAAGTCATGGAATATCAGTTACAGTGGTCGGGGGCGGTGGCTGGAACACTGACCTTCCGTGGAAGGAGAGGTCGGTTCGACCAGCCTGTCGTTGGAGGACTCATGTCGCTACTTGTCAGCCACGGCGGACCGGAGGAAGGTGGCTGGCACACCGGTTGGCAACTGGTGGCGGGGCAGGATGTCAACGCGCACTACTTGGGAAGGTTTCGAGCACACCGTTTGGCCTTGATGGACGGCAGGATCGGCATCAGGGGGTCTGAAATGCTTCCTGGCGACGCCACATGGAAATAACGCTATTGAGGGGTCGAACGGCCTCCAGGACATTATGGAATTTGGGGGGAGTCTCTCCCTCATGCCTTCTTGTGTGAGCCCCCTGCAGGCTGCACGTCACCACGGTCGGGCCGCCTGCCCAGCTGGCCACTCCCCCTTACAGGCTGGGTTGCCCCCTCTTGTGAGTCGGGTGACACCCCCTTGCGGGTCGGGCCACCCCCTTGCGGGTCTTGCTTCCCCCTCACGGGCTATGCCAAACCTCACCGAGCGGGCCGAGCCCGCCATTTCCCAGCCCAGCCGGGTCAGTCCTGGACCTGTACATGTCGATCCGAACAACGATGGACGACCTACAATGGGTCACCCCGAGTCGGTTCGACCGGGTCGAACCGGACCCAGGCCCCACTAGTCCTAGAAATACATAAAGAGCCATATCGTGAGAACCGGATTACCATTTGACAAATTGTCTAGGGAGTTGGGATACTGGGATCGAGGTGGTACTATTGGTATACCCCACTTGAGAATTTGATACAGTTGGATTATAACCGGGTTGGATCGAACTCGAACCCAACCAGGACCTCGGAACTAAAACACTTATAACTCACAGACAGAGAATTTAATTGACTTTCCATCAGTCACGTTAAGAACCCTTTAGACATGGAGGTCCTTTAGGTCACTCCATTGTGATGATTAGTGGTGGTTGAGGTATGAAATATATCTCGATAAGAAGATTCTACGTAGCTCGAGCACACCAGCTGTGAGGAATCATGAGGCATGTTGTAACGTAAAAGAAGAACATCTATCTTGTGTGGGTCAGATCCATTTTGGTTCAGTGCTCAGCAATACCATGTGGGTCAGCGCATACCAATCCGGTGTGGGTCAGTTCCGGTGTGGGTCAGGATTAGTTACCGATTGATAATACTTGGGTTAGTGCTCAATGATAATATGTGGGTCAAGACATATTGATCTTCTGTGTGTCATATTCTGTGTGGTTTGGTGGGGGTTAGTTACCTATCGATCATGTGTGGGTCTGCAGTAGTGATACAAAAAATAATAATTTTATTTGTCCTATAACTAATCATATGTACTAATTTACTTATGTTATAACTGATTGTGAGCTACGCCTTTCAACATTCATGGTGTTATATTTGTGTTGTTATCGGGGTTCTACATCAATCTTCATGGTGTTTCCTATGTGGTACTTCTATCTTTGTGGTGAAACATGTTTGGCACTTCTACCTTTGTGGTGTTATGTTTGTGGTGTAACCTCTGTTTCACTTCAATCATGGTGGTGTTACCTGTGTGGTACTTTTGTCATGGTGGTGTTACTTGTGTGGTAATTCTATCTTCGTGGTGTTATCAATATGGTGTTTCTTCCTTCATGGTGTAACCTTTTAGGTATTCATTCATCATGTATGAAATGAGTATATCTTTAGAAATTATGTATATGTATGGTCATATTTCTAATTAGAGTTGATGAATTTCTTTGTTGTTTTCCCATTTTGTAACTTTAGGAGAACTACATGGGTCTCGAGGTTCCTACTAAGTATCATTATTCTCACCCCTCCATTGTCTATGCCCAAACCTTGTTGGGTCTTGTTCAGACGATGGACAACATTAATCGTGGATGAGGGAGCCAAGGCTTGACGGTACCCGGAGTTGGATCATATAGTGTGATGTGATCCAAAGACTGATATTTGTGAGTTTTACCTAACATTCATGTAATATCCTCAGTGGAAAATCTCAGAGTTGATTGGAATTTTCAATTTTATGCGTAAATTTCAGTGGTACTCGTATATTCAGCTGGGCTTTAATTGCGACCCCTTTACTTTCATCTCTCTTTTACTAAAATAGTTTACAATGTTGTTAATTCTTATTTCATTCTAGACTGTGTGTCTGTATAAGTTTAAAGACAATGCTTTCTTGTATTAAGGATACGTCATTCTAGTTCCCAATGCTAGCCCCTAGCTTATGGAAGGGGGGCCTAGGGTTGTCACAGCATGTGCCCCGAGGGACGGGTCTTGACAAAGTGGTATTAGAGAAATCTATTTTTTCGAAGAATAATGATTCTTATCTTTTCTATGTGGAAACGGTCTTAAGTGTTATAAGTTTGGTTTTCATTTTGGGGAATATTTTTTTGGTGCGGTGGGTGATGTATCCATACACCAGGACACTAAATGCTGATTTCTGTCTAAGTTCACAAAAACACTAATAACATGTGTTTTGGATAAATCTATCTTGAGATCTATTTGAGTCAGCTCACCAGGTATAACATATTGATCATGGAACACCTGTTCTCTTTGAAGATTCCACCACATAGACATCTAGCTAGGATTCTCAAAAAATTACACAATGAGGAAACACTATGCAATGTGGCCTAAGTGCACAGCCCTATTACGGTGTTAGAACCTTCGAGTGGTGTACCAGCAACACCACTTCCCATTAGGCAGCCATTGCCACCAGCCTAGCCAGTAGAGGGTGAACACTAACTGAGCGAGTTGCATGAGTTTTAACAGAAGATGCCTCCAAGGTTCTGAGGTGAGACAGACATACAGGTGGCTCAGGACTAGATGGATGTTGCAGTTAGAGTTCTTTATTTGGATGGGACACCATCTGACCTTATGGTGATCCTTGGAGCCAGTCTTTTCGAGGCAGCAGCAAGGAGATGGTAGATTTTGATTCCCCAGAAACATGACATGGTGACCCTTATCTAGGTGGAATTTGAGGTCCTTTTACGGCAGAGTTCATCCAAACTAACATACGCTCAGTGCATATATAGGAGCTACTACACTTATAGTAGGGCAGCATCACTGTATCCCAGTACATGGTGATGTTCACCGATATCTCCTACTACTCCATATACATGGTACCGAACCCTTTATTTAGCACCCATACCATTCAGAAGAATCTCTAATGGTAGATCAGATAATTGATTATTTCACTTAGCATTCCAACTCAGGCTGGGGTGCTAGTGAAAGAACTATTGGTTGAGAGCTTCTATGATGAGTAGGAACCAATAGCGACATCCACCACTAGATGTCAGGTAGTGCAGTCATCTATAGTTGGTAGAAAATGGATGAAGCAGAATACCAAGTAGACCAGAACTATGGGTGGATGACCTATGGATATAGGGTTTCTAATGAAGGGATCACGGGATAGAGGAGGACAGTTGGAGAGTAGGCAGTTCTACATGTGTGACGAGCATGTTCACATGGCTTGCAACTACCTGAATCACCATACGGATGACCATATGAAGGTCTATAGACAATCAAGGTAGAGGTAAAGACTTAATCAAGGGTGTCCATAGGAATTAAGTGGAAGTATAAGAGGAGATGGTCATGCAGTAGGTGGTGGGTGGTGATTCGAGGTTCTACCACCACCACCTCCAGGTGTTCTAACCCAACCACAGGGTGTATATGGACATGGATGAGCTCAGCTCCATGGAGTGGAGGCCTACGACCACAAAAAACTGGAAATGATTAGAGTAATTATATGTTTGTACTCCACCATCATAGTAGTACTTATAGACCCAGGTGCCATTGATTCTTTTATTTCCAAATCCCTTTTTTGGAGCATGGAGATTCGGGTGGAGATTTTGGGACATTCCATATGGCTAGAGACTCCTACGGGAGTGGATTCGATGATTACACATTGGTGAAGGAATTGTGAGAATACTCTAGGTAAAGAGAGCTTCGGATGGGATCTTCTAGTAGAGGCATTGAGGCCATACGATGTCATCTTCGGTATGGACTGGTTATCAACAGTCCATGCCCAGATTGACTATATTAGGCACAAAGTTCGGTGTGTCCACAAGGAAGGTACCAGGTTTCCCTTCACTGGTGAGAAGGGAACCTTTGTAGCACATTTTGGACTTTCCCAAAGGAGGGTGAAATTGATCACACATCATTTCTCTAGCCTTTCCCTCGAAGCAGTTGATGTTGAGAGTCCGAGCTATCATGTAGTGGTGGACCTATATGATGATGACATTCTTGAGGATGTTTGAGGACTACATTCACATAGATAGGTAGACTTTTACATCGACCTGTACCACGGGATGATACTGATATCTACAAAAGTATATCAGATGGCTCCTACAAAGCTTCCCGAGTTACGGGTACAGTAGGAGGACTTGCAGAGGAAGGGGTTAATAAGGCCTAGTGTTTCTCCTTAGGCAGCCCCAATTTTGTTCTCCAAGAAGGCATATGGGTATTTGATAATTTGTGGGGAAAAATGGTTTCTGAACCAGGAGACTGTGATTGAAAAGTATCCACTTCTAAGGATGGATGTTAGTTTTGATTAGATAAAGGAATATCATTGGTTTTTGAAGATAGACATCATGTCAGGCTATCATCAGCTCAGAGTATGAGATGATGATGTGTAGATGATGTCTGTCAGATGTAGGAATAGACACTATGAGTTCTTTGTTATGTCATTCGGCATGACCAATTCCCCAATACTTTTCATGGAACTCATGAACATGATCTTCCAGCCATGCCTTGATCACTGTATTGTGGTCTTCATTGACTACATCGTGATATACTCTTCGATGGATGAAGATCATAACTATTATCTTCTAGTATTATAGGATACACTCTGGGAAAACTATCTTTATGGTTAGCTCTCGAAGTGCCAGTTCTGGATACGAGAGGTCCACTTTCTGGGACACTTTAACTCAAAAGCTGGAGTTGCATTGGATCTAGAAAAGATAGAGGCAGTTATATCTTGGGAGCCACCCAGGAGTTTGAATGAGGTGAAGAGTTTCCTAGGCTTGGTGGGATACTACCAGAGGATCATTTATGACTTTTCCAATGTTGTGGCACCCTTATCATCATTGACAAAGAAGGAACATCATTTCATATGGATGAAGATATTCCTGCAGAGTTTTTAGGAGATGATGTAGAGACGGATGAGTGCCCCCATCTTGAGGCTACCAGAAGAGGGCATTGGGTATTTATTCTACAACAACACATCAGGGCCCAATCATGGGTGTTTTTGGATGCTGGAGTGAGGAGTGATCACATATGGCTCACGAAAGCTGAGGAAAAATGACCAGAACTACTCTACCCATGACCTAGAGTTAGCAGTTGTGGTCTTCACCCATAAAATGAGTTGACATTACTTAATGTGAGAACATTTTACCATCTACTATTATCACAAGAACCTCATGTATATCTTTTTATTGAGGTACATGAACCCGAGATAGTGGCGATGTCTTGAGTTTCTCTAGGACTATGACTTTGAGATAGTATATACTTTTGGGAAGGGTAATGTGGTAGAAGATGCACTCAGTAGGAGGTCTGGTCTATACCTCTTGAGTGAGGTGATAGAGCAGCTAGCCCGGATCTAGATATCCTTTGTGGATATAGATGGAGTAGCATACCTCTAGTCTATGACATTCAGTCCCCTTCTCCTTCAGCGAGTCAAGGAGGCAAAACGTAGGGACATTGACTATGAGGCTCAACATGCTTAGATATCCTCAAGATATGCACCTAATTGATTTTTTGATTCTGGGGAGCACATCATCCTCTTCATAGAACCTACCAAGGTACTAGTGGTTCTACATGAGGTGTTTTTAGGGAGTTCTATACATCCCCTCTGGTGGTACATCCTAGAGTGAAAAAGATGTATCAGGAACTCTAGTGTATGCACTAGTGACTAGGGATGAAGAAAGTACTAGTATAATTTTTTTTCTCGATGCCTCACTTGTCTGCAAGTGAAGGCGAAGTATCATGTTCCAGCATGCGTAGCATATCCATTAGAGGTGCGAGAGTGAAAGTGGGATAGCATCACCAAGGAATTTGGTATAAGTCTTCCATGTACATCTAGGGGACCTGATTTCATCTGGGTGATCGTTGACCGACTAACCAAGAAGGCATACTTCCTACCTATTTGAGTGTAGAGATCCATAGAGGGCTTGAGACACCTCTATGTACATGAATTTTTTTGTCTCCATGGGGTTCCATCGATGCTCATCTATAACTGT
Source organism: Viscum album (assembly GCA_963277665.1). Classification (NCBI taxonomy): domain Eukaryota; kingdom Viridiplantae; phylum Streptophyta; class Magnoliopsida; order Santalales; family Viscaceae; genus Viscum; species Viscum album. Next base: position 458,494,345 of record OY728142.1, read on the forward strand.
GACAAACGTTTTACATCCCGGATATAGAAGGGGTTGCAGGAGGTGTTCGAGACTCAGCTATGTTTGAGAACCACCTTTCATCCTTAGATATATTTTCAGACAAAGAAGACCACACAGACACTTGGGGACATGCTATGTGCATGCATCCATGATTTTGGTTGTAGTTGGGAGGTTCACTTACCCTTGGTGGAGTTCGCATACAACAAGCACTATCACTCCACCGCCAGTATGGCACCATTGGTGGCCCTATACAGTCGACCATCCAGATCACCTCTTTCCAGGACAGACCCAGGGGATTCAACACTTATGTGTTCAGAGTTGGTACGTGCTACCAATTAGAATGTTCAAATCATCAAGGATGGATAAAGACTACAATGAGTTGGAAGTTTCCTTATAATGATAGAAGACATAAACCTTTAGAGTTTCAATAGGGGACAATGTACTCATGCAAGTCTCCCCTCAACATGTAAAATGGTGATTAAGCCGAGTTGTAAAATTATCACCGAGGTTTATAGAACCATTTCGTATACTTCGGAGGATAGGCGAGGTAACATGGAAATGAGAACATCCACCATAGTTGTATAGGGTGCACGAAATTCTCCATGTATTCCATTGGAAGAGAAATGTGAATAACATATCTCACATCATCGAACATGATGAGCTAGACGTTGATGATGGGGCAACGTTTACCGAGGATCCATTAGAGATTGAGGATCAATATGAGTGGGTCCTTTATGAGCTGTCGATACCTCTGGTGCACATTAGAATGCAGCACAGGAACCACTATGTGAGAACCTGAGAGCGAGAGGTTCAGATTTGTGCTCAATATCCTAATTTGATTTCATAGTCTATGTTGTGGATTTCATGGATGAAAGTCCCTAAGGTGGGGAGAATGAAATGAATCAGATTTCTCCATGTAATTTTTTATTTTTTAATTATATGGAATAAATACGAGCCTAAAAAATGGAATATACGTGATTCTGAAACCTGGTGTGCCCCAAATAAATTTCTAAACTTTTCTAAGGTATGTTCAGTAAACGTAAAAGTGGCATTTTCTATCTTCTAAACAGGTGCTCGGATTAAAAATCAAATGGCACTATTGAATCCGAAGTGCTAGGATTTTGGTATGTGGGACTTTACTTTGAAATTATATGGTTAGGAAAAATGGTTATGTTTTCTATCTTTTCAAAAGAAATAAAATAAAATAATTTTATTATTTTATTTTTATTCTTATCCTCCAACATACAATTGTATTATGGGGACAGTGACATTTCAATCCATTAAATGTACTAACCCTTTATTCTAAATAATAATATCATTGGAGAATTGGAAAACATCCTAATTAATGATCAACCATTAATTCCTAGCATCATTACTTACCCTTATCCTTTTTTATTTATATGGAGCTTGGGAAGGGGTATCGACACTACTTCACCAAGAAATGATGTGCTGACAAATTGATGAGATGCCTAAATCATGGAGGATATATCATGTTCCAGCAGTAGGTGATGAGTGATACTGAAACCTCAAACCCGAGATCAATGAGTGATGAATGTTAGTGGAGACTTGTTGTGGGTGACGGCTAACACTGATCCGGTTTTTCAACCACGGGTGTTTCCCCATCGTTTCTGATGTAGGGGGTTAACTTGTTTTATTTTACAATTGTTTCTTGATACTTTATATCCACATGATTAAAAGATAATGTGGGGGGGTTTGACTAACGACACCGTCTCAGACCCTCTAATACCTTGATACCTCTTTACATTCTCGGTGGAAGACCACCAGTGAGGCGGTACCGGTGATTGATGCTAGCTGGAACCTGGGTGGTGGCTGGCATTGGACAGCTGTGAGGAAGGAGGTGGTGCACCCGCGCGGCTAGAGAAACCGGCTGTGGTGGTCGTGGGTGGTTTTCCAGAATACTGGTAGTCCATTGAAGGATAATTAAGCATGACCAGCGCACTGCCAGAGGACTCAGTCCACGGATCATCACCTGCGGCGGACCAGTGGAAGGAGACTGACACATAGGTCGGCTAAGGGTAGTTGAGAAACGTGTCATTTTGTGTTGTAGGTGAAGGCAGTGATCTCACCATATGGCTGTGATGGAAGAAATGGCTATCTCTAGAGGGACCCACAAGCTACCTTTAGTCACCATGTGGCGTCGCCGCTACGGAGGAGCAGAACAGACTATGGGCCATTCGAGATTTCAGGTGGAGAAACTCCCCCGTATAACATAGCATGAGCCCCCAATGGTCCGCGCTTCATTACGGTAGGTCCACCTACCTAGTGGAACATCACCCAGTGGGACGCCTCCTAGCGGGCCGCTGCTCAAAGGCCAACCTACCTCGTGGGCCAAGCCGCCTTCCCAGTGAGATTTTCCACCTTACTGGCCAGGCCAGCTCCTCACTGTCCGAGATGAACCTCGGCTTAGCGAGCCATACCCTCCTTGCCCGACACAGCTGGGTCAAACCTAAAATTGGTCGGGTTGACCCAGACCATGTCGAGCAGGGTCATACCAGACTCTCTCCCCACCAGAACTAGAAATACTTAATTGGTGATAACATGAGAACCATATGTCTGTTTGAAGAACAGTCTATGTCATTGGGATCCTTGGATCGAGACTATCCTATGTGTATACCCCAATTTAGAATTTTATATAGTTGCTGTATGACTAGGTTGGATAGAACCCAAATCCAACTATGCCCTCAAAAAAATGTTCATAACTCCTAGACTACGTGTCCGATTAACACGCCATCTATCACGTTGGAACCCTTTGGACATGGCGGACCTTTTGATTAATCATTTGTGGAACTTATTGGTGTTTGAGATTTTACTTATTACCTAATATGTACGATTCCATGAAGCTCGAGCCCACCAGGTGTGATGAATCCTGTGGTAGGATGTGACGTGATGGAAGAACACTGATCCTGTATGTGTCAGATCCTCTATGGGTCAGTGCTCAGAGATCCTATGTGGGTCAGGGCATAACGATCTAGTGTGTTTCATATACTGTGTGGGTTCGTGGGGGTTAGGTACCTATTGATCTTGTGTGGGTCAATACTCATCAATCCTATGTGGGTAAGCACATACTGATCCTATGTGGTTCAGATCCTATGTGAGTCAGCGGGGGTTATTTACCGATCGATCTTGTGTGGGTCATCCGAAATGATACTTAATTGAAAAAGATTATCTAGTCTACGACTAATATTATGTACTTCTATTATTAAGTTATAACTAATTGTTATATGAGACTTTCAACATTTGTGATGTTCTATTCGTGGTGTTACATGTGTGGTAATTCTATCTTCAAAGTGTTTCCTATATGGTACTTCTATCTTTCATTGTGATACATGTGTGGTACTACTACCTTTGTAGTGTTATCTTCATGGTGTTACTTATGTGGCACTTCAATCATCATTGTGTTACCTGTGTGGTACTTTTGTCTTTGTGGCGTTACATGTGTGGTACTTCTCTATTTGTGGTCTTACCTGTGTGTTATTTCTACATTCGTGGTGTTACCTTTGTGTTATTCATTCCTCATGTATGAGATTAGTATATCTTGATAACTTATGTATATGTATGGGTATATGACAAAGTAGTTTTGATGCACGGATTTGTGTTTTATCCATTGTAGAACATTTGGAGACCTATGAGGGCCTTTGGGTCCCTACTGTGTATCGTTATACTCCCCCTACATGGGTTATGCCAACACCTTGTTGTGTCTTCTGCAGACGAAGGGCAATGGTTATCGAGCTAGAGGGTGCCAGGACTAGACGATACCTAGAGGTGGATCATTTAGCGTGATGTGACGCATAGGCTACTATTTGTGTGTTGTACCAACCCTTCAGGTTGGATCCTCAGTGGAAAATACAGGAGCTGTTATTACTTTTCATTTGTATTCATATTTTTTTGTTGTACTCATACATTCAGTTGGGATTTTATTCAAGCCCCTTTACTTTTAGAAATCTTTTACTACAGCTGTTTACTACGTTTTTGTTTCATATTGCATTCTAGTATGCGTGTTGGTATAGGATTAAAGGAAATGTCTTCCCATATTAGGGATACACCTTTCTGAAGCTATTACCTAGCCCTTTTCTATGGAAGTCAGTCTTTGGGTAGTAACTGCATGGGCCCTGAAGGACGGGTCGGGACAATGGAGTTGTGCATAAGGTGTAACATCTATTTACTAGTCACTCAAATTCTGTTGGGATAGGTAACCATGACACCTCATTGAAGCCTCCCATCGCTAGAAGATTTCAAAAACTATGGAGGTTGTAAAAAGTGTAAATGGGATATATTTTCCCCCTTATGTGCTAAATAAAAAAGATGAATCATAACAAATATTTGGAATTCTCCTTGGGGTCGATGGAAATATGTTCTTAAAATGAAGCAAGTTCCCCACAGGTACCTATTTAACAAGACACATATATAATAAAATTATTTAAAAATATATGAACAAACATACAAACCCAATCCTATTCTAATGTGTCCAAAATTTCCAAAAAATTGTAACAAATTGTACAATAATGTTATGCACACATAACTTCCCTGTAAAATAAGGTGAAAGGGGCATAAATTGGGTACTCCCAATTGAGAAATACCTAGAAGAACTTCCATGAAATCTTATAATCATTATCTCCACATTCCCTCTAAAAACTATAAATGATATCACCTATGACTCATGCATTATACGGTACTATCCTTTATTCACTGATGCGTTTCCCTTACTTGAATCATGCATTACAAGCTAAGCATGTTTCCTAAAGGGAAACATGAATGAAATGAGTATGATAACCTAGTAGTTTACCTCCACCCAAACCCTACATATCTATCACAATACCATGTCACTGTATCATATTCAATATTGTTATTTAATAGTGAAAACAATACAAGAAACATTCATAAATAATAGAAATATATATAATTTCTATCATAATAGATAAAACCCTATAGTAAGATGATCATCAACCATGCTCACCTACATTAAAAACCATTTATTTATGGTTTATGGTTGTGAAATATTTTACCCCATCCCATCAAGACAAAGAACAGTAAGAATCAAGGAATAATATCATATTTGTCGATTTGGATGGTGTATTCATAGTCAGGAACTGAACCCATTATATAGGAAGTGGGAATTGGAATATAAAATCATGTAATTGTGTTTATATCCTCACATAACACTACTTAACAATGTGTACCTACTTAATAATATATAAAGTAGACAAATATTCATTCTAATGAAATTTCAGGTTACCAATTAGAACATGGGTATCATATTACAACTCAAAGAACCAATAAATAGAGGAATTATTTTAAAATAAATATTGTATACATATAAATAATTATAAAATAGAATTTTAGAAAATTAATATATCATATAACCATATTATTTCAATAAATATTTTTTTAATAATTCGTGTGTGTTACATTAATAGGAAGAATAAGTGAAAATAAATACAGAAAACACATCATTCATACATGTAATGCTGGAAACAGACTCAAATCAATGAAAAACCGTGTGACCATAATTTAATCATGTGTAAATATTTCATGATCTTCATTTAATTTCTAAGTACTTTATATTTATTAAATTCACTCAGCCGAACATCATTTTTATCTTATACCATAGGAATTTTTATAGGGAAGAGTGGAATGACTCCTAAAAATAAGTGTAGTTTCCTCCCAAGAGGTGATGATGAAGTAGTATTCCAAAAATATAATACCTGATAAACCTAATAAAATAAGTAAATGAGTTTATTATATCGTTACATTAGGGTAGGAAGAACATGATAAGATAAACCACAAGATTACAATTGATTCGCCCAAGTCAATCTGCAAAAATACCAATCCTACAAGGAAAAAAAGACATTGAAGATTTCAAAAGTCATAATTTATTAGAATATGGTATTATAATCACATCCATTATGAAACATGAATGAGGGAAATATTACAAAAGGGACTTATCCTTATCTCACTAAAGGAACGTCTTTCTGACCAACCAGAAAAAATACAGATAACATTATGATATGAGACCCCATGGATATAGAGTGGAGAGATTTAGAATGTTTAGTGGAGGAATATATAGTTTGGAATTATGTAAATATTACTCTTATAAGGTTTTCATGTCCAATTATTGGATTTTAAAGGAAAACATTTCCCTTGTTTAATGACCTTTCATTTATGTCTATCGGGCCTCCAATATAAGGCCCTAAAGAACTCAGTGGCTCTTAAATGGTATAGATTGAAGAATTTTACTCCCATATAGTATATCCTACAATCCCACTGGGTACCCACTATAGAACAATACCTATCACCTTTTTACATCCCTCCTCTAATTCACCATCACGCCCCTCCAACGCCATCAACATAAAACTCACCCATAATGATATTTAAAAACTAAATCATAGAGGGGATTATCTTAATAAATGAGATTCAAGACATCAACAAACATTCCATCCATAATATACAAAAAATGCCCTCAACACAAACTTGAAGGGACAAAAAAACATAGATATCCATATATACTAGTAAACTAGTCGATGTTGATTTAAATTTTAACTAATGGTTATGAGTTATTCAATTTTATAGTATTAATTTAATATTTTTTATAAAGTTACTAGTTTTCATAATATAGAATACATTTATGGAAATGAAACACATAGCTATATTTTTTTAAACTGAACGAGATAACTCGTCTAAATAATAACTCATGGAAAATATTACTACACAACAAAATTATTTTTTTGAATAATGAAAACTAAGTAATAAAATAAATTAACATATCAAATATGAATGTAATCATTTTTAATAACACATGATTCAAACTTTTACATATAAATAATATAATTTTAAAAACTCTTATTTGGTATACTGTTTAGTTACTAGAAAATAATTATATAATAAATTTATATTTTTAAAATAATAATTCCATTTTTGATGTCCATTTGGACTTCATTATACGAATAATAACTCCTAATCTATTTACAGTTTAATATTCACAACAATTTAAAGATAAGAAACAAAACAAAAGACTTTAAACCATATTCCCAATAATAAATCTTGGGAATTATTTTTCTATGATGCTATGTCAACCATATACCCCTCCCCCAAAGGAAATTCCTTATCCCCACATGCTAGCATAAGATTTTAGGTATCATGGAAACACCCCTTGGGAATTATACATCTAAATATTTGAGTTTAAAAAGAATGGGAAAATTAGAATTACCCATTTATTTATCAAGAATATATAAATAATCAATTATGAAAAATTAAATAACTAATTAGATATAAATAGATGTAAGTCTATTCCTCAGTTCACCCTCCAATTTTCCTCACCTAGAAAGATGCGATATACACTATGACCATCAAAATTATAATTAATCTCATATTAATGTAAATTAAATCATTAAACTCAAATTTAGTTTAAATAAATTATTTAATTTTCAACATATTATAATTCTTCAAAAAATAAAATAGAACTTTTTCAAAACCTATTTAAAAGGAACACTTTTCCTATGTGATAAAGTAATCTAAAATAAACACAAGCATACCTCTTCTGACTTGATAGGTCACCATCTTAAATGAAAACCACAATGATCCATGGGATGATATAAATGTATCAAAACCTAAATCTAAAATGTAATGATATGCCTAAGAAATAAAATAAGAAGGCATTCGAATAGAAACAACACCAAAAATAAACTTCAAATATAAAATATAATCATTATGAGAGAATTTAATACATTATAAAAATTATGGATTTAATTTTATCAAGACTATTCATATGTCATTAATCATTGGTAATCTTTTATTTTATTTTCATTTAAATAAAAACAGTCACAAATAAAATATTTTGTTTTCCAATGATGACATTACATGAAAAAACATTGATTAACTAATTTAAAACAACAGGAATATCCATTTTTCAGTGCCTTTTTATCTTTTAAATAATCAAGTGTAAAAAACAAATTTTAAATTTTTATAAAATAGTTAGAGAGGGGGACATAATTGTATGATTTCATGAAAAAGAATTCATTTACCATAAAAATAACCAGTTATTCAATAAAAACTATAGGAAAAAATTCTAATATTATCTATGTTTTGTGTGAAATATAGTTACTTTTATAAACTTATAATCTAGAATAATTAAAATAAAATGTTTAGGCAACTACTAAAGAGGCTTTTGTGGCATAGAGGTGTGGTGATATCCATCAATGACACCACATTCATTTAATAATGGATTATATTTTTTGTCTAGGTATGTAATACTAAATATACTATTATTTGATCTATAAGTATGGAGTCTCATTTCATTGTAACCACATCCAATGAAACCACAAAAGAGTTAATCTTAGGGACTAGTGGGGTAGTGTCATCCATCTTTGAAAACATGGACTTCATCTTAATTAATTAAAAGAGTAACTTTTTGTAACCCGAATGAATAATTATTATATAATTTCACATTATGTACCATGAAACCCATTTTATTTAATGATTCCAAATGAGTTACATTTAATTTTAAAAAAATGTAAAGATCCATTCATCCAACCATACAAAACTATCTCATTCCCCAGTGGAAAAAAATCTACATTAAATCATTTCTCATAAAACTCGAGGGCAATATTTGAAGATAACCAAAACATATATTATTTATGAAAAAATCATTCATATCATGGTATTTTCAAATAAAATAACTATTTTAAAATCATAGAAACCCAAGTAAAATAATACAACCATGACTTTAAAAATATTTTTTGAAATCCACTTCAAAAATAATTAAAAAGCGAATTTCATTAAGTAATTTGAATACATAAGATCTATCCATCATTATACACATATAAATTAATACATAAATATATGTATCTGTATGTGTGTTTCTATCTCTATTTCTATTTTTCCACTAATTGTCAAATTATCATTTGAATTGATACAAAAATATACAGATATATTTATAAGTTTTCCCATTTAAATTTTCATAGCCACCAATGGTGAAAAATGAATTTTCAAAACTCTCAACATTATTTAAAAGAAATATTAATGTATTAAATAAATATATTTAATTATATTTAATGAAATTAAATTCCATGTAAATTCAAGGTTCCACTGGGGAATCAATTTTGAAAACCAAAAAACGTTTTTAAAACCTTATAATTATTTTTTAATGCCCACTATGGAATTCAAAAATCAACAAATGTAGATTCTAGTAGGTGAATAATTTTAGTCCATACAGTTTTAATGGAAAATTCATCTACACTTATTGGAAACCAATTAAATTTTTCTTTATATTTTAAAGAGTATCCAGGAAACATTTAAAACTTTTAATGAAATCATTATGTCTTGAGTGTAAATAAAAAAGTAACTTAGACTATGAAATATAAAGAATAAAATATTCAGAAACCTTATTTTCATCATGTAAATATAATTTAATGCTTCAAATATAGGTTAAGAAATACATAAAAATAAAATCACATACCTTTTGAAACCAAAACCTCTATGAAATATTATAAATCTCTATTTGGTTTAGTTATGGTGTGTGTTTCATAGGGAGAATAAGAAACAAAAATTAAAAAGACGATGGATATAAGGATTAGTCCATACCTGAATATCTAGTCCCAACATAACATAAAACCCCCAATGGATCATGAAGTCAAAGTGGTATAATAGGGATAGAGTATATGGGTATCCCCCTTGGTTAGGTGTGGTATGTGATAGGATGGGATGACGAGTTATAATTAATAAAAAATGGGTTAGGGTAATTTACAAAATGTAAAGGTTGGGAATGGTGCATAGTTTGTCCATATGGTTTGAAAAAACATATGCCAACCATGAGATCCAAACTAGATGTATTGGAACACAAAACAAGATATAGATTCATGTTTAAAAAAAATATTAAAATAAACTTTTCCTCTATCATGATACAAATGTATTCTAATGGTTATCCCCAAGTTTCCATAAATTGTGAGCCAACTTTGTGCCTATACTAAATTTCAGAACACTACTAACATTCACCTAGTTTGGAAATAAATTAGAGGACATAATTTCAAATAATTAAAAAAAATTGACACTATATCCATTGTTTTGTTGGGAAAAACATCCCACTATAATGATTTTTACCCCTATAAATCCATAGAAGAAATGTTTGGCTAACAAAAAGTGCTTTTGAAAACCCCTTACCAAACAAATGATCTGATAAAGGGAAAGGGTTTAATATATATAACATCACCATCAAACCCAATTAATATATTAAACTAATGTCATGATGCATTAAAATCAATGAAACATGATCATAAACTCCAAATATATTCCTGAAGACACTAAATATGAATCAAGAACAATAGATATTTATTGATTTAGAGTGGTGGGAAACAATCATTGAATAGGTTCCTAACCACATGACCCACTCAGCCTCGCGAAGAATAATCACACACTAGTTCAAATGGATTGTAATTATATAAAGATATCACTTCCGTAAATTCTATCACATCCCCCCCAAATATAATAACTCTAGGAAGACAATAACTCTCTATAAAATCCATTACTCCATGAAACGAACAAGATCAATATCAATAAAGTTAAGAATAAATATTCTCAACTTATGTAATAAAATTTCTAAATTCTTTATCAGGAAACCATATCCCAATGTTAGGAATATACCATAAACTCAAGCCTGGATATCCAAGAACATCTCGATGGGATATTTCAAGCAAAGATAAGAATTTCCACAATTGATATCTACCTAAAAAACAATAGGGCCCATACTAGTGTCAATAGATTGAGAGAGAGAGAGAGAGTAACATGGGAAATTTATTCTATAAATCTACCTCCTGTTGAATCATAATGGTTAAATAGACTATAATATTAGTCCATGTAAGTCACATGTTCAACCAAGACACACCTTGTACAACCCCACAAATTAAAAAACTCACCAGTAGTCTAAAATCACATCAAAACCATGAGTGGATCAACAAAAAAATAAGGAATATAGAAAATATAAGGGCTTTAAATAATGAATAATAACCAAGGAATCAACACTTACCTATTATTGATAAAAATAATCTCACATATATGGAAAACCACACAAAACTAAAATAGATACAACTATAAAATAGAAAGAAGGCATCATAAAGGAACAAAACTGGCCTATTTCATTCATATATTTATGTGAGTCCAAAAAAATGTATATGAGGAATAATCCTAAATAATTTATAGATTATAACATAAGACAAATAATATTAAATAATTTAAAAATAGATAACTATAAACATAAATCATTAAGGTAAATCAATTCTCTAAATTTCATTATAAAAAATAAAAACCCTTTCATCTAATTTCGAAAACCAATCAAAAATTAAATTATGAAAACCCAAAAATTTTATGACATATTGAATTCACACATATTAAAAGATAACCATTTTAAAATTAAAATAATCATTTATTTAGGAATATACATTTTAGAAATAACTCCTATATATTCAAAACTAACTGACATAAATTTCAATTAAAAATACATTTATCTCTTTAAAATTATTTATTATAATTCTAATAAATGAGTTAACAAGTTTTTTTAATTAGGAAAACTAAATTTATAAATTTTGAAACCATGAACTCTCTATTCTAAAAAAGTATTTTAAAATTAAATCATAATCTTTAGGAAAATAACAGAAACAATATGTAATGAAAATTAATTAAAAAAATTGATGCCCAATGCATAACTAAAATAGGGATTTAATATATGTTTGTGTCCTAACAACATGATATGGAAGACCATGTCCCAAAAACATAGCAGCCATTAAATTTCACATAGAACAATGTAATCGGGATCCATATTTCATGATGAACCCTGTGAGACCATTGAGACCCACTAATTCACCACAATTTTTATTCTCCAAACAAAAAATTCCTCAATAATATGATGAATAAAGGAAAAATAACTCAAAATAAAAAACATGAAACTATATAAACCATTGATAATCATGGTTCATAACTATCCAGATATCATATTAATCTTCCTACTAATTCATCTCAAATTAAAATTGTTTTATATCAATATACCAGACACACCCATATAATAAAGGAGACTTCAAAACACATACAGTCATTAAAACTAAAGTTATGAAACATCTTTTTGCAAAAAAAACACTAGTTTTCCATCCATTGGACAGTCGAGATTTCCAGCGACACACTCAAATTCAGTTAAACATCCCTATGGGATTGAATAACTTCAAGGGAATCAAGTATGAAACATATGGGATTGAGGGTTTTCAAATAGTCAGAGTTTATTTATAGAAAAAATTCAAATAAACTATCTATAGGTTTGGATCCACACTAAATATAATATACATAAAAAAATAATCATGAATATATAAATAGATATAAACTAATCCCATATCTATCCCACCCAACTCCATCACTAATCTAGATCTCACTCCCATTGCATGCTCCACATGTACAATGATCATCAATTCAATGTAAATGAATTTATTAAATTTCTATTCTGATGAATTAATTCATTTAAATGGAATCATGTTTGGAAATCCATGAAACCTATGGGGAATGTACTACAAAATCATTTAAAAGGAACTCTTGGATAATGTGATAATGTTAACTAAAATAATCATCGACATGAATCTTGTGTATTTTCATGTCACCATCTGTAACTAAAACCATAATGCTCTATAAGTTGTTAAAAATAATCACAAAGTTAAGATAAATTTTATTTAATTTCATGAGAAATTTTCTTAGTGGGAATGCTGAAGGAAAGAACACCCAAATAAATTTATTTAAAGAAATGAAATATCTTATGATATCGTGATATTAATTATAATAATTTTGTGGTGCACTGTATAAATATCAATCATAGGAAAATTATCATTTTCAAAAATTTATTTTATTTAAATTTTTTAAAAAAATTACTTAGAAAATTTTTCATCATCCCAATGAATCATTCTCTAAAATCCAAATTTTTAGCCATGTTCAAAATCCATTTAGAAAAAACGTTTTAATAATACATTTTAACTATTAGTGGACCTGTATGTAAATAATTATTTTTAAATGTCTATAAAAAATAATGGGAAAGATATATTATTGAATAATTTAATAAAATATAAAAATATTACTAAAAATAATCAATTCCTAAATAAGAACTACAAAAAACACCCCTAGGTCATATATGAGAAGATGTAACTCTAGTTATTTGTACTAACTCATAATCTAATTCACTCAAAATATATTGTGTGTGAAACCCCTAAGGAGAAAATGTAATTGATAAATGGTGTTGTGAGATCCATTGAAGACACAAGATCATATAAACTAAAGAGTTTATTCCTCAGATGAGTTCTGTACCACTCAGGAGTACATTCCAATTCCTAGTGGTTTGGTATTGTTCACCCACAACACCACATATAAACCAATTTTTATGGATTTCATGTCCTAGACTAGTGAGGGGGTTTCACCAATCAATGTCATCACAACCTTCATATTTTTTAGTTTAGTAAGTAATTTTTCTTAAAAAATGGATACTTACATTATAATTCTCCCTTATATGCCTAGAATCCATTATGTTATACCATTTAAAAGAGTGTCACAATTAATTTTTAAAATTTAAATATCCTTTTACAAACATATCAAAATTTATCTCATTCTTAATACTAATTCATCCCACATTAATACATTTTTCATAAAATCAAGGGAAATATTTGAAAACAACAATGAAATAGATATTTTATCTTCCAAAAGTGTCTTATCATGTTCATTATGATTAAAAACCCTTTTGGATTCATAACAACCCATATAAGACACGAACGGTTTGGTTGTAGAATTTCCATTTTGAAATAAACTTCTATCATAATAGAAAATTGAACTTGATTTCCCAATTTAAATTATTATTATATGCCTATCATTATACCCACATACATATATATATATATATATATATTAATAATTTAACTAATTTTTAGGTGATTTGATACATGCACATATAAACACCCACATAGGGAGAGACATGTTTGTGTGGTTTCCCAGGCATATGTGTATAACCAACCAAGGTGAAAAAGTAATTTCTAAACCTATGCCCTTTATTTAAAATATATTTCTAGGTAATAAACCAATACTTATCCTTTCATGTATAAACATGAAATGAATTGTAAATCATCGTAAACCCCGGTAATTTTAAGATAAATCATTTTCTGACCTTATTAATATTAATAAATTTTATTTTGTAGAGTTATATATATTATAATAATATTATAAAAAAATTAATCAAACTGAAAATAATATTATTTTTGACCAAATGTAGTTTTCATTCATTAAATGGAATTATTTAAAATATAGATTTATAGATTATATAGTTTAAATTTTATAAAATTAACTTAATTTTATAAATCATACTTTCAAAATTATGTTATGAATAATTTTTTTAATTTCATTAAAAATTATATTTTTTGATGAATACATAAATAATTATGATTTCTATTTAAAAACTATTTTTTCATTTCAATCATTTAAAATGTTAAATTTTTTAATGGTTTAAAAATAAAATTAGATCACTTATATTATTTATAATACAATGATGGTTTTATAATTAAATTTACACATGAATTTCGTATAGAAACTACTTTACACATAAAAGTAATTTTTCAAAAAAACCCCATTTTTCATCTCATTTTGTTAGATTAATATTAAATTATATTCATCAACTTATATTAATTTAATTTTATAATATTAATTTCATATTATTATTAATCGTAATAAATAGTTTTTAATCAGATATACATATTTTTTATAATGAATAGTAAAATAATAAAAATATATTACAGTGGTTAAGGATAAAACCTATTTATCGGGGGTTAATCTTAATTGATATTATCTAAAATGAATAATAAAATTATCTAAATTATAGTATTTTAAATATTTAAAATATATATCATCTAATATTTTAAAATTTTTCATTTTGGATCCATTTTCATTGTGTAAGATATTAACACGTTTTAATCATTTTAAAAATCCCATGTTTGTCCTCTCCCCCACTTATTAATGGACACCCCATATCTTCTCCACACTACACATGAAGAAATTTTTTTGACATTAAATACCTTCCCAAATACCTTCCCCAAATACCTCTCCACTTCCTAGTGCCTCTTTATTTATCATTAAACAATCCTAAGAATGATTTAGGTATAATCCTAATGACCTTGCCTGAAGAAGAGGTATAATTCTTAACCATGGATTTTTTAATTATTTCTTCCACAAACACCTTAAAATATTATTGTAAATTATGAAATAATAAAAAATTTATCTTGAATATTATTATAAAATTTTTGTTAAGGTAATAACATATATCTACCTCCTTCTTCTATCAAATGGAAAATAAAACCATTATTTCTGTGTAAATTGGGATACTGCCTCACAAACCAATGTAATTAATTTTTTATTATTACCTCTCTTGTATATTTATAATTATGGATTTAAAAAATATTATATTAATAAATTTATTATTATCCAATAAAGACATGATATATTCTACTTTCTTACCTTTCCATCCATTGAACAATGGAAATTTCATTCATGTATACGCATGGATTATCCCCTCCATGATGTTATGTGATTTGTTTTTCATTAATACATCATAGTGAGAATATATATAAGTTTATTTAAAAATATTTTATTATATATATTATATACTAAATATTACATAAATAAAAAATGACACTTACATTCTTTCTATCATTTTTTTTGTAAAATTGAAATGTCACTTGTGCATATGTATGACCTACCATCTTCATTATAGTAATATAATATATTTTCAATAATAATCATTGATAGTTAGTTTATACATAAAATTATTTTATAAGAATTATAATTATTTTATTATTATTATTCTAGAGATAATTGGATAACCTCATATTTGACCATAGTCAACTTAGTGAAGTTATATTTGATATATGATAAAAATATCATCAAAACATATAATGGAAATATAATTGATTAAGTATTTTAATATAACATGGAAATAAATAAGAAAATGAATAATAAAATTTAAAAATGTTCCTATGAATATAAATTATTTTAATTATTCTATTATTAATGTATATAAAGAATGAATGAGATGATTCAGACTCGATGTAAGAGACACATTACCTTAAAAGTATCATTTTAAATTTTGTGATGATTTATTTTTTATATATGTTGCATTTATATCCCTATTCATAAAATTATATTATTAGTGTATTTATATGGAAATTAATGAGTTATAAAGGTATCTTTTTTACTTTATTTAAATATCATTCAAAAGTAATATTTTCATGTATTTTATACGAAATATGTAGACAAGAATGAAAAAATAATATTCTATTTTAATGTATACAATTAAATGAGTTTTTTACAAATTCCTAGATATTATTTTAATTATAGATTCTATTATAATTTGTAGTTTTTTATTAAATATATACCCTCCCATTTAATCATTGTATTTTATAGAATTTTTTTTAATATAATGGATATTTTAATTTCCCAATATGTATTTTTAGTGGCGAAAAAAATATTTTTATGTTTATGATAATATAAATGACTGATTTTATGTTTTATGATTATGTATTGATTCTTGGGAAATATTTATGATGATGGGTGAGCTTGATATATCTCATGATTATAGTTGAGCCTAATATAGGTCATGATGGTTTGTTATCCAGATGTATCGATTAAATGAATTTTGTAAATGGATGGTGTGAACTGGTTGGGTTTCTCTGGATTGTTTATTAAAATTTACCAAGTAGGTTATTCCATTTATTATTTTTAATGTAAGATTAATATTGATATGATATCCCACGTCACCTACATGATATATCTATTTTTTTGTTTTTCATGGAATTATTATTAATTCACAAGGTAAGATGATTACTTTACATTTACATGGAATATTATACTAATTCTTAATGGTGAAATGTATACCCTTTTAAAATAGTTATCATGTTTTTTCATTATTTCATATATTTTTTTGTTTTTCCCTTTAATATTTTTAATGTAACGTTTTTATGAAAATATTTTTTTGGGGAAGTTGTTTTCATAGGTATTATAATATTTTCTTTTATCCCTAAATTTATTTCGAGAAATCGAAATTTTCAAGAGGATTCAATGAATAACCGGTTTCTTTCTTCTTTTTGTTATGTCCCTTAATGATCATATTATGGCCACCCCACATTTAAAAAAAATACAACTGTTTTAAGGATGATTAGGACAAGGATGATGTTAACATGAATATTATGAATATAGATCATGAAAATAAAACTTTTTATATCATAAATGTAATGTAATGGGGGAAAAATAGATACTGAGTGGAAGTGGTCGCCTTGTAGATTAATATTTATTTATGTATGATTGATGGTCTAATTCTCTAAAACTATAAATTGTAAAAATCCTCAAATTGTAGGTGAGTGAATTCAGGACTTAATTTATAAGATTATGTGATGTTTAAATATCGGTCCTTATAAAAAATCATACACTTGATAATCCATAGTGAAACCCATAATTCCTTTTTAAAACATAAAAATTTATTTGTAAATTATATTTAGGAATTCATTAAAAAACTGTGTGTAATGAAAGAACTGATTAATTTTAAATAATTCATTTTTATGGGAAAAATCAAACTTTATTATCTAGAAACAAATTCAAACACAAATTTCTATTTTTAGTATTCTCATTAAAATATTTATTATTAATACTAAAAACATAAAACATGAGATTAAAGAAAAGTGATTAATGGTTTAAAAAATTACTAGTTTAAACATAGGGTAACCAATCTTCGATCAATAATAGATAATATTATGATTTTATAATGGGTTGACCAATATTTTAAAATGGAATCACATATCATAGAAAACCAATTTGATTATAATAAAATCACAAAACTCTCCAGAATCCGGCTATAGAATTCACACTTTATATTGAGGATAACATATGAGAATAAAAACAAAAATATTGTTATTAAAATGACATATCTAAATATCTAGATCTTATGTAACACCCCAAGATTTCATGGTATGTTTCTCATTGAATAATACAGTAGCTTGGACTATATACAACTTCGGGTTCTAGCACACCACGACCTATCAAACTATATATTTAAAAAATAGTTACAAATAGTAATACCCACATTTTAAAATTTTATTAATTTTATTTTTCAAAATTGTCTTAATTTTTGGTTTCAGAATTTATAAATTAGCTTACAGTGAATTTTTTGAATTTTTCTTAAATCATTCAATTTTTTATGAATTGTAAAAAAACACTGTGTTTTTATTTAAAAATGACTTTTTTTAAATAATTATTTTTAATTTATATTTATTATAAATTTAAAATAGATATATAATTCATATTTTATTCCAACTTAATTCATTGTACTTATTTTATAGTAATATTGGGTATATAAAATTTTACTGAACTTTTTAACATCTTTTACCTACATTTTTTGCGTATTTGAAAATTTTCATAAAAATTAATTTTACCACTTCTGTTAATTGAATTTTAAAAATCCAAATTACATGGACGTCATCTGTAAGTAAAATTTGGTTTAATTGGATGAAAATAATTTACTATTGAATTGTATGTTTTGAATCTTATTTACCACAGTTAAAAGTAAATATTGTAATTAAAGGTAAAAATGATATTATAATAACCCCAAATCATGTCCTAATTATATTTGATAAGTGTATTTCAAACAAAATAAACCATATAAATAAATTATGATCCTTTTTATAACCTTGTATTAGATTTTTTCATTTATTATATTTTATATAAGTAAGATTTAAAAGTGTTAAATTCAATCTTTAATAAATAAATTTTTTAATATAGTTTTAAACATAAGATAAATTTGACTATAAAAATTCATTATAAATATAGAAATATTTCATACATTATTGTATTTTATTTATAATTTTGGGACATTAAATAAATATATATATATTTATGACACAATGATGTTGTAGTAATTACCTTATTAATGAAAGATTAAAATAAAGGAAATTACAAATATTAAAATAAATTAAAATTAAATCTTTTGATGAAAACCACAAATTTTATTGGTTAATATGACATGTTAGGGGTGATTTAATGTATTATTTATATAATTAATTTTTAATGAATACAAAAGAACAAATACTAAATAACATCAATGTTGACATAAATTAGTTTTTAAAAGAAATACAATTTTATTAAATGATGTAATATTCCCAAAAATCTAAGGATTGTCCACATGACATAGATAAAGGTAAATATGTCATTAATAAACCACTTGAGGTTCTTTTGGCATTTTATAGTATGTTTATTAACCATGTAATATAAAAATACAAGAAGACATGGTAAATGTTGAACTATTTAACTAAGAGTTAAATATAAATGATAAGTTAATATGGTGACGTAAACTTGTCTAAAACCTATTGGATGAATGGATTTCGACCCATTCCCACCTTATTCTCAAAATTTATCAATTTATGTTGATTATAAAATAAAAATAAATTTATAATAATTTAATATTTCATGCTTTTCCTAAAGTGATCAACACCCATCTTATAAAAATGTTCTTCCCATTATAATAAATTAACACAGCCAAATACAGTTGGCTAAACCAAATGTCAAGACCCAAAAATTCAATGTAATTTTTTTAATTATATGGGAATTTTATGAGTCCATGAAAATTGACGGCTTGTGATTCTGAAGCCCGGTGTGCCCGGAATGACTTTATGAACATTTGTTTTGATACATTCAGTAAACTTGTGAGCGGGTTTTTGTAACTTTTGAACAGGTTCATGGAATTGAAATCTGAGGACACCGTTGAACTCAAAACACCATTATTCACCTAAGGAGACATTCACCTTGACCACAGTAGGATGAGGGTGAATGTTATTTTTCGCGTTTTTCATGGAAATAAAATTAAATAAAGAACAAAAGTTTATTTTATTTTTAACCTCCCATTTGAATGCTCGGTGGGGGGGGGGGACTCCAGAGCTGGTACCCCCCCCCCCAATTTAAAACTAGTGGTGGGTACAACCTAACCCTTGAAATAACTCTTTAATTAGGTAGGTGACTCTTAGTTCTCTCATAAATAATTGTGCCACATTTAATTAATTTATTATGCCAACATCAACTAATTTAATGGTCAACTCTAATTAAATTAATAAAAAATTATTTAATAAGTTGGCTATTTCATTTCGGTTGAAATGAATGAAGGTGTGGGAAAATGTAAAAACATTGGAGAGACACCTTTCTCCAATGAATTACTCTTTCTCGAACCAATAACACCTTCCCCAATGAAGAACATTGTTGAAGGATCACCACCGTGGAACATCTTCAATGATGACGAACTGACGCCCATCTTTCCTCTCTCCTCACTGACATCAACAAACCTTTGAGGTAGGTTTTTTTATTTTTATACCCCTTACCCCATTCTTGATGTTCTTTATGATTCATGAATAAACAAGCTACTTGTTACCATTCTAATGTGGGGGTTTGGGAAAAATGAACACGGCTTGACCTCTCTGCAACCTCTGTGAATTTGGATGGTCCTGAAACGATGGTGACATCCTGATATGAGTGTGGATGTCTACAGATTGAAGAACAAGCCACTAGGGTGTTCCCGGTTTCCAAAGAATGTCGTCGGAGACCGTGCTGGAAACCGCCACTAGTGGGGCTCTAGAACGGCGGCCAGAACTCTGGAAGGACACAACGGCAGCGGCGGCACGACTACGCCGCTAGAGATGGGGTGCGGCCTATCGGCCGCAGTGGAGCAGAGGCAGCGGTCAGAGCACAACTCGACATGCGAAATAGTGGTGGCTGCGCACAACCACACCACCAGGTGTGTGTGAGCCACATCACGAGGCCGTGATGGCAAAGGCGGGGAGGCTGGCTAAATGCTGGATGCTATTGATGGAATGTCATGCGACCGCGCTGTGTGGAGGAGGGTTGGTCGTCCGAACATCAATGAGACTAGAAGTCTGCCTAGTGGGCCGGGCCGCGTCAGTAGTCTAGGCTGGACCCAGAGGGGCAGGTTAGACCTAGGGTTGGACATGGGTCGGGCCGAACCCAGGTCTGACCCGGGATAGGCCGAGTCGACCCGAACCGGATTGGGTCGAACCGAACCCGGACTAACTTCAACTCCTTTATCGCTCTTCTGGCCATATTTTGAGCTATGTTCATCCATTTGATGAACTTTTTGTGGCTCTGAAAACCATGGATCAGGATGGTCCTTTTTCTATACCCCACATGAGGTTTGGATAATGTTTATTTATGGTTGGGTTGGATCAAACACGAATCCAACCGGGCCATCTGAACTAAAAGGACGATAATTTACAGACTGGGCATCCAATTGATGCCCCGTCAGTTGCGTTGAGACCCATTTTATGTGGTTTTCCTTTGGGATACATAATTTCAGGGATTCGTGGATGTTGGAGTATTGACCTATGGCTTGAGGAGCGGACCCTCCTGGAATCGAGTGAGATTAGTGCGGGAACCCTATAGCTGGCTGTAACATGAGAAAGGGATCCTATGTGGCTCTATGTTTTGGAATCCTATGTGGATCTGTGTTCTAGTATCCATCTTGGAACCGCTCAAAAAATCCACTTGGGACTACTCTAGGATCCTACGTGGGTCTGCTGTACTAGGATCCTATGTGGGTCTTATGATCTAGGATCCTATGTGGGTATGATGATTTTAGGATCCAATGTGGGTCTGCCTCTTAAAAGGGTAAGATGATTCAGTAGTTATATCTAATAATCATTATGACCGTACCTAAGTTATACCTTATGTGAGCTGAGTCTATAAATTTGTTCAAATACCTATGTGGTATTCTTCTATGTGGCTTACCTTTGTGGTACATTCCATTGTGGCGAAACCATTGTGGAATTCTTCTGTGTGGCATTACATTTGTGGTACATTCCTTTGTGGTGTTACCTTCAGGGTATTCCTTCCTTTTTGGAACAGTTGATCTATGGGTCTTTGATTTGGACCATGTTTCCTTCTGAATGAGATGGGAATACTTGATAACTTAGGTATATGTATGGGAATATACATAAGTAGAGTTGATGTCTTTTATGTGGTTTATCCATTGTGGATTTTGTGAGACCTTTGAGTGTTTTGGGGTCCCTACTGAGTATCTTTATACTCACCCCTACATGGGCTATGCCCACACCATGTTGTGTTTGGTGCAGACGATGGAAAAAACTGACTGTGCACGAGGGTCCCAGGACTAGAGGTAGCTCAGAGGTGCACCTTAGAAGAGACATACAAAAGAGACGACCATTTGAGAGATGTACCTACACATCAAGTAGGGTCCTTGGTAGGTGTCCATAGGAGCTGTTTTAGTTTACTTGTACTATCTTGTTTACTTGTACTTTTTAGTTGGGCTTATATTTTGGTCCATATTTCCCGACTATACACAACTTTTTTACTATAAAATTTACTTTTGTTCGTATCATGCAGTGTTCTTGTTAGTGTGTGTTACAGGATACAAATTCAATTCCTTCTCGGTATTAGGTAATATGCTTTTTGGTGCTTGTTGCCCGGCCCTGGCCAATGGAAAGCGGGCTTGGGGTAGTCACGGCATGGACCCCAGGGGACGGGTCGTTAAAAATTGGTATTAGAGGAGTCGGTTATACTGTAGAACATTGAGCTCTGATATTTTTAAAAGATATATTGTCAAGTGTAGTTAGTGTGGTTATCAATTTAGGGAATCCAGTGTTGGTGTGACGGTTGAGGTATCCATACACCAGGACCCCGACTTCTGATTTTCTTACTCAGTGCACGAAAACACCGATTGTGTTTGTGTTTTGAAAATTTTTCTTTCTGCTCTCTTTGTGTAAGCTCACCAGGTATAACTTATTGATTGTGGTGCACCTATTTCTTTTCAGGATTCCTCCACACAGACAGCCAGCTAGTGTTCCAGGTATAGTACGTGATGACATCCCACTGAATAATGAGGCCTTGGTGTATGGCCATTTATCAGTAGAGGCACCAGCGGAGGAACCAGCGGTACCATTACCTACTGTGCCACTGATTCCACAATCCCCAGTAGTATAGAGTGCATGCTTCTTGAGTGCATTACACGAGTATGAGTGCTAGAGGCCACCTAGGTTCAGGGGTAGATGGACACCCAGGTGGCTGAGGATTGGTTGGAGGTCGTGGAGAGAGTCCTCCGACTAGTAGGGATACAACCGGATCTCATTGATACCCATGACTCCAATCTATTATGGGCAGCAGCATGTAGATGATGGATCTTGATGCTCTAGGCTCACGATGAGGTGACACTTTTCTTGAAGATATTGAAATCCTGTTTTAGGCATAGTTTTTCCCAGCAACCCTTCACGCAGTGTGCATACAAGAGTTTCTTCATTTGAAGTAGGGAATCATGACTGTGGATTAGTACTTAGCAAGGTTCATCAACCTCTCTCACTACTCCACTGATATGGAGAAAGACCCATTCATCAAGGCCCATCCCATTGAGCAGGGAATCCAGAGGGAGATTATAACTTTTATTATTTCTCTCTGCATCCCGATATAGGATGAGGTGTTAAAGAGTGCCCTCTTATTAGATATTGTTCATACTGAGCAGTCTCCAGCAGCGAGACCCACCACCGGGCGTCACGTAGCGGAGTCTTCTGCGGTTGGAATCAGATAGAATTCACCGAGGTCCAAGAGAACAAGTCCAATAGGTGGAAAACAACACAATTCTAGGTTGGTTGTGCGGGGAATTGGAGACAAATCCATTCATGCCAGGAGAAGCTAGTGTTACGCATGGGGAGGGTAGGGTCACATGGATCATGATTTCCCAACCCTTCATATGGAGGATCAGTATACTGTTGATGGAATACCCAGGAAGAGACTGAGGTTCAATCAAGGAGGTCCACAGGGAGCAGGCAGATGTGGCAGAGGAGATGGCCATGCCGCAGGCAGTGGGCGACGAATCGAGAAGTTACTGGAACCACCACCAGGTGGTCCACCCCGACCACAAGGAGCAGGTGGGATGGAGAGAGATCATCTCCAGATAGATGAGGCCTATGACCATGGTGCTCCAGAGATAATATGAGGTATGATATATGTCTACTCCACCATAGAAGTAGTACTTATAGAAATAGGTTTATGTTATTCTTTTATTGCCACTGCCCTTGTTCGGAGATCAGAGATTCTGGTGGAGCCTTTAGCCTTAACCTTACGACTAGATAAAATACTACATGAGAGGATTCGACGATTATGCACTAGTTCTGGTAGTGTGAGATTACCCAAGTAGGTGATGGAATCAGTGGGGATCTCCTAATAGCGGCCTCGAGGCCTTACGACGTCATCTTATGTATGGACTAGTTATCTACAGTCCATGCTCAGATTTACTATAATATGAAAAAAGTGTGGTGTATCTGAAAGTATGGGACTTGGTTTACCTTCACTGTTGTGAATGGATCATTTTTCAGCACATGATGGACTTAACCGGAGGAGAGTGCAACTAATCACTCATCAGTTAGCTAGCCTTACCCTTAGAGCGGTTGATGACTAGAGTTCGAGTTATCCTGTAGTGGTGGACTAGTGCGCAGATGTCTTCCCTGATGATTTTTCGAGTCTACCTCCACGTAGAGATGTGAAATTTTACATTGAATTGTGCCTTAGGATGATAGCAATATCTACACCAGCATTTTGTATTTTTCCCACGGAGCATCGTGAGCAGCTGGTACAGCTATGGGACTTACAGGGGAAGGGATTCATCAGGCCTAGTGCTTCTCCTTGGGAAGCCCTGATTTTTTCACAAAACTGGTGAATGTGAGCTTGAGACTTTGTGTTGACTATCGACGCCTAAACTAGGTTACCGTGAAGAAAAAGTACCCTCTCCCAAGGATTGAAGACATCTTTGATCAATTGAAGGGAGGACGGTGGTTATCGAAGATAAACCCTAGATCAGGCTATCTGCATACCAGAGTACGAGATGAGGATTTGCAGAAGATAGCTTTCTGATGTTTTTATGAAAACTATGAGTTCTTTGTTATTCCAATAGGTGTGTTTAACACTACAATAGTGTTCATGGTACTCATGAACAGGATCTTCCATCAATACCTTGATCACTTTGTAGTAGTCATCATTGACGAAACTCTGATCTACTCGTCTACCGAGGAGACACTTGCTTATCATTTGCAGATAGTTCTGGACACACTCAGAGAGCACTAGGTTTTTGGTAATCTCTAAAAGTTCCATCTCTAGATTTGAGAGGTTCACAACCTAGGACATGTCATCTCAGAGGCTGGTGTTGCGGTGGATCCAGCGATGATTGTTGTAGTACATGCATGGGAGCCACCCATGAGTGTGAAGGAGGTACGGAGTTTTCGGGGTTTGGATGGATACAATCTGAGATTTGTGCAAGATTTCTCCCAAGTTGTAGCACCTTTATCAGCATTGACAAAGAAGGGGAAACCCTTCATGTGGTCGGAGATATTCCAACTATGTATTCAGGATCAGAGTCAGAGACTGACTAGTTCCCCATATTGAGGATTCTGGAGGAGGGTGTTTGGTACATAGTCTACTGTGACTCCTCTGGGATGAGGCTCGGATGTGTCCTGATGTAGGATCGAGCTTTTATCACATATGGTTCTCGACAGCTGAGACCACTTGAGCAGAACTACACTACCCATGACCTGGAGTAAGCAGTTGTGGTATTTGGATTGATGATGTGGAGACACTATCTGATGGGCGAGCATTTTATGGACTACTCATATCAAAATAGTTTTAGGTATATCTTCTTACAGAAGGACCTGAACCTAAGACAATGGCGTTGGGTTGAGTTTCTCTATGATGATATGACATTGAGATAGTCTATACTCCTAGGAAGGAGAACGTTGTAATAGATTCACTCAGTAGGAGATCTAGTATACATTTTCTAGGTGAGGCTATAGAGTATCTGGCCGCTTTGTAGATATCTTTTGGGGATCGAGATGGAGTAGATTCCCTTTATACTATTACAGTCACTCCCTCAATTCGTCAGCGTGTCAGCGAGGCGTAGCATGGGGACACTGACTACGAGTCTTGACATGCTTAGATATCCATATGATAGGAACCAAATTGATTTTCTAATTGTGGGGAGCACGTCATCCTTTTCAGAGGACGTACCATGGTACCAATGTTCCTTTGGAAGGAAGTGTTGAGGGAGTTCCACACTTCCCATCTAGCGGTACATCCATGAGTGGAAAGGATGTACCAGGACCTCCGATGATAGCACTCGTGACAGGACTTCCATGTACATCCATAAGTCATGATTCTATCTAGGTGACTATCAACTGACTCACCATGTTGGCCCACTTCATACCGATCAGAGAGCAGGGTTCAGTAGAGATCTTTGGATGCCTCTATGTGCAGGATACTGTGCAGATATGTGGAGTACCCTTGACAATTGTCTATAATCGTGATGCATGTTTCACTTCCTGGTTATGGAAGGGGTCATAAGAGGCCTTCAGGACGCAGCTTTTTTTGAGCACCACCTGTAATCCTCATATGAATGGCCAGGCTTAACAGACCATTCAAACCCTTGAGGACATGATTTGTTCTTGAATCCTCATCTTTGAACGCAGCTAGGAGGATCACTTCCCCTTGGTGGAGTTTTCATACAATAGTAGTTATCACTCCATCATTGGGATGGAACCTTTCGAGGCTCTGTACAACCAACCTTGTAGATCGCCATTGTGCTAGACTAACCCAAGGGAGTCAGCACTCATGGGACCAAATATGGTACAAGATACCACAGAGAAGGTGCAGATCATCCAGGAGCAGATGAAGACTACACAGAGTAGGATGAAGTCTTATGCCGATAGAAGACGGAGACCTCTAGAATTTGAGGATGGTGACCACTTCTTTCTACGAGTCTCACCCCGATGAGGTTTGTGGAGATTTTTCTGGGGTGTCATGTTATCTCTGAGGTTCATCAGACTCTTTCAGGTCCTCAGTAGAGTCGGTGAGTTGGATTACCACCTAGCACTTCCCCCTCAATTGCACCGGGTGCACAACATTTTTTACGCACCTCAGCTAATGAGATATATACAAGATCCCTCAAACATCATTGACTAGGGAGAGGTAGAAATTGATGATGGTGTGACATTTTGAGAGGTTCCGGTGGAGATTGAGGATCAACTGGAGAGGGTCCTTCATGGGTGGTCGATACCTTTTGTGTTTGCATGTTGGCATCATGGGAACCTCTATGAGAGAAAATGGGAGCGGGAGGCTATGATTCATGCATAGTATCCCCACTTGTTTTCCTAGTGTTTTTAATTTGGCTTTCAGAGATGAAAATCCCTAAGGTGGGGAGAATGTAAATACCTGTAAAATCCATGATTTTTTTAATTATATGGCAATTTTACGAGTATGTGAAAATTGACAGCGCGTGATTCTGAGGCCCGATGTGCCCGTAATGAATTTCTGATCTTTTTTAGGTACATTTAGTAAAAATGAGAGTGGATTTTTGTAACTTTTGAACCAGTGCTCAGAATTGAAATCTGAGGACACCATTCAACTAGTAGTGATGATATTCTCTTAAGGGGCCTTTTAGCATGACCGTATTAGGATGATGGTGAATGTTCGTTTTCGTGTTTTTTGTAGAATTAAAAATAAAATAAAGAACAAATATTTATTTTATTTTCAACCACCCATTTGAATGCTCTGTGGTGGGGACCACCCGATCTGACCCCCCCCCCCCCCCAATATAAAATTAATGATGGGGACCACCTGACCCTTGAAATAACTCTTTAATGAGAGAGGTGACTCTTGGTTCTCTCCAAAATAATTATTCCACCTTCAATTAATTTATTATTCCAACATCAACTTGATTAATGGAAAAATATAATTAAATAAATAAAACATAATTTAATAAGTTGGCTATTTCATTTTGGTGGAATTAGGGGGGATGTGTGGGCAAAGGGGAGAACATTGGAGAAACTCCTTACCCCAACAAAGAATGCATTATTCAACAAATAATGCCTTCTCCAATGAAGAACCCCATCGAAGGATCACCAACGTGGAATGTCTACAATGATGATGAATAGACTTCCTTCTTTCCTATCTCTTCACAGACATCAACAAACCTTTGAGGTAGGGTTTGTTATTTGTATCCCCCTTACCCCGTTCTTGACGTTATTCATGATTCAATAATAAACAAGCCGATTCCTACCATTCTAACGCAGAGGGTTTGGGGAAAATGAACACGACCCGACCTCTCTACATCTTTTGTGAATTTGGATGGTCTGTAAAATATGGTAACATCATGAGATGAGTGCAGATGTCTACAAAATGAATAATGAGCAACGATAGTGCGCCTGGTGGCCCGATGAACATCGTTAGAGACTATGCTAGTGATCGACACCGGAGGGTCCCAGGAATGGCGGCCAGCACTCAGGCCGGCCATGAAAACAGCGGCGGCACGACCGCTCCACCGGAGAAGTGCTGCAGCCCGTCAGCCACGACAGTGTAGAGGCAGCGGCAGGCCCAAGGCCGGTCGTATGAATTGGAGGCAATGGTGCGTTTCCGCGCTGCCGGGTGTGCAGGAGCTGTGACACATGGTCGCAACTGGGAAAGTATGGTGGTCGACTCACAGCTGGACACTGGTGATGGAGTGGCATGCGACCATGCCGCGCGGAGGAGGGATGGCCTTTTGTCTAGCTGTGTGCCGATCGGACCACCTAGTGGGCCGCCCATCAAGGGCTGCACATTTGGCCGCACCGCGGGCCACCCAGCTGGTCGGGACACACTGGCGGACTGGGCTAGACCGAGTGGGCCGGGTCGGACCCAGGGCTAGACCCGGGTCGGGATGAGTCGACTCGAAATGGATTGGGTCGGCCCAGGCTGGGTCGGTCTGACCGGGTTATACCGAACCCGGAAAAACATCGACCCCTTTTTTCCTCGTTCGGTCATATCACAAGCTTCAGGCATCTATTTGAGGAACCATCTATGGCGTAGGAAAACATGGATCGAGAAGGTATTTTTGGTATACCCCACTTGAGTTTTGCATAAAGTTGAGGTACATCTGGGGTGGATTGAACACGAATCCAACCGGGGACATGAGACTAAATGGTTGATAACATACAGACTGGGCATCCAATTGACACACCGTATGTTGCTTTGAGACCTATTTTACATGACGGTCCTTTGGGATACTTCTTCATGGGAATTCGTAGAAGTTGGATTATTGACATGTGTCTAGAAGAGTGGTACCTCCCTTAATCAAGTGTTCTTAATGGGGGAACCATGTATCTGGCTGTAACATGAGAAATGGTTCCTATATGGGTCTGTGTTTTGGGTTCCTAGGGGGTATGTGTTCTAGTATACCTCCTCGATCCACTCTAGGAATCCATGACAGAATACTCTTGGATCCTATGTGGGTCCGATGTACTATGATCCTATATGTGTCTGATGATTTAGGATCATACATGGGTCTGAATATTTAAGATCCTATGTGGGTCTGCCTCTTAATAGAGTAAAATGATTCAGTAGTTACATCTTATCATCTTTATTATCGGACCTATGTTATACCTTTTGTGAGATGAGTCTTTACCTTTGTTGTAATACCAATGTGCTATTCTTGTGTGTTATATTCCATTGTGGTACTTACCTTCGTGGTGATACCTTTCTGGTATTCTTTTATGTGGTGTTACCTTTGTGGTACATACCTTTGTGTTGTTACCTTCGGGGTATTCCATCCTTTGTGGAACAGTTGAGCTATGGGATTTTCATTTGGACCTTGTTTCCTCATGAATGAGATGGGCATACATGATAAATTATGTATATGTATGGGCATATAAATAAGTATAGTTGATGTATTTTATTTTGGTTTATCCTTTGTGGATTTTGTGAGACCCTTGAGGGTATTGGGGTCCCTACTGAGTATCTCTATACTCACCCACTCCCGGGCTATGCCCGTACCTTAATGTGTTTGGTGCAGACGACAGATAGTGCTGACTTAGGAAGAGGGTATCAAGACTGGGGGTAGCTTGGAGGTGGACCTTATATGAGACGTACCGTATAGATGATTGTTCGAGAGTTGTAACAACCCTTCAGGTAGGTTCCTTATCGGGTGTTCGTAGGCACTATTTTAGTTTACTTGTACTTTCCAGTTTTCCTATACTTTACAGTTGGGCTTGTATTCTAAACCCATTTTACCTACTATTAAATACTCTTTTTACTATACAGTTTACTTGTTTTCATATCTTGGTGTGTTCTTGGTTGTGTGTGTTACATTATATAAAGGCAATTCCTTCCTGGTTTTAGGAAATATGCCTTTTGGTTCATGTCACCAGCCCCTGGCCTATGGAATGAGTGCTTGGGGTAGTAACAGCATGGACCCAGGGGGATGGGTCATGACACCAAACCCTTCTCAAATACCCTCCAAACTATCCTCACTTAAACCTAGAGGCCTTACATTGATCGTAAATCCATCCTATGGAGCCCATTTGTTCAAATCAAAATGAAGCGCCCGAAGAAGAGGTGATTATTTTAGCCCCTATTTCAGTGTTCTTTTCTCCTTTTACATCCTATTTCATTGTTGTTTTCAGACTAAAATAAAAAATCTAGTACCTTCTACATACCAAGATGTTATTATAAATACGTTACAACCATATTAATTATTCTATTCATCCTACGAATGAAAATGTCACCATACGTGCGTACGTACAGCTTACCGTCTCCACGTCGTGGTGATGTTTATTATTCAACACATCATTATTTAAATGGGTATAATAATAAGTATAATTTATGTAAATATAAAATATTAAAATTTAATGTTTTTGTTAATATAATATACTATCCAATAACATTATATTTCACAATCTATAAAATAATATTGATACTCGTGCGTATGTATGACTTTCCGTCTCCATGAAGCGATGAGATTTCATTCCCCTTCATAACCCCTCAAGAATAATATCCATTTGATAACTAATAATATTTTTAAGAAAATAATTTTATTCTAGATATGAATCAAATAAATTTTATCTATAACAAACGAGACTTATGTGATAAAACAAATAAACGAAAATTAATTAGTTATACTAGAAACAATGATACAACCTAAAATTTTATTAATAAAGCAATATTATAGAATCTTATATGATATCATATTTATGTTTGTGGTTCTTATATAATTTAATAAAAGTTATTTCACTATTATACCAGAGTTTGATGTACCCTATAAAAAGGAAATGTACAATATAAGGGTGAATTTTACAATCTCTTTATTATCTGATGTTGTTTATACATAAGTATCTACATTGACTTCACTATAATGTGAATATGTGTTTTATAAAAATTTAATTATAAACATTTTTACTATTTCCTAGAATATGTGTTGAATTCACTTACAACCTGGATATAATTTTTATAAAAAAAATAATGAAATCTTCTGTAGTTCTCCACCCAAGATACATTAGGATCTTTTCGTCAAATTAAGGGAAGAATGTTTTTATCATATACGGCGCATGAGGCTATCTTCATCCTTTATAACACCTTTGAAGAATCACATACAATATTATTTTAATATCTTCAAAAAAAATTTCTTTTATAATTATGATACTTTTAAATGATTTCAAAGTATAATGAGATATTTCCCTCTAATAGTTTTTGTATTGATTTCATTTATGTCAAAAATACTTTGATGGATTTTATGCTTGTCAGAAGTTTATTTATTATGTAAAAGCATCCATATTTTATTAAAGGTTTTTTATATTCTCTATTGTGGATGTGATATTTTTATACCATTCTTGGTTTATGGTTAAAGTATTAACATTTTCTATTATAGTTTTAATAGGAATGTTTATGTTATGTTTCAACCATTTCATGTGAGGAATGTGTTGGATGATGTAAGTGACATGCATGGCCCTCTATAGCCCCTCGATGCATCGATAGGTCTCATGAGACAAACAAATTTCTTTGAACAAGGCCATGAAAAAAAATTATTTGTAATCTTCTCATGAGGCCTTGACTACGAGTTCATGATATCCGTCGTTATGAATTCCATCATTATGTGATTAGATATTGATATTATATGTTATTATTCGAGTAGTAGAATATCTATGTGAATAATTAAATGGAATTATTTTATTTAACTTTTCAATATTATGTTGAAGATTAAGTTTCAAAGGCATTGGTTTTAGTCTTATACATTTACATAAATGTTTATTCTTATTTTATATTCTTATATATTATTATCCTTACAGAGCATCTGACCTCACCCCATTCTTATGTTTTATTTTTCCCAGGATACAAAAATGTATATTATGATTGACTTGTAGGGATAGGCTATGGGAAGTGAGTGTGTTAAAATAGACATTTTTTTTATTTTTCATTTTGTATTGTAAAAATTATGTATGTATCTAGTAATTCCATGTATATTAAACAAATAAATCATTCTGGAAATGATCTCTTATGATAATGCCTCTGTTATTTAATAATGCAATGACTCTAGGTAACTGTAGTCAGGGAATTACAGTTGGTATTAGAGGGAGGTTTATAAAAACCCATGGAAACTAAATTTAAAGAAAATCTTAAAATAGAACATTAAAATTAGATATAAATTGATGATTAGTATATTAGAACATCAAAAAAATTTGTTAATATGGATTTTATGTGTGTTTTCCAAGAAATAAATCTTTTTTTGGATACTACAAATGGATTTGGTTCTAGAACATCTATACCTAGGAGTGAAGAATCTGACAACGAGTTTCAGGCTTGACACGGGGTATCCTGGTACATGAAAATGAGATTTACTACACACATAGTTTTAATGTCATAGAGGATATGCTTATAATAATTCACATTTTCCTTAAAACCCATGATTAAGGATTTATGAGTAAATACATCCCAAAGAAATAATTTTTATGATTATGGATTATGTGCATAAATAGATCAATTTTTGTTAAGTATTTCATATGTTTGGAATTAGACATTGGGATTTATAAACTAATATAGTGTATGATATTTTTTGGAAATGGAATCTAGTGGAAGGAATGGAAACTATATCAACTCGTGTAATCCATGTAGGGATTTCCTTCCTATTCAAGATAATTTTAGTGAAGCTATTGATGCGAATGGTGTTGAACATCTTATAACCATACTTGGACTACTTACCAAGGTTATGAATAATAACCATTCTCATATGGAGCACCTCAATATACAATGTGGAGGATCATTGTCATAACACTTCATGAGGCAGAAACCACCAACCTTCTATGGGACTAAAAATCCATTTGTATCTGAGTAATAGATATGTTTATTGATGAAAATATTTCATGCTTTAGGGTGTAACGAAAGTGAAAAACATGTCATGTAAGTTTATCGCCTATTA
Source organism: Viscum album (assembly GCA_963277665.1). Lineage (NCBI taxonomy): Eukaryota > Viridiplantae > Streptophyta > Magnoliopsida > Santalales > Viscaceae > Viscum > Viscum album. The sequence continues at coordinate 458,527,679 of OY728142.1, forward strand.
GTAGATGCAGATCAATGGTGGTAATTAATTGAAAAGACAAAATAGAATTAAGAAGTATAAAATATGTAATAGAGGGAGTTTAAGAGATTTTTTTAGAAAAATAATTTCCTTGTGAACATCGAGAAGATATGGAAAGGCAATTTCTGAGTCTGAGGAAATAGTTGGATTAGAATGTCGCAAAGTATGAGGCTATCATTACAAAGTTATTAATGCACGATGCATAATATATACTTTACCCAATAAGTAATATTGATCGACTATTTGATTGGAAAAATTATTTCTCCATTGGGAATTAGTCTCTCAATCCTTCTCATCATATGGTGATACAATCTCATGTGCTATCATGATTGAAAAGAAATTCCATACGTCTTATGACTTTAATGTAATGAAAGAGAAGAATATATCTGTTGAACAATTTTAGAAAGGAAATAAGGGGAAGAAGGGAAAATGTGAATTTCCATCCTATAGTAATTGTGGTAGGAAACATCCAGGTACATGTCTATACATGAAAGGAGTTTGTTTCGAGTGTGGTGAAAAAGGCCAGGAAGCTCGTGATTGTAAGGGAAATAAAGAGGTTGTCAATGTTGAATGCAAAATTTTTAATGAAATGGGGAATTATGAAAATGAATTTCCTAAGCATCAAAGAAACATCCTCAGTAATGGAAAAGGGAGTAAGGAAAAGATTATGCGATCACGACTACTGGGGTTGACGTTCCTAATGATGTGGTGTAAGGAACATTAATCATTTCCTCATATTTCTCAGATGCTTTATTTGATTCTGAATCATTGCATTCATTTATATCGTCCCATTTTTTCATGAAATTTAGATATTTTTTATTTGATTTAACATGGGAGGGGTTAGTCAAAACTCTTAAGAGAAGTATCATTGCAAGAATGTTTTGTAAATTACTTACCATTATGCATAAAAACATACTTTATCATCCTGACTTATTGTCATACCACGGATTGAATTTGATATTATCCTCAGTATGGATTGTATTCTAGACCATGATGCGAAAATTTATTGTTAGAAGGAGGTTAAATTTTTTTATGATGCTAAGTAATATCATATCTTTAGAGAAGAAACATAACCATTAGATTCTCATCTAGATCAAACACCAGTAGCTCTACTAAATTCAACTAATGGGGATGATGGGAGTGAAATAAATATGGGTGAGGAAAGAAATGTTAAAATAGAGGATTTACTTATTGTGAAGGAATATGTTGATATGAATACCATAGGATCTACTTGGACATCCTCTATAACTCGAAATTGAGTTTTCCATTGACATAATTCCTGGTTCAAGGCCCAAATCCAAGATCCCTTATAGAATGGACACTATAGAATTAGTGTAACTAAATAAAAAACTAGTGGAATTATGTAATAAAGGATTTATTCTCCCTAGTGTTTCTCCATGGGGATCCATTGTTCTTTTAGTTATTAAGAAAGATTTATCTTTGAGGTTATGCGTTGACTACTAGGAGATCAATTCAGTAACAATAAAGAAAAAGTATCCCCGACCACACATTGATGATTTATTTGATCAAATTCATGGAGATAAATATTTTTCAATGATAGAAATTCAATTTGGATATCATAAGTTGTGTGTGAAGAAGGAATAAATTTCACAGATATCATTTTAATCCGGGTATGGGAATAATGAGTTTACTATATTGCATCTTGGACTGACTAATGCACCCTCTGTTTTCGTGGATCTATTGAATAGAGTTTTCAAGGAATATATTTATTTCTTTGTAGTCATAATTATTAATGGTATCTTTTTATAATCTAAAATGATATGATGATCATGAAAATCACTTGTGCACTACATTGAAAACTCATAGAAGTAATTAATTATATGGGATGTTTAGAAAATGTGCATTCTAGATTCAAGAATATCTTTTTCTTTATCATATTAAATCTATGGATAGACTCTCTATTGATCCTTAAAAGATAATGGAAATTCTTGAATGGCCAGCACCAACGAGTATAACTGAGGTATACATTTTTATTGGTTTGGCAGGTTACTATCGGTGTTTCATTCATAATTTTTCCCAATTGACTAATCTATTAACCTATTAAACACATAAAGGGGTTAAATTTGATTGAAAAAAGAAGATGGAATAATGTTTTGAGGAATTGAAGATAATATTAGTCAATTCTCTTATCTTGACTCTACCATTGGGGAATGAAGGGTTTGTTATTTATAGTGATTCTTCAAAGTAATTAATTTTATGTGTCCTTATGTAGAATGATATAGTTTTTTATAAGCATCAAGGTAGCTAATAATTCATTAACAAAACAATCCCACTATTGATATCGATTTAATAGCTACAATCACTGCTATAAATATTTTGAGACACTATATCTATAGTGATAATTGTGAGATATATATCGATCCAAATATTTTGAAGTATATTTTCTCATAGAAATAACTCAACATGAGGAAAATTAGGTGGATTGAACTACTCATTGATTATGATTGTACTATACACTACCACCCTAGGAAAGAAAATAAGGTGGCAGATGATTTGAGCAGAAAGGATCATGGGGTTCCGAGAAAATGATATTTGAATGGAATATTATATTTATGGATCTATTAAATATGGATATGGGAAAAATCCTGGAAGGTGAAACAACAATACTTTTTCAAATGGTTTTGAAACTATCTGCACTTGAAGGAATTACAATTTATCAGACTTATGATGAGGAGTTTCATAATAATATTAATGTAGTGGATGATTTTATATTGATTGAAATAGTATATGAAGATGGAATTTTGAAATTTGGGAAGAGTATTTGTGTTACCGATATACCTAATATAAAAAGGGAATTTTTATATGAGGCTAATAGATCCAATTTTTCTATACACCTTAGTAGCACTAAGATGTATAGATATTTGAAGTATGATTTTTTGTGGGACAACATGAAGATGGAGATATCTGATTATGTGTCAAGATGTCTTGTCTTTTTAAATGTGAAGTCTAGAGGAAAACATCCTAGAAGATTCATGCAACCGATTCCAATACCTTAGTGGAAATGGGATGATATTACGATGGACTTTTGCAATGGGAAACCAAAGACTCCTAGGAGGAATGACACAATATAGGTCATTGTTGATCGTTATACCAATTCAAGATCATTTTATTATTATAAGTGAATATTTACCACTTGAACGTTTAGAGATACTATATATTAATGAATCTTTATGACTCTATTTTGTACCCCTATCTTTTATTTCTGATTGTGATCCCCATTTTACATCATGATTTTGAAAATGTCTTCAGAAAACCCAAGATACTAAACTTCATTTGAGCACTACCTACCACCCTCAAACTGATGGCCAATCAGAACTGACTATCAATAGAATATATGACATGTTAAGATCCATCCCGCTTGATCGTCATGGTATTTGGGATCTGTATTTACCTTTGGTATAATTTTCCTATATCAATAGCTTCCATTCACATATTCAAATGGAACCATATAAAGAATCATATGGAAAGAGATGTCCTGCATCAACTAGTTAGGACGGTTTTGGTGAATGAAAACATTTAGGCCCATAACATTTTGAGGAAACAATGGAAAAGGTGAATATTATCCAAACCGACATCAAACTAGCTCAAATTCGGAAAAAGATCTATACTAATAGCCAAAGGAAGGATTTGTAATATCAAGTAGGTGATCATGTTTTCTCGAAGGAATCACTATAGAAGGGTGTTATAAAATTCTGTAAGAAGGGTTAATTATGTCCCAGGTACATCATACAATTCGAAATTCTAGAATGAATTGAAGTTGTAGCGTACTGTTTGGGAATTCTTCCAAATCTCTCCAAAGTTCATGATGTGTTCCATATATAATTGCTGAGAAAATACATATTTAACCCAATGCATGTACTCACCTATGAAAAAGTAGAGCTACAACAAGATCTTTCTTATTTTGAAGATCCTTTTAGAATTCTTGATACCAGAGAACATGTGTTGAGAAACCGGATAACTCATCTGGTAAAAGATCATCGGAGAAACCACAGAATGGATGTTGCAATGTGGAAACCTAAGGATCTTATGATGAAGAACCACATGAATATTTCAATTTAGTAATAATATAGAGTTTTTTAGGATGAAATTATTTTATGGAAGGAATAATATAACACTCCAAGCTTCCACGATATGTTTCACTTTGAATAATACAATTACTTGCGTTGTTCGCAACTTATCGTTCTAGCACAACACAACCAATCAAACTAGCCATTTAAAAAGTAGTTATGAATAATTATACCCACTATTTGAAATTTTATTAATTTTATTTTCCAAAATGGACATCATTTTAGGGTTCTCAATATCAAAATTAACTTAGAGTAATTTTTTTTAATTTTTCTAAAATCATTCAATTTTAGATGAATACAGAAAAACAATACATTAATGTTCAAAATAAAATTTTAATTTAAATAATTCTTTTAAATGTAAATTTATTTTAATGTAAAAATAGATACATAATACCTATATTATTCCAATGCAATTCCTTGGAGTAATTTTATAATACGATTAGGCATCCAATTTTTTTGAACTTTTTATCAACTTTTACCTATCTGCTAGGCACATTTGAAAATTTGAAGAATAAGTAATTATACTACATCTATGAATTGAATTTCAAAAATATGGTAGACACGATTTTCATCAGTAAGAAAAATATTGGTCAATAAGATGAAAATATTTTTTTCTGTATAGTAACATCTGAATTTTATTTACAAAGGTTAGAATTAAATAGGGTAATTAATGGAAAAAATGATATTATAATTACCTCAACACATGTCCTAATTCTATTGTATAAGTGCATTTAGTCCATAATAATATTTAGGAATAAGATATTATTCTTTTTATCAACTTGGTTTATATTAGGACATGAATTATTGTTTAATTAAAGAAGTATAAAAAGTGTTAAATTCAATGTTTAATAACAAAAACATTTTTAATATAGTGTTACAAAAAAGATAAATTGTACAATAATTAATCATTATAAAGATAAAATTATTTAAAACATTATGGTATTTTATTTATAATTTTTATACATTATATAAATAAATTTATTTATGACACAATGATGATTCAGTAATAACCTTATTAACGAAGGATTAAAATAATATATATTATAAACAGTAAAATATATGTAAATTGAAACTTTTGATTCCATCCATGAATTTTCTGGGTAAATATGACATGTTTGGGATTATTAAATGTATGTTTTTGAAGTAATAACATTTTTTAGACTTTAACAAAAAAAACAAATACCAAATAGTGTCAAAATTTACATAAATGAGTTTTTAAAACAAATACTATTTTATTAAATGATATTACATTCCTAAAAATATAAGGATAGGTAAAAGGTATTATATAAGGTTATATATGTCATCAATGAACCACTTTAGGTTCTCTTGACATTTTATAGTAGGTTTATCAACTATATAACATAATAATACAAGAAGACATGGTAAATGTTAAACTATTTAACAAAGAGTTAAATCTAAAAGATAAAGTTTATATGGTGACATAAAATTTTCCAAAACCTATTTGTAGAAAGGATTTATACCCCTCCCAACCTTATATTATAAATTAATCCATTTATCTGTGTTATAAACAGAATATAATTTATAATATATTAATATTTCTTGCTTTTCCTAAAGTTCCATGCTACTCTCTTATAAAAGGGTACTTCCCCTTATCATAAATTCACACCTACAAAGCCTTTTGACTCAGCCAACTCCTTTTCAAATATCCTACAAAATATACTCTATACAACCTAGATTCCATAAATTTATCATAAATCCAACCTACGTTTCCCTTTTTATCAAATCAAATTGAAGAACTCGGAGTAGAGGTAATTATTGTATCACCAATTTCAATGATCTTTTCTTCTTCTAATTCCTCTTTCATTGTTGTTTCCATAATAAAATAACAAATCCAATAACTTCTACATACTGAGATGTTATTATAAATATGGAACTACCATATTAATTATTCTATTTATCCTATGAATGACAAAGTCACCATATGTGTGCATGTATGACTTACCGTCTCCACGTCGTGGTGTAGTTTATTATTCAACACTTCATTATTTAGATGGATATAATAATGATTATAATTGATGTAAATAATAAATATAACATGTTAATTATTATATATATATAATATAAAATCTAATTACATTCTATTTCTCCAACAAAAAATGTTATTTTCGCTCGTGCGTACGTACAACATACCGTCTCCACGGCATGGTGAGATTTCATTCCCCATTGTACCCATTCATGAATACTTTTAATTTGATGATTAATAAAAATGTTTATGAACTTAATATAATTATATATATGAATCAAAGACATCGTATACATAAAAAACAGGACTTACATTAAAAAAATATAAAGGAAAATGAATCGTTTAACACCTGAAACAATGATACTATGGAAATATTATTTATAAAGAAATATTAGAGGATATTATATGATATCATATTTAATTATGTGGTTCTTGAAAATTTTAATAATTTTTTTACTATTATATAAGAGGTTAATGTACCCTCGACATAGGAAAAGTATAAGTTAATGTTTAATTTGACTACCTCTTTATTATCTGATGTTTTTTATATAAAAGTATCTACTGGGACTTCATTATCATATCCATCAATTTTTCATAAAAAGGCTTTTCAAAACATTTTTAATATTCCTTAGACTCTGGGATAAAGCCATTAATACCTTTTTTGAATTTTTATAAAATGTTTTGAAATGAATCTATCCATGGTTTTCCAAATAATGTACTTTATGACTTTTTCAAAAATTATGGAAATAATTCTTTTTTACTTATATGGTGTGTGAGGCTATTTTCAGTTGTCATAAAACCTTCAAATCTTACCATATAAGAGTATATTAATATTTTCAAAAAATGGGTTTCTTTTGTAATTTTGAATCATTTAAATGCTTTCAATCTAGAAATAGATATTTCTCTTAAATAATTTTTAGATTGATTTCATCTATGTCAAGATAAATTGTTTGATTTTATGCTTGTTTGATGTTGATTTATTATGATACAATATTCCAAATTTTATTTATGGTTTTGTGATATGTTTGACTGAGGATGTGCTATTTTTATACCATTCATGGTTTATGGTTAAAGTATTATCATTTTTTATTCTATTTTTATTACGAATGTTTATGTTATGTATCGACATTTTCATATGATGAATGCATTGGAAGTAGTAAGTGACGAGTGGGCCCTATATATCTCTACAATACATCAATTTCTCTAATGAGAAAAACTACTGTATTGGCATAAGGCCTTGAAAAAAAATTTATTTCCTGTCTTGGCACGAGGCATTGACTATGTGGTTATGATGTCCTACATTACTCATTCTATCATTATATGATTGAATATTGATATAACATGAAATTATTCAACTAGAAAAATATAAATGTGAATAATTGAATATAATTATGTGATATATTTTTTCTATATATTTTTGAAATTTATGTTAAAAATTCTTTTGTTTTAGTTGTATACATTTCCATAAATGTTTATTCTTATTTTATATTCTTCTATATTATTATCCTTATTAAGCATATTAGCTCACCCCTTTCATATGTTTTAATTTTTCTAGGATGCGAAGAAATATATTATGATTAACTTGTAGGGACATGTTAAGGTATATGAGTGTGTTCAAAGGAGAAACAATGTTGTTTGTTTTTCATTTTATAATGTAAAACATAGGTATCTTTCTAGTAATTCCATGGATACTAAACTGATTGTTCTTTCTGGATGTGATCACTGGTGATCATACCAATGTGATGTAATAATGAAACCACTATGGATAACTAGGGTTGGGGTGTTAAATCTAAAATCATAAGAAACCTCCTACGATTCATGAATAGCGAGTGAGGATAAGAGGGTTTGTGTGGTTGGGGATACCCCTGGGCCTAGTGCGTGATGTCTGAGGGGTGATGAGAATATTTTAAAAGAAATGGGTTGGGGTAATACTTTTTTAAAAATAAAATTTTTAAATGGACATGAATGGTGAAGGGTTCATATGAATAGTTTTCCTAACTAAGAAAGGACCATGCATACCATATTTGATTGAATGTGTCACCCCACATTGGAAGGCCACCTAGTCTACATAAGAATGTGTTGATCATGAATGAATCATTGTTAAGTTACCACCATATTCATTTATATTAAACATGGATTCCACTAATATGGATCCAACCATATAGATTTTTTGAAATTACAAAAATTTAATGTTTTTAATCTTTTTAGCCTAAAATTTTAGGACACAACAAAAAATAATTACATAATTAAAATAAATTGGAAAATCTGTCCATGATATGATGCATATTTCATCATATTCATGAATTTTTATTGATATGTTGAAAGATCACTTATATTATTGAAAAAATGGTCTTATGAGAATAGGGTGGTTTGTCTTATTCATATTATATAATAAACACTGAATTTAAATTTTTTATTCACATCTGGTTCACAACTTTGGTTTCATGAGAAATAAGTTGATGGTTTTCTTGATGGTTGATTGTGGTGGGATCAATGTCTATACAATCCCTCAGGTAGGTTTGACCATTTTTAAAAATTCATCAAAAACCCCAATTGTTTCCATATCTATAACTATGAATGGGTCTACTTTCCAAACATAGGGGTACATCTGGGTTTCAGACCATTTGGCCCTTAAGAGTTCAAATTGGTCCAGATGATGGGAGGTCAAACTCATCAAACCCTTTTGCGGGGAATATTTTCCTACATCAAGACACCATTATATATTTAATATATGTTCATGAATACATTCTTAATCCCAATAAAAAACGGTTACCCTAATAAATGATCATGGGATTAATCATTTTATCAATAAAGGGGGTTCTATTAACAAGTCCATCGATATGTATTTTAGGTTCTTCATTTATCTACTATTAATTAATAGAAATTGGTAAATTAATATATTTTTAATCTATATAACCAGGAACTCTATATATTTAATATTATCTAGAGAGGAAATTAATATGTTGAGGATGTGATTTATCTTTTATGAGGCAACATATGTATCCCATTTAAAATAGGAATAAAACCCCAAATTGTTTTTTTGTATATGTGTTGTTTACGAAAATGTGGCAATGACATATATAAAGTATCAATGGATCTGGTTATTGATATCAATTCTCATGAAGTTTTTTTGTATATCAGGATTATTTAAAGAATCAATGTCATTATAGTTAGGTCAAACCCTAGTAACTTACTCCAAGGTGGATTCCCTTATACGGGGATGTCATATATGCATTTTAATGGGGATTACGTAATTTGGTTTCCCTATATGGTATAGAATCATGATGAAATTGAGATGATATTTTCAAATTTCTAATACCACATGAGCTATGATTGGTGTGATAAATATGGAGTAGAATTCAATTTTTCATATTACATATAGATATAGGACAAATGCATTGAAGAATTTCAGTCCTTTTGAAGGTGTCATACATATCCTTCTTACATATGGAATAAAATTCATTATTGTTATGTTGGATTGTTTATCCGATGATGGATGAGGAATAAGGATAAGACCATGTGATATATTGGGACTTTATTTTTGGTATGTTTTAGATATGAGAAGACTTACACTGAGGATGATGCCTATTAGAGCGCGGGACATTGAATGGAATCCTACTTATCATGTTTATGGTTAGAATAAGTGTTCTCATAGTTCAGTTGGGGTATTATTAAATATGACCACATAGAAGGATATTTACATCCTTTAGTGTCTACTTGATATGTCATAATTTTATACCTTACACATCTAGAGATTACTATAAATGTTCTAATTTTTATCATACATGTCCAAAGACAATCTCATAAACCTTTTGACATATCCAAATGACACCACATGATCTTGGTGGCATATCTAGACGACATCTCATGATTAATTATTACCTATATTGAGGGTGTATGAAGACATGGTATACATGACTACAATTCTAGGAAGGTCCTAAATGACATATCTGGGTAGTTTTTACATGATCAACATAGACATGTCTTAGTGCTACTGCAATAATTGCTCGACTTGTTCAGGTGGAATTTGTGATACCATATTGACTTTTTTCGAGGAAATTTCATTACTTGAATTACATGTCGATATTTCATCGCATGAATAGGATAACAAGTCTACAGGTCATATCATAACTTGAATGACATTCCCATAGGGCACCATATAATTTGGGTGACACGTCCCATTACAATCGCATGATCTATAAATGACTTCTAAAGTGTTTGATTCCTTCAAATGATAGGGTATTAATATTCTCACTAGTATTCCTCCCTTTTCAATCATAATTGTGTATTTTAAAAATAGTTTTTCAATAACTATTCATATTTTTTCTTCTTTTAAAGGAATAAAAATGTGAAAACAACTTCTCATAATATAGATGTTATGTTGTTAGTCCCTCTCATGAACTAAAAATTGATCATGTGAAGAACATAATAATGTTGTATGATCACTTAGGTAATTTAATGTGTTTTACAAGGTGGAATACCCTGTGATCATGTGACCATCCTCTCTATAAATGTTTCTCATGTTCTCTCATTTTTATCAATTCATTTTTTTGGTTGATTATCCTCTTTTGTGTATTAGATGGCTTATTCATTTTTCCAGCCTATTTATAAGCCACCATTCAAGAATAATATCTTGGAAATATAATATTGAGTTGGTGTAGGTATTTTGTATCATAAGATTCATATGATCTAGTCATAGGTCATTTGGGGGAATCATATAAAATTCAATGACCATATTAATGTCCCACCATCGCCCAGATTATTAGACCTCAACCGCATAATGGGATTTCTCCTAACCAATTTCATTTTTCAAATAGACATTAAAAGTTTAGGCCAATATGTCTAATAATCTTCACAATTTTATGAAACATGTAGAAAGGTTTTCATGTTATCATAAAAAACACATCTGGTGTCATTCGTGATATGAATATGGATTTTTATTGGATCCCCTGTGATATTAGGGAATAATTTTGATGGGGGGATCACATGATAAATGGCGATATAACATAGTGTATAAACCATTTCACAAGATGGAAAGTGTATCCTCTCTTCAAAAGAAGATTTGGCCTTTTCTATTTTTAATTACCTATAAATTTTACAAGGACATGAGATCTTTTGCCATCGTGCGAGTGTTATCAAAGTCAATCATTGTCCTCATTAGTGATAAATCTCATGAACATTAATGTATCATTAATTTAAATACAATAATTATCATGTATATACCCTATTATATTCTTATTGATTAGTAGGGTTTGTTTATATTTGAATAAACATGTCATAGACACATCACATGATGAAGGTGATATTGGGATTTTCTCTTGTACGATAAGGTGGGCATGTTTTCAGAGGAATCATGTGGACATTCAAATAGTATAAGCATGTAACATGAAAATATATAACTGCATAAGTTATCCTCTTTTTTAATATTTTCATACATGATTTTATAAGAGGGTTTGGTTGATTACCATTATCTTTTTGGTTGAAAATTCATTTTATCAGTATATCTTTTATGGAATTCTTCACATGATATGCAAAGATTCTCTAGGTGCCTTTAAAAGAACAAGGATTATGGAAAAAGGAGGCTTTAATGATATAGATAAGATAATGTGTCACGCATGATTGTCTCTCATGAAATTCTAAGGGTCAAGAGATCACATTTCCTTCTCATGGATACATGATCATCATGATTCAATCACTTTCTATTTCCTTGCTTTATGGAGAATATAATACCGATGCTTCATGTATTTTTTTCCCATGTCTGTTCTTCAATATTAATTTGGATGGTGTAAAAAAATAACCCCCCCCCCCCCATTTCAGAGTGTCATTCACAAGGACATGTACTCAATTATGAGGATAGTTAATGTTTTCATGAGTATTTGGTCAGTCCCAAATTACTGTCTTGGGTGATGTCTAGACTTATAGGTAACCTTTTGTATTCTATGGATCACCCTATAAATTGAGAGGTGAGAAAATTATCATTTTACCATTAAAAAAATACATCCAAAGCTATTGATATCACATACATACCATGATCCCTTCAAAAGACCTTATCTCAAGATATCGTTCTCATGACCTCACCTCATGAACTGATCATGAGATCTAACATAATATTGATTCTAAATAACTGTTTGAAAGCTTTTGATGCATGCTCAAACTACTTGATTGCTTTTTCCCAAGAGCTGGTTTTAATAAATACAAATATAAAATCATGTCAATTACAAAAACCTTAACCTAGATCCTTAGATGAATGGCTGTGTTGTTGGGTTTTCATGATCTACTTGTTCGTTCGCGTGATCACAAAATCATTATGCATCTCACGTGAGCATTAAAATGTCACATGATCATGGGTCTTATAACTTTTCACGTGGTGGAGATATGCCTCATGGGACATGTGCTTCATTAGACATGAATGTTTAATGTAGTTTGTGAGAATGATATTAGGTCATTCGACCACAGATCCATTTCTGGTTCATGTTACCCAAATTAGACTTCTATAGTTATGCATTTTATTCTCATGGCCTCCTTCAGTTATCTAAGAAGTTATTCATGTCTCAATTAAGATGGATTCATGTACTCAGAAATCTTTCAACATGGACAACTAGATGGACATTACTGTTATAAAATATAACCTAGATCCTTGGTAACTTGTTCACTTAGAAAACAAGGTTCTGAATATGATTCTATCATCTAAACACCGGAGTTATCATTTATCACACAAGATTCCCCTGTATAGATTCAGGATGTTGCATGATGCTTCCATTCCCTTTCCTGATAATATTTTTCATCTTTGTAGTTATAATATTCCTTTTATTATGTACAACTATATATTTCAAAAAGAATTCAATTTTTTATGGTAAATTCTAATGGATTTCTCAATTTGTTGATTAACTCTCCCTTAGTCTTGATAGTTTTTTATTTTTCCCATGAAATGATCGCTCAGATCGATTCGATCATTTTTTTATCTTTATAAAGTTATTTGAGGAGAAGAGGGAGATTGAAATGGGTCATCTGTTCTAGAGTAAATTTCTCTAATGAATGTAACATTATTTTCGGGATTATGCAAATATTCTTAGAATTCTCATAGCAGCTACATGTCTTTCACCTTTATGAGGCTCCATTGGTTTGTATGTTTATCCTCTTTCTCAAATAAGATTAGTTCAAAGAGATAATTATCCATTGGTTACATGGAAAAAAATTTATTTATCCCACTTATAAGTTGGAACCACCCATTGGGACATAAACTGACTAGGTGGGATATCGCATATTGGGGAGATGAATGCAGAATTTATTCATAACACATATATCTAAGATGACCCTGCACATACTCCAATCATTACAAGGGATAATTTTATAATTATAGAATGTAATTTTAAGAATGATATGAATATTCAATCTCTAATTTACTTCATGGAATGGATCAATATATTTTGTTGTCAATGAAGTTCCCGACTGACTGTTATACACCATCACTATTACTCTTCCCCGTAGGAACGTGATAGTGAGGGATCCTATAACTACGCACCCGTGGTGATTTCATTTTATGTAGGATGGATAGAAGGTGAAATATGGTTGTTTCGTATTTATAATAACATATCATTATATAAGTAAGCCTGATGTTATTACTTTATAATGATACAACTAAAGAAGAAGAAGTAGAAGAAGAAAGAAACTTGATAGAATCAAAAGAAGAGATTACCTCTTCTTCGACGCACCTCCTTTAAGCCTTCTCTTAAGGAAGTAGAGTTGGTCTTTTGAGAATACCAGAACCACCAAAATGTTTCTAAGGAAATGGAGAAGAGAAATGGCTAGGTTTCGGCCGAGCTTCAAGGCTTAAAATTGTGTGTTGTGATAAGGGAAGGGGTGCCCTTTTTATAGGGGAGGAGAGAGGCACCTTTGGAAAAACTGAAAATATTATTTTATAATAAATTAATATTCGGTTTTTAATAGCTCCAAACTGATTTATTTAGAATCTAAGGGGGGTATGGGTCGAAAAACATTCAACCAATAGATTGTAGACAGGTTTAGGTTACAATTTTAACCTCGTCATTTAGATTTAACTCTAAGTTAAATAATTTAACTTTTACCGTGTCTTCTTTTTTTCTTACACTATATGGTTAATAAACTTACTATAACAAGCCAAACGAACCCCAAGTGGTTAATTATTAATATATATATATCCTTATCTAAGTCATTTGGCCGAACTGTAGATTTATAGGAATAAAATAACAATTAATAATACAATATTTTTTTTAAAACTATTTTATGTCAATGTTGACACTATTTGGTAATTGATTTTCGTGAAAATCATAACAACATGATCAGTTCGAAAAAAATATAATTAAATCAATACTAACATGTCATATTAACCTATAAAAATAGTTTAATTCATATAAAGTCTCAAATTACATTTATTTGGGTATTTAGAATATCAATTATTTTAATATTTCATTATTTAGGTAATTACTGCATCACCATTGTGTCATAATTAACATAAATTTTTTAATGACTAAAAATTATAAATAAACGAAAATTAGGTAGGAAATAGTTTTATCTTTCTAATGAATATTTAAAGTCTAATTTATCTTATGTATAACCCTATATTAAAAATGAATTAGTTATTAAACATTGATTTTAACTATTTTAACCCTTCTTTAAATAAATTAATAATAAATGTCCTAATCTTATCCATGTGGGCCTAAATGGTCATATTTTATTTATAAGGTTGTTTTTGGTCGAATTACACTTATGCAATAGAATTAGGACATGTGTTAGGGTAATAATAATATCATTTTTACCCTTAATTACCCTATTTACTTTTAACTGTGGTAAATAAAAGTAAAACGTTACTATTCGCCAAAAATTATTTCCATCTCATTGAACCAAATTTTAGTCCCTGATATTATCTGTGTTTCTTGGATTTTTTAAATTTTACTCACAGAAGCGGTAAAATTATGTTTTATGTCAATTTCTAAATTCGCCTAGGAGGTGGGTAAAAGACGGTGAAAAGTTCAATAAAATTTTTATATATCTAAAATTATTATAAAATGACTCCAATGAATTACATTGAACTTATATAGGTATTATGTATCAATTCTGACCTAATATAAATTTAAATAAAATAAATAATTATTTAAATAAAAATTCGGTTTTTAAATAGTAACCTAGTGTTTTCACTATTCATCTAAAATTTATATTTATCAGAAAAATACCAAAAATTCACCCTAGGCTAATTTCGATATTCCGAATCCAAAAATAAAGTCCATTTTGAAAGATAAAATTTATAAAATTTTAAAAAGTAGATATTACTATTCATAACGGCTAGTTTATATAACATATCATAGTTTAGTGAAACCCAGTGTTTTGTAAAACACAAGATATCCTGGAAGGTCACGATTGCGTGTAATGAAAGCCAAGTAAGGGATTCATGTAGTGCAAGCTCCTTTTGGTGTAGCATACTACACAAGACATCAATAAAATTAAAAAGAACATTTTTCATAAAATCTCGGGGTGTTACATTCTACCCCCCTTAAAATGAATTTCGCCCTCAAAATTCGTCGGGGTTATAAATGGTTTACTACTCAAAAGTTTCTTTAATAGAAACCCACATCGTAACAATGAATACCAAAACCAATATTTAAAAACTAATGTATGAAATTTAATGGTTACCCAAATTAACTAATCACTGGGTTTCCACATAGGAGAACATAAGTGAAAATATGGATATGGAAGAGAAATCTAACCATCATGTTCTGATGGAGAGTGGTAGAGAACATGGCTATAAAAAATCCAACAATCACAAAGCCATAGATTTGTGATGATATAAGGTACCATCTGATTCATCGGATATAAGGGCACTAGGACAACATTTTTTGTTTTCAAGATCATTTCCCTAAAGATGAAGAAATTGGAATTAGAAGAAATACTTTCTTGATTTTTGTAAAGTCTCATCGTTGGTCATTCCATGGACTATTTCCACTTCATCTCTTAATGAAATGATATTGAATTTTTCATTCGTGAAGTGTTAACAGATCATGTGATATAATGATGGGTCATTCCATCTATCTCAAACAAATGGTTAGAAAATGTTATCAAAAATACGTAAGTCCATCTATAGTGGGATTAATCATATATTGTTCCTGAAATGGAATTATACTTCATATATCATACTTCATAGTATAATAAAACTGGTTTCTACTATACATGGACTTCCTATAGGCCAGTGGTAGGTGGTAAAGACCTCTCGCACATCAGTTGAGGGTTCGATTCCCCCAGCCTTGTCCGACGCGGCGGGTTATCGCCCGTCCTGCAGGTTGTCCTTTTTTCTAAAACTACATTACTATAACATTCCATAAATAATATTGAAAAAAAATCTAGTCTTAAAAAATTATATCTGATGTCCAACTTAATCCATTCCATCCTTTAAGCTTATCAAAAATATTTCTGTCCAATCTCATAGTGTAAAGAAAGTGATTACTTGAGAGGTCATATAATAAGCACGTGAATACCATCATTTATCCCCCATAAATCATAAGATATATCTTGTTGGTCACATTCCCAACATGTGAATACCATAATCATGTATTCTACTGGAAAATGAATACCCATTCAACCTTAGTGAAAACATAAATGCTGTCAAAATTTAACTCATTCCACACACCAAAATCCCAAAAAAATTCTATATACTCAAACCATGATATCACTTAGTCCTTATATCAATCTTGAGCTCATGAATACTATCAATAAATTTATTTTCTCCTTATCCCTTCATTATGCATATATAATCTTCTTTCCAAAATATTTGAATCACTTTTCATGGTTACTGGTACCATATTCTTATAGAAAACCACAATGGACAAATACACAGATATTTTAAAATTCAACGATACTATAAATGATATTCCATGATACCATTTTGAAATCCCATTACATAAACACTTAATCAATACAAAACATCATTGCCATACTCAAAATCACAAATAGTGATCGCATGTGAATTCCCTTTATCCTTTTCCTTAATAGGTTCCTCAAATTAATCATAATTAACCCTTGGATTAGGGAATTGATTAGAATAATGCCCCATTTCCTTTCACTTGAAGCATTGAAGTGTTGGTGGTGCATTCTCTGTCATCTTTTTCTTTATTCACATCATTAGCAACCCTTTTTCCATTACTTCGACACTCAGATGCTTGATGACATTCTTTTCCACATTTAAAACATTTTATAGTCCCTTTACGACAATCTGCCCCATGCTTCTTTCCACACATTGAGCATAAAGTAACATTCATCTTCTTTTCACCATTATTCTGAGATTTCTCCTCGAACTCCATCATTTGTTTCTTGTCAAAACCATGAGATGGATATGTTACACCAACTTCCAGTTCTACCTTTATAGAACAACGCAAAATTTCTTCATAGCCACTGATGTATCTTATAGTTAATGCCCTTTGAACACTTGGTTTTAAGCCACTGAAAAATTGATCAACTTTACTTTCAGGTTGGATGATAAAGACAGATAAATTCATACCTTGAAAGTCTTGTAAAATTTTCTTCGTATATACCAACAGATTCATCATCCTTATGATTAAGCTCAAGAAACTCTTTTTCCATTTTTGTTCGAAGAATATGATGGATGTACTTACTGAAAAACAGGTTATTGAACACATCCCATTCCATGGATTTAATTTCATCTTGGGGCCTTGTATTCTTAATTAGAGTCCACCACTGGTCTGCTTCACCTTCTAAATGTTAAACAGGTAAAATGACTTTTTCATGTCTTGAATAGCGAAGTATGGAAAATAACTTTTCAATGGTACTGATCCATTGTGCAGTAACAAGTGGATCAGAAGACCCATTAAAAGATGGTGGGCGTTGCCTCATGAAGGACTGAATAGAATATTGTTCCCTTCTCTGATCTATTGGAAATCTAGAATGATTCATAGCTTGTGTAAGTATAGCAATGATATTTTTTACTCCATCTCCCATCACATTTAGTTATTCTGGAGGAGAATAATTGCTTTGTCCATTACATTGACCAACACGGTTCCTTCGGGTTCCAGCCATCATCTAATACCCAAAAAGAATAGCGTGAGAAGAAAAAAACAGGCTTGGAAAAAACATAATAATGGGAGAGTACCTTCTATATCTAACATCTTAGGTTTAATTATAATATCGTTAACATAATTCTAGGACTATAACCTATACTTATACTTAACCTTAAGTACATCTCTAGACATACCTTAGAAATATATCTAGGGATATCACTAATGTTTCCGCATCCTATTTTCCAAAGGATAACTAAACCTTTATTCTGATACCAACTATTGAGACCCAAATCTTCCATACATGAAAATTACACTAATTTTGTGGAATACTTAATACATAACAAAAACAGACACACAAGGACCGTAATAGTTTAGTTTCTTTGGAAACATGGAAAATAATCTTCTAATCGCGGTGAAAGATATTCAATATCACCCATAAAGATCTTCCCCTTTTGTTTTCTTACCTAAAACCTTTCTTTAAATCAGGGGGAAAAGAAAACATATAAAGGGTGAGCTCAAATGCTCAGTAAGGGTAAGAATATAGAACCTAAACAATCCATAAACATTTGAATGCAAAAACTTGAACAAAAAATCTAAACATCAAAATCCTGAGCAACGACATAAATCATAGATGTACACAAGGCATAGATCATAAAGGAAAATAAATCATGATAAACTAGCATGGTAATAAAACATGTAATTTTGGAATCCATTAATCACATGTTATGATTTCCATAGTAGCCAAGGAATTGCTGCAAAGACCATCTTAGTGGACAAAGTCCCATTCTGAATCGAGTTCACTCATTGTTTCAATCCTATAATACTGAACCAGATTAACTTACCATTCTAGCCATGTCTATCTCATGAGATATAAATATCTACCCAATTCATTGGAGGGAGATATAGGTCCCACCCATCTCACAATGATAGCATTCTTACTTGTTCCACAACATAATCATAAATCATTCATCATAACCCAAAGAATAAAAATGGGTTTCATAGTCATCATCCCATCATAACATAATCTATATAAAACAAATGGACATCGTTTAATCATAATAAAAGTGAAACCATGTAAATCATAGAGATATTATACTTGAAACATATACATATTAAATAATTTCATCTTAGATGTAAAATGGTTTTGATGAAACACTTGAAAAGAATTCTTGAGGAAAATATCCTTTCTTCCTAAAAATCATTTTCTTTTCACAAAATTCTATGAAATTTTAAAAGAATAGTATTTTGTTGAAAATATTAATGAAATATTGTAGAGTATTCTTCATTAAAATAAGGCGTTATAAAACCTTAAAAATATGTTCATGCCGTATAAGTTAAAAAAACATTCTCCTCGTACTTTTAACGGAAAAGTCAAATAGTACCACATATGTATACAAAAGCAAGATTCCTTCCATAACACAAACTACAAGTCAAGATGGGTAAAAATGGATTTAAACATACATGGAATAATATTAAAGCCTTTATGAAAACTTTTTTATGGGCATGGATGAAAAATATTACCCCAGTAAATACTTACGAATAAGAAATCTTGGATAAAAATGATATTGAAAATTTATCTCTTACCTTATCTCTAGTATTCTTTTTATGTATCTGAACCTCCTATATAATGATTTAAATAATGTCATTGACTTATTACAGAATCATATTCATTGTTATGATATCATATATGGTTTACTTATGACATTATATTACCCTTTCTTTGTAAATTCGATGTAAAAGCAGCGATTTGGGTAAAATCTTTTCATTTATTATACATGTTTCGACTTGTTGTTCTTGATATTATTACTTATATCCTGATTTACATAATTAAAGAATGTAAAACATGATTTATATATAATATATATTCGGCATATACATATATATATGATAGATCAATAATTGAAAAAAATGCACCGTTCATGGAGACAGTAGACCGTACGTACGCATGAATGCTATTTTTCATTTCCTTATTGAATTGAATGGAATTAAGTAGATGACATACATATATATATATACATAAATCCAGTATAATTATTTTGTCATATATTTCATTATTACTTATTATATATACTTTATAATCATTTATGAATGGTTAACATGGAGAATGAATCTCATCACGTCGTGGAGACGGTAGTCCGTACGTACGCACGAGCGATGATATCATTCTCATGATCGTGAAATTGTATTGAAGTGTATGTATAATATTTAAGAATCAGTATCACTTTACAATAATCATATATTGTTATTTATTTACACCATTATACCCATCCAAGTAAGGTGGTGATCGAAAACAGATTACACCACGGCGTGGAGATGGTATTTCGTACGTACACACGCTCGGTGATTTCATTTTCCGTAGGATGGATAGAAGGTGAAATAGGGTTGTTTAATATTTATAATAACATATCAATATATAAGTAAAACTGATGATATTAATTTAAAATTATACAACTAAACAATAATAAGTATAAGAAGATTGAAACTTGAGAGAATCGGAAGAAGAGATTACCTCTTCTTCGACGCACCTCCTTTAAGCCAACTCTTAAGGAAGTAGAGCTCCACTTTTGAAAAGACCAGAACCTCCAGAATGTTTCTAGTGAAGTGGAAAATGGAAATGGGTAGGGGTTTTCCGAGCTTCAAGGCTCAAAAGGGTGTGATGATAAGAGGGAAGAGGTGACCTTTTTATAGGGGAGGAGAGGGGCACCTTTGGAAAAACTTAAAATATTATTTTATAAAAAAGTCATATTCAGTTTTTAATAGCTCCAAACTGATTTATTTAGAAGATAAGGTGGGTATGGGTCGAAATCGTCTCAAACAAGATATTTTAGACATGTTAAGTTACAATTTTAAACTTATCATTTAGATTTAACTCTAAGTAAAATAATTTAACTTTTAAAGTGTCTTCTTGTTTTTATACACTATATGGTTAATAAACTTACTATAACAAGTCAAATGAACCCCAAGTGGATCATTATTAATATATATATCCATATTTAAGTCATTTGGATGAACCTTATATTTTTAGTAATAAAATAACAATTAATAATATAATATATATTTTTAAAAACTATTTAATGTCAATTTTAACACTATTTGGTAATTGATTTTTGTGAAAATCATAATAGCATGATTAGTTTGAAAAACGTTAATTAAATCAATACTAACATGTCATATTAACCTATAAAATTAGTTTAATTAATTAAAAGTTTAAAATTACATTTATTTGGGTATTTATAATATCAATTATTTTAATATTTCATTATTTAGGTAATTACTACATCACCATTGTGTCATAAATAACATAAATTATTTAATGACTAAAAATTATAAATAAACTAAAATTAGGTAGGAAATATTTTTATCTTTCTAATGAATAATTATAGTCCAATTTATCTAATGTATAACCCTATATTAAAAATGAATTAGTTATTAAAATTTGATTCTAACTATTTTAACCCTTCTTTAAATAAAATAATAATAAATCTCCTAATCTAATACAAGTGGACCTAAATGGTTATATTTTATTATTAAGGTTGTATTTTGTATAATTACACTTATCCAATAGAAATAGGACATGTGTTAGGGTAATCATAATATCATTTTTACCCTTAATTACCCTATTTAATTTTAATCGTGGTAAATAAAAGTAAAAAGTTACTATTCACCCAAAATTATTTTCATCTCATTGAACCACATTGTTGTCCTTGATATTAACCGTGTCTCTCGGATCTTCGAAATTCCACTCACAGAAGCGGTAAAATTATGTTTTATGTAAATTTCTAAATTCTCATAGTAGGTGGGTAAAAGACGGTGAAAAGTTCAATATAATTTTTATATATCTAAAATTATTATAAAATGACTCCAATGAATTGCATTGAACTTATATAGGTATTATGTATCAATTTTGACCTAAAATAAATTTAAATAAAATAAATAATTATTTAAATAAAAAGTTGGTTTTCAAATAGTAACCTAGTGTTTTCACTATTCATAAAAAATTGAAAGTTTTCAGAAAAATACCCAAAATTTACCCTAGGCTAATTTCGATATTCCGAATCCAAAAATTATGTCCATTTAGAAAGATAAAAATTATAATATTTTAAAAAGTGGATATTACTATTCGTAACGGCTAGTTTATATAACATATCGTTGTTTAGTAAAACTTGGTATTGCGTACAACGCAAGCTATCGTGGAAGGTCATGATTACGTGTAATTCAAGCCAAGTCATGGATGCCTGTAGTGCAAGCTAATTTTGGTGTAGCGTACACCACAAGACTTCAATAAAATTAAAAAGAATATTTTTCATAAAATCTCAGGGTGTTACAATAACGCATGGGGTTATGAATTGATACTATAAATACCCCAAAGTATTAGTCATTAGGTTAATTTTTTATGTTCTTGAATGAGTGGGTTTTCCCATTTGGGGATGCGCTCTAGGAAATCCATTTTGGTATGCTTATGATAGACGCTCGATTAGAAGAGTGGTTGTATCATAATATATGTGTACTAAATATTGATCACCTATACTATATATCGTGCCATATAAAGAAAGGAAACGTCAAATATAGGATTAGAGTCCCTTTCCAATTCATATTCGACGGGATAGTGGAGAATTTTTACTACTAAAAATACCACAACACTACCAGTATCCCAAGTACCTCATTTCACCATATGATACTAAAAATTTCAAGGGATAAGTAAATTCTGTTAGTCCTTGATATGGTTTACATCATAATGATCAAGCTCAATCATTTCAACAATATTCCTTATCCCATATCATTCAGTAGAATTTCTGATAATGGATGTGTCAATGTTGATAACTGGTCATGCAAAATCATTCTCCATGATGGGGTTTTCATGGACTATATGGATGAGATTGTTATTTTTTGGACCATATAAAACATATCATTTCTATAGATAGTTTGGTTGTATTCAATGGGATTCTTTCATACCTTTAACCCATATGAGAGGAGAATGGAATCCTAGGATTATCTAATAATTTAGGTGGATATTACCGCATGAGGTAAAATGATAGGATTACCCTTTTTCTAATTAGTACCCCTATCATTCTATATTATTATAAATCCTAGTCATGGGTGGAATTCTATTTTAGGGGTGTTCTAGATATACTGGTCTATCAGGGGGGAAAACCATGTGCTTCACTGACCCTCTGTATATAATAAAATTGGAGTAGATTCCAGGCCGAGGAGATCCTTTGAGGAAGCATTTTCATTATAGAAAATACCATCCCATTTGTGGGTAATATATTATTGATGAATATGAAACTTATTTAAAATTGAAAGATGATGAATCCTTTGAGAGAAGAGAACATCTACCTTCCTCTCTTGCATCTTCTTCATCTCAGCCAGTTGTTCCCCCATCTAAAATACCATTTCTTATATTTATAGAGGAACATACATAGTGAAGTCTGATATATTAGAAAATTCAATCCTTTATCACTAAGACTACCCTTGAATCAATTCATGATAAATAAAAATGTTGTCTCTCGAACATTCACGATTTGGGGAAGTCATCTTTGACCACCAGCCATTATATGAAATAATGCACCAATTTTTCCCGACTCAGTTGCATTTGGTGACTAGTGAAAATGGAATGTGTGATTTTAATGATGTAAATACCCTTAGTAAAATAATGAAGGAATATATAGAGAATTATAATATAGTCATCAGATAATATCAAAGATGCATTTCCAAATGGATTCCTTGATGACATTGATAGCGAGATGTGAAGGGGTCATAACCCTTTAAAGGTATGATATTTTAGCATCATCGTCCCCATTAACAACTACTCAGAAAAAAAAATTAGGATATTACTTCTCATATCCATACACTCCATCCATGTTTTTAAGTGGAATAATTAATGACAGAAGTTCATTGGCACTCATTCAACACTTCTCATTAATCTCTTACGGACATGAAAATTGCAGTTGATCAAATATTACTACAATATGATCACCAATGATTTTGTTTTGATGGAATACATAGATAGTTTTTATAATTTATATTTTCCTCATTTAATTTTTTTAACCTTATCAATGAATGAATCTCCTAGTCATTACATATAACTGTCCATTTTTCATTCATTTATAATGTTCATGATATTTCATTGATCTAATGTTGCATCAATTTTCAACATTACACATCCTTTATATAAGAACATGTAAATAAAAATGCTTTAATTTTAATTCATAAATCACAATATATCATTTAGGTGAAATTCTCATGAATTCCATATTTTGTGATACTCCTCAACGATGTACCTCCTCAAGTTCTCCAAAGATCACCTGATATACAAAAGTATAATTTCAGTAAAATATACATCATAGATGAAAATTTATATTTCATTGGATGATGTTAATGGAATTAGTGATAATATATTGACTAGTTCTAATACCATATGGTGGGCCCCATAATCATTGTATCACTTTATTTAGATGACCCTATTTTTTTATAAGCTTCCTATAGGGAAAGACATATTGGGCACTGACATGGGTTTACCTCAAGATACCGTTATCGGGTTTTTAACCTAACAAAGTTTTTTTTCTCTTTTATTTATGAGTGCTCCATAATTCCTCGATATTAAAAAGTGAGTTCCCAAAGAGACAGGACCCGACTTTTGATCAAGATACCCATATGAGGTTTTCATCTTAGAAATAATTGGGTCTTTTTTAGTTGTCTAGTTATTTGTATTTAAAACTAAACCATTTTTTGTGGTGATTTTTGGGGTATTTCAGCTCAGAACATATATTAGTATACTTATAGATCAATAATATTGGAACTTATACTCTTTTTAAAATTCCATGGGCAATGTAATGTTCTTTATATAATTTAATGTGGTGTGATAAATACATATGTCATTCATTTTAACATCATGGGGTAAGGATGTTTGTATTCTATGCAGTTTAAATTCATGCTTCCATGGCATCGTTTATGAACATGGAATGGGGTATACATTCTGTGGATGACCTAAAAACACCCTGAGTTGTTGAGTTTCGTTGTGATGTTTCTTGGGCTCAAAAGGATTGGAGTTCCATTCCTATAAGGAGGATATGCCACTAGTTTGTAGGTCAGACCCCATATGAATCGATAAAATTGTTAAATAGAGCTAACCCACTCTTTTCCATATGCGGTGACAGATTTAGAAAATTATATGGATGAATGGAAAAATATTATTGAAACTGAGTATACATGGATTGTTGGTATATTTAATTTTTAATTCATAACCCTCAAGTTTAAAATGTTAAATATTGAATGGGCAAGACATATCTGGGGTGACTCATAATACCATGATTTTTTGGGTTCCACTAAGGTGTTTCCAAGACTCACAAGTATCATATTTCTTTTCCCATAAGGAGGGGATACAATCGGTTTGTAGGTCAAATCCCATATGTATCAAAAGAATGGTCAAACAAATGATCCCCTAACATTTTCTAAAGGATATAAAATATTTTTAAAGATTAAAACATATGGGTCATGAAGTTGAATATATTTTGAAAGGTATAAATGAATGGTTTTGGGACTCCAACAAAGGTTATCATTATATAAGGTAGTTCAGGCCCTAGACCATGTTGTTTCAAATTAAATTGAGTGGGGAATCAAACGTTTTGGTAATTGTGTGTCTCATTCCTTCTTTTATATATGGTGTAAAACATGATAATGTAACATCTAGGATATATAATCTACTTTCATATTACTTGTACGAGGATTATAAATCGTGGTCCAATGATCTCAGGTCATGAGAATGATATTGGAAAATCGTATTGGGGGTGACCCAAAACACCCTAAGGTGAAGTGTTTGACCACAATGACATAAATGATCATAAAAATCCGAAATCCGTTTTTCCAGATAATGAAACATTTGTTTGATGACTGAAATCCCATATGAATGTTTTATATGCATAAATTTATAGGCCAAAAAATGTCTCTTCAATCACTGTATCCTTTTCCAAGGATCATGGAAGGGTTAAGGTGATTTGAGCCATTAAAATCCATAAGTTTGGTTTTTGTAAAATGTAATATTCAAGAAGGGTTTGAGAACCCTAAAGATTTTGTCACCACCTTGGAAACACATTTTCATAGTATATATGTGCGAAATCAGTACTCTATATTTTTCTAGGACATGGGGGTCTAGAAATCATGGATAATCTTTTAAAAAGTCCACAAAGTGGGACTTATAAGATTTATTATTTTGTTATTTATTCTCAATCATTTTCCTAATCTCTAGAGATGGATAGTTTAGTGAGTGGAGACATGAATTTTTTTCATTCCTCCTTTTTTATATTTTTGAACAGAAAAGTTGTTGCCTCTTTCACTATATTTTTATGGCCTTATAACATGGACCATAAAAGTAAAATGTTTAAGGTCGTACAAATTTTACCAAAGATAAGGTAATTTAAGACCAAGTTTCACTTAGACATGGTAGGAGGGGAATGTTACACAAGAGAATAATTAGGATAACCAGGGTAAAGAGTTCTCCTACATCCTTCTGAGTGAGATATGAAAATTATATAAACTATAGATGTTTGTTCTCAAGTCATTTGTAATGATATGGGACAATAATTCAATGGAGGGCTCAAAACGCCCTAAGGTGATGGTTTATGCAAAGGTGACATTGGGGTTCATATGGATTAGAAATAACTTTTCAAGGTAATGATGCGTTTACATGATTGATGGAAGCTCATATGTAGTTTCTATAGACATACTTGAATTGTCCAGAAAAGGTTCTCTTGAATTCGGGTATATTTTTTCAAGAGTAAGGAAATGTTTCCAATATCCCGAGGCATACAAGACATGAAGGGTGGTTTATGGGTAAAAGTGATCAAATAGATGATGGATAAACCCCATTTTTTGTTGACTAGGGTCAGGCTCTAATAGTACTTTTATAATGAATAATTATGGAAAATGACCAAATATTTTAAGGTCATGTAATGGGGATGTATCTATAGTACATTTTTAATGTAATTTAGCCAATATGTTATCCTTACTGTTTAACAACATGTGCTGAGGAAATTTTCTATGCAATTTAACATCATAAGGTAAGGATATTTGTCATGCATTTTAATATTCATGTTGTAATGATGTTGTTTCTGATCTGATGTGTTCTTTTGTCGCATCGACCTGATCATCCTAGTAGGTTCCCTAATCTCACATGTGTATTGCTTAGCCTAAGAAAACATTGATAGTTGGGAAATCTGTTATGCTATGCGAGAGTGGGTCTCATATGGCTTGATGCATAGGTCCATACCATATATAGTTGGGGGGTATTTTGTAGTCATTTTATATGTTGTTTTTGATCCCATGATTGATGATTTGATTTTCCATACATATGATTTTATGATAGGAATCAAACCATATGTAGATATTTTGTAAAATATCCATGCATAGTTCTAGCCCATACATAAGGAGGGGTTATTTTAATGTTGATTTTTCACGTTGGACTGAGTACTACAGATCTCTACGTCACTACATATATTCCTATAATAGGAATGAAGTCATATATTGTTCTTGAATAGGAAACACCTTACATGGGTATGAACCATTTGAAAAGTGAGAAATTATTATCCTGGCTTCTTATTGATAAACTTGATATTAGGGATCTGGGTGTGACAACATATCATGGGATGACAATAATCATGTCACACATAGTCCAGGAGAAACCATGCAGTTTAACATCTTGTAGAATGGACTTTTGTTCCACAATGTGAAAATGAAATACTATTATTGGACCCATGACTAGATATCTGGGTGTCACTACATATCATTTGATGATAAGAATTTGGCAACCATTAGTTTTTGAATGGAGGTGTGGTGGGCGATCAATTCCAAGGATTTTGGTCCTTTCAAGAGAGTTCCATTGTAATGAAAATCATTATTTCAAACAAGATATATAAAATATAAAGTTTAACATCTTGGTGAAAGGACTTAAGGTTTTCCTTTTAGGGTTTTTCATCCAGGACACAGATGACCCATTCATAAATTGATATGCACCAATTATGTGTGAAAGATTTTACTAGAGTACCAAATCACTTGTGATATATGATTCGTGTGATAAACAAGGAATGAAAAGGTTTCTTTCACCACACAGAGGCGATTGAAAGGAATGATAGGTTACTTTTTTATCATTTGGTTTCTTGTCGAAGACACAAGATCTAGAAATCCCTAAGTATCTCATTGTAAAGAGAGTCATGTGATACATAGTTCTTGAAAACTATGTGGTTTTGTGTCATGAGGTGAGAAAATAGACCATGATGTTTAATTTACTGTGTTATGGATACATGTGAATCAATGTAAAATAAGATAAATGTTGTAGATATATGAATTTTAATATCGTGTTGTATGGAAAAAGGTGGCCCAATGTGAAAATGAAGGATTAGAAATTATCATTTCCCATGATAGGGATTACTATATTTTTGCTAGATCAATGATTTGGGATTATGGTGTCACTACATATAATTTTATTGGATGAATCAATACACGCATAGTTCATGGATGGGGAATACATTATATTTATCTAACTTAAATATAGGGGGGAGTCACTTCATTTCATATTTTCACAGATCTAGATCACATGTGATGAATATTCTGTGAAACAATAATTACCTTTTTTTTCATGTCATGTGGTAAAGACGTTTTTTCTACATTTTAACATTATTTGGTTAGGACATGATATCTACCATTTTCAATCATGTGGTTAGAACATATTTTTAAAATTAAATGTCACACTACCACGATGATATATTTTGTTTAGTTTAAATTATTAATTGAAATACATCTTATATACAATTTTATTTCATGTGGTTCGGACATATTGTGAAATTTACTATCGTGTGGTCATGAATTATTCCCTCGTAGTATAGCATCATGTGGTCATGATGTCTTCCACATAGTTTAACTCCATGTGGTTATGAGGTATTCCATAAATTTTAACATCATGTGGACGAGACGTGGGAGGTATTTTTATTTAATTGTGAAGAATTTCATATGTTATCTCCCATTGGTGTGGGGATGACACATCCCCTATATATTATGGCCAGTGAGTAAGCTCCATTATGAAAGACCTGTATGTATTATGTAAGACACATTACATTTGGGTTCCAGTTTAGGAGTTTTCATTCCTTGTATTATATGGGTAATGAGAGAGAAAAAATGTTCTCCTATAATGAAAAATTAGTAGATTACCATTTTATTAAGGTATCAAATTATCTAATTGTAATGTACATCAAGGTTGTATAGTGTACAAATCCTTTTCTCATAATTTCCTTCAAACTCATCCAATTATATTTTCAATTTCAAATATTCTGAGAGTTTTCAATTGATACCTATTTATATCGAGGGAAAATGTAATTACATGTGTAAAATCTTCTCGGTTATTTTCACAGTTGAATACATAGTTTCTTGAGAAAGAGTATGTGTGGTGGTATGATAGACCCAAAAAGTGTGGCGGAGCCTATCACTCTAGCACTATCTATCATTTTATATTATTTTTCCAGGGTATATTAAAAAGAGTGTTATTGAATGAATAAATATGTCCATTTTCTACTACATGCTAGCTTGATGGGTGGTTGGACTCAGTGTTGTACACATGGTACAATTTCATCAACTCGTTTGAGAAAAGTTTCATTTCACTATTAGTTGGTATCATTTAAGGGACTCCAATCATAGTGATAATATTAAACTTCATGAAGATAATGATATTATTCGTCTAAAATTACATGAGGTGTATTGCCTCTTCCCATTTGGAAAAGATGTAGGTAGTAGTGAGGATGTAATTAAACTAAATGGAAGTGTTTGTGGGTATGACCTTATAACATTGATTCCCCATTCAGAAAATGGCTAGGACTATGTAGTTGTATGTTCCCAATATAGGGGTTGATGGATGGTGTTTTCATAAATCTAGAATGCAGGAAATTTCATTGTAAATTATGAATGGTATTGTATCATTGTTTTTAGTAGTAACCAAACTTTTTAATTTGATGGAAGAGCATATTCCCATACCAATGAGAATTGAAAGATCATATATGGAATTCCTCCATGGTAGTGGAAATATATTTTTACATTATGCATTTGAGGAGTATTAATGAGAATCATAATTTTTGGAGGGTTTCTCATTTATCTCATCATGATGAGTAAATTGTATTGATTAGTACCAAAATTGATTCATTATTGTTCATTCAGTTTAAAGGTTCCCATTTTAAAGATAATCAATTATTGGATCCATCAATCTTGAGGTGGATATCGGTTCATCATGCTTAGGTGAAATTTTGATCTGATTGTTTTCCTCAATGACATAGATGGTGATTAATAAGACCATTATTCTATGTATGATGCATAAGAACACATCATATTGATCAGGGTCATCCAAAACCATGGATTCTTTATCTAGTTTAGTGTTATTATAATTATGTGACTGGAGGACATGATGAAATTTGAGTTAAAAGTGAATTGTTTCATCAATCCTTTGACATAACCATTTAGAGGGTATAATTCATCCTTCATGATAGAATATTCTATAATTTTCTACTTTATCACAAGTTCTAAATCCCCTTCAAAATTCTGGTAGCCTATTTTAGCTATAGGGAAACTTCTAAGCTAGTACTAAGGGCATGTTATTCAGCTGCATATTTGTGTAGCCTTCATATAGTGAGAAGAAGTAGGGAATTTTTTTTGATTGGATATACAAATAAAATCTCAGAAGCAACCATATTGAGATCTCGATTTTCCAAAATATTTTTGAAATAAATTTGGGAGGGAATATCAAAATACATCTCCCATGTATAGAGGGTGTCATTTTCATAGAAAACTTCTTCCACTACTAGAAAAACAGGTATTTGCGACGGGGCATTTGCGACGGGATCCCGTCGCAACTGGCTTTTTGCGACGGGGGCCCGTTGCAAATAGCCCGTTGCTGAAAACGCCGTCGCAACTACAGTTATTTGCGACGGGCCCGTCGCTAAAGCCTTTTTTTGCGACGGTCATTCTCCCCGTCGCAAATAGTATTCCGTGTTTTTGTAAAAAACTTTTAAAATACCTTTTGCGACGGGCCCGTCGCAAATATCTTTTGCGACGGAACCGTCGCAAAAACTATTTTTTAAAAAAAATATAAAAAATTAATAATACTAGTATTTGCGACGGGCCCCGTCGCAAATACTATTTTTTAAATAAAATAAAAAACTATTTATAATACTAGTATTTGCGACGGGCATAGTATCCCGTCGCAAATACTATAAAAAAAATAAAAATTATTAATAAATTATTTTAATTAATATAATAATAGAATTATAATTTACAAATGAAAATAATAAATTATTTTAATTACTATAATAATAGTAGAATTATAATTCAAAAATAAAAAATAATAGAATATTAATAAATGATTTAATTAATATAATAATATTACAAATATAATTCATAAATAAAAAAATATTAATAAGTTATTTTAATTAATATAAAAATAATAGAATTATTTTACATTCAAATATTAAAATAATTCAAGTATTACAAAAAATATAATTAAATTATAATATTATAAAATTTTAATATATATATATAATTTTAATATATATATAAAATTTTAATATATATATAAAATTTAATATTATAAAATATAAATAATATTATTATTCATATTAATATTGTTAATTAAAAATATAATATTATTAATATTTTATAATGAGACAGAAACTACGAATAGAAAAAAAATATTTTGATTTCACAAATTTTATAACAGAAATACAAACTCTAATCTGAAGGAGGGGGGGAGGGGGGTGGGAGATCTGCAGATTGTGGTGGAGGAAACTCCATCCCTAAAGCATGAGTGAGTCGGCGCATGTACTCCATCTGCTCCTGATGCTGCTGCTGCCACCGACTCGCCTGCTCCTCGTACAGCTGCTGCTGGCGTCGACGCTCCTCCTCATGCTGCTGACGCATCTGCTCCTGTTCCTGTCGGAGACTCTCTATCTGTGCAGTCTGAGATCGCAACTGATCCTCATACTGTGTAGAAGAAGATGCACGAGCTCCTCTCGAGCTGGACGTCGACATCGCAGCACTGCCATAATAATCTCCGGGAGTCAGTCGAGAGCCGATACCAACTACCCGGCCCTTCTCGAAGGCATACTGGGTGGCCTGCATCCATGCCGCCTCATCAAACTGACGGGCAGTGGTCTGATCTGATGACTCGGCCTGACTCTCAGGCCGGGCCTGTGCTGCTGCGGCCTCATATGACTCCTATAGTTGCAATTTAAAATTAAAATTGTGAATATATTATATGCAGTTAATTTTTAAACTTGAAAACAAATAATACTGACCACGATGTGATGCAGACGATCACCTCTGAGCTCCCCAGTATCAGGATCACTATACATCCTCTGATATACGTCGTACTCTGTAATATCGGGGTGCTCGACAGCCTATAAGAATAAAAAATAAACTGTTAATATTTATAGTTATATAAAATATTTATAAATAATATACGTACCAGATGATGACTATGAGTACTGAAAGAACGACTCCGAGCTCGATGAGTCACCTCCTGTCTCCCCGGATTCTGCCTCCCCACCGATGATCTCCTCTGAAAGGCACCACTCAACCAGTGCGCACATAATTCAACCCATACATGGGATGAAATATACTCTGGTCGGTGTTCTCTACATGACTCCTCAAAATTTGACACTCCTGCTTTCTTCATCGCAGCTTTTCTTAAATTGTGCAAAAACTGACGAAGGCGATCACGCATGGCCACATCCCATGCCTCGTGGATGGCATCACGCATGGTATCCTCGATCGGATACCATAAACCCTACAAATAAATCAAAATATCAAGTTAGAAATGAAATAATTTTCAAAATAAAAATTATTTATTTACGTACGTACCAACCAATGGCCGAACATGGCATGCTGCACATCAATGGGAATCTTCTCCCATGTGGTCCACGGCTGAGAGAAATAGTTGTGCAAAATAGCGCTGCCCTGTCCGACTGCTATATACGGAAAACTGAAAAAATAATAAACATTTATTATGTGAATAGATTAATGAAATCTTAGTCAAATCCACAGGTTATCACACAGGTTATCACACCTCCGTGTGCGTGGATCAAACCCAAGACGTGGACGTCGCTCGGGGACGGGGTCAGGAATCATCAATCGTGCAAGACCGCACCCCCTCCGCGTACTCCCTGGAGCGCCTGCAGGCTGAGGGTCATATGTCAGCAACTCATCCGCATCAAAAGTCAGGTCAGCATCCGCCAACGCACGAAATGTGGCGTCGTCCATCTGAAACAGAAAATGTTAATGTTAGCAAATAATTGATAATTACAATTATATATACATATATACATATTATGATTGTATATAAATACCATGAAATGCTATCAGTGTTCATCTTCATCATCATCTTCATATATGTCAATGTCATCTTCATATTCCTCCTCAACTTCATCGATATCCATTCGAGTTACAGTTGCTTCATCTCTTACCGTTTCAAATTCATATGTGACATCATTATCATCATCGTCATCACCGACTCTTAAATGTTGGGTGTCGTCATCGATACTCATGTCTCTTTGTAAAAAAGATTGATTTTGAGTACTCTCTTGAAAAACTTCAATTCTTTTCACATCAGTGAAAGCACATTCACTTTGACTAAACTGATTGTCTCGAATTTTGATTTTTATTACACTCCACCAATCAGTCAAGTCTCTTGATGTTGCACAGTACATTGCATAATAAACTTGATATGCCTGTTGAGCCAATAAGAATGGTTCATTTACTGCGAGAACACTTTTACATTTAATATCGATGATTCCATGAGTCGGATGAACATGCACGCCTCTCTCTGTATCCAACCACCGATATTTGAACATGGTTATGTAATGTTGTCCAGGATAACAGAGTTCAATGATTTCATCAAGTATGCCATAAAAGTCAACTTCATTTTATCGATGATGAGATCCTCTCAAGCTAACTCCACTGTTCATTGTTTTTTTTTGATTCCCCATATGCATGTGTTTGGAATCGAAATCCATTCACCACATATGCATTATAAGTTTTAACAAGTTTGGAAGGTGGGTTACTCAATACACACAGCCGTTTGTCAATTTTATCAGCATGTCGAGACACCTGAAAATTTGTGAAATAATTATCAATATAGTAAACTATACATTGAATGAGTTGCTAAAAGATAAAGAATTTATGTTACCAGTTTTTGATACCACTGAGAGAAATTTTTCAGTCGACGTTCTTCGAGAGCAGCTGCTGTAATTTGTGGAATTTGTTTCTTGATATGATTATCATACAACCTATAAAAACCAAAGTTATTTATTGTAACATAAATGATAGAATAAGTGATATAAACACTTACAGTAAAACTGATGTCATCTCTTCACAGTTGAGCAGAACATACGTATGAGCTCTATGATGTTCATCATCTGAAAGCCAGCGTTCAGAAACTCCACCAAAACCAAGCTCTGACTGGTTGAAAACAGATAATTGATTGTCGATTTCATCAATATTCCTCTCATTCTTTCCCATTCGGTTGTGTTTTCAAGGATACTCAGATTCAAAATAATGGGAGCAGAAAAATGATATTTCCTCTTGCAAATAATCTTCTGCAATAGATCCTTCAACAGATGCTTTGTTGCGTACTTTTCTTTTCAATTTTTGCATGCATCTTTCAAATGGGTACATCCATCGAAACTGTACCGGACCTCCACATTTGGCTTCATATGGAAAATGTAACATCAAATGTTCCATTGAGTCGAAGAAAGATGGTGGAAATATTTTTTCCAGTTTACATATAATTACAACAACATCTTTTTCAAGTTTGTCTAGAGCATCATAATCTGTCGTAGCCGCACAAATATCCCAAAAAAAATGAGACATGTCTGTTATAGAATCCCAAATCACAGAATTCAACAGAACTCTTAATCCAATGGGTAGAATTCTCTCCATTATAACATGAAAATCATGACTTTTTAATCCAGTAATATGACCATTATTTACACATCTACCCAAATTGGAAGCACAGCCATCTGGAAGTCTCAAATCTGCAATCCACTGAAAAAATAATAAACGGTTTTCTTTAGACAGTGTATAAGCTGCTTTTGGTTTCAGTAACCTTTCTGTTCTGACATTCTCAAATAGTTCCAATTCTGGACGCCTGCAAATTTGGGCAAGATCTAAACGTGCATTTACATTGTCTTTGCTCTTTCCTGGCGTATCCAAAACTGTATGAAACAAATTATCAAAACAGTTCTTCTCAATATGCATGACATCTAACATGTGTCGGACCAACAAATCAGACCAATATGGCAAATCCCAAAATATGCTACGTTTAATCCAATTGTGTTCTTTCCCAAAACCAGAAATTTTCTGTTGGTTTATTGTGGGACCAAAAGTGATGGGAGGTAATGAAAATACAACCGATTTTAACTCCGAACCTGATAGCATTTTTGGAGGTCCATCCCTTTCATCTGTTCCTTTTCTGAAATCAGATCTGTTTCTGCGAAAAGGATGATCAGCTGGAAGAAATCTGCGATGACAGTCAAAATAACAAGGTTTCTTTCCATGAATGAGCATAAATGTTTTGTTCTCTCCCATACAGTAAGGACATGATTTCTGACCATGTGTACTCCAGCCAGATAACATCCCATAAGCCGGGAAGTCACTTATTGTCCACATCAATGCTACTCTCAGTATGAAATTCTGTTTCGTTGCAACATCCTTTGTACTGACACCAGTACTCCACAATAAATTTAATTCATCAATCAACGGCTTCAAATAAACATCAATATTTTTCTTTGGATGTCCTGGAATTAGTAAAGTCAAAAAGATATATGGCTCCTTCATCAACATCCATGGAGGTAAATTTTACGGAGTTAAAAAAACAAGCCAACATGAATATTGACTACCATAAGATCCAAACGAATAGAAACCATCAGTGGAAAGGTCCATTTGAACATTTCTAGCTTCTAAAGCAAAGGATGGATGCACTCTATCAAAATGTTTCCATGAATCACCATCGGATGGATGATTCAAGCTTTTATCAGTTGAAATATTCTATTTATGCCATGACATCATTGTCGTTGTATTCTTAGACATGAATAAATACTGAAGTCTGGATGTAAGCGGAAAATATCTCAACTGTTTTACAGGAATCAAACCAGACTTCCCGTGTTGTCCTTCTTTATATCTCAGTTGCCCACATGTGGGACAACTATCCAACGACTCATTTTCCCCAGAATATAAAATGCAGTCATTTGAACATGCATGACTCTTCTGACATGTAAGTCCCAAATTTCGAACCAACCTCTTACTTTCATAGTAATTTGCAGGTAAAACATTTCCTTTGGGTAACAGTGTTTTCAGCAAAGAAAATATCTGGTCAAAACAGGTGTTTGAAATTCCGTTATCTGATTTGATAGCCATAAATTTTGCAACTGCTTCTAATTTGCTCATCTTGCAGCCAGGATATAATGCATCCTCAGCAGACTTCCACAACTCATAAAATTCAGACGGTCCCAACTCAGGATTTGAAGCTATATCAGCCGGAGTTTCTGTATGTTGAACAGATGAACCTGCAACATCATGTACTAAATCTTGAAACTGGGATGGATCCGAAATCAAGTTGGTATCACCTGCTTTGGAACTACGTTCACCGTGTTGATACCAAAAAACATAATCTGCTTGAAAACCAAAACGCAAGAGATGTTCCCCCACTTTGTCAAACGTGTCAAACGTTCTCAATGCACATTTTCTACAAGGGCATTTTATCTTTCCTTCTGAAAAAAATTCTGGATTTGATGCCGCAAATGATAAAAAAATATCCACACCCTCTATATATACTGGATTTAAACCAGAACCATTTGGATTTCTACGTTGATTTATCCATATGCGGTCATCTAATAATGACTGTTGACGACCTCGTTGTTCCATATTTTTCTATAAAATATAAAATCATTACTGGTTTTGAATAATTTGTTAGAAAAAACACAAGCAAGGATTGAATATATTGAGAATAAAGCAAAACCTATTACAAATATTGATAATTTTAATATTATATTGATTATTTTTTTTAATAATACTAATATAATTTTTTTCATAAATATTAATTATATAATAATAACATCATTAAATTATTAGTATATTTTATTATTAATATTAAAATAATATAATTTTCTATATTATATACAATTCTCCTTTCATCTGTGTGTTTCACATTCTGTCTCCACATGTAATATTGGCATTCACTTTCACCTCTCCATTGGCGAGTAGGTTGATAATTTTGAAAAAGAATGCCAATATTACATGTGGAGACAGAAAAAACACAGAAGAAAAGAGAATTGTATATAATATAGAAAATTATATTATTTTAATATTAATAATAAAATATACAAATAATGTAATAAGGTAATTATTCCTAATTATTGGTAATTATTTCAAAATATTGGTAATTATTCCAAATTATTGGTAATTATTCCAAATTATTGCTAATTATTCCAAATTATTGGTAGTTATTCATGATTGTTGGTAATTATTCCTAATTATTGGTAAATATTGGTAATTATTGGTAAATATTGGTAATTATTGGAAAATATTGGTAGTTATTGGTAATTATTGGAAAATATTGGTAAATATTGGTAATTATTGGAAAATATTGGAAAATATTGGTAATTATTGGTAATTATTGGTAATTATCGGTGATTATTGGTAATTATTACTAATTATTGTTTATTAATACTAATTATTGGTAATTAATACTAATTATTGGTAATTAATACTAATTATTGGTAATTAATACTAATTATTGGTTATTAATACTATTTATTGGTAATTAATACTAATTATTGATAATTAATACTAATTATTGGTAATTAATACTAATTATTGGTAATTAATACTAATTATTAGTAATTAATACTAATTATTGGTAATTAATACTAATTATTGGTAAAAAATACTAATTATTGATAATTAATAATAATTATTACTAATTATTGGTAATTATTACTAATTATTCCTAATTAATACTAATTATTCCTAATTATTGTTAATTATTACTAATTATTACTAATTATTCCTAATTATTACTAATTATTACTAATTATTAGTAATTATTAGTAATTATTGATAATTATTAGTAATTATTGCTAATTATTACTAATTATTGCTAATTATTATTAATTATTAGTAATTATTAGTAATTATTGATAATTATTGGTAATTATTACTAATTATTGGTAATTATTACTAATTATAGGTAATTAATACTAATTATTGGTAATTAATACTAATTATTGGTAATTAATACTAATTATTTGTAATTATTACTAATTATTGGTAATTATTACTAATTATCGGTAATTAATACTAATTATTGGTAATTAATACTAATTATTGGTAATTAATACTAATTATTGGTAATTAATACTAATTATTGATAATTAATAATAATTATTACTAATTATTGGTAATTATTACTAATTATTCCTAATTAATACTAATTATTCCTAATTATTACTAATTATTCCTAATTATTACTAATTATTCCTAATTATAACTAATTATTACTAATTATTACTAATTATTAGTAATTATTGCTAATTATTAGTAATTATTGCTAATTATTACTAATTATAGCTAATTATTATTAATTATTACTAATTATTAGAAATTATTGATAATTATTAGTAATTATTGATAATTATTGGTAATTATTAGTAATTATTGGTAATTATTACTAATTATTGGTAATTATTACTAATTATTGGTAATTATTACTAATTATTAGTAATTATTACCAATTATTCGTAATTATTACTAATTATTCGTAATTATTACTAATTATTCGTAATTATTACCAATTATTGGTAATTATTACTAATTATTATTAATTATTGGCAATTATTGGTAATTATTGGAAATTATTGGTAATTATTGGCAATTATTGTTAATTATTACTAAATATTGGTAATTACTGGTAATTATTACTAATTATTGTTAATTATTACTAATTACTGTTAATTATTACTAATTATTGTTAATTATTGGTAATTATTACTAATTATTGGTAATTATTCCTAATTATTACTAATTATTGGTAATTAATACTAATTATTGGTAATTAATACTAATTATAGGTAATTATTACTAATTATTGGTAATTAATACTAATAATTGGTAATTATTACTAATTATTCCTAATTATTGCAAATTATTGGTAATTATTGCAAATTATTGGTAATTATTGCTAATTATTGCTAATTATTGCTAATTATTGGTAAATATTGGTAATTGTTGGTAATTATTGGTAATTATTGGTA
Source organism: Viscum album (assembly GCA_963277665.1). NCBI lineage: Eukaryota > Viridiplantae > Streptophyta > Magnoliopsida > Santalales > Viscaceae > Viscum > Viscum album. The sequence continues at coordinate 458,567,145 of OY728142.1, forward strand.
ATTATTGGTAATTATTGGTAATTATTGGTAATTATTTTTAATTATTGGTAATTATTCTTAATTATTGGTAATTATTCCTAATTATTCCTAATTATTCCTAATTATTCCTAATTATTCCTAATTATTCCTAATTATTCCTAATTATTCCTAATTATATCTAATTATTCCTAATTATTCCTAATTATTCCTAATTATTCCTAATTATTCCTAATTATTCCTAATTATTCCTAATTATTCCTAATTATTCCTAATTATTCCTAATTATTCCTAATTATTCCTAATTATTCCTAATTATTCCTAATTATTTGTAATTATTGGTAATTATTGGCAATTATTGGCAATTATTGGTAATTATTACTAATTATTACTAATTATTGGTAATTATTGGTAATTATTACTAATTATTACTAATTATTGTTAATTATTGTTAATTATTCCAAATTATAGATAATTATTACTACTTATTGGTAATTATTACTAATTATTACTAATTATTGATAATTGTTACTAATTATTACTAATTATTGGTAATTATTAATAATTATTACTAAATATTCTTAATTATTGATAATTATTGATAATTCTTCCTAATTATTAGTAATTAAATGAATAATTACCAATAATTAGGAATAATTACCAATAATTACAAATAATAACATTATTAGTATATTTTATTATTAATATTAAAATAATATAATTTTCTGATTTATATACAATTCTCCTTTCATCTGTGCGTTTTCTATCTCCACATACAAATAATACATGTGAAGACAGTAAACACACAGATGAAAAGAGAATTGTATATATATATATAAAATTATATTATTTTAATATTAATAATAAAATATACTAATAATGTAATAATGTTATTATTCCTAATTATTGGTATTTATTACTAATTATTAATATTTATTCTTAATTATTAAAAATTATTACTAATTATTCCTAATTACCAATAACTATGATCAATACTAATAATTTAGATTTATTAAGTAAGAAAACAATGTAAACATAATTAAATTACAACTAATTAAGAATATTTGAAACTAATAAAAAATTAAAAATAAATATTAAATTAAAATGAACATAAATACCTTGAAAATTGATCTGCTCTGATCGTTCTTCAAAACATTAATATCAGCTCCGAAGAAAAAAATTAAACTGAAAAAAAAACTCAACTTTAGAAACAGAAGTTTGAGAGCAGGAGAAGATAGAGAATGAGAATGATTTGAAAAAAATGGATGGGGGTATTTATAGGTTAGATTATTTGCAACGGGTATATTTGCGACGGGAATCCCGTCGCAAATACATTAGCCCGCATTAATTACGGTCAATGAGTAAATAGTTATCTGCGATGGGTCCCGTCGCAAATAACATACTATTAGCGACGGGAATATTTTCCCGTCGCAAATACCTTTTACCGCCGCCGGTTATTTGCGACGGGAAAATTTCACCATCGCAAATAGTTTTCCCGCGATTTGGCGCGCATCGCGGGAAAACTATTTGCGACGGGGAAAGCAATCCCGTCGGAAAAGCCTAGTTATTTGCGACGGGTAAATACCCCCGTCGCAAATAAGTTTTTAACGGGACTATTTGCGACGGGATTTATTCCCGTCGCAAATAACCCGTCGCAAATACCCATTTTTCCCGTAGTGTTCATATAGATGATTGGTGTCCACCAGTGTAATATTGGTGATGTATGTTCCATGAGAAAAACATACTAGAGAATTCCCTTTTACTAACTTCTATGACACGAAATGCATGTCATAATATTACATAATTACTGACCATCTAGCCAAATTCTATGTCAAATTGGGTATCCAAGGATGTAATAGGCCATGTCAATACAAGAGACTCTGTGGACTTCATGGTGATGCAAGTAATGGCTCATTATTTTGAATACAAATATGTGTGAAATTAATTTTTTGATGGAATCCGAATATCTAGTCTAAGTACCTAGCTTCATATGATTGGGGAAATAGATATGTTTTTTAATCCTCTCATCATTCTGTTGTGTGAGGAGTTCACCGAGAAAACGTTCCATGTTGGCCACATATAATATGAATGAATTTTCTTCCACTAGATGAATCATCACTACTGGTTGATGCATATAGTTATTGATATTCTCAAAGGATTCTTGTAAGACCTTACACAATTGATAGGTGATTCCCTTCATCATTAGCATGGTGAATAAGAAATATCTATTATCCAAGTATAGTAATGAAATAGAGAATTAGCTGAGGTACCCTTGTATCTCTCTCGATTCATTAAGATTCATAGTTCAAGGCCCTAGAATTAAACATTACTTTATCTTGAGTTACATAAAGAATACACATTAAGGATCTTTTTAGGTTTAGAGTTTTAGATAATTAGATCATAAATCATGCATTACATTCCAAATTTAAACAAAGTGGTTACAAAAAAGGTAGTACCCATTTTTCCCATCAAAGGAAACATATTTAAAAAAAAAATAGATTCTTTCTTGACACATCCTTGACAATATCATCACATCATGTACCTTTCCCTTAACCTTTGAAAAACATTTCAAAAACATGGGATTAGAAAAAAAAGCTCAGCAAGGGATATAAAAGTGCGAAATGAAAACATTAGTCCATGTATGAAATCATACTTTACTCGTAAAACATACGAATTTTAACATATCTCATCAAATCCTGAATAAATCATTGAAATCATACGACATAAAGGTAACTTTAGGCATTCATAACATTCATACGCAGGGAGTAACCCTCATGGTTACGTTTGGAATACCCATCACAGTATATTCCCTAAATCTCTTCGGAGAAACCATTACGTTTAACCCATTCGTGTTACATAATGCATTGGAGAGATAGATCGGTCTCACCCACCCTTAGTTTATCACGGAACCACCCGTCTTCATAACAATGCCCAAGAACCATAACATAATCGTATCACATAAAACATGCCTAAAGGAAACATAAAATTACCACATCTCAATCACAAGATATCAATACAAGACATTGATATAATAAAAACAATATGAAAACCATTTTCAATACCAAAATAAATGAAAATTAAAACATGGTATTTATTTTTAATTTTAAAATAATGTTATGGCTTGTAGGTGAAGCCGAAACTCAAATAATGATAACGGCGGCAGAGAAGTCATTGTCGCCACATATGTACAACAAAAAAACATTCATTTTGTTGTTTAGTACAATGCTTCGTATAAAAAAGTATATTCATTTGGACTAGACATAAAAGTCAAAGGGGTTTATAGACCATATAAAAGAAATTTGTGTATAGTACAAAATATGCCTCAATGTAAGTAGATTGAGACGAAGTCCCATACCTCGTATCTAACATGACTCGATCGTTATTTAATCTCATGAATATTAAATGTGAGTTAATTTCTACTTGCTTAAGAACCTTTTTCAATTTCATTATTCCTTTTATATCACTTATTACAGTGTCATGAACACTATGTAATTATTTAAGTTAATAATGGTCATTTTAACGATAATTGGTACTTGAGTCAAAAATAAACTCTTAATAATTACAAGTTGTTCATTTATCCATTATATATAGGGTTATATTCATGATTTGGATATCATATATATCATATATATCCAGTATATACATGCATTTATAATATTACATTACATTTACACGTATGAAATGAAATACACTGTTCATGGAGATGGTAAGCCGTACGTATACATGAACACTAATTTTATTTCAATTTCGTGTTTTATGGAATGGAATCATAATGATATAAAGGTATATTATAATTCTATAATAATATCATATATAATATCATTAACTCCATCTTTTATATTTCCCACATATGGCATTAACGAATCAAATCATTTTGAGGGGGCGGTAGTCCACACTTCCTAAAATGAAGATATCGCATTTACCTATAATGGAAACCATAAAGGTATCCCAAAAATGAAAAATATAGAATCTTATGGAAAACATAAACATATTATATATTATATATAAATATATTTTCATCTTAATGGCCACCTTTTAATGTGTTAGAATAATATTGAACAATCATTGTTTCGTGAGGCAGAAATTCACCATCCACGGAGACAGTATTCTCTATAACCATTAGATGAAGGTGTGTGTAAGTGTAGCTAGAATCATTCTTATAACAAAATCCTAGTATATTGAAGATACTGTATTTTTTACAAAATAAATGAATTAAAAGAGTTTAGGCGGTTGGAGAATCAAAATAAAACAAAAGAACATTAGAGAATACTTTATCATTAAATCGGGAAACTCTTCTTGGTTTGAACCAAAATGGTTTCGGGAGGATATTTCTACCTATGATAATGCTACTATGATTAATAGAGGGATGCAGAGAGATAAAATGAGTAGGTCTAGGCAGAGCCAAAGGCTTGAGAAGTGTGGGTAAGGAGGTAGAGGTGGAGGCCTTTTATAGGAGGAGAGGAGGGGCACTCATGGAAAGTTAAGAAATGTTACATTATTTTAAAAAGGGTTTCGGATTTAAAATGACATTCATTGATATATATCTAGGCTATGGTGATAAGGTTTCTAAATATACTCATCCAATAGGTCATTTACAAGTTTAAGTCTTATAATTTACATTATATTTTCATTTTATTTAAATCGTTAATTAATGAGGTAATCGCTGAATCATCATGATGTCATAAATAATTTAATTTATTTAATGTCTAAAAATTATAAAAAAAATACTATGATGTAGGAAATATTTTTAGCTTTCCAATGAATATTTATAGTCTAATATATCATTTTTGTAGACAAAATAATTTTTTTTTACTCTGGTGATACATTCTTTGTTATATTTAACATTATTTAAAAATAAAAAGATAAAAAGTCATTATCACACAAAAATGATTCCATGGGGTCCTCAAATATGGCACAAGGAATCTCATGGTCGTCCATGACACAACTGGTAGAATTAGTACAAATGTTGGGGTCATTTGTTATTATTATGATATTATTTTTTTATCCTTAACTAACCGATTACTAATTAATCACGATAATTAAAGATAATTATCGTCGTTACTATTCATAATGTCCAAAAACTAAAGTGTCTTAATTAAATAATTTTGACCTTATGATTCCAAATATGGAAACCATTTTACCAAATTCCAAACATAGAAATTTCAATAATTAATTTAAAAATAATTTCTGTTGTCAAAATAAATAGTCGGTTTTTTGAAACAATATCTATGAAAAGTTTGGCACTTGTTTATGCCCAATTCCAAAGTGAAATTAATTATAATGACCAGCATTGGATTAGATGGTAAAAATATATTCTATTTTCACTTTAAAACCAATTAAAATGATAACCTAACCATATAATTAAATTAGATGAAAAAGTAGTTTTTATGTAAAATGTAGTATATTTCACTATTCATTAAAAAAATGAACATGGTCAGAAAAATACCAAAAAATTATACAAGGTAAATATGAATGTCCCAATCATAAAAAATAATTTTTTTTTGACAAATAAATCTTATAAAATTGTCAAAATACAGATTTAAAAATGGTTCGCCGTCAAAAGGCGGTAAAACAATCTTTTAAAAATATTAGTGTATTCCATGCTTAAGATTGGATTTATTCTCATTTTAATCCTCTAAAACACTATATAATTCATAAATAGACATAGATAAGAATTTATTATTATTAATTACTCACTTGGGATGTTACATCCTTACCCCATTTAAAAAAATTCCCTCCCCACAATTTATTTACTTATTGAATAAGTGGCGGTATTTATCCCTCATTGCATTTTCAGATTCCAAAGTTGCCTCTTCACTCGTGTGGTTTTTCCACAAAACCTGTACATGAAGAATCACCTTATTCCGCAACACTTTCTCCCAGTGGTCAAAAATATGGACCGGTTGTCCTCATATGATAGATTCTCTTCCAGCTGAACAACCTATGGACTCAAAACATGAGATGGATCTGGCATGTAATTCCTTAACATTGAAACATGAAAAACATTGTGTACCAGAGATAAACTTGTAGGTAAATCCACTCAGTATGCAACTGATCCAACACTATCCAGAATTTTATATGGTCCAATGAACGTTGGACAGAGCCTTCCTTTCTTAACAAATTGCATCACACTTTTCAATGGTGAAACTTTGAGAAAAACATGATCATCTACCTCAAAAGAGAGATCTTTCCTCTTGTTGTCTGCATAACTCTTCTGCCTACTCTGAGTTGTTCTCATGTGTTTCTGTATCAGATGAACTTTTTGTGCCAACTCTTCTACCAATTCTGGCCCAATCAACTTCCTTTCACCCACTTCATCCTAGAGAGCTGGAGTTTGACACCACTTCCCATATAATGCCTCAAATGGTGCCATCTGTATACTGGAATTAAAACTGTTATTATATGAAAACTCAACCAAAGAAAGATTATTGTCCCAACATCCCTGATAATATATCGAACAAACACGTAGCATATCCTCCAAAGTCTGAATCATTCTTTCTGACTACCCATATGATTGAGGATGAAAAGCTGTACTAAAATTTAATTCAGTACCCAATGAATTCTGAAGGCCTTTCCAAAAGTTAGAAGTGAACCTGGGATCACGATTAGATACAATGGAGAGAGAAAATCCATGTAACGTAATTATCTCTTTAAGATACAAATGGGAAAGTTGATCTAGGGAAAAAGTATCTCGTATGTCAAGGAAATGAGCAGATTTAGTCAAGCAATCAACTATAACTCATATTGCATTATTACCTCGAGGTGTCTTTGACAATCCCACAACGAAGTCAGTGGATATATTCTCCCACTTCCTTTTTGGTATTGGTAAAGGATGAAGCATCCCTTTTGGTAACAGCCACTCTGCTTTAACCTGCTGACAAGTCAAATACTTCCCAGTAAAATCAGATATGTATCTTTTCATTTCTTCCCACCAGAAATACTCCGGAAGATCACTATACATCTTAGTACTTCCTGGATGAACTGAAAACAGAGAACTATGAGATTCACATAACAACTCTCTCTTCAACTGTGAGTCACACGGAACACACAATCTCTTCCCAAATCTCAAAACACAATCATTATCAATGTTGAATTCAGGAAACTTACCCTTCTGAACCAGCTCTACCTTTTTCTGCAACTCGTTGTCTTGCTTCTGTGCTTGCTTAATTCTGTTTGATAGAGAAGATTTCACTGATACCAGAAACAAAATAGAAGGAAATCATGCAGCAACAACTTCTATTCCAATGTTCATCGAATCCTTAACCAAAGGATCACGTTCCAAATGAACCATTGTTAATGAAGAATTACTTTTTAGACTCAAATCATCAGCCACTTAATTTTCATTTCCTAGATGGTAATGAATTGTACAATCATATTCCTTGATTAATTCTAGACATCTCTTCTGTCTCATGTTCAATTATTTCTGAGTGAATATATACTTTAAACTTTTGTGATCGGTATATATTTCACACTTTACTCCATACAAATGATGCCTCCAAATTTTTAAAGCGAAAACAGCAGCAGCTAATTCCAAATTATGTGTAGGGTAATTTACCTCATGAGTTTTCAACTGTCATGAAGCATAAGAAATTACTTGATCATTCTTCATTATGATGCAACCAATTCCATTCAATGAATAATCACTTTAGATAACAAACTCACCATTCCTGGAAGGTAGTGCCAAAACTGGAGCATTCACCAATCTTCTTTTTAGTTCCTGAAAATAATCATCAAATTATTTTGTCCAGATAAACTTAACACCCTTCTGAGTTAGCTTAGTCATTGGAATAGATAACAGTGAGAAATTTCTAACAAACCTTCGGTAGTAGCCTGCCAAACCAAGGAAGCTACGAATATCAGTTACATTTGTGGGTCTTTTCCATTCTTCAACAACCTTTGTTTTTGCAGGATCAACAGTTATCCCATCTTTAGAAACAATGTGGCCAAGGAATGAAATTTTTTGCAACCAAAACTAACACTTGATAAATTTCCCATAAAATTTCTCTTCTTTTAAGGTTTTCAAAATAACCCTTATATTCCTTTCATGCTCCACATTACTTTTAGAAAACACAAAAATATCATCAATGAAAAAAACCACAAACTTAACCAAGAACTCATGGAAAATTCTATTCATAAGGTCCATGAATACATCAGGTGCATTGGTTAGCCCAAAAGGCATTAAAACAATTTAATAAGGGCCATATCGTGTACGAAACGCGGTCTTAGGAATATCTTCTTCCTTTATCTTCAAATTATGGTACCCCGATCTCAGGTCAATATTTGAAAAAAACTGAGATCCCTGGAGCTGATCAAACAAATGATCGATATGAGGCAAAGGATTTTTTTTCTTAACAATGATGTTATTCAAGTCTTTATAATCAATGCAAAGTCACATAGAACCATATTTCTTTTTATCATATAAAATAGGAGCACCCCATGGTGATGTGATAGGTCGAATGAAACCTTTCTCTAATAAATCTTGCAATTTCTCCTTCAACACTAAAAGTTTAATTTAATCCATTTGATAAGGGGGTTTTAAAATTTGATTAACATCGGGAACTAAGTCAACGGTAAATTCTACTTACCAGTATGGTATTATTCCAGGCAACTCATCAGGAAAAACATCAGGATACTCATTTACCACTGGCACATCATTAATACGAATAGTTACCTTTTTTTCAACAATATGTGAAAGGTAACTTTCATTTCCATCTTTTACAAGTTTCTCAGCCGCTTGATATGTTATCAACAGTAAGGGTTCATTCTTTTACACAAAATGAACATCTTTCTGAAAAGAAACTTCATTATCTCTATAGTCATTCTTAGCATGGTAAATAGAGAGCCAATCCATACCTAGGATAACATAAAACTTCTCTAGAGATAAAACAATAAGGTTTCCAAGTAGGTTCTTTCCATGGATAAGTATAGGAAGATTATTATAAATTATTTTTTCCTCAACATTTCCCACATGTGTTCTTACCACAAGTTCAGGAGTCATTTCTTGAGGTGGTATTCCCATTTTACTAGAAAAGTTTTCAGAGATGAAAGAATGTGTAGACCCCGAATCAAACAACACACTGGCATAATTTGAAAAATCAAACAAAGTACTTGATACCACATCATTTGATGGCCCAACATCTTCTGAAGTAGTTGCAAAGGATTTCACCACCCCTTTCTGTTTGTAGTCAAACTACTTCCCATCACTCGAGCTCTTTGTTGGACAGTCATTTACATAGTGACCCATCTCATTGCACTTAAAACATTTCACTAACTGTAAATCAAATTTGGTCGTATCATCACCATGATCTTTTTCAGTGAAATCACGAGCCTTATGTCCCATATTACCATATTTGTAGCACTTTTCAGAATTCAGAAGTCATTCCCCAGCATGCCTTTTACCTCATTTATCACAAATTGGAAACTTAGTTTTCTTACCGTCAGAACTTTTTGAAGAATTCTTTCCTTTCTCCTTCCACCTTGGTCTCTTCTTCTGCTGGTTGTTATAGAACACTTGATCATCGAAAAACATTATTTCCACCTTCTCAACACATTGAAAAGGCTCTTCATAACTCTTGAACTCACAAGAAGCTAAATCCCTTCGATATTTTGGCTTTAATATGGAGTAAAACGATTGATTTTACTATCAAGGTCTCAGATAAAATTTGGAGCATACCTTGCCAAATGAGTGAACCTTTCTTCATAGGGAACTATTGATTCATCCTCTTGCCTCAATTCCATGAATTGTTTGTTCATACTATGTAGAACAGCCATAGGAAAATACCTCTCAAGAAACATACCTTTGAATACATCCTAGTCGAGAGTATCAATCTCATCAGTGTCCTTGATATTTTTAACCATCGACCACCACTGATCTGATTCACCCTCCAAATGGTAAATAGAAAGACTATCCTTTTGATTTTTGGAACACCCCATGACATCGAAAATCTTATCTAGTGCTTTAATCCACCCTTCAGCTAGCATAGGGTCAGATGATCCTCTGAATGATGGGGGATGTTGCCTCATGAAATGTTCCACCACTTACATGTTCCTCTACAGTTGATCTGGCTGATCTCATGCATGGATACCACCACCATTTATCGCTTGAGTCAACAGTGTCATCACTGCAACAAACTATTCCGTTCCAGTTCCGACCATCTCAAGATGCTGATTCGGTAGGTCATTTCCTTCTGTATGCCTTCCTAGCACTGCTTCCCTATTTCCTCAGCGGAAAACCATTCTGAAAAAACATGTCTTAGATGAAGCAACATGGTAATCTTCAAATGCTATATCATTTCAATTTGACCATTATAAAATATTTTTGGATAATCGTTTAATTGAATTCTAACTCCTAAATTTATCTAAACCGACCTCTGATACCAACTATAAGGCCCCAGCCTTAAACATTACTTAATCTTGAGTTACTTCAAGAATACTCGTTTAGGATCTTTTTAGGTTTAGTGTTTTAGAGAATTAGATCATAAATCATGCATTACATTCCACATTTAAACAAAGTTGTTACATAAAAGATAGTACTCATTTTAACCATCAACGGAAACATATTTAAAATAAAACATAGATTTTTTATTGACACTTCCTTGACACTATCATCACATCATGTACCTTTCCCTTTACCTGTGAAAAACATATCAAAAACATGGGATGAGCATAAAAAGCTCAGCAAGGGATATAAAAGTGCGAAATGAAAACATTAGTCCATGTATGAAATCATACATTACTCATAAAACATAATCATTTTAACATACCTCATCAAATCACGAGTAAATCATAGAAATCATAAGACATAAAGGTAACTTGAGGCATTCATAACATTCTTACGTAGGGAGTAACCCGAACGGTTATGTTTGGAATACCCATCATAGTATATTCCATAAATCTCTTCAGGTAAACCTTAATGTTTAACCCCTTCACGTTACCCAATGCATTGGAGAGCTATATCGGGCTCACCCGCCCTTTATCACGGAACCACCCATCTTTATAACAATGCCCAGGAACCATAACATAATCGTATCACATAAAACATGCATAAAGGAAACATAACATTTACACATTTAAATCACAAGATATCAATACAACACATTGACATAAAAAAACATTATGAAAACCATTTTCAATACCAAAATAAATAAAAAGTAAAACATGGTATTTATTTTTCATTTTAAAAGAATGTAATGGCTTGTAAAGGAAGCTGAAACTCAAATAATGGTCACGGTGGTGGAGAAGTCGTTGTCGCCGCATACGTATGATAAAAAAACATTTTTTTTGTATTATAGTAAAACGCTTCGTATAAAAAAAGATTCCTTTTTACTATACATAAAAGTCAAGGGCGTTTATACACCATATAAATGAATGTTGTGTATAGTACATAATATGCCTCAATAAAAGGATATTGAGACGAAGTCCCTTACCTCGTATCTGACTTGACTCGATCATTCTTTAATATCCTTAATAGTAAACGTGAGTTAATTTATACTTTCTTAAAAACCTTTTGAAGTTCATTATTCCTTTTATATCACATATTACCATGTCATGAACACTATTTAATTATTTAAGTTAATGACGGTCGTTTTAACAATCATTGGTAATTGAGTCAAAAATAAACTCTTTATAATTAAAAGTTGTTCATGTATCCATTATATCCAGAGTTATATTCATGATTTAGATATCATATATATCATATATATCCTCTATATACATGCATTTATAATATTACATAACATTTAGAGGTAATAAATGAAATGCACCGTTCATGGAGATGGTAAGCCGTACGTACGCATGAACGCTACTTTCATTTCTATTTAGTATTTTATGGAATGGAATCATAATGATATAAAGGTATATTATAATTACAGTATAATATCATATATAATATCATTATCTCCACCCTTTATATGTCTCACATATGGCATTAATGAATCAAATCACTTTAAGGGGATGGTAGTCCGCACTTCCGAAAATGGAGATATCGCGTTTACCCATAATGGAAACCATAAAGGTATTCCAAAAATGAAATATACAAAAGCTTAAGGAAAACATAAAAATATAATATAATACTTATGAATATAGTGTCATCTTAATGGCAACCATTTAAGGTGTTAGAATAATATTGAACAATCATCATTTCGTGAGGTAGAAATTCACCATCCGCGGAAACGGTATTCTCTTTAACCGTTAGATGAAGGTGTGTGTAAGTGTAGCTCGAATCCTTATTATAAAAACAACCTAGTATATTGGAGATAATTTTTTGGTTACAAAAGAAATGAAAAAAAGTTTATGGGGTTGGAGAAGCAAAATAAAAGAAAAGAACATTAGAGAAGAGTTTACCTTTAAATCAGGTAACTCTTCTTGGTTTGAACCAAAATGGTTTCTTGAAGACATTTATGCCTAAGGTAAGGCTTCTAGGATAAAGAGAGGTATGTGGAGAGATATAATGAGCAGGTATTGGACGAGCCAATGTCATGAGAAGTGGGGGTAAGGAGGTAGTGGTGGGGGCCTTTTATAGGAGGAGAGGAGGGGCACTCTTGGAACGTTAAAAAATGTTACATTATTTTAAAAAGCGTTTTGGATTTAAAAGGTCCCACATTGATATATTTATAGGATAAGGTGATAAGGGTTCGATATATACCCATCCAATATGTCTTTGAAAAGTGTAAGTCTTAGATTTTACATTATTTATTTATTTTATTTTAATCGTTAATTAATGAGGTAATCGTTGCATCATCATGATGTCATAAATAATTTAATTTATTTAATGTTTAAAAATTATAAAAAAAATACTATGATGTAGGAAATCATATTATATTTACAATGAATATTTATCGTCCAATAGATCATTTATGTAGAAAAAATTAAAAATGTTTTACTCAGGTCATACATTCTTTGTTATATTTAACTTTCTTTAAAAATAAAAAGATAAAAAGTCATTATCACACAAAAGTGATTCCATGGGGTCCCCAAGTTTGGCACAAGGAATCCCATGGTCGGGCACGACAAAAACAGTATAATTAGGACATATTTTGGGGTCATTTGTTATTATTATGATATTATTTTATTATCCTTAACTACCTGATTACAAATTAATCAAGATAATTAAAGATAATTACTGTCGTTACTATTCATAATGTCCAAAAACAAAAGAGTCTTAATTAGATAATTTGGACTTTCTGATTTCAAATATGTAATCCATTTTACCAAATTATAAACATATAAATTTCAATAATTAATTTAAAAATAATTCGTGTTGTCAAAACAAATAGTGGGTTTTTTTGAAACAATAGCTATGAAAAGTTTGGCACTTGTTTATTCCCAATTCCAAAGTTAAATTAATTATAATGAAAACCATTGGATTAGATGATTAAACTATATTCTATTTACACTTTAAAACCAATTAAAAAGATAATCTAACCATATAATTAAATTAGATGAAAAAGCAGTTTTGATGTAAAATGCAATATTTTTCACTATTCATTACAAAAATGAACATGGTCAGATAAATACCAAAAAATTTACACAAGGTAAATTTCAATGTCCCAATAAAAAAAATTAGTTTATATTGAAAAATAGAGCTTATAAAATTTTCAAATATAGATTTAATAATGGATCTCCATCAAAAGGCAGTAAAACAATCTTTTAAAAATATTAGTGTATTCCATGTTTAAGATTGGATTTATTCTCATTTTAAACCTCTAAAACACTATCTAATTCATAAGTAGACATATATAAGAATATATTAAAATTCATTACTTAATTGTTATGTTACACATAGGGGGTGACATTTCTATAATTTCACTTGTCTTTTCTGGGTATACCTCAATGTCATAGTAGCATACCATAAACTCCTGGAATTTTCGTGATGTTACCTAAAATGTGAAATTAAATAAGTTCATCTTCATTAATTTCAATTGTATCTTATTGAATATTGGTTGAATATCCATGAAGTTATCATGTCACTATTTTTATTTGATAACCAATTCATCAACATAAAATTTGTCTATTCATACCAAGATTGAATTAATGATATGATGCACGATGCATTGATAAATAGTAAAAGTGTTATTTAATCCAAAGTGTTTAACCTATTAGAAACTTTTCATTGAGGTTGATTGAATGAAATGTAGTTATAATCATTAGGGAATGTATTTATTTTATTATAACCAAAATAAAAATCCATGAATAAAAGGTAATGTAATCCAGTTGTTGAATCAATCAATAGTTATATGACCTGTAATAGAAAATCACAACTTAAGAAGTGTCAATTAGGAACTATAAAATCAATGTAAATAATAATAATCTCACTATTTTTCATTATAGGAATTGTATTAGAGATCCATCACAGGTATCACCCCTACTAGAAAATTTTGGGTTTGATCAATTTGTAAAAATTAAATTCTTCATTTGTAGCATGAGTGGCATGAAACAACCTAACTTCCTGCTAAAACAATAATGGTCATTGGGTAATCCAAGATTGTGTGTGTCCACATTGGGGTATAGTCCATGATTTTATGAATAATTATAGGATATAAAATACTAATATTTTGTTTGAAATAAAATTTACAAAGCCTTCTCCTCGATATGCATGGAGGTGGTAATCAATGTAGGTTGTATGTGTTCTTTTGTTCCTAGATTTACCTTCCTGATCTCATAAATGGTGGTGGAAAATCATTCCTCATGTATTGGTGTGGAGTTTATGAGGTCATCCTCTACTCCTTAAACCTCTGATTATATGGAGGAATCCCTATGTATGGTAAAAAATATGGGGGGATTCTCTTTTAGTGTTGGGGTGAGATTGGACATGGGACAATACAATGTTATAATCTACATCCAAAGTCATTTCAGAGATATTCCAGAGGAATTTATTATATTTCATGCTATCACTATATATGGGAGGATCTTGGGAATATGGAATTAATCCAACTTCCCTATTTATATTTAGGTTTAGTACATATTTTATATCAATCATACTGAAGGGATTTGCAACGGAGGTCCCCAAGTATTTGGGTTCTTCAACATGTATATATTTTCCACCATTTTATATTTTCCATCCCTTTTATTGAAACCTTCCCCTAGAAATATGGATTATCAAGATGAAAAAAACATTTATGAATTTAATATTCCAACATTCACATAAATAGTGTATTTCATGTATAAATGAAATGTTGAAGGTTCTACCACATGACTGTAAATCCGAGTCAATCTAAGAAGAAAATTATATATAGTTTCAAATTCTATACCCCAAACATAGTGACAAATGTGAGATACCAAAACATTGATTTGATATTTATCTACCTAAGATTCCTTTTTTCTCTCTTATCATTCAATTGAACGGTTATATTTTCAGATGATAAATTTCCGTATTTGTATCCCAAATCAATAAGGTTATGAATTGGGATGATGATTATCCATAAAATATTATCAATTGGGGACCATCATATTTGTAAATTATAGAGTCTGAAATAGAAATATAAGAGTCTAATGTGTCCCTGGATGACCTATTCATAATCATTCTCCGTTACTGTGATGGAGACATAACAGTCACATGGAATAGTTAATAACAAAAAACAACAGCCGCATCAACTTTTATGTCGATCTTATGTGGGTTTTGGAGGGATTTTATGAGTGCCACTCAAATTTCTTTTGAAAGATGAAGTGAATAACATATTGATATATTGGTTTGGACAATCCCATACTATTTCATATTCACGTACTTCTGTGACAAAGGTAGGTGATTCCAAATGTGGGATGTTTTCTTAATATGTGGCTTAAGAGATGAGTTGTTCAGGGTTGATTGGATTCATTCATGACAATAGGTATTGGGAGTATCTACTTCTAGTAGAATTGGTTTCACTAACCTTTCCATTTTTATGGGATGATAAGACAATTTCACACCTATTTGGTGGCCGTGTAAGATGATTTGGCTTGGAAAAACACTGGGGGTTCTGGGAAACCTCTGCCTTTCTGTTGAGAACAATGGAGTTATTTCCAAAGGTTATTACCTAAATATATATTCTGTATGGGTATTTAACTAGGCTATTTTGTCCGAACACACCAGTGATGTGCCATGTATCCTTGAATCTTTTTCTTATAGCCTCTAGTTCCCAATTTAGGTATGGGGAATGAATACTCGGAGGTAGATTCAACGCTAGATAGGTGTTATTCCATGTGTATTACATTAAAAACCAAATATTAGAGATTAATCTAATGAGAGTATAATTTAATGGGTGTTTCACGTTATATGGATGATAATTGTATGAAATCTACATGATTTAGGTCCACCTAAATTCCAAATATGTCTCTTAATATTCTATTTCATCATGTTTCTAGTGATTAAATCCACTACCATGTGGATTTTCCAAGGTCACAACCCTATGTGATAAAATTTTTATGGTTTCCAGAGTTATTCTATTATGGTGTCATGATATCAGTCAACAATATTTTGAGTCACCCAGTTGTTGAACTTCTGTCCACTTCTGACTAAATCATCTTTCCAATAATCCTCTTCCACTTGTTTGTAAATTATTACTCATGTAAATAATTTATTGTAATTTTACAACATCACATGTCTAATATCAACTATGATTTGGAGGATGTATTTGAACAAGATGCTATCATCAATGTTGTGACTCAAAATTTTATGGAAAGGGAAGTAGATGGAATGAGTGGTTATGCTGATCTAATTGGATTTCCTTAGCTTTGGAATATTAATTAGTATATTTTCCCTAGATAAAAATAAATAACACGAGACATTTTTATTTTTTGAAGGATTATGATTTTTTAATCTATTACTAAAAACATAGGTTACCCTGGATCCATTTGGCTTCTTTTCGAGGGTGATTTTTCTATTTTGTTCACAATGGGTGGCCCTGACTGATTCTAGTCCAATTTTGTTTGTTGGATTTCTGTTCATACTAGTTTTAATATAATAGTGATAGTTCCTTTCTTTAAATCATTTTCTCATATCCTAAATGTGTGTGTTGAGATTTATCTTAGCTATACTGAACAACATCATCAAGGTATTTTTCTGTTTTTTTAACTCATAGAATCCACTGGGATAGTTTCTCAGGATCTAGTGTGTCTGCATCTCATCCAAAAAAAATTCAGTAAATTGTTCTAGATATTTCTCATGTGATATAGAGATCTTGAGTGAATATTTTAATCCATTCCATCTTGTGACAAAGTCAGAAACCATCTCATTTATTCATTATTTAGAGTTCTTGCTGTAAAAAATTATTGTTTTGCATTTTGTGGAGCTAAAATGATGTTGTAATTGAGGAATAAGTTATTCCCATCCTATAATGAATCAATATAGAAAACTAGTGTTAAAAAATAAGTTTATCCCTAACAGAATATATAAAAAATACCACATCTTGGTCTCCTCTTTCTGATCTCGGGGGCCCCTTATTTGGCCACATAGGGACACAAAATGTATTTGATGTTTTTCTAGAACTCCTGCATCTTAAAAGGGAAAGAATATTAGATTGTAGAAATGGTATATGTGAAAAGATTCATCCACCCATTTAGTATATAAATTATTATTAGGATTTAATGATAAGTGTTGTCCTTCCATTGCTTTCATTAAACTAGTCTCAGACTTTGTACCATTAAATATTTTTGAAGTTACTATAGTTAAAGTTTCCTTCCATAAACCGATAGTGGGTAAGGCTTGATGTGGTGGCCGTGTTTATTTATCCTTTAGATTAAAAAAACTAATACTGATTAATATCCCTAGATTTGGAGATGATATCACCATAATGGGTGAATGATGTGATCATATTTCAATTCCTCATTCATATTGATTTACTTCCTAGATCTAGATCCAGTTTAATGCTATGATGCCACACCTTTAAGAAGATCAGATCATTTTTGTTATGTAGGTGGAGTGATATTCATCTCTAGATGATGATGATACCCATTGGATTCTTTTCCATAGAGTAACTCCTCATTGAGTTTTTTAAGATTTTGAGTCTCAAACTCATATTGGGTCATCGATTACTTTATAGAAGGAAAATCATTTATTTTTTATAGTGATTAAGATTTAGCCACCCATTACCTTTAATCATGTGTAGTGTTATGTCATAGAATTTGTAACATGATATTAATAGGTTCTAGGTATAGGATTATCCATTTATTTCATGTACGTGTATGCACAGTTGTTGCAACCAGATCATCCTCATCTCAAGGTATGTTTTCTATATTTTCCCTCTAGATTTGAATCTTGATCAGTATTATCTGTTGTGTTGATGGTGACACAATTTACTGAGGTCTATTTATAAATTATAGTCATTCCATTACTATTAACACAACATGGTTATTCATCGCTACAAACATATGAGATTTTTTTCAAAGACTTGTACATATTTGGACATTTCATCATATGCCCCTTATAGGAATTAATTACCTTCATTGTATGTTCCTTGCATCATGGTCTGTGAGTGATTGATTTTAGGGAGTTTCTTGCAGTTTTTTGCAAATGGGTGCTGATTAGAAAATGTTTTTATTGAGGTGAAAAGAATATATTGGATGTTGGACATGGATATTTACCTCCCCACAAAAAGAATATTAAATCCATTTGCAGTGTTAATGATGATAAAAATACTATCAGAACTATTGGATGGGGAATATTCAGGGAAATAATTTGTATTTTTATCCTGTAGTAATGAAATTGATGATTCCAATTTAAGATTTGATGACTCATAGGATAGGAAATGAGATATAAATTCCCCCAGCCTTATTGGATGGGGTTGATCTGAAACAACCATTGAATTTTCAAGGATTCTCTCAGGGAGTGATGAACTCATTGATGGAGATTGAGATATAAATTCCCCCGTCGCTAGGGGATGGTTTTGGTATGTAGTTTCATTAAATACATGATGTACACTCTCAAAGATTGAAGATCCCAGGGGTTTAGGTAGTGGTAGATATTCTCCTGGACCAGTGGGATAGGGTCACTCATGGACACCAATTATGTCAGATGCTATTGTGATTCATTTGACTTGGAACAACAATGATCATGTATGATCTTGGTGAAATTGATGCTAATGAGAGGGGTCATCTTCTATAAAAAGTTTCATATTAAAAAAAATTAGACTATGTTTATGAAATTCATCCCCATTGAATCTTTGGGCCAGGTTCAAATATTTTTTTTAAATAATCTCCCTCTTTTTGTGATCAATTTACATCATTAAAGTGATGGAATTTTTTTTTAGTGACCAACTGGCTCACACATTTCTTGGTCCTTGAATATTTCCTGAATCATTGTCATTATAGGTTGTCATGTATGGGGATTCTTCCCTTATATAGTTATAGTGATGTATAGGGATTCATTTTTCACCCATCCTTGGATACCTATATTTGACTAGTCTCTAGAAATCAGTTAGTGGAGAGTTATCACTATATAGATAGAAACACTATAATGTAATTTTTCATAATCTTCCACTCATGGGTTTTAGGATATGGAAATAGTGGCCATATCCAACTAACAACAAAGCGTGTTGATGGTATGAAGGTGATAATCATATCCAATATAAGGTATTTGTATATCTTTCAATAACTGTTGATTTTTCAAATATTATGGAATAGTTCAGGGGTAAACACTTACTCTAGCTCATATAGGATATCATAGTCAAAAGTTGTGAGGAATTAAAAATGGTTGGAAGGATGTTTCAAACTAACTCTCTTTATAAGTCAATGTTACATTCCTCTTCATTAGACATAGATTCATCCAACTTTTCAGATAATGAATGATTATTTTAACTTTTTCTTTTTGATTTTTGTAAAGTCTTTTAGTTAGTTTATGGAGAACTATATATGATTGACCCTGATGTTTTGAGCGCCACTCTATAAAAATGTGTTGGTTTTTGGATCACATCACTATATGTAAGTAAATGGTTAATGGAAATATTTCCTTGTCCGAGGAAGATATTTCCATAGAGAGGTTGACAATAGTGGAATTTAGGAGTAGAGTCCCTAAAATCCATATCCACATTACCGTGAGGATGAATATTGAGGTAATGACCAGATTATTCATCATAAAAAGAATCTATGTTCCCTCATGTTGTTGATAATGTGTCCCAAAAACCTCAAGGTCACACTCATTGAGTAGATTTTGGATATGAGCCTTGTTCATCATCATGATCCAAATATTTCATCTAAATTGTGGGGTTTTGTAGGGATATGAGATAATTTTGTGATGGTTTCTAAAACCTATTGATAATTTTCTAGTGCTATGGGAATATGATCATGTTGTTAAGAATATTTTTTGTTATTATTATGTGATTATGTATTATCAGTTTTAATATGATCCTTCCTATGAGTGGTTTTTGGAATTATTTCAACCAACACACTCCAAAATAGGGACATGTGCCCGGATCAAATATGAATTCCCCATCTGAATATGTTGATGGACCACTGGAATGGAATAAAGGATATGAGCCACCATTTTTATTGCATCTCAATTTGGAGGGTTCAATCATTAATTAGTTGAAGTAGGGATATAAACCTATCATCCATGAGATGTTGTAATAATTCATTTAGCTTCACTGATAAGAATATGAACATATCCAAAGGCAAGTTCTTCTCTCACCTAGTGATCCCCGGTTTGAGTAGGGGTGTGAGACCAATCATTTTCCATTGTAATATTTCATCATTCTATTTTTATAGGGGTATGAACCTATCCTAATGCAATTACCATTGTCACTTAGTATACCTCATTAGATTGAGAATATGAACCCAACATTATATATTTTTAATATTCCAGTGGACTTTTTTGATGGGGATATGGGTATGTCACGAGGCATGTGTTTCTCTCACTTGTTGAGACTTGATTCGAACAGGAATATGATACCAGTTTAGTTACTTTGGTGTATGATGTCTGTCTTTTTCAATAAAGATGGTATCCTATCTCTAGGCATGTTCCGCTCTAACTTGTTGATCCCTAGTTGGAATAGGAACATGAAACTATTCGGGTGCCTCATCCTTTACTAAAATATTCCAATAATCCTTCTTGATTGGAGATATAATGTGTTCATTACCTTGAAAAACCACTTGTTCATGATGGCCATATTATTGTGTTTCTCGAATAGTAGGCATAGGAATATGTGTCTATCATTGTATTTGTACTTGTGTAGAAATATTTTGGTGTAGTTCTTCATATCATTATAAAATGAAGTGAAATTTTAGATAAAAAAGGGTACATAGAAAAAATGTTGGCCTGCACATTTTATGTCTCTAATACATACAGTCATATGTCCTCAATTAAAGAAATGATATGATCTAACTTATATACTCTCAGTTCTATTAGAATATGTCAATGAGATTCAAGTTTGGGGTGAGGGAAATGAACCTCTCCCATGATTTCCAAATGAATATTCATATATAATTTGTCCATGTGAGCTGGGATATGAGCATGATCACTAGTCATTTCTGTAATTTTTCATCTAGCTTCGTTATTGGGAGAAAAGATATGAGGCACACCTGGTTGTCCAAATCAATCCACACCCAATGTTACACCCTTGGTAGAAATGAATGGGAATAACATGTCATGTTGTGTTTGGTGGCTCCCATAGTATGTCACTAAGTGTAATCTGTGTAATGTCTCTAGTGATGTAAGTTGACAGGAGACCTCCTTGGAAGCTGCTAAATTAGAAGGGATCTATATGAGAATCCTTGATCCACCATCATCTGATGCAGAATGTGGTTATTTTTTAACTCCGGGGAAATGATTCTCATGGTATTTTTGGTTGTAGTGAGCACCATTGTAGTAACTACTGCATTCATTAGAATATATAGAGTCATTGGTTTTATAATTTGGTGTCCCTTTCAGGTAACCTCAAGGGTTAGGATTGTACAGTGATGAGGTTATTTCAAAATCATTTCATTATCTACCAAATGTTGAAGGTGTTGAGTGGGTGAGGTCCTTATTAGACCTGTATCTGTTGTAGCTATATCCAATTTTTTAGAACGATCAGTAGTTGAAGTCATGATCTCAGGTCAAGGTGTTTTTTTAAGATAAGTTTGTGTAATCATGAAGAAAATAAAGAACAAGGTCATAGATTAGTTCACCATCATAGGCATGATACATGGTCAATCATATATGCATAGGCTACAAAAATTTCCATTTGCAGTTTTTTTTCTCGATATTATTCATGCATGGACTTGTCATGGTGAGGATTGAATTATTTCATGAGAAACCTGGTATATTTGATCAACCAATTTTTTATATTTGGGAGATTGCCATTAGGTTCAGCATTTTTTTCAATAATAGTATCAATTGCATGAAATGAAAAAAAATGGATCGATGAGAATTGGGATGTTTGTCTTTATTAACCTGTGAATGATCTGTCATAGTAAAATGTTTTATTCACATGAAGTTCACTAATTTTTTTTTATGAAAAAAATTTATGGTATTATATTGACTGTTGATTATGTTGGGTTTAATGTTTATACAATACCTCGCATTGGGTTTACCATTTTTTTAGTATTCCATTAAAACTCCCAATGGTTCCCTCATCCATAACTAGGTATGGACCTACATTCAAAAGGCATAAAATAATTCGTGGATTTAGACATAACGATGCTTAATAACTCACATTGGTTAGGTGAATTGGATTTTGGGATCATTACACCTTTTTGTGGGAAATTATTTCCTACTCTTAGGCTCCATTAAATATTTAGGATAGGTTTCTTAATCTCTTCCATATCACAATATGTAACCATTTATCCTAACAAAATGATCATGGTATGAATCATTTTATCAATAAATGGGGTTTTAATAAGAATTCTGTATATATGTATCAATGGTTCTTCATCCATCTACCATTATATATTTGTAATGAGATGATACTTATATTATAAATCCATATATCCCGAAACTCTGGTGTTTTACTACCATCTAGGGAGGAAATTAATATGTTGAGAATGGGATTGAACCGTTATGATGCATCCTACATTCCAAATTTATTATAGTAATCAAATCCCAGGTAGTTCATTGGATCCTTTCAACTTGTCATAATATAGAATGTTTGTATATGAGGGTACTTAGGCGTCAAGTATTGAGCTCGATTTCTAGGATGGTGCCCGACATATCATGTTTTTGACCGGAATTAGAGTTGTGATAGTTTGATCATGGCCTTAGGACATACCCCCATGGTTGATTTCCTTTTATGGGGTAGTCACATGATGACAATGGATGGGTATTACACACTATGGTTTCCCCAGATGGTAGAGGTTCATGATATAAGTGAGATGACCATTTAAAATCCATAAGTCCATGTGATCCATATTTAGTGTGATAAAAAATGGTTAGAAAGTAATTAGACTTAATACACAAGGATACAGGACTTATGCATTTGGGAATCCCTTATATGATGTTTGATATAGTATTTGGGCTTTATGAATGATTAATGTGTATCATGGTTATAAAAGGAATAAGATTCATCAATGCTTAATTTTCATTACCTTTTAATGATGTATGAAGAAGAATGATAATCACATGGGAGAAATTTGGTATTTATGGTTGGGAGGTCTGAGATATGAATGAACATACACCGAGGTGGATTCCTATTAGAGATCGAGACATTGAAAGGCATCCAAAATAGGGTGTCTTCTTGACATGTCCTGGTTGTCTACAAAACATTTCTGGAGATTTTGAGACATATCCTAATTGTTTAAAATACATTTACAAATATGAATCATGATCTCTTTGTCTTGTTCAAAGGAAATAAATTAATCTTGGTGGAATGTCTAGAATAAATCACATGATCAAGGTTGACATGTATGGAGGGTGTCACAAGACCTTGCTGACATACCTTGAGGGAATCACAACAACTACATGAAATGTTTGGGATGTTCTGACATGATTAACACATACATTCCTTGGTTATTTCATATTATTTGATCAATATTTTATAGGAGGACTTTGAGAGACATAGTTTACTTTTCCAGAGGACATCACACAACATGGATGACATGTACATGTGTTATCTCATGAACTAGATGACAATTCTAGGGGTTATCGGATGACATGGTTGACATGCCCGAATGGAGACATGATATATATATGACATGTCCTGTCATTGTTGCATGATATGGATAGGTAATGCAAAGTGATCAATTCCTTCGAATGATAATGTATTGATCAACACATAAATATTTATCATTTTCTAGTGTTTGTTGCATATGTTCACCATGGTTTGTCCGGAATTTGTCTTCTTTAGTTTTTTCATAACCTATTAGACATGTGTAAACCTCTTCACCTAATCTAGATGACATATTGTAAGTCCCTAATGTGATCTACAAATTTATCATTCGAAGCATTTATTTATTTCCTGTGATGACTTAGGACAATTTTCTAGTTTTAACTAGTGAATGATCTGGAAAATTCATGACCTTATGTTCTGAGAAGGCCACTCTTGTTCTCCCGTCATCACCTATATATTCCTTTTTTTTATAATCCTTTCTTTATATAAATGTGGGGGATTTATAGGAATTTCACCTAGTTATATGAAACATTCTGTCATGTGTATCACACAAATATTAGCTTGATTTGGTGAAGGTATGTTTTTATCACATGATTCACAAGATTCATCCGTAGGTAGGTTGGGGGGGGGGGGGTGGGCATCACATGATATTATTGACTGTGAGAATGTCCCATCATTGTCCTGTTTATTGGTCCTTATTAGATGAATGTGATTTTTTCTAACCATGATGACATGTTAAACGACATTTTCAATGTCAGGCTGACAATTCTATAAGTATTTAGGATATCAGGACACCCATATATAGGCTTTCACATGATTAGATATGACTCATATATGGTCAATAATGATATGAATTTGGCTTGCCAGGGGATACTACATGATATCAGGACCACATGTCGATGGGGCCTCACATGACTAGTGATGATCACCTAGAGTGTATGACCAATTTTTCCTAAAATACTGTGTATCATCGCACCATTGGAAGCTTCCACCTTTCCCCTTTTTTATTTACATCATTATTATAATGTGATAATAGATCTCATGAAATCATGAGACTATTGTCAAATACAATAACTCACCTTGAATGCGATGTGTAATATGAACAATAATAGTTCTTATAATTATGCATTATAATTTTCATGGCCAAACCCTATTCGTGTATTATATATCTATATGAACAGCATAGAATATAATGACCATGGATTAGACATTTCGCATGGTATGGGTGACATGGTGACAGGCTCTAGCACGATAAGGCATACATTTTTCTATGGGATTCATGATGTATTATGAACTGCTTAATCTTATCCCATGAAAATCAATGAACACGTAATATCTTCTCAATTTTCATATTTTCATCCATTATTCTACAAGTGGTTGGGATAATTTTTATGTTCATATAGATTGATAATTCTAAATATTAGATGAGCTGTTATAGAATACTTTTCATGATTTGTAGTGATAATCTAGGTAATTTTCAAGAAACTAGAGGTTGGAAAAGGTTCCTTACATGACAAATAGAAAATCATGTAGTACATGTGATCTTCATGCATGACCTTCCTAGGGTCATTCAATCATAGGTCCTTATCAAGGTTACATGATCCTTGAGAGTTGGTCACCTTCCCTTCCTTTTATTTTTAGAAATCATAATACCCTTACTTTGGGTATTTCTTCCCCTATAGATTTTATGATACTCATTTTATAGTCATCAACATTGTTTATATAATCATTGATTAAATAACTGAAACTCCATAAAAAATTATAAAATGGTGGAAATAAATATATCATATTTATAATATTTAATTACTATGTATTTTTAAAAAATAAATCATTCATTTTAAACAAAACTATTTTATAATAGGGAAAGGTAATGGCTAAAAATAGTATTTTAGAACCCATACACAAATTCATTATTGTAGACAACAAATTTCCCCCACAAATACTAAATTAAATCTTTTTAAATACATAATAACATTACCAACCAATATCATATTACAAAAAATTACTTTAAAACATCCTTTTAACTCTACCATAAGGTATGAAAAACATAGTTTCATACATTTTTTGTATTATTGAATAATTAGGTACTTAGTAACATTATTTGTTGCCTCAAATAATTTTCAATATTCTTAAAAACTATTTTAATTTTCTTTGAAAGGTAAAACCTCAATTACATCGGTGGGAGAAAATTTGAACAAGGTGAGGCATTTTTTGGTCGTGTTCCCATAAAATAGAATACCCTCCACCACCAATCCCACCATAAAAATTATGTGTTCACCTGGAGACATCCATGTGTGTTTTGGTCTTCTGCATATAGAGAATTTCCACAGAATTGTTGTGAGAATACCCCAATATCATCACTTGTAGGAAAAAAATTAAGAAGAATACCCTACATTGAAATAAATAGAAAAATAGAAATATAAAATACTATTAAAGATTCATTTATATTTGGTGTTTCCTTTTATCAGCAGTCAACACAATACTAAAAAAGGTTAATTTTTTTCTCTAAAATCAGTTATAGATAAATACAAACATTATAATCCACTCAAAAAGGAATTAGTAAAGGATAAACAATTATTACATTTTCTTTTAGTATTGATAAATGATCCACTTATCAGTTATTTTTGTTAGTTCTAAAAAAGGAAACTCTGATATTTTTAGTTTAATTTATATATATATTTATTATTTTTTAAAAATTATTTAAATATTAATAAGTATAAATTAATAAATATAATATATAAATATTATTTATTTCACTATATTATAATTTAATGAAATTATGATAAAATGTTCAATATTATATATATATAATTATAAAATTTATATTTATAAAAAAGAAGCCGAATAATTTATTTATATGCATTAATGGTAAAATTTATATATAAATATAAAAATTTAATATTAAATTTAAAAATTTTATATATATATAATTTAATATTTATTTATTTAAATATGTTTTTTTTGAATGTTAATATTTTTTTTCATATTAAATTATTTAAAATATGTACATATATTTTTATTTATGTGATTATATGTGTAGGTATGTTGATGTATGTGTATATTTGTATGTGAATGAAGATATATTTTGATATGTTTTATATTCCACAAACTTGGACCACTAATCGGTGCCTAGAGACATGGTCCCTCAGGCATAGCTCCCTAAATTATAGTGGTTTTGAATAGTGGAATAGGTCTTATATGGTAATGTGGGGGAAACTATACACGTTGTCTCAAATAATGAAATAAAAAAAAATCAAATCTCACAGATCCCCATAAAATAAGAGACAAAATGAATATAAGTAAACTAAAACATGTTATATAAAAAATTAACATATGCAGTACAAACATATCAGTCTCCCACTAGGATGATCAAATTAACAATTAAAATACAATTAGTATACTACCACCATGAGTCATGCCTCACCCTGAACTCTCGATACCACATGAGATGTACCTCCCTCCCATCAAAAACCTATTCTATTGAATCATCCCTTCTTGTTCATATAAGAACATGTGGAGACCACCCGAGTACACATGTACAATGGTAGAACGTGTAGGGTTTGATTAAAAATTTGTTTTATACCACCCATGGTGTCCCTAAAAAAATAATTCCAAAAAATAAATTCATGTAGATATGAAAAACATAAATAGATAAAATCAAAAACATAAATATATATGAACATCAATAATAGAAAATGAAAAACTCAGGGGATGGGTTCACCTTGAGAATGGAAAACACCTACTTCGAGTAGTGATGGGGAATCTCTAAGCATGCCATGATGCACATGATGACCATCTCCTATATAGGTATAATATAACCATTACTAGTCCAAAAAAGTATCACCCAATGGTAATATACCCATCCGTGTGGGCCTATCATTTACTCGAGGTTTGTGTTCATTACTTGTTTGATCATAAGTTCGTACGTCCACCTAGGGACCATGATCCCATAATGTTTAAACCTAAAACAAAGCATCTAATAGGGGGTCATGTTCACCCTGAGTTTAACCATCATACCAATAATCTATCTAGGGGAAATTTTCACCCTTTATATAACCATCATAATAATAATTATTCATATACAATAAAAAATAACATAAGTGCACCATCATTTCTATCTCATAAAAATAAATAATACCATACATAAGAGATCATTTAGCATTATTCATTTCAAAAATATTACCATATTTCATTTCCCAAAGGATTCCAAAAACTCATTTTCAATCCCATGACATACTGAATCTGATTTCAATTAAAAAATTCGGTTTCCATGTCTACTTACCATTCTAAAAATACCAAACATGTGACAACAGAACTGTTTAACACTTCTATTAAAATATAAAAACATTTTTCGAATAAAAACCAAATTACTCTTCCACACCCCTATTATATCAACTATATGCCATTACAATCTCTTTCACTTATTGATTAGTAATTAATTTTCCATATTATCTATTTCTATTACAAAAACCATTTTCAATAATGGATGGTTGGGAAATTTTATTTCACATCTATCGATTCAACCATTTTCACTATTTTACCAAATAAATAATGATTAGACATTTTCAAACACTAACCATTTAATTAAAACTAGCTCAAAGAATTGTGAGGTCGAAATCACAGCACAGAAAAAGTAATTTGAGAATAAAATTTCTATGGGTCATTTATAGGGACCACATACTTCATTTTTTGAAGATTTTCATATTTATATCCAAGGGCTTGTAACTTTTCCAAGGTTAGTCAAAACACTTCAAACCTCATCTAACCAACCAGAACAACCAAATAATTCAAACTACTTTGAATTAATTAATTATAAAAATTTATAATTAATTGAAATACTTAATTCAATTATGAATAGATTCCTAAAACTCATCAGACACTCAATGATTAATTATAAACTCATCTGGAACTCAATGATTAATCTTAATAATTTATTAATATATGTTAATGTGTATTTTATGTATATATGTATGCGTATGTGTATGTGTATGTATATGTGTATGGTTATGTGTACATGTGTGTGTGTACCTGTATATCTATGCATATGTATGTGTGTATGTGTATGTCTATAATGTGTAAGTCTTTGTTTATGTATATGAATATATAAATAAATAACAATAAATTCCATTTTTCAACATGACATGTCTAATTAATGTATGTGTCTCTGTGTGTGTATATATATATATATATATTCATATAAGTACACACAATCACAAGAGAAGTCATTTGGTTTTCAAAAAATAATTAGTAAGATTTTATATTGAAATATAAATATATATACATTTAATATTCAGGTAATTTTTTCAATTTTTAATATTTATTTATACAATTTTAGTTGTTAATAATTAATAATTATAATATATTTTTCATTTTTATAACTAAAATTTATCATCTTTTAGTTTAATACATTTTATATTTAAATATTTATACAATTATAATTTATTCATTTTAATTATTAATTTATTGTAAATATCTTGTATTTAAATATAGTTTTTAATATTGATTAATTTTTATATTAATATTTATTAATTTCTTATATTTCCTTTCATGTACCTTAAATATGATTTATATTTTCATTGAATATTTTTATACCTTATTTAATTATAATTATTAAATATTATCCATTTTTTACATTTATTCATTTAATATAATTTATTTACTTTAAATATTTCACTATTGTTAATACTTTTAGTATTTTATTGATTTATAATATTTAATCCTTTTTAATAATGACTCATATTATATTTTTTTTAATATATTTATATTTGAAAATTATTTTAATATTTCAAAATATAAATAATTAATACTTTTAATATTATATAATTTTTATAATTACAATCTATTTATTTTTATTTTAATATATATTAATGTAAATTTTTATAAAATTATTACGTATTCATTAATAATTCATAATACTTTATAAAACACTTTTTTTAAAACAAATGTTTTATTTTTAATAATATTGATTTTTTGACGTATCAATTTTTAATATTGCATTAATTTATATAGTTAAATTCATTAATTCATTAATTATTTTTTTAATTTATTAATTTTTGTATTATACATTGTTTTTAAATTTATTAATTTATTATTACTTATTCATTTATAATACATACATATTTTTAAAAAAATTAAATTAATTCGTTTTTTATATTTATTCATTTTATATTTCTAGTGTTTATTTATTTTTAATTTTTATTTATAAATTTTTATTAATTTATATTTATTAATTTAAATATGTTTCAATATATATAAATAATATATATTTTTTTATTTTTATTTAAATAACATTTTATTTAAATTAATGTAAATGTGTTATCTTTTCATTTTTTACTCAAATGTACTTTTTAGTCTTATTCATTTTTATTATTCATCCATTCATATTATTTTTGTAATATATGTAATTCAAATAATTTATTCATTTTAAATATAATTGTGACTTCCGTAATTAATATTATTTATTCACTTATCAAAAGAATATTATTACAGAGTTCGTAATATTATCACATTATGGGTACATTTAATAAAACCAATATTTCTTACATATTTAAAAAAAGTATTTATTAATTTTTAATAATTATTAATATTTATTTCATGGATAAATTTTATTTTCATTTTTATATTACTCGAAATTTATGGTAATTTCTAAATTTTATTTCTACTAGTTTTTATCAGCACTCTCTGAATCCATGATAAAATAATCATTTGTCATTGCATAATTTATAATTGATATATGGTGCATTTATTATAACTAAAATGGAAAGAACCGATAAATATTTGTTTTATTATGGAATTTCTAGCAAGGATAAATCCATGTCTTTATTAGCACTTTTTACTAGTTATGATAAAACCTATTCCTCTATTTTTAAAAACCCTAATCAAGATCAACCATGCTCACATTAATAAATCTCTCATGGAAGGTGAGTTCTACATTCTCCTCCATCAAGTCATTCGAACAAATTTGACCTTAATTGGATGGTATGTTATTGTTACTCATTTTCAATCATTCTTTCACCCTATTTTTTGAATTTTTTGAATTTCTCTCATTAGGTTCTTCTTATATACAAGATATGTGGAACTATTTTTAGAATTTTTTTATTCTCCTTGGTTTTTCTATTATGTTTGATTTTGATCCTGTAACACCCCAAGTTTCCTCAGTATGTTCCCTTTCGAATAATGCAATGGCGTGCATTGTACACAACTTCGAGATTTTAACACACCATAACCAATCAAACTAGCCGTTATGAATAGTAATACCTACTTTTTGAAATTTTATAAATTCTATCTCTCAAAATGGACTTCATTTTTTGATTCGTAATATCGAAATTAGCCTAGGGTGAAATTTTGGTACTTTTTGGATAAATTTCATATTTTGATGAATAGTGAAAATTACTAAATTTTAATTAAAAACATCTTTTTTAATCAAAATAATTAATAGTGATAAATTATGAATTTGAGTTGTTTTAAAGTATATTTAGAATATATTTTTACCATTTAATATAATTTTGGTCATTGGACATAATTTTACAATTAAACCGAATATAAACAAGTGTCAATCTTTTGATAGTTATTATCTCTTAAAAACACGCTTTTTGTTTTGACAGCGGGAATTATTTTTAAATTAATTTCTGCCACTTATGTGTTTTGAATTTAGAAAAATGGTTTCCATATTTGGAATCAGGATGTTCAAATTGTGTAAATAGGTAACTTTTATTTTTAGACATTTGGAATAATTACTGCGGTAAATATTTTATTTACCATGGTTAAGGGTAAATCCGGTAAATAAGGGCTAAAAAATAATATTATAATAATACTAAATTACCCTAAAACATGTCTTAACCCTATTGGTTGATACATGGTCGACCATGGTCATCTTTGGGTCTATTTTGGGACCCCATGGATCCACTTGTAAGTGATAATGACACGTTATTTTAATTAAGTTAAAATAAATACAAAAATGACACAAGCATATATCTTTTAACAAAACAATTGTTACAGAGGGTTATATATGTTAGACTTTAGATTATAAATATTCCTCAGAAAGATACAACGATTTCCTACATAATGATATTTTATTTATAATTTTTAGACATTAAATAATTTAATTTATTTATGACACAATGATGATGCAGTAATTACTATAATAGTGAAAAAACAAAATAATTGATATTAAAAATACCCAAATAAATATAATATGAAACTTTTAATGAATTAAAATAATTTTCTAGGATAATATGATATATTAGTATTGATTTAATTGACTTTGTTTGAAGTAATCAATCTGTTATGAGTTTCACAAAAATCAACTATTGAATAGTGTCAAAATTGACATAAAAGAGTTTTTAAAAAAATTATTATATTATTAATTGATATTAAATTCCTAAAAATCTAAGTTTCGGCCAAGAGACTTATATCGTGATAGGTGTATCATTAATGGACCACTTGGGGGTCTCTTGTATGTATATGGTAAGTTTATTAACCATATAATATAAAAATACAAAGAGACATTGTAAAAGTGAAACTAATTAACTTAGAGTTAATACTTAAAGATAAGGTTAATATAAGTACCCAAACCTGTATAAATTCTATTGGTTGAGTTTTTTTCGACCCATCCCCACCTTAACCATTGAATAGTCAACTTTGGAGCCATTGGAAACCGAATATGAATTTATTATAAACTAATATCTCTAGCTTTTCCAAAGGTGCCCCTCACCCCTCTTATAAAAGGGCACTCCTCCTTCTCATTTCTTCACACCTTCAAAGCCCTTTGGTTCGGCCAAACCCTGCCCAAATACCATCTCAACTTCCCTCACTTCAACCTAGAGGCTTAGTATGATCATAAAGCCAACCTAAGGAGCCCTTTTGATCAAATCAAAAGGAAGAACCCGAAGAAGAGGTAATGTTTTCACCACCCCTTTTCAAGTTCCTTTCTTCTTCCACTTCCTCTTTCTTTGTTATTTCCATTATAAAATAATAACTCCAGTATCATATATATACTGTGATGTTATTATAAATATGGTACAACCATATTCATTATTCTATCCATCCTTTGAATAACATGTCACCATACGTGCGTACGTACGGCTTACCGTCTCCACGTCGTGGTGTAATTGTTATTCAATATATTATTATTTGGATGGGTATAATAATGATGTGTAACTCATGTAAATAATAAATATAACATGATAATGATTCTGTATATATGATATAAAATCCAATTATATATTATTTTAATATCAAAAGAATGATATTGTCGCTCGTGCGTATGTACGGACTACCGTCTCCACGAACGCGATGAGATTCATTGTCCATCATATCCATTCAAGTATAATTATCATTTTATGATTTACAAATAGTATCTAAGGACTTGATATCATTCTGGATATGAATAATATACATCCCATTAATAACGAATATGGCTCACATAACAAAGAATACAAAGTAAAATGAACCCGTTAAACCCGAAATGACGATAATTCTAAGATATTATTAACAAATCAATGTTAAAAGATCATATATGATATCATATTAAAGTAAATTATTCTTGTATAATTAAATAACAATTATTTCACCATTATACAGGAGGTAAACCTACCATCGACCAAGGAAAAAGTACAAAGTAAGGGATTTTCTTATCTCACTTTCAATTCCGTGAGATTTCCATTTTTCGCCACTAAATTATTGAAAGTGGTGTATTGTGTACTGCCATTTGATATATATTAATGATTATATTTATATTCATGTTATTCTGAAAATCATTTGGTGGTTATTAACTTTTGGCCATACGACTCGGTTGATTAACGTGGTAAGGGGTTTCTTATCTCACTTTTAATTTCGTGAGATTTCCATTGATCACCACTTAATTATTGCATGTGGTGTATGTGTACTACCCATGATTGTATTCATTGTGTAATATACTTTAATTTATGGGTATTTACATCATCATGGTATGATACTTCTTTCATGGGTGTATGTTTCGTATGTTACCTAATCGGTAAGGGAATTTGAGATTTCAATTCCCACTCATTTGGCTTTACGCATATTTCATTGATTATATTACTCCATGATTATGTGTGGAATCACTATTCATTTGATTATGTCATAATTTCCACTCCCCTTCCTCTGGATATAAGTTTGATACAAATAATCACTCATTGGTAATTCTCAAGTCATTGATATGAATTTGATAAGAGTAATTTTAACTCATTCACCATTTTTTGAGTTAAACATCCAATTCGTTGGTGTTGTTTTTACAAGAATATGTGTGAATATCCTTTGATTGTTTTTCACTGAATATCCAATAATATTTAGTGTATTTATATTTTTCACACATAATTATGTCGTTGATTTATCCTTAACCTAAGGATACGGCCATTATGAGAGATTTCATCTCAATTTACATTCCATTGAGACTTCTTTGTTGATATACACCAAATCACATTTATGTGGTGTATATAATGTACTTTGACATAGTATATCATGAATCCCTTTATTCTCATGATATTACAATGTTTTGATTACCTAAATTATTTGTATTCAAGTGTCTCTTTTGGTTAGAATCTCTATCTAAAATACCATTTTTAAATGTTTTAAAGACTTATTCTTCTAAATCTTGCTCATTAATGTCCATGTTTTAAAAATGGTTTTAAGGATTTATTTATACGGACATTAAAGTTTTAGAAATTAAAACTCCTTTTAAAAAGTTTCAAAGTGGTATGGGACACTTTGATTCAAAAATCTACTTTTAAATGGCTTCTTGACAAATAGTGTGACTTTTAAATGTTTTCAAGAAAAGGGGGATAATTCTCTCAAATAGTTTTGATGATTATTTTCATTTATGTCAACATCATTCATTATTCTTGATTGAGGTTAATGTGATACAATACAATCTTCTATATTGTATCGAATGAGTCATGTTTGACTGTGGATGCGCTGTTTTTATACCATTCATGGTTTGTGGTAAAAGTATTGACATTTCGTATGCTAGTTTTAATACTAATGTTTATGTTATGTTTAAACATGTTCATATGAGGAATGCATTGGACTTAATAAGTGACGGGTGGAGCCCGCTATAGCTCCTCGATGCATCGGTAGGTCTCATGAGACAAACTAGTGTCTTGGCACAAGGCCTTGACAAAATCTTATTTGTAGTCTTGGCACGGGGCCTTGGCTAAGTGGTTATGATAGTCTGGCATTATGCATTCCAACATTATGAAAGTGGATATTGATATTGCATTTGATCATTTGACTAGTAGAATATCCATGTGAGTAAGTAAATGGCATTATTTCATTTTACCTTTTCCATTTTATGCTGAAGTTCAAGTTTAAAAGGCTTTTGTTTTAGTTATAAATTGCCTTAAGTGTTTACGCTTATTTATGAAAGCTTCTGCTATAATGTTATCCTTACTGAGCATCTGAGCTCACCCCTTTCAATGTTTTATTTTTCCCAGGATTATGAAGAAGTAATTTATGAATGACCTGCAGGGATAGTATGAGGGGATATGAAGACAAGATGTTTTTTTTATGTTGTAATGTAAAAAAAAATTATCGATGTATCTAGTTATTCCAAGGCTACTAAACTAATCGGTCTTTCGAGACTTGATCTTTCTTGTGATCATGCCAATGTTATGTAATAATGCACCGACTCTAGGTAACTAGGGTCGGGGCGTTACAGTTGGTATCAGAGGAAGTTTAGTACTAACCTTGGAAGCTAGATTTAGATAAACTCTGATTAGAGCACGTAGACCTAAGATGAACTTTGAGGATTAGTATAAAAGAACTTCCGAGAATTTTGGTATTGTAGAGATTTTGTGAGTTTTCCGAGAAATACATCCCTGTCTGGATACGAGCAGGTAGAGGCGGCTCTAGCACAGATGTACCTAGGGGTAAAACCCGAAAACACCGCTTTGAGCTAGACTCGAACGGGAACGGGTGCACGACAACGGGCCTTGCTGCACTCTTGGTTACGACACTCCCGGGGGATATGCTTAGGATAATTTACATTTTCTTTACAAACCGATTTAAGTAATATATACATAAGAAGAGAGTAAATAACCTTGGTTAATCCTAATATGTTTCAAATTGAGAATATGGTGACATTTTAATCTCTAAATGATTTTATGACTACTATTACTCACACAATGCTTTCTGGTTTTAGTCAATTGATGGATTCCAAGGAAGTCATAGTGACTTTGAGAATTATGTACAAGGTGGGAACGGTGGTGGAAATGAGCAACAAAATGTAATGTTGATAGGCGTAAAAGATATCGTCTTTATGCCAAATCAGTTTTCCAGAAATATAACCAACAACATATATATTAACCAACTCCCAGACTCAACAAGGAAGAGAAAGGTGATAAATGATAAGATCTCCAGTAATGGAGACCATGGAGAAAAGAAACCTCAATTTTCATCATGCAGGAAAT
The DNA here is from genome assembly GCA_963277665.1 of Viscum album. Taxonomy (NCBI): domain Eukaryota; kingdom Viridiplantae; phylum Streptophyta; class Magnoliopsida; order Santalales; family Viscaceae; genus Viscum; species Viscum album. The sequence goes on from OY728142.1 coordinate 458,603,536, forward strand.
GTGGAAAGAGACACCCAGGAAAGTGTCTCAATGGGACAACGAAATGTTTTACGTGCGGGAAGGAAGGACATAAAGTGAAGAATTGTCGAAGAAAACTGAATAGTACTATGGAAGAAGATAAAAATAGTCCCAAGAGTCCATTTACAGTCATTTGTCGTAAATGTAGGGGACCTGGCCATTACCCGAGTGAATGCCCTATTCTATAGGATATTTTCTTGGTCAAAGAAGAAGATATGTGGAAATAAATGGTTGGAGAAAAACTTAAAAAGTATTAGCACTCCTTGTTGATGGGTACTTTGGAATAATTTTCTCTTGTATTTGTAACCCCGCAGTTTGCCATGTGAGAATGATATTTGAAGAAGAATTGTCTCTTCTCTTGTGGATATAGGTATAAATAACCATTTGGTTTTATATGATCATTGGGGTTTGAGAAAATTATAAGTTATTATAATTTCGGATGAAAATGCAAAGTATGATATAACATTTGTGATTAAATTATGTTATTTTGAGGAATTTATCTCATTTTGGTAATATTATAAAATATAGTTTTTGAAAAAGGACAACACGTAGACCGTGTGACAACCCGTCGCGTCGGACAAAGCTGTGGGAATCGAACCCACAACCAAAGTGCGATTGGGATTTATCGCCTACCACTGGACTACGTGAAGTCCCTTGTTAATGTGACTATTTTTTTTGTTAAATGATTTTATTGATCAATAATAAGATGATTTGGGTTCTTATGTCTTATCAAATGAATACCCTTGGTATAGGAAAATGATTTGGTGATTAAGTGATAAATGTTATTTTTGAAGATGTTCGCTTTGATGGAAACACTATATGCCCAAGGAAAATAGAATACAATGGGGTTTCATTTGTAGAGTAATGGTGGATTTTTATCTACGTTTTTATTGTTGATTTATAGTCATTTGGGTTATTTATGGAAATTATTAACCTATAACAGAGAATATGTGATGATGTTAATTACTTTTAAGTATGTGACTTTAAGAGTATTTGATGTCATTTGGAGATACAATGTAACATGGGAGACTACATAATCAAATTCTTCTATGATTTGGGTTTCAATATTAGTTTGGATTATATTAAAGGATTTTAAGGACAATTGGTTATTGAATGGTATCTATTTAACTTTGGGGTATTGTTGGTTAAATTTTAGAAATTAAGATTAGTGCATATTTACCTCAATGAATATCCTTTTGGGGGATCATTAGATCATTCACTAACCATTTTGGTTTTGATTAATCTTCAAAGACAATGTAAATATATGGTTTATCCTGCATGGATCATGTGATTCTATAGAAGTTTATTCTAGCTCTTCCAGTGTGACAAAGTCTTCTTGAATACTCATCGTTTAAAAAAAATCGAGTTAGTGGTGGAAATTTATTAAAGAATGAAAATTACCTTAAAATGTATGTATATATCATAATGTTCTTAGTCAATATCATAAATTAATTCCTCTTCCTTATGTAATGTAACTTTAAAAAAAATGTTGTCCGTTTACTTTCCTACTAGGAGACTAATGGTCGTTTGTACCAACACAAGATTGTGGTTTTCTCATTGTTAACTTTCTCCTGATCATGATTTCTATCCCTCTCCATCAGAACTTGACACTTATTTTATCATCCATATCCATGTTTTCTTACATGGAATCCTAGTATGGGTTATCTTGGATGACCCTTATACCTCTCTTTCTTTCTTTTAAAGTGATAGTTTTATTGGCTCTTTTTCCGATGTGGGACTTTCCATTATATTCCCAAGAAAAATTTTAAAAATTGCGAGGACGAAATTTATTGAAGGAGGGGAGAATGTAACACCCCAATTTTCCTCAGTATGTTCCCTTTCGAATAATGCAATGGCGTGCATTGTACACAACTTCGAGATTTTAACACACCATAACCAATCAAACTAGCCGTTATGCATAGTAATACCTACTTTTTGAAATTTTATAAATTCTATCTCTCAAAATGGACTTCATTTTTTGATTCGTAATATCGAAATTAGGCTAGGGTGAAATTTTGGTACTTTTCGGATAACTTTCATATTTTGATGAATAGTGAAAATTACTAAATTTTAATTAAAAACAACTTTTTTAATCAAAATAATTAATAGTGATAAATTATGAATTTGAGTTGTTTTAAAGTATATTTGGAATATATTTTTACCATTTAATATAATTTTGGTCATTGGACATAATTTTACAATTAAACCTAACATAAACAAGTGTCAATCTTTTGATAGTTATTATCTCTTAAAAACACGCTTTTTTTTTGACAGTGGGAATTAATTTTAAATTAATTTCTGCCACTTCTGTGTTTTGAATTTAGAAAAATGGATTCCATATTTGGAATCAGTATGTTCAAATTGTGTAAATAGGTAACCTTTATTTTTAGACATTTTGAATAATTACTGCGGTAAATATTTTATTTACCATGGTTAAGGGTAAATCCGGTAAATAAGGGCTAAAAAATAATATTATAATAATACTAAATTACCCTAAAACGTGTCTTAACCCTATTGGTTGATACATGGTCGACCATGGGCATCTTTGGGTCTATTCTGGGACCCCATGGATCCACTTGTAAGTGATAATGACACGTTATTTTAATTAAGTTAAAATAAATACAAAAATGACACAAGCATATATCTTTTAACAAAACAATTGTTACAGAGGGTTATATATGTTATACTTTAGATTATAAATATTCCTTCGAAAGATAAAACGATTTCCTACATAATTATATTTTATTTATAATTTTTAGACATTAAATAATTTAATTTATTTATGACACAATGATGATGCAGTAATTACTATAATAGTGAAAAAACAAAATAATTGATATTAAAAATACCCAAATAAATATAATATGAAACTTTTAATGAATTAAAATAATTTTCTAGGATAATATGATATATTAGTATTGATTTAATTGACTTTTTTCGAAGTAATCAATCTGTTATGAGTTTCACAAAAATCAACTATTAAATAGTGTCAAAATTGACATAAAAGAGTTTTTTAATAAAATATTATATTATTAATTGATATTAAATTCCTAAAAATCTAAGGTTCGGCCAAGAGACTTATATCATGATAGTTGTATCATTAATGGACCACTTGGGGGTCGCTTGTATGTATATGGTAAGTTTATTAACCATATAATATAAAAATACAAAGAGACATTGTAAAAGTGAAACTAATTAACTTAGAGTTAATACTTAAAGATAAGGTTAATATAAGTACCCAAACCTGTCTGAATTCTATTGGTTGAGTTGTTTTCGACCCATCCCCACCTTAACCTTTTAATAGTCAACTTTGGAGCCATTGGAAACCGAATATGAATTTATTATAAACTAATATCTCTAGCTTTTCCAAAGGTGCCCCTCACCCCTCTTATAAAAGGGCACTCCTCCTTCTCATTTCTTCACACCTTCAAAACCCTTTGGTTCGGCCAAACCCTGCCCAAATACCATCTCAACTTCCCTCACTACAACCTAGAGGCCTTATTTTGATCATAAAGCCAACCTGAGGAGCCCTTTTGATCAAATCAAAAGGAAGAACCCGAAGAAAAGGTAATGTTTTCACCACCCCTTTTCAAGTTCCTTTCTTCTTCCACTTCCTCTTTCTTTGTTATTTACATTATAAAATAATAACTCCAGTATCATATATATACTGTGATGTTATTATAAATATGGTACAACCATATTCATTATTCTATCCATCCTTTGAATAACATGTCACCATACGTGCGTACGTACGGCTTACCGTCTCCACGTCGTGGTGTAATTGTTATTCAATATATTATTATTTGGATGGGTATAATAATGATGTGTAACTCATGTAAATAATAAATATAACAAGATAATGATTCTGTATATATGATATAAAATCCAATTATATATTATTTTAACATCAAAAAAATGATATTGTCGCTCGTGCGTATGTACGGACTACCGTCTCCACGAACGCGAAGAGATTCATTGTCCATCATATCCATTCAAGTATAATTATCATTTGATGATTTAAAAATAGTATCTAAGGACTTGATATCATTCTGTATATGAATAATATACATCCCATTAATAACGAATATGGCTCACATAACAAAGAATATAAAGTAAAATGAACCCGTTAACACCCGAAATGACGATAATTCTAAGATATTATTAACAAATCAATGATAAAAGATCATATATGATATCATATTAAAGTAAATGATTCTTGTATAATTAAATAACAATTATTTCACCATTATACAGGAGGTAAACCTACCATCGACCAAGGAAAAAGTACAAAGTAAGGGATTTTCTTATCTCACTTTCAATTCCGTGAGATTTCCATTTTTCGCCACTAAATTATTGAAAGTGGTGTATTGTGTACTGCCATTTGATATATATTAATGATTATATTTATATTCATGTTATTCTGTAAATCATTTGGTGGTTATTAACTTTTGGCCATACGACTCGGTTGATTAACGTGGTAAGGGGTTTCTTATCTCACTTTTAATTTCGTGAGATTTCCATTGATCACCACTTAATTATTGCATGTGGTGTATGTGTACTGCCCATGATTGTATTCATTGTGTAATATACTTTAATTTATGGGTATTTACATCATCATGGTATGATACTTCTTTCATGGGTGTATGTTTCGTATGTTACCTAATCGGTAAGGGAATTTGAGATGTCAATTCTCACTCATTTGGCTTTACGCATATTTCATTGATTATATTACTCCATGATTATGTGTGGAATCACTATTCATTTGATTATATCATAATTTCCACTCCCCTTCCTGTGGATATAAGTTTGATACACATAATCACTCATTGGTAATTCTCAAGTCATTGATATGAATTTGATAAGAGTAATTTTAACTCATTCACCATTTTTTGAGTTAAACATCCAATTCGTTGGTGTTGTTTTTACAAGAATATGTGTGAATATCCTTTGATTGTTTTACACTGAATATCCAATAATATTTAGTGTATTTATATTTGTCACACATAATTATGTCATTGATTTATCCTTAACCTAAGGATACGGCCTTTATGAGAGATTTCATCTCAATTTACATTCCATTGAGACTTCTTTGTTGATATACACCAAATCACATTTATGTGGTGTATATAATGTACTTTGACATAGTATATCATGAATCCCTTTATTCTCATGATATTACAATGTTTTGATTACCTCAATTATTTGTATTCAAGTGTCTCTTTTGGTTAGAATCTCTAACTAAAATACCATTTTTAAATGTTTTAAAGACTTATTCTTCTAAATATTGCTCATTAATGTCCATGTTTTAAAAATGGTTTTAAGGATTTTTTTATACGGACATTAACGTTTTAGAAATTAAAACTCCTTTTAAAAAGTTTCAAAGTGGTATGGGACACTTTGATTCAAAAATCTACTTTTAAATGGCTTCTTGACAAATAGTGTGACTTTTAAATGTTTTCAAGAAAAGGGGGATAATTCTCTCAAATAGTTTTGATGATTATTTTCATTTATGTCAACATCATTCATTATTCTTGATTGAGGTTAATGTGATACAATACAATCTTCCATATTGTATCGAATGAGTCATGTTTGACTGTGGATGCGCTGTTTTTATACCATTCATGGTTTGTGGTAAAAGTATTGACATTTCGTATGCTAGTTTTAATACTAATGTTTATGTTATGTTTAAACATGTTCATATGAGGAATGCATTGGACTTAAAAAGTGACCGGTGGAGCCCTCTATAGCTCCTCGATGCATCGGTAGGTCTCATGAGACAAACTAGTGTCTTGGCACAAGGCCTTGACAAAATATTATTTGTAGTCTTGGCACGAGGCCTTGGCTAAGTGGTTATGATAGTCTGGCATTATGCATTCCAACATTATGAAAGTGGATATTGATATTTCATTTGATCATTTTACTAGTAGAATATCCATGTGAGTAAGTAAATGGCATTATTTCATTTTACCTTTGCCATTTTATGCTGAAGTTCAAGTTTAAAAGGCTTTTGTTTTAGTTATAAATTGCCTTAAGTGTTTACGCTTATTTATGAAAGCTTCTGCTATAATGTTATCCTTACTGAGCATCTGAGCTCACCCCTTTCAATGTTTTATTTTTCCCAGGATTATGAAGAAGTAATTTATGAATGACCTGCAGGGATAGTATGAGGGGATATGAAGACAAGATGTTTTTTTTATGATGTAATGTAAAAAAAATTATGGATGTATCTAGTTATTCCAAGGCTACTAAACTAATCGGTCTTTCGATACTTTATCTTTCTCGTGATCATGCCAATGTTATGTAATAATGCACCGACTCTAGGTAACTAGGTTCGGGGCGTTACAGATCCCCTTTCCCAGTTTTTTTTGGCTTTTCTTATTTTGATTCATGTTTGGACACTTTTATGTTATTTTGGTTTTTTATTTTCGTAATTTTTTTTCATTACAATAACTTATCTACATAATATTATATAAAAATTCTTCCCTTATATGAATTTTTATTAACTATAATTAACATCTTCATTTTACTAATTGTTTTTTCCTTTAACATAAGACGATTTATACTAGAATCCATGTATAAAAAATTGAAAATCAACATAAAGACAAAAAATAATTCAATATGATCAAATAAATTAATGAGAAACCAAAAAACCAAGGTATGAAAGTGAATATGTGAGGGATATTAATCATTTTTCGTATGTTTCATGGATATTGGATGTTGAATGTTTCTAATAAATTTGTGTTGATAGGCTATATAAGAAGAAAAATTGAACTGAGTAATGAAAAATATCATCTTCATGTCAGAAATGGTATTGGGGTTTTTTTATTCATATGAACCTACCATCTACATTTTCATAGTGGATTGATTTGGTGATTCTAAAATTAATTCTAAATTCCAACAATAATGAATTTTATTTTGGTTTCATTTTTATAATAAAAAGGTTTTTAAGGATTATTTAAAAATGTGTGTATTTACATAAATGAAATATTTTATGCTGGTAAACATGATTTGAATTTCATTTTACCTTAGAGATTAAAATACTTATATAATTTAAGAAATAATATTGGCCAAATTAAAAATAAAATATAAATTTTTTCATTAAAACCAATAATATAAAAATTAACATAGATCCAATGGACCTATAAATATTCATTTTTAGAATTATTTTATTCTGAATCATTTCATATGTTTGAATTACATTTCATTAATAAAAATGGATAATAAACCCATTTCAGAAAAGTATGATGGATATAGTAAGTTATTTTGCCTCAATCATACATATTTGTGTTGATAAAAATATATAAAAAAGTGGATGTTTATGGTATTATGTTACCTTCATATATAATTTTAGTATATTTATATATGTATTTCAAATTTGACACCAATATTTAATAATTTAAATTTTCCAAAGAATCTAATAACTATGTAAAAAATAATCATTCAAATGATATTACATTTTTTATATTAAATTTTAAATAGTTAATAATTAAGTGAAGAGTTGGAAAACTATTTAAGGGGGTTTCTTTTATATCATTACCCACTCATTTTAAAATACCATAATATAATGGTGTACTAAAATAAAAAAATTGTTAAACATTTTTAATCCATTTTTGATTTATTATTGAGCTTCTTATATTCATTCTAGATTAGGGTCTCGAAGTAATAACATTCCTTGTGAACTAGGTTCCTTGTAAAAATTCTCAAATTAAACCAAATAATATGTTGTATTAACAAAATCCATCATTTTTATAACTAATTTTCTATCTGGATGACCTATAATGACAACTAACGGCAATGATGACTTTTGATGAAATGAACGTACAAGTGATTGAGATCACCATTTTAAATGTATTCATTATTATCTACCGTGGTGAAAATATTTTAAAAAACAAAATATTATAATATTCTGCATATTTTAAAAAATATTAAGTGTTATAATACATTAAATTAATATAATTATCAGTACATATATGTTCTATGAATTTGATGAAACAATGAAAATTTCTATCAAATTTAAATATTACATGCAAGTGTATAAATAATGAATATACTTTTAGAAAACTATACCCATACATTATGTGTAATTTTTTTATTAAATATGAATATTAATATATCAACTCAGATGGATATGAATTGAAAGTTTATGAATTCAAATCATCATACCAAATAGTTTGAGGATACGGTATATGTGTTCCTTAAGGTTGAAAACGATTAGGCATATGACCCTTATCAATTTTTTTGTTCATTTTTACATTTTTTTAATTAAAGACAAAATAGTCTTGAGGTGTTAGAAAAAAATTGATCTGTAATGGAATTGCTCAATTTTATAAATGTTGGACTAGACATAGAGAATAACTATCATGAATGAGATGAAACTATCTTTTATATATCATCGGATATGATGTCCTGTGTCAACTATGAGGAATATCAAATCAAGGATATAATTTTAAGTGTTAATTTTAATGGATATTGTATTGATGAAATGAAAATGAATATTGAATTTTAAATATATTATTTCAAAAATATGATTCATATGTTAAATAATTTTTAAAATATTCCATTGTATGTTGGTTGTACAAAATATACAACATTGTTTACCATACTGATGATATGTAATATAAAATCGTAAAATGGAAGGTCAGACCCTAGAATTACTAAACTGCATTCCCTATTTAATGATATGCTACCATATGATAAAGAGCTTCCTATCTAAATATATGAAATTAAACATATTCTATGTTCAATGGTTATGATATGATAAAAACACATGCATGCCAAAATGACTGTATATTTTGTACAAGGAACCTAAATCACATAAAAAATTGAAAAATGTGTTACTTATTGATAGAAAAAATATGATTAAAGTCAACTACACGTTTTATCGTACTCACTAATCTTTCCAAGGATTTTACACCAATATGGATGTGTGAATATTATAATTAATTTGACATGGCATGCAGATTTATGTAATCAATATGGGAAACATCATCACCCAAAAAACTCTACGTAATGGATGAAAATTGATCCAATGTATCTAGAATATCTAAAACATTGAAGAAAAATTCATCTTGATCTATCTACAACTGTATGGAATCCTTTTGTTGTACAATGTAACACTCAAAGAATAATGAATTTTATGTTGTTAAATTATAACATTCCATTATGGTTATGCATAATGTGAAAATACATTGTGTTATTTAAACTTATATATGTAAAAAAATATCTAGGTAAGGTTATTAATGTTTATTTTTCTTGATTTATCATTGATATAAAATTAATTTAGGTTTTAAGTGTTAAATTTTATGATACTTATAGAAAAAATATTTCACATCGTGTGAAATGTTATATGGGATGATAAATAATTATATATAATATAGAATGTTTTGATGTCATATCATTTAAATAAATATAGGGTGTCTAATTTGGGAAAAAGGTATACAATAAGTTATGTACAATAATTACTTGAAGACTATGCCTCATGGATATAATTGTTTTACCTTAGTGACATAAACACTAATTTTTCATGACATAATTTGATAATTATTTAGAAGAAGGTAAAACATATTATCCACTACAGCATGATCAACTATTTGAGAATATAAAGGATATTTTCACCTATTTTGGTCAACAGTCTTTAAAAAATCTTACAAAAATGATTAGAGAAAGTGATTATATTTTTTAATCACCGTACTAGATTTTTTTGTATATAAAAAATTTTCATGATCTCATGAATAAAAAAGGTATGTGATACTATCACTAGAACATTACCAAAAATAAATGGAAGAACAATGTATTATATTATGTAGAGTTCATATAAGATTTAAATGGGGATATGGGAAGAGTAGGTTCTTATAATGGGTGAAAGGAAGACATTTTCCCTCCATTTTCTGACATTATTTCTAGGAATGAGAGATATCTATTTTTTAGATTCTTGAATGATATAAATGTTCCAAAGTGTTATTTATAAAATAAAATGAATATTATTTCAATGAAATATTCATATTTAAAGGGAATTAATCGACATGGTTTCGTGTTTTGATGAAATATTTAATTCTTATATGTTTATGATTCAATTTGGATAAAATATATGCAATTAATTAATATATATTTGTATCAATTTCAATACTATATGATGTAAATTTATAGACATGTTGATGTTTATAACTATAGAGAATGAAATTTATATTATAATGGGTTAAATTGTATAAGTTCTCAGTATTTTTATTTGATAATCTATTTTACATAGTGGTTTTTATGGTTAGAGAGATCTATCTATGTGGTCATTTAAATTATAGATGGATATAGCCGCAATAATCACTATATGAATATTATGAATGTGTATGTTAAAAATGAAAGTTAGGTATAATTTTGTATTGTAGTGAGATTTATTTTCTAGAAAACTATTGAACTCTATATCTACTATGTATTTGATATAGAGAGAATTTTTTTATAAAAATCTCATCACAACGGGCAACTTGTGGTTAATGTAAGTATCATAATATACATTTTCAAAATTAAATTACAGATCAGGATAATGATAAACATTTCATTTTATATTAATTTTTATATGGGTTTTTATGTTCAAACCATGCAAAGTAATTACTTTGTATATGAATATAGTATTATCTAAAATATAGATATCAATTATAAATAATTGGTAGTCTATTTGATGGTTTTGAGACCATATTTTTAGTGAGTCATTTATAAATATGAATCCAATTTTAGAATGACAATGATGTCTACCATAGGGACCAAGTGTGAATGTTTTATCAAATAATGGATATGTAATTAATTCTTATACATTATATAAAATAGAACATGATGAATATTTAAACCAACAAAATAGTGTATTTACTCTTGTGAATGAAGAAATTCATGTATCTAACACCATATATATAAATACATTTACCTGATTTTTTCAAGAATTGGATTTATTGAATAAATATGGGATATGAATTACACAACATTCAATGTGCTAATTTCTCAATGCATGTGATATGATACTTAGAGTTCAATTAAAATTAATGAATTGAGATTTTTGAAATTTTATTTTATTATAGAGGGGTACATGTAAGACGATACATAATGAAATCATAGTAAGTATAAGTATTTTATTACCCATATCATGAATACTAAAATTGGTCAGTTATTGTGTTATTGAATAAAATCACAACAGGTTTATATATCAATTAAACTAAGGATGAACCCTAAACATTGATGTTTTAATCATTTTATGGTGGTTCCAATGTAGATGTAATCATGTGTGATTGAGGATACCGTAGTCAGGGGATTTTGATACTCATTATAGGGGTCAAATACTATCAACCATAAAATAAAAAAAAGGGAGTTCTATTTTTATGTTAGATTTTTAATATTCATTATATTACCACATGGTATTATGTTTTCAGTAAGACATTTATGCATGAAAAATTGAATATTCAACTTCTTCACTAGACTCTGTCCTCTCCACATTCTAATGATCCCACCCCTGAAGAAAAACCGGTTTCTCTACATATTGATGCTCTCAATCCTGATGAACAAAAAGTTTCTCTATATACTTATACTACTAGTGATGAAGAATAATATATTGATAATGTTCAGACTGAGAAAATGGTTGAAGTTTACCAACATATGTATGAGAAAAAAATACTATCATATTGGGGAAATAGTCTTAAAAATTGTGTATTCTATAATAAATGACATAAAAATCATAGTTGTATACAATGAACAAAACCATATTATTGACCTTAAGAATCCCATTTTTTATTCAAGTTAAGGTTACCAATTAAATTCATTTTCCTATTGATTTAGATATTTGGAAATATGTCTTTCTAGTTATAAAGGATCAAATTTGAGAAGTGATTATGGTAAAAATTTAACATACTTTATTTATTTTACTAAAGAAGTAAAAAATTGTAACATTTATTTTCAATTAATAATCCCCTAAAAAGTGAATTTAAACTTGATGAATTTCAAATGAAATTTTTCTTGAATTTTTCGGAAAAGTCTCATATATAATTTAGAGAATTCTTATGAATCATTATCTAAGGGATTCTCAAGAGAATGTAAACACATAACCACAATTCAAATATGCATAAAATATAAATGTAAAAACATAAAATTTGATTATTAGCCATCGCAAGGAATAAAAATTCCATGTTCATTGTGATTTGTACAAATTTACAAGCAAATATGATTATTAATCACTTTTATTATTAATTTCCAATTTATGAAACAATAACTAAGGATTACAAATATGATGTGTACATAAAACTCACTATACACATATCCTACAGAAAATATATGGTATGCATTATTAAAAATATTATATTTATTTTAAATATATAGTAATACTTCTATATGGATTGAATAAAAACATTATTATGTTCCTTTATTTATTTAAAATTTGATAAATCCAATTCCAAATCCACATCTATCACACATCATATATTATGTAAGGAGGGTAGGGATAATAAATATAGAATACTAGTAGATGCAAATATTATAAGATTATGAGAATCATATTAATATATGAAATAATTGAAAATTATTCTGATTTAAATCACTATTACATAATATAGACTATTGTATTCATATAATTTATATTCATTTTAGAAAGACGAATTTGTAACGATTGCACCCAAAGAATTTCTACTTTTAGTGGATTTATAGTTTCCTTAAAAATTTGACCACAATAGTGGTATGGATTTTGGAGTGTTTCCTCCAACATATTTTGGGAAATAAATGTACAAGGGGATACTGAAAAAAACTATGATGAAGTAATGAATAAATGTTTTAGAGTAAAAACATAATCCAGTGTCTAGGTTTTTAGATAGTGTTATATGAAGTAATAAAATATATTAAAAAATACAGAAACCATTACATGATGATATGACCCCCTCCCGAAATTGAGGCAAACAATTACCCGCAAACATCTACAATACCAGAAGTATTTGATTTCAATATTGCTATTTATTTAAAATATTAATCAGTAAAATAATGATAAATTTCATATAATAATATTATATAGTATGAAATTCATTATTATATATATATATATTTGCACTTGTGCATCAATTTTTCAAACTGGGTATAGTGAATAATATCCACCATGATATTATACAAAATAAAATAACATCCAAAAGATCATTTTTGAATATGGATTAATGAATTCCAAGAGATGAGTGTTTAGTTACATGTTCCCCTTGATAATTTTAAAATTTTATATTGTAACAATTGTATCACACCTATATGGTCATCTAAAAACACATTTCGACAAAGAGGTAGGTCCTTTCCAATTTATTTATCAAAAAACATTACCAATTAATGAAAAAAAACATTAATGGTGTAGTGTTATTTTAGATGTATAAATTGAATAATAAACAAAGTGTCTAATAAAAAAATCAAAATAAAAAACTAATCAATTGAAAATAATTTCATATTGTATATTTAACCCACATTTTAATCTACTATATTTACTAATATTACTTATTTATGTTGATACAATGTTTAATGATGGTATTATAACCACCATTTATTTTGATGAAAAAATGTTCATATATTCCATTACATTATATCTTGGTCTTGAAAATGTATAATAACTATTCAAGAAAGGATGGTTGGTAGCCTAAGTCGTAAATGAATACATGAGGTGCAGTTTCATAGTTTTATTTTTCATCATTAGATATAATATTTTAATTAAATTTAAATAATATTTATATTTATTAAAATAATATATATCATTACTATGTGAAGGTAAATCCATATGAATAAAAAATTTGACTCATTTGTCCTCAAATAAGTTCTCTAAAAAAAATATAGATGAAGTTGAATATTTAAAAATAGATTACTAACAATAAATAATATTTAAAAATAAACATATAGAAAGAGAATTCTTATTAGAATCCATAATATAGGGATACAAATTTATAATCAAACCATATCATATATTTATTCTATAAATTCATAACATATTCCTCCTTGTTTTTAGGGATAATTAGTTTCTAACTGTAATAAATTAGTATACTTGAAATATATAATTTTATCATTAAATGCATGTATTTTCAACAAATCATTCACACATGATGCTGTGTTTAAATTTTTAATATACTATATTAAATAATTTACAAACACAATATATGTTATATATTTTATATTATAATTGTAAAAAAATTAATTAAAATAGAGTGGTGTTTAAATATCCTCAAAATCGTTGTATGAGGACTTTAAAACTTCATTAGTATTACCATACATATAGTAATATTTATATATGGAAAATTATGAAAAAATTACTTATTTTTAATAATGATTAATCAATTTCATAAATAAAATAATGGAAGATATTATGGTTATTACATTTATAAATTTTCGAAATATATCATATTTCATCAACAAATTAGTATCCCCAAAGATGTGTTTCTGATGGTAATTTCATTTTAATTTATAAAATTATTTATTCATTTTTTTTATTTATTTATTCTACTACTTCCACGACTATTGAATGTCAATGTATTTAAATGAGAAAAAAAATTATTTTAGAAATGAGTGTGTATAAGTCAAGGTGTCAAAATGTAAGCACAATTCATGACTTGGGGAATTACTACTACCTATTTTTTTAGCCTTCTCGTCATTTTTTCTACATATTTTTTACGGAATTTTCTTATAATTTTTATTAATAATATATTTAGTTAATTTTCATAGAGATCATGAATATGTGATTTCATAATGAATTATTTTTTCTATAAACACTTTTTGATACATGAGGAACAAAACATGATTTGAGAAAAATAAATTCTAAACTTGTTATTCAAGAAGGGTAAAGCACTCAGGTAATATTTTTTTTCTTCATAGTGTTTTTTGTATATTTGATTTTTTATGTTTAGTATTGTGTGTCTTCAATTTCGAAATGACTCAATGATTGTGTATTTAGTTGATGATTTTCATTTTTGTTAAAAAAAAGAATCAATCACTTAGAAAGAATAAAATATACTCATATTATCATACACCATTAGTAAACTGACAGATAAGTCATTAACAATGTGTAAGAATTGGGTGCATTCCAATATAGATCATGGTGTACCTGATGTGACTCAAAGTTAATATTTATAGTTTAAATGTAATTTTTTTAGAAAACATTTTCCACTTATTTAATACTAAGAGAAAAACAACCAGACAATCATGACGCATTAAGATAATAAATTAAATCTTATTTTTATGGTTTATAAATAACAAACATGTCAATTTGATACACGATGTGAATGGTTTTATTGAGAGTATGTGATTTTATTTAAAAAATATATTTTAATTTAGAGCAAACATTACTCATTTAATGTTGAGAAAACACTCTTGGTTTTTCTTGATATTTTAGGGAAATTATTGATAAATAACTTTTGACCTGAAATAATCAATTGTGCATCAATATTTTACAAATACTACTGCGAAAAAGGAATATAACAGTACTACAATAAGATTTTATCGGCGCTAAAAGAGAACTGACTACCTGATGGCGGTTAAAGGTCGTATTATTTTATCAGTGCAAGAAAGGTGCTCATATGTGGATACTACATTATATCTGAAAATAGTGTTGATAAATCACTTTTTTATAAGAAAGTTTTTTAGTGTCTTTATAGGACCATTTTAACGACTATTTTTTAGCACTGTTAAAGGACCCATTTTGAATAACTTTTTTTAGCACTGTAAAAGGGGGTAAAAGTATATTTTTTTGCAGATTTATGTTCCTGAACCCTTTATCAGTGCTTTCATGGCCCATTTAATTGTGCTCCACCCCCGATCAACACTTTTTGAATTTCCATCCTCTTACGCCTTCCTAGATTCTAACTCTACAGCTATCCTTCGAAGATGCAATTCCTTTACCACTACACCATTTTGTTTCTTTTAAGATTAATGATATTTATTTTTATTTATATATTTGTTTGAAAATATATTTTTTACACATATATTTATAAATAAAAAATAAATAAAATTATAAAATATATGTTTGTGTGTGTGTGTGATATATACATACTTATATTTATATAAATAAATTGCCTATTATATTAATTTCCATATACTATACAATACTATATATATATATATATTAATATAGGAAAATATGTATCTATAAAAACGATATATATTTTTATAATGTAAAAATTGTAACATATTGTTTTAAATAATAATTTAGAACATGTATTTATTTACATATATTAGAATATACATATGAATATATATTTGTTTATTATTCAAACACACATATTTATATATAAACATTTATTATATAGACATATATGTACATATGAATGCATTTTTTTAAGCTAAATAAAATGGATTTTTTTAATTTAATTAAAAATAATAAGAAATATTTATTTTATATATATAAAAATACACTTCTATATAAACATGTTAATATATGTATTTATAAAATTTATTTATTAAAAGTTAATAATAAAAAATATAAACATATTTAATTATAAATAAAATGAAATTTTGAATACCAATATAATTCTAAAACAATAATATCAATATTAATGTAAAACCCATGAATAAATATATTCCCTACTAAACCCCCCCCCTAAAATGTGGCTGAAATTTAATTGAATGTAAACAAATTGGTGTACCCCAACTATAAATTCAGTTTTAGAAGACTTATAGGCATTTTTTTCCTTGAGAAATATGACAAAAAGGTTACCCCTATCATATGGGTATTGAGCTCATCTCATACATCTATTTTATATTTGGTAGAGCTCAAACAGACACCTCAATAAAAAGTTCGGTCTTTGTGATGTTTGAGATTCATTTTCAAATTATTTTAGATCTTTTGTTATCATTTTGATTTTTTATCTTCAAGGTTTTATTAATTGACTGTTAATCGATAATAATAAGAATATTATTAACTAAGAATATATTTTTCCCTGTATAATCCATTTTCAATAAATATATTATATATTTAGTGTAAATTTTGTTTTAGCCTTCTCTAAAATATATTTAAAAAATATATATTATAATTATATCAATATAAATATATTAACATATTAACATATTATTTTTTTTAATATATACACTATTTATCAGTGCTGTTAAAATGCACTAATAAAGTGGGGGTATTTATCATCTCTGGTAAAAATCTCTTATAAAGATCCCCGAGACCTATGAGTTTCCTCTAAAAAATCATTCATAAAATTTTGTGTGCCTTGAAAACACACGCAATTCATAAACCTTATCATTTCATAATAAAAAAGGATAAACATACGAATATTTAGCACCTTCTTGTAAAGATCTATATCATCCTTTTTCTACACTATAATATTCATATTGAATTTTAGTTAATCTTATATTTCATAAATATTACATGTATCCCTTTCCTTCAATATTTAAATTTCCATAATTTATAAATATATAAATATTTGATCCTTTATGACACCCATCATTGGTATGCTAGCATGATCCTTTCAACATAAAGCATCAACCACCTTGTTAAGTTTCCATGGTTGTTAATGTATTAATCCTTCATAATCATTAATCATATCTAACTATCTTTTTGAACATGTTAAAATCCTTCTGTGTGAATATAAAATTCAAACTTTTGTGGTTATTATATATATCACACTCATCCCTATAAATAGAGTTCTTCTATATTGTTAATGAAAAAGAACAGAAGATAAATCCAAATAATGAGTTGGGTAATTTTCCTCATAAACATTCAATTTTCAGGAAGCATAAGTTAAAACCATGTAATTTTATATATGAATGCATATCATTCCATTAACAGATGAATCACTAATGATTACAAACCCTTATCCACTATATGGTAATATAATCACAAGTATATAGAAAAATATTCTCATTAGTTCCTTGATATTTTCCTCACATTCATCTATATAAAGAAATATGGCTCTCTTCGAAGGTAACATATTGGGTTTATTAGATATTCATGAGAACTTATCCAAAAACTATCAATTATATCGATCAAGAATAAGAAAACGTTAAATCTCAATCACTATGATTGGGCTCGTAAAATAGTAAAAGGCCTCTATCATTGATGGATCCCCTGATAAACCATTTTTTAGATTATATAACCTAAAAATGAATCCATTCATAGAAAAAGTTAACACATTTTAATTTTTTTTAAAATATTATCTTCCTTAGGGTCATTAGTACAATTCAAAATTGATATTTATGATATACCTTCCTCATTGAATAGATTTTAATATCATTATTAAATACTACAACAAACTGATAAAGTTAATATCTAAATAGTCTATTAATTAAATACATGATGATAGAGGTGAAATTAGTTGGACCAATTAGAATTACTATATACTAATTGTTTCTATAACTTTTATGGAATGTTCTATTGGGTTTATCCTCATTCTTAACCCTAAATTGTTGATATCTAGAATGAAGGTGTGTAACACCCTCACCCAAGAAACCTAGAGCTGGCACATTATTTATTAAAATGTAACGATTAAAAGGAATAAAATCATGAAGGAATGATCAATTTATTATTCTTGAAGAAACTAGATATATACATGTAATGCACAATACATTGGGAAAGTAACATTATACAATACATTACAGAATCTAAAAAAAAATGCATTCATGAGAACTAAATAAATGTTCCCCTCCTCATAAATAGTTGAAGGTAAAAAAATGAAAGTGGTGAGATCAAATGATTTGTAATTATTACAATTTGTGGAATCCAAAATCAACAATAACTCAATCATAAACAAATTCGCATAGTCAATATGTCATAGTGAATAAATGAATAACTCACATCATTAATAAACTAAGAATGAAACTGCATCCATAGATTTTGTCATAGTGAAAACCTCATGGATTTTAATAAGTGAAAATTAATAAATATATATTCTTAATAATTTTTCATTATTTCTTTGGAACATGAAACCATTATACCATCAAAACGGTTTATGTTTTTGGGTAGAAACCTGCCTAAATTTTGGAAACAAACTAGAAGGTTTTGTCCCCAACTAATTTGTCTCATGAGTGTTGTCGATGCATTTAGGAGATATAGCAGGCCCCTACTATCACTGCATGTACAAATAATTATTTATACATATATTAAATAAAATTTAAATATGACTTCGCAATATTTAAATAGAGTAGAGGATATAGATTCATGAATATTTCCATAGTCAAAACATCATTCTAAATAATGACTGTATATAAAATGTTATATTGATTAAGACAATAATCATATCCATGAAACCAGAATATGTATATATAATATATTTACAATTTCAAATAAAAAATGATCTCAAATGTGCAGCAGGTACACCACATTAGAATGATTAGGTGGGTAATATCAAGTGAATCCCAATGAAATGGAAATAGAAAAAAGTCTCTTAGAACATTATAATCAATCAAGTTAATGATAATCAAGTAAATAATTTAATACCATGAATATGAATATAATGATGTCATTATATATCAAATGGATGTAAAAATACTGTACATAAAATTAATATGTGTCAAACAATGGAAATCTCACGAAAAAATTGAGATGAGAAACCCCTTACCTTATTTCTGAAGGTGTTCTCAATTAATATTAATGACTTGAATAATCAATTTTAAATCATTAGTTAATAATTAAAAACCCTTATATATATATATATCAATAATTAATTATAACCATATTAGTTTCATTTATTTCCATATTGATGGGTTAAATAAGTTCAATTCTATTATTTAAAAGCATTTTCTTCTATGGGTTTCATGATCGCTTTACATGTATATAGGAATGAAAGTTCATTTGAAATGTGGATAAAAATTCATTATTGTTAATATATATTATTAGTGAAATTATATGGATATAAATTATCTTATAATGATTTTGTATTATAAACAATTATGATGACTCGTTATTTAAAATTTTATGATATACACTTTGATTAAGTTGGCAGTTTTGTGCATAATGAAATTGTGGGGTATTAATATTTTATATTATGAATTTGTAAGGATTACAGAACATTTTATAAGGTAAAATACATATATTATGATTTGGTTCAACCATTAAAAATTTTCAGGACCATTTTTTAAGATATTAATCGAAATTGAAAACATATTGTCCTTCAATGTGATAAATTAACACATCTTGGACAGTATTTTCATTTTTTAGTGTAAGAGGAAGAAGAAAAGAGATATGGTGATAAAATATTCCATTATTATAATAAAAATAAAAACCATGTATAGTACTATAATTATCATTACATTTGTATGTGGGTAGTTTAGGAGAGAGAAACAAAATAATGGAATATATAAAACATGTTGAAAGAAAAAAGGTTGGAGGATCACCTCTTCAGTACTCCTCCTTGAGAATCTCTTTAAATCATTTGTTTTCAGAATTTTGGTGAGACCATAAGGTCAAGGATGTGGGGGAAGGTCTTAGGAAGTGTATTTGGAAGAGCATAGGCAAGCCTCAAATAATGAGTGGTGTGGGTGGATGAGGGTGTGAGGGGTTGTTTATATAGTGGAGGGGAGAAGGGTTTTCTTAATATTATAATAATTAACATATTATTTCATCCTAAGTCAATTATTAGTGGGTATTACATGACCTATATTAGTAATACGTGCTTGTGTGTTCGATATTTGGTTTCTTATATCACTCATGATTTTAGGAATAGTTTATTTAAATTATAATGTTTTTATATGGTAAATTAATGTATTTTACTATTTACCAAAAATTCATGTATTTTAGAAAAATCCAAAAAATTCACCATAAAAATTTCTCAATGTGTTGAATTAAAAAATGAACCCCATTTTTCAAAAATATTTATATAAATCTGATAAATTTATTTTTTAATTAAAATCATTATTTAATAAAAAATACCAAAATTTAAAATATTCATATTTCTTTTTTAATGTGGATAAATTTTATTTACACATTCCTGGGTATAGATTCCATTCATAAGAGTCATATTAATGTTCATATGGGTAAGTATATATCTATAAGAGAAATTTATTATTCATAAGGGTAGGTAACTATTCACTGAAAATTATGGTGATTCTATCAAACTGTAAATATCACCCTTAACACAACTGTGTATATCCATTTTTCAAAATTCAAAACACAAAAGTGGAAAATTTAAATTTAAAGGATCAGTTATGACTATCTCCTATTAATAACCAATTGTTTTTATAGATTCTATGTGTTTCATGAAATATAGGATATCTAATGAATTGGATGTATTTAAGAGAAATATACAATAAAAAGTTAGGGGTGTTATATTCTTCCCACCATTAGAAATTTCATCATTGAAATTTTTAATGTAAAAATCCCATCAAAAAAATATGGAAGGTTCTTCTTCATTACATCTTTAGGTCCCCACATTACACCCCCCATTTTATGGTTTCTCCAAAGAATATTTACTAGTTGATTTGTCTGATTTCTCTACACCAACTCCATTATGACAATAATCATAATAGGTTCTTCAAATTACTAAAACTTATGTTCTAGTTATATTTATTCATAGGTGAGTACATTCATTGGTTATTTCATGTTTTTCATTTACAATTTCTCATAGAACACATTTTGAACCTTGGAGAGACTTGTTGGCATTGATAAATGGTATGTTGTACCTCTGATCCATTCCATATTTTCAAATGGTCTGATATAATTGGGGATCTGTATCCCATTATTACCGAACCTTATGTCACCCTTTCATGGAGGTACTTTTATAAAGACATGATCTCCTACTTAAAATTTAAAATCCTTTCACTGGTTGTCAGCGTTACTATTTTTCTTACCTTAGGATGAATTAATATGGGCCTACATTTTCATTACCTTTACAGTTGTCCATTTAATAATTTCTTGGATTATAAGATTCCCCCCACCAACTTCACTCCAAAAAGTTCCAGTTCAACACCTCTTACCATATAATGCATTATAGGGCTCCATTTGAATGCTATAATAGAATTTATTATTATAGGAAAATTACACCAATGGAAATTATTGATCATTCATAAATTGAATGTCTATAGAGAATGACCTCAACAAGTCATACAATGTTCAAATAGTCCATTTAGATAGTCTATTGGATTGGGGGTGATATGCAATACTCATATGAAACATAGTATTGAAATCCTTCTAACAACTTTTAAAAAAATTTGATGTAATCTGGGGATCTTGATCAGACACAATCGAAAGAGGTGCACCATGAATTCTCACAACTTTTGTAATATAAATTCATTCTAGGTTCTCAAGTGGAAAATTATCTCTTATATCATTGAAATGTTGTGATTTTGTGAGTTGATGAGCAATTAACCATATTGAATCATTCTTTCTTGATTTCCTCTTCATTTCAGAGAAAAATTCCACCATAATTTCATCCCACTTCCTCATTGGAATAGGTATAGTTTTCATGACCCTCTTGTATTTTTTCTCTCTTCCTTCACTTGTTGACAAACTAGACACCTTAACACATAGTCAGCAATTTATCGCTCCATGTTATCTGACCAAAAATATTCCTTCATATAACTATATATCATTTTTCCACCATGGTGTATTGTGAAATTTAAGTTATGCTCATTATTTAATAGTTCTATTTTTAGATTAAGTACTGATGGAACACATAACCTCTTCCCAAATTTCAGAATTCCATCCACATAAATAATTTCAAAAAATATTATATAATTAATAGCTTTAATTTTCTATTTTAGATTTTCATCATTGGATTGTGATATTTTTATCTTCTCTAGTAAATATGGTTAAGAAATTATTTTAAAGAGGAAATATGTTTCCCCTTTCGTAACAATTACCATATCTATCTTTAGTAGATCCATGAATATTGGAGCTCTCTCAATCCTCCTTTGGGTTAGAAGTCCACGATTGTTCCTACTTAATGCGTCGTATACCTTATTTTCCATTCTTAGGTGGTAGTGTATTGAAAAATCAAAATCTTTGAGTTACTAGATCCATTTATTTTTCCTCATGTTTAATTATTTCTATTTAAAAATGTATTTTAAACTCTTGTGATCGGTATATATCTCACATCTTTCACCATAGAGATGATGTCTCTATATTTTTAGATAAAAGATTATAGATTCTAACTCAATATCATGAGTGGTATAATTTTTGTCACGAGTCATCAACTACCTTGATGTATAAGCAATAAATTTATCATTTATCATAAAGATGCAACCTATCCCATTTATTTATGTATCACTGTATATAAAAAATCCATCATTTGTATATGGAAGATTAAAAATTAGAGTATTTAACAATATTCGTTTCAATTATTCAAAAAATGCAATACATTCATTCTTCCATAAAAACTTATCCCCTTTTTGTGTGAGCTTGGTTAGCGGGTTAGCTGGTCTTGTGAAATTATGAACTAAATGCCGACAATAACATGATAAGGCAATAAAACTGTGTAACTCATTTATGTTTGTTGGTGTGGTGCATTCATGGATTTTCATTGATATAACAAGATCATATTAGATTCCATACATAGAGAAAATATGTCCATGAAATAAACTGATTGAAGATAGAATTCACACTTTCTAAATATCCCATATAATTTATTTCTTCTAAGAGTCTTCATGATAACCTTCTAGTGATTCTCAAGGAATTTTTCTCTTTTGGAGTATAATAGGATATCATCGATAAATAGCACCACCAATTCATCAATATATTCCTTGAAAACCGATTTCATTATATACATGAAAAAATATGAAGCAGTAGTCATTCCATAAGGATTACTGTTCACTCACAGTTCCCATACCTGGTTCAAAGCACTATCTTTGGAATATCTTCCTTCTTAACACATAGATGATTATATAAAAATTAAGGTTTATTCTTCGAAAAATATTGGGCTTCATGAAGTTGGTAAAATAAATCATCATTATGTGGTAGAGGGTACTTTTTCATTAATGTAATAGAATTTATTTATATATAATCAATGCATAGCCTCATGGATCAATCTTTCTTATTGAAAAATAGGATAAGGGCTCCAAATGGAGAAACACTAGGTTGAATAAATCCTTTTTTTCACAAATCCTCTAGTCGTTTCTTTTGATCCAATAATTCTATAGTTTCCATTATATAGAAATTATTTGATATAGGACTTTCACTAATTATTAAATCAACAAAGAACTCAACTTCCTATTTTGATGAATGTCCAAGTATATCCTCTTTAAATACATCATTTTATTCCTGCAAAATAGGTACATATTCAAATTTAATAGTTCATTACACACCCATAGATATTGTGTTATATTAATCTACATGAAATTATTTCAGTATAGCTACTAGAGGTGGATCTAGAAAAAATCATGGGGTGAGTTTTCTTCTCTAATCATACTCGATTCTACACCATTTTTAAAAATGGTAACTTCTTTCTTCTTGCAATAGATCTTCACATCTTAATTTGATAGCCAATTTATACCGAGAATTATATCAAATCAAATCATTGTTATAACAATATGTTTAGAAACTAAAAAACGTTTATGTGTCATGTGGGGTACTAAATGACACATCTTTGTTGAAATGATACATCCCTGATCATTTATGACTAAAACACCTTTATTAAATAAAATCGGGCATGTCTTATATTATAGGAAAACTAAGGCGATATAAAGGAATTCTTTGATATAGAATCAACTAATTCATTTCTTATGTTTGAGGAAGCAATTAAAGTACTTGCCACAATATCATTATGTACTTCAACCTCCGCTGTTTTAATTGCATAAGATTTCCCTAGCTCTCGTGGCCCTTTCAAAGGCCTGTATCTTGGCACCTAAGATACCCATTTTCTTAGTGTCCCACCCCTATAAAATTGTATCATTGAAAATAATTGACTTATCTCTTCCCCATGCATTCATTATATTGATGATCCTTTTCTCCAAAACCATAGAAAACTCCCACTCATTTCATGCATTTCCCAAGATGATTTTTCCACAATTCTCACATAATTGGAATTGCTATGTTCCCTTGTTTTTCTTTGGCACGTCACCTTTTCCATGATTATCTGAGTACTTCTTATTATCTGGTTTTCCCATGAGGAAATTTGATCTTGAAAATTCCTTCTCTTTTTTGATGGAAATTAATACAATCTCATCGTATGGTGAAATTTTTTGAGGAGCCAATGCCCTTCGAAGACATGGCTTAAGGCCTTCAAATAAATGATCAATCTTGTCATCTGAATCATGTGCATAATCTATTTCCTGAATTTACCAAATTCCTTTTTTATTGGTTTCGACAGCCCGCCTTTCAAGGGATGATAGGGAACCATTACAAGGCCAATGGCCTTAGAGAATACAAGACTCGTAGTTCTTAGGAAATATACAGACATTACTTTAACTACACCTCCCCAACTTATTCATTGTGATATCATGTCTTCACATTTTCATGGCTTTTTTGTCTTGGTATACCATGAAAGCACAGGCTGGTCTCGATGGGAAAGGCATACCAAATATTTTGGACAAATCTACATAGCTTCTACTTTGTGGAATGCGCCTGCTCAGAATCTTCATCTAAAGTATGCTCCCTATAGAGTCTTCCTGATCATTTAAGCACAATTTCAGGTGTCCCGAAGGCCTTGAGGATGCCTGAAGGCCTTGAGGTGGCTGAAAAGCCTTACTGGCCTGAAGTCCATGGTTGGCCCGAAGGCCTTAAAGGACCCAAGGACCAAACCGGTGGCCCAAAAACCCAAATGTATGAATAGTTCCAATTGATACAGAACTGAACTGTGCCTGATATAGTACCTGGTGCAGTACTACTTCAGTATCCCAGAAATTATATCTCCACCCTATTTTGAACCCAGGACACTTTGATTCACTTGCCGAGTACTCAACAACTAGTCTGAGCTCTTTTTCAATAATCAATTGCATACATAGATAATATTGTGAAGGTATCTCATACACCACTACACTCTCTT
The DNA here is from genome assembly GCA_963277665.1 of Viscum album. NCBI lineage: Eukaryota > Viridiplantae > Streptophyta > Magnoliopsida > Santalales > Viscaceae > Viscum > Viscum album. The sequence continues at coordinate 458,629,446 of OY728142.1, forward strand.
CTTTAATTTGTTTTTGATAACGAATTTCCTCTTCATTTAAGTGTTTTGTTCATGAGGGAAATATTTGTCAAATAATATTTTCTTAATGGTTCCCTATTCCATATATTCTATTTCTTCTTCCTCCATGGTATTCTTAATCGAGGACCACCATTGATCAACATCACACTTATGAAATTATACATTTAAAACTAACATTTATAATTCATTACATCTTAATGCCTGAAATATCATTTCAATGGACTTCAACCACTAATCAGATACCACTAGATTAGTAGTCCAACTAAAATATGGTGGATTTTTCCATATGATATGATCTAATATAGTTTTACCATGGTTACTAGTCATAGCCAGAGTATGTTATCCCCATAAGTTCATGTTTGATCTGCTCTAAGATTGATTGCGTTGACTTTCTCAGTGGGGAAATCCCTACATTGTTTGTGGTTATTAATTCCCCTTCTTCCATTAGGCTCTATCACTAAACAATTACATACACTATATTAGTGCATATTTCATAATTTCTATCTACAAAACACATAAGATAATTAGAAAATTTCTTCAAAAATAATCCCATAATCATAAACAATGTTTACATTTAATTTTAAAACATTGATTATGGTTCCTGATGAAAATGTTAATTATCCTATGAATATCCCCCAGTAGTGTCAAACCAGGTGCACATTAAGGCATGTTTTTGTGAACTATGATACCCCGAGTCAAGCACATAACTCCTTGTTAGATTTTTCACTCCTAGGAACATTTTTTCTAGAACCATGCCTACTTGTAGTATCTAGACCGGGATTTATTTTCTAGGAAGATCCACATTTATTATTCCTTAAAAAAATACTTCGATGTTCATTTATATTTACCCTCAAAGATGGTCCTTGGGATTTTTTTCACAAATATTTTTTTTCTATATATAGTTTCAATGTTTGCTAATAACATTTCTCTAAAACCGACCATAACGCCTCAACCCCAGAAGCCCAGAGCTGGTGAATTACTTATTACATTGAAAAAATTAAAATGAATAAAATCCCAATGTATTGATAATTTGAATACTCTGGAAGATACTAAAAACAGATATATAACATATTTTACATTTTGAAAGATAATAAAATACAATATATAACAAAAACTAGAAAAACAACATCTATGTGAACTCAATAAATGTTATCATTCTCATAAAATATTGATGACACAAAATGAAAGGGGTGAGCTCAGATTATTAGTAAGGTTAAAAATTATCTGAATCATAAATCAAAAATAACATAATCATATAAAATTTGGCATAGTCAATATGGCATGGTGAATAAATAAAAAACTCACGCCATTAATAAACTGAAAATGAAACTGCATCCATTGATTTTGATATAGTGAAAACCTAAAGGATAGTAATAACTAAAAATGATTAAAGAGAAATGTTTTATAATTGGACTTCATGTATCTGGAACATAAAACCACTATAGCATAAAAACGGTTTATGTCTGTGGGTAGAAACCCATCTGAATTTTGGAAGAAAAATCGAAGGGTTTGTCGCCAGCTGATTTGTCTCATGAGACCAATCGATGAATCAATGGATTATAGATAGAACCTTCCATAACATAATGTCCAAATCATTATTTAAACAGTTATTAAATACATTTACAATATTCCTTCTCACTTTCGATATAGAGTAGGGTATAGTGATTCATCAATATTTCCATTATTATAACAAAATTCTAAATAAACAATATCTCTAAAAGGGTATATTAATTAAGATAATAACAATGTCCATGAAAACATAATAAGTATATATATATTATTTAAAACATAAAATTAAAAATAATCTCAAAGGGGCATGAATTACACCACATAAGAATGATTAGGTACCCAATACCATGTAAATCACAGTGAAATGAAAACCGAAACAAAGTCTCTTACAAATTTATAATCAATCGAGTTAATAATAATCAATTAAATAATTGAATACCATGAATATGAATAGAATAATGATATTATATGTAAAATGAATGTAAACATACACTACATACAATAAATAAGTGTCAAACAATGAAAATCTCATGGAAATAAAAGTGAGATGGGAAACCCCATATGTTATGCCTGAAGGTGTTCTCGATTGACCTTAATGAACTGAATAACAAAATTTAGATAAATTAATTAATAAATAATGAAACTAATATACATTTAATTTATTTTTTATAACTTTATTAGGTTCATTAATTTTATTTTTTAGCGGTTTAATGGGTTCAATTTTATTGTTTTGGAAGCATTTTCTTCCTTGGTATTCATGATCGGTTTACTTGTATATTTGAATGGAAGTTCATTTGAAATATGGTTAGACATACAAAAGTATTTTTACATATTATTATTTAAAATATATATATATATAAAATAATAATTATTTTTGGATTATATTTCATGAGGATGACTCATTCGCTAAATTTCCATGATACACTCTAGGATAAACATGGTAGTTTTGGGACTAATGAACTTATTTTGTATTATTATTTTATATTATTATTCTGTAAGGATTAAAAAATATTGAATAAGGTAAAATAAAGATATAATGATCCAATTAAACCATTAAAAAGGATTTATGACATGTCTTGAAGATAGTTATGGAAACTGAAAACATGTCATCCTAGATTATGATAAATTAACACATCTCGGATGGTATTTTCATGTTTCAGTGTAAGAGGAGGTGGAAAAGTTATATGGGGATTAAATATTATATTAGAATAATAAAATTTCAGTCAATTTAAGGTAATGTAATTATCATAAAATTTGGATTTGGGGAGGGTTGGAGAGGGCGGTAAATGTATGGACGTTTTTAAAGAAGTTGAATGAAAAAGGATGAAAGGTTCACCTCTTGAGTGCTCCTCCTTGATAATCTCATTAAGGCCTTTTTTGGCCTTTTGATGAGACTAGAAGGTATTGGAAGTGGGGTAGGGGCTTGGTAAGTGTATTTGGTAGAGCATGGTCAGGGATCAAATCTTGAGAAGTGTGTGAGGTAGAGGGGTAGGGGAGGTTTATATAGTGGAGGGGATGAGGATTTTTAAATTTTATAATCTTTAATTTACTATTTCTTCACAAGACAAGAAATAATGATTATTCCAAGACCTGTAATAGAAATAAGTTCATGTGAGTTATATATTTAGGTTCTTACATTTTTCATGATGTAGGAATAGTAGATTTAAATTAAAATGTTTTTATACGGTAAATTAATATATTTTACTAATCACAAAAAATTCTTGTTTTTCAGAAAAACCCCAAAAATTTACCCTAACCATTTTTCGACATGTAGAATTAAATAATGAAGTCCACTTTTCAAAAATAATTTTTTAAATTTGATATATTATATTTTTATTTAAAATAATTATTTAATTGAAAAATATCGACACTTAAATTATTCATCTTTATTTTTAAGTTTCCTTTATTTTATTTTCAATTTTCATATGTATGGTTACCATTATTAAGAGTCGTGTTACTATTCATAAGGTTAAGTATCATTTCATAATTATATGATTATATTTATAATGGTAGGTTATTATTCATTGAAAATTATGTTGATTCCCTTAGACACCAAATATCACTGAGATCGAAACTATGTTTGTCATTTTTTTAAAATTCAAAATCTCAGAAGTGAAAATTTTAATTTTAATGGATATGTTATGAATATATCCTATAAATAACCTGCTAATGTTTTATAATTACTCGGTGCTTCATGAAATATAGGATATCTAATGAATTGAATTTATTTTATAGAAACATACCATAAAATTTTTGGGGTGTTATATGATAAATCATATTAATGTATTGAGTTCTATGTAGTTATTGAAACAAGTCATAAATATGGGTTGGATGATACTTTTTCTTGATTGTGGTCATGTTTTTTTCAAAATAATCAATGAAAATACATATTGATCAATATTTCATTTTCATAAATAGATTTGGTTCTCCCCACTTATGAACACTTGTCCAAGTGAATCCCTTGTCTAGATTCTCAGGGATTTTCTTCAATAATTATTTCAACTCAATTGGGGTCATTTTATAGGGTGTCTTCGAAATAGTTGTGGAACTAGGTATGCATTCTATTGAAAAATCATCTTCATCATTTAGTGGAATTCAAGGAAACTCATCCAAAAATACAGTAATGAATTCCATAGAGTAGAAATATCATCAATGTTGAGTTTCTCTGTAACCATATAACATAAAAACCATTATTAATAAGAATACAAACATTTAAAAGGGACATCATTTCCATTAGAATATTATATTTACCTCTGAACTAATAGATGATCATAGTTTGGTATGTAATTTCAAACATGACTTCCCCTCCTCTAAAATTTATGTGGTTTTTTTAAAATAAACTTAATCCATGCCTATAATAACATCAAATTTAACTACATGAATAATTTACATATTTTTTGGAATCATATCCCCATAAAATTCAATTAAAGATGAATGAAATACTTGATATGAGATCATCATACCATTAGGTTTTTTCAATAATAATTATGCATATAGTCATGTGGATGATATCTTAATATTCACATAAAATTTTTCATATATAAAATAATGGGTAGATCAAGATTCCAATAAAACATTTATAGTTTTATAGTGGAAGGTAAGTGTTCCTTTAACTGCATCATTATCACACGCTCCATCAAAAATATTGATCACATAAGATTTACCCAAGTCCCTAAGCTTAAGATGCTTTTGATGTCTATCAGCATCATTAACCATTGAATTTGGGAACTGGTTAGCATAGTTCCCATACTCTTAGAATTTGATATTGGAGTTTGGGTGGTTAATTCAATGGTGAGTTATCTATATTCACATCATTGTATTACTTCTTCAAATAAATTTATCATTCAATATCCAAATGACCTTATTTTAAAAAGGTAAACCATTTTCCAGTCCCATAAATACTGTTTTCAATGTTTCCAACCACACATAAAGTATAAAGGGAATGTATTCTTCTTCTATCCATGCTTCTTAATTATTCCATTGATCAATATTTTTCTTTTATTATTTAATCCATGTCCTTAATGAGTAACAAAAATAACCCTTTCCACCATGAGAGATCATCAATCGATTTCTTTGTAGCTACTAATGTAACTTAAGGATATAACCTTTCAAAAAAATGGTTTGAATCCTTAGAATAATCAATCAAAAATAATTTAATGTTGGATGGTTATACCAAAGTCATAATGTAGTGTCTCTAACTTGATTAGTTGGACAAATAGTGATATTGGTCAAGGTTCCACTGGTCATAGGTGAACCTCCCAAAACAACAAATGATTCTTACTAGAAGTGACGGTGAAAAGAGGGAATATTGGGGATTCTATAACCAATAGGGATAATATAATTATGGTCTAAGTAAATATATAAATGAAGTAGTATAAAATAATAAAAATAAACTCAATCTAGACCCACCAATGGCAGAATAATGATCAATGTTAATAAAAATAGGATGAATAATATGAAACATTAATATAAGTATATAAAAATTCAATAAAACCACTTTAATCTACTAAAACAAACCATAGATTCAATGCTGGTCCTAAAGTAAAATATATATATTGGGTCACTAATAGATAACCATAGTTTATACGTACATATAAAGAATGATGATAAAAAAAGTAAACAAAAAGGATAACATCGGCTGCCGTAGGAACCTTAAGGACACTTGACATCCATCTATGCCATCTCAAATACGACCCATCTCTATAGCCTGAACCCTTAACTGAATATAAAGGAATAATGTCTACATTCATCCCGTAGGCCATGTGTTGTGTGTGAGAATGATTCTCAGTGGGATTCCACTAACTTGTCTAAAACATGCATAAGTGTTTAGGTTGTTGTGTAATATAAAATTGAAAAATGATATGGAAATTTAAAAAAAAAATCTTCCATTTTGATAAATAACTACTAGGATGTTATCCCATTTTTCAGCCAATAACATAATCAATAAATGGGAGAGGATCCTTGGTCCATGGCGCAGGGTATCCCTTTGTGTCAAATATCTAAGGTGAACCTTTTGGTTACTCTTCGAAATGAGTAACCCAACTCCTCATTCCCACCAACACCTCATGTCCCAAATAAAATAACTAAAATCATAATGGTAGTCAAAGGTAAGTAAATCCCTGGTCCCTCACACACATATTCAAAAGAACATGTCATCTCAAAGATTGACATCCAGAGCCACAATAATATATTTCCTAAAATTAAATCAATGTCGACTCAAATCATGATGTCTTGAGGAATGGTGATCTCCATCCACCCAAAATAGTTGAGTCCCAATGACTTCTATAAAGAGAGAATCATCCCCCAATCGATCGTCTCAACGCTATCATCAAAAGGCTCCTCACCTTCCCCATGGAATTAAAAGGAAATCCCACCAAACCAAATAAAATTATATACACTAACTGGGGAATCTACCAATATGGTTAGTAAAAACCAATTCAACACTATGTATACCTGTTTTAACATGACTCCAATAACTACTTTGGCCATAATTTTTGAGCTACAATCACCAATTCATTTCCAACCCTACATCCATTCAGCACCCCATACCTCTACAACCATGACTCTAAATTTTGATGGCCATTCCATCTAATATCATGGTACATTACCTCTATATGATAGCCTTACTACCTTAATACAACATCCATGACACCCAACTAGTGATCAACATCACTCATGAAAAATCTAGGACTCACCAAACCTTCCGATTACTTCACCTCAACATAGTTGGCCATGCCACCTCAATCCCCATGTGAAGCCCATACTGATTCCATGGATATCATCTCATACAATTAAATTATTTCATATACATCTAAAACAATTCATTTAAAAAAATTAAATTTAAATAAATAAACACACCCCATATTAACTAACCATATGCTCATCATCCTCCAACTCGGCCCCACATGAGTAAATTCATTTTGGTAATTCCCAACAGCATCATATAGGGTACAAATAATTAATTAAAACAACTAATTAATTTATGGGGTCTCAGTTGGTCAACAACATGGTTCACTAAAATACACTCCCCCAAACATCCATTAACACATGATGAAAAGAATGAAATACCTACCATGTGGTCGAAGACGTAGGCACATCCATTATTAGCCTCTAACTCAAAGCGTTTAAGAATAAATAGATGTTTTCGACGAACAAATTGAAATTAAGGGAAATGAATCAAATGAATTTAGTGATCATTGAGGTCATATAGAAGGGGAAGAGAAACATTGGTGAAGATATATTGACCCATATAATCCCTACGCACCTAACAGAGATCAAAATAGAGTTGGTACAAATAAGAGGGATCAATACCAATAAGATGAAGAAAAGGGTGCCCCCAAAGATGTACACACAAATACTAGATTTGGAGATGGGAGAAAATAAAAATAAAACAGAGTCTAAATCCTATAATTTCTCCTCTTTAATGAGTAGACATGGTTTTCTTGGATAGTTTTCTAATCTATGTGTAAATTGTGTATGCTACAATGTAATGGTATTGACTATATGGAACTACCCATGTAGATTGCACTTGATTTTCCCAACCCATATTAATTTCCTCTACAAAAACAAAAAATATCATCAAATTTATGTGTGCCTCACCCCAAATTATATGTCAAACCACTCTACAATTCCAAATTTCTGCACATAGTTTTCTCTGAGGGGTCACACGATTAAATTTAAACCATGCACAATGACGTGTAACACAGAAAACTTGTTCTTCAAGCTCCTGATACACCTGAAACCCCTCCCAAAACTCAATGAAATTAATTAAACAAAAAATTACAAAAACAAGATATTGGATTCACGAAACTATTGGAATTAAGATCTAAGGATCAAAAAATAAATTGACAAAACCACAAACACAATAAATCAAAACTGGAGAGGTTTTCAACCCGTCCAAAAAAACCTGATACATTACAATCTCCCCGCCATAACATAGCTCATACCCAAACAATAAAACAGAACTTGGGGATAATATCCAACCTTCCCATGTGGGTAAAAATAACATGGACTACCTCAGACAAAAGGGCACAAGTCAACTTCCTCAAGGGGACTCCCCACCATAGGAGTAACCTACCTCAATCATTACCTGAACCAAGACTCAAATCAAACAAATGGTCCATAAAAAAATTCCCATAACCAAGAGTCATCTCATGAAACATTATCCCTTCAAACCCTCATTAGGTGCTTTCATGTGATACATGACACCCATTGGAATCTCATAATTCATTATTTCCTTCATCAGTACCATATCACACATAGAACTAATGAGGTCTTGCATCTAAATAGAATCTAAAAATAATAATTTTACATCGCACCTCAACCAATTATTATATAAAAATGATTCCCACATGAAAATTCACTTTATTTAACCATCATATCATTGATACCTCAAAGCCAAAATGCCTTAATAGACACACATCCATTGAAAATTACATAAAATTCATGGTGTCACACACATAATATATATACGTAACACACCTGAGTCAATTCCAGCTTACTAACCAGCAACTTTTTAGTCCATACCCATATCTTGTGCACCTCATGCACCTAAAACAAACACATCAAAAATTCATATTTTATAAAAACAATGATATTCCCAGGGCATACCTCTAACCATCATCGGCTCACCAGCCTATTTATCCCCTATAAACTCTATATAATGCTTCTAGATAGATTCCTGACCTTCTTGTGGTGTTGCACCATCCACCACCCACTACCACCACTATTGGATCCCACTACCTCTTCCACAAAATCTACACGGAGTTGAATCGTGGCTACCCTCACATAGTACCAATCGACGCCTGATCATAGACACATGAGTCTAACTCAGCCCCTGCCTATTAGATATCTGAGAATGATTCCTACAGAACCTCTCAAGATGCATGACCTATTCACATGCTCATAACTCCTTTTGAGGCTTCCCACACTGAGTTTGTATATGTCCTGACTTCCCAAACAGAACGAAAATTATGAAAAACCCCCTCTGTGGTAGTTTACTTGACTATGTGTCATGATTGTCATCAAGGAACTCATCTCAAACTCACTTTCAGCTATCTAAAACACTTCTAATGAAAATACCTAGATCTATCACCCATCTCGAATGTGAACAGTCCATCAGTTTTACCTCTTCTTTGAGTGTCTGGTTCACCACCTATGAGAATATGTCCATCCCCGATTTTTTTACCTTCACCTGAGTGGGATGTCATATACCCTCTTCAAATCACCTCAAACCCATGGTATCATCACTCACCGTACCAGGTGATAAGTGAGACAACTCATTGAATGTCTCTACATAGTCCATGATGGATATTTCACCATAATTAATTCTTATTAACTCTCAATATCTCTCCTACCTCAGCACCTCAATAATTAAGTGATTGAAGAACATAACCTCAAGGTCCTTCCAGGATAGCCCCTCATGTCTATCTTCCTGCAACTATAAATCCTAGTAGCATTTAGTTAGTCCCCTGATAATGTAGTTTTCCATTTTTTCCAATGGAAAAGAGGCATCTCTTGCTGCTTGATAATCATATACATGGATTTCATATAGTCCTCAGCCACCTATGGACCACCCTCACATTGAAAAAGTGGCAGGTGCTGTGATTGGAACTGCTACGTCAGATAATCCATGGAAGGATTTGTTCCCTGATCACACCTATCGGTGACCACTATCATACATACCATTCTCACTCTGAGCTTCTCGTCAAGCCATGAACCAAAATCAATAATCTTTGGTGGATCCCCCACCTTCTCTAGAACATGTTCCTAAGTTTATATCTATGCTTATATGTATGACTCATGCTTATACTTACCCTCAGGGGATTCAATCTACCAATATTCATGTGACACTAAACCATCTATTTCATGATGGTCCATTAAATCCCTCATGGTGTTATCCAGACAAATACCTTCATAATGGAGAAACATCCCACATAATATTTTGGTATATATATATATATGATATGGAATGTGGTAATAAGATTCATCAATTAACTACACTTACTCATCCCCATCACACCATTCCCCACATCATACAAACCCTTTCCCTCCATACCTTCCCATAACAGAGATAAGTATCAAAATTCCCTTGGTTCTTGTCTGTCCTAACAAACCACATTTCTTCAACCTGATCACCTCATCACCCAACCTGTTGATCATCATCACCAAATTCCACCATACCTACCTACTCCTATAATAGGATTGTTTGTAAACAAAAATATATATACATAATAAATATAATACCTCATTTCTAAATGTATTCTATACCAAAACACATGCTTATAAAATTTAAACATCCTATCATATTCGTAATCAAAAGAATAAAAAATCTTGCTCCCCAAGGCCATACTAAGCCAAGGGTCAAAACAAATTTCCTTTTGATAATTAGATATGTGTCTCAAGTCACATTACATAACAAATAAATAGTCACAATCCAAGAATATCTCTCAAGGTAGATATAATTTCAATTGTAAAATGACAAAAGGAGAATGGAAATTCCCACACATGGTAACTTAGTTTGTCCCTCAAACATGGGGCTACATGTACCAATGCATGATCTATAAACCTAGTTTCACAGAGATCATAACCTTCAGTATTCTATATAACAAATTGTAAGACTATTAGAAATGAAATAAAAATCGTGATCTCATTAGTATCCAACAGATCGGTGCTATTAAATCTTGTTCATGAAATACTCTAACACAACTTGTAGGATCCCTGACCTAAGTATCCACCTGAATAGTGCTATCAAGCTGAGTGACATTGTCCCCAGGCCCCACTCCATGAACACCAAAGGATGCCCACTATAAGCGTTGGTGTAAAGTGGTAAAATTGGAAGGTCTATACCCTTAATGGATGATATAATAATGGTTTGAGTACATATATGACATGAATCGGTAGAAAAGAATCAAATTTCTCAAACAGGGATCACCAATGGTGGAAGCACAATCAATATTGATAAATAGTGGAATCATAATAATCAAAAACATAAATAAATAAATAAACATGTATGTATACCACATGAAACTAATAAAACAAATCATGCATCCAATACAGGTCATATAATTCAATATTTAGATGAAGTCTCCAATTGCCGACCATAGTAGCTATATACATATATAACTTAATGATAAAAAATAAAAAAGGAAAAACAATAACTAATGTAGGAAACATTAGGATCCTTATTATACATCCGTTAAAACTCATATATTCTCTAACTCCAAATCACAAACCCTTATATGAATGTAAAATTATAAATTCTAAACATATCATGAAGGGCCCAAGTAATGTGTGAGAATAAGTCTTATTAGGATACCACCCACAAGTTAATTCCCAACATAAGTTTTTATAAAGATTTGTAATAAAATAATGAAAATATCTTGTGAAATTTTTATAAAACAAACATGCTTACAGGTTTCTCAATAGTTACTACTAATGTATCACCTACATCGTCTAATACTAGAATCACTGAAGAGGATAAGATCCTTATTCCATGACTAAATATATCCATTGATGTCAAAAAGACCAGGTGAACCCTACAGTTCCACACCCAAATAAGGAACCCAACACCTCATTGCAACAAACACTCTGTTTTCCAAATAAATTCATTGACATCCGGACGGCATGCCCAATCAAAAAGAACCCAGATCCATTATACCCATACTCTAAAGCACTTGTATGCTCAAATACCAACATCTGCATGCACAATGATATCCATCCTCAAATAAAATCTCTATCATATCATAGCATGACAATACAAGGAATGATGATCTACATCCTCCAAAAATATATTAGGCCGAACGACCTCAATATGGTGTCCCTCAATCCCCAAACAATAGCCTCAACACTATCATATTATGTCTTCTAACATTCTCCATGGATTTATACTATAACCACCCCAAACTAAATTACCAAATATTCACTACAAAGGTTCATATACCCACATGAGTGGTAAGAACACCTCATCACTCAACCAACCTAGGTTCAGATAACTCCAATACATAGTTTTTCCATCATAGGTGAGTATAAATGACCAATTTAGTACCGAAGACACATCCCACTAGAACCTCATTCCCCTATTAATATCTTTCCCAAGTTCAATGGTCATTACATCCAATATAGATGTATAGTCCCTTAAACTAATAGACTCACTTCTTTAATTAAACATATGAAACACCCAAACAGTGATCATCATCCCTAATGAAATATGGACCTCACCCAACCTGATGATTAAATCACCTCAAAATAGATGGCCACACCATCTCAATCCTTAGGCTAAGCCTATCTAGACCTAATGGATCTAATATCATGCAATTCAAGAATTTCATATCCATATAATCAAATTAAATTTAGTTACTAAATTTAATTTAAATAAAGAAACACTCCCTGACCTAATTACCTAGGTAGTCAGTATCCTAAAACACATCAACATACAAGCGAATAAGGTTTGAGAAATCTAAACAAAATAACATATGTTCAAAATAATTAATTTAAATAAAACTATTAATTTATGGGCTATCACTTGGTCAAAATATTAGTGTGCCAAATTACAAACCCACTAAATTTATATGAAAATATGAATAATGTTATGATATCTAATATTATCCTCCATTTTAATCAGTGCTTTTCTAATTGGACTTTCTGATGAACACCCTGAAAATAGGGTAAAAAAACTCAAATTGTTTTATCACTCAGTGAGGCATGAGTAATAGATAATATAATTATGGTTTAGGAGAGACATGTCGATATTGTTTCATCACATCTGACAATGATCAAAATTGGGTCATAAGGATGGAGATGGATCGATCCCTATGAGATGATGAAAAGGGTTCCTACATTGCTATACACATGACGTAAAGAGGGGAAATGAGGAGAAAAGAAGTAATATAAAAAAGTGGAGAAGATAGTTTCACCTCATTAATTAGGCTACATGATTAGATCACACATTTTACCAAACCATTCTCATACCAATTGTGCTATAGTACGAGAGTACTGCATATGTTACACTATATGTGCAGGTTATGCATGGTTTTTCATTACCGTGCAAATGAAATAGAAAATACCTCTTCAAAAACTATAGTGATTCTCTCCTTATCATTATCCTTATCCTGCATGATATTCATAACCATTATTTAGTTCCAAATGGGGGCACATGGTTTCATCTATGATTCCACACTGTTAAATGTAAATTGTGTCAATCAACATGAAACTCCTAAAACAGGGTCTTCAGGCCTCCGACACACTCCAAACCATTCTAAACACTCATGGAATTCGATAAACCCCTAAAATAAAAAATATATATTATATTGATTTGTGTATATTCTTACGTTTAAGTTCTTTTGATTAGAAAAGGAATTGGCATAACTACCAATTCATATTTCCAAATGAGAGGTTTTTGACCAACTCCGAAAACTCAGGATGTTACACATACCTCAAAAGTCTTGTGAAAATATTCTCATATGTACCAATGTATTCACCATCCTTCTTATTTACCTCAAGGAATTCTTTATATATATACATATTAATAATGTTAGAGAATTTCCTACTGAAAAATAAGCTCTTAAATGTATCAAATCCTTGTATTGTATTTCATCTTGTTCCATCATATTCTTTATGAAAGTCCACCATTGATCTCCTTCACCTTCCAAATTTTGACATCCCAAATGATTTTTTCGTATTATGATCGCTATATAAAGAAAAATATATTATATATGGTACAAATAAATTTCATAACAAATGGAGTATCATCATAACCACTATATGATGGTGGGTGTTTCATCATGAAAGAACTTAAGAGAATGTTGTCCCCTAATTTCCTATTTTGGATTTATAAAATGATTCATATCTTAAGTAAGTTGTGGGAGAACATAAATGATATTTTTCATTCCATCTCCCAGAAAATTCAGTTACAGAAGACTACAATCATTTCATTTTCCATTTCATTAAACAATAAAAATGTTCCTTTGGGTTCCAACTACTGACTAAAACCAAAATTAATAGGTTGATCAATAATCATCATATGGGGAAAACATGTAGTCATAAAAAATTATATATAGGATGTCTAAATCAAGAAATCATCTTTTAAATCAATGACAACATTGGGTTAAAAAATGTTATTCATGGTTATCATCTTTTCAAATACTTCATGATGGTTAATAACGAAAATTTAAATTAACCATAGCATATCCCTCTAGTGTGCCAAACACGGTGTACAGTAAGGTTCATTGTCATGTATCATGAAATAATTGAGTAATGAATTATGAGTGGATTTTGGATTTATTACCCCTAAGTATATCTATTATAGATCCTTGACAACTTATAATATCTAGACCTGGATGTATTATAAGGTAAAGCACATAATATATTTCTTACCAAAACATTAAGATGTTACCCTATATATAGGATTATCTTAAGGTTTACCACTAATTTTTTATCCTAGTTTCAAAAAGATAAAAAAACCAATCCACTGATACCAACTATAATGAAAAAACATTTCATAGATAAATATTAATTCATTTTTCATGAACATTCAATACATTACTCAAACATACACCTAAGGATTATAGTGATATAATGAATTTCGAAACATGGAAACATAAACAACTATTCCATAAGAGTTATACATAATCTCTCAGATAGTTCATCATAACAAGAACCATACATATATATATCACACCTAATACCCAACATTATAACCTAGGTAAATGAAATATAAGAAAGGGAGATCTCAAATGATAAGTAATGGTTAAAATTGAAAATACATAATCATAATGTGACCATAAGGTTATGATAACATGAGAATATAATATGATAACCATACCCTATATATCCAAAATTAAAATAAGGTTTCCTGGAATTAATAATTGTACTTCATATGTTAAGAATCATAAGATAATAAAATAAGATGATTCATGAGATTATAAGATGGAAATAAGACAAAGATTTATGAAGTACACGTAAGTATATACAAAACTTTCCAGAGTAGATAGAGCACATTTTAAAGTCTATCATAATTAAATGGGTTCACTTGTTAGACTATTTTCATAGTAAAGGTTCACTCTAAAGACTATTATATTTGGAAAATCCCATTGCTGAATTGGAATCAGTCCCCATTCTAGTTCTATTTATCTCATGACATTTCTATATTTTACTAATGAATTAGAGGGAGATAAATTTACCACCCATAACATATTTAAAATCAAACTAATGTGACATACAATATCATAAAACATTCATCATATCATATCCCATGGAAAGAAATGGGTTAGGTAAGCATTACATTATAGCTTAACCCATGTAAGATAAATGGGTTTCACATACATTTCATCATATAAAATCACATGGAAAATAAATTTGATTCATAAATATATCTTCATCATAACCATAAAACATCTAGAGAAATAATATTTATTGGATAACATGATAATATTCCTATTTAAACATAATTAAAACCAACTTTTGTTTTTTTTTCAAGAATATAAATTCTGTAATAATGTTCAAAACATTCATAAAGAAAATATCCATCCCATTTTGAAAATAATTATTTAAAATATAAAAACATCCCAAATATTTAATATAACATTTTCATTGAAAATATTCTTGGAACATTGTAATTTATGCCTTAAAACATCGAGTGGTCATGATGGTGTAAAATTCCATTCATGCAATACACTTTAAAATAATGATTCCTTTTACATTTTTGGTAAAAGTTAAAATAACCTTGTTCTGAAAAAGGCTTGTAGATTCATATTAAATAATTTTGTGAAAATTATTGAAAACCGTATAGGTGACTTTAAAAATTATTAGTATATTTTTGAAAAAATATTTATAACATTTTTTAAGACATGAATATGGATGAAAAATAATTTTCGATCGAAGAGAGACACAAAATTAATTTTTCATAAAAAACATATTTTTCATTCCTAGAGTACTTAAAAAAGATGAAAATAAATTAAAATGAGGCATTCTAAGAAAATAATTAGAGTATAACAAAATAATTAAGTTTAATAAGATATATATTATAAGGTTTTGTCATTGGAAACATAATCATAAATAATATCAATGAATGATAAGATTATAACAAATAATAATTACCACTTTCACTTCTTTTGAATTATATGCACCATTAAAGATATACACCAAATGAAACATCAAATATCATTAAAATAATTATATTAATGATATTAAATGTAAAAGGGAATTATATACACCTCATAAAATAAGTGAGGTTTATAGAGGTAAAATTGGATTACCTTAAGTGGTGATTTAATTATTATACATTATATCCACTATACAATAAATATAAGTTTATTATAAATATATTAATGAAGCATACATAGTTTTATTATATATTATATTATTTAATTATGAATTTTTATTACCTGATCATCTATAATCCACTGCTAAAATCACATTTCAGTTAATAACTACTTTATTTTTCATAAATGTTTTCGTGTTGTATTTTTTTTACTTTTAATTTTATTATAGTTCCATTATATAAGTAATTTTAGAAAATATATAAAAATAATAAATAATAAATATATTTGTATTTATGGTTATCTATTAAAGCTCAATAAATAAAATAAGATACACCATTCATTAATATGGTAAGATGAATATACACATGAATGTTGTTTACATTTTCTATGTGGATCTAAATAAACGATGTTAAATAATATATCTCATTTATAGAGTAATTGTTATTTCATATATATGAAAAATGTAAAATTAATTTATCCTTATTAACTTATAGGATATGAGTTTGTTGAAAATTAATCACATTGCTTCACAATATGGTAGTCCATAGTACAGATGATTGACATTATCATATCCCCACAGAATTAAAAGAAAGACAGAATGTGTGATATATTGATTTAATAATCGTAATAATATCTTAAATATTATATATAATATATAAATCAATCATTAAATACATTTGTGAGAGGTGGTGATGGAGAGTGAATAACATCGGTTTGCGAGGCCGTAAACATCTATACATAAGATTGATGGTTTTAGTTCTCAGTTTAGGTAATAGTAGAATGTTTAATTCAGGAAATTAACATAACAACAAATCAATTTATTTGTGATCTTCATATTATTAAATTATAATGTTTTAATAATATTTCAAGGAGGAGGATAACGAAATAAAAAAAAAGTTCAAGATTGTTAAATATTATTTGAAGAGCCTGTTTATATTTATAACCTAAGAATTTTTTTTTCGGTTTCCTAATTAAGATAAGGTCTTCATTATGAGAGTTTGTAATTAAGAAAAATAATTGGGTAGGTCATGGTAGAAACAATGGGATTTGTATGTGTGAAGACGAGAGGACATGAGGTGACCCTTTCTAAGTGGGGGAGAGGGCATACTTGTAAATTTTTTAAATAATAAAGTTTAAAAATGTTTTAAATTTCCACAAGGATCCAAAATTGTATATTATATAACCATATATATGATAAGATTGACATATTTCAATCCAATTGGTGTTGGAAAAATTTCTAGGTCATTTTACCTTTTATCTTTATAGTTTAACCCGCTTAGTAAACACAACTTTACATTTTTAAAACTATCGTCTCAAAATTTTCAATATATTTTAAAAAATTAAATAAACATAAATGGTTATTTTAAAATTTAACTAACATATGCCACAAAAAGAGATTTTCCAATGAAAAAAGATTCAATTTTTTTAAAACAAATATATCTAAAATCAATATGAAATTGATTCAAATCAACAAAAGTTGTTTAATAATATTCTAAATTATATAATTTTACTTTTAAAATAACTTTAAAAAAATATAATACCTTATAAATTCTTCAAAAGAAATTGATTTTTTTAATAAAAAACAATATTTTTCACTATTCATCAAAAAATCAATATTTTTAGAAAAATACCACAAAATAACCCTAAAATAATTTTGAAATTTTGATTCTAAAAATTAATTTCATTTTTCATGAAAACATTATAAAATTTTTAGAAATTAATTTTATTATATGTTAACAAAATATAATAATTTTTTTGAGAAATTAGAATCATCGATTCATATAAAAGAAAATGCCCAAAATTATGAACTTTTTTTATCAATATGTGTTATTTATATTAAACCATTATAATTAATATATAAAATTTGGTCATTAGTATTGAATCCTCCATATTTAACATCTAAATCAAAATAGCCTACGTAAATAGTTATATAAATAGTATATTTTGGTTTTTTTGAACTTAGTGTTCTGTGCAATGCAAGTAATTGATAAAAGTAAATTTATTTGAAAAAATATTCAATAAGATTTCATGGTTTTACAAAAAATGTCTTGATCAATCCGATTAAGTGATGGGAGGGAGTGCCCATCTATAATTGAGGAGTGATATTTTTGTATATGCTCAACATTATTCAATATTAGGAAATCATTATCACTCCATGTGCTTCTAAAATTGATAATGTATTGATTTGAGGGAATTAAAGGTCAAAAAAATATCAATAAATAAAATAAATACATTTATATACATTTTATTCCCTTTCATCTAATTTTACCTATTTTTACCATTTTACTTTTCACCATGGTAATTAGTTTTTTATCCAATGTAATAAATCAATTAAGCCTAAAATAACGTGATAATTATTAGATAATTTGGAATAAATGATTTTAAATAAAAAATCCAATATATTAAATAAAAATTCTATATTTCCAAATAAATAACTGTAATATAATCATATGTGATGCCCAAACCCTCATTTTAACCTTAATTATGGTGAATAATTTTTAATGTCTTTAATAATCATTATGGCCAAAAAAATAGTTAACATTATTCTATAGTATTAATTATGATGATTTCAAAAAATGTAATCCATTTTATAAAAATCAACTTAAATAATTTTAAAAAATTAATTTAAAATAAACCCGTAAAATATCTCAAAAATGATTTTTCAACAAATGCTTTATTCAAGCATAAGGTGATAATATATTAACTATAAGAATAGTAATATCATTATATGAATTTTAA
The DNA here is from genome assembly GCA_963277665.1 of Viscum album. NCBI lineage: Eukaryota > Viridiplantae > Streptophyta > Magnoliopsida > Santalales > Viscaceae > Viscum > Viscum album. The sequence goes on from OY728142.1 coordinate 458,648,471, forward strand.
ATAAATATAAATATATATATTTATATATATATATATAATCAATTCATTTCATTTATATCATTCATAATTAAATATACATTAATCAATTAAAATTGAAGGAAATTATACCTTATTAAATTGAAACAGTATCCTAAAAAATAATTGGTATTCTAAAAAATATCTTTTTTACCTCCAAAATTTTTAATCTTTATTTCTATAAAATTGAAATTTGACAAATTTTTAATTATAAATATTAAGTAACCTAATGTAATATAAGAGTTAAATAGTTAAATTCATCTTTTTAAATTTTTATAAAACCTTATTTCATAGGAAAAATTAGAACATTTCATTCTAGGCTTATTTTGACCATGTAAGTTCAAAATTGATATTTATATCATTAAATTATAATTTTTATTCCATGAAATATTAAAATGTTTGTTTTATAATAGTATTATTAAAATATAATCCTTAATTAATATAATTTATTTTCAGGGTGGCATGTATCACAATCTATAAAAGATATTGAATTTTCTTAAAAAGAAAATATATCCTTTAGCCTTAGGGTGTTACATTATCCCCCTATAAATATTTCAACCTCAATTTTTTTGGAAAATAACTTCAAAAACAATTGGTTATTTAGTATTCATAACATCCATTTTACAGGGTTTCTTCAAATATTTTATGATTTCTCCAAATTACCTTTTCAGTTAAGTCATTTGGTCCCCTAACACTTGATCTCTAGTATTTGGAATCTAGATGGGATCTTTATAATAAGAAATATTAGCTTTCAAATATACTTATAAAAAGTTGGGAACATTTTTTGTGTATGGAATGTACTTCTATAATAATTATATATGAAAAAATAATAATGAACATTATATAGGCTTGGACCCATTGTTAGTAGATAAGCCATATCTCTAATTCTTTCAAGAATTTCAATGGTTCTAATGTACCTAGGGACCAGTTTACCATTATTATAGAACCTTATGACACCATTTCACGGATATAATTTCAAGAAAATGTGCTCTACCACTTTAAAATAAAAAATTCCTTTTATTGCCAGCATAACACTTTTTCCTACATTTACCTCCTTTATTATTAGACTAAATAGTCTATAAATTTGTTGTTGTCTCTTCAAAAAAATTTGGGCCTACAAGTTTCCTTTTACCAACTTCATACAACAAAATTGGAGTATGACATATATTTCAATATTATTATTCATACGACACCAAGGGAATACTTAAGACACCTACAAAAAATGTCTAATCAAATTAAAAACCAATAAATATGAAATATTTTTTCAAACATTTACCACCATACAAAATAAAATTTCTCATAATGTCACAAACCAAATACATGAATATATTTATTATATATTCTCATAAAACATAGTAATAACATCAATTTATATAAAAAATCAATTCAATCATATATTCATTTAATAATTAAAACTCTTTTCATAACTTATATAAAATAAAAGATTATTTAATTTATTCAATAAATCAACACATGTTGTAAGCACAAAAAATGATTACATAAAAACAATATAATCAAACCACGCATAAGTTTCAATATCATAAATAAAATATTATTTATGTCATCAGTATAAATCACATATTTATCCCAACTAAACATCATTAACTCAAAATTAGGCACATTTTAGTGGTTATATTTACTTTAATCAGGTTTTGTCAAAAAATATCACTTTACAACAAAATGACTTCTCAGGGTTATCAATAAAATTCAGAAAATGATTTAAAATACATAAAAAACTATTATAGTGAAATAATTATACATTTAATCGTTCTTATATCTAGATTATAATTGATTAAATACTTCTATAACATAATTCATTAATCCAAATTCCCATGAACTTTAATCATTCCACTTCAGCTGTAGTAATAACATATGATTGACATAGATCCCTTATCTTACTCTGATGTGTATTCCCCTGATTCTTGCGGAATTCATTTACATAGATCCACATCACCTTAAAAAATTAACATTAAAGGTTTATTTATTAACATTTAATTCACAAAACTAAATCACGTTATCTCCATACATGAAGAAAACTCACATTCCCTTCAAGACTATATCGAAGTGTTTCCTTCCACAATTATCACATGTGAAAAATACTTCTTTCTATTCATCTTCTTATATATTTTTTCACATATATCATGTTATTCTATTCAATAACATTGAATATATAGGATTTATAAAATTACATCTCTCTTTTGATAGCAGAGAAAACCATTTCATCATATGTTAAAAAAAATATGAGAGACCAATACACTTTGGAGACATGTCTTAATACCTTAAAATAAATGGTCAATATTGCACTCTGTATTGTATAAATATAATACTTGTATAGTATTATAATGGTAACCTTATACTCCACAATAAATTCATTTTCATTTTTATTATATCCATGAATCTTTGTATTTTTTCCCTTGGTTTAACATGTGGGAAATTTTTTTACAATAGTTTCCTATAAAATCATTCCATTCCATGGGTTATATTTACTCATCCAATAAAATATTATTAATTAATAACAACCATAAGTCAAAATACTATTTAAACAAATATAATAATGGTTTAAACCTTTTATCCTCATCACATCCCTAGGCAATAAATATACTCTAAAGGAATTAATTTATTACTCATCTACCACTGGATTAGTATTCACACTAAATGATAGGGATTATATCACATGAAGAAATCCAAAACAATGAAATTTTATTGGGGAAATATAGATTTATCCATTCAATCATAGTTATTTTTCATTACCAAATTATGATTCCCTAATATTGAGAATATTTTCTCAGGTAAAATACTAACTGTGTTATATTTATCAGTAGGGAAATATCAAAATTGATCATGACTATTTATACCCTTTTTTATTCTATGTTCCATTTCTAAACAATGTCATTCTTTGGATTATTTCATTAAATTATTATTTTTAAATCATAATTATATGGAAGCCCACCCTAGTATATTAATGACAATTCTTCCTTTATTGTATTGGTACAATATGCAATGAATTATATCATGAAGGACTAAGTAGTTTCGAATTCTAGGTAAATAAGATACATACATTACTCTTTAAAGTCATTTGAAAACATAAAAAGAATAATTGTTTTTTAGAATATAATTATTATCTTTTAAAAATCCTTATATATCCATCATAAAAACTTAATGGATTCTTGGGAAACGAAACAAAAATAAGGGTTATCTAAAATAACCATTAAAGGATAAGTACAATGGAAGTAATCTTAAATCTACAAGAATAATAATCATGGAATGGTAAATAACTAAACACACATCCAATTTAGAGAACATATGTATCATGCTTATATAATTCATAATCAATATTATAATTTTAATAACTGAAAAAATTTAATTTAAAAAATATGGAAACCCTGATAATATAAGGCATAATAAATATTCAATAGTAAATAACTGAACCCACATAAAATTTATTAAACTACCTGACAATGAAAATTGGATAAGGAATAATCAATTTTTAAAGGTAAATATATAAAAACACATTACAATTAGTCAATAAACTGAGAATAAAATGAATCTATAAATAAAATCATTGAAAACATACAATAGATAAATTATCAACAAAGAAAATTATTAATTATGGGATGTTATGATCTTAGGAATAATTACACCAATACCATCAAAATTCTTCTTCATGATATATTAAAAATGTTGGGTATAAATCTATTTAACTAAGACTTTCCAATTGAGATGTCTCATTAGACTATCGAGGCACTAAGGGGTTATCTATAACTGAGACCCACCTATGTTTTCATTTCAAAATAATTCCACATATATCCAATTGTAAATTTATTTCATGAATAATGTTTTGTATCAAAAAATATCCATATTGAGTAAACAGTACAAATTTATCAATATTTACTTAGATAAAAAATAACATTAAATATAGAATTACATATATAGAAATTTTATATAGTTTTATCAATAATCATTTCCATGGTAAATTATATGTTTATTTAAGGTAAATTTTATGTCTAATGATCCCTGGTATGTTAATACTTCAATTGAAAGTCAATGACTAAAAAAATGGATTCAAAATGTGAATGTCAATACATTTATTTCTCAATATGATATTAAAATATCCATATAAATAATAATGATAACATAGATCCAACATATAACCACTCGAGAAGGACTAAAGGGTTGTTTTTTATGATGAAAGAAAAGACCAAAAAAATATATTTTAAATAATTATTCCCTTTACACATTAAAAATAACATTTCCAAACTAAATGTTCAAAGTAATATTTGAAAATAATTTTATTTGAATATAATATTTGGAATTTTAAAAGTAATATTTAATCATTGAGTACTCATGATGGAATGAAATTTCGTACATGCAATGTTTGTTAAAATAATGATTCCTTTCAATTTTTTTAGTAAAAGTGAAATGAGCCTAGTTTTAAAAATTACATGAACAACACATAAGAAATTAAAATTTTTAAATTGGTAAATTTATTTTTAATATATCCTTTTAAAATTGTGAAGCACATTTTTTTAAACAATATTAGAAAACATAGGTATTAAAGGAAATTAATTTCTGACTGAAGAGAGAAATGTTGTCATATTATTTAAAAAAAATCAATAATTTTATGTATAATAGAGTGAAAAATGTTTACCATTACTTTAAAACAACATGAATAAAAAAATTACAATAAATATAAATGGTTTATTAAACAATAATCAAATTATTTTCTTTAGTGGAAATTCATGGACAAAACATCACAAATAAAATGAGATTATTAAATAAACCCATGTATGAATGATGTTGAAGTGAGATTTAATAATTGAATATATTATGTGAATAAAATGTAAATATACATTAATTGAAGTTTAAATATAGCATAATTACATAATATTTCAATACAAAAATAATCATATAATGCCAAAGACAATGAAGAAGTAATATAACCCGAAAAAATAATGCATGAAATTCCTTACCATTCCAACGGCCTAAAGGCCTTCAATTTTTTTATTATAATATAAGATAAGATAAACCACCTTTTAAAGGAATATATGGGGACCCAAAATTCATGGACATAGGACATCACACAACCCGATGGTCAAAGAGAGAAAAAAATGGACAACAACTGGATCATCCCCACCCCATCATATAATGAAATTCTTTACTAATTGGTAACACTTATGTCAAATATCAATTGATAAATTATAAAAATTAAAAATTAAATTAAAATTAATTATTAATTAATCATTATGTTATATTAAAATATTAATTAAATACCCCATAAAAAATAAATTAGATGCATAAAATTAGAATATGCATTAAAGAAAGGAAATTGAGATGAAGTTCCTTAACTCATGATTTCATTTAGTTTAACAGGATTTTACCATCTTTATATTAGATTTATGAACGTTATATATTTATAAAATAACAATACTCATATTTAATAATCACACGTGATCCTCTTATAACATTTTACCACCTATTTTAATAATATACATTTTTTTCGTTATTATGGGTATGAAGTGCTTTGTCTTCACATGTTTGTTTTATAATGAATGTTCCAGTTATTATAAATAGGATATATGTAATTAATATTCAATTTAATAATAATGGTATAAAAATTATATTTATTTATTATATATATTATTTTAACAAGTCATACTATATTGACCTGGGAAATGAGTCTCATCGCTTCTTGGGGAGGGTAGGTCGTACATATGCCCAAGCGATGATATAATTCCTTTAAATGGTGATAGGTTTATAAATTTGGTTATAAATTAATTTTAAATATTAAAATAATGTCATATATATCATATATATTCATTAAATATAACTTTATCAAATTCTATGTAAAGCATAAGTGAAAAATGAATCACATTGCATTGTGAGGCGGTAGTCTACCATACACATGAGAATAAATATTTATTTGAAAATGGAATAGATATGGTTTAAATACTAGAATAAAATTATAATATATAATGTAGTAGGTTATATTAACCCTTTTCCTCTTTCATGAACCCCCCAATAAACCCATTTTTACATTAATTAACGTAATTAATTCGTATTTTTCACTATAAATTTTGGCGAAAAATTAATTTGAACTTTTTATGTAATATAAATTATAAAAATTACTAATATTTTATCAATTTTTAGAAATATCATACATAAAAGTTGAAAATTGAATTTAAAATTAGTACCACATACATGATGAGAAAAAGAGTTTCAAAGAGAGAGCATTCTAATTTTTACAAGGTTTTGACATAAAAATTCATTATGAAATTAATTAAAATGGCCTAAATTAGATTAATTTATATTTAATAAGACTGATTTACCTTTTAAATAAATTTAAAACCTAATATCACTCTGTAAATAATTTAAATGGAAATTAATATTTATTAAAAAAAACTATTCTCATTATTCATCAATAAATAAAACATTTCAGAAAAATCCGAAAAATTAAACCCAAGATAATTTTAATAATATAATTTCTAAAATAACTATTATTTTATAAAATAAATGTTCTAAAAGGGTTAAAAATTTATTTTTAAATTGTGTGTGAAAAGTGAGACTAAATTGACTTTAATAAAAAATTAAAATTTTTCAAAAAAGAACGTTTATTTTTCATTCATAACATTATTATTTTATTTCTAGTTAATTGATAACCATAATTTTTAAGATTTATTTATTACTATTCATACCAATAAATTTAAGAGTTATTTTATAACAATATAATATATAAGTGTTTATTTAGAATTGGGGATGTTTTTTCTTCAGTACATCGAAGAGATTAAATATAAAGAAATATATTTTTGTGGGTTTTTAGGATCCATGTTGTGTAAAAAATTCTATATTGAATACAATGTAATTATTTTATAATTTTGGGGTGAAATATAATACCGACATTAAATAAACTGGCTTCTCATAATTTAAACTTGATCATTGTAATTATGGTTTTTACATTTTGAAATAAAATTGATGAAAACCCCAAATTGTAGTTGGGTTAATAAAAAATTATCAGAATTTGGCTGAAAGGGAAGTAAAAAATTTCAAATGGAATAATACATAACTAGGTTTCCAAATATATGAAAATTTGTGGCAAGTGAATATATTTATATGGAAGATAAGAATGAATAATTATTATGATTGATAATGGCCATTGGCCACAAGATAGTGAATGATCAATTGATGTTTAAGGACTTCAAAACCATAAATTTGTGATGATTTAAAATACCATATGATCAATGGATATATGTGTAATAGGTCAATATTTTTGTTTCAAGGATGTTTTTCTAATGTAGATTAATTATTTTATTGTATAAAAATATAAATAAATATACATACTTGATACATTTCCATTTCATTTGAAAAATATCATCTGTTGGTTGTAATTATAAATTTTTTGAAACCACTTCTAACTCTAAAAAATAAATGTCAAATAAATGAATTTCTTATTCATACTGAAATAAATTTCACTTTTAATAGATTTAATGATCAATGAAAGAGTGAAATGAATATATTTCTGTATCTATTAATTTTTTGCAAACAAATATGGTTAGCACAAGATATCCAATATAATAAATTTGTCACTAAACCTAAATAGTAGAACCACTTGTTCATCATTGAAATTTAATCATCATATCATTATAATAAAATAAATGAAATATTAACAAGGAAATAACATAGTCATGTGGTAGATGCTAAACCCTTATCATCCTTTAGCCCTAGGTTCAAGCCTCGTGTCCTTACCAAATGTGACAATTTTTAACATGAAATTCAATTTATCCATTTTCTAAAGATATGTTAATAAAATTTATATAAAATTACAAAGAAATTGATATAATTCATTGACATAAAATTAATCATTATATAAACTTGTTACTATGGTGGTCAGTATAACATATTTTATTTTTATTTTTTTCAAATGATTTAATAGTTTTATTTGGCTATTATTAAAATTTAATTAATAATAATATTAACCATAAAGGTTATTAGTACCTTTAAATTTATTTCAATAATACATAAATACATTGGACATCAAATATAATTTCCACTAAAACATATATATTCCCCAAATTTCCCTCAAAATATCCTTAATCTTGGTAGACTCTCATCACATAAAACATAAAAATGGTAGTTTAATTATTTTAACATATAATAATTCATAGACTCATAAAACCATGATGGTATTCATAACTAATAGGTTAGTGAATATACATATTCTTCAAAACATTAACATAACCCTATGATTTTTAATGATTCTTAAAACAAAATTACCAAAAGTTAAAATACATCTATAGTAAATTTCTTGATTCCTGATACATAAATACTTCAACCATTTTATTTCAAACTAGGTTCTTCCATGGTCTAGGGGTTAACTATATAAAGAAGTAATTGACTCTAATAAATTTTGAGATCACAAAATTTAATAAAATACCCCATAAATGGATCCCAATGATGTGATTTATTTCCATCTATTGTACTCTTTATTTTTCCTCATCAAGTATTTCTGTATGCCATTTTTTCAACAAATAAATTATTTTATAGTTTCATTTATACAATTTTATAGGTGTCTCTTTATACATTTCAAACATGATGTAAATATATAGTTCATTCGTCTATGTTCACCATCATTCAATCTCTTAGTGAAATCTGGACTTATCTTATTTGGGGAGTTTCAAAGATGGTTAAGGTATAGGTTATTAGTCATATTTTGGGAAAATTGATTTTTCATAATCATGATGTCTTTCACTCATTTCATTCTCCCATTTGGTTTTTTATAGTCACAACATTATCATTCATATTCAATGCTAACATGAATCATTCTAGTTCCATCCACTAACTAAAACCCAAAATTATTTTGTGATTAATAATAATTGTAGTATGAAAACTATAACATAATTTTTAGGATGTATAAATCATGAAACATTATTTTAAATATAATTAATAGTATGTTTAACCTATGTCATTCGTTATCATAGTCTATTAAAATAATATATAATTACTCAAATTGAAAAATGTTAATTATTCAAGAAATATCCCCAAGGAGTGTCAAACTAGGTATGCAGTAAAACCCACTATCATTAACTAAGTGATTATAATGTCAATCCCAATGCACCATTTTTGGATTTATTAACCCTAGGTACATCTACTCTAAAAAATAAGCATTTTTAGTATCCATACAAGGATGTATTTAATTGAAAAACACCATAATATCTACCTTGAAAACACTTTATGATGTTATTTTATACATATCCTCAAAGTATATCATAGGTTTATGTTTCGTAATCTATATTTTCCTAATTCGAGATTACAAGGATTCTATTAAACGTCTATTTATACAAACTATATCAACCCCAACCCTAGTAGCCAAGATCTTCTTCATACATTAATAAATTGACCTAGGATACAATGAATTACATCTTGAAGTATACAATAGTTTATTATATTGGTAAACAATAAACACAATGAGTCTTGTATTACATTTGAAAACATAAATTAATATTTTTTTTCAAGAATATCATTATTCCCTCTAGCATGTCATTGTATATCAATCCTAGTAAACATCATGGATTCCGAGATAAGAATTCAAAATAAGGGTGGGATAAAATCATCCATATGGGCTAAGTAAGATTAGTGATATCATTAATCAATAATCATAATCATTATGTATAATCAAATAAAATAAAAATAATTCCATTTAGAATAATTTTCTAACATGATAAGATAAGGTGGAATCAATATGTAAAGGTAAATAAATATAACACATGAAATTTAAACAACATTACTATCATGATAAGAAAAGGAATAATAAATATGTCATGGTAAATAACTAAACAGACAAGTCATTTAACAAAAAATAGGACTATCAGAACTAGATAAGGCATAATAAATTTGCAATGGAAAATAACTATAAACAAATTATATATAATGAATAAAATGAGAATGAAATGCATCTATATATATTATCATTGAAAAAATATCATAAGTAAAAAAATCTTCTCAATTGAGTAAATTCTTAATTATGTATGTCATTATCTCAGACATCATGATACCTCAAAATTCAAGATTTTTCATCAAGATAGTTTAAAACAAATGGTTAGAAACTCATTTAACTATATCTATCCAACTGATTTGACTCATGAGACTAAATATGCGATAGGGGTATATCTATAATTGGGACCCACCCATGATTTTAGTTCCAAGGAATTATTAATATATCTAATAATTGATTTAATTAATGAGCAGTGCACCTTATTTTAAAATATACGTATTGAGTGAGGAATATGCATTAATCAATATTTCCGCATTTAAAAAAATACCATAAAATGTAGGAAAATGTATTTAGAAAATATACCTATTTAAATTATCAAAAATATTCGGGGAAATATTATGGATATTTATTGGAAATCTAACATCAAATAATTATTGGTAAGTGAGTATTTCATGGGAAAATTAATGTCCATAAAAATGAATCAAGAAAGTAAATGTCAATACTTTAATTGGTAAAAATGATAAAAACATATATATAAATAATAAGTATAGAATCAATCCATAATATACCCATTGGATTAATAGTTAATGGTTGTATTTAATTTATTAATTGAAATTCCATAAAAGTATCTTTAAAAACATTCTTATGGAAAACATCATTTTAAATTTAAAAATATATTTTTGAAAATAAATTTTTCAAATCATTTAGAAAAATGTTTAATTTTAAAATAATATTCAAAAAATATAAAAGAATAATTAAAACATTTTGTGATCATGAAGGTATAAAATTTCATTCTGCAGGGTACATTAAAATAAAGATTCTTTTCACTTTTCAGTAAAAACCAAATTGGTAGAGTTTTAAAATATACATAAAGATTTATTAATTTTTTAATGTAAAAATTGGTAAAATATTATTTAAAAAATATTTTCTAAAAGTATAACGACATTTTTTTAAATAAAATTAGAAAACATGGTTTTCGAAGAAAATAGATTTCCAGCCAAAGAAGGTAAGTAAGTCAGATTTTATTTTAAAAAATAATCAGTATGTACCAGTGAGTGGAAAAGTGTAATTTTTATTAAAAAATTTATAAATAAATTGAGTATAAAACAAATTGTGGATCTATCAAGGAATAATCAAATAGTGTTATTAAATGGAAATATAAGTATAAAACATATCGATTAAAAAGATATTGTAAAATAAACCCTAGAAAATATTATAACGTAGAAGTGATAATTAATCAATGTATTTATTATGTGTATAAAATTTAAATTCAAATGAATCATTTGGAAATAAAAAATATTAAATTCATAATTCATTAACCACATAATCATTGAATATAAATGACAACGAATAAGTAATTTAACCCAATGAAAATAAATCATGTTATGAAATTCCTTACAACATTGTAACTTTTAATTAAAATTATATTGGATAAGATAATTCAAATTGAAACTTAAAATAACCTAAATTATTAATTAATCATGATATGACATGTAAAGGGGTATTATATACACAATATAATGGAATTCAGGTGCATAATGTTATATTATGCCTAAATGTAGAGAACATGAGATGAAGTCCCTCACCACTTTATTTCCAATAGATGAAAATGATTTTACCACCATTATAATAGTTTTAATTATGTAATAAAATTATTAAAGAACCATAATTAAATTAATAATATCATATATGATCCTCTAAAAAAATTTACCACCCATTTGTTAATAATATTCTAAAATTTTCATTATTTTCGTTGTGTATTGTCTTGATTTTGAATGAAAAAATTTCATTAAAAGGTTTGGGTCTTATACATAGGATATTTTTAATTCAACTATATAATGATAATGATGGTATAAATAAAATATTTAATTAGTATATTCATTATATTAACCACCCATAAAATATATCCCTTGAAAATGAATCATATCGCTTCATAGAGATGATAAGTCATAAGAATAGACCAATAAAGATATCATTCACTTAATTAGTGTAAGGGTAATTGTAATTTCCCAGACCTCCCCTGTCTATTCCTTTGTGAAATTCTAGTGTTTGAGGTGGTCTGAGAGGCAATAGTGACTCCATTGAAGAGTTTTTGAAAAGTCCATTTTTCATAATGGTAACTCATCTGTTGTTTATTCGTCCAACGATGGATGGTGATCGTATGTCACCAGTGGTGACACATGATGGGGACTCACCTATATTTATTATATCTAATGGAGAGTCTCTCTATAGTGACTCGTCCACCAGTGACTCCCCCATTAGAGACTCATGATGGTGACAAGTCTAGTAGTGACTCCTGACAGGGACTCATCCAACGGTGAGTTTTCCAACGGTAGGTCACCTAATTGATAGTCATCTAATAGTAGTTCATTGACTATGGATTCATTTCCATTGTTTTTAAAATATTTTATTTTTCCAGTTTCCCCTTAAATATATTATTTTACGGGATTGAGTTTAATACAATTTTTCTGGGGTGTTAAATCCGTCTCTTGTGATTTAAAAAAAAGTATTTAAATTCATAACACCCCGGTGGCTCCTAAATAGCTAAGCCGTGTGGTCTTGGTCAAGATCCTCAATTAATGAATATTAAAAACATTTCTTCCATTGATTTAGGATCTTGTCTTTCTTAATCCAAGAATATTTCTCTATTTTAATATTCCCTTTTCTCTGGATATCAGACGTCCTGATAACCTTTCTTCCTCTAGAAGTCATGTATCTATGTTATAGTCATCGGTCTGAGTTTTCCATGTAGAGTTTCTTTGTTTCATGGGTGCCCTTATTTTGGTGCAACTAGGAAATTGTTAATCACTTCTTCATTAATGTAGGGATTTATTCTTATCTCTTTTAATTGTATATCATGTAGAGTGGGTTTATGAATGTATCCATTGTAAATATAGTATATTTCCAATATAATAATGTTAATTGAATCGTTTTAATATGAATATGTTAGACTAATAATAATTAAATCTTATTATTTTTTATTCTTTGACATTTTGAATGTATGGGATATATGCGTATTGGAAATCATGTCTCTTGAGTGTCTATGGTTGCGTAAAAATATTTATTAATTCATGTTTTTATTCTTCTAGTTAAACAAATTTATGGATTCTGTTAACCATAATTATTCAGATAAAATAAATTGATACCCCAGGAATATATGGTTTATGTGATAACAATCTATGTTATGTGGAATAGAATAAGGTATACCCAGCTAAATTTAGAAGCATTCCTTACCCTTTATGTTCTCTAACATTTTTGTGGACATTATTTTGTGTTGTGGGTTGGATGTAATTATATGTTGATATGAATATGATTGTGTTGTGATATGTGGGGTTTGTGGATGAGATGTTTTATGTAGTGTGGATTTTATTTTTATAATGGTACATATGGTAGTAATATGGGGATGCAATGGGTATTGTTATATGAAAGAGATCTAGGATGGTTATGGTGTGGTTGTACATCAAGGCGGAAAAAATGGGGTGTGGCTATGAATTTTTGGTGATGTGGGATTATTTAATATATATTAATGGGTATTTGTTTGGTGTTTCATTTTGTGTGTTGGGAATTGTATTGTGGGAATTAATTCTAATTCCTTGGTAAGTATAGGACTATAATAGAATATCTATTCATGGGAGGAATCTGAAATTTTTATTATTTAAAATTCAATGTGGAATGTGAACAAAAAAATAATAAATGAAAACATACTAGAATTTAATGATCAAATGTGTCGTTAATATGGGATTACTCAATATTTTTTTGAAACCTGTTCAGCAGATACATGTGGACTGAAATAGTAATGTGAATGACGGATAACGGTTTCCTTGTATGGTGTTTTTATTATGATTGTTGGTTGGTTCTATTAATTATACTCCAGTATTAATGGAATTAATGATTTATGTTGATTAAATCAAAGGGATGTGTCTACTGATGAAATTGAGGGTGGGTTGTATTGTTTTACTTGTTAATGTGTATGTATAAAAAACTAATTTGGAACATGAAATGGGTTCTGTGACTTTTTGAGTGGTGTTTTTTATGAATATGTTGTAGCAAGGGTAGTTTTTTGATCTATTAGTTAGTTTGGAAAAGAAACCCTTTGGTTAGGTTGATCATTCTGTTCATACAGAAATATATATATATATACACACACACACACTTTTACTTCCTTATTATTTTTATATTCTCCCCACTATAAATGATAACAATGTTCCACCCCCCCCCCCCCATCATTATGGGGGTGGGTGTATTTCCCAACATCCTAGTGGGAAGATGGATTGTGGTTACATGCTCTTCCCTACTTCCACCTTCTTGGCATTGAGAGACTAAGACTCTTCATGCAGGTTGTGGTGCGGTTGTGAGGCCCAGGTGTACTTGGGTGAGGTATGCATTCTTAGGTGTCTATTTGAATAGATGTGGTGTTATTTCCCATGAGTCTTCGAGATGAGACATAGTTGTGTCATAGGTGTTTGTGGGAAGAATGTGTTATGGTTGTGGCCAAGGAGTATTTGATTGGGATGTGGTATAGCTGTGGAAATGGTTTCGGCGGGTAGGTTATGGTGATATTTGTTTTCCAAGGTTCTAGTACTAGATCTAAGAACCAATTTTGTGTGGGAAGGATGTAAATTGGGGCTTGTGCAAGTGTGTGGAAGCACCTTCACGTTTGATGTTTTGTTATGAGAAATTAATCAGTGGGATGCGGTGTAGGGAACCCAAACATCGATGTGCCTATTATATTACATTACTTGAATTGTTTTATTTGGTGAGAATTCCTCGGAGAGTTTGGGCTTGCTATAATTCTTTATTAGGTGTAGTTGGTTTCAACTATTTTCCCATAGGGGAATTAGTATTCTTCTCCGACCTGTGAAGGAGGGAATTTGGTTTTTTCCTATTGAGTTCACATTTATGCTAAACCTACGTATATAAAAAAAATTAAGTATCCAGGAAGACATTGTGGAATGTTCTAGATGATTCTATCTTGGATGTGAGGACAGTTGTTCTGTTGTTTCCGTAGATTTTTTTTAATTTGATAATTAATTTAGAGAATTTAATAATCATCAGTATTAATTTATACATTCATTGTTTTATGGTTATTCATCATTTAATATATTTCATGGTGATTTTTATAGTTACTACATCCAATATCCTAATATTGTTTTCTTATAATGGGTAATGCCACCCATATTGTGAGATATTTTTACAATTGGTTATAGTCACCACCTTATGGCCTATTGGTGGTAAGACCTGGGGTTCATTTCTATCTTCCTCTATTTCCAGCTCAGAATGGGAATCTCTATAGGGAGGTTTCTTGATAGAATGGTATTATAAGATGATGGTTGATAGATCAGGTGGAGTTTGGAGTTAGGAAGAGTAAGGGTTGCATGTGTTGGTAGGGAAATAATATCAGGCGATCTTGGTATGTGACATAGGCCATAGAAGACCAGATATGACATGATATTTGACCACCTAATCTTGTTAGAAGACTCTGATCTTACCGAACTACAATATGAGACTACACCGATTTCAAGGTAGAGAAAATATTAATGTTAAATGAATTATAATGACTCATGTTCTAATTTAAATTGGTTAATTTATTTCCAGTTGAAATGAATTAAATGAATTATGATATTTTATGTGTGATTCTCTAACTTCTCGCATTCTTTTATTACTTATGAAATTCATTAATTGGTTTGTGAATCATTTACCAAACTAAGGGGGAAGATTAATATGATGGTTAACAGGGTAGAATTGTTTGTTTGAAACCATCTTGGTGTTTTTATAGGTCTTTTCCTTTCATCTTATATCTTAAATCTTAATAAATAGTATTTGTTCATTTGATAGAAAATTTTAACAGTACATATAGTTTTTTTAATGTTTTCAATATTTACAGAAACATTCTAAGTGTATTTTGTTAAGATCAACTGTTTAATTTTGGAAACCCTCACGAAGCATGTAACCTCAAAGTAGATTTAAAGATTGAATGATGAAATAAATTACATTGAAACCATGGTTATATGAACTCTTTTTTCCATATATTCTAATATGTCTGGAAATTATTTCCTTCTATAATTTTTCTTTATCTTGTGTTGTTAGTAAATTTTAATATGTGGATTTAGAAAATTAAATTAATAAATTTCAGAAAATTTCCATTTTAAATATTGATATTTATTTTAAATTAAGATTACCTGACAAGGAAAACTGTCTTCATATTTTTTCCATGAAAATATTTTTAAAAAATTGATATGACCATATCTTTTCAGCAAGTGTTATGGTATAAATCCATGTGACTTTTATTTATAAATTTTGTAAAATTATAAGCATGCTTTGTTGAAAATTGTTGAAAATTAAATATTTTTAAATGCATATAATTGTTATTTATGATTGGAAATAATTTTAAGTACTTAAATAACCTTACCTCATAGGTTAAGTCGTAAGTAGTTTGTTAATGGAAACTTTTCTAATGTGGAAATAATTTTTTGGTAACTAAGGAACTTATAGAATGATATATTTGAAAATATATCATGATTAATATAATAAAAAAGTAGAATCATGTTATTCTTATTTTTTTATAAAATAAAATTCTCTTGAACAATGCATTTATTTATGGAATGTTTATCCTGAGCATGATAAGTCATGGAACATTATAATTCAACATGTCTAGTTTTAATGTTGTTGTTAGAAATCATGTTTTACTTTTATGTTCTTGATAGCATGTTTTTATGTAGTATTTGAATTGCACACAATGAAATATCATGTGTAATTTTTCAAATGATTTTATAAGTGTTTTTTTTGTAATTACATGGACCTAAAATGTATTTTTCAAGGATATTGAACATGGTGTGTGATATAACATGTTTGATGTTTTTACATTAATTTATAACCATTTTACTGCTATTTAAATTTAATACATGATTTTTCACTTGAAATACCATGTAAATAATGACTATTTTTGGGGTTGCACTATTATCTTTGCATTGATGTGTTGATATACCTCACTAAGAATAGAAGTTGTTGGAAACTTTGTTGTGATGTTATTGTTGTAGATAATGAGACCCCTAAGAAGAAATTTTTTTAAACTAACCAAATATTAAAAGGATAATCACTTATATATGTCTAATGGACTGATTCCCCTATGGGAAATTTAAATTTTTTCGAATATACCCATGCTAAAAAATAAAATGATATAAAATGA
The DNA here is from genome assembly GCA_963277665.1 of Viscum album. Lineage (NCBI taxonomy): Eukaryota > Viridiplantae > Streptophyta > Magnoliopsida > Santalales > Viscaceae > Viscum > Viscum album. Next base: position 458,665,657 of record OY728142.1, read on the forward strand.
ATCGCTGGATAATTATTACAGATCCCATGTGTTGTGGCTATTTGTGATTATTTTTACTATGATTCCTATGGGACATGTGGTTTAAAAACCTTCATGTATATAATGACGTTGAATCCTAATCCTTAAATGAAATGCATTATTCATTTATGTGATTGAAATTTTGTGTGTGTGTTAGTGCCTCCAAAATCATATAGTATTTCGACATGGTTTGTGTGTGATAATTGGGATAGTTTGTTGCAAATGTGTGGAGTATGAGATGAATCTTTTGTTTATTTGAGAAGGTTATTTTTTATGTATGGTAATGTGGTGCAGTGATGTGGTTTGGTGAAATGTTTAGTGGAAACATTCATTTCATGGTAAGTTTGATAGTGGTTCTTATGTGCATTAACTACCATGTGTAGTGTCATATGTGTGTCGTTGTTTTGGTAATATGTCTTGTGATATTTTGTGTTGGCATATATTTGTATTTATAGAATCTTTACCAATCATAAAAAGGATTAATCAATTAAAATTGGTAATTAAAAACTGTTTGTTTTCGGAATTACGGAATTATTAAATATGGACTTTCTTCCCAAGACAAAATATTTTTTTATAAAAGAAATGAAGTATATATTTGAATACTACATCGCTGGTTGAGATTTTTGTGTTAGATATTATATTTGTGGAACATTTTATGACCTCATACATATGAAGAAACTGAAAAAATTCTCACATCAAGATGTGTTATATTATGACATGTTTTAAAATAATATGGAAGAGTTGGTTCCATGCATAGTGGAAAATATCAAGGTGTGGTGGACAAGTTCCTTTGATCTGTATTATTTTGGTAGCTCTGTTTATATTAATATATGTTTTCATGTCGGTAGAGAAATGTTATTTGAAACTACTTCATGTAATGACCTTCACCTATGAAAAATATAAATTGAAATGTCGAACCCCTTGCTGCTTCTATAAAAAGTATATTACAAGTAATTAATGTTTCAATGAAAATCCTGGGAAAATATTAAACATGGGTAAACTATGATATTTAAAAGCCATTACATATTTTTGATGAATTCCATTTATTAATCCATGTTTTCGTAATCCGAGATTAAATTTTAATAATATTTTCTTGGTAAATATCATGATAGAGTTTTGTTAGTAGATCAAAAAACAATTTTCTGACTACGTGAACCCCTCAAATTTAGGTAAGTGGTCTTGGTAACCATGTTGAAAAAAATTGGTTTTACAAAATATGTTGATGGATTATTCAAAATAGTATTTTTATTTTACCATTCTATAATATTGATAAAAAATATAGGTTATAAATCACAATAGTGTCTTTGATGGATGAAATTGTTTTAAATACAAGATATTTCATGGGAATGTTTTATAAACATAGTAAGTTCCAAAATGAAATGATGAGATAAATTTTTGGAAATTAATGAATCATTTTAATAATCGTGATTATATTTTAAAATACTTTACTAATATAGTTTAAAAAAGTGTTATAAATAGCCTGTCTATGATGTTAATAAATTTTTACTCGAGCATGGAAATTTGATTCATCATGATATGTTAAGCAAGATATGCTTTATGTATTTTGAATTTAAAATTTATAGATTAATAGATGATGAAAATTAATGTATATATATTCCTTCAATGTCCTTTCTATGTAATTCTTTTTGTATAAAAGGTAAAACAATTTTTTCTCTGGTCTGAAGGAACCACTTCTATTGAAAATAATGTGAAGAATTTTTTTGAATGTGTTCCTTTATTTGGTATTATTATGATTGTATTGAATTGAATATTATACATTGTACACCTATAAATGTGGCCTTGTTCTTTAAAGAGATATATATCCTATGGTAGACTATTTTTAATTTTTTGAGTAGATTTAACCTTCATTACCTATCGATTGTTGTGTACCAAATATACCAAGAAAAATGAGAGGTATCATAAGGGATGGTTGTTCGAACCCTACCACTATTTCATTTAGGATTGGTTTTGAATTATTGAGGGTGATAATATATTGGGACGTATCTGATTTAATGTCTTGAACATCCCTGGTCCATTACTTTTTGAAAATCCTAGGATTGAGTTCTCTAGGAGGCAACAATGACTCATTTCAAGAGTTTGTTAAAAATTAAAAGCATCAAATGTTATCTATTCTGATGGCGAGTCTTCCACCTATAGGTGAATATTGTAGGTCAAAAATGGTGTCTCATAATGGTGACTCACTGAACACTGAGTCATCCAATGATGAGTCTCTCAATGGGGACTCGTCCACTGATAGCTCATCTACCGGTGACTCCACAATGGTGACTCATGACGATGACTTATCTCACATTGAATCACGACAGTGACTCTACTAATGATGAGTCATCTAATGGTAGGTCACCTAATAGTGGATCATCTAATGGTAGTTCATTCATCAGTGAGTCATTTCAATAATTTTTCAAATTTCCCTTTTTCATTAGTTTTTTCAGTTTTTCCTCCCTTAACATTTTATATGATTTGAATGGAGTTTAATACCATATTTATGTGGTTTCAAAGATTTTTCAAGGGATATAAAATATATAATTCAATTCCTAACACCCTAGAAGATCTCAAATGACCATTCAATCTAGTCAGGGTCAATATCATCTATTAATGGATTTTAAAATGGTTTCTTCTATTGATTTAAGAATTAACTATTCTAAGGAAAACATTATTTCTACCTTTTGTAGCTCTCTATTATCTTGATATCAATCATCCCTATAACTTTTATTCCCCAAGGTGTCATGGATCTATTCTATAGTTGATGGTTTGAGTTTTACACCATGGTTTTTCCATGATGCATATGAGCCCCTATTTTTGTGTTACTAGGAGAGTGCTAATCACATCTTCTTCAAGGTATGGATTCCATCATATCTATTTTAATTTTTTGTCATTCGAGGTGGGTGTATGAATGTATCCCTTGTGAAGATATGATATTAAAAGCATAATAAATATAATTAAATAATTTTAAGTTCAATGTAAAGGGCTGGGAAGAGTGATATGTTCAACATTTTTATTTGTTGATATTGTTAACGTATGGGCTATATGCCTACTAATAATTGTTGCTAATAGTGGTCCTTGGTTTCCCACAAAATTTTTATGAAGGCATGTTTTTCTTATTCTTGTTAAAAATATTCATGGAATCTATTACCCCCACATATACTGCTAAAATAAATGGATGTCCATGGATTATATAGTTTATGTTATAACACAATAAATTTAGTGGAATTGAATAATGCATGACCGACTAAATCTGGAAGCATGTCATGTTCTGTTATGGGGTTGAACTTGTTTGTGGACATGATTGTGTGATGTGGGTTGGCTCTAGTGATATGATAAAGGAAATATGACTCTCTTATAATATGTGGGGGTTGTGTATGAGATGTTTTATGCAGTGGGGCTATGTATTTTGAAATGATACATAAGGTTGTATAGTGAGCTGCATTGGGTATGGTTATATATTATATCAGTATAATGGTTATGGGGTTTTTTTGTCCCATGGTTTCAAAAATGGGATGTGGTTATGAATTGGTGATTATGTACGATTTTTGGAAATAATGTAATGGATTATTGTGTAGTGTTTATTTCTATGTGATAGTTATTGAAATATAAGAATAAATTCTACTACTCTAGGATGTATAGATCTAAAATTTTAAATATGTTCCTTGTAGGAATATGTAAAAATTGTTTATTTGAAATGGAATGTGGTATTTTAACAACTAAATATTGAATAACATCATGCTGGAATTTAATGACCATGTTATTTTTTAATAAGTTATCATTCAATATTTTTTTGAATCTTGTTATGTGGATAATTGTGTATCAAAATTCAATTATTACTAGTAATTTCATTCAGATTTTTTGGTTTTGTTCTTGTGATATGTGGTTGGTTTTGTTAAATCCACTCAAGTGTTAATGGAATTAATACTGCATTTTAATGTGTTCAAATGGATTTTTTATCTGAGGAAATTTATGGTGGGTTATATTTTTTCATGTTTTAATGTTTATGTATAAAAAATTCGATTAGAATTTGAAATTGGTTTTATGACTTATTGTGTGGTGTATTTCATTTAGAGGTAGTAGTAGGGACAATTCTGTGAGCTGGATGTTAGTTTGGAATAGAAACCCATATGTTAGGAATAGTGTTTGATAACAATATATATATACATACTTTTACTTACATGTTATTTCTATACTCACCCCACCCTAGTTGAGCACTATATAATGAAAACCCCTATAATTATGAGGGAGGGTGTCTTTCCGAACATCCTTGTGGGAGGATGGATTCTTAGTTAGTTGCTCATCCTTGATCCCATTTATAGGTATTGAGAGCCCAAGACTCTTCAAGTTGGTTTTGCAACGGTTTGGATGCCTATGTGATTGTAGGAGAGGTTTGAATTCATAGGTATCTATAGGATGAGATGTTTTATGCTTTCTCATGTGTCTTTGGGATGAGGTATGGTTTTGGATGGGTTTTCTATAGGTGATATGTAGTATGGTTGTGGCTCAGATGTCTGCGAGCAGGATTCGGTATGGTTGTAGCCCAGGATCCTATGAGTAATATGTGGTGAGATTCATTTTCCAAGGTTGGGGGACTAAATATGAGACCCATGTATGTGTGGTTGAGTAGTGACATGGGGTTGGGGGACGACTGTGGAAGCACAAGAACATTTTCTATTTGGGTATCAGTAGTTAATCAGTCGGAAGTGGTGTGGGTACCCATACATCATTGTGATTATTATATTACTTTACCTGACATGAATTTTTTTTGATAATTATTTGGTGAGGTTGGGATCTCTAGTATTACTTGTTATGTACTCTTGGGTTCTATTGTTTTCTCATAGGGTCATTAGTATGCTTCTCCCATTAGTTCATCAGGGAAATGTTTTCCTATTTAGTATAATTGTATGATCACCCTATATATATGAAAAATGTTTTCATGTTTCCATGAGAACATTGTAGACATTGAAAAATGTTTCTAGAATATATTTGAGGACCTTTTATATGATTCTTTCTTTTTTTTTTTTTGTATTTCATTTATATAGTTATATATATATATATCATTTTTTATTTATACTACCATTTTGGTACGGTTTGGAATCATTTTATATATTTCATGGTGTTATTTTCGATTGATTCATCCAATATCCTGATCCTATTTTTTTTATAAAGGTACACATCTCCCATATTTTGAGATTGTTTTACCATTGGTTCTAGTTTCCACCATATGGCCTAATAGAGGTGGGACTCTGGGTTATTATCTCTCTTCCTTCATTTCCATCACAGGAGGGGAATCTTTGGATGGAGGGGTCGTGATAGTAATAATGTGGGTGAAATAGAAATTTTAATTAATGATTATAATCTCACATATGTCGTAATTTTCATTAATTTTATCTTTATTAAATTTTATTTGATGCATATGGTAAAAAAAAATAACATTACTTTGTGTGGTGGTAGTTCCTCATACCCATGAGTGTCATTATTATAAGGCCTTGACCTTAAACATTACTTAATATTGAATTAAATGAATAATTCACATTGAGGATCTTTTTAGGTTTATAGTTTTAGGGAATTAGGACATAACTGTTACATCTCAAAAGATTACAAAGTAGACACTTCTACTAAGATTCCATAGAATAAAAAAATCTCTTAAAAAGAAACATGTCTAGTTCCATGTTTTATATATCATGACTTTCCCTTGATCCCATCCTTGACCCTATTCCACATTAAGTCCTACGAAAAACATTTCAAAAAATCTTGGGGTGAGCATAAAAGTCTCAGTAAGGGATACACAAAGAATGAAAATTGTTAGTTTTTCAAACATCATGTAAACCATGTATAATTTATCAAAGTAATACATTCACCTTCATGAAGTAGTAAAAACTCTTAACTGAATAAAATATCATTACTTACCCTTTTGTAACCAAAGTATTACAATAAAACCCATATAAAGAACACATAACATATAAAGGTAACTTGGGACATAAACAAACTTATGTGGAATAACCATAGGGTCGACTTCCACACATATCACTTAATGGAATTGCCATACGGCCAACTTCCATACATACATAATGGAATAGCCATATGGAAAACTTTCATACCTAATGCATTGGAGGTTATAACATAACCACTCGTCCTAGTATTCACGGCACCACCCGTCATATGGTTTATCACGTAACCACCCGTCAAATGTCTAAGTACCATTATAAAAATCATAAGACATAAAACAAATATAATGGAAAGAAAACATTTCCACACTTTGATCACAATATATCACTTAAATATATTGACATAAAAAATCCATTATAAAAACCATTTTCAATACAAAAATACATAAAAGATTATATGGTATTTATTTCATTAAAAAAACATTACGGCTTGTTGAGGAAGACAAAGACCAAAAAATACTCGTGGAGGCAGAAAAGTTCGTTGTCACCGCGTACGTTAAAAGAAACATTCCTTTTTGTCGTTTAGTAAAACGCTTCATATAAAAAGATTCCTTTTGTATATAAGTAAAAGTCAAAGGGGTTTATACACCATATAAAAGATACTTGTGTATAAAACGAAATATGCCTCAATGAAAGGAGATTGAGAAGAAGTCCCTTACCTCGGGTCCGACTTGACTCGATCGTTCTTTAACGTCCTGAATAATAAACATGAGTTAATTTTTACTTGCTTAAGAACCTTTTTCAAGCTTATTATTCCTTTTATATCACTTATTTCCATGTTATAAACATCATGTAATCATTTATGTTAAGAATGTTTGTTTTGTCGATATATGGTTCTTATGTCGAAAGTGGACTTCTTACAGTTACATGTTGTTCGTGTGGTCAAAGGTTATTTATATCCAGAATGACATTCCTGATTTGGATATCATATATATCATATATATCTAGCATATACATGTATTTATAATATCAAATAATCATTTAGAGGTAATAAATGAAATGCACCGTTCATGGAGATGGTAAGCCGTACGTACGCATGAACGCTACTTTCATTTCTATGTCATATTAATGGAATTAAAACTAAATGAGAGGTAAGTATATTTTAATTAAAGAATTATATTAATCATTTAGATGTAACATACATCATATATATCCATTATATATATGTTCTTATAATAGTACATTACATTTGGAGATAATAAATGAAATGCACCGTTCTTGGAGACGGTAAGCCGTACGTACGCATGAATGCTACTTTCATTTCTATCTCATACTTTAATGGAGTGATATCATAATGATAAAAGGTATATTATAATTCTAGTATAATATCATATATAATATTATTAAATCCATCCTTTATACGTCCCACATATGGAATTAACGAATCAAATCACTTTGAGGGGGCGGTAGTCCGCACTTCCTAAAATGAAATTATTGTGTTTACCCACAATGGAAACCATAAAGGTATACCAAAAATGAAAAATACAGAAGCATAAGGATAACATAAACATAACATATATCATATATAAATATATTTAAATCTTATTTTCCACCATTAAAGGTGTTTAAAAGAATATTGAACAATCATCGTTTCGTGAGGCAGAAATTCGCCAACCACAGAAACAGTATGTTCTTTAACCATTAGATGTAGATGTGTGTAAGTGTAGCTCGAATTATTCTTATAACAACATAATAGTATATTTAAGATACTGGAGTTGTTACAAATGAAATGATTAAAAAGAGTTTAGGGGGTTGGAGAAGTAAAATAAAACAAAATAAGACAAGAGAAAACACTACCTTTAAAACGGGTAACTCTTTTGAATTTGAGCTCAAAGGATTCCTTGGGAAAACATCTGCCCAACGTGAGGCTTCAAGGAGTAATAGGGGGATGTGGAGAGAAAAAATGGGAATGGGTTGTCCGAGCAAAAGGCTTTGGAAGTGTGGGTAAGGTGGTAGAGGTGGGGGCCTTTTATAAGAGGAGAGGAGGGGCACTCTTGGAAAGTAAGGAAATGTTACTTTATTTTAAAATGAGTTTCGGATTTAAAAGGTCTGAAATTGATATAATTCGAGGATAAGGTGACAAGGGTTCGAAATACACCCATCCAATAGGTTTTAGACATGTTTAGGTCTTATATTTTACATTATCTTTCCATTTTATTTTAATCATTAAATAATGAGGTAATCACCGCATCATCATGATGTCATAAATAATTTAATTTATTTAATGTCTAAAAATTATTAAAAATTTATCATGATGTATGAAATCTTTTTTGTTTTCCCAAGAATATTTATAGTCAAAAATATTAATTGTATAACATCATGTATAAATTGTTTTAGTAAAACAACTCATGTTTGTGACACTTTTCTTTTAACATTAAATAAAAAGAAATTTATGTCATTTTCCAACTAAAGTGGCTCCATGGGTTCCCCATGTTGACCCATGGATTGTCTTGGTCTGCCATGACACATCCAATAAGTGTAGGACATGTTTCAAGTTCATTTCATATTATTAAAACATTATTTTTACCTTAAACTACACTAATTACATCTAATCGCGATTAAAAACATAAAAGATACTATTCACCAAAAAATTATTTCAATCCCATTGAACCACATTTTACTTCTTAATTACAACCATGTATGTTAGATTTTTGAAATTCAAAACACAGAAGTGGTAAAATTTCATTTAAACGAAAAATCAGTTTTTATAAGTACCACTTAGTGGTTTCACTATTCATCAAAATTGAAGTTTTTCAGAAAAATACCAAAAAATCACCCTAAGCTATATTTGATATTCCGAATTAAAAAATGAAGCCTATTTTACAAAATTCAAAACATATAAGTTGTATTAATTAATTTAATAATTAACTCCCGATGTCAGAGCAAATAGCCTGTTTTCATGAAACAATAGGTATCAAAAGATTGACACTAGTTTAAGTCTGATTTCAAAGTGAAATTAATTCCAACAACCACTATTGGATTTAATGGTAAAAATATATTCTAATTTCACTTTAAAACCAATTCAAATGATAATCTAATAATATAAATAAATTATATTAAAAAGATGTTTTGAATTAAAATACAACATTTTTCAATGTTCATTAAAAAAATGAACTTTATCAGAAAAATACCATAAAATTTACACAAAGTAAATTTTGATGTCCCGATTCTAAAAAAGAGTTTTATTTGGTCCAATTGAATTTATAAAAGTGACCAAAACTATATTTAATGAAGGTTCGCCATCAAACGGCGATAAGTGAACCGTTTGTGAAAATTAGGTTATAAAAGTCTAAAATTGAATTCTTTTCGTATTTTAAGCCTTTATCTTTTATAGGATAAATGTAAAAACATTTAAAAACATATATAATCATATTTTAGTTATTTCTATCCATTCCCTCCAATACAACAGTTATGTGTTAACTACCATTTAAAATAATATTATTTTATTACTAGTGTGCAATGTAATATTTCAATGAAACTCTTTGTTACATATCGGGTATGCTATCGAACATAAAAACCCCTTTAAAGTAAAATTAATATTTAATTCGTAAATATTAATAAATATGAAAATTATATATTCTTTATTTACCTGTGATGTTACATCTTTCCCCCTTTTGGGAATTGCGTCCTCGCAATTTTATTCACTTATCAAAATAAGTGGGGGTATTTATCCCTCATAGCATTTTCAGATTCCCACGTTGCCTCTTCAACCATATGGTTTTTCCACAAAACCTTTACCTGGTGAATTACTTTATTTAGAAACACTTTCTCTCTTCGGTCAAGAATCTGGACTGGTTGTTCTTCATAAGAGAGATTCTCTTCCAACTGAACTACCTCTGGGCTCAAAACATGAGATGAATCTGGCATATATATTCTCAGCATCGAAAAATGAAAAACGTTGTATACCTGAGATAAACTCGGAGGTAAAGCCACTCGGTAAGCAACTGATCCTACTTTCTCTAGAATTTCATATGGTCCAATGAACCTTGGACTCATCTTTCCTTTCTTACCAAATCGCATCACACTTTTCCATGGAGAAACCTTGAGAAAAACATGATCACCTACCTCGAAAGATAGATCTTTCCTCCGGTTATCCGGATAACTCTTCTGCCTGCTATAAGTTGTTTTCATGTGTTTTTGAATCAACTTAACTTTTTCTGCCATATATTTACCAATTATGGTCCCATCAGCTTCCTTTCACCCACTTCATCCCAATAAGCTAGAGTTCAACACCGCTTCCCAAATAATGCCTCAAATGGTGCCATCTGTATACTATAATGAAAACTGTTATTATAAGAAAACTCAACCAAAGAAGGATGTTGGTCCCAAATTCCCTTATAATCCATCGAACAAGATCGTATAATATCCTCTAAGGTCTGAATTTTTCGTTCTGACTTCCCATCTGATTGCGGATGAAAAGCTGTACTAAAATTTAATTCAGTACCCAACGACTTTTGATAGCCTTTCCAGAAGTTAGAAGTAAACCAGGGATCACGGTCAGATACAATGAAGAGAGGAAATCCATGTAACCTGAATATCTCATTAAGATACAAACTGGAATGTTGATCTAGTGAAAAATTATCTCGTATGGAAAGGAAATGAGCAGATTTAGTCAATCGATCAACAATAACCCAGATTGCATTATTACCTCGAGATGTCCTCGGTAATCCCGCAACAAGGTCCATGGATATGTTTTACCATTTCCACTCTGGAACAGGTAAAGGCTGAAGAATCCCTTTAAGTAACTACCGCTCTACTTTAACCTACTGACAAGTCAAACACTTCACAGTAAAATCAGCAATATCCCTTTTCATTCCATCCCACCAGTAATACTCTCGTAGATCTCTGTACATCTTAGTACTGCCAAGATGAACTGAAAACGGGGAACTATGAGCCTCACATAACAACTCATTCTTCAACTATGAATCACAAGGCACACATAATCTCTTCCCAAACCTCAAAACACAATCATTATCAATGTTGAATTCAGGCAACATACCCTTCTGAACTAGATCTACCTTTTTCGGCAACTCACTGTCTTGCTTCTGTGCTTGCTTGATTCTGTCTGATAGGGAAGATGTCACTGATACCTGAAACAAAACAGAAGGACTCCTACACAAACAACTTCCTTGACAAGTTCATCAAATCAAAAACCAAAGGATCTCGTTCCAACCACAACATTGTTAATGAAGCATTACTTTTTCAACTCAAAGCATCAGCCACTTTATTTTCTTTTCCTGGATGGTAATGAATTGTATAATCATAATCCCTGATTAATTCCCGCAATCCCCTCTTTCTCATGTTAAATTCTTTCTGAGTGAATATATACTTTAAACTTTTGTGATCAGTTTATATTTAAGACTTTACTCCATACAAATGATGCCTCTAAATTTTTAGAGCAAAAACAACAACAGCTAATTCCAAATCATGTGTAGGGTAATTTACCTCATGAGTTTTCAACAGACGTGAAGCATATGCAAGTACCTGATCATTCTTCATAAGGACACATCCATGTCCCTTCAACGAAGCATCACTATAGATAACAAACTCACCATTCCTGGAAGGAAGTGCCAAAACTGGAGCATTCACCAATATTTTTTTCAACTCCTGAAAACAATCATCACATTCTTTTGTCCAGATAAACTTAACACCCTTCCGAGTTAGTTTAGTCATTGGACTAGATAACCGTGAAAAAATTTCAACAAACCTTCGGTAGTAACCTACCAAACCAAGAAAAATACAGATCTCGGTTACATTTGTGGGACTTGGCCATTCTTCAACAACTTTTGTTTTATCATGATCAACAGTTATGCCATCTTTTGAAACAATGTGACCCAGGAAAGAAATTTTTTGTAACCAAAACTCACACTTGATAAATTTTCCATACAGTTTCTTTCCTTTTATGGTTTGAAAGATAACCCTTAAATGTCTTTCATGCTCCCCTTTACTTTTTGAATAAACCAAAATATCTTCAATAAACACAACCACCATTTATCACCTGATTCAACTAAGTCATCACTGCAACAAATTGTTTTGTTCTGATTCTGACCATCTCAGGATACTTATTTGAAAGGTCATTTCCCTCTGTATGCCTTCCCAAAAAAGTTGTTCTGTTTCCTCTATGGAAAACCATTCTGAACAAACATGTCTTAGATGAAGCAACATGGTAATCTTCAAATGCTATATCATTTCAATCATACCATAAATTAATTTATAATTTAATAATTTTTTAACTCCTAAAGTTGTCTAAACCGTCCTCTGATACCAACTATAAGGCCCCGGCCTTAAATATTACTTAATATTGAATTAAATGAATAATCCACATTGAGGATCTTTTCAGGTTTAGAGTTTTAGAGAATTAGGACATAACTGTTACATCTCAAAAGATTACAAAGTAGAAACTTCTACTAAGTTTCCATAGAATAAAAAAAATCATAAAAAGAAACATGTCTAGTTCCATGTTTTATATAGCATGACATTCCCTTGATCCCATCGTTGACCCTATTCTACATTAATTCCTGTGAAAAAAATTCCAAAAAACTTAGGGTGTGCATAGAAAGCCCAGTAAGGGATACACAAAGAATGAAAAATATTAATTTTTCAAACATCAAGTAAACCATGTATACTTTATCAAAGTAATACCTTCAACTTCATGAAGTAGTAAAAACTCTTCACTGAATAAAATATCATTACTTACCGTTTTGTAACCAAAGATTACCATAAAACCCATATAAAGAACACATAACATATAATGTTAACTTGGGACATAATCAAACTTAAGTGGAATAACCATACGGTCGACATCCACACATATCACTTAATGGAATAGCCTTACAGCCAACTTCCATACATACTTATTGGAATAGCCATACGGTCGACTTCCATACCCAATGCATTGGAGGTTATAACGTAACCACCTGTCCTGGTTTTCACGGCACCACCCGTCATATGGTATATCACGTAACCACCCGTCAAATGTCCAATTACCATTATAAAAATCATAAGACATAAAACAAATATAATGGAAAGAAAACATTTCCACACTTTGATCACAATATATCACTTAAATATATTGACATAACAAATCCATTATAAAAACCATTTTCAATAACAAAATACATAAAAGAGTATATGGTATTTATTTCATTTAAAAAAACATTACGGCTTGTTGAGGAAGCCAAAGACCAAAAAATACTCACAGCGGTGAAAAGGTCGTTGTCACCGCGTACGTTAAAAGAAACATTCCTTTTTTTCATTAAGTAAAACACATCGTAAAAAAATATTCCTTTTGTATAAAAGTAAACGTCAAAGGGGTTTATACACCGTATAAAATATAGTTGTGTATAAAACAAAATATGCCTCAATGAAAGGAGATTGAGATGAAGTCCCTTACCTCGGGTCCGACTTGACTCGATCGTTCTTTAACGTCCTGAATAATAAACATGAGTTAATTTATACTTGCTTAAGAACCTATTTAAAGCTTATTATTCCTTTTATATCACTTAATTACATGTTATAAACATTATCTAATCATTTAAGTTAATAATGTTTGTTTTGTCGATATTTGGTTCTTATGTCGAAAGTGGACTTCTTATAATTACATGTTATTCGTGTGGTAAAAGGTTCTTTATATCCATAATGACATTCCTGATTTTGATATCATATATATCATATATATCTAGAATATACATGTATTTATAATATCACATAATCATTTAGAGGTAATAAATGAAATGCACCGTTCATGGAGACGGCAAGCCGTACGTACGCATGAATGCTACTTTCATTTCTATGTCATATTAATGGAATTAAAACTAAATGAGAGGTATGTATATTTTAATTCCAGAATTATATTAATCATTTATATGTATCATATATCATATATATCCATTATATATATGTACTTATAATAGTACATTACATTTGGGGATAAGAAATGAAATGCACCGTTCATGGAGACGGTAAGCTGTACGTACGCATGAATGCTACTTTAATTTATATCTCATACTTTAATAGAGAGAAATCATAATGATAAAAAGGTATATTATAATTCTAGTATAATATAATACATAATATTATTAAATCTATCCTTTATACATCCCACATATGGCATTAACGAATCAAATCACTTTGAGGGGGTTGTAGTCCCCACTTCCTAAAATGAAATTATCGTGTTTACCCACAATGGAAACCATAAAGGTATACCATAAATGAAAAATAAAGAAGCATAAGGAAAAAAACATAACATATATCATATATAAATATGGTGACATCTTAATGGCCACCATTAAAGGTGTTTAAAAGAAGATTGAACAATCATTGTTTCGTGAGGCAGAAATTCGCCAACCACAGAAACAGTATGTTATTTAACCATTAGATTTAGATGTGTGTAAGTGTAGCTCTAATGATTCTTATAAAAACATCCTAAAATATTTACGATACTGTATTTGTTACAAATGAAATGAATAAAAAGATTTTAGGGGATTGGAGAAGCAAAATAAAACAAAATAACACAAGAGAAAACACTACCTTTAAAATGGGTAACTCTTTTTGATTTGAGCTCAAAGGCTTCCTTGGGAATACTTCTTCCCAAAGTGAGGATTCAAGGAGTAAGGGAGTGATGTGGAGAGACAAAATGGATAGGGGTTGGCCGAGCCAAAGGCTTTGGAATTGTGGGTAATGTGGTAGAGGTGGGGGGCTTTTATAAGAGGAGAGGAGGGGCACTCTTATAATGTAAGGAAATGTTACTTTATTTTAAAATGCGTTTCAGATTTAAAAGTTCCCACATTGATATGATTAGAGGATAAGGTGATAAGGGTTGTAAATCCACCCATCCAATAGGTTTTGGACATGTGTAGGTCTAATATTTTATGTTATCTTTCCATTTTATTTAAATCGTTAAATAATGAGGTAATCACTGCATCATGATAGTGTCATAACTAATTTAATTTATTTAATGTCTAAAAATTATTAAAAAAAATATCATGATGTAGGAAGTATTTTTATCTTTCCAATGAATATTTATAGTCAAAACTCTGACTTGTATAACCCCATTTAAAAATTGTATTATTAAAACAACCCATGTTTGTGACATTTTTATTTTAACATTAAATAAAAAGATATTAATGTCATTTTCCAACTAAAGTGGCTCCATGGGGTCCCCATGTTGACCCATGGATTGTCTTGGTCGGACATGACACATCCAATAAGGGCAGGACATGTTTCAAGTTCATTTCATATTATTAAAACATTATTTGTACCTTAAACTACACTAATTACCTCTAATCGCGATTAAAAACATAAAAGTTACTATTCACCAAAAAATTATTTTAATCCCATTGAACTAAATTTTACTTATTAATGACAAAAATTTATGTCTTATTTTTGAAATTCAAAACACATAAGTGGTAAATTTTCATTTAAACAAAAAATCAGTTTTTATAAGTACCACTTAGTGGTTTCACTATTCATCAAAAATTGAAGTTTCTCAGAAAAATGCCAAAATTCACCCTAAGCTATATTTGATATTCCGAATTCAAAATTTAAGGCTATTTTAAAAAATCCAAAACATATAATTTTCATTAATTAATTTAATAATTAACGCCCGCTGTCAGAGCAAATAGCGTGTTTTCATGAAACAATAAGTATCAAAAGATTGACACTAGTTTAAGTCCGATTTCATAGTGAAATTAATTCCAACGACCACTATTGGATGTAATGGTAAAAATATATTCTAATTTCACGTTAAAACCAATTCAAATGATAATCTAATCATATAAATAAATTAGATTAAAAAGAGGTTTTGAATTAAAATACAACATTTTTCACTGTTCATTAAAAAAATTTAACTTTATCGGAAAAATACCAAAAATTTAAACAAATTAAAATTTGATGTCCCGATTCTAAAAAAGAGTTCTATTTGGTCCAATAGAATATATAAAAGTGACCAAAACTATATTTAATGACAGTTCACCATCAAAAGGCGATAAGTGAACCTTTAGTGAAAAATAGGGTATAAAAGCCTAAAAATGAATTCTTTTCATATTTTATGCCTTTATATTTTATTGGATAAATGTAAAAAATTTTAAAAACATATATAATCATATTTTAGTTATTTCTATCCATTCCCGCCAATACAATGGCTATGTGTTAACTACCATTTAAAATAATATTATTTTATTACTAGTGTGCAACGTAAGATTTCAATGAAACTCTTTGTTGCGTATCAGGTATGCTATCGAACATAGCAACCCCGTTAAAGTAAAATTAATTTTTAATTCATAAATATTAATAAATATGAAAATTATTTATTCTTTATTTACCTCGGATGTTACAATCATAGTATATGAAATAGAATGAAACATAAAATCCTATATATGATATTAAAATTATAAAAGTATTATTATAAAATAAATATCATTTACATGTGTTAAATACATTATTATATCCTTCCATTAATGTTGGTGATGAAAAATTAACTAAATCGGTTAATGAATATGTAGTTCATCATATACATGGTTGATGACTTCGTTTCCCATTTGATGGAAAGTGGTGATGGATAATAATTTTTAAATCAACATAAAAACATCTATAAATTTGGGATATAATGGTTTTATTAAAATTTCTGTCTTCATATATAATTTAATGTGAAAAAATAAGAAAGAAAATGAATTATCCTTGTTATAATAATTACATTCTCTATGAGAAACCTCCTTTGGATCACCTATAAAGGACCATAGGGAGGGTATTTTGGGAGTATGAACAGCTCTTTAATGTTACTGAAGATTTTAGGGAGATAATTTTGAAGGGTTTGGTAATTACAATGGTATTAGGATGTCTTAATAAGAGATTCAAGGGAGTTCCCTTTTATAAGTGTGGAAAGGGGACGTCCTTGGAAATTACATGGAAATTTCATAAAAGAATAAAAAATGATTAATAAATTATCAATAAAAATCTAAAAGATGACAATATATTAGACATATGAAAGTATAAGATAGAAATATATCCATAAAGTAAGATTTTTACTATTTTATAGGTCATTTTAACAGTTATATTCTTTCTTTAAACCCTAATAGGCCCATTTTTACACTAACTGTGATTATTAATTTTTGTGATTTTCACCATTAATTTAGGTAAAAAATTTTGCTGAAAATATTATATAAGAATAATTATTTTTATTCCAAAAATTTCATATATTTATTTAAATTCCATAAATATAAGTGTAATATTTTAATTTTAAATTGACCTCATATACGAGAAGAGAAATCGAGTATTCTAAGAGAAAGTGTTTAATAGTTTACCCAGTTTTTATATCATTCTCAAGATGAAATTGATTATAATGACCTAAATTGTATTAATATATACATATATATATAATTGAAAAAAATTTAATCTAATACCAATTTAATTTTTAATTTCACTTTATTGATAATTTAAATTAAAATGATGTGTTATTTGAAAAAATTAGTATTTTTCATTATTCAGGAAAAATAAAAAATTACAGAAAAATTAAAAATATTATTTCTAAGATACTGTTTACATTAAAATTTTAAAATTTAAATTTATTGTATCAAATAATTTTTATAAAATGATCAAAATATTAATTTTATATTATGTGTGAAAAGTGCGACTAAACCATCTTTTAGAAAAAATATAGTTTTTAGAAAATATTTCATTCTATTATAAATAATTCATATTTTTTTCAATCAATAAATAAACTTATTTTCTAAAATTTAGTTAGTAATATTAATACCCAGAATTATAATTTAGTTATCAGGGTTTTTACTAATAATTCAGTAATACCAACTATATTAACCCCGACTCAAGTAACCTAAATCATTTTCTTACATTATTAAATTATCATAGATTCAATTATAATGTTTCAAAAGAACAATAATGGTAGTATTATTTGAGATCCAGGTTCAGACGTGATACCAATATTACATTGGGGATAAAAAAATAAAACATATTATTGGAAAACATTCAACATCATAGAACTCATGCAAATTAGTATTCATCATATCCTCAAGAAAAGAATTTAAATAAGGGTGATCTAAAATGCTCAGTAAGGGTTACATACAAAGGGAGATATCATGAATCAATAAATAATAATCAATATGTAATCTTATATAACTAAACATATATTTAATTTAATCAATAAATTTACTATTATAATTAGACAAGGGATGGTCAATATGGGTGAAAAAATATTTAAAATCACATTCCATTTACTAACATGACCACAAATCCATCCATGGATAATATAAATGAAAAATATAATGGGAAATAATAACTAAATTCGTAATGAATAATGTTATTTATATTGGAGTAAATTATCTCATACATTATAATATATATAAATTTAAGACCATTCAAAATAAGGTTTAAAAATATGTCTAAAACACGTTTTATTTGGCCAACTAATTTGTCTGGTGATTCCTTATTGAAATTATATATAATTATAGGCTTCACCAGTCACTTCTTTTATAAATCATTCTCCATATATCAATTGATCTAATTAATTCATAAAAATTATTCCATATAAAAAAATATACATTTTTAGTAATGAATATGTGTTCATAAATATGTCCTTAATAACTAAAATAACATTCAATGTAAAAACAATATGTAAAATTTCTACAATGTTTAAGAAATAAACATATACATGATAAAAAGAATACAGTAATTTAATAGAAATTCAATTTCCAATTAAAAATGATAAAATTAATTTATTATCTCAATATAAAGTTAACAATCAAAACATTAATCAGGAAGTGAATGGTGACTATCTGTTAATCAGGAATATTTTTTTTTGTAATAAAATAATGTCATTTGGATGAGTAAATGGAATGAAAGAGATATACTAAAATAATATTTCAAGAATGAATTTTTAAACTATTTAAATCATGTATATGGAGATACATTTTCTAAAAAATTTATGGTGTTGGGAAGTATATTATTGTTGAATATATTCAAAAACATTCCTTTTGGTTTTTTGAAAAACTGCCTTTTCAAAAATAGTAGAAATATTTCTGAATTCCAATATTAAAATTCAATTATAACATAAAATTTCCACAGTAAATCATTTTTTAAATAAATTAACTTTTTAAAACATTTTTGGGAAACATGGTCATGGATGAAAAATATATCTGATTTAAAGAGAAATAAAAACAATTTTTCTTTAATTCATTTCATAACAAAAATGATATACCAAGGAGAGAAAATTTGATATAAAAATAAATTATTCAAATATCCTAAAAAATTATTGGATATTATAAAGTGTAAATGATAATATTCCTTTAATGAAAATAAATGTAATCTAAAAAGAAATTTGATATTGGAAAATATATTGTAACCACATTGATCAAATTAAAATTATAAGCCCTTCAAATAATAGAAATTAATTGAAACATTAATAATACTAAAAAATATTTATTCATTTTAAATAAATTAATGGGTCAGAATATAAACCATATAAAATTTAACATGTGCATACAAAGAAATATGTCTTGATGGAATGAGGATTGAGATGAAATTCCTTACTACACACATACCATTTGTTGAAAGTTACATAACCTACTATATAATGGTTTTAAGAAATATATTAATTTATAAATTAAATATATTCTTATTTCTAATTTCATATATGATTCTATTAAAACATTTTACCACCAGTTTGAAAATAATACTTCATTATTTTCATTGTTTCGGGTGTTAATTTCTTTGTTCTCTCATGTGAAAAGTGTAATGAAAGTTATGGATATTTTTAATATGAAATAAATAAAACATATAAATAATTTTAACAATGTTTTAAATATCCCATTTACCCGTTATTTTCATTTTTTGAACAATCCCATTAAACCTCCATAAAAAATGAACTGAATCACTTTCTGTATACAATAAGACATATATACACACAACCGACGATATCATTCCATTGGTGGGTGAAAGGGAAATTAATTGGATGGTAAATTAATTTTTAATAATTAATATCAATTCATTTTTATCAAATAATTAAGTTATTTTGATCATTATGACTATCTATGAGATTAAAATATGGAAAACAAATTACACTAGTTCGTGAGGTAGTAGTTTTCCTGACACCCGAGCAATGTATTTGTTTCACAATTGTTAGAGAAGAAAATGGATAAATATTATAACATAATCCTAATAACATATATTTATATTTAATATAATTTTTTAAAATATTGTAAGTTTTAATACATAATTTAATGTTTGAAAATATTAAATAAAAATAATTATCTTTGTTAAGATGATTACATTCATATAAAAAACCTCCTATGAATCACTTCTTATAGACCTTAAGGTTGGTATTTGGGAAATATAAGCACCTCTATAATGACGATATTGATATTTAAGATATATGTTGACAGTTTTTTATCAATCCAAATGTCTTGATAGATGTGCTAAAGTGAGGGGAGAAATTTCCATTTTATGATTGATGAGGAGTGACACTTTTGTAAATGCCCAAAACTATTCCATAATGGGAAGTCACTCTCACACCATGTGCCAAAAAATGGGTAAATAATGGACTGTATATAATTTAAGTTATATTAAAACCTTAAAAAAATAGAACATGTTTAAAACATTTCATTTCTTTATCCTCTATTTTTACTTAATTTTACAATTTTGCTTTTCATCACTATAACTTGTTTTTTAATATAGGTAATTAAAATATTAAAAATTAAATAAAATGATTATTGTTATATAATTGGGTCCCAATTAATAATATATATCATATTGTATTTATATAGGTGATAGTGATTAATCTTAATATAAGAGCATGTGATGCGAAAAACAATGTTTTTACCTTAATCGGTGTGACTAATTTTTAAGGTCTTTACTAATCATTATGACCAAATATTATGCTGAATTTATTAAATAATTTTAATTATGATGAATAAAAATATTTAATAAATTTTATCCAATTAAAATTACATAATTGGAATAAAATGATTTATAATAATCCTGTGAAATGTGTTGAAATTTTATTTTTCATGAAATTTATTTTTCCTACATAAAGAAATATTATATTAACTATAGGACTAGTAATCAAAACTATATATATTTAAATTAATATATTTAGATATATAATATCTTTATATTTGTAACATATTCAATTATGTTTTATAATTCATCATTAATTATAATTTTAGTTTATTAAAATTGATATAGATTATGTGTTTTTAATCAAAAACAATTTTATGAAAAAAATAATCAGTATTCTTAATAATATCCCATTTACCTCCAAAATTTCATAGAATTTTTCACATAAAAATGATATGTAAAATTTTTTCTAATTTTACATACTATTACATATTATTATAAATAAATTTGTGAATTTTTAAATACTATATTTATTATTATTCTTAAAATATTATTTTGTGAGAAAATTTCAAAAATTCATTTTATGCATAGTTTTTTCCAATATAGTTCAAAACAGAAATTCAACATATTAAATTATACTTTTTGATCTATTATGTATTAAAATTTCCATTTTAATGTAGTTTTATTAATATATAATGTTCACTTACAATAATTTAGGCTCAGGGTTGCATGTATCCTGAGACTTCGTTCAAAACAGATATTCAAAATATTAAATTATACTTTTTGATCTATTATGTATTAAAATTTCCATTTTAATGTAGTTTTATTAATATATAATGTTCACTTACAATAATTTAGGCTCAGGGTTGCATGTATCATGAGACTTCGAAGATATTAGGCTTTCTAAAAATGGAAATATGTCATAATTTCTAGGCTGGTAAAAATTTGCCTACATATATTCAGATTTATAATTATATGTTATTAAACTATTTGTTACATATTTACCAAATTAATGTATAAAAAATGACAAATTATGTTTTATTAGTTTTCAACCTCTCCAAAAATAATGATAACGTATATACTTATATAAAATTGTTTTCTTCATTTAATTTTTTTTTGAAATTATGTTAATTAAATTATTTTAATAGAATATTAATGGTTCTAAAAAATGGATAGATACTATATAGAAGTAGAAAAATATAGGGTGATTGTTAAATAAGTCTAATGTGAATTTAAACTTATTAAAAAATAATTCTTTTTTTGAAATATTATATCCTTTTAATATTGTTATTTATAAAAGTAAATTTTAGTTTTATTTAAAAATAATTTAAATTATATTTAATACTTCCAATTTTCTATAAGAAAAAATAAATCATAGTAGTAATATTTTGTGATGAAGTCGTGTTAAATATAAGGAAGTGGTTACTGTTTTCTTTGAATTTTTTGAACAAAATGTTCCAAAAAAAAGATTTTTTTTTCAATCTATGATGGTAATGTAAAAATAAAAAAATATAGAATGAATTAGAATCATTGATCATTTAATTTCAAAAGGATTTAATACTTTTAATATTATGTGCTCTTAGAATGGTATAATAGGGTATAATTCCAAATCTAGTGATGATAAATAATTTAACATTGAAAATTTTGATCTGGTTGAAGAACTTATTCATGATATTGATGTAGAGTAAATTTATAAAAATTATTAAATGAGAACTTATATGTTAATTCTATCAATCAGTTGTATCTAGGTTTTATTAACTGCACACTATTTCAACAATTATATCATTAGTGAACTTTAATTTTATAAGTGTAATGTTGGATAAGAGTTTTTTAAAATTACTACAACGATTAAAAGACATAAATTAAGAATAAAATGATATTCTGTATTCAAATTAAAATGTTGAATGATATTACTCATAATTATATTTGGGTAAAAAATGATACATTCTTTCTATAACAACTATGTGTTATATTAGAATGAATAAAATGTTCTTCCATAGTTTCATAAATGTAGGATGTCATGGAATAAGTTGAAATAAAAAATATAATTTGATTTATATATTTTACAATTTTCCAAGACTCTTATAAAGGAATTTTAGTATCTTCATTTTTTCATCATGTGAAACATTCATTAATTACATAAAATTATGAAAAAAAGATGTTCTAATATATATATTATTAAAAATCTAATAGAAAATTACATCATATAGATCATTCCCCATAATGGATGAAAATAGATAAAAATTCCCTAAACTGGAAAACATTGATAGAAGCCTCAAAATTTTTAA
The DNA here is from genome assembly GCA_963277665.1 of Viscum album. NCBI lineage: Eukaryota > Viridiplantae > Streptophyta > Magnoliopsida > Santalales > Viscaceae > Viscum > Viscum album. Next base: position 458,688,761 of record OY728142.1, read on the forward strand.
ATTGACAGAATAAATCCATATCAGACACATAATAGATAATAATTTTCATGTATTTTTTTTAATGTAAATTAAAAATATATCACCTTTATTTTGTATGAAATGGAAATATATATTCTTCAATTTAATGATTTCTTGAGCATAATATTCTGTAAATGATATTTATGATATCTTGTAACAATAAATTGGAGATTTGAAACCCTTGTGGGGGAATGGTATCATAGTTTATTATTTTTATAAATAATAATTTTTTCAATTGCATGTAATGAATATGTTCACTGAATATTAATTTTGTTTATCTTGAATGTTATATGGATACAATTTTTAGTTATATATATATTTTCATGTTTAGGAACGAGGGACGTCATTTTTTCTATTATAACATGGTATGAAAAAAAATTACACGATTCTCGGAAACTATTCTTCAGTTTGGAACCCATATCAAAGATAAAAAAGTCATTCAATATACTATATTAATTTTATATTTTTACAATAAAATTTATATTAATCAATGTTTTCTATGGATGAAAAGCATTTAAATCATATTATTAAAGACCAAATGATTTGGTAATGATAGACATTTATGGAAGATAATGCCAATATTTTTTTATATTCTAAACTATATGTATAATGTTATTAACAATAAAATTGATGTGATATATTTTGAGAAGAGTACCTATGATAATTTAATTGTAAAGTCATTGTATATTTATGAATGAAGAAGGATTTTTTGAATTCCTGATTTGATTTACTATAAATTGGAAAAAATTTAAAGTTAACTCCTACTCCTAAAATATCAAGACATACATGACTCTACTGTGTCAAACACTATATAAGAGGGAGAAAATAAATTTTTTAGAGCCTGCATGGTATGATAGTGACTCAAAAATATAATGTAAAAAATCACTAATATATTGGATGTTAATAAGCATGAAATATCATGATTGTCATTTTATGATAAGAAATCTTATACTAGTTTTTTTATAAAATATTTCCCATTTGTGTCATATTTAATCTCATCTTGATGTGTCATTTCTTCAATTTCATTCACAACAATGTGATAGATCTGAAATCATTGATTTTTTTATAAAAATTAGTTTATATACTTTTTAAATTATAAATATAATTTCCTCATTCTTTTTATGTATCATGAATCATTTAATGGTTTATTTGGTGTAAGAAATAAATCATTTTAGACCTATATATCTATATTGGATGTATTCATTTTTTAGTTATGTGATAATATAAAAGAGGTATATTAATAACCCATTTTAACTAAAAGTATCCATTTTTTGACAGGTATATTTACAAAGAGATAAACAAAATTAAAACAAGTTTTCAATAGTGGAGTATGTCAGTTCACCTATATATCAACAATAATGAAACTATTTTAGGGTAATGGGGAACTATAGCACAAATTATAAATTTTTTTACAATTGAATTAATAATGTATCAACATTTATACATCTTGAATAATGTATATGGAACTCATACATATATAACATTGCATATTAATGTGTTAAAATAAAATTATATAATGAAAAAATAGGTATTTAATGGGAACAAAAAATGTATTATATATGGTTTAATGAGATAATGCATGCTAGATAAGATATGATAGAAACAATAACTTGGTAAGGGGGCCACTAAATTATTTATTTTACAACATTTCCTAGGAATGACATTAATTACTATACATTTTATAAAAATGGTACGAATAATAGAGGTGCATTTTAGAATAGTAGTGTTTTCATGTTAACTAAATCAATATATTTTTAAGTGAAAAATAACATCCACAATCACTTCTTCAATTTTATATATCATTATTAATTGAAAAATATTTGATATATATTAAAAAAAAATTCATGTTATTAAATTAAAATATTAATGGGTTATCATTAGTAACAATGTTAAACATGATGAATTCAGAATAATTAAAGAAAATCTAAATATATTAACATACACATATAACCCTTATATCATTCCAAGAAATGAAAAAAAAATTCTTGATATATAAAATTTCTAGTGGTGTATAATTTTGGGAAACAATTATATTTTTTGTGATGAAAATATTGACGATGATAGTGAATTTTATGATATCCTTAGTTTCATGGAATTATTATCAGTTGATATTGAATACCACATCATAGTAATGGTTTTTTACAAACATAATTCCATTAAAGAAGAAATATGGGGAAAATATTTTTTGTAATATTTTAATATTGTAAGAAACTATTTGACATTTCATCATTAATGTTTCAAATTTTTAAAAATGTCATATATAATATTTTTAATATTATTTTTTACATATTTTATATATTTTGAAATATATTACATTTTTATTTATTTTTTATATTATTTTTATTAATTCAATTGTATATGTAACTGTAGGATATATATAAATTTTTACTTTTTTTCTATATCATATCCTGTCTCATAAATGTTTTCAATATTTTTATATCAGCATTGTAAACTACTCTATTAAATACAGTAAATAGATTCTTAATTTTAGTTTGGTTTCAAAGGTATCATTTTTTAATTTTTATTCTAATATATAATAATATTTGAATTTGTACAACAATTTATATTTTTGTTCCCTTTTTCTTATATCATATCATGTCTCTCAGATATTTTAAAAATTAAATTTTACACTTTATTAAACTAATCTAAAAAATATAATATTCTGATTTTCTATTTTTGTTGTATGTTTATTTCATTTTCTTAATTTTATTCATATATATATGTAATAGTTGAATTTATATAGTCTATTAAAACTTTTTTTTGTTATCAACATAATTTCATGTCTTATAAATATTTTCCACATTTTATATCATTTTAGTTAAGTATATTAATGAATATGAATTAAAAAATTAGTTTGGTTTACTTTTTTTTAATTATTTCCTAATTTTTATTAAATTTTATATGTAATTGTTGTATTTGTATTAATTTTATTTGACAGATAGTTCCATTTCAAATAGTATAGTCACCTTTATCTTATAGGTTGGACCCCAGACATGTGTTTTTTGAAGAGCCTCCTCATGCCTCTGCACAAGATCCATCAACATCCATCGGGAAATAGAAGTATTCAATGGTAACTAAATATATATGTACATATTTAACTATATTATCACTATATATATATTTAGTGTGAGGGGATATATATCAATATTGACAATAATGGTAATCCTAGAGGTATAAATTCAAAAAAAAATTAGCAGTATCATTTCTAAAAAATCAGAATAGAAATAAGGAATTTTGATTTATAGTTAGATAAAGGGTCACAATATGACAGAATAATAGCAATGTGATAACATTAATTTAATAAAAAATGTTATTATTTTATTAATAATCACATGTGTTTACAAATATATATTTTTCACATTTCCACGATATGACATATGATTATCCTAACAAAGAATAAGTAAACATGAAATGTTTAACATTTTATTCTATGAGAAAATAGTATTTTACATAAATCCAATATTTAAATTTTATTTAAATCTCCATAAAAAATTAATTTCCATGTTACATATATTATTTTCTAGATCAATAATCAGAGAAGAAGTTAACTGAAAGTATATGAAAATAATCATTTCTAGGAATTTAAATGTATTTATTTTAAAGTATGATATCAATATTCACTAAAAATATTATATTAATGATCTTTTTATCCTTAATTACAATGAACTAAGGATTTATAATTAGAACATCCGAAAGGAAAACATTTTCCCTCATTCTCTACCTCTTGTAGTGTATCCATTATTAAATAAAAAATGTTGGATGAAAAATGTGAATCATTAAGAGACGGGTATTCAGGATTAATAGGGATTACCACATCTCCAATAACTAGATATGGAAAATGGAAACAAGCATAGATAATGAAAAATTGAATATATCTTATATAGGAATCAAATATTGTTGAAAGTAAAATTTTCAAAATTTCATTTCATTTTTTAGACACATTATATTTTAAAATAACGTGTATGTTTTTTCAATATTCTATAGGAATTAGTTGAGGAGAATATTTCAATTGAGAAATTATTACTGGTGATTAGTAAGGGTGTTATGTTTATTTTAAGAAAGAATTAAATCCCAGGTTTCATATGAAGGCATGATTTGACTGTAATATTTCTAAAATTAGTTTGTCATTTCAAAACATTATCAAGGGATGATGTATTTATAAGTAATATAGAGGCTTAGAAATATTAAGATATGAATAAGGATGAAACAATGGAGGATATGATTATATCATCAGTATAGTTGATTTTTTCATACATAAAAATAACTTTAATAGGTTTATATCAGAATCATAAAAATCGTTAAACATATCTCACTCATACTCCTCTTCCATTATATCCCACTCATATACCTCCTCCCCTCCCCAGTTTCCCATATACTGGGAGTTATATATTTAGGATACCAACTATCTTATTATAATATATGGGATTATATGGTATATCGGGGATACCAAAAGTCATAAGCAGGTGTGGATGGATCAACTTTGGGTAATTGTACAATATTTTATATATGCAATAGCTATGAAGCCATTCCTTATATATGAGGTCACTACAATTGAAAAAAAAAATCAAACACTTTCATTATTTGGGCATCCATACATGTCCTTCCATGAACCCCTCCTGCCAAATATACCACAATGAATCAAATCCCCAAAGGCTGAAGAGTTTAGGAGTATGGGTAAATCCTATACATTCATAAGACTTGGATTACAAATAAATACACTAATTACAAAATTTTTTCTTCGAGGATAATAATGACATTATTCCATCAAGGTTATCCTTTCATAGAACCATTAAAATAAGTAGATAAGTAAAAATCAACATGAAAAAAATAACTGAAGAATATTTCATTTAATCAAGGAAGTGAAAATGAAATGAATCTCTAGATATGTTGATAAAAAATCTCATGGATAAATAAAAAATGAATCTAAATAATTGAAATGAAAAAATTATTAAATGCCATGATTAGAAGATAAATAGAACTAATACCGTCAAGACATTTCACAAGACAGTTTAATTTACTCTAATTTGGAAATAAACTCAATGGTATTTTCTCCAACTAATTTCATCCCATGATACTACTGATTCATCATAGACTGTGTATTATCTGGTCCCAAGATCATAGTTACTTCCATAAAAGGTCCCAAAAATGTATCATTTATGTCACAATAATTCTTCATATTGAATAAAAAATATGCCTTATAAAATATCTTTATTGAATAAAAGATATAGATTTATAGATATTTTCACAAATAATCATATAACATTAAAATTAAATGCCATATAAATATTGTGTATAGTTTAGGAAACGTACATATCAATGATTAATGATATAGATAAATTGGGGAAATTCAATGTTCAATGATGATATGAAATTGACTATTTTAGGGGGGATAAAAGGAATAATGTAAGTGAATGTCAATACGATCCTTGGATAAATCAATAATAAATCATCCATTGGATTAATAATGATGGTATTAAAAAAATCCCAAGTGGAGTAAAAAATGGTTTTTGTCGCTGATGAATAGAAATACTATAAAAATATATTTTATAAAAATTCTCGAGGAAAATGTCCTTTATATTTTGAAAAATATTTCCAAAAATAAATTCATTGAAAATAACTTATGAAATTTATTTTTTTAAAACTTACCTTTTAAATATTCATTGGAAGCTGTTATGAGATTATGGTATGTAATACTGTATATTCCATATGAGGTAAAAATAACATTTCTTATTCACAATGATTTTTTTTTAAAAATTCGTTCTTTGGAATGTCATAAGGCTAATCCTTTAAAAACTAGTAAAATACAGAACTGATAAAAAAATTATTTAACAAATAATTTTGGAATGGGTAAAAAATAGGGTTTTAAAAAAATTATAAAATATGGGTTTTAAAAGAAAACTAGGTTCTTCAAATAAATAGAGAAATAATGTCATGTTTCTTTAAGGAAACATATATGACATTTTGAGTTCCAAAAAATGAAAAAATGGTACTATTAATTGAAAATATTAATTAAAAAACTAGAGGTTAATAAATTGAAATGCTTTTTAACAATTATCCAATAATTTTATATGGATGAAATTCATGTGTAATCAATCCTAAAAAATGTAATTGTGAAGTAAACCCTTGAAAAGACTATAATGTTGATGTGAGAATCAATAAATAAACAAATTATTTATATGAAATGTAAACCCCAATTAAATTTTTTAAATTAAACCATTTATTTTGTGAATTTATTAGACACATTTTCATATAAAATTAACAAAAATTAATATGTAATGTATCCTAATGAAAGGGATTTGGGTTATAAATTTTTTTATCATATGGTAACTTTTAAATAAAACACCCTTAGATGAAATAATTCAAATTAAAACTAAAAATATCATCATGAATGAAGGAATCATGATATTATATGTCAAAGTGGAAGAATGTATGTAAAGACCCCAAAATTTCAAGATTTTTTTTCTTAAATACTTTGGATTTTTACGAGTCTGTGGATTCTGAAAGCAATTGATTCTAGGGCCCGGTGTGCCTGGAATCAGTTGCCGAAGTCTAGTTCGGGTACGTTCAGTAAACGAATGAGCAGGTTTTTCTATCTTTTGAACTGGTGCTCGGAATTAAAATCTGAGGGCACCGATGAACTCGCAGTGCCAGTAATTTCATAAAGGGACCTTTACCGCAGTTTTGTTTTAAGCGGGTAGAGAATTATTATTTGGGGTGTAATTAAAGAAGTAAATAAAATTGTTTGTACAATATTATTCTATATCTAAGGAGGTTAATTCCTTCCATAGAAATTTGATGGAGGGGCCCACACCCACCCAACTTCTCATGTGTGGATAATTGATAGATGGGGCCAACACGAGCCCCAACCTTTCACCTTCCCCTAAACTCCTTAACCCTCCAAAAACCCCCCATTAGACTCCCATGTTAATGTTCACAACTCTCCCAAAAATTTTTAACTCTTCACCCTTCCCTTCCACCATTAATTCTTTCCAACATGCCTTAATTAATGAGATGAGTCACTTCACTTAATTAATTAAGTTGTTTGATTTTGAGTTTTTATAATCTTTGTGGTGTGAATAAAAATAATATCATGAGATATTATTTGGAGTTGGAGCATTTGGTGTGTGGATAAACTTTGGTGAAGTTCATGAGTTTTTGAGATAACTCTTGTGTGAAGAAGAAGAGAACTCCTCTCTCGACGAAGAACAACATCTCTTCAATGAAGAACACCGGTTCCACGAAGAATACCGACGCACACCGATGTCTTCTACGAAACCTCACCCCGAGACACTCGATGTACGCCATCAATTATTGATGTAGGGGTTTATTCTTGAAAGTGATTGTTTTCATACCCCGTTCTTCATTGGGAATCATTGTTTAAATACGGCCAATTTCTATCGCTTTACCCGGAGGGTGCGGGTCGAACGAACACCCCACAACGACCCTCTGTTGATCTCGTTTATTATTTTAGAATCGGCAACTGAAGGCGGAGGAGGCACGACACCGTCGTGCCATGCTGGGATCACGGTGAAGGAATATGACGCCATCGTGCCGGCTGTGCAGGAGGAACCACAACCCGTTTCGCGGGCCGCTTCGGCGGAAGAACTGGTAGGCCCATCAAACGGTCGGGTGAAGGGGAGTTGCGGCGCTAGGAGGGCTCCATGCTACAAAACCAGTCGGCCTGTCGGACCGTTGGGCGGAGCCGGACCGCTGTTCCAGGAGGGAGCCACGCTGAAGAGACCCGCGGCCTACCGTGCGGGCCACGTGCACCAGAAGGCCGGACGGTTTGGGAATGGTGGTGCCTTTTGGCGCCTCTGGTTCAGATAGTCGGGGGGTTGCACCCCCCTCAGACCGCTTGGCCTTCAAGCTGAGCCACTCGGCTTGCCAGTTGGGCCGTGGACACAGCTGGGCCGCACCGAGCCAGGCCGGGCTGCTCCCCGCGGGGCTGGGTCGGGCCACGCCCCTACGGGCCGGGCTGCGCACTTCAGACCGATCTTCATTTTTCCTTCGGACCGGTCCGACACCCCTGACGGGTCGGACCTGTCAAACTGGGTTAACCCGACCCATCGGCCCACTGGGCTAAACGGGTCGGGCCTATTATTCACTTAAACGTGAATAACATAAAGACCGCGGGTTCGATCAACGTGCCGTCTGCAGCACTGAGACTCTATCGAAGATATGGTCATTTTTCGACACTCTATGTGATTTTTGGACGACTTTGGAAAATGGTCGGGTTTGGAACGAATGTAATTCTAACCGGGCCCTCAGAGCGGAAACACTTATAACTTAAGGACCGGATGTCTGAATGACATGCCATCGACTATGTTGGATTCCTCTCGATGAGATGATTATTTTGGCATACTTCACCTAAGTTTTGGACGCAGTTGGAGTATGGCCAGGTTGGATTGTACCCTAAATTCAACTGTGCCCCTAAATGGAAATGCAAATGACTCATAGACTGGACGTCCGATTGACGCCTCGTCTCCTTCTTTGAGACCCCTGTGACGAGCCGGTCCTTTGAGATACTCTGATGTGAGTTTATGTAACACATGGAAGTATCGACCAGTGGATCGTAGATCAGATCCTCCCGGAGACGAGCATACGGAGTACGGTGACCATGTAGATGGATGAGACCTGATAATTGCATGTCCGATTCGATTTGGAGTGACTTGAATAGCCTAGTGGGGAGCACTACTTTTCGAGGTGGTAGACCCATGGTGGAGGAGCACTACTTTGTGAGGTGGAAGACCCGCGGTACTAGATAGGAGGAGAACCTCTTTAGGCTATGAGGGGGGAGCACTACTGTGTGAGGTGGCAGACCCATGGCGTGGGAGCACAACTTTGTGAGGTGGCCAACCCACGGTACTCGACAGGAGAAGTATCTTAGTAGTCTAAGGATAGTGAGTAGCACCTCGGAGTCATGACAGGACTACTGTGCTCGATAGAGGAGGAGTTCTCTAGCAACAGTGTTTTCTTCATCGTGAATAAAAATCCTGGGTTGAGCTGAGTCATTGACCTTTATGTTTTTCCTCAAGATTGAGATGGTTTACTTGATAATTTTGGTAAATGTATGGGAATATACCAATGTAAGGGTTATCTATTAAGATCTTTCTTTTTGGTTTATCATTTTTGGATTTAGTGATACCTTTAGGGTCTCAGGGTCCCTATTGAGTATCGTTATACTCACCACTACACGGGCTAGGCCCGCACCTTGTTGTGTTGGATGCAGACGACGTACAACGCTAAAGGAGACCGAGTGTACGAGGACTGGACGACACCTGGAGGTAGACCTCATGATGAGTTAGTACCCAGAGGTGGACCTCAAGACGAGTTGTTTCCCAGAGGTGGACCTCACAACTAGTTGGTACTTGGAGGAGGTTGACGAATGAGGGCGCTAAGGTGGCTATCTGTACCTACCCTTCATGTAGGATCCATGGTGGAGGATCTAGTAGGTGCACTATCTGTACCTACCCTTCAGGTAGGATCCATGGTGGACGATCCATGCGCTTCTTTTCACCTTCCAGCTATTTTGTCTTTTAACTTGTACTTTACAGGTGAGCTTGTATTTCCGTCCCCTTACTTTCAGCACTACTTTTGTTTTCTGCTTACTTTGTGTTTTCTTCCGCTTGTACTCTGGTTTTGTGTGTTTATGTTTTATAACGGAAATTTATTCCCTTTTATCGGGATTTACACCTTTGGTGCTAGTCTCCAGCCCCTGGCCTATGGAAGGCGGGCTTGGGGTAGTCACGACACGAGCCTCGAGGACAGGTCATGACAAATTGGTATCAGAGGATTCGGTTCTACCGCAGAACTCAGGACTCTCATAATTTCTTCTCTGTGAAGTAATAGTGTTAAGAGTATTGAGTGTGGCTATCAGACCAGGGAGTCTAGTGTTGGTGTGGCGGCCAACGTATCCATACACCAGGACCTCGACTTCTGATTTCCAACTCAGTGCACGAAAACACTGATTGCATTTGTGTTTCCAAAAGTTTTATTTAATTCAACTCAACCAGGTCACCTCACCAGGTTTGAATCGTTTGACCGTGTCGCATCTGTTATGGATGCCATCACGTAGACAGTAAGTTGGAGTTCCAAGAGAGTACCCTATGATAGCCCACCAATCGACGAGTCTCTGGTGCAGGGACCTCTTTCTATGTTGGCACCTTCGGGTGGTGTACCAGCAGCAAAACCACCTGTTAGGCAGCAGATGCCATCAGCCTTACTATCAGACGGTGCAAGATGACATACCGCATTGCAGAAGTTCCAGCAACAGAGACCTCCTAGGTTACAAGTCTAGGAAGATTACCAGGCAGTATCGGACAGGATGGAGGCGATTGCTAGAGTTCTACACCATGTTCATACACTAGTAGAGCATATGGTGATCTTAGCTACTGATGTTTTCTATTGAGTGACCATTAGGATGGTCAGCATAGTGATGGTACATAGGTACATGGAATGATGTCTGAGATTGTACCTTCGGGTAGTGTTCTAGCTATATCATTACCTGTTGATCAGTAGTTTCAACTAGCGGTACCAGTAGATGACACATGTAGTCTTAGTGCCTTACACATGTTTCAGCATCAGGTACCCTCAGGTTCCGAGGCGAGCCCGACTCACAAGCGGCTGAGGACTGGCTTGAGGAGGTGGCTGTGAGTTTTCTAAAGCTTATACAGCTTCGACAGTACAACATGTTGGTAGTTGAGTATTCATCGAGGCGTACAGATCATTCTGGGTACTTGAGGACTACTATTCGATCAGTGCTTTAGAGCTCAGACCTCTGAGAGTGGTGTGTTTAAAGGATATATGAGCCAACATGTTTCCTCTATGCATTCATACTTATGTTAGGGTGATGGAGAGAACCATTGTGGTTGAGAATTTTTTGGCTGAGTGGATACAGCCAGTGAAGGTTATTAGTGGGAAAGCATTAAACTTGCGCCAGTCTCGGAGGCTTGGGCGTGTATTTTTTTTTGAAAAGGAAGTGTTCAGGAAAGATGAATCTGCAAAGAAGCAGACATAGAAGAAGATCTAGGAGGGATCATGTGGTGATGTACATTTCAACATGTTACAACCACCCGCCTTTGTATTCCCCACTGTGCTCAGGGAGGAGAAGGGCAGGGGAAGAGAGTAGGTGAATTCGGTCAAGGAGTGTGACCCAAGGTCTCTAGTAATGATTCAAGGTACAGTCTCTGTCTACTATTAGCTACCGTAACAATAGATATTGATACAAATCTTTTCTTCCTTCCACAAATCTTGTCCCATACCTAGAGTTTCTGGTTAAGCCATTGAATTAAACCTCACGTCTGAAGATAACTTTGGGAGGAGACTCGATAATCACAGTTACGTTGACGGTGTAATCTGACCCTTCAGGCGAGAGTTTCGGTTGGAACCTCTTGGTCGCAGCGTCGAGGCCTTACAAAGTTAGATTGGGTATGGACTGGGCAAACATAGTTCATACACAGATTGAATGTGTTGGGAAAAAGGATGTGGTTTACCTAAAACGTTGGGATGGGTTTCTTTGGATAGGAAAAAGGAATCCCCAGGCAGCATATGATAGAATCATGCATAAGTGGGTGCAGTCGATCAATCATGAGTCGACCATTCTTATATTTTTTCCAGAATTTTCCAGAGTTGCTGCACCGCTTTTAGCATTGACGAAGAAGGGGAAACCCTTCATGGGGTAAGAGAGATGCCAATATAGATTTTTAGGAGTTGAGGTAGAGGTTGACCAGTAAGCCCATTTTTGGGCTAATGGTGAAGGTGCAGATCAAGCAGATGAATACTGCACAGAGCAGACAGAAGACATATGCTGATAGGAGACAGAGACCACTGGAGTGTGGGGATGGAGATCACATTTTCTTATGGGTCTCACCACGAATACGTCTATGGAGATTTGTCTGAGGCATAAAGTTATTTCTATGATTCTTCGGACCTTACTAGGTATTCAGCAGAGTAGGCGAGGTGGCTTACCGCCCAGCCCTTCAACATCAGTTGTACCGGGTGCACGACGTCATCCACGTATCTCAGCAAGGAGATGCATGCAAGACCTATCTGTCATTATCGACCATGGGTCGACATTCATAGAGGTTCTAGTAGAGAATGAGGATAGAAAGGAATGGGACATGTTTGGATGGTCGATTCTTCCAGTGTGTGTTCATTGGCAGCACGAGAACATCCAGTACAACACATGGGATCAGGAGGCTCATATACGTGCTCAGTACCCTCTTTTGTTTCTCTAGTGTGTGTTATAGCTTTACGGGGATGTAAATCCCTGATGTGGGAGTAATTTAAAATACATTTAAATTTCAAATAAATTTTTTTCTTAAATAATTTGGAATTTTGGGAGTCCTGGGCTTCTGACGGCACTTGATTCCGAGGCCCGGTGTGCCCGGAATCAATTTCCAAAGTTTAGCTCTGGTACGTTCAGCAAACAAAAGTGTGTGTTTCCCTTTCTTTTGATCCAGTGCTCATAATTGAAACCTAAGGGCGCTGATGAACTCGCAACGTTGGTAATTTCTTATGGGGACATTTACCGCAATTCATTTTTAAGAGGGTTGAGAATTATTATTTGGGGATTAATTAAAGAAGTAAATAAAATTGTTTGTAAAATTTTATTCTATATCTAAGGAGGTTAATTCCTCCCATGGGAAGTTGTTGGAGGGTCCCAAACCCACCCAAATATCCATGTGTGGATAATTGAAAGGTGGGGCTCACACGAGCATCAACCTTTCACCTTCCCCTAAAATCCTTATCCCTCTTAAACCCCCCCATTAAACTCCCATGTTAATGTTGAAAACTCTCCCAAATTTGTGTAACTCTTCACCTTTCCCATACACCATTACTTCTTGCCAACATTCCTTAATTAATGAGATGGGACACTTCATTTAATTAATTAAGTGGTTTGATTTTGAATTTTAAAAATCTTGTGGTGTGAATTAAAATAATATCATGAGGTATTATTTTGAGTTGGAGGTTCTGGTGTGTGGAGAAACTTTGGTGATGTTATTGAGTTTTTCAGAGAACTCTTGTGTGAAGAAGAAGATAACTCTTCTCTCGACGAAGAACGAAATCTCTTCAACGATGAACGCCGGTTCTATGATGAATGTCGACGCACACCGATGTCATCTACGAAACCACACCCCACGACGCCGTCTTCCGTGACACCTAATGTACGCCATTAATTATTGAGGTAAGGGTTTATTCTTGAAAGTGAATGTTTTTGTACCCTGTTCTTATTTGGGAATCATTGTTTAAATACGACCAATTTCGATCTCTTTACGTGGATGGTGCGGGTAGAATGAACACGGCCCGAAGACCCTCCATTGATCTTGTTTATTATTTTAGAATCAGCAACTGAAGGTGGAGGAGGCACGATGCCGCTGTGTCGTGCCTAGAACGTGTTGAAGGAATCTGGCACCGCCGCACCAGCTGTGCGGGAGGAACCACATCCCGTTTCATGGGCCGCTTCTGCGGAAGAACCGGACGGCCCGTCGACAGGCCGGGAAGAGCTGGACCGCGGCGCCAGGAGGGTGTCGTGCTGAAGAATCCTGCGGCCCCTGAAGGCTGTCCGGCCTAGCCGACCGGTTTGGGAAGGTTAGCGCCGCTTGTCTTGTCCAGTTTGGAGAGTTGGGGGGGGGGGCTCGGACTACTCAGCCTTTGGGCTGAGCCAGCTGGGCCGTGCAGCCGCCCGGGCAGCGCCCAGCCGGGCCACGCAGGGTCACGCCCCGCTGGGCCGTGCCCCGCCTGGCCAGGTTGTACCCTTCAGGCAGAGGTGTGTTTTTCCTTCCGACTATTCTGACACCCCTACTAGGTCGGACCCGTCAAACTGGGTTAACTCGACCCGTCGGCCCACTAGGCTATACGGGTCGAGCTCGTTATTCACTTAAACGTGAATAACTTAAAGACATCACATCTGATCGATACACGGTCTATGGAACTAGGACTGTTTCTAAGAGACGATTATTTTGTGACACTCTATGTGAGTTTTTGATGACTTTAGAAAATGTCTGGGTTTGAAACGAGTGTCATTCCAACCCTACCATCGAGTATGTTGGATTCCCCTAGATGAGAAGGTTCTTCTGGCATAATTCACCTGAGGTTTGGATGCAGTTGGAGTATGGCTGGGTTGGATTGTACCCGAAATTCAACTGGGCCCCTGGAACGGAAATGCTAATAACTCACAGACCGGGCGTCCGATTGATGTACTGTATGCTGCGTTGAGACCCCTATGATGAGGGGGTCCTTTGATATACTCCCATGTGAGTTTACGTAACACCTGGAAGTATCGACCAGTGGCTCGTGTAGAAGATCCTCCCGAAGACGAGCATATGGAGTACGGTGACATTGTATCTGGCTGAGACCTGATGACGACATTTTTGATTCGATTTGGAGTAACTTGAATAGCCTAGTGGGGAGCACTGCATTGTGAGGTGGCAGACCCATGGCGAAGGATCACTACTTTGGGAGGTGGCAGACCCATGGTACTTGACAGGAGGAGTACCTCTATAGGCTATGAGGGGGGAGCACTATTGTTTGAGGTGGCATACCCATGGCAGAGGAGCACTACTTTGTGAGGTGGTCGACCCATGGTACTTGACAGGAGGAGTACCTCAGAAATCTAAGGATATTGAGTAGTACCTCGGAGTCGTGACAGGACTACGGAGCTCGACAGAGGAGTAGTTCTCCAGCAACCATGTTTTCTTCATCGTGAATAAAAATCTTGGTTTGAGCTGAGTCAACAACCTTTGTGTTTTTCCTCATTATTGAGATGGGTTACTTGATAACTTAAGTATATGTATGGTCATATACCTAAGAAAGGGTTATCTATTTAGATCTTTCTTTTTGGTTTATCCTTGTTGGATTTAGTGAGACCCTGAGGGTCTCGGGGTCCCTACTTTGTATCGTTATACTCATCTCTGCACAGGCTGGGCCGACAACTCATTGTGTTTGATGCAGACGACAGACAGCGCTGATGGAGACTGATTGTATGAGGACTGGATGACACCTGGAGGTGGACCTCACGACGATTCGGTACCCATAGGTGGACCTCACGATGAGTCGGTACCCGGAGGTGGACCCCAAGACAAGTCGGTACCCAAAGGAGGTTGAAGGATGAGGGCGCTGAGGATGCTATCTTTACCTACCCTTCAGGTAGGATCCATGGTGGATGATCTAGGAGATGCGCTATCGGTACCTACCCTTCAGGTAGGATCTGTGGTGGACGATCCAGGAGCTTCTTGCCACCTTCCATCTTTTTTGTCTTTTACCTAGTACTTTACAGTTGAGCTTGTATTTCCGGCCCCATACTTTCATCACTAATTTTGTTTTCTACTTACATAGTGTTTGATTCCACTTATACTCTAGTTGTCTGTGTTTACGTTTCATAAAGGTAGTTCCTTCCCTTTTTATCGGGATATACGCCTTTGGTGGTAGTCTCCAGCCCCTAGCATATGATACGTGAGCATGGGGTCATCACGGCAAGGGCCCCAAGGACGGGTCGTGACAATGTACATCATATATATGAAATTAGGTACACAAAAATAAATTATTTCTCAATTAATATAAATACCATTAAAAATATTCTCGAGGAATATAATCATTAAACCTTCCGATTTGTCCAATAAGACTTTGAAACATTTGAATCATAACCACTGTGATGTAAAAAAATTAAATAAAACATATAATATCATGATAATATGGGTATTCAAGATATAACATGTCAAAGTGTAGCATAATCACCATATAAAATAATTTTTGTGCATAACAACAAATAATCCTCAATGGAATGTAAATTGAGATGAAATCTCGTATATTGCGTTACCTTTTTTGTAAACATCATTTAAAATCATGAATAATGATTTTAAAAATTTATATAACTAAAAACCTAGCTATAAGAAAATTTATAATATTTTATTTTATCTTTATATAATATAATATTACCATTTTGTTAAAAATCTATCATTATTTTTAAAATTTTGGGTTTTAATTACCTAGTATTTCAAGTATGTTTTGACTTTTTACTTGTTTCTGTTATTAATTAGATAATTGTTTCATCTTCACAATAAAGTAAAACATGATTTTAAAATCATATATATTCATTATAACTGTATTTATAATAATCGATATAGTTTTTATGTAAGAAATTTAATTCATCAATCATGGAGACCATAGGCCGTACAAAGTAATGAACTCTACATTCATTTATTTGATGTATTTTTAAACAACAAGAATTAAATTATTTATATATATGTGTGGGGGGTGTCTATGTGTGTGTGTGTTATAATTCAACTGTCATATATTTTTCATATATGTTATGTATGTTTATTAAAACCATCCATTATACATTCCATATCTAGCATGAATGAATGTCATCGATTTGAGGGGGTGGTATTCCACACTTCCACAAATGATGTTATCATTTTCCCAAAAAATGGAGTCTATAATGATTTATGTTATAAAATTATTTTAATATTACAAATAAATTATACATATCATATATAATATATATATAGAGAAGACATCATAATTCCCAACCATGATAGGTGGTAATGGAAAAAAAGGAATAAATTCGTTCTGTGAGGTGGTAGTTAACCATAGCCAAGAACGGTATGTTTGTTACCAATTTGATGGATTTTTGGGTAAGTATATGTAATGACCTGACCCTAGTTACCAAGAGTTTATATTTTATTACATAGAATTTTCATGATACAAGGAATCAGATCCTGAAAGACCAAACAATTTATTATTATTGGAAACCAGATAAATACATAGTTTTAACATTACAACTTGAGAATAAATAAAACACTAATTTATTCCATTAAAAACATCTTATAATCCTAGATTATGTATGAAATTCACTCATAACTAACTTCTTCATATCTTGGGAAAATGAAACATAAGAAAGGGGTGATCTCAAATACTCTTTAAGTGTAAAAAGTACGGTGGAATATAACTTAAACATTAGGCTTGTTGAATAATTGAAAACACATTCCTTTAGAAATAATAAAAATGAACACTTTATGGATATAATATGAGCTGAGAAAATAATACCATAATAAAATAGAGTCATAGGCGTTCTAGTAATAGAATAACCACATGATCCATCATTATTATTTTCGTAATCCAGGAATGTATAATGTATGACATTCTGAAACATCCTGTCACGGCCTTGGCCAAGACTTCAAAAATTGATTTAGGCCTCGGCCAAAACCATATATCCAATTGGGAAAGGCATCAACAAATTCCATGTCTAATTGTCTCATGAGACCTAACGATGCACCAAGGAGCTATAGTGGGTTCCCCCAGTCGCATAGTATGTCTAATATATTCCTCATATGAAAACATTGAAAGATAACATAAACATTCGTATTAAAACTAGCATACAAAATGTCAATAAATTAACCATAAACCATGAATTGTATAAAAATAACACATCCATAGTCAAACATATTAAAAATCCATAAATATAATATGGAATATTTGTATCAATATAAATCAACTTCAAACAAGTGTAATTTTTATCAAAGGATGTTGACATAGATGAAATGAAAATTTTTTGAGGGAAATGCCTCTTTCTATTTTGAAATCATTTAAGAGTCACACAAATTTAATAGAAAACATTTATTTTGGAAATATTATTATAAGCCTATAACGGAAGCTTCAATGATGTTATAATGGCAGAAAATAGTCGCACCTCCGTATAAGTTAAAAAAATCCTACCTTAATTTTTTCGAAAAGGTCATAATGTACCTTGTTTAGAGAATGATGGGAAGATTCTATTAAAAACATATAAGGTCAAATAATGGTATAAATAACTTTAACCCATAGTCTAGTAAATAGTAAAAATGTTTTGAAATACATTTTTATGAAAACAATGTTGTGGATGGTAAAGAGGTCCCAGTAGATACTTACGTAACAAAACCTCAGATAATAAAGAGATTGTGAAATTAAGCCTTACCTTGTACTTTTTCATGGACAAAGGTATGTTAAAATCTTTTATAATAGTTAAATAATTGTTATTAAATTTTAAAATAACTATATACATAAATATGATATCATATACTATTTTCTAATATTGCTTTGTTAAAAAAAATAGTATTATCATCGTTTCAAGTGTTAACTGATTTGTTTTCCAATAGATGTTTTGAGACATGATCCGTGTTTGTTATGAAAAGTATGTATTTGATTAATATCAAGAATGATATTAAATTCTTAAATATTATTTTGAATCCTCAAATGAAAATTATTCTTGAATGGTTAGGATGGGGAAATTAATCTCAGTGCGTTCATGAAGAGGGTAATCTGTACATATGAAGGAGTGACAATATCATTAGTTTGATATTAAAGTCTTATGTAAATAGATGGAATATCATATATAAAAAAAATGGGAATTTTATATTTATTATTTACATAAATTATACATCATTATTATACTCGTCCAATAAAAATAATGTATTGATGAAATATATACATCTTCTTCAATTTCTTCCTTTTGATCAGATCAAAAGGTCTCCATAGGTTGGATTTATGAGTAAACTAAGTTATCTAGGTTGAATTTCTGTAAATTGGGATGATATTTTGTTAGGGTTTTTCCTTTCCAAATATCATTGGACGTGTGATTTTTAGAGGAGGGGAAGTGACCTTTTATAAGAGAGCTGAGTGGCCCCTTAGGAAAAGATTGAAATATTTTTTTATAATAAAATAATTTTCGGTTTATAATGGCTCCAAAATGATTTATTTCTTGGATAACATCTGTATGGGTCTAAAAAAATTCACCCAATAGGTTTTAGATAGGTTTGAGACACTATATTAACCTTATCTTTGAGATTTTACTCTTAATTCAATAGTTTAACTTTTACCATGTTTTCTTGTAATATTATAATAATTGGTTAATAAAATTACAATAAAATGCCAAGAGCGCATCATGTGGTTAATTAATGATATACCTATCATTATATAATTTATTTGGTAGAACCTTAGATTTTTAAGACTATTATATAATTTAATAATATAATATTTGTTTTTAAAAACTCATTTATGTCGATCTTGACACTATTTAGTATTTGGTTTTTGTAAGTCATAAAAACTTGATTACTTTTAACCAAATACCTCAAATCTACTATAACATGAAATATTCACCTATAAAATTTGTGTATTTCATAAAAACTATGGAATTATATTTATTTTAATATTTATAACACAATTCTTCTGATTCATTCATTAATATTGTAATCAATACATCCTCATTGTGTCATAAATAAATTTATTTATATAATGACTATAAATTATAAACAAAATAAAATTAGTTATAAAATATTTTTATCTATCTAAAGATTATATATAGTTGAAAGGATAACTTATATAACTCTATGTAAAAATTGTTTTACTAAAAGATATATGTTTATGTCATTTTTGTCTTTACTTTAAATTATTTAATATAAAGTTTCATTATCACTCTCAAGTGGCTCCATGGGGTCCCAAAATCAACACAAGGATGCCAATTGTTGGAAATTTATCATCCAATAGGAAGATGCCACATGTTAGGGTAATTTAATATGATTATAGTATTTTTGTTACCCTTATTTATAGGATTTACTCTTTAACCATGGTGAATAAAATATTTACAGAAATAATTATTCAAAATGTCTAAAAATAAAATATACATATTTACCCTATTTGGAAAACTAATTCCAAATATGCAATAAATTTTTACTAATTCAAAACAAATAATTGGAATAAATTAATTTAAAATTAATTCTGATTCTCAAAACAAAAAGCGTGTTTTAAAGAAATAATAACTGTCAAAATATTGACACTTTTTTATGTCATGTTGAAATGTGAAATTACATAAAATGTCCTAAATTATATTAAATGACAAAAATATAATCTAATTATACTTTCAAACAACACAAATGTGTATTTTAACACTATAAATTATTTCGGTTAGAAATGTTGTTTTTAATTAAAATTTAATATCTTTCACTCTTCATCAAAAATTGAATGTTTTCAGAAAAGTTCAAAAAATTTACCCTAAGCTAATTTATATTTTATGAAGTCAGAAATAAAGTACATTTTGAAAAATAAAAATTATAAATTTTCAAAAAGTGGGTATTGATATTCATAACAACTTGTTTGATTGGTCACGGTTTGTTTGAATATCGAAGTTGCATTCAATGAAAACTATTTTATTATTCAAAGGGAAACGTACAATGGAAGCTTGGGGTGTTACATTCTTACCTCCATAAAATAGTCTTGTCCTTGAAATTTCTAGAATAATTTCACATAGGATGATTCAGGGGGTTCTTTATCATATGTTCCTTGGGTTCCAACATTGCCTCTACCATCTTATGGTTTCTCTATATAACTTTTACGAGACGAGTTGTATGGCTTCTCAAAACCTGTTCTCTAGTATCAATAATCATCACAGGCTCTGCACAATATGATAGATCAGGTTCTAGTTCAAATTCTTCATTGGTGAGTACAAGTGTTTTTTCAAGCATGTATTTTCTCAATAGTGATATGTGGAACACATCGTGAACTTCGGAGAGACTTGGCAGCATTTCCAAATGGTATGCTAAATCCCCAATTCGTTCTAGAATTTAGAAAGGTCCAATGTACCTAGAACAAAATTTACCCTTCTTATTGAATCGTACAACTCCCATCCATGGAGATAACTTCACGAAAACCTGATCCCCTACCGGAAAATCCAAATACTTCATTCGGTTATCAACATAGATATTATGCCTACTTTTAGATGCTTTGATGTGTGTTTGGATTACCTTCACCTTTTCAATCATTTCCACAACATGTTCTGGGCCTACAAGTTTTCATTCACCAACATCATCCCAATAAGTTCGTGTTTGACATATTTTTCTATATAACACTTCATATGGTTCCATATGAATACTTGAATGAATTTATTGTTATTGGAAAATTCTACCATAGGTAATTACTGATACCACATACCTTGAAATTCTAGTGAGAAATATATGAACATGTATTTTTTGGTTTGAATAGTTCGTTTTAATTGTCCATCAGTTTGAGGGTGGTAGGAATTGCTAAAATAAAGTTCAGTATCCAAGTCCTTTTGATTAGTTTTCCAAAATCTAGATGTAAAATGGGGATCACAATTAGAAACAATCGATAGGGGTACAGTATAGAGTATTAAAAATTCATTAATATATAGTAATTCTAGACGTTCAAGTGGTAAATTTTATCTTATATCAAGAAAACATGCTGACTTGGTAAGACGATCAACAATGACCCTTATTGAATCATTCCTTCTAGGAGTCTTTGGTATTCCCATGATAAATTCTGTCGTAATTTTATCCCATTTCCGCTTAGGTATGGGAATAGGTTGCATCAATCCTCCAGGCTGTTGCCTTCCAGCAATCACTTATTGACAAACCATACATCTTGACACAAAATCAGAAATTTCCCCCATCATGTTGTCCAACAAAAAATGTTCCATCAAATCTATATATGTCTTGGTGCTCCAAGGGTGTATAGAGAAATTAGAGCTATGTGAATCATCCAACATTTCATTTTTTTGATTAGGTATATCGGTAACATAGAGTATCTTACCAAATTTCAAAATTCAATCTTTATATACGAAGTTACTCAATCTCCCACCATTTACAGCTTTAATCTTCTTTTGAAACTCCTCATCATTATTCTGAGAAATTTTAATCCTTTATAGTAAATATGATTTCCCAAACATTTTAAAAAATATTTATGTTTATCCTTACATGGTTATTCCCATATCCATCTTTACTAGTTCCATGAAAATTGGATCCCTTTCAACTTTATCTTGTTCAAAACTCAATGATCATTTCTACTCAAAGCATCTACCACCGTATTTTCCTTCCCCGGGTGGTAGTGTATAGTGAAATCATAATCCTTGAGTAGTTAAATCTATATCCTTTGCCTCATGTTGAGTTCATTTTTTGAGAAAATGTACTTCAAAATATTGTGATCAGTGTAAATCTCACATTTTCACCATAGAGATATTTTATCCATTTATTCAATGATAATATTATAGCTTCTAACAAAATATCATTAGTCGGATAGTTTTTATCCTTAATTTTTATCTGTCGTGATGCATAGAGAATAAATCTATCATTCTGCATTAAGGACACAACCAAGTCCTATCATTGAAGCATCACTATAAATACCTAACCCATCATTACATGATGATGGATTCAAGATATGAGTGTTGACTAATCTTCTCTATAGGTCATCAAAATATTCCACACAGTTTTTTGTCCAAACAAATTTAACCCATTCAAATGTGAGCTTGGTTACTGGGTCAGCCAACCGGTAAACATATTGGACAAAACATCGATAATAACCTTCCAAACCAATAAACTTCATACCTTAGTTATACTCATCAGGGATGGCCATGCTTGGATTGCCTTGATCTTTGAAGGATCAATAGATATTCCATCATTATAGACAATATTTCCATGAAAAGACATCTCTGGAATCCAGAATTCACACTTGTTAAACATCCCATATAATTCAATTCTTCAGAGGGATTTCCGAATATTTCTCAAGTGATTTTAATGATCTTTGTAGATATTTTAGAATACCAAGATATCATCAATAAGTATAACTAAAAATTCATCAAGATATTCCATGAAAAATCTATTCATTAAATCCATGATGATAGAGGGTGAATTAGTCAATCCAAAAGGCTTTACAATAAACTCATAATGCATGTATCGGGTTCGAAATTATGTTTTATGAATTTTATCTTTCTTCACAAACAACTGATGATATCCAAATCAGCAGTCAATCACTGAAAAATATTTTTCTCTATGAAGTTGGTTGAATAAATCCTCAATTCATGGTATGGAATACATGTTCATTATTGTTATAGCATTGATCTCCCTGTAGTCAATGCACAACCTTGTAAATTTGTCTCTCTTCTTAACAAAAAGGATAGGTGCTCCCTGTGGATAAACACTAGGGTGAATAAATCCATTATTTATGAATTCCTCTAGTTGTTTCTTTAGTTCGACTAATTCCACAGGGTCCATTCTATAAAGAATGTTCGATATGGTCCTTGAACTAGGATTTAAATCAATGGAAAACAAAATTTCTCGTTCTATATGATGTCTAGGAAAATCCTCTGGAAAGACATCGACATATTTTTTCACAATAAGTACATACTCTATTTGAACATTCCTTTCCTCACAAACAGCTATTGCATTCTCTTCTTCCCCAATAATTGATTTTAGTAGACCAACTGGGGGGGATCTAGATATAAATCATATGGTGATGTTTCTTCTCTAAAGCTAAGTTATTCCTTATCATCATCGAGAATTTTAACCTCCTTCATATTACAATAAATATACTTATCATGGAACAAAATCCATTCCATACAAAGTATTATATCAAATTCAATTATGGGTATAATGATGAGATAAGCTGTTAAATATCATTTATAGGCATTAATGGGGATTGATTCACAAAACTTTGTTGCAATGATACTTCCCGTGGGATTTTTTACTGGCAACTACATTGTTAAAAAAACATTGAAATATATAATATTTATAGAAAACTGGGAAGATATGAAACAATGCGATGATCCAGAATCAAATATTGCAATGGATAAACTTCAGGAAACCATTCAATTACCTACCACTATGTCTTTCGGAGATTCAACCTCATCAAAAGTGATCTCATAAGCTTAGCCTTGATCACTTGTCTTTTTATGAGGTATGAATCCCTAACGCATAGGATATTCATTTTAATAATTTACCATCTCTCAAAAAAATTAGTACTGATCATTGGTAGTTCCATTCTTCCCCTTACAATCACTGGCAAGATGAAAATTCTATCCAAATTTGTAGCATAATCCTTTTCCTTTTTGGAAGGCACCAGGGTGCTTCCTTCCACAATTATCACTGGGTGGAAATTCAACTCTTCACTTCTTCCATGCTTCCTCATTTCCTTTCCCAGAGTGTTCAACATATCTCTTCTTCTCTTTCTTTTCTATAATGTCAAAAGACTTAGATATTTCCTTTTTTGTCTTGATTGCACATGAGACAATATCTTCATACGATGAGAAGGATTGCGAGAATAATTCTCAATAAAGAAATGGATTCAACCAATCTAGGAAATGGTCAATGTTAATTCTTGTGGTACGTATATAATATACAACATGCATTGCTAACCTTGTACAATTATCTTCATACTTTATAATATTCTCATCCCATTTTTGTCTCAGACTCAGAAATTGCCTTTCCATATCCACACGATGGTCAAAAGGAAAGTATTTTTCTAAGAAAATATCTTTAAACTCATTACATTACAAATTTGATAATTTTTCGTCCTACTTTGTATATTTAATTAATTACTACAACTAATATGCATCTTTGGTGAGCTGATAAACTGACATGACAACTTTTCCCCTTCACTACACCCCAAAGCATGAAATGTTTTCTCTAAGGAATATATCTATTTCTCAGATATTAATGGATTTGTACTCCAATTGAATGATGGTAGTTGTTTCCTCATGAAGCAGTCTAAAACTTATCCTCTACATTGAGGATCAGAATGCTCCATATAGGTAAGTTTATTATGCATAACCTGAGTGATTTATCCCATTATGGTGATATGCTGATGAGAACCAGTTGCATCACCAGTTGCACTATTATTATCATGAGTTTGAGGGAAATCCCTACATGGATTATGTGAATTTATTCAGTTTCCATTACTTCAACTAGGCTCTATTTCTAAATAATATAATAGACTAGATTAGTTTATGAATCACAATACATAATTTTAAACTTGTAAAACACTTAACATAAATTGAACAATTTATGGATATAATACACAATCATACAAAAAATGTTTTCCCTGAGGAGGTATATACTCATAAATCCTTCCTAATGGTTCGTAATGAAAATGTGAATTATCATAAGCATATCCCCTGGGATTTTCATAACGAAGAGTGCAGCAAGGCCCGTTTTCGTGTACAAGGATACCCAGGTCAATCTCGAAACTCCTTGTCAGAGATTTCACTCCAAGGTACATCTGTGTCAGAGTCACCTCTACATGCTTGTATCTAGACATGGATGTATTACATGGGGAATACAAAAAATATCTACATTACAAAAATTTTAGGATGTTGTTCTATACTAATCCTCCATGTCTATCATAGGGAAACGTTCTCTAATTAGAGTTATTATAAATCTAGTTTCCAAGGATTGTACAAAACTTCCTCTGATACCAACTGTAATGCCCTGACCATAGATTCCAAGAGTCATTTCATTATTCAATATCGTTGGCACGATACAAGTAATCATATTCTAAAAGATCAAAGAGTTTAGTATTATTGGAAAAAAGATACATAAATAAGTTTAACATCCCAACTTGAGTAGAAATACAACACAAATTTATTCCATTAGAAACATCCAATCCTTCTAGATTATGCCTGCATGTCACTCAAAACTAACTTCTTCATATCCTGGGAAAATGAAACATAATAATGGGTTGAGCTCAAATGCTCCGTAAGAGTAAAAAGTATAGTGGAAGAAAACATAATCATTAGGCATGTTGAATAATTGAAAACAAATTTCGTTAGAAATAATAACCATGAACACTTTATGGCTGGAATATTAGCTGGGTAACATTTCCATAATAAAACATAGTCATGGGTATTCTACCAGTTTAATAGACACATGAACCATTATTATTATTATCATAAGGATGGAATGTATAATTCTGGACTTTCTGAAACATCTTTTCAAGGGCTTGAACAAGACGTCTAAAAATGATTTATGCCTTGAACAATAACATATATAAAATTGGGGAAGGCCTCATCAAATTCCACATCTAATTGTCTCATGAGACCTACTGATTCATTGAGGAGCTATAGAGGGCTCCACCGATCACATACTAAGTCCAATACATTCCTCATATGAAAAGGTCGAAACATAACATAATCATTTGTATAAAAATTAGCATAAGAAATGTCAATACTTTATCAATAAACCATGAATGGTATCAAAATTACACATCAACGGTTGAACATATCAAAAAACCATAAAAAATTTATGGAATATTTTTATAAAAATAATCATCTTCAAACAACTGTAAATTTTATCAAAGGATTTTAACAAATATGAAATGAAATCTTTTTGAGAGAAATATCTCTTTCTATTATGAAATCATTTAAAAGTCACATAATTATAAAAGAAAACATTTATTATGAAAATATTATTATGTTCTTTTAAGGAAAGCTTCGACGAAGTTATAGCAGCATAAAATCACCACACCCGCCGTATAAGTTAAACACTCTTACCATAATTTGGTCGAAAAGATCAAAAAGTACCTTGTTTGGAAAATGATGGAAAGATTTATTTCAATTCAAATAACATAAAATTAGGGTAAATATGACTTTAAAACATATTCTAGTAAATATTATAAATACTTTTAAATACATTTTTAATAAAACATTCTTGGGAATTTTAAAGTGGTCTCAATAGATACTTATATAAAAACATCCTCAAATAATAAAGAAATTGTGAAATTAACCCTTACCTTATACTTTTACTTTCTCGATGGTTCGTTAACCTCCTGTATAATTGTTAAATAATTGGTATTAAATTATAAAAGAACTATATACGTAAATATGATATCATATACGATCTTCTAATAGTTCTTTGTTAATAATATTTTAGTATTATCGTCGTTTGGGGTGTTGATTGATTCGTTTTCCATTATATGTTTGGTTACATAAGTCGTGTTTGATATAGATAGGATTTATTTGATTCATATCCAGAATGATATTATGTTACTAATTTTTTTTAATTCTTCAATGGGAAATTATTCTTCAATGATTACGAGGGGAAATGAATCTCATGGCGTTCAAGGAGACGGTAATTCGTATGTATGCACGAGCAAAAATATCATTCTTTTGCTATTAAAATCGTATGTTAATAGATATTATATCATATATATATATATATAGAATCATTAAAATTTTAAATTTATTATTTACATCAATTATACATCATTATTATACCCATCAAAAAAATAATGTATTCAGTAACAACTACACCACGACTTGGAGCCGGTAAGCCGTACGTACGCACATATGGAGACTTTTTCATTCATATGACGGTTAAAATAATGAATATGGTTGTACCATTTTTATAATAAAATAATATTATATATAATATTCTAGAGTTATTATTTTAGAATGGAAGCAACAAAGAAATAGTAAGTGGAAGAACAAAAAGAAGTTGAAAGAGGTGATAATTATTTACATCTTCTTCAGGATCTTCTTTTTGATTTGATCTAAAGGGATCCATAGGTTGGTTTTCTGATCATACAAAATCCTCTAAGTTCAAGTTAGGGAAATTGGGAGGTTATTTGGGCTGGGTTTGGCCGAGACAAATTTCTTTGAAGGTGTGATTTTGAGGGAAGGTGAAGTTCCCTTTTATAAGAGAGGTGAGGGGCACCTTAGGAAAATATTGAAATATTATTTTATAATAAAATCATTTTTGGTTTCTAATAAATAAAAAATGATTTATATCGAGAATAGGGTGGTCATGGGTCTAAAACCATTCAAATAATATGTTTTAGATAGGTTTTGGTTTCCACATTAACCTCATCTTTTAGATTTAACTCTTAGTTAAATAGTATAAAATTTACCATGTATTCTTTTATTATGATAATAATTGGTTAATAAACATACAATAAAATGCACAGGGAACCTCAAGTGTTTCATTAAGCTTATAAATATAATTATATAAGTTCCTTGGATGAACCTTATATTTTTTAGGACTGTTATATAATTTAACAATATAATATTTGTTTTTAAAAACTAATTTCGGTCAATTTTGACACCATTTAGTATTTGTTTTTTGCGAAAGTCATAAAAACATGATTACTTTAAACCAAATAAATTGAGTCAACCCTTACAAGTCATATTCACCTAAAAAATTCGTGGATGTCATAAAAACATTGAAATTATATTTATTTTAATATTTATAATACCATTTATTTTATTCTTTCAACAATATGGTAACTACTGAAACTTCATTGTGTGATAAATAAATTAAATTATTTAATCTATAAATATTATAAATAAAATAATATTATGTATGAAATATTTTTATCTTTTTAATGAGTATTTATAGATGAAATGATAACTTATATAACCACATGTAAAAATATTTTTAATAAAACATATATGTTTATGTAATTTTTGTCTTTACGTTAAATTAATTAATATAATGTGTCATTATGACACTAAAGTTACTCCATGGGGTCCCTAAATCTGCCCAAATATGCCAATGGTCGGACATGTATCAATAAATATGAATAAGACACATGTTAAGGTAATTAAATATTATTATAGTATTGTTTTTTACCCTTATTTAACGGATTTACCCTTTAACCAGGGTAAATAAAATATTTACCGAAGTAATTATTCATAATGAATAAAAATAAAAGATATATATTTACACAATTTTTTCCTTATAATTCCCAATATAAAATCCATTTTTCCTAATTCCAAAAACATAAGTTCCATAAATTAATTTAAAATTAATTCTCGTTGTCAAAACAAAAAACGTGTTTTTATGAAATAATAACTATCAAAAGAATGACACTTGTTTATGTCCTGTTTAAATGTTAAATTTCATAAAATGACTTGAATTAAATTAAATTATTAAAATATAATCTAATTATACTTTAATACCACTCAAATTTATAATTTAACACTTTAAATTATTTCTATTAAAAATTTGTTTTTAATTAAAATTTAGATTTTTCACTGTTCATCAAAATTGAAATTTTTCAGAAAATTACCAAAAATTCA
This sequence comes from Viscum album, assembly GCA_963277665.1. NCBI lineage: Eukaryota > Viridiplantae > Streptophyta > Magnoliopsida > Santalales > Viscaceae > Viscum > Viscum album. The sequence goes on from OY728142.1 coordinate 458,717,613, forward strand.
CCCTAAGATAATATCGATATTCCGAATTAAAAAATGATATCTATTTTGAAAAATAAAATTAATTAAATTTCAAAAATTGTATATTATTATTCATAATGGCTAGTTTGATTGGACGCGGTGTGTTAGAATCTCGAAGTAGCGTATAATGCATGATATTGAATTATTCAAAGGGAAACATATTGAAGAAGCTTGGGGTGTTACATATAGGTCAAATTAATAAAATAAAAACTTCTCATATAATTTAGGATACTATTTTTGTTATATAATATTGGAATAAGGTGAATAGAAGGAGTGGATTAAAATAAAATTAAAGAGCTTTAGGATGGAAGTTGCCTTTTATTTGGGAGAGTCCTTTTGGTTTCCACCAGATGGATTCCTTGGATAGATTTATGACCATAGTGAAACATACTGGTTTAGGGGAGTTATTATTAGAATCTATTTGGTTAGATATTTCCCTATCGGAAATTTCTCGAGAGCTATGAGGAAGTGAAAGGGGAGAGTGTCTTTTATAGGAGAGGAGGAGGGGCATTCCTATAAATCAATGAATGTATAATTACACCCACGTTGTACAATTTAATGTAGCTCAAAAAATGGCACAATGTTTTTTAAATTGAGGATAGGTTCGAAATATGGCCATATAATGGATTTTGGACAACTGTCTAGGTTATTTTGGCTCTTAAGTTAAACGGTTAGTCCCATGTTACACTATTTTCCCCCTTAATTGTTGAAATTAATTATATTTACATCACTGATATTTTTTTTACAAAACTAATTTTAACTTATTATATATTATAAATTATTCTGATTCAAAATATTAAATCCATTTTTCAAAATTACAATTTCATAATTATAATAAATTTTTTTTAAAATTAATCCTGCACACGGGACAACAATTTGGGTTTACAATTTAAAATGTTCAAATGTTTGCTGTAATTTTACAATTAATTTAAAAGTTGAATTGATTCCAATTAACTTAATTTATAGAATGTATTTATAATTAATCTTTATTAACATCAATAATATAAATAACCCTTAAAAATAAATTAGACAAATAATATGTTTTGAATTATAATTATGTATTTTTAACTATTCATCAAAACATGAAACTTCGCAGAAACATATCATACATTCAACGAAAGATATTTATAATTTTCATATTTCAAATATGATATTTTTTTTAACATAGTAAAATCTATAAAATTACCATAAAAAGAATTTATAATAGGTTTTCTATTAAAAGTGTTAGGATTTTTCTTTAGAAGAATTGATTTTTAAGAGGACAAATGGATTTTTTCTTATATAATGCCAGTAAAATCGTTTGGATAAATATAAAAAATATTTTATTGAATATATAACATGTATATTTAATTAATATTATTCAATGATTGTATTTAATGTAATTTATTAAGAGAAAATGGATTTGGGAGTATAAAAATAATTCTATTATATTCAATTGGTTTCAATATTTTCATTTCAAAATAATTTATAACAAATGAATCCATATTATATTTTCTTAAACCTAATATTTTTATATGTTAGTTATTCATATTCACAACCACTAATTTAATTGGTAGGTTAAATCTTTTTATATTTCATAATGATATTTTAATAACACATTTTTTCTCTTTAAAACATGGTCTTGAATATAACACAGTCTATTGAAGAAACTCACTGTTACATGTAATGCAAGTGAAATATAGAATAAAAATTATATGTTAATGTCTAAGGATACAATATTCTATTATGTTATTTGTTTTTAGAATCATATACACTATCTAATACATTGTTCTTACTTTAAAATTTAAAGATGTTAAATTCTCCCCACCTTAACTAAATACGATCATTGCAATTGATCTTGTTAACAAATTGTTTGATATTTTTTATTTTGAAATTATATATAATAAGATGGGTTCATAAAAAATACCATAGAAAATAGATAATGATATGTACAAAGGATATATATACTAACATCTTACTTGGTCACCATGTATGATAATATTAGAGGAAATTAGAGATACATACATAATGGAAAAATGTAAATATTTATAGGGATTGATTGAGGACATCAATAAAAAAATAGAATTATCAATGGAAATATTATAGACTAAAATCAATAAATTTATGATGATTTAGAATACCATGGATTCAATAATAATTAAGGTATTAGGAAAACACCATTTTTTTATTATCTTCATAATAATGTGTAACTTTTTTACAACGTAATAATATAAAGAAGAATAATTTCTTGATACATTTAAATTTCATAAGACAAAATTCATACCTTTTAGTGTAATGATCACATTATATTCATCCACATATTCTAGGAATGGAATATCAAAAAATTAACATTGATTTTGGAAGAAAAAAATACACATTTAGCATGTCTTAAGGCCTATAAAAGAGTAACAAATTTAACTATTTGTCACTAACTATTCTAAAAATCCAATATGGTGAATACATTATTCATTAAACATAAAATGAAAAACTTCAGGTTCATGATTAATATTTTTTAATAAAATTATTTAAATAAAACAAATATAAATTAACCCAATCATCTCGTAGGCCACTAGTAACATGAAATACTTATCGTCCTTTGTTCATGGGTTCAATCACCATAGCCATTCTAGAACTGATTGGTTGTCACATGAAATACAGGATTTCCTAATCTAAAACAAGATTAATATAATTTCCAAAATAAATATAATGGAAACCCTTGTTTTAAGTTTAATCACTAAATATCCTTTTAACTATAGTTTTTAATAGTACCTCAATACATAAATACTTCATCTTTTTAATTTAAACATAGGTCCTTTCTTTGTATAAGATTCACCATGGTCATTTATTTCCATTATCAATTAAAATCCTTCCTAATATATTGTATAAAATTTTAATTTCCCTAAAATCAAGTCCACTTACAGTATCCATACAATGTTTTATTTCTAGGATAACCCACATAATATCTACATTACCAAATTCTAGTATTTTTTATAGTTATCATCAAATTCTACATTAGTGTTATGATCTATTATCTATGTTTTCCTAATTATAGTTCCCAAGGATGCTACTAAACTTCCACTGATAGCAGCTATAGCACCCCAATTGCAAAAATCCTGAAGCCACTATTGACTACAATAGCATTGGGAATATTAAAAGTACCGAAGTCATGAATTACTGATGATTTTAGTAGTCCAGGTAAACTAGATACATACATGTGTCTTGTATCACAACTGACTACTCTAATTAGAATAAAAATTCTCTTTTGAGGATAATATTCACTTTATTCCATCTAGTGTATCCTAGAATATCTTCTTCTATACACTTTAAGGAACCCTAGGGAATGGAATAAAATAAGGTTGAGCTCAACTTCTCGGTAAGGGTCATGTATAGTGGACAAAATAATGAATCAATGAGAATAAACAATATATAAAAGTAAATAACTAAATACAAATTGCATGTAATTAATAAATAGAATAGATTAATAATATAAAAATGTAATAACTGAAAACACAATCCACTAATATAACTAGATAAATAAAAATCAACATAGAACTGAAAATAACTAAAACACATACCATATAATCATTGAACTGAATATTAAATGCATCCATATATATGTTGATGCAAAATATCATCGATAAATAATAAATTGATCTAAATAAGGGAATTTCATAATTATTGGATGTCTTGTTTATTAGTTATATTGAACAATTAATATCAAAACCTTTCACAATACATTTTAATCTACCCTTATTTGGAAACAATAACAACGGGTTTGTTGCCAACTGATTTCATCCCATGAGACTACCAATGCATCATGGGGATTACATTAACAAGTCTTTGACCAATAGAAACTGTCTTAAATGGTCTCCATCCTAGGTCATTCATGTACCACAAATTTTCCTTATTTAATAAACAATATTCCTTATCAAATATCTATATTTAATAAATATTACATATTTATCAATATTTCCACAAATAATTACATAACATTCATAGTAAAAACCATAAGAAATATGGTATATGGATTAAACAGTGAACATATCTTGGATAAATTATATGGATAATTAGGGGAAACTCAAAGATCAATTATCTTAAGAAAATGAATATTTAATGGGCGTCATAAGAATAAAGAAATTTAATGTCCATAATATAATTTTCCAAATCAATTATAAACCATATAGTGGAATAATAAGGATATAATAAATAAAAAAATACATATTTGAGTAAAAAAATATTTTGAAGAATGAAAATGAGGAAGTAATAGAACCCAATGAAATTGAATCGGGTTATGAATTTTCTTTCACATGATAAACTTTAACTCAAGTCCATTAAGATGAAATAAATCAAATTAGAACTCAAAATATATTGAGGAATTAATGAATTTTGATATTATATGTAAAATTTTCAGTATGATCCCAATATATAAGAAGTTAAATTCAACCAAATAAATTATTTCTCAAATAATTAATATACCATTTAAATTATATTTGATTAACGTAATCATTAATCTTTCCAAAGTGTCACATACCACTTTGAATCATTTTAATAATAATAACCATAATGAAATTTCATTAAATAAAAATTATAACATCTTAATAATAATTATATTCATTATATAACATTTAAAATATAATTATATACACTATATAAAAGAAACTAGGTTCATAAAAATAAATAAGACTCAATGGAATATAAATTGGGATGAAATCCCTTACCTTGTGTTTTATTTTTTGGATGAATTAATAAAATATCTATATAGTGGTTTTAGACTTGTAAATATCTAATTAGATGACCATGATAATATTTATAATATAATATATTATTTTATTATAATATTTTAATACATATTTGTTAACAATTATTCAATATTTTCACTATTTTATGTGTTAATGGGATAGTTTTTCGAGTATTTTTTAACATGTTACTTATTGTTGTTATTAATTCGATAATGGTTTAATCATCTGTATAATGTAAAACAGTATTTAAATATATTATGTATTCAATATATATGTATTTATAATAGTTGAAACAATTTGGAGATAGTAAATGAAATGCACCGTTCATGGAGATTGTAGGTCGTACGTACACATGAACGCTACATTAATTTCAATACTATATTTTAAATTAATGGAAATTAAATGATATATATATTTATATATATTAATATTATAATTATAGTATAATATATATTTCATATAAGTTAAATTTCTTTATTAAAAATGCCTTTTATATATTCTATGTATAGCATGAATGAATCTCATCGCATTGAGGTTTCTATAGTTCACACATCCATAAACGATGTTATTGTATTCCCACAAAATGGAGTGAATAAATGAAAATGTAATAAAATATTTAAATTAATATAAATAAATTATTATTATAACATTTAAAATATATAAATATATTGTTCATCATAATTTCCATACATGAGAGGTGGTAAATAAAAAATTAACAACTTGGATTCATGTGGCGGTAGTTTGTTGTAAATAAGAACGGTATATTAATTACACAATAATTGGAATTGTGTATTAGTTTAGCTTTAAAAATTAACATAAAAACAAATTAATAAATTTACGATAATGGGTTTACTATATAATCCTATAATAAAGATAATTTAATATGATTATAAAAAAATTAAACTAAAGAGCATAAGGAAGGATGCTACTTCTTATTCGGGTAACTCCTTTTTGTTTTCACCAACGGGATTACATTTATATAATTATGAACGAGGTTGTGATTCTATATTTCGGGGTCGTATGTTAGAGAGATATTTTTTGATGATATAGGTCTATAAAAGTGTCTTGACAGGTATAAAGAAGTGGGAGGGGTGAGTGCCTTTTTATAGTGGAAGAGGCGTGATTGTCTTGTAAATCATTGAAAAGGGAAGTCCATCGATGTTTTTCTTAGGAAATGTGGATCCAATAATTTTCAAATTTCTATAAAAGGGATACTAGATTAGAACTATGGTTATACAATGGATTTTTTACAAATTTATATGTCATTTTGGCTCTTAATCATATTGTTTAGTCCCTTGTTAATGTAATTCTCTTCTTGATCATTGTAATTAATTTCAATTACATTCAAAAATATTTTGGGAAAATACCATGTTGAACTTTTAAGATATTTTTAAAATTTTCTAATTCCAAATATGGAATAAAATTTTCAAAATTATTATCACATATGTTGAAAAAATAAATTTTAAATTAATCCCATAGAGGGGATGATGGTGGAGGTTTTTAAAGCCAAATGTTTAAAAGATTACTTGTTTTTTGTATTAAATTTCAAAGTGAAATTGATTCCAATGAACTAATTTGGATTAATTAATATAAAATTTATTTATAAAATATTTAAAACTAATAATAATATAATTTAACCTTACAAAAAAATTAGAAGAAAAAATATTTTTGAAGGAAAATTAAATATTTTTCACAATTCATCAAAAATGAAATTTCATTAAAAAAATAAAAAAACACCGTAAGATTTTTTTTATATTCCACATTCAAATATGAAATTTATTTTAATATATAAAATCAATAAATATTCTTAATTTTTTTTAAAATAGGTTATCCATTAAATGGCAGTAAAATTGTGTTTTTAGAAAAATAAAATTTTTTGGCATAAAACTATATTTATTATTATATTTTTCCGATAAAATCTATTGGATGGATATATAAAATATTATATTAAATATATAAAATTTATATTTCTTTCATATAATTATATAATTTTAATTAATTTAATTTAATAATAGACAATTATTTTGGAAGCCAAAAGAAATTTCTTTTATATTCAATTGGTTTTAATATTTTCATTTCTAGTTAATTTTCAACCAATGAATCAATCATGTATTTTTTTAAACCATTTAGTTTCATATGTTAGTTAACCACATTTAAAAACAACTATTTTAATGTATGGGTTTTATATTATTATATGAAATAAAAATATTTTTTAAATATATTGTTGCTCGGTAAAACATTGTCTTGCATGTAACAGAATATATTGTAGAAACTCATTGTGTGTGAGATAAGCTAACTCGGTTTTGCATGAATTTCATGTAATATCATAGATTTCATTTATCAAAAATAGTAATTATATTTTAATGTATCATGATATTATATTCCCTTGCACTCTTGGTGTTTCATGTCATAACAATTATCGAATATAATGTTCTTACATTAGAATATCATGGAATTGCACTCACCCACCAACTTTATACAACCTCAAACTCCCATTGAATATGTATTACATATACCACCAAATATCATGGACACATCACATCATGCCTGCAGACACCTAGTCCACTACCCCAAAATATTGCCACATCCCTTCTCGCCCAAAGACACCATGACCATCACATCACAACCATAACCACAGTAGTATGATATAGTGAACATTAAGGGATTCAACAACATTCCATCATTTTACCTTGAATTACCACCTGCATAAGAATCCCTACAACACAGTCATATAAAATCTCTCTTGAAGACACCCAGGAAACCACCCTATAGCACAATAACATTATAATACATTTTACATATTTATCAAGTAAATTTAATCCAATCCACATCTTTATTTTATTGTAATTATCACACAATCCATTAATCTATGAGAAACCATTTTATTATCCAAATATAATTGGTCAAAAAATTCACATTTTGGGGAGCTTTCAAACAAATCACAATATTAATGGGTTACACAACTCATATCAGAAGATTAGACAAATCCACCAAAGGCAAAAAAATTAAACATTATAGTCAGACTGTAAAAGAAAAATAGAATTATAATATCAAAGATGTAAAAGCATGAAAAAAAACCTTTCCATATAAATTTCAATTAAACTGGTTAATAATGATTATTTATATTTTATAAACAATCTTATGAAAGATAAAAAACAAAAAACACCTCCCATATGATACACAATAAAGATAGATGAGGGATTCACTACATCAATGAAAAATTTCTAACAGATTGAGCACCGAAATGTGAAGACGAAACACCATCAAACTAGAACCACCCATGTAGAAACCATATATCAACCAATATAGAACCCATGAATCCTCATAACATATCCCTCTCACACACCAACCCAAAAACACACCACTATAGTGGATTTTTAAAGAGGAATAGTAGGAAAATCAAGGGGAATAGAGGAAATCCCACCACCAATTTCCAACAAGAATCCCCCAAAAACAAGGGATTTAAGTATAATACGTATGGTAGAAGATCTTTTAAAAATGCCTTGGGTTTCTTTAAAAATTAAATGAAGTTGATATGACTAGATGATCATATAGTTTTCATTAAAACCCTCTTTAAATCCTAGAGCTTGGATAACTTATGATTTAAACCACACTCTAACTACATATAATAAATGATCCCACATAACTCACACCATAAATCTAATTTTCATGGAATAAAAAAAATTTCTCCTAATAACATGGTGATTTGGGATATAATGAAGTTATGATGTGAAATAATTTTTTATGATGTAAAACAACAATCATTCCCATCCCCTCACCAAGTAGATCCCATTAACAAATTTTTCAATGAAGTTGTATACCACCAACTTATTCTGAAAATACCACTTTTATGGTGAAAATGTCTATTACAGTTCTCATGAAACTCTAACTCCATTGAAAATCCATGAGCCTCCTTGGAATAACTATGAACACCTCAAATTTGAAAATTAACTATCCTGTAAGTAAATTGCCATTACATTAGATACCTCTCAAACAATTCTCATCATTGAAAATCAAAACCAACCCTAAGGAAAAAAGTGTCCAAAAACACCATATGACATACCACTCACGTATCTCATCACACCCAAAACTCTACCAGTAACGAAAAAATCTAACCAAACATTTAAAAAACAAAAGAAATAATCACATTACCACCCCTCATCATGAAAAAACCTAAACATCATGTACATCAAAATAACCACTCCACTTCCACCCACAACCATCTACATAACCATATAAACTTCCACACAACCAAATCCAACCAAAAAATCTAGTATCACACAACAATTATTTAATCATAAAATTTTTGTAAATTTCTTCCTCCATGTAACGATACAATCTACTTTTGGTGGTACTGACTTTCCCACATTGTTTTAATCATGTGAAAATATATAGAATCCTGATAAGGATTCTATCCCTTCTCTTTACATATGTAAAAACCTTTATCAGTAATAACACATCTAGAAAACAAAACAAAAAAAATAAAAATACCTCTCATATAAATTCAATATCCTAACATTGCTTATTCAAAAATAAATATATTAAAAGGAAAACTAAAAATAAAATTGGGTATTGGGTATTCAGTATTGGGTATTCATTTTCATCTTGTTCTCCTGTGTACTCTCTTCATTGATACTATGATTCTAAAACAAACAAACCAAGGTAATGGAATTCCCAGAAAAATCATCCTTTTAATGATCTTGGATCTCTATTGGACACTCAAAAAACTTCATTTTATTATTGGTAAGAAAATCTTCCAAATAAATGATATGAAAGTCATCAGGAATATACTAATGAATCGGAGATATGTGGAAGACCTCATGAATATTTTTATGTTTTAGTGGAAATGACAACAGATACACTACCTCACCATCTCACTACAACACTTCAATGTCCTAAAAAACCTTGGTAAAGTATTACTACCCCTATCAAACCATTTCTCTCAACATCAGATAAAAACCTTCAAGAGAACATGCTCTCCAACCTCAAAATCCAAGGACCCCCTTCTATTTTAGGAATAATATTTTATTGGTCATGTGCTGCTTTCATACTCTCCTGAAAAAGATGAACATTCTCTATTATCAACATCACCATAGAAGGAAAAGAAATTGTTACCTCTCCAACCTCCATGCAGTACAATGGAAAATCACATGAGCCTTATCCAAGATGGTGAGGTATCTCTATGTACATCCATGAGACCCAGAATCAAAACCAAGTAGAGGAATAATTTCCTGATACTACACCATTATTGTGTGGGTACTATAGTAGGGACTGTAGCAGTATTGTGTGGGTATTGTATCATGTACTGTAGTATTATTGTGTGGGTATTGTAGCAGTTATGGTTTGGAACTATAGTAGAAGGAACTATTCAACTTGGGCCAACAGTTTGGTCTTGGAGTCCTCATAGCCTTTGGGACACCCATGCGTTTAGGTCGGTAATGATCATAGGCCACCTCAAGGCCTTTGGTCCACATGATCTGTGTAGTTTCCCCAGAATGGCCCTACAAAAAATGAGTAGCCCTAGAGGAGGATTCAGAGTAGGTGTACTCATCAAAGAATAAAGAATGAATTTGTAAGAATGAGAGGGTATGGATACACTATCGGGACATTCCTATGCTTGCACAGTAATCTTCACCATAGGGCCATGAAATGGTGGAGAGGTATTAACATGATGCAGATGATGGGGAAGGGAATCTCTTTGTCTTTATATTCTAGATGAATTCTATAATACATTTGGGTCATATAATGTCTCTTAAGCCTATGGGCTATGTAATCTCAAAACCTATATGCCTTGTAAGTGTTACCACTCATCCAATTAAAGGGAGGTTATCAAAAATCATTAAAAATGAAGTCCTTAAGGACATTCAAGTAGTACAATGGTGAATGACATGACTACCCATAAAAATTATCAAATGGGGCCTTGGTAATGGAATAGTGATAACAATTATTATAGGACCGCAAAATTAATTGAAATTAGTGTTCTCATGATCCACCAATGTTTTAGATGTAAGACCGCAATATATCCTCCAACATCTGGATAGTCAACTCCATCTTCACATCCATCTGAGGATAGAAATCAAGAGGAATCGCTAATTGTCAAAAGCATGTTGTAATCCCCTCCAGATTCATGAGGTAAAACATGTTTAACAATCCCAAACAATAGACCTTAGAAATCCATGAAATCCAACCACCTCATCCATATATCACATAAATAATGAAACCATTGTTCCACACTTCATGATCTCTAAGAAGTAGGAAAATATCGTAAACCAATCCACAATTACCTACATTACATCACTTATTACCTGATTTTGAGGTAACCCCATGAATAAATCAATCGATATGTGATAAAATATCCAATCAAGGATATCCAATGGCAACAATAAACCACTAGGAATTGGATGATTAGCCCTTACATGCTGGAAAACAAAACACCTCTCCAAAAAACTCAAACACATCACATTTCATCGTGAGATTCAAAAACATCATCCTCAAGCCATTGAACATCTTGGATACTCTTAAGATTACTTTCAAAGGTGATATATGAATATAATTAAGGGAAACCTCACACATCACTACCAAGAAAAAAAATCTCCCATGAAACACCATCCAATTCTAAACATCCTCTGAACATCCCTCCAGACCATCACCATGACCTACAAGATTGCGCATCAGCTCCACCATTTAGTATCCCCACTAAGATTCGTCCACCTACTACATCAAATATGGATATAATTTCGTCTGAAATAATAAAATCATTCTTCATCCACCCTTTTATTCATGTTTAGGGATTCTAACTCAACCAAAACACTCCAAGCATTTCCAGATTCCTATAAATAATCCTTTCATGGCATCCTTTTAAATGTGTTGGCCACCATATTACCCTTTCCTTAGGTGTATCTAATCTCAGAATCATAGTAATTAATTAGATACATCCCCCTATTTTATCATATATTCATATCTTTATGGTAAAATACATAACTCAAACTCTTGTGATCCGTGAAGATTGAAAAGAACTACCTAATGAGGTAATTCTTCCAAAACATTTGTGAAAAAAGTACCACTTATAACTCTAGATTATGTGTGTAATAGTAATTCTTATGGGGAAATAATATCTTAGATCCCTAAAAGATCACTTCTATCTGTTGTATCAACATGCATCCAAATCCCATATGGAAAGAATCACAGAACACCTCAAACATCTCCCCTTCCTCCAGAAACTATATCACCAAAGAACTCAGTAACACACCGTTAAGGTAATCGAATTCTACCTACTACTGATAAGTCTATATAAGATCTTGGTACGTCATGGTCAACATTGTCAATTAAAATATAACCATAGTGAAATCAGGTCCAAAACTCTAATAATAGAAAGAAATACAACGTAAATAATGATCTTATACTATGTTACCATGCTCTTCCCAAGAATCAATTATATTGACCTTTAATGTGTCCACATACTCAAACTATTAAGGAAACACATTTTCAATTAAATTCACCTCTCACATCCATACAAGGAAAATATTCTATAAATATGATGGCATCGATGGACCTGCTAGATAGATATGATATTATTATAATGATATTCCTCTAAATTCAAGTAGATCAATATTTTAATGATGAACATGACTTCAAAATAGTGCAATAATTCATGGAACATGGAATTCATGATCCCCATGAACAAAAATGGTGTGTTCACAACATTGAATGATTCTACTACAAATTCTAAGTGCCCATACCTATATTTGAAGGAAGACTTTAAGATATGATCCAACTTCCCCAAAACTAGTGAAATCCAAACCATTTATTAACACTAGAAAATAAACATACCAATCTCTATCGGTAAAAAACATATATCCTCATAAAGGGAGTAATGATTCTGGATTTTTACATGATTCAACCTTCGGTAGTCTATCCACAACCACAAATTACCATAAACCTTATTAGAGAATACCACCATAGAACTGCATAATGACACACTAGGTTGGATGAATAATTTTTTCATTAGATAATATATCTAAATCATAAAATTTTTCAACTCATTAGGTTTTATCCTATAAAGAGACCTCCATATCAAACAAGTACTCTGTTATAGGACTATATCAGACTATATATGACATCAATGGGTAGAATCAAAACCACCATTGGAAAAAATCCCAAAACTATCTACTAACTCTATTTAACCCCACTATCCTATAATTAATTTATTTTATAGATAACTCATACATTAAATTAATAATGGTATCCACATGTCAACATCCCATCTGGTAACTCTAGTCTCCAATGAAAACCATATGTTGACCATCCACATCTAGGAACACAACACTCCTCTAAAATTATTTGATAAGATATCACATAGAAAATAACCATTTTATTCACCTAATGACATTATAAAATTAAATTTGAAGCAAAAAACAAGTTCTAATTGGAAAAATAAAGCCCCATCCTCATTCTACACAACCATCACACATCGGGAAAGAAGTTCAAGCCTCTAATTGGCATAGTCAATACTGGGGGAAAGGGAGGTATCTCTATGTCTAGTCAAAGAGCATGGACTATAGTGGTTACAAAAAAAAGATTGTGAATATCCCAAATAAAACAAGTCATAAACTAGGGTACATGAAAAATGAAGTGTACCTCGAATGATCTCGGAATCCCTTTGTGTTGTCACCTTCACTCCATGAAAATGATAATTCCTAGATCACCTACCTCTATAATGATTTCTACCTCAATATAAATTCTCAATTCAAGGTTCCAAAACATGAGGAATATCATAAGGTCAATATATACCTCCTCTACCTCCCCTCGGTTGAGTATATTTCTATTGGTCATACTGATGAAATGATCTCACTCATAGCTACTATTGAGGCTACAATTGTGCATGATTGCTCCAAAAAACTGAGATTGAAGAACCACTATGCACTAATTTGGGAAATTTATATGAACACCATATATAATAAATTAATTAACACATCCAAAAGGAAAATAAAAAAACCAATATCCCTATAAGACAAGACAATATACCATTAAGTCAACTCCATATTATTCTATGTCTCAAAGGTCTTCGTGCCTAATACATGCCACTAAAAAATCTTCTCTTAACAGAACCTTTCTATCTCCCCATTCTAAGTAACCCTCATAATTATTGAATCTAAATTATCACATCAACCTACTTCTGAACATCTAGATACATTAGAAACATAAAACAAGTACCTACATACTTAATTGAAGGAAGGTGTTCCTTATAATGATGTCTAACATGAGACTCCTCATCTAGAATAAGATATGGGGAAGACATAGGAGGTTTTTCAACAAGATTCCCAACAACATCACTAAAAATCTCACTAGAAGAATATTCTACCCCTTCACTTCCCTCACAGTCATATATGGATATTTTCCCAGAGTAGTGTCGAATTGTTTACCCAGGATGCACCTTCTTCCTTCTCCTATCCCAGAGTGTCCACCACTAGCCTGCAACCCCTAACATTTAACTAAATGCCAAAGGGGATCAGTGATCTATTATGAATCAGATCATACAGAAGGTATTCTTGAGCTCTTCTTACCATCTCTTTATGTATACATCATCAAATGTCCCTTCAACCTTTGCTAAATCCTACAGATAAAAATCATGAAACATCCTCTTCCACTGATCATCCAGTTCAGCTGGATCAACCCTATAGTGATAACAAGAATTATCCTATTAAACCTCCACATCTTGAACCATTCCGGGATGATGACTAAGATCCATAAATAAAAAAGAAATCAAGGTTTCCTAATCCCATATATTATGGTATTTTATATGTATTCATTTTATTCATTTTAATCACTTTTAACCTTCCTAGAATAAAAATCACCGAACTAAAAAAATATCACTTGTCATAATAACACATGTACCTCTTCAGGGTCTCTACACTCAAAACAGTTTCACCTAATTGGGTTATTCAACATGCTCATAGTTTGTGCACTGGATCTTGGTGGGCCACTAAAATCATGTTTCCTATATGGTGTTTCTTCCATAATTCATGCACTATGGTCAAAATAATTATTTCCATATCAACCTCTAAAATCCTCATTATTAATAACATTGAAATATATCCTATACCTCAACCATAATCCTATGATACCACTCTGTCAAGACCCACTCCCAACAAACATAATACAATAAAGTAAGATATATAATTACTCTCAAGTCCAACCTCCAATAGGCAATGGGTTGGTGACTATCATTGAGGGTATAAAATCTCATAAATGGGGGGAATTGCCATCTATAATAAAACAAGTTCATGATATATGATTAATAAACCACATTAAAATTTTGTATATAGTATAAAACTAAGCCTAAATATCACCACATAATGCATGTATATAAAAATATAGATTAAATTATAAAAATGTAAATACCCAAAAGATAATTTAAAAAAGTGACTAAGTAACTATCCAAAATTCCATGCTAGTAGTTTCAAATACAATGAATGTTATCCTCCAAGAAACCTAAAAATCATTTTATATACATAGTATGAGTAAAATAGTATACTGAGATGGGTAACCAAATCCTCTCATGAATATGAGAAAGAATAATACTAATACACCCATGATAAAATAGTAGAACCAAAATGTAGAGACATTGTTTTTTTATTATAAGACACTAAAATATATAAGGAAATATTTCCTGATCTAGGTGTTGTGAAGATTTATAATTCAGAGTCCTAGTGATCTCGAAATAAATTTTTAAAAAATGTTATATATGTTTTATATCACGTGCGGACATTTCTCTTGGAAAATAGGACAAATCTTAAATAGAGTCTCAAATATCAATACATAGACAATGATGGATTTTTGAATATGAGTTTTACCCAATTCATGATGTAATGTTGGTAAAAGTTGGGAATTCATATATAGTGACATTTGGTGGGTGTGTTTGAATTTAATTAATTGATTAATTTGTTTATTTAATTTAAATGACTTATATATAGAACCTCTATAATTAAGCTATCATGGTATATTTCTAGGGATATGCACATAACAGTAGGATTGCGGAGGGATTCTTCTATCACCCTTTATTGGTGAATCAAGATCAGATGATCAATTGACAACCGAATCTAGAAGAATCGGAGCATGGAGAACCCGGGAGATCTTCCTCCACCATTAGCACACATTTTCATCATCATTAAATGATAAAATCTTGATATAGTACTCATCATTGGTTGATTATAAGCCATATAATTTAAATATTTCGCACAATCAATTATTTTATTTTGATATGTGTTTATTATAAGCCTTCGTGTGTTCCTGTTTATCAATTAAAAATGTGTAATCAATTTATTAAATGTTTCTCACCCCATAAATCCCAATATACATCTATTGGACAATGATTTTAGAACCTTTTTTTCTTACCCCTATCTTTCTATGTATTATTAATTGTATTCCAATGGGGACATGGGTTGGAATTTTTAGGTAGGATCAGGCATGAAAAAACCCCAGGCTTCATGAAAGATCCATGTGTGGATGACGATTTTTCAATCTAATATGTGAATGGGATGAATCATGGGATGTAGGTGATTATTTCCTAGATATGGGATCCGAGACAAAGAAGTGAATGACATGGGAGGTGCACATGGAATATAAGGGTATTCGAAAAATAAACAAATATATGATTTTGGCCACTTGATGGCTTGAACTGTTGAATAAAGGCTATATTCTTTGATTTCAGGCATTCAAGAGGCATGATTCGAACTGGTGGAGGAAGATCTAGAGGGATTCATAGAGAATCTAAGATTCTATGAAAAAAAAACTACGCATTGTTTTCTGTAGAAAAACATACGACATGTTCTTTAAAAATCTACTATTGTTGGGTTTTCGTAAGATTATAAGTATCACACGTAGTGTGAACCCCCACACAATGTGTTACCTAGTGTTGGTGACTGGGAAAGTTCCATGGGATTACATGGAAAAAATAATGGCTAGGATCACACCATGTACTGATATACATCTATAGTACATGAACATGTCCTGATGGACATGGAAGGAACCGAGTTTCTGAGGACATGCCCTATCTCAGAGTATATGGACATGAGAATTATTAGATGGATATGGCTGGGAGGATGGGAATGACATATAATGGTTTATGAATTCCTTATAGTCCCCATTCTTTTCATTTAAGGACATATGAGTAGTGATGTACATATCATTGGGGCATGAGCAAGACGTAGGGTGGGACCACACATTGTGTGGGTACCCTTACTTTCCATATACCCTTCCTTTTGACGAAATTTATACCTATCGAATATTCTTTTTTGGACTCAAATGTTTCTATGTGAGTAGCCTATCTGGAGTGTTTTTTCACTTGGAATGTGATGGGGGCATTCTTGGTCGAATTTGATATATGTTGTGATATGTTCATAGTGAAACACATCTTTAGGAAATTCTTGATGGTGAAAGTGATCTGGTAGGATCATCATAGACATTAGAGTGGAACCCTCACATAGTGTATGGTATGGGTCCTCTATCTGATATCAGAGTTGTTCCATCCTACTAGGTAGGACATGGGTCCTTTATCATTATTGTGGATCCCATAATTATGGGAAGGTCAAGGGTCCACTAACCCCTATCAGAGTGGAACCCTCTTTCTGGACAGGGAATGAGTACATTATCTCCTATCAATGTTAAACCATCATACTAGTCAAGAAGTGGGTTCTCTATTGACCATCATTGTGGAACCCTCTTGCTGGGAAGGGAAAGGGTCCTTTACCATTTGCATGGTACACTCATATTGGGAAGGTAATGTACCCTTACCATCTATGGGATTTTCACCCTCATATTGTGCTTGGTCATAGTTCCTCTACCTAGATATTATTCCCCGTGACTACGTTCCAAAATGTATGGGTGTTTTATAACATGGATTCTTCTTCAGACAGATGCATGAGATGTTTGGAATCTTTTATGAACCATTGGAATTGATAGAAGAATCTTTTCCTTAGTTGGGATATGATATGAAGATCCCCTTTCTCTTTTTTATGGGTTTATTTTATGATCATATATATATTTATATATGAATGTATGTATGTTTCAATGTTTTTATATTTTTGTACACTCTATTTATATGGGTTTAGATATCTTTTCATATTGTGTCTCTTAATACTCCCCAGTTAAATTTTGGGGCATCATACTAGTATGTCTATACTCCCCCCTATAATATATTTTTTAACACATGTAATGTCTTATACAGAAGATGGACTTGTTAGTAGTGATTATAAAAGAGAATAGGGATACCGTGGTGTACTAGACCACATATATGGTCGGGACCCAGAGATATATAGTTGGGATATATCATCACATTAATTTTATAGTTTTTTCATGTTAGGGCTTATTTCTTGTTTGGAATTTTATTCTCCATTAATTATCCATTTATACAGTCAAACTCTTGTACACCATAGAGATTTTACAAGAATGGGTTATTATCATGATGTTGTATCAAATATGATTTATACTCTACACTTCTACATGGAGATGCTTTATTCGGTGCATATAGGTATAATAGGCAAATGACTTCTATATTAGTTATTTATTTTGGATATTTTCATCCTCCCATTTCCTATAGAGGTAGACATTGGGTAGTTGTGGATCGACCCCCGTTGGTTCAGGTCAGGATAGATTGATATCATATCAGTTCTTTATGTGGAATGGTTTTTGGATTTTTACCCTTATGAGGACTTTGTTGGGAATTAGGGAAATAGTGTGAATGTTTTTTGAGTGTGATTTTTAGGAAAAGGATCCCTTTGTTGTTGCATCAGCTGACATATCCATTCACCAATACTCTAACTAGATACTTGTTAACTTGGTATACCAAGACGTTTTCTGTAGTGTTCAATGGTACATGGGTAATTTAGGATTCGGTATTTTAGACTTTCATTCTTCATTTAGATCCCAACATATATATTCTTATATAACCATGGTATGTATTGACTGAATTTTTAGGATTCCTCCATTAAGACAACCATCCTGGTAATCGATTTCAAATCATGATGTTGATCTAATGAGTTATAAGGCCTCAATTTAGGGTCCATCAGGAGAGATCCTTCCTCCAAGTGGATAAGTAGTATAATAATTACCTATGAAGTATTAGATAATTATAAATTTTTAGGCTATAGATTTTTTTAGTACACTCTATGAGTTATATAGATATATGCTACTATAATTCCATTGTGATCTTGATCCCCATGTGGTGGATGATTGTATAGAGTTCGGTATATGAGTTCTATTGTCTTATCTGGACACTGATTAATTAGGTGGTTGTGCTGGAATATATTCTCTTCTATGGAGTATTTGGTATCTAGTTGAGTCTAGTGACACATATATATGATGGATCAATTCTCTCATGTGCCAACCTTTAAAATCTATTTCATTGGTCTTATTAAACTTTATTTTGTAACATTTTTTGTATTTAGGAGCTTATAGAGAAGCAGTAGGGTGGGATAATAGTGGATTAGTATACTGAGAGGTTCATAGACATTATATGGTCCTCCCTCAAAATTATTTATGATGGATACATCAAGGAACATATGTTTGAGTAGGATATTTATAATGTTAATTGTGCTATTATGTCCCCCATTTGAACTCCAAGTTATATAGGATTGTTGGAGAAGACACTAGTGATAATGATTTTACTAGCATAGGAACACTAGGTGGATGTTGTTGTTATTGGGAATTATATTCTTGAGTCATCTAATGTATTTAGGAGGCACACTTTGATGGGACCTCATTGCAGGAGGCCTTACCAGAATTAGAATAGGGCATGTGTTCATGTAGAAAAGGGAACGAACATGGTACTTGGTAATCTCATATAAGGGAGGCTCTATGCATGGGATGGTAGGGTCAAATTGAATGTGATCACTTGACTCTCTGTGTTGAGTAGGTTAGATAGAAAATAGAAGGCTCTCTATAATAGAGGTAGCTCCAGGATCATAGATCTCCCAGGAATGGGAATGGTGTCCCCAAGGGAGGTGGGGATGGTTTAGAATAATGTGGATTTATAGGAAGAGGAGTTGTGGGTGGTGGGAGACATTATGATATACTTCCACAACAACCACTATGAGGCCAATGTAAGGATCATGGACATGGTGATCGGGTACAAGAAATACTACATTCTATGTTTCTATATGATTTGACAACTCATGAGATGATTATATATTCTTTTTTAGTTATTATAGTCTTCTTGTAGTACCAGTAGGCAAAGGTTCGATTTATTCAATCATTTTTTTACTCATTGTGTGAGAGGAAGAGATCCCAGTTGAGACTTTATCCCAGAAATTGTATCTTGAGGTTCCAATGGGGAACACTTCTACAATATCATTTTTCACATTGCAGTGTTAGTTATCTATTAATAGAGATATGTTATTATGGTACAATTTAGCCATCCTGATGAAACATTATGATGTCATATTGTTCATGGATTACTTGTTCATGACCAAAACCCATATTGACATTTAGCACAGATGATTCGGATAACTTCGCACTGATGTGCAATGATTCTCTTTTGTGGGAGTGAGTGATATCATAGCAGAATGAGTGGGTAACATAATCTGGCGGGTGCATCCCAATACCCATCTATTGGTGAGTGAATACCTTTGGGAAATAGGATCTTCAGGCCTCAGTTTTTCTTCAATCATTGATTAATTTATGTAAATCATCCTCAAGGACATTCTAGAACTACCTCTGAGGTGGGAGATGGAGTTTTTTATACTCGCATCTAAGGACCTCACTAATGTATTCTATGTAATATCATAAGGCCCCTACTAATATTCCAAAGATAAATTTATATTTGGAGGAACATTGAGATAATGGTTTTATCATACCCATTGTTCCCCTCAAGAAACTCTTGGGTTTTTCATTAAAAAGGAAAACAACATCGCCTGAACAAGGCTATAATAAATATCAAGTACCCTTAGCTGAGAATTGATGGCCAATTTGATCAATGTGAAGGAAAGTTATGGTTTTCAATGATCGATATGTGGTGTGGCTACCACTAGTTGAGAGTTCATGATGATGATATTTTGAAAAATTAATTTTAATGTCACTGTAGAAACTATGAGTTCTAGTTGATTCCATTCAATGTGAAAAATTACCTCATTATGTTTATGGCTTTGATGAGCTATATTTCTTAACCATACTTAGAGAAATTTTTAATTGTAATTTCTTTTACATACTCATATAATTTGTGTAATTGTAGGATCCAAAATATTACTTGAGGATGGTCCTATATTTTCTACTATAACACCATCTTTATGGTATGTTCTCAAAGTTCCAGTTATTGATCTAGGAAGTTCAGTTTACTTGGAATATCATTTTTGAACATGGATAAACTATCGACCCAGAAATGATATATGTAGTGATTGTTTGGGAGCCACCCATTGGAATCTAATAGGCACAATGTTTTATTATTTTGGTGGGGTTCTACATGAGGTATTTTGAATAATTCTCAATTATTACATCCCCTTTAACTATCCGGATGTGGAAAGGGCACACTACTATAAAATAGGAATTCAAAAATGAAAAAAAGTCCTTTATCCATGATAGTGAAGCACTAACTACTGATTCAATATTAAAATACATATGATATTTTCCATACATCTAAAATCACCGATAATAGGGCATAATAAAATGTGTTCCAACAATATAATATAGCACCTATTCAATGTGCATTAACAATGCACTGCAGCACTAGAAACCCAACCATAAATCAGAGAAATTAGGTACCAATACAAAATATATATGAAATAAATTTTACAACAAAAATACAATAATAAAAACTATTTTATAGTCATTTAAAAGGGTGGTTTATAAATTTTTAGAGTACGTACAAATTATTACATACATTATAAATAATAATGTTCCTTTGTCTTTTGACCCTGAACCCGACTAATAAAATTTCCGAACAAACCACCCCTGATCGAGAAAAATAATTCACTTATATAAGAAAATAATTATTGTTTTATGAATAATATAAATAAAAAAATTATACAAAATATATAAATTTTAAACTAATCTTTGAGTCATAATAGAAACATTGTGTATCATATTGAGTTTTTATTGATCCTTACATGTCAGACCATTTCATTCTCATCATCATGAATTATATATTTAAAAATTAACTAAATATTTATAATATAAAAATGATAATCAAATTAAATAAATAATAGATTACTGAATTATGAGAAAACAATATAATCTCGTCTTGTCTTTTTTGGTGATGTGATGCGCGCTTTAAACTAAAATGATCCTTATATATTGAAGAGATGCACATGGAGTCATATTGGTCACACCATCTATATAATTGTTATGTAGATGATTTTTACACATTACAAATGCCATATAGATCATTTTCCTGTAGTATCAAAAAAATTCAAATGCATTTTCCTACTTTTGATTATGTCGCATGAGTTTTTTTACTAAAATGTCATTCTAAACTGGAAACATGCACAGTGTGTCATACTGGTTACATCATGTGATAGTTTTACATGAGAATTATTCTTACATGTCAAAATTTACTTATGAATCAATTTTCTAAATTATCAAATAAATCCAAGCATGCTTCCTCAGTTTTTAGTGAGTGACTCTTTTTGAACTAAAATGTCAACATTAAAGAGATAATGGATAATTTGAGTCATATTAGGAACATAATGTATTATATTGTGTTAAATATGATTATTACAAGCCAAAAATGAAATATGGATCATTTTTCTAACGTACCAAATTAATCATAATGTTTTAGCTCAGTTTCTAGTATGTCAATTTTTTTTTCAATAAAATCAATGTCAATTTAAAATAAAATGATGCACTTGAAGTCATACTGGTAACCCCATGTGTCAAATTGAGGTATTGATGATTCATAAATATCTAAAATTACATTTGGATCATTTTATAATTTTATCAAAATATTCTAACTGTGTTCTCTTAGTTTTAAGTATATCACATGTCTTTTTTACTAAACTGTCAATCTAAACTAGAAACAAACCATTTGAGTCATACAAGTCATATCATGTTTTTTTAACTTGTGACTGATTCCTACACATAAAAAATGAATTATTAATATTATTAATAAATTTTCAAGATAATAAAATCATGATTTCTCATATTTTAATGAGTGACACCATTTGAACGAAAATTTAAATTTTAAACTATTTACATACAGTTTTAATCTTTTCGGGAACATAATGTATCATATTGAGGTTCATGTGTTTCCTAAAATTAATAAATCACATAGGGATTGGTTTTAGAATGTATTGAAACAATATAAATTCATTTTCTCAGTTTTTAATACATCAGTTTTCTTTTTTACTAAAATTAATGTCAATTTTAAATAAAAAGACTCGCTTAGATTCAAATCGGTCCCACCATGTGATGAATTGAGGAGTTGATGATTCCTAAATGTCCCAAATGAATTATGTGAATTTTAAATAATGTACCAAAACAATATGAATGGATTTTATAGATTTTGGGTGTTCCCATTTTCTTCTTAACTAAACTGAAATTTTAATCTGGAAACATGCACTTTAAGTCATAATGGTCACATCCTGAGTATGTTTAATGTGATACTGATTCATACACATCAAAAATAAATTATAAATATTTTTAATAAATTATCAAGACAATCCAATCATGTTTTATCATTTTTTTTTGAGTCACACTTGTTGATCTAAAATATCAATTTTCAGCTGAAAATGGACACTTTGTGGTATATCAATCACAACGTGTATCAGATTGAGGTAAGGTTAATTCATATACGTCAAAATTGATATATGGATTTTTTTTCTAATGTATTAAAAAAATATTTTTTTCCCTTGGTTTTCAGAATGTGAGTCATCTTTTTTCTAAAAGTAATGTTAATTTTAAATAATAAGATGAAATTGATTTCATACTAATCACATTGTAGTTGAGATTGAGGTGATGCTAATTCATTAAAATATAAAATAACATATGTAATATTATAATAAAGTATCAAAAAATATAAATGTGATTTATAGGTTTTGAGTAGATAAATTTTGTTTTTACTGAAGTTTTATTTTAAATTGGAAACACACACATTAATTGTTTCAAAGCTAATTTGTATAGATAATTATAATAAGGGAAACCCAAAATTCGATTGCCAAAAAATATTTCTGTATGATTTATAGAAAATGTATAATTGAATTTAGGAAAATATATACACCAATATGGTATGTGTTATCTATGGAATTCAACCAAAAGTTGAAGTTATTGACAACTATCATTCTCGTTAGCTTCATCCAATAAACAATTATTATTTCATTTTGTTTCTCAAAAATCATTCACAATATCTTGTGGATGTGAACAAATTTTTTTTGAAATAAACTAAATATTAGTCATCAATGGGATGAATACTTCTCATATTTGTTCAAGAAACATAAAAGATATAATGGATGAGTGTCATATAAGTAATTACAATAATAACTATTCAGGAGATGAAGTTAGAAAGGATGACAGTCTCACACTATTGTGTTTACAATGAATCCATGGTGAATCTATGAATTTTATATTTATTAAATAAATCCAACTATTAAAACATTCAATCCTGTAACTAAGAATATTCATATCACTATTAAAGGTGATCCATTAAGTATTTCATAAATCCTCTAGATAATTAAAAATAAAATATACACAATTAATGAGTAATAAGAATCCCAAAATTGATAAACAAGAATAATAACCTCTCATTCCATAAACTATAATATAAAAAAGGTATTAGTAATCTATTTTTATAAATAAATAGTTATTTTTTATACATGAATGGTAATCACATATTCCTAGGGGTGTGAAAATACATGATTACCTAAAATGATGAATATCTAAATATATTTTGTTATAATTATTCCAAAATATACGAAGTTGATAACATCCATTATATTTTTTTGAATAAGTGATTTTAAAAACCTATGGAATTATTACATTTAATATTAATTGTATATCAAATTTCTTTAACATCCATATATTCTCTTAATAAGTATTTTCACCTTAATAAATGATATTTTAATGAATGAAGAAACTTATAAACCCTATATGTAACACCCCATGTTTCCTCAGTATGTTCCCTTTCGAATAATGCAATGGCGTGCATTGTACACAACTTCGAGATTTTAACACACCATAACCAATCAAACTAGCCGTTATGAATAGTAATACCTACTTTTTGAAATTTTATAAATTCTATCTCTCAAAATGGACTTCATTTTTTGATTCGTAATATCTAAATTATCCTAGGGTGAAATTTTGGTAATTTTTGGATAACTTTCATATTTTGATGAATAGTGAAAATTACTAAATTTTAATTAAAAACAACTTTTTTAATCAAAATAATTAATAGTGATAAATTATGAATTTGAGTTGTTTAAAAGTATATTTAGAATATATTTTTACCATTTAATATAATTTTGGTCATTGGACATAATTTTACAATTAAACCGAACATAAACAAGTGTCAATCTTTTGATAGTTATTATCTCTTAAAAACACGCTTTTTGTTTTGACAGCGGGAATTAATTTTAAATTAATTTCTGCCACTTCTGTGTTTTGAATTTAGAAAAATGGATTCCATATTTGGAATCAGGATGTTCAAATTTTGTAAATAGGTAACTTTTATTTTTAGACATTTTGAATAATTACTGCGGTAAATATTTTATTTACCATGGTTAAGGGTAAATCCGGTATAAAAGGGCTAAAAAATAATATTATAATAATACTAAATTACCCTAAAACGTGTCTTAACCCTATTGGTTGATACATGGTCGACCATGGGCATATTTGGGTCTATTTTGGGACCCCATGGATCCACTTGTAAGTGATAATGACACGTTATTTTAATTAAGTTAAAATAAATACAGAAATGACACAAGCATATATCTTTTAACAAAACAATTGTTACAGAGGGTTATATATGTTAGACTTTAGATTATAAATATTCCTCAGAAAGATAAAACTATTTCCTACATAATGATATTTTATTTATAATTTTTAGACATTAAATAATTTAATTTATTTATGACACAATGATGATGCAGTAATTACTATAATAGTGAAAAAACAAAATAATTGATATTAAAAATACCCAAATAAATATAATATGAAACTTTTAATGAATTAAAATAATTTTATAGGATAATATGATATATTAGTATTGATTTAATTGACTTTGTTCGAAGTAATCAATCTGTTATGAGTTTCACAAAAATCAACTATTGAATAGTGTCAAAATTGACATAAAAGAGTTTTTAAAAAAAATATTATATGATTAATTGATATTAAATTCCTAAAAATTTACGGTTCGGCGAAGAGACTTATATAATTATTGGTGTATCATTAATGGACCACTTGGGGGTCGCTTGTATGTATATGGTAAGTTTATTAACCATATAATATAAAAATACAAAGAGACATTGTAAAAGTGAAACTAATTAACTTAGAGTTAATACTTAAAGATAAGGTTAATATAAGTACCCAAACCTGTCTAAATTCTATTGGTTGAGTTTTTTTCGACCCATCCACACCTTAAACTTTGAATAGTCAACTTTGAGCAAATTGGAAACCGAATATGAATTTATTATAAACTAATATCTCTAGCTTTTCCAAAGGTGCCCCTCACCCCTCTTATAAAAGGGCACTCCTCCTTCTCATTTCTTCACACCTTCAAAGCCCTTTGGTTCGGCCAAAACCTGCCCAAATACCATCTCACCTTCCATAACTACAACCTAGAGGCCTTAGTTTGATCATAAAGCCAACCTAAGGAGCCCTTTTGATCAAATCAAAAGGAAGAACCCGAAGAAGAGGTAATGTTTTCACCCCCCCTTTTCAAGTTCCTTTCTTCTTCCACTTCCTCTTTCTTTGTTATTTCCATTATAAAATAATAACTCCAGTATCATATATATACTGTGATGTTATTATAAATATGGTACAACCATATTCATTATTCTATCCATCCTTTGAATAACATGTCACCATACGTGCGTACGTACGGCTTACCGTCTCCACGTCGTGGTGTAATTGTTATTCAATATATTATTATTTGGATGGGTATAATAATGATGTGTAACTCATGTAAATAATAAATATAACATGATAATGATTCTGTATATATGATATAAAATCCAATTATATACTATTTTAATATCAAAAGAATGATATTGTCGCTCGTGCGTATGTACGGACTACCGTCTCCACGAACGCGATGAGATTCATTGTCCATCATATCCATTCAAGTATAATTATCATTTGATGATTTAAAAATAGTATCTAAGGACTTGATATCATTCTGGATATGAATAATATACATCCCATTAATAACGAATATGGCTCACATAACAAAGAATATAAAGTAAAATGAACCCGTTAACACCCGAAATGACGATAATTCTAAGATATTATTAACAAATCAATGTTAAAAGATCATATATGATATCATATTAAAGTAAATGATTCTTGTATAATTAAATAACAATTATTTCACAATTATACAGGAGGTAAACCTACCATCGACCAAGGAAAAAGTACAAAGTAAGGGATTTTCTTATCTCACTTTCAATTCCGTGAGATTTCCATTTTTCGCCACTAAATTATTGAAAGTGGTGTATTGTGTACTGCCATTTGATATATATTCATGATTATATTTATATTCATGTTATTCTGTAAATCATTTGGTGGTTATTAACTTTTGGCCATACGACTCGGTTGATTAACGTGGTAAGGGGTTTCTTATCTCAATTTTAATTTCGTGAGATTTCCATTGATCACCACTTAATTATTGCATGTGGTGTATGTGTACTGCCCATGATTGTATTCATTGTGTAATATACTTTAATTTATGGGTATTTACATCATCATGGTATGATACTTCTTTCATGGGTGTATGTTTCGTATGTCACCTAATCGGTAAGGGAATTTGCGATTTCAATTCCCACTCATTTGGCTTTACGCATATTTCATTGATTATATTACTCCATGATTATGTGTGGAATCACTATTCATTTGATTATGTCATAATTTCCACTTCCCTTCCTGTGGATATAAGTTTGATACACATAATCACTCATTGGTAATTCTCAAGTCATTGATATGAATTTGATAAGAGTAATTTTAACTCATTCACCATTTTTTGAGTTAAACATCCAATTCGTTGGTGTTGTTTTTACAAGAATATGTGTGAATATCCTTTGATTGTTTTACACTGAATATCCAATAATATTTAGTGTATTTATATTTGTCACACATAATTATGTCGTTGATTTATCCTTAACCTAAGGATACGGCCTTTGTGAGAGATTTCATCTCAATTTACATTCCATTGAGACTTCTTTGTTGATATAAACCAAATCACATTTATGTGGTGTATATAATGTACTTTGACATAGTATATCATGAATCCCTTTATTCTCATGATATTACAATGTTTTGATTACCTCAATTATTTGTATTCAAGTGTCTCTTTTGGTTAGAATCTCAAACTAAAATACCATTTTTAAATGTTTTAAAGACTTATTCTTCTAAATCTTGCTCATTAATGTCCATGTTTTAAAAATGGTTTTAAGGATTTATTTATACGGACATTAAAGTTTTAGAAATTAAAACTCCTTTTAAAAAGTTTCAAAGTGGTATGGGACACTTTGATTCAAAAATATA
Source organism: Viscum album (assembly GCA_963277665.1). Classification (NCBI taxonomy): domain Eukaryota; kingdom Viridiplantae; phylum Streptophyta; class Magnoliopsida; order Santalales; family Viscaceae; genus Viscum; species Viscum album. The sequence goes on from OY728142.1 coordinate 458,746,028, forward strand.
CTTTTAAATCGCTTCTTGACAGATAGTGTGACTTTTAAATGTTTTCAAGAAAAGGGGGATAATTCTCTCAAATAGTTTTGATGATTATTTTCATTTATGTCAACATCATTCATTATTCTTGATTGAGGTTAATGTGATACAATACAATCTTCCATATTGTATCTAATGAGTCATGTTTGACTGTGGATGCGCTGTTTTTATACCATTCATGGTTTGTGGTAAAAGTATTGACATTTCGTATGCTTGTTTTAATACGAATGTTTATGTTATGTTTAAACATGTTCATATGAGGAATGCATTGGACTTAATAAGTGACGGGTGGAGCCCGCTATAGCTCCTCGATGCATCGGTAGGTCTAATGAGACAAACTAGTGTCTTGGCACAATGCCTTGACAAAATCTTATTTGTAGTCTTGGCACGAGGCCTTGGCTAAGTGGTTATGATAGTCTGGCATTATGCATTCCAACATTATGAAAGTGGATATTGATATTGCATTTGATCATTTGACTAGTAGAATATCCATGTGAGTAAGTAAATGGCATTATTTCATTTTACCTTTTCCATTTTATGCTGAAGTTCATGTTTAAAAGGCTTTTGTTTTAGTTATAAATTGCCTTAAGTGTTTACGCTTATTTATGAAAGCTTCTGCTATAATGTTATCCTTACTGAGCATCTGAGCTCACCCCTTTCAATGTTTTATTTTTCCCAGGATTATGAAGAAGTAATTTATGAATGACCTGCAGGGATAGTATGAGGGGATATGAAGACAAGATGTTTTTTTATGATGTAATGTAAAAATAATTATGGATGTATCTAGTTATTCCAAGGCTACTAAACTAATCGGTCTTTCGAGACTTGATCTTTCTCGTGATCATGCCAATGTTATGTAATAATTCACCGACTCTCGGTAACTAGGGTCGGGGCGTTACACTATAAATATTATAGGGATATGGAATATGCTTTTTCATAACCATAATCATTAATAAGAATATATATAATTAAATTGAAATGTTAGTTGGGAAAATAAATAAATCAAAAAAAACCAAATAAAAATATAAAAAACTGGTCACATTATAATGAATGCATATTAAATGTGGAGTATGTCAAAAATAATATACATGTAAAAAATTGCAAATGAAGAATATGTAATCATATGAAATTCTTATAAATTTTGTGGGGTTACTCTGGACATACTTGGGTTGGAACCACCTATAAGAATGGTGATTCGTTCCAATGTTTATAACATACAAGAGACACACATCTATTCTTCCTTAATAGACTCCCATATAGAATTATATATAATAATGAACCCAAAAAATATAATTGGGGCTAAATTATAACTATATCACATTCTTCAATGTGATTCATATGATCCCTATTATGAAAATAATGGGATGTATGTTCATATTTTCAGAAAACATATCAATCTATAATCAACATAACGCAAACAATTCTAAAAAACATACTTACAACCCCAATCAATATATATATTTATATCTATATTTAATAGAAAAAATATTTTACCTCATAAAAAATAAAATAGAACGCTTCTATAAATGTTGATAACTTATTATAAAAACCATATCATGGTAACAACACATAGATAACAGTTTATACTACTCCTAATTTTCGTCAAAAAACAGTTTTTATTCAATATTATTCTGAATAAAAAAGTGAATATCAATGTAATTTAAAAAGTTCCAATTATGCAACAAAGTCATAATTTAAAAAAACACACATTAATAGTCTCTCTTGGAATGGATTTTTGAATCATAGAAAAAAATATCATCTAATTTATTGAATAAATCCAATCTATATTTCATATGAAAACATACATACATATATACATGAATTAATGTGTTCAAATATATATATATATATATATATATTAAAATACACACACAAATATATATATATTTTTATATAGGATATGAAGAACAAAATAAATAGATAAAATTTTGGACACTTAACATAAAATAAATATCTTGATTTTATACCACTAAAGCTTCAAAATTGAAAAAACCCAAATTGACCAAAATTTAAAATTAACAAATCATTACATGAAATCCATTTCTGTTTATTAAATAAAACTCATGTGTGGAATTTAAATAAAAACTTATTTTATGTTATTTCCAAGAAAGTAAGATTAAAACACTAAAACCTCAAATGCTACATGGATGAAATCTGTGGGTGGAATTCTTAATACACTATAAGGCAGCAATAAAATCCCTTAATAGGTCAACATAAAACAAAAATCAAAGAAACCCCAATTAAAAAATTCATTATATATGTGAAATCAGTGATTGATAGTTAATGGAAAGAATCAATGAAGATATATATATATATATATATATATATATCTCCAAACGAGATGTTAGCAAGTTAGGAGGAAGGAGAAAATAACATACCTTGGATTGAATCATTGAATAGTCTGACAAAAATTAAAGATATCTCAAAACCTAGAATGTATTTGATCATTTATTTCGTTCGACCCTCGAATGGTTCGAGGCTTTGATTTAAGCATTGGAATCGTTCAAGCCATGATTTTGAGCCTGTATTGGAGCTAGGATTCAATGAGGAGAAGCATTAAAAATATGTGGATTTCATGTAAAGATTCAGATATCATGACTGGTTCACGATTGGTTAGTGTTCTTCATATAGATTGTGATACTTTTATCAGCGCTTCCAAAAAAAATTGATAAAAGTCTTTTTTATATGCTCTTAATTAATACGCACTAATTAAAGGAATCCTTATTTTTGTTTGTTATCACCCATTAATTTTCTTTTTATGATCTATTATTACTTAAGAGTTGATAAAGGATTTATAATTATAATTATAAATAATTTTTTTTGTAAATATATTTATATAATTATATATATTTTTTAAAAATATATGTTTAAATATACATATAGTAAATGTATTCATTCTTTAAATATATTTAATATAAATTTATAATTATTTAAATATGTAATCAATTATTTATAATTGAATAAATACTTTAAAAAACAAATATTTATATATTTATATATAATTATATATGTATATATATATATATTTTCAATAAATATATATAAATATAAATATATCTAACATATTGATTATTTAAATAAATTTGTTATAGTTTAATAATTATTTACATATATATAATTAATTGTTTATGATATTATTAATACTTTTTAAAAAATAATATTTATATATTTATAATTAAAAATATATAAAATTACAAATGTTGTAAATATACATTTATAAATATATTTATTTATAAATATTTATTTACAAATATATTTATTTACATTATTAATGACTATTTCATCTTAGGTGCATAGATGTTAAAAATGAGTGAAATTGAAAAATTAAAAATTTGTACACGGTAAATATATTGAAAAAATTGGAATGTTTTATGAATTAAATATAAATTATTAATATATATATATATATATATTTAATGTATATAGAAAATATTAAAACATAGTGTATATATATATAACAGAAAATGATTAAATTCCCCAAAAAATAAAAAATATATATATTAAAAATGAATTAATAACAATCTCTAAAAAATGAAAACAATTTACTTATTAAAGATATATTATATTAAGTGAATCTTTTTATAATTATATTATAAAATTAAAACTAAAATTTTAATATATTACATAAAGATTAGGTGTGTGTGTTTCTATATATGATTTAATTAATTACGTAATTATTTGTGTGTTTTCGTTGTTTATAAAAATTCATTAATTTTGTATATGTATGTGAAATAAATATTACAAATATTCTTTATATGTTAAATTTATAAATTAAATGACATTAAATTATTCTCATCACTCGGTGTAATTAGTCAGTATTTTATTTCATATTAATTTTTAATTATAAACCATATTTCACTAATATATGATTTTTTAGTGTAAAGCATAATTATTTTTTATTATATAACTAATATAATTATATATGTTCGTATTTAATCATATTTAATATATAATATATAATAATATTACAAATAATTATTTAATGAATAAAGTGTTTTTATTTATCATATTTTAATAATTTTTATTTTTAATTTGTTTAATTACTTATTTTTACGTATATATTTATTTAATGTATATTATATATTAATATACATAGTTCATATATAGTATATTAAATTTATTAATTTTTATAAATAATTATTTAATTGAAATAAATTAATATTTTTAAATAAACACATTTTTATTTTTTATTTATTTACTTATTTTATTTTATTTGGGACCCCTATGAGTGCTAAAAAATAAAAAAAAATGGAATCAGTTATGAGTGCTAAAAATAATATGTCAATAAAGGGTACACTTTATCAGGGTAAGAAATAATGTGATAATAAAGGGTATATTTAATCCGTGCTAATTAAAAGCAATGATAAACGTTACCATTCATCAAAGCTAAAAAACCACTGATAAGGAAAGCCCTTTTTCATCGCTAAAAAAATAATTGATAAATGGTTCCCTTTTTCAGTTCTTTTTTAAATCACAGTTAAATTTTTGTTTTGTGTTATTGGTAGTCGTTTACCTATACTGAGTAATGTTGGATGACCTTTTAGGAGTTGTGAATGAGGCTGACGAGTGCTTCTGATTTTATACTACCATAGGAGGTTGTATAATATATAGTATATTTTGACTTCTCTGGAGCTGGGCTCAACTATGTGTTGATGAAGTGATGTCCAGTTACCGTATATGGGTCAAGGTAGTTGAGACCCCATGAGAAGAACAACAAGAATGATGACTTAGAGATGGAAGTGGTAGTTTTAACTTTGAGATTGTGGATGTACTATATTCGGGGAGATCGATTTATTATTAACTCGGACCATCATAGTCTCATGTATGTATTCACACAGAGAGACTTGAAACTGAGATAGAGGCACTGGTTGGAGTTACAATGGGTCTTTTACATTGAGAAAGTATATACCCCGAGGAAGAGAAATATGTTTGATAAATACAGGAAGTAACAGACTCACTTGGTGGAGGAGGCGTCTAAGCAGTTAGCTTCCTTGCAACCAACCCTCTTTGAGGAGGATAAATTTATTCAATTAATGGTCTTGAATCCTCTTCTCCTGCATCATGTGAGAGATTCCTAGTTGGTAGACATCAACTAGGAGGATTTACGTGACCGTATATCATCATAAGATTCACAATATGAAATTTTTTACTGTGGAATCATGTAAAACTTTTCCATGGTTGGACGATGGTCTTACTCACGATGCAAGTGGAGGTGATGAGCTAGTTTCACACATCTCCTTTGGTTGTAAATCCAAATGTTGGGAAGATATACATAGTCCATTATAAGAAGTTATGGTGGAATGGAATGAGATAGAGAATGGCTGAGTTCATCTCTGGGGGTCTCACCTATCAGCATGCGAAAGATGAGCACTAGGTTCTCATATGTTTTCTGTAGCCTTTTGAGATCTCAGAGTGGAAATGTGACGAAATATCCCTAGAAATCGTGAAAGTGATTCTATGGAAAAATAGAGGCTATGATTATATCTCAGTGATAGTTGACCAACTTATGAACCTGACACACTTCCTTAAAATCTGGGATCAGAGTTTAGTGGAGAGTTTGGGGAATTTATACTTATAATATATTGTTCACCTTCATGGGGTTTCTTCGACTATTATCTCTAAAAGTGGTGTGTGGTTCATGAAACTGTTCTAAAGAGGCCTATTATTGGAATTTCTGGCACAATTTAGGATGAGTACAACCTTTCACCCATATACATATCGGAATAACAGGTGCCCTATCTAGGTTTTGTGGGATATACTGATGGATTGCATGTTAGACAATGGATGAATCTAGAAGGATCACATTCCATTGGTGTAGTCTTCATAAAATAATTGGTACCAATATACTATCGACATGACACCATTTGGGGACCTCTACGGGATAACCTATATATCAACTTTATGCTAGACTAATATTGGTGAGGCTTCTCTTATTGGTTCAGAGATACTGTGGGTGACCATGGAGAAGGTCCATTATATCCATAATAGTATGAGGATATATAATATAATGATAAAATCTTATGTAGATCAACATCATAGGCCCTTGGAGTTCGATAAGGGAGACCATGTTTTCATGAGGGTCTCCCCATGACCAAAATTCTGGACACTGTTTCATAGAGTCCAACTATCCCAAAGTTTCATCAATACATTTCGGATTTTTCTTAGAGTTTGGGATGTTTCTTATCAGCTCTCCCTACCACCACAGTTGAAGTGGGTTCATGAGATATTTATAATTTCATAGCTAGGTAGATACGAGCAAGAACATTTCCATGTTATTGATTGGGGTGAGCTAGTCATCAAAGATGAATTCACTTTTGTGGATATCTCAGTGGTTTTTGAGGATCGATAAGAGAGGATCCTACATGGATGTGACAAACCATTTTTTTCTGTTGTGGAATCACGATAGCTTACATGAGGGCTCTGGCATGTGAGATATCAGGATTCTGGATCAATATCCAGACATTTTTTTGTTTTTTTACTTTTCAAGGAAAAACATATTGAGCAATGCAATAATGTATGAAACCTATTATTCCCTTATAATACTTTGAAATATATCTATAAATATTTATAGAGCCTTATGTTGAGACGACATATGATTTAGAGCCTCGGTTTGAACGAAATTAATATTATAAAAATATTATATTTATTTCATATCACAATTATATAGTTTTGATGGAAAATGTGATAACTATTCAGTGGAGTATCAGATCTAAAATATGATACACCTTTTTATTTTGGATCTCATTTTATACTATAGGTGTATCCTAAATTTATTTTATTCAGGGTTTTCTAATATAGCAGTTATTGGAGGGTTCAATTAAATTAAATTAATTAAAAGATTTAGTTACTTAATTTAAATGACCAAATTCAATAACCTATATTAATAATATTTTATGGAATATATCTTTGGTTACCTACATAACCCTATTATTGTTGAGTGGAGCTCCTATAACCAACCATTTTCACATCATGATTGGTAAATCAATTAACAATCAGATCCAGGTGAATCATAGCATGGTGAATGCAAAAAATCAAGATCATCTGTTGGCGAGTGTGTTCTTCGTCATCAAATGAACCAATATTGAAGTTGGACTCCTCATTTTTTGATTCTGCCTAATATGATTAAAATGCTGATCATTATCAATTCATCATCTCTGATCAATTTTTTTATTAGCATTTGTGTGAGCTCATGTTTCAGTTTAAAAAATTTATTTAATTTATTCCATGTTTCTCACCCTGGGAAACCCAATACATATCATTTGTCCACGAACTCTTGGATAATGATTGTTTCACATTTATTTTTGTTTTCTCTTGATAATTATTTTTCTAACATCAATGTAGTCCTGTAGGGCCATTGTTCGAAATTTTCCTGCGTGATCAAGCTCAATAGAACACCAGGATTCATGAAGGATTCATGTGTAGTGGATGATTTTTCAATCTATGGATGAAAGGGGATGAGTCATGAGATTATGGTGATTTTTTATTGGATCTAAGGTCAGAGAAAAATAATTAAAAGGCATAGGAGTCTTGTGAGGTATATAGGTCCATTGTAAAAACATAAGAAGATCTAATTTATGGCCACCAGATGGCTAAAAACAATGAACACACTATCTGTCATTCGATTTCAAGTGGAATGTAGGTGTGATTCAATATGGAAGAGGAAAATATCAAGGAACACATAAGGTATCTAATATTATTTAGAAAAAAAAACTATACACCCTGTAATGTGTACGAAAAAATGGTTTCTTGGATATTTATGGCGCAACGGTTTCGAAGAGATTATAACAATCAGACACCTAGTGGGATCCTCGAATGTTGTGTATCCTAGTGATAGAAACCTAGTGAGTACTCCATGATTACACAATCATTGGAATAACCATACACATTCTATGTATTAACATATAGCTATGGTATATAGTCATGACCCAATGGTCATGTGTGGGTCCCTGTGTTTTAGGACACCCTGGGTATCAAACTAAACATGCATAAACAATATTAAACATACATAACTATAATAATTGGAATGACCCCAAGTGCATGAGGTATGTCATGTATGTATAAATTTGTAGTAAGAAATTTATCAGAAGGGACATGAACAGAATGTAGGGTGGGACCCCATGCCATATGGGTCCCCTTACACATTGTGTACCATTTTGAGGAAATTTCAACCTCTCTTATCACATTAGATTGGACTCAACTTTATGCCTACGATTAGCATATCCTAAGTGTTTTTCTACATAGTATGTGATGGTGGACATCATGGTTTAACATGAGATATAATGTAAGATATTTGTAGTGTTAGTATTCTTAATTTGATACTCAACAAAAGTAGTGATCATATATTATCATCAGAGACATTAGAGGGGAATCCTCCAACTAGGAAAGACATGGGGCCTCAATCTGGTATCAAATTTTCACCCTCATTTTCGGTAGGGCATGGGTCCTTGAAAATCAGATTGGAACCCTCTTACACATTAGGGAATGGTTAATATATCTCATATTAGAGTGGAACCCTCCTGATGGGAAGGCCATGTGTCCTCTCTTGTCCATTAGAGTTGAACCCTCCTACTAGGTTGGGTATGGTTACTCAACCATTAGAGTTACACTGTTCTACAGTGAAGGGAATGGTTCTTTAATTAATAATCAGAGTGATACCCTCTTGATGTACAATGGCATGATTCCCTTACCAAGATAGTGTTCTCTTATGTTGTGTGACATGTTGGTGAGGTTTTCCTCAACATGGTTGTTTCTTCCAAAAGATGAGTAAGATGTTGTGTGTTAATAATATACCTTGGAACCAATGATAAACTCTTTTCCCATGTAGCTATTTGAGAATGGGGTCACATTTTTCTCTCATTTTATTTTTTATTATAACATATATAATTGTTTTCATGTTGTTGGATTTTTTTACAAACTCTTGTTATGGGTTCATTTTTCTATTTCTATAATGTATCTTACTACTCCCCCTTTATATTTTTGGTTGTCCTACAATGTATGTTTATTCTCGCCCATATATGTGATTTTCCCATATGATTCATGTCTTTTGCAGATGATGGAGAAGTTACTGATGATTATAGAGGAGTATAAGTACATACAACTTCATTAGACTGTGTATAGTGGTCTTGGCTGGGAGATAAGGATCTGGGATCTCTCAACACTTTTCCTTTCCATTTTTTTCCGGTTGGGAAATCTTTCTGGATGGGAATGTATTTTTTCCCTTTAATTTTCAGTTTAAATTCTCATACTATTTCACTCACTAGTGGTTTTAAATGCATGGTTTATTCTAAGGATGAATATTAATTTATTATTAATCCCCTACAATTCTTCATATAGATTTTTGGGTGCAAACATACAGGTTCCATTGGAAAAGGCCTCCCAAATTAGTTATGAATTTTTCTGCATGTCTTGAGACACTGGCCTCTCGATATGGGATTGGGTAGTTTCGGCATCAGTTTTAATTGTTCAGGACAGGATAAAACAACAACTACAAAGTTAAACTATCCAAATCCATCATTTACAAGGAAAAATCGACAATTAATTCATCCAAGTGTAATAATATAATAAGAAGTATGTTAATAAAGGGTATTGTACACCACTTTCAATTTGATTTTCCTCTCTCACACACCATCAACGTACATCCAGGTGCTCCAATATCGTCTATATAAAATATAATACTTCCCAATAACATTTTCATAACTCATCACACACTAAAAATCCTTGGACACCCCATAAAACATGGTTATATATCATATTACATGAAGATACCTTTTACATCACATAAATACCATCAAAAAAGTCATAGGGTATCATGAAAATGAAGGGAATCAACATTTTTCCCTCATCTTAACATAAAATACCACCGCCATAAGATGTCACATGACATGATCAAATCACATCTCTCCCAAGGACACCTTGGACACCATCATGTAGAATGGAACATCATTAAAAATTTTACAGAATTAGTAAGGGGGTTTTTATGAAATTAATTTCTTTATTTTAGTGTCATATTCATGAAATATTTAAATTTGGGAGAAAACAATTTACTATTAAATTATATGTTGTTTTATAATTTCATTTTAGAATATTTTTAAATAAATAAAAACTAATAAGGGTTGCACAAATCATGCCAAAACAGACCAAAAAATCCCCTAATGACCAATATTTTAAGTGGATCATCATCTCATACAAACAAAAATTCATAATAATATCAAATCTATAAAAGCATCTGAATCAAAAACCTATAAAATTAAATTTAAATTAAATTGGTTAAATATATATATTTAGCATGCTTATACAATATTCCCAATGATAATCAAAAGAAAATCCCTCACACATGGTACACAATAAATATAAATGATGGATTCCCTACTGCAAAGAAACATTTCCAAATCATTATACACTTTATGGAGAATAAGAAATTCTGAAAAACAACAACCATGAATGGAAAATCCATGGATCAACCTATACCATTCCCATGTATCATGAAAACAAATCCCTATACACCCAATATAAAAAAGCACTATCAAAATTGATCTTCAATGAAGAAAAGAAGTAAAAACATGTGAAAGGTAAGAGAAATCACTAATGATCACCAAATATCATCCACGAAATCCTATGTATTGAAGTTCAATAAAGCGGGAAGAAAGGTACATCTAAATCACATAGGGTTCCTCCAAAAAATAAAGGAATATTTTGATTACTAAATTGGTGGAGAATCTATTGAACAGAACCTATTTAGAGAATAAATTATTCCAAACATACGAAAAAACAACAATCATACAAACATAAAATCTAGGAGTCCACATAACTCACTCCATAAACCCAACTCTTTGGACATAAAACCTTTTTACACTAAAAACTTAGTGATTCAAGATTAAATTAAATTATAGTTTAAAAAAAATTCTTGTGATGTGGAAAAATTTCACGCCTGACCCATCTGCATATGGAATCCACAATCCAGCTGGAAACCAAGTTGTAAGCCACTATCATATATAAAAAATACATATTCTACAACTTAAAAGGCCTATTATAGTTTTTTGATAACTCGATATCAGTTGAAACTCATGTATCCTCTTTTGAACACCTCTAACTTCCTTAAAACGAAAATGCTACGAGTCCGAAAGGCACAGTCAATTAATTTTCGGAAAACGTATAATTTAGGTATTAGTAGATTATATTTTTTATTTAAAATTTTTGTAAGAATTGTTTTATTATTTTTTCATATATATATATATATATAATACCTTAATGGTACATACATTATTTATATAATGAAAAAATTATGGACCCGTTACCTTCAAATACATCTTTATCTAATTTATTTTATAAATAATCAACATATGTATTTAGATTTATAAAATTAGATATTACAATGAGTGTTTAAATTTTTCGGTAGAAAATTATTATGATGATTTATTAGAGATAGATATTAGATATTTTAACTATATAGATTTTGGAAATCTGACCAATTCTAGTCTTTTTCATATAAGTCTACATTCTCATTCCCTTTAGTTATATAAATTTAATATAACATAATACCAATGTTTTTTATTTTGAATATTTGTAAAAAAATTATTTAATATGATAAGACATTAGTGTGTGGAATCCAATTTCCATAATTTAATTCCCCAATATCGAAGAAAATGTATTATTAAGATATAAAAATATATATATTTTTAAGAATTTAGAATGATGTAATTCAATGGGGGTTGTTTTGTTGTCTTTATGGAATGAAACCTAAATTTCAAATAGTTTTTTATCTTAATTAAATATTCATTCACATTATATATTTTTATATTAGAATCCATTAGATGTTGTATTATTTTGATGACATAAAAGGGAAAATTATTTGTTATACTACATCCATGGTTATATGTGAAGTATCATTAATAAAATATTAGTTATATAAGATTGTTTTTTAGTTATATATATATATTATAATATATTTTTTATTTTTTTCATTAATAAAATTTCGAAATTTCGAATGGGTGCACTATAACCATTTAAAATGAATAATGAAAAAATATCAAATATATGTGTTCAAAGGTGACTTCATTTATATATAGTATAATTTAGATGATAATTAAAATGTTATCATCAATCGATACCTTATTTTGAAATGGAAATGTCTAAATTAAGGATTTATTTTTTTGGGGTATTATGTTATTAGATTTATGTTTGAAATTATTACAACTAGAATAGTAATAAAATTCAATATCTATATATTTTTTTATAATTTTTCCAATTATTTAGCAAACAATTATATTGATAATACATTTTTAATACCAGCCTTCTAATTTTGGGATTTTTTGTGACCCCCACGCTTTTAATTATAACACATATAATCATTTAGGAGAAGAATAAGAAAATTATATTATATGTCTTATTTTTTTTAATATATATTTCTAATATATATCTTTTATATTTGAATTTGATATTATATTATTTTTATGATTTGAACAATGTTATGATGTAAATTTTCTTTTATATAATTACACTATGCTTCCATTTACTGGTGGTTGTTCTATTGTTTCTTCTAGTTTTAAACATATAGTTCGTTGGGAAAATATATTTTAAAAATAGAAGAGAAATAAAATACATTTTTTAATATATTTATTTTATAGAAAAAGTTGAATGTAATTTTTTAACTCAATTATATAATTAAATGATAAAAAGGAAAAAAAATTACAAAAGTTATTTTATATATTAAATATAAAATCATTATTTTGGGTTGGTTATAAAACATTGATATAAAAAGTAGAGTGGTTCCAAACATTATTAGGGTCTTCCAGGTTATTTTTTAATAATATAATACATAAAATATTTTTCTTACATCAGTTAAAATAACTAATATAAAAATATTTTTTTCAATAATGCTTATAATAATGTGGCTAATAAGGACAATAAATATTAAAAAACAGACATGGAAGACCCTTTATGCAATAGTTTTTATGAAATTTAATTAATTCTTCAAAAATAATCATTAGAAAATTATATATCAAGAGAAAAATAGAAAAGTCCCCTAATAATTATAATTACCAATACACTACCATTTTAAAACAATATATTTTACCTTATTTAAATATTTCTTAAATCTTAAAATGTTATTTGAAAAAATTATAGACATTTTTTAAACGTTATATAGATAATAATAACTATCAATATCATAAAAAAGTGTTATTAAACCATGGAATTTTACATTAAAAAATGTTATATTTTTTATTTGTGATATATATATATATATATGAATACAAAATTATATATTGTACATGTTTTAGTCAATATGTATCACCAGATGCTTCTAGTAACAAAACAATAACTAGTGAAAATCATGGACAAACATGAATGATACAGTAGTTTTTTCAACATATCAATGTCGCGCATGATTCATGAGACCCTAATGTTTGGGACAGACTCAAGAAAGAAATAAAAAGAGATCCATGTTCTGCTTTATTGGGTTCCATAGGGATGATTAACACGTTATCAAGGAATGAAAAATAATTAAAACCCCATAAAACCAAGATCACATTGAAAGGTATAGAAATATTATATAATTAAAATCAAGAATATTAAATTGTGTGCCTTTCACTATAAATGTATCATCCACTACCTTTAACCCATATTCTTAATGGAGGTCTCTTTGAGACAACCAAGATACAACTTCGTTCATAGTGTAACCACATATTTAAATAATCACTAGACACTTAGGTGGTATCTTCAACAAATATATTTTATGCTAGTACCTCATGGGAAAAACATAAATAATTAAGAGAGATTCCAAAGGGAGATAGGTTTCGACAAAGATTAACAAAAAAGAACAACACATCATCTATGTACCTCCTAGATATAAAAGTCTTGATAATTCTCCCTATGTGAACACACACTAACTCAAACATTATGAGTTAGTAGATTTTATTATATTAGTTATAACCATTGTACATGCTGTCCATTGAAGAGTTTCATCTCACAAAACATCTAATTTTATCATAGCTAATGTAAAATTATTTGAATGATAACACTTTAATGATCCACTACCATGTCAAGGTAATTTCATATAATCGCATAATAGAATATACAAAATCTCTAAAATAATGGTTATAATATACAATAAAGGGATACATAATGTATTTGGAACTATGAAAATTATATTATATTACATGATTATTTAAAAATATATATATCTAATATATATCGCAAATATATTTCCCTTTTAGTGTATATCTCCCACAATCATACTCATTCACTAATGCCTAAAAGACTTATTCCTTTTCACCTTACATTGTATCATATACGAAAACCAATAAAACCATATTGAAAACCAATTTTTGATATTATTAAAAAGACTTTTGTAAATATATCATTAACATTGCTATGTAACCATTTATATGAAACAACTTGTGAATAAGAATCTATATTTTCATTGATATACTATCAAACACTTTTAAGGTAACTCCCAAAGTCCAATATATTCCCCAATCAGTCATCTAAATTGTGTAGCCCCATGGGCCTCTATAACATAGAAAAAATATGAACTCCTGAAATAAAAATGATGTCCAAGAGAAGTCTCTTGGAAGGAATCGGTATTTTACAGTATATAAAGGAATTTGGCATGATCGTAATCAAAAGAAATGTATCTCTATGAAAGTGTCAACAAACTGCAATATAAAAAATATTTGATTTTTATATAACCCCTTTGACCAATAAATTTAGTTACCATTGGATATAGATTATGTCAATTATATTTTACCAAATCATATGTGATCGATTATTCATGCATATATTGTTGAGGTTGATGAATATATAACTGGTCATTCAACTTTATGGATAAAAAAATATTTACATAAAGAGATAGATAAGAAAATAATTTGCACTATTTATGTATGGTAATTCACATATATATATTATCTTAATCAATGTCCTATATTTTATACTTTTTATATGAGAGGATAATCTCATATTGGTTAATCTCCAACTAATGATGTGATCAACAACATACCCAACAACCCCGAAATAGCTAAGAATCAATTATTTCGAACAAAAAATAATTATTATATAACGGCCATAATTCTAGAAATATCACCAACCTATGGTTTTTGGGACTCCTATTATGAACCTTAAGCCCAATGTAATTTATGTAAATAGTCGGTTAAACTCCATGTGGTATATATTTTTGGGGTTTTGTGGTGCACAAAACTCATTTTTTTCATTATAATGATTATTGGTATTCAGATAGAAGAATCCTACTCTCACTAACCATAATAATTCATCATAACAAATAATACTACATGATGAACATCAATTAAGGACAACTAAAATCATTCAATTTTAGAGCTTAATTATCATATCAAAACATTATATATATATATATCCATACAGAACGTATGAAACAGAAAATGGAGATTTCATTTTAGTATAAGCTAAGAAATATTATATTATTAAAATCCATTTAGAATACATAAAAAAATCATATTTATATAATTAAATTTATTGGGTTCTGTTAGACTCATTATGTGTATATGTAATTATAACCAAATCACTATTTAACCACATGATAAAATTATCTCACTAAAGCCTTTGGTGACTAACATATATGATGTAAAAAGCGTTCAAATAACAGTGATATTTATGAATCAAATTCATAATGTCAAACTCCATGAACATTATATTCAATAAAATTATCTTCTAAACATTAAATGTTTTGATGTAAATATCATCGTTCTTTTACATATAAATAATTCTATGTTCATCATCAACATGATCCTCAACAATGAATTTAATAAAACTTTCCCATTGAAATATATTGGTAACTGATGTAATTAATTACATTAATCATGAACCAACTTACCCTAAATATTAATAATATTTAAAATAAAAAAAATTAATAGTGTTTATCATTAATTTAATGATTTTGGACTTATAAATATCAAAACATACCCCAACTATCCTATTACAAACAATATCTACTTTTGAATATCATTCTGTGATACACAAACACCATTCTATTATGGAAATATCTCTTACTTCCAATAATAAGAATATTTAATAAATATATTATTACTTTAATACCATGTAGGCTCTTATATGACTGTGGATAATTTTAATCAAAGGAATTCTATTCATTTTAATTTTTCAATGTAGGTGATGATATCAAATACCTTATATTTTAACCAATATATAAATAAGCACTTTTATACTTTATAAATAATTCTATCCATTTTTCATCTGAAAACTCCTTATATAATCTAATGAATCATAAATATTGTCTATTGAATCCAACAAATCATATCATTCATAATGACTTTTTGTTAGTAAAAAATGTCTCTTAGCATATAACTAAAATGATACAAAGATACATATATTAACATAGAATAGTTTGATATTTTAATATTCCATTATAATTCAACCATTGATGTATCAAGTACTTTCACCATTACATAAATTCAAAATATATGATTTATAAATTATTCCCATGATTTATAACACCAATTATGATTACAAAACTTATCAATAAAATAAATTGTATCATATATCCTTTCAAATAGAATGAATTTATTTCTATTACTCTGGTACCTCACAAAAGCATTTGTTGATGTTTCATAAAGTCCTTTATATTCTCTATAAAATTCTATTCTATAGAACCATTACTCCGGATTCTGGATAACACCGTCAAGATTCAATGACTTGGATTGGATACTTGATGAAAAAATTTTGGCCATTAAAACTATATTTAATTCTTCCCTTTGGGGAATTTTTAATGTTTTATGGATAATACATAACCAAAACCTCAACATAACATTACTTATGTCATCTATCCAAAACCATTTCATGTTATTATTTCAAATTTTCATAAACACATTAATATTTGTTGATGATTTCCAATGACGAAAAAAATGAAATAATAAACAAAATTAAGATGTTATGGAAGCATTAGTGATTTTTTAAATGATTTAGATAAGAATATAAACCTTCTTTTTTAACATCTTCTATAGTTTATTACCTAGTAAGGAGTTATATTAACAAAAGGAACATTTTACATTCCTAAAAATAATTATTTAGTATAATTCCATTACATTATTTTCAGATATATTAAGATTCTCATTTTCAGTATTGATCTCAATGAAATGTTTGATGATAATGATATCATTTATCAACCATATAATATTTTATCATGTCATTATCATGTTGTAAATTTATTTAATAAGAGATTTTGTTAAATTCTATCCCTCTAAAATGATGAAACATTTTAAAATTCATCAATATCATTGTGGGACACGGTCTATATTACACAATGTAATGAATTATTTTTTAATTCCTCTCACCACATAAATATTTTGACTAGGAATCATCCAATTAATTTCATATATAAATCTTATATGGTTCAGAATAAATATCATTGCTAAATCCATCATATAGATAATCTAAAAACCACTCCTCTTTTTTTTAAAGGAAATGCCTTGGTCAATGACCAAGAGACAAATTATTATTAAAAAGAATGCGGAGATTAGAAATGTCTGAAAGAAGAAATTTTATTTGAATATTTCTTATAAGGAGGATAAAGCTCAACTGGAAGATCATCACAATACGTAATGTCCTGGTTGATTCCCTTTTTGGAAAGACCATCTTCCAATATATTTTCTTCACGATAGGCATGTGTGGGAATGTATCTAATCTCCAGGAGCAAGTTGAGGCATTTCATCTAGCGTGCTTTGAGAGATCCATAAAGGTGAATCACACCGTTTCAAATAGCGTGAATTATAGTGGTGGAGTCACTTTCAGAACCACTCTAATATTATCCTTGCTAAGGGTTTACATGTTATATGTAACCAAAAAATCACAGTGCCATTTGGTTTACTAAATTTTAGAGTTAGTAATTTCAAACTTGTATTGCACAAGATAATCTATGGGCATTATAATTTTTCTTAACTGACTGGTTGAATGATTAAGGCCTTTTCATCTGTTTACATCAAAGTAATCTATCACTCAATACTTTAAAAGAAAAATATAATATCACTATGTTATGTATTTTATTACATTTACATGTATTGATACTTATAATGATATAATTTGGAATTGTATTCCATGCATAAAATAAATATGTTCACCTAATATTGATGTGTTACTCATTTCATTACTTTTATCATATGTTACAAAAATAAATAAAAAATAAAACTACAATCAGAAATATCTAAATGTATCCCATGAATAAGGTACAGGAAATCATTTCATGTAAAAGATTATATGAAAGCAATAATCTCCACAAGTGTATGCCTTGAGTGACGGATAACCAACCCAGACTATTCAAGATAAGGTATAAGCCTCCAGGCTACTGAGTAGTCGGACCAAATGTTCCTCTACATAGGGATACATTACTCAACCAATTCCTCAACTATAATATAATTCTAACATCTTAAATGTGTATATTTAATTAATTACCTATTCAAGATCATAACCTATAACAATCCAACGTCTATGATGAATATTAATATATCAATTATTATACTAATCATATAACTATTTAGATTAATGTATGATAATATATAGATGATTTATAACATATAATACAATGCATACATATTAATTCATAACATGACAATTAAAATTATGATTAAAAAAATAATTAAATTAAATAAATGAACATTTCTTAAATTTTTTCATGATATAAAAAATTATAATTTTTTAAAATTAATATAATTATATTCACATTTTATTTATTCCAACTTTAAATTCCTTCATATTATTCATTATATTATATTTTAATTAAATATATGATATTAATGTAAACTGAAAAAAATTAATATTTCAATTATACTACGTAAACATATCAAATAATATATATATATATATATATAATATTTTTAATATTATATAAATAATTATAATACCAAAAATCAAAACTAATTTTTATATGGTTTAAGTAATTTCTCCAATAAGGAACGTTTATTTTGAATAATTAAAATTAAATAATTATGAATAATTAGAAATTAAAATATGACAGCCATTATATTTTTTCATTATTTTATAATATATATATTTTTTAAAAAATACCTTTATAATTTCTCTATAAATATTTATATCTAAATTATAAATAATTATATAAAGTTTCAATAAAATATTTTTTCATTTATAATTAATGTTATGGAATATTTATATAATAAAAATTGTTCAAAAATTATTTAATTAATTATAAAATATTTATCATTATTTAATCTATAAGAAAATTTATAAATTTAATAAATTATTCTAAATATATATTTCTATAACATTTATCAATTCTATATATTAAAAAGTTTATTTAAAAATCGATATAAAAAAATTATTATATATCATATTTTACAAAATAACTATATCTTAATCAGTTATAGATAAACAATTTCACATAAAAACATCAGTTCTATCAATCATATTTTTCAATTGATAATCCCACAATATGAAAAAATATCCCATGATAAGCCTCCACATATGATTAAATTTGAGAATCTTGTATTCCTGGATTATGAAATAAGTCATTTTTAGCATTAAAACATTCATTAACTGTGATGTCACTTCTTACCATATCCAATATATAATATTTACGAAATGATAATCTATTTTACAAACCCGTAGTGTTATTATCATCCTATATGACATCCTGATATTGTATTCCATGAAATATAAAAACCGTTGGATTTGTTATGTATTACTGGGTACGATATCAGATAATCTACATTGTGACCCCATCATAAATTATGCCATCACATAACATATTTTTAGGATTTAAAATCATATTTGACATTAGTGATCTGAATATTCACTTATCCTAAGGGAAAAAATATGTGTTATCCTATGAAAAAAACATCGATATACATTAATATTTCTTATATATTCTATTTCAATATGATTTCTAGAATAAAGTAATAGGGAGAATATTAGGGAATATTGATGAGTGTATTATAGTTTATTAACACATAATAAAATAATTATAAATAATTAAAAACCCATAAACATAATATAATCATTCATAAAAGTGAAATCATATGTAACAAAAATGAAAAAAATAATACCTTACACTGTAAATGCCTATGTTTTTATATTTATCACATATTCCAGATCATGATCCCATATAATATTTTTAAATACTCCCTCCTCTATGGTGTGTTCACATGTTGAGTGAATCAATCAATTATTATTCTAGATCATCCTCACATCCACAGTATTCTAGTATCTCACAACTAAATGATATATAATTAAAATGACCTCTAGAGGAAGAGAGGTTTGGAGAAATCTTAATAAGAACATTCACAACTTATCAGTTGGGTACTGTATCTATATAAATCCCTTAGGGATGGTCTTCAAGTGAACAAGTATTAACTCATACATTATGTGTGAATACATTTTTTATATGAGTTATATCATTTTTTGATGCCAACTTCCCAAGAACTTATAGTTATGAAACCTCTAATTTATTGATAGATAAATTTTAAATTTTCCACTTCCATGAAAAGTTTGTGGCATAGAATCATATAAAGGAACATAGGATATCCCTTATTTGATGCCTTATGATATTGAATCCAAAAATACAAAATTATATACGAACCATGCATGAAATACTGTATGAAATGATCAATTTCAAAGAATATATGGCATAAATATATCATATATATATTATGATTTTTGTGAATATTTTTAACACACCCCTAGAAACATAGTATTCCACAATAATTATATTATACCTTTATATTTATGGGTTTGTTACTAAATCCAAATTTCCCTATCTCATGACCACTAAGATGTATAATTATCAAGATTTATTAGTGAGATCTAGTACTATATTGTAATGATAGTGAATCAATCACCCAAACAATGTATAATTAGGTCACCACAAAACCGCATGCATAATTTCGAATCACTAAAGGCTGTTGATAATGACTGGGGCTACACAAACTATTTGTGTGATTTTTTCCCTAGAATATATATAAAAAATGGTAAATCATAGAGAAAAATGGTAATGACTATTGAGGTTGATGTGTATCAATTCCTCAAATGAATCGGGATCCATCATAGGTATCTGTTTATCCATAAACATAAATAAAAAAAGAATACAAAACTAAATTAACATGAATAAATCCCCAAACCATGACCAATGTAGTCACATAATCAGAAAAAGTATTGAAATAACGAAAAATATTCATATAAATGCTATGATAAACAAGTACTACGGGACTTAAATGGTTGACCCCCAAGTGATAATTCTGTAGTTGAACCCCCCCCCCCAACACCCCAAATATCACTTAAACATATTGTTGGGGGAAACTCCCTCATATAATTATCTCGATGGCATTGGGGTGATTGTGTTTTTGAAAAATTCAGATTACCACGAATCTGTATGGTTGGTGTTTCCGAAGAAATGTTTTAGTGTGCCGTAGTTTCCTAGTCATTGAAAAAAATTAGGCCTCAAAATCAGTAGTTTTTGTTGTTTGAATCGGAAGTTTTATCTAAAAATGAGTCCATGTAATTCTATTTAGGGACCTAGAAGCATAGTTCACGGACCTCAAATGAGGAATGTGGATCAGCGAAGGGAAATTAGCAAATGAAGGATTTCTGTATAGAAGTGTTATGCAGACTGTGAAGGATGCTACGCGGGTTGTGAGTAAAAAATAGTTCGCAAGAGGCTTGGAGTCCATAGAAATGGTGTAGTTCATGGGATGGGATATCATTTGTGAAATGAGGGGTTATTTATTTGAGCCTCATAGGGTGTTGTTTTCAGAGCTCATCGGTCGCCACAAATGATTATCACGCTATGCAGACCACATAGTGTACTTCGTAGTGAAAAAATTACCACATCAAAATTTTATGTAATTCGGAATAGATGTTTTTTAGGATCTTTTTTTTATATAGGGACCGATAATCATATAATTATATTGAGTGAATTACATTAAGAATGATCATTACTCTAGGAAAAATATGGAAAATTCCGAAGCGGCTCTTGAGGGATGATTTGTTGAAGGGAGAATAAGTTCATAGAAAAAATAATAGAACGGATTTTTTTCTGCTCTCAAGCCCATAGAGAAAGAGAGACCATGTAGTAGAGGTGGTATGTGAAAAATCATCTTTCCATGGAAGTGGAGTCGATTCAAAGAAGTTGACTTAGTGCTCAGAAACAGAGGTCATCCACGGAAGGGGAGGCTATTCGGGAAAGCATAGTGAATCTGTGGAAGAATATGAGTTCTATAGAAGAAGTGTTGGTCTATGGAAGAAAAGGTGATCCTAGAAGAAATCATTCCATTTAGTGTGTAGAAATTTTTGGAGGAAAAACATAATATCATGAAGGGACTAAAATGTTATGTGAATGTTATTTTTTCAAAATATATGTACACTGAAAAGTGGATATCATATGTATGTGAAAATGTGACTTCAATAAAGATTCATCCAAAATATAAGGATGTCAGTATTCATAAAATATATGTAGCCTACAAGTCCATAAACTATCTCTGGATACCTTCTAGAGTAGTAAGCAATGGAATAGGAAGACGATGATCTTTTATATTGTTAATGTTCTAGAGAAAGAGACATAGGGAGTAAAGCTTGGGAAATTAGTGACCTGACCTTAAACATTGAAATGGTAGTGATCTTGGTAATTGAAGATATCTAGACCAAACCATGTAATTTGGAAGTGAGGATTAGTTATTTTGTGCATCATCATATCATCATTGTACACTCCATGGATGTATCCTAGTGATGGTGAACCAAGTAAAATTAATGTTTCTCCTGAATTATTTCTATTATAATCATAAAAGGAATATAATAGTGTTTTTTTAATAATGTAATAATTTCTAAATGGGTATTTTTTTTAATCTATCATAAACTATTTAAAACATTCCCTATTAGGGTATTTTACCAAATTGTGCTATCACATTTCCCTATAGGTTTTCCATAATGTTCAAAATATATCTCCCATACTAAAGGATCTAAATGATGCTAGCCTTATTACTCTACGTCCGTTCCCATACCTGTATCTCATCTAATAATGTTTGTATATTTCCATATATGGAATAAGCTAGGAATGAGTTTGATTATTTCTTTTTACATATTTCACTCCTTAAAATCCAATAATGGTTATTATGGGCCACATGAGACTCTCAATCATTGCAATTTATGTCATACTCTCAATCACCTATGGTGGTGATAGTGAAATATTTTATTTTAAAATAGGATGAAAGATCATATCATCCCTTAATGGTTATTATTTCCTATTTAAGGATTCTATTATTTATTTAATATATTTATGTTAATTAGTCCACTCAAGAATACTGGTTTCTATTATGAAATTTATTTACTACATAATGAATTTAATAATAATCTAAAAATGATAATTACAATGTATGTCACTTGATTCATGTATCCAGTAACTGTAGAGATTTAATCAAAATAGATTGGAAGTCTATAATTTATCATAGTTCAGGGAGGGATTGTACTCTTGTGAAAGGATGTGGGGGTTTTAAGGATTTTATGTTCTTCCCATGAATGTGGTTTCATACATATTTTTTTAAGGGAAATAGAACCATTTTAGTTTAGTACCACATAACCAGACACATCATACCTTTTAAGGACATTTGTATGAACCATAGTGGTTCATTTTATTGTATTCCTTCCATAACTGATTTCAATAAGTTTCATGTCTTAAGAAGTGGACAAGTATCATTAGATACTAGTATATGATTCTTGCTTCAGGGCATGTGGGAATACTATTCTCACCACAAAACGAAATGGGAGATGAGTATTTATCTTTGTCTTATTAAAACATTAGGGAATATTATTCATTAAACAAAAATATGGATGGGATTTCCTATTCTCATTAAATATTCTACCATATACATGAAACATAAGTATATTGTTTTATTATTCTCATCACATAATAAGGTTGGCCAGGTTCTGGAGATACCTCATCTTAAGGGGGATATGGTACTCTAATTCTTCTAGGATTGAACCACAAGGATGCATCCTCTGTATCCCACTAGGTAGAAAACAAAAACCATGTACATATAATTCTTTAATTTACGTTCAATTAAATAGTCCACTTTCTTTATCATCATAGAGAAATTACTATGTGATATATAGTTTAATGATATAAAAATAGGACTACTATTTGAAAGCTACCAAGAAAAAAGTTTTTAGGAAATAAAAATGATTAGATAATTATAATTTAACCAAACAAATGAATCAGGTTAGGGTATTTTGGAAAGAAAGAAGAGTATATCTACTCATGCAATTTTTTGAATCCATGAGGATTATCTCAATTATGGGAAGATGAATAAACAACGAAGAGTATTTGCTATGACACCCTCTTGGTCACATGTAAACATGAGTTTGATCTTGGTTAATCCTTGTGGTCACTATAAAGAATTTCGAGAGTCAAAGGTTGAAAACATGAATTTTAGAGGATATAACCTAATTGAATATTTTGATCATGTTTATTTGAACTATGTGGCTCACCAGGGTCATAATATAGGTTTCATGGTGGTTTTATAGGGGTGCCTCATGGATTGAGAATTATTTACCTAAACATTTTTGTTCATCTCTAGGAGATCACGAACCATTTTTTAGGGGTAGGAGGCCACATATAGATGAAACATGATTTTTATAACTATACATCCTAACAATGTTCCCTGATATGAACCTTTAAATGGTTGGAAATTATCACTTTTAACACGTATTTTTATAGGTCTAATCACCTTTTAAACACAATTATGTATGAACTATATTCCCCAATAACTATAGAGGCTACTTATTTTAAAATCATTGTGGTGTTCCTTTATTCTTGGCAGATATCTTAATGGTATGTTCTGTTATTTATTCAGTTTATCTTCTTCTTCTTAGATCATATCTTGATATTTTCTCCCCTTATATTGTTGGAGCCTAATTTTTTTTATGAAATGTACGATGTATTTTTATTAGAATTGATCGTGTTAATTATGGGTCTTAATAAGGCCCCAGCCTTAAACCTTACCTAATATTGAATTAAATGAATAATTCACATTGAGGATCTTTTTAGGTTTAGAGTTTTAGATAATTAGGACATAAATATTACATCTCAAAAGATTACAAAGTAGACACTTCTACTATGTTTCCATAGAATAAGAACTTTTAAAAATAAACATGTCTATTTCCATGTTTTATATATCCTTACTTTACCTTGATCCCATCCTTGACCCTATTCCATATTAAGTCCTGTGAAAAACATTTCAAAAAACTTGGGGTGAGAATAAAAAGCTCAGTAAAGGATACACAAAGAATGAAAATTTTTTGTTTATCAACAATATATGTAAACCTGGTATACATTATCAATGTAATACTTTTCACCTTTATAAAGTAGTAAAAACTCTTCACTGAATAAAAGATCATTTTTTACCCTTTTGTAACCAAAAGATTACCATAAAACCCATATAAAGATCGCATAACATATAAAGGTAACTTGGGACATAAACATACTTAAATGGAATATCCATACGGTCGACTTACACACATATCACTTAATGGAATAGCCATACGGCCGACTTCCATACCCAATGCATTGGAGTTTATAAAATAACCACCTCTCCTGGTATTCATGGCACCACCCGTCATATGGTTTATCACGTAACCACCCGTAAAATGTCCAAGTACCATTATAAAATCATAATAAATAAAACAAATATAATGGAAAGAAAAAATTTCCACACTTTGATCACAATATATTTCTTAAATATATTGACATAACAAATCCATTATAAAAACAATTTGCAATACCTAAATACATAAAAGAGTATATGGTATTTATTTCATTTAAAAAAACATTACAGCTTATTGAGGAAGCCAAAGACCAAATAACACTCGCGGCGGCGGAAAATTTCATTGCCACTGCGTACGTTAAAAGA
The DNA here is from genome assembly GCA_963277665.1 of Viscum album. NCBI lineage: Eukaryota > Viridiplantae > Streptophyta > Magnoliopsida > Santalales > Viscaceae > Viscum > Viscum album. Next base: position 458,771,947 of record OY728142.1, read on the forward strand.
AACATTCAATTCTGTCATTTATTAAAACGCTTCGTATAAAAAGATTCCTTTTGAATAAAATTAAATGTCAAAGAGGTTTATACACCGTATAAAAGAAAGTTGTGTATAAAACAAAATATGCCTCAATGGAAGGAGATTGAGACAAAGTCCCTTAAAAAGATCATTTTTAAATAAAATAGATCTATTATGTGTATTCACTATAAGTACACATAAAGAAAGTACAAATAAAATAAAGGACATAATAATATCATGACATAATTTGTAAGTAAGAGATTAACCCAAAGAACGAAAATTGGGTTAAGAAGTTCCCTTACCTTGGGTCTGACATGACTCGATCTTTCTTTAACGTCATGAATAATAAACTTGAGTTAATTTATACTTGATTAAGAACCTTTTCACGTTAATTATTACTTTTATATCACTTATTACCATTTTATAAACATTATTTAATCATTTAAGTTAATAATGTTTGTTTTTTCGATACTTGGTTCTTAAGTCGAAAGTGGATTTCTTACAATTACATGTTGTTCGTGTGGTCAGAGGTTCATTATATCCAAAATGATATTCATGATTTGGATATCATATATATCATATATATCTTGAATATACACATATTTATAATATTACATAATCATTAAGAGGTAAGAAATGAAATGCACCGTTCATGGAGACGGTAAGCCATACGTACGCATGAACGCTACTTTCAGTTTTATGTCATATTAATGGAATTAAAACTACATGAGAGGTATGTATATTTTAATTCCAGAATTATATTCATCATTTATATGTAACATAAATAATATATAATAACATTAAATCCATCCTTTATACATCCCACATATGGCATTAACAAATCAAATCACTTTCAGGGGGCAGTAGTCCGCACTTCCTAAAATGAAATTATCGTGTTTAACCACAATGGAAACCATAATGGTATGCCACAAATTAAAAATACATAAGAATAAGGAAAAAATAAACATAATATAAATCATATATAAATATAGTGACATCTTAATGGCCACCATTAAAGGTGTTAAAAGAATATTGAACAATCATCGTTTCGTGAGGCATAAAATCGCCAAACACCGAAATATAATGTTATTTAACCATTAGACGGAGGTGTGTGTAGGTGTTGCTTGAATACTTCTTATAAAAACATCCTATAATATTGAAGATACTGTATTTGTTTCAAAATAAATTAATAAGAAGAGTTTATGGGGTTGGAGAAGCAAAATAAAACAGAAGAACACAAGTGAAGACATTACCTTAAAATCGGCTAACTCTCTTAGATTTGAGATCAAAGGCTTCTTTGGGAAGAATTCTGCCCAAAGTGAGGCTTTTAAGAGTTAAAGAGGGATGTAGAGAGACAAAATGGGTAGGGGTTGGCCGAGCCAAAGGCATTTGAAATGTGGGTAAGGTTGTAGAGGTGGGGGCCTTTTATAAGAGGAGAGGAGGGGCACTCTTGGAATGTTATAAAAGGTTACTTTATCATAAAATGATTTTCGGATTTAAAAGGTCCCAAAATTTTATATTTCCAGGATAAGGTGATAGGAGTTCGAAATATACTCATCAAATAGGTTTCTGACAAGTGTAAGTCTTATAGTTTACATTATCGTTTCATTTTATTTAAATAGTTAAATAATGAGGTAATCGCTGCATCATCATGATGTCATAAATAATTTAATTTATTTAATGTCTAAAAATTATAACAAAAATATCATGATCTAGGAAATATTTTTATCTTTATAATTAATATTTATGGTCAAAACTATGACTTGTATATCCCCACTTAAAAATTGTTTTAGTAAAACAACTCATGTTTGTGACATTTTCACTTTAACATTAAATAAAAAGATATTAATGTCATTTTCCTTCAAAAGTGGCTCCATGGGGTCCCCAAGTTGACCCATGGATTTTCTTGGTCGGCCATGACACATAAAATAAGCGTAGGACATGTTTCAAGTTCATTTCATATTATTAAAATATTTTTTTTACCTTAAACTACACTAATTACCTCTAATCATGATTAAAAACATAAAAGTTACTATTCATCAAAAAATTATTTTAATCCCATTGAACCGAATTTTAATTCTTAATTACAACCATGTATGTCGTATTTTTGAAATTCAAAACACAATGGTGGTAAAATTTTATTTAAACGGAAAATCAGTTTTTTAAGTACCACTTAGTGGTTTCACTATTCATCAAAAATTGAATTTTTTTTAGAAAAATACAAAAATATCACCCTAAGCTATATTTGATATTACGAATTCAAAAATGATGTCTATTTTAAAAAATTCAAAACATATAAGTTATGTTAATTAATTTAATAATTAATTCCCGCTGTCAGAGCAAATAGCTTGTTTTTATGAAATAATAAGTATAAAAAGATTGACACACATTTAAGTGCAATTTCAAAGTGAAATTAATTCCAATAACCAAAATTGGATTAAATGGTAAAAATATATTCTAATTTAACTTTAAAACCAATTCGAAAGGTAATATAATCATATAAATACATTAGATTAAAAGAGTTTTTGAATTAAAATACAACATTTTTCACTATTCATTAAAAAATGATCTTTATCAGAAAAATACCAAAAATTTACGCAAAGTAAATTTTGATTTCCCGATTATAAAGAATAATTTCATTTGGTCCAATAGAATTTATAAGAGTGACCAAAACTATATTTAATGAAGGTTCTCCATCAAAAGGCGATAAGTGGACCTTTAGTGAAAATGAGAGTATATATGCCTAAAATTGAATTCTTTTCATATTTTAAGCCTTTATCCATTATTGGATAAATGTAAAAACATTTAACAAACATATATAATCATATTTTAGTTATTTCTATTCATTCCTTCCAATACAATGGCTACGTGTCAACTACCATTTAAAATAATATTATTTTATTACTAGTGTGCAACGTAAGATTTTAAAGAAACTATTTGTTGTGTATCGGGTACGCTATCGAACATAGAAACCCCTTTAAGTTAAAATTAATATTTAATTTGTAAATATTAATAAATATGAAAATAATTTATTCATTATTTACCTGAGATGTTACATCCTTCCCCCCTTTTGGGAATTGCATCCTCTCAATTTTATTCACTTATCAAAATAAGTGGGGGTATTTATCCCTCATTGCATTTTCATATTCCCACGTTGCCTCTTCAACCATATGGTTTTTCCATTAAACCATTACCTGGTGAATTACCTTATTTCGCAACACCTGCTCTCTTCGGTCAAGAATCTGGACTGGTTTTTCTTCATAAGAGGGATTCCCTTCCAACTGAACTACCTCCGGGCTCAAAATATGAGATGGATCTGGCATATACTTTCTCAACATCGAAACATGAAAAACATTGTGTACCTGAGATAAACTCGGAGGTAATTCCAATCTATATGCAACTGATCCAACTATCTCCAGAATTTCATATGGTCCAATTAACCTTGGACTCAGCTTTCCTTTCATACCAAATCACATCACACTTTTCCATAGAGAAACCTTGAGAAAAACCTGATCACCTACCTCGAAAGATAGATTCTTCCACTGGTTATCCGCATAACTTTTCTGTCTGCTATGAGCTATTCTCATGTGTTTCTGAATCAACTGAACTTTTTCTGCCATTTCTTCTACCAATTCTGGTCCCATCAGCTTCCTTTCACATACTTCATCCCAAAAAGCTGGAGTTCAACACTGATTCCCATATAATGTCCCAAACAGTGCCATCTGTATACTAGAATGAAAAATATTATTATATGAAAAGTCAACCAAAAAAATATGTTGGCCCCAACTTCGCTGATAATCCATCGAACAAGCACATATCATATCCTCCAAGGTCTGAATTTTTCGTTCTGACTGCCCATATGATTGAGGATGAAAAGATGTACTAAAATTTAATTCAGTACCTAATGACTTCTGAAGGCCTTTCCAAAAGTTAGATGTAAACCTGGGATCACGATCGGACACAACGGAGAGAGGAACTCCATGTAACCTGACTATCTCTTAATGATACAAACGGGAAAAGTTAATCTAGGGAAAAATTATCTCTTATGGCAAGGAAATGAGCAGATTTAGTAAATTGATCAATAATAACCCAGATTGCATTATTACCTCGAGATGTCTTCGGTAATCCCACAACAAAGTCCATGGATATGTTTTTTCATTTCCACTCTGGCACTACTAAAAGATAAAGCATCCCTTTCGGTAACTCCCACTCTGCTTTAACCTGCTGATAAGTCAAACACTTCACAGTAAAATCAGCAATATCTCTTTTCATTCCATCCCACCAGTAATAGTCCTGTAGATCTTTGTACATCTTAGTACTACCAGCATGAACTAAAAACGGGGAACTATGAGCCTCACATAACAACTCATTCTTCAACTTTGAATCACCAGTCACACATAATCTCTTCCCAAACCTCAAAACACAATCATTATCAATGTTGAATTCAGGCAACTTACCCTTCTGAACCAGCTCTACCTTTTTCTGCAAATCATTGTCTACCCTCTGTGCTTGCTTAATTCTATCTGATAGGGATGATCTCACTGATACCTGAAACAAAATAGAAGAACTTCCTGCACCAAAAAATTCTATGCCAAATTTCATCAAATCAAAAACCAAAGGATCTCGTTCCAAACGTAGCATGGTTAATGAAGCATTACTTTTTCGACTCAAAGCATCAAACTCTTTATTTTCTTTTTCCAGATGGTAGTGAATTGTACAATCATAATTCTTGATTAATTACAGCCATCTCCTCTGTCTCATGTTCAATTATTTCTGAGTGAATATATACTTTAAAATTTTATGATCAGTATATATTTCACACTTTACTCCATACAAATGATGCCTCCAAATTTTTAGAGAAAAAACAACAGTAGCTAATTCAAGTCATTTGTAGCGTAATTTACCTCATGAGTTTTCAACTGACATGAAGCATATGCAATTACCTGATCATTCTGCATAATGACACATCCATGTCCCTTCAACAAAGCATCACTGTATATATCAAACTCACCATCACTAGAAGGAAGTGCCGAAAATAGAGCATTAACCAATCTTGTTTTCAACTCCTTCGGTAGTAACCTGAGTCAACATATCCATCACTACAACAAACTATTTAGTTCTGATTCTGACCATCTGAGGATACTGATTTGAAAGGTCATTTCCCTCTATATGCCTTCCCCGAAAATATTTTCTGTTTCCTCTACGAAAAACGATTCTTAACAAAGAAATATTTTAGTCAAAGCAACATGGTAATCTTTAAATGCTATATCATTCCAATCATACCATAAATTAATTTATAATTTAACAATTTTCTAACTCCTTAAGTTGTCTAAAAAGGCCTTTGATACCAACTATAAGGCCCCAGCCTTAAAACTTACCTAATATTGAATTAAATGAATAATTCACATTGAGGAGTTTTTCAGGTTTAGAGTTTTAGAGAATTAGGACATAACTATTACATCTCAAAAGATTACAAAGTAGACACTTCTACTATGTTTCCATAGAATAATAACTCTTAAAAAGAAACATGTCTAGTTCCATGTTTTATATATCATGACATTCCCTTTATCCCATCCTTGAACCTATTCTACATTATGTCATGTGAAAAACATTTCAAAAAATATGGGGTGAGCATAAAAAGCTCAGAAAGGGATACACAAAGAATGAAAACAGTTAGTTTATCAAAACAACAAGTAAACCATGTATACTTTTTCAAAGTAATACTTTTCACCTTTATGTAGTAGTAAAAACTCTTCACTGAATAAAAGATCATTTAGTACCCTTTTTAACCAAAATATTACCATAAAACCCACATAAAGATCACATAACATATAAAGGTAACTTGGGATATAAACATACTTAAATGGAATAACCATACGGTCTACTTTCACACATATCACTTAATAGAATAGCCATTTGGCCGACTTCCATACCCAATGCATTGGAGGTTATAATGTAACCACCCATCCTGGTATTCACGACACCACCCGTCATATGGTTTATCACATAACCACCCGTAAAATGTCCAAGTACCATTATAAAATCATAATACATAAAACAAATATAATGGAAAGAAAAAATTTCCACACTTTGATCAAAATATATTAGTTAAATATATTTACATAACAAATCCATTATAAAAACCATTTTCAATACCAAAATACATAAAATAGTATATGGTATTTATTTTATTTAAAAAAAACATTACAGCTTATTGAGGATGCCAAAGACCAAATAATACTCGCGGCGGCAGAAAAGGTCGTTGTCACCGCGTACGTTAAAAGAAATATTCCTTTTTCTTCATTTATTAAAATTATTCATATAAGAAGATTCTTTTTGAATAAAATTAAAAGTCAAAGAGGTTTATACACCGTATAAAAGAAAGTTGTGCATAAAACAAAATATGCCTCAATGAAAGGAGATTGAGACAAATTCCCTTACAAAGATCATTTTTAAATAAAATAGATATATTATGTGTATTCACTATAAGTACACATAAAGAAAGTAAAAATACAAGATAGGAAATAATAATATCCTGACATAATTTGTAATTAGGACATTAACCCAATGAACAAAAATTGGGTTAAAAATTTCTCTTACCTCGGGTCCGACTTGACTCGATCGTTCTTTAACGTCCTGAATAATAAACGTGAGTTAACTTATTATTGATTAAGAACCATTTTCAAGTTAATTATTACCTTTATATCACTTATTACCATGTTATAAACATTATGTAATCATTTATGTTAATAATGTTTTTTTTGTCGATACTTGGTTCTTAAGTCGAAAGTGGACTTCTTACAATTACATGTTGTTCATGTGGTCAGAGGTTCATTATATCCAGAATGATATTCATTATTTGGATATCATATATATCATATATAACCAGAATATAAATATATTTATATTATTACATAATCATTTAGATGTAAGAAATGAAATGCACCAATCATGGAGACGGTAAGCCGTACGTACGCATGAACGCTACTTTCATTTCTATGTCATATTAATGAATTAAAAATAAATGAGAGGTATGTATATTTTAAATCCAGAATTATATTCATCATTTATATGTAATATAAATAATATATAATAACTTTAAATCAATAATTTATACATCCCACATATGGCATTAACGAATCAAATCACTTTGAGGGGGCGGTAGTCCACACTTCCTAAAATGAAATTATCGTGTTTACCCACAATGGAAACAATAAAGGTATGCCAAAAATGAAAAATACAGAAGAATAAGGAAAACATAAACATAATATATATCATATATAAATAGAGTGACATCTTAATGGACACCATTAAAGGTGTTAAATTTAGATTGAACAATCATCATTTCGTGAGGCAGAAATTCGCCAAACACAGAAATAGTATGTTATTTTACCATTACACAGAGGTGTGTGAAGGTGTAGCTAGAATAAATCTTATAAGAACATCCTAGTATATTTAGGATACTGTATTTGTTACCAAAAATTAATAAAAAGAGTTTATGGGGTTGGAGAAGCAAAATAAACCAAAAGAAAACAACTGAAGACATTACCTTAAAATCGGGTAACTCTCTTAGATTTGAACTCAAAGGCTTCCTTGGGAAGACTTCTGCCCAAAGTGAGGCTTATAAGAGTTATAGAGGGGTTTGAAGAGAAATAATGGGCAGGGTTTGTCCGAGCCAAAGGCTTTGGAAGTGTTGATAAAGTGGTACAGGTGGGGGGCTTTTATAAGAGGAGGGGAGGGGTACTCTTGGAAAGTTATAAGAGGTTACTTTATCATTAAATGCTTTTCGGATTTAAAAGGTCCCAAAACTATATATTTCTAGGATAAGGTGATAGGAGTTCGAAATATACTCATACAATCAGTTTTTGACAAGTGTATGTTTTAGATTTTACATTATCTTTTCATTTTATTTAAATAGTTAAATAATGAGGTAATTGCTGCATCATCACGATGTCATAAATAATTTAACTTATTTAATGTCTAAAAATTATAAAAAAATATAATGATGTAGGAAATCTTTTTATCTTTCTAATTAATATTTATAGTCAAAACTATGACTTGTATAACCCCACATAAATTTTTTTTAGTAAAACAACACATGTTTGTGACATTTTTACTTTAACATTAAATAAAAAGATATTAATGTCATTTTCCATCCAATGTGGCTCAATGGAGTCCCCGAATTGTCCCATGGATTTTCTTGGTCGTCCATGACACATCCAATAAGCGTAGGACATGTGTCAAGTTCATTTCATATTATTAAAACATTATTTTTACCTTAAACTACACTAATTACCTCTAATCACGATTAAAAACTTAAATGTTACTATTCACAAAAAAAATTATTTTAATCCCATTGAACCACATATTACTTGTTAATGACAATGATGTATGTCGGATTTTTGAAATTCAAAACACAGAGGTGGTAAAATTTCATTTAAACGGAAAATCAGTTTTTTAAGTACCACTTAGTGGTTTCACTATTCATCAAAAAATTGATGTTTTTCAGAAAAATACCAAAACTTCACCCTAAGATATATTTGATATTCCGGATTCAAAAATGATGTCTATTTTACAAAATTCGAAACATATATGTTACATTATGTAATTTAATAATTAATTCCCGCTGTCAGAGCAAATAGCGTGTTTTTATGAAACAATAAGTATCAAAAGATTAACAATAATTTAAGTCCAATTTCAAAGTGAAATTAATTCCAATGACCAAAATTGGATTAAATTGTGAAAATATATTATAATTTCACTTTAAAATCAATTCAAAAGATAATCTAATCATATAAATAAATTATATTAAAAAGAGGTTTTGAATTAAAATACAACATTTTTCACTATTCATTAAAAAATGATCTTTATCGGAAAAATACAAAAAATTTACACAAAGTAAATTTTGATGTCCCGATTCTAAAGAAGAATTTTATTTGGTCCAATAGAATTTATAAGAGTGACCAAAACCATATTTAATGATGGTTCTCCATCAAAAGGCGATAAGTGGACCTTTAGTGAAAATTAGAGTATATATGCCTAAAATTGAATTCTTTTTGTATTTTAAGCCTTTATCCTTTATTGGATAAATTTAAAAACATTTAACAAACATATAAAATCATATTTTAGTTATTTTTATTCATTCCCACCAACACAACGGCTACATGTTAACTACCATTTAAAATGATATTATTTTTTTACTAGTGTGCAACGTAAGATTTCAAAGAAACTCTTTGTTGCGTATCGGGTACGCTATCGAGCATTGAAAACCCTTTACAGTAAAATTAATATTTTAATCGTAAATATTAATAAATATGAAAACTCTTTATTATTTATTTACCTGGGATGTTACAGTATAGGATTATGTGGACCAAATGTACTGATTTATTTGATTTTCTAATTTATAATTGTTTAACTCTATTCATGAGGTATGCGCCTCCTTAAAAAGGTTCTAAATAATTAATTATATAATGTTGTTTTGAATTACATAGGTTAATTATTTGAAAAATATTAATGTGATATAGAAATGGATTTATTTTGAATTATTTTCTTTAAAAATAGTATTGTGTACACTTTTTTGGATTAAATTCCATAAGGTTAGTTTTTATTGGTAAATTAGTTTTTGATCATAGTGGTAGTGTGAATTCACTAAAAAAATTAATAATGTTTTAGAATGGTTTTCACATTGTTTTGGATATAAATATAAAATTAGGATCCTTGGGTGTGTTAGAAAATGAACTATGTCACTTTGTTATATAAAACCTTTAGAGTTTTTATATCATATGACTATGATAATAATCAATATAAGTTGGATTCATTTTATTATTTTATTAGTTTTTTCATTAAATTTTTATGTATATATTCCCCTATGATAGAGCCTAATCGGGTTTTCATTTATTCTTGTTGTTACACATGATGGAATATTTCATGGTTTGTTTGTCACTTGTCTATAAAATGGTGTATCCATTGTTTCTTTTTTCTATACAATAATTATTTATATAATGTAATTTTATTTTTCCTTATGTGTGTGAATATAAAAAATTTATTAATAAATAAATTTTTTTAAAATGAATTTATTTATAATTATTTGTAAAATACTTTTGTGTTAGTTATGTATTGAACATTTACATGGTTTTATAAATTTTATAGATTTTTAGTGAAATCCCATTGGGAATTTTTCATCCACCATAATATTTACACTAGGATTTTTTTATGTGGTTTATTATTACCCATGTAATGGGAAGGATAGAATTTGGTTTGTCAGCTCACTACCATGTCAAAACTCAAGTTACCATGGGTGGATAAGATATTTTTTCAATGTTTTGGACATGGTGTTTGATATTATTTGATTAAAATGGATGATGGATTTATTTAAATATTCATATTCATTTTTAAGTTTCTTAATTTAATTTATAAAATCCATTATTTATTTAAATTCATATTATTAATGAAATTAATAGGGATTAGATATGCTGTCCTTATAATTTATGAATTTATAATGAGATGATTGGATATTGTCTTGTGTTTATAGGAAATTACTCTCATAAGTTATCATCTGAATCATGGTATGGAAGCAATGATACAAGTTTTCTTGGTTGATCCTCCAATGGAACGTTCATTGCTGGAAGTTGTAACACACACAATTCATACTCTATGTCATGTAGGTTTTAAAAACCATTGATAAATTTTGGATCATGTATTATAATTTTCTAAGAATAATCAAAACATCATCTATGGTGAAAAAGAATCATAGGAATTTAAATACACTCTTGAGTGGATTGAAATGATCTTCCGTTTCTTAAAAACATCATAGGACCCTAAAGTGGTTTTTTACACTTCTATTCTAGAAGTATTGGGAAAAAATTTTATGACTCCATTGTGTTAGCTATGTTATATTTGGATCTTACATAGAAATTCTTCAAGAAGATCATAAACTAAAAATTTAATCTTGAATTTTTTTTTAGTGATAACAGAGGAATGAATGCCCTTATAGAAAAAGAAGCATAATGTTTTTGAGTATTCCAACAGTTTTACTATGTTGGTTCACTTATCAACTGATCTTGTTAATAATTACTACCTTAAATCTATGTAAATTGATATGGGATTGAATGATTACATTAATTAAATGTTTATTCTCTTATTACATCTACCATTTATAGAGGTATTTGAATAGGTGGATATGGTTGAGGAAAAAAATGACTTAGAATATGTGTTTAATTTGACCTTGATATGATATAGGTGTTATCCATAGTTATCTTCTGGACATAAATGGAAATGGAATGATGTTTAGATTTTTACAGGACTGAATTTATAGGTTTTAATAACATAATGGCTAGTGATTTTCTAATAGTATGGAATTCATATCCATAACATTATTAATTATACATAAAAACCCTAGATTTTCAACATTGTATACAATCATGAAATATAAAGCATAATGTTGAGGATTTACCGTGGTAGTAAGGCAAGATCTACTCTCACCATGGGTTCACAGGTTTATTTTGATGTTTTCAGTGATGTTGGATCTTATCCTCGTGCTAAGGGGGATGTTCATGAGTCTAAGATTTTTTTTGAGAATATCATAAGAGATATCTCTTCACATTGACGAATGCACTAGTGGAATTGTAGATCGTTTGAAATACTATTAGTTTTACATTGTTTATTTCATCCTCTATGGTAATAGATCTATTTGATACATGTTATACCCATTATTATTGTAACTTCCCATGATAATAAAAATATGAAATTTTCATATTTAATAATATTTTTGAATTAAATATTAATTATATTTTAAAAGGTGATTTTATATTCAATGGCATACCTGACACACAACAATGGGTTTTTTTGAAGTCTTATGTTGCACACAATACTGAGACATATTGAAAAATAATAATAATATAATTATTTTAAATGGTAGTAAATGTATAGCCATTTCACTAGAGGGAATTAATATAACTAACCATATTATGTTTATACATTTTTAAATGTTTTCAAAATTATCTAATAAAATTTAGAGGCTTAAAATGTGAATGAATCTATTTTTAAGCATAAATACTCCAATATTCATTAAAAGGTCAATTTTCCCCCTTTTATTAGAGAAACCTATTTAAATATAATTTGGGTCACTTTTATATGGTGTATTTGACGAAAAAAATTCTTCATTAGATTTGGGACATCAAAATTTACTTTGGGTAAATTTTTTCTACTTTTCTGATAAAGTTCAATTTTTAATAAATAATGAAAAATATTGAATTTTAGTTCAAAACAACCATTTAGTCTAATTTATGTATATGTTTAGATTATCTTTATAATTCTTTTTAATGTTTAATTAAGTTATATTTTTACCATTTAATCTAATGTTTTTCATTTAAAGTAATTTCACATTGAAATTGGACAAAAAAAGTGTCAATCTTTAAATAGTTATAATTTCATAAAAATGCACTTTTTGGTTTGACAATTGGAATTAATTTTAAATTTAATAATGGAATTGTTATATTGTGAATTTGGTAAATTAGACATCATTTTTGAATTTGGAATATCAAATATAACTTAGGTTGAATTTTTTATATTTTTCTAAAAGCCATCAATTTTTGATGAATAGTGAAGACACTTAGTAGTAGTTACAAAACCAGCTTCATCATTTAAATTTAAATTTACAACTTCTATTAATTGAATTTACAAAAATCCAACATACATGGTTGTTATCAGTAATTAAATGTAGTTCAATAAGATGAAAATAATTTTTTTATGAATTTTATCTTTTGACTTTTATTTAGTGCGGTTAAAGTTAAATAGGGATATTCAAGATAAAAATAATATTATAATAATATATAATTACCTTCACATGTCCTAAACATATTATATGAATAATGGATAACAAATTCAATCCATGGTAATGACTTTGGGACTTCTAAATCCATTTTGGTAAGATAATGAAATTAATAACTTTTTTTTAAAGTAAAAATAAAAATATGACAAACATGTTTTGTTTTTAAAAAAAATATTAATGAGGGGTTATATAAATGATATATTTGAGTATAAATATTATTCATAAAGGTAAAAATATTAATTGAATCATGGTGTTTTATTTATAATTTTTAGACACCAAATAAATAAAATTATTTATGACACAATAATGATGTAGTGTTTACCTCATTAATGAATGATTTAAATAAATAAGATTATAAAAATTAAAACAATATAAAAAATCTATCCAATTAATATTGTATTATTTTATTTCTAATAAGTGTCATATTATATTCAACTTAAATATGTTTTGGACCTTTATAAACTGAAAACAATTATATAATGAATTAATATTATCAAACAATCCTAAAGAGCCCCTCTACCCCCTTATAAAAGCCCTCACCACTAACCCATTACTCAAACCTCTCAAGCCTCTTTTCTCGTACAACCTATTCTCAAATAACATCTCAAGATCCCTCTATTTTCTTTTATTTTACTTCTCCAACCCCATAAACTCGTTTTATTCCTTTATATTAATAAAAAAACAGTATAATCAATATACGAGGTTGTTTATATAAGACGTATTCGAACTACACTTACACACACCTCCGTATAATAGGAAAAGAACATACTGTTTCTGTGGACATGAACTACTGCCTAACGAAATGATGATTGTTAAATATTCTACTACCACCTATTAGGGTGGCCAATAAGATGAAACTGTATTTACATGTAATATATATTATATTTATATTGTCTCTATACTTCTTTATTTTTCATTTATATAATACCTTTATGTTTTCTATAATGGTTAAATACGATAATTTCATTTGAGGAAGTGTAGACTACTGCCCCCTCAAAGTGATACAACTTGTTCATTTCATACGTGGAACATTTAAAGGAAGCAATTAATGAAATTATATATGATATTATACTGTAATTATAATATAATTATCTATAATTATGTTTTCATTCCATTAAATAAGAAATAGAAATGAAAGTATCATTCATGTGTACGTATGGCTTACCGTCTCCATGAACAATGCATTTCATTTCGTACCTCCAAATATTATCTACTATTATAAATACATATATATAATAAATATGTATGATATATATGTTCTCTAAATCAGGAATATCATTCTGGAGATAATGGAATCTTTACCACATGAACAAATTGTAATTATAAGAAGATGATTTTTGACATAATTACCAAATATCGACAAAACAACGAATATTAACTTAAATGATTGCATAATTTTTATATCATGGTTATAAGTGATATAAAAGGAATAATAAAATTAAAAAAAGTTTCTTAATAAATGTTAAATTAACTTTACTTTATTATTCTAGTGATTAAAGAATGAACAGGTCTAGTCAGACATGAGGTAAGGGGTTTCTTATCTCACATTTAATTCTGTGAGATTTCCATTGTTCGCCTATTAATTATTGCATGTGATGAATTTTGTTCTACTAGGTGATACATATTATAATTATTATACTAATACTCATGGTATTATTTGATTTATTTAGTGTTTATTAACTTTTGGTCATATGAATCGATTGATTACAACGTGGTAAGCGGTTTTCATCTCACATTTTTATTCCTGTGAGATTCATTAAATATTGCCACTATTTCCTTTTGTGTAGTGTATATACTACCCATGATTTTATTATTTGCGTAGTTTAGTTTAATTTATTGGTATTTTCATCTTCATTATATGATCCTTATTTTATAGGGTGTATGTTTCATTTGTTACCAAATCGGTATGTGAATCTTTCACCCTCCACATTTTTAAATGACTTAATTTATCATATGTCATTTAATTTTCAATTTCATATGTCTGGATATGTTATTATATATCAGTATTTATATAAATTTTGTGTCCACATGATGATAGAACCTTTTCTATCACATCAATTCATTTTCTTAATTTTTTAAGTGACGTCGTTAGGCTGTTGAATTTCGGTAAGAAAACTTCTTAACCCAATTTCAATTCTTGGGGTTAAACTTAAACGTCTTGATTATGTCATGGTTTGAAAATTTGTGAATTAAATATGACTATTTTACATTTAATATCAACTTATATTGGGTGTATTATTATTTTTCACATATAATTATGTCATTTATATATCCTCATCTAAGGATATGATCTTTGCAAGGGACTTTGTCTCAATTTACATTGCATTTAGACTTACTTGTTGTTATACACCAATATACTTTTATATGGTTTATATACTTCTTTATGGAATAATATATCATGAATCCCTTTATTTTCATGATATTATAATGTTTAGAATAAATAGAATTCTTATATTATTTTTATTCAGGCATATCTCATTTGGTTAAGAACTCCTTAACTAAAATATTGTTTCAATGATTTTTTCTTATAAATATTTTTCATTAGTGTCTATGATTTCAAAATGGTTTTTAGGACTTATTTATATGGACATTAATTTTTTAAAATGTTAATTCCTTTAAAATTTTAATTGTGGTATGGGAAAATTTGATTAAAATATCTTCTAATTAAATGTTTTAAATGGATTTGAAAATGGTTTTGACAAAGCATTGATTATATCAACATCTTTAAATGATATATGGTGATTGGAATGTGGAAATTTTATCTTTCCTTTATGCTTGATTTATGTGTTATGATTATGTTATGATTCTTAGGCGTTGATTACGCATACGGGTGGCTCCGTGATAAACCATGGTTGGGTGAGCCTTAGGTATCTCTCCAATGCATTGGGTAATGTGAGAGAAGAAAACATGAATGTTTTTCCTAAGAGATTTAGGGAATATAATATGATGGGTATTACAAATGTAACTCTCTACATAGCTACGAATGTTACAACATAAGTATGTTATGGATTCCAAAAGATAAATTTATGATTTATGATTTCTGTGTGTTATTCATAAATCTTGTTATTTCTTAAGTTATGTTATGATTAAAAAGTATAGTTTCATTGATTTCTATTTATTGATGGGATAATGTTTTCTACCCTTGTTTTATAACACTTACTGAGGTTTTTATGCTAATCCCATATTCTAGAAATGTTTTTCACCCGACATAATGATAAATTGTGTGAAGGATGGGATCATGGAAATGTAATGATGTCTAAAACATAGAACTAGACACATTTCATTTCATTAAGAGTATTTGTTTTATGAAATAAAGAAAACTGATCAGAACTGTCTAATTTTTAATTTTTGAGATGTAATAGGTATGTCCTAATTCTCTAAAGCTCAAAACCTAAAAAGTACATCAATGTGAATTATTTACTTAATTCAGGATTATGTAATGTTTTAAGTGGTGGTCCTTATAGTTCGTATCAGACGTCAGTTTCGATAACTTTTGAGGATAGGGTGTTAATTAAGCATAAGTGACATACCCATACTGGTTATTATATTAGAATGAGTCATAGTTATTTTATATGTGATAAATGGTTATTACATTTTGGGGTTAAAAATGGAAGGTATTAGATAACCTTTGAGGATAAAATAAGTAAGGGTTAATTTTGAGGAATTATTCTCATTTTTTTTGGAATGTTATGAAATTATATATATTTTTAAAAAATCACAAAATAATGACTGTTTGACCACCCATCATGTTGAAAAAGCTACGAGAATCGAGCCCACATCCAAAGTGGGATTGGGATTTATCGCATACCATTGGACTGCTTGAAGTCCCTGGTTAGTATGAGTACTTCTTTTTAGTTAAATGATTTTATGGTTCATGAATAAGTTGATTTGGGATATTATGTTTTATCAAATGTACATCCATATAATAGGAAAATTATTTGGTAATTTTGTTATAAATATTATTTGGGAAGACATTCTCTCTTTTGGGAACACTATATGCTTAAGGAAAATAGAAGACTATTGGGTTTAATTTGTGGAGTAATGGTTGAAATATTATTTTGGAATAATCTATGTTTTTATTGAGGACATAATTTTATTTGTGTAATTTATTTAAATTATTAACCTATCATATAGAATATGTGATTAGGTTAATTACACTTTATTATGAGACATTAATAGAAGTCGATGTTTATGGAGATAACTTTTAAGATTTATTGTGAAATAATATGTGATTAAATCCTTTTGAGATTTGGGTTTCAATCATAGTTTGATTTATTTTGAATAATTTTAATGAAAATTGTATATTGAATGGTATTTCTTTAACATTGGAAATTTTTTGATTAATTCTGGAGATTAAGAGTAGCATTTATTTTTATAATGGATTATCATTTTTGGGATTATCTGATCTCATAGTAAGCAATTTTGGTTTTGGTTAATGTATAATGATAGGGAAAATATATGGTTCTTACTTTGTGGATCATGTTATTCTATAGAAGTTTATTTTAGAACTTTTGATTTTTCCCAGTCATCTTCAATACTTTTCGTTTGGAGAAAAGAAGAGGGTGTGGTGGAAATTTAGTAAAGGATGAAAGTCTACATGACATGTAATTATGTTTCCTTATGTTCTTAGTTAAGTTCATAAATAAATTCTTCATCTTTATGAAAGGGAACTTAATATAAAAACTTTATCCATTTAATTTTACAACTGGGAAACCAATTACTGTTTAACCCATCACAAATTTATGGTTTTCTAGTTGCTAACTTTATCCAAATCATGTTTTCTATCACTCTACATTGTAACATGACACTTAGTGTCTCTTCTATATTTATGTTTTCATGTAATCTAAGTATGGATTATCTCCGGTGATCTTTTTACTTATATTTCATTTTTCTATTAAAGTGATTGTTTTATTTAATCTGTTTCCGTTGTGGAACTTTTAATGATGTTTCCCAGGCCAATTTCAAAATTTTCGGGACGCAATTTCCAAAAGAGGGGAAGGATATAACATCCCATGAAAATAAATAATACTAAAATTTCATATTTATTAATATCTATTTATTAAAAAATATTTTTTATCAAAAGGGGATGCTATATTTAATGGTGTACCTGACACGCTACAATGGGGTTCTCTAAAGTTTTCACACAACACTAAGTCACATTGAATAAAATAATAATATAATTATTTTAAATGGTAGGTTTCTTATCTCCATTTTATTAAAATGAATGAATATAAATAAACATATCATCATTATACATGTTTTATAAATGTTTTTACATTTATCCAAAAAAAATAAGTAGCATAAAATATGAATGAATCCAATTTTAAGCATAAATACTCTTATATTCTTTAAAAGGTCGATTTACTACCTTTTGATGGATAACCCTATTTAAAAATAGTTTTGGTAACTTTAATATGTTCTATTTTAAAAAATAAAATTCTACTTTATAATGGGGAAATCAAAATTTAATTTGGGTATATTTTTTGTATTTTTCTGATAAAGTTCATTTTTTAATGTATAGTGAAAAAAACTGCATTTTAATTCTAAAATGTCTTTTAATATATTTTATTTATATGGTTAGATTATATTTTTAAATGGTTTTAATGTGTAATTATGTTATATTTTTTCCATTTAATCCAATGATTGTCTTTGTATGTAATTTCACATTGAAATTGGACATAATCAAGGGCCAATCTTTGGATAGTTATTATTTCTTAAAAATACCTTTTCTGTTTTGACAGTGAGAATTAATATAAAATTAACTAATGAAACTTCTACGATTATAATTTGGTTAAAATGACATTATTTTATAATTTGGAATATCAAATATACCTTAGGATGAATTTTTGGTTTTTTTGGAAAACCATCAATTTTTGATGAATAGTGCAAACACTGAGTAGCAGTTAAAACCAGACTTTATCATTTAAATGAAAATTTTCAACTTCAATGAATTGAATTTAGAAAATCCTACATAAATGGTTGTAATCAGTATGTAAAATTTGGTCTAATTTGATGAAAATAACATTTGGTGCATAGTTTCATTAGACATTAATTTTCCGTGGTTAAAGTTAAATAGGGTAATTCAAGGTACAAATAAAATTATAATAATATAAAATTACATTAAAATTTCTCCTAAACTTATTGGATTTGTAATGGCTGACTACAATAATATTTGGGAAATAATTTTTTCCTTTTAATACTGTAACAGCCCGAGATTTTATGAAAAATATTCTTTTTATTTTATTAATGTCTTGTGTTATACGCTACACCAAAAGGAGCTTGCACAACACGCATCCTTGACTTACCTTGCATTACACGCAATCGCAACCTTCCTCGATAGCGTGTGTGGTACGTAATCCTGAGTTTCACGAAACAATGATATGCTATTAAAATATTATTAAAACTAGCCGTTATGAATAATAATAACCACTTTTTAAATTTTAGAAATTTTAACTCTCAAAATGGACTTCATTTTTGGATTCGGAGTATCGAATTTAGCCTAAGGTGAAATTTTGGTACTTTTCGGATAACTTTCATATTCTGATGAATAGTGAAAATTACCAAATTATAATTAAAAACAACTTTTTTAATCGAAATAATTAATAGTGATAAATCATTAATTTGAGTGGTTTTAAAGTATATTTAGAATATATTTTTACAATTTAATACAATGTTGGTCATTGGATGTAATTTCACATTTAAACTAGACATAAACAAGTGTCAATCTTTTGATAGATTTTGTTTCTTAAAAACACGCTATTTGTTTTAACAGCGGGATTTAATTATAAAATTAATTAATGCAACTTATATGTTGGGAATTTTGTAAAATAGAAATCATTTTTGAATTCGGAATATCAATTATAGCTTAGGGTGAAATTTTGGCATTTTTCTGAAAAACTTCAATTTTTGATGAATAGTGAAACTACTAAGTGGTAGGTTAAAAACTGAATTTTGCATAAAACTTAATTTTACCGCTTCTGTGAATGGAATTTCGAAAATCCGAGAGACACGGTTAATATCATGGACTAAAATGTGGTTCAATGAGATGAAAATAATTTTTTGGTGAATAGTAACTTTTTACTTTTTTTTACCACGGTAAATAGTAAATAGGGTAACTAAGGGTAAATATGATATTAATATTACCCTAACACATGTCCTAATTCTATTGGACAAGTGTAATTCGACCAAAAACAAACTTAGGAATAAAATATGACCATTTAGGCCCACTTGGATTAGATTTGGACATTTATTATTAATTTATTTAAAGAAGGGTTAAAATAGTTAAAATCAAAGTTTAATAAGTAAATCATTTTTAATATGGGGTTATAAATAAGATAAATTCGACTATAAATATTCATTAGAAAGCTAAAACGATTTCCTACATTATGGTATTTTATTTGTAATTTTTAGACATCAAATAATATAATTTATTTATGACACAAAAATGATGCAGTAATTATCTTATTAATGAAATATTGACATAATTGATAATATAAATACCAAAATAAATGTAATTTAAGACTTTTTATGAATTACACTAATTTTCTAGGTTACTATGATATATTAGTGTTGATTTAATCAACTTGGTTCGAACATGTAATTCTGTTATGACTTTCACAAAAATCATATATCAAATAGTGTCAAAATTGACACAAAATAGTTTTTAAATCAAATATTATATTATTAATTGTTATTTTATTCCTAAAAATCTAAGGTTCGGCCAAATGACTTAGATAAGGATATATATATTAATAATAAACAATTTGGGGTTCGTTTGGCATGTTATAGTAAGTGTATTAACCATATAGTGAAAGAAAACAAAAAGACACGGTAAAAGTTAAATTAATTAACTTAGAGTTAAATCTAATTGATAAGGTTAAAATAATATCTTAAACTTGTCTAAATTCTATTGGTTGATAGGATTTCGACCCATCCTTACTTTAGCTTCTAAATAAGACCCTTTGGAACCATTATAAACCGATTTTGACTTTAATATAAAATAATATTTTGAGATATTCCTAAGGTGCCCCTCTCCTCCCCTATAAAAGGAAACCTCCTCCCCCTCCTTCTCACACCAATTTGAGCACTCAAGCTCGGCCAACCCCTGCCAATTTCTCCTCTCCACTTCCCTAGCAACATACTAGAGGTTCTGGTCTTCTTCAAAGACCAATTTTAGTGCCCTAAGAGGAGGTCTCAAAGTGGCACTTCAAAGAAGAGGTAATTACCGTTACCAATTCTTTCATCTTTATTTCTTCTTCCACTTCTTCCTCTTAGGTTGTTTCATTATGAAGTAATAACATCAGTATCACTCATATACTGATATGTTATTATAAGTATGAAACAACCCTATTTCACCATCTATCCATCCTACGGAAAAAGAAATCACCGCGCGTGCGTACGTACGGAATACCGTCTCCACGCCGTGGTGTAATCTATTTTCCACCACCACCTTACATGGATGGGTATAATGGTGTAAAGAATAACTATCCATAGTTATTATAACATCATATTGATTCTAATATATTGTATAATCCACTCCAATTCAATTCAATATTTATAGAAATGATATCATCGCTCGTGCGTACGTACGGACTACCGTCTCCACGACGCGATGAGATTCATTCTCCATGTTAACCATTTAAGAATGATTATAATGTATATATAAGAAATAATAATGAAATATATGACATTATAAAGCTACTGGATTTATATATATATATACATATGTATGTCATCTACTTACTTCCATTTCAAGACAATAAGGAAAGGAAAACAGCGTTCATGCGTACGTACGGACTACCGTCTCCATGAACGGTGTTTTTCATTTTATTTATCTACCTATTATATATATATATACTGAATATATATGATATATAAATCATATTTTATATTCTGGAAGTAAGTAAATCATGATATAAGTAATAATGATGTCAAGAACAACAAGTCAAAACACCTACGATAAATGAAACGATTTTACCCAAAACGCTTCTTTAACATGGAGTTTACAAAAGAACGGGTAATATAATGTCATAAGTGAACCATATATGATATCATAACAATGAATATGATTCTGTAATAAGTCAATAACATGATTTAAATCATTATACAGGAGGTTCGGACACTTACAAAGCAAGTCGGACCTAAGGTAAGGGAAATATCACAATCTCATTTTTATCCGAGATTGTTTATTCGTAAGTATTTACTGGGGTGTATTTTATCATCCACATCCATGTTCCCTCAATATGTAATACTGTTTCCATCCACTTGCAATAGTTTAAATCCAATTTTACCCTTAGGTGAGTTTTTAGTAAAGAATATTAAAGGAATCTTTTGTCGTTTTTCCGTACGAGGTACTTTTTGACTTTTCCGACAAAAGTACGAGGAGAATGTTTTTTTTAAAATTAAATGGCACAAATGGATTTTTAAGGTTTTATAAAGCCTTATTTTCATGAAGCTTCCTCCAAAAGATTTCATTAATATTTTCAACAAAATCTCTTTCTTTTAAAATTGCATGATGTTTTGTGAAAAGAAATTGATTTTGAAGAAGAAAGGATATTTTCCTCAAGAATTCATTTCAAGTGTTTTATCAAAATTATTTTCCATCTAAGATAATAAAGGGTTCTGTTTCTAACAAATATTTTTACATTGATTTGACTATGTTGTGATGGAATTATGTTTATGAATTCCTTTATCTTATATGAATGGTTTTATGATGTCATGATGTTTCAAGAATCCCATTTTTGTTACATGTGTTATGAGATGATGTATGATTTATGATTATGTGGCACACATAAGAAAGGATTCATTAAAAGATGGGTGGGACCTATATCTCCCTCCAATGCATTGGGTAAAGATTTCATATCTCATGAGATAGACATGGCTGGAATGGTAGGTTATACCGGTTCAGTGAAACAGGACTGAAACGAGGATTACTCGATTCAGAAAGGGACTTTGTCCACTAAGATAGTCTTGGCAATGAGTCTTGACTAACAAGAAATGATTCTCTATGATTATGTGTGTATGCCACAATGAGTAATGTTTTAAGTTATGATTTCATTTCACTACTATGATTTATCCCATGTTATGAAATTATGCTCTCTTTTGCAGGTTAAGATTTCCAAAAATGTTATGTTCTTATAAAAATTATGTGATTGATATTTCCTTTGTTTACCCTTACTGAGCATTTGAGCTCACCCTTTTTGTTTTCTTTTCCCCAGGATATAAAGAAAGGTTTTAGGTAAAATAAAAAGGAAGATCTTTATGGGAGATGTTGAAGATCTTTCCCCACGATTAAAAGATTATACTCCGAGTTTCCAAAGACACTAAACTATTACGGTCCTTGTGTGTGTGTTTTTGTTATGTACTAAGTATTCCGCAAAAGTAATGTAATGTCAATGTAGGTCAGGCTTCGGGTCTCTACAGTTGGTATCAGAGGAAAGGTTTAGTCAACCTTTGGAAACTAGGATGCGAAAACGTTAGTGAGATCCCTATAGATATTTCTAAGGTATGTCTAGGGATTCCCCTAAGGATAAGTATACGTATAGGATATATTCCTAGAACTATGGTAACGATATTAGATTAAACCTAAAAAGTTAGTTATTGAGGATACTTTCCCTTTACTATGTTGTTTTCTCTTGAATGATTTTTGATTCTCACAAAATTATTTTTGTGTTTTAGTTAATGGATGGAACCAAAAGGAATTCAATTAACATTGAATCCAATGGACAAATTGGTGACTATGAGCAACAAAATTGTGTAATGCCTAGAGGGAAAGATGTTGTGATTATGCCGAATCAATCATCGCGATATATGATTAACAAGGTGAAATTTAGTGGTATGCCTAATTCATCAAAGAAGAGGAAGATAGACTATTATGCATGTTCGCATGTTGAGGAGCATAAAGAAAGGAAGATTGAGATTTCTAAAGAAGGGAAGAAGAACCTTGAGGAATACCTCAAATGGAAGGACCGATGTTATCTGTGTGGAGAAAAGGGTCATAGAGTGACAGACTGTTATGGAGTTCAATGTCTTATTTGTGGAGAACATGGGCATTACCCAACTCAATGCCCTGACCTAAAAAGTTACTTCTATATCAAGGAAGGACTTATTCCAAGATAATCATTGATGTGGATGGACTGAATTGTTTTGGTATTCAAGAATAATGTTGTTGAGGTACTTTTATGGTGTGTTGAAATATTTAAGTATTGTTCTATTGTGGTTTTCAATAATTTTAAGGTACCGGTAACTATGAAAAGTGATTCAAATATTTTGGAAAGTAGATGATAAGTGCATAATGAAAGGATAAGAAGATAATGAGATGTTTGATTGTATTCATGAGCTCATGATTGATATAAGGACTAAGTGATATCATGGTGTTAGTATATAGAATTTTTAGGATTTTGGTATGTGGAAAGAGTTAAATTTTAATAGAATTCATGTTTTCAATAAGGTTCAATGGGTATTCAAGAGAGTACAAGATTAAGGCCTTTGAATGTTTGGAATGTGACCAACAAGATATATCTTATGATATATGGGGATCAACGATGGTATTAAATCTCTGGTAATCGATGTCACTATATTATGAGAGTGGACTGCAGTATTATGTATAAGCCTAAAGATTAGACTGGATTTTGTTGGACATAAGTTAGTATTGTTTAAGGATATAAGATTTTCGATATTATTGATGGGATGTTATAGTAACGTAGTTTTAGAAAAAAGGACAACCTGCAGGACGGGCGATAGCCCATCGCTTCGGACAAGGCTGTAGGAATCGAACCCACAACCGAAGTGCGACTGGCCTTTATCGCCTACCACTGGCCTACAGGAAGTCCCTGTTTAGTAGAAACTAGTTTTATTTTATTAAGCGGTATGATATATGAATTATAAGTTCAATTTTGGAACCATATACGATTAATCTAACTATAAGATGAACTTATAATTTTTGCTAACCTTTTGTTTGAGACAGATGGAATGACCCGTCATTCTATCACATGATCTGCTAACACTTCATGAATAACAAATTCAACTTCATTTATTTAAGAGATGAAGTGGAAATTGTTCAAGGCACGAACAACAGTGAGATTGTACCAAAATAAAGTAAGTATTTATTCTAATTCAAATTTTCAACTTTAGGGAAATGATCTTGAAAACCAAAAATGTTGTCCTAGTGATCTTATACCTGATGAATCAGATGGTACCTTATATCATCACAAATCTATAGATTTGTGATTACTGGCTTTTCCATAGCCATGTTCTCTACCACTCTCCATCAGAACATGATGGTTAGATTTCTCTTCCATATCCATATTTTCACCTATGTGGAAACCCAGTGATTAGTTTATTTGGGTAATCGTTACATTTCATACTTTAGTTTTTAAAGCCAAGTTTTGGTATTCCCTTTTACGATGTGGGTTTCTATTAAAGAACCTTTCGAATAGTAAACCATTTATAACCCCGACGAATTTCGAGGGCGAAATTCATTTTAAGGGGGGTAGAATGTAACAGCCCGAGATTTTATGAAAAATATTCTTTTTATTTTATTAATGTCTTGTGTTATACGCTACACCAAAAGGAGCTTGCACAACACGCATCCTTGACTTACCTTGCATTACACGCAATCGCAACCTTCCTCGATAGCGTGTGTGGTACGTAATCCTGAGTTTCACGAAACAATGATATGCTATTAAAATATTATTAAAACTAGCCGTTATGAATAATAATAACCACTTTTTAAATTTTAGAAATTTTAACTCTCAAAATGGACTTCATTTTTGGATTCGGTGTATCGAATTTAGCCTAAGGTGAAATTTTGGTACTTTTCGGATAACTTTCATATTCTGATGAATAGTGAAAATTACCAAATTATAATTAAAAACAACTTTTTTAATCGAAATAATTAATAGTGATAAATCATTAATTTGAGTGGTTTTAAAGTATATTTAGAATATATTTTTACAATTTAATACAATGTTGGTCATTGGATGTAATTTCACATTTAAACTAGACATAAACAAGTGTCAATCTTTTGATAGATTTTGTTTCTTAAAAACATGCTATTTGTTTTAACAGCGGGATTTAATTATAAAATTAATTAATGCAACTTATATGTTGGGAATTTTGTAAAATAGAAATCATTTTTGAATTCGGAATATCAATTATAGCTTAGGGTGAAATTTTGGCATTTTTCTGAAAAACTTCAATGTTTGATGAATAGTGAAACTACTAAGTGGTAGGTTAAAAACTGAATTTTGCATAAAACTTAATTTTACCGCTTCTGTGAATGGAATTTCGAAAATCCGAGAGACACGGTTAATATCAAGGACTAAAATGTGGTTCAATGAGATGAAAATAATTTTTTGGTGAATAGTAACATTTTACTTTTTTTTACCACGGTAAATAGTAAATAGGGTAACTAAGGGTAAATATGATATTAATATTACCCTAACACATGTCCTAATTCTATTGGACAAGTGTAATTCGACCAAAAACAAACTTAGGAATAAAATATGACCATTTAGGCCCACTTGGATTAGATTTGGACATTTATTATTAATTTATTTAAAGAAGGGTTAAAATAGTTAAAATCAAAGTTTAATAAGTAAATCATTTTTAATATGGGGTTATAAATAAGATAAATTCGACTATAAATATTAATTAGAAAGCTAAAACGATTTCCTACATTATGGTATTTTATTTGTAATTTTTAGACATCAAATAATATAATTTATTTATGACACAAAAATGATGCAGTAATTATCTTATTAATGAAATATTGACATAATTGATAATATAAATACCAAAATAAATGTAATTTAAGACTTTTTATGAATTCCACTAATTTTCTAGGTTACTATGATATATTAGTGTTGATTTAATCAACTTGGTTCGAACATGTAATTCTGTTATGACTTTCACAAAAATCATATATCAAATAGTGTCAAAATTGACACAAAATAGTTTTTAAATCAAATATTATATTATTAATTGTTATTTTATTCCTAAAAATCTAAGGTTCGGCCAAATGACTTAGATAAGGATATATATATTAATAATAATCAATTTGGGGTTCGTTTGGCATGTTATAGTAAGTGTATTAACCATATAGTGAAAGAAAACAAAAAGACACGGTAAAAGTTAAATTAATTAACTTAGAGTTAAATCTAATTGATAAGGTTAAAATAATATCTTAAACTTGTCTAAATTCTTTTGGTTGATAGGATTTCGACCCATACTTACTTTAGCTTCGAAATAAGACCCTTTGGAACCATTATAAACCGATTTTGACTTTAATATAAAATAATATTTTGAGATATTCCTAAGGTGCCCCTCTCCTCCCCTATAAAAGGACACCTCCTCCCCCTCCTCACACCAATTTGAGCACTCAAGCTCGGCCAAACCCTGCCAATTTCTCCTCTCCACTTCCCTAGCAACATCCTAGAGGTTCTGGTCTTCTTCACAGACCAATTTTAGTGCCCTAAGAGGAGGTCTCAAAGAGGCACTTCAAAGAAGAGGTAATTACCGTTACCAATTCTTTCATCTTTATTTCTTCTTCCACTTCTTCCTCTTAGGTTGTTTCATTATGAAGTAATAACATCAGTATCACTCATATACTGATATGTTATTATAAGTATGAAACAACCCTATTTCACCATCTATCCATCCTACGGAAAAAGAAATCACCGCGCGTGCGTACGTACGGAATACCGTCTCCACGCCGTGGTGTAATCTATTTTCCACCACCACCTTACATGGATGGGTATAATGGTGTAAAGAATAACTATCCATAGTTATTATAACATCATATTGATTCTGATATATTGTATAATCCACTCCAATTCAATTCAATATTTATAGAAATGATATCATCGCTCGTGCGTACGTACGGACTACCGTCTCCACGACGCGATGAGATTCATTCTCCATGTTAACCATTTAAGAATGATTATAATGTATATATAAGAAATAATAATGAAATATATGACATTATAAAGCTACTGGATTTATATATATATATACATATGTATGTCATCTACTTACTTCCATTTCAAGACAATAAGGAAAGGAAAACATCGTTCATGCGTACGTACGGACTACCGTCTCCATGAACGGTGTTTTTCATTTTATTTATCTACCTATTATATATATATATATACTGAATATATATGATATATAAATCATATTTTATATTCTGGAAGTAAGTAAATCATGATATAAGTAATAATGATGTCAAGAACAACATGTCAAAACACCTACGATAAATGAAACGATTTTACCCAAAACGCTTCTTTAACATGGAGTTTACAAAAGAATGGTTAATATAATGTCATAAGTGAACCATATATGATATCATAACAATGAATATGATTCTGTAATAAGTCAATAACATGATTTAAATCATTATACAGGAGGTTCGGACACTTACAAAGCAAGTCGGACCTAAGGTAAGGGAAATATCACAATCTCATTTTTATCCGAGATTGTTTATTCGTAAGTATTTACCGGGGTGTATTTTATCATCCACATCCATGTTCCCTCAATATGTAATATTGTTTCCATCCACTTTCAATAGTTTAAATCCAATTTTACCCTTAGGTGAGTTTTTAGTAAAGAATATGAAAGGAATCTTTTGTCGTTTTTCCGTACGAGGTACTTTTTGACTTTTCCGACAAAAGTACGAGAAGAATGTTTTTTTTAAAATTAAATGGCACAAATGGATTTTTAAGGTTTTATAAAGCCTTATTTTCATGAAGCTTCCTCCAAAAGATTTCATTAATATTTTCAACAAAATCTCTTTCTTTTAAAATTGCATGATGTTTTGTGAAAAGAAATTGATTTTGAAGAAGAAAGGATATTTTCCTCAAGAATTCATTTCAAGTGTTTTATCAAAATTATTTTCCATCTAAGATAATAAAGGGTTCTGTTTCTATCAATATTTTTACATTGACTTGACTATGTTGTGATGGAATTATGTTTATGAATTCCTTTATCTTATATGAATGGTTTTATGATGTCATGATGTTTCAAGAATCCCATTTTTGTTACATGTGTTATGAGATGATGTATGATTTATGATTATGTGGCACACATAAGAAAGGATTCATTAAAAGATGGGTGGGACCTATATCTCCCTCCAATGCATTGGGTAAAGATTTCATATCTCATGAGATAGACATGGCTGGAATGGTAGGTTATACCGGTTCAGTGAAACAGGACTGAAACGAGGATTACTCGATTCAGAAAGGGACTTTGTCCACTAAGATAGTCTTGGCAATGAGTCTTGACTAACAAGAAATGATTCTCTATGATTATGTGTGTATGCCACAATGAGTAATGTTTTAAGTTATGATTTCATTTCACTACTATGATTTATCCCATGTTATGAAATTATGCTCTCTTTTGCAGGTTAAGATTTCCAAAAATGTTATGTTCTTATGAAAATTATGTGATTGATATTTCCTTTGTTTACCCTTACTGAGCATTTGAGCTCACCCTTTTTGTTTTCTTTTCCCCAGGATATAAAGAAAGGTTTTAGGTAAAATAAAAAGGAAGATCTTTATGGGAGATGTTGAAGATCTTTCCCCACGATTAAAAGATTATACTCCGAGTTTCCAAAGACACTAAACTATTACGGTCCTTGTGTGTGTGTTTTTGTTATGTACTAAGTATTCCGCAAAAGTAATGTAATGTCAATGTACGTCAAGATACGGGTCTCTACAAATACCATTTGGGTAAGATAATGAAATTAATAACTTTTTATTTAAAGTAGAAATAAAAATATCTTAATCATGTATTTTTTACTAAAACAATTTTAATAGGGGTTATATAATTTATATATTTGACCATAAATATTATTTATATAAGTAAAAATATTTTATACATCATTTTATGTTATTTATAATTTTTATAAATCAAATAATAAATATTATTTATCACATAATAATGATGCAATGTTTACCTCATTATTGAATGATTTAAATAAAAAATCTTAAAAAAAATTAAAACAATATCCAAATCCTATCCTATTCTTATTAAATTATTTTCTTTAGAACAATAGTAATCTTATCTTCTACTTTAATAATATCAGGACATTTAGAAACTGAAAATAATTATATAATAAAATAATATTTTTAAAAATTCCTAAAGAGACCCTCACCCCCTTATAAAAATCCCTCAACTCTAACCCATTACTCAGACCTCTAAAGCCCCTTGGATATTATAAACTCTACACAAATAAGTTCTCATGATCTATATCTTCAACCAAGAAACCTTACCTTAGGTAGAGGGCACTTCAACAAATCCTTTTGGTTCATACCGAAAGGAGTTACCCAATTTAAAGGCAATGTCTTCTCTTAAGTTCTTTTCTTTTATTTTACATCTCCAAACCATAAAATAATTTTATTCATTTATATGATAACAACACCATTATCCACAATATAATAGGTTATTTATGTGATAATTATTTGAAATACACATACACAAACCTCTGTCTAATGGGTAAAGAACATATTGTTTCTGTGGATGGCAAACTACTACCTCACGAAACGATGATCGTTCAATCTTCTCCTACAACTTCTTATGAAGGCCATTAATATGAAACTGTATTTAAATGTAATATATATTAAATTTATATTATCTCTATACTTTTTTATTGTTAATTTATATCATACCTTTATGGTTTCTAAAATTGGTACATATGATAATTCCATTGGAGGAAGTGCGGACTATTGATACCTAAAAGTGATATGACTAATGCATGCCATACGTGGAAACTGTAAAGGATTAAATTAATGAAATTATATATGATATAATAATATAATTATAATATACCTATGTAATATTAATTTTCCATTCCATTAAATATGAAATAGAATTGAAAGTAGCGTTCATGTGAAGGTACGGCTTACCGTCTCCATGAATGGCTCATTTCATTTATTACCTCCAAATATTAGGTAATATTATAAATACATATATATACTAGATATATATTAAATATATGATATCAAAATCATTAATATCATTCTGGTGATAATGGACTTCTGACCACATGAACAACTTTTAATTATAAGATATTTATTTTTGACTCAAGTACCAAATATCAAAAAAACAACGATTATTAACTTAAATTATTTCATGATTTTTATAACAATATAATAGGTGTTATAACAGTAATGATAAACATTAATAATGTTCTTAATAATGTATAAATTAACTTTAGTTTAATTTTCTGGAGATTAATTAACGAACGGGTCAAGTCGGACATGAGGCCATAGGTCTTTTATCTCACTTTTAATTCTGTGAGATTTCTATTATTGGACACTTATGTATTTAATGTGTTGTATTTTGTGCATACATTATATATATATAATTGGGATTGTCTTAATATTAATGGTATTATGTGATTCATTTGGTGTTTATTAACATTTAGGTCATACGAATCGATTGATTACAACATGGTAAGGGGTTTTCATATAACTTTTTTAATCTAGTGAGATTCATTCTATGGTGATAATATTTCCTTTGGTGTAGTGTACATAGTGCACATGATTGTATTCTTTGAGTAATATAATTTAATTTATGGGTAATTTCATCTTCATTGTATGATCCTTCTTTCATGGGGTGTATGTTTTGTACGATACCAAATTGGTAATGGAATCATTCACCATCCTCTTTTTTAAATGACTTCATTTATGTTAGGAATTTTAATTTTCTCTTTTGTATGTCATGATATGTTATTATATATATATATAGTTTTAATTTTTTTTACCCGTGATGATATAACCTTTTCTCTCTCATCAACACATTTTCCTAATTTTTATTTGATGTCGTTAGGCTGTCGAATTTCAGTATGAAAACTTCATATCCCAATTTCAATTCTTTGGGTTAAACTTATACTTATTTATTATACCGTTCAATGAAAATGAGTCAATGAAATTTATTGTTTTACACTTAATATCCACTTATATTGGGTGTATTCTTATTTTTCACACATAATTATGTCATTTATTTTCCTTTAATCAAAGGATATGATCTTTGCAATGGACATTGTCTTAATTTACATTCCTTAGAGACTTGTTTGTTTTTCTAAAACATTTCACTTTTAAATGGTGTATATACATTCCTTTAGAATATTATATCTTAAATCCATTTATGTTAATGATATTTTAATGTTTTGAATAAATGTCAGTCTTCAATTATTTTTATTCAATCATATTTCATTTGGTTAAGAACTCCTTATCTAACATATTGTTTTAATGATTTATTATTCAAAATCATTCTCATTAATGTCCATGTTTTAAAAATGGGTTTTAGGATAATTTATATGAACATTAATGTTTGAAAATATTAATTACTTTAAAAGTTTAAAATTTGTATGGGACACTTTCATTCAAAATACTCATTATTAAATGTCTTCAATGGTTTTGAATATGATTTTGACAAAGCATTGATTCTGTAAATATCTTGAAAGGATATATTGTGATTAGAATGTGGAAATTTTATCTTTTAATTATGCTTGTTTTATGTGTTATTATTATTTTTTGGTTCTTGGTAATTGTTTACAAATATGGGTTGTTCCGTGATAAACCTAGGGTAGGTGAGCCTGAGATAGCTCTCTAATGCATTGGCTAACATGACTGTGGTAAAAATGATCATTTCCCATAAGGGATTTAGGTAATATAATGTGATAGTAATTCTAAATGTAACTCTCTAAGTAGCTATGAAATCTAAAACAAAAGTATGTTATGGATTCAACAAGTTACCATTATGATTTATGATTTATGTGTATTATTCATAAATATTGTTATTTCAGAAGGTATGTTATAATTAAAAAGTATGGTTTCATTGATTTTTATTTATTGATGGGATAATTTTTTCATTCTTTATTTTGTAACCCTTACTTAGATTTTAATGCTCATCCAATGTTTTAAATTTTTTTGATAGGACATAAACATGAATAGGGTGGAGGATGGGATAAAAGAAATTTCATGTTGTCTAAGTCATGGAACTAGACAACATTCTCTTATTTACGAGTTTTTATTTAAATAAAAAATGGAAACTTGAAGAAGTGTCTACTTTGTAATTTTTGAGATGTAGTAGGTATGACCTAATTCTCTAAATCTCAAAACCAAGAATGATCCTCAATGTAAATTATTCACATAATTCAATATTATAAAATGTTTTAAAGTTGGGTCCTTATAATTATATACAATAAATGTTATATGAAGTGCTAGGATTACATTCAAAACATATATTGTTCTTGTTAAATTTTTTCACACATTATCAAAAGAGGTTTAAAAAAGGTTTGAAATGTCTCATGTGTCAGGTGATGATTGATAACTCCAATGTGGTGTGGGATTCCATGGTTCTTGATCATGATATAATTGAAATTATTATTTTTATCAGTTGGATGATTATTATTATGGCTGAGATTAACTATTATTATCACCATGATTAGTTTTAATCTATTAATGGAGTCTCTCGTGTCGTTCAGGGTGAGTGGGACTCTAGAAATTTTAGGGTGGGGAATTCTGTTCCTTATATTATAATAATATCATTCCAATTTTTGAAAATTTTACATGATATTTTTTTATTTCACTTGGGCATCCAACTTCTGATAATGGTGTGTGTGTATCTTGTGGTCTTTCTGGATGATTTTTCTAGGTTACCACCATAGAGAGAGTTTGATTTCACTATTGACACACTTCGTAGTATGATACCCATTTTTATGCTAACTTATCACATGCAAGGTACTATGATAAAGGAACTTAAATAATAGCTTATAGATTTTGAGTATACAGGATTTATTCATCCTAGCATGTCTTCTTGGGATTCACCTATCCTCTTTACTATGAAAGAATACAAGAGCCTCAATATTTTCAGGGATTATCAGAAGTTAAATCTGGATAACATTCAAAATAAGTATCCATTTCCGAGGATTGATGATCTCTTTTATCAACTCAAGGGGTAAATATTTTTTAAATATTGAACTATAGTTAGGAATCCACCAATTAAAAATATGATACAATGATATACCTAATATAGTGTTTATAATCTGGTATGGGTATTTCAAATTTCATGTTATTATATTAATTCCCACTAACGAACATGTTGTATTTATTGTATTGATGAACTAGATATTTCTTAGGTTATTTGATTCTTTTATAGTTCTATTCAAGGTTGATATTTTGGTGTACCCTAAGACAAATGAGAAATAAATGGCTCATTTGGATATCATCCTCCGATCCTTGAGAGACCATAACTTGTATGAAAATATGTAAAAGTGTGAATTTTAGATCCAATAAGTAAATATTCTATGCTATGTTATCTCAAAGAGATAAATCTCAATAGATATTGAAATGATACAGGTTGAAATGTCCTAGGAGTATCCTAAAAATGTGTGTGAGATCCAGATGTTTTTGGGTTTGGATGGTTATTATAATTGGTTTGTTCAGGATTATCCATGATCATATCTCCAGTGACCAATTTTAATAAAAAACGTGATATTTTTTATTTGAATAAATAGTATCAAAGACACATTATGGAGATAAATATAAAATTTAGTTTAGCACTCGTTCTAATTCTTTCATAACTGAGTTCAATTTATGATGTTTTCTGTAAAATATCATGTATGGGATTAAGGTGTTTCTTTATATAGTGGATGTAGGTGGTGTAATATGGCTATATCCATATATTCCCATATGAGAAGATCTACCCTAACCCTGATCTAGAGTTGGCAATGGTTGTGCATGTGAACAAATTGCGACAGAACTATTTATTTTTGGATTTGTTCATGGTATTTTTTGATGATAAAACCCTAAATCATGTTTTACCTCATAAGGATATAATGTCATGATAGAGATGAAAATTTGAGTATATTAAAATTTTCATATTGATATTTCTTAAACTACTAGAAAATGAAAGATGGTTTTCAATGAATATATTAGGAAATTACTAATTCAAATATTCAAGGATTCCATGGAGGAGTGGTCTCTAAGGACTTATTTTTCATATATGATATTGGGGAGGTTGTTGTTGGTGGATAGGTTCTTCTAGATTATATAATGTTTGAATTATATTTTTGTGATCACGTTTAGATCGAGAAGGTATCAAACACTAATTTCCATTAGTTTACTAAAATCCTTAATGGTGGGAAGACCACAGGTGAGTGGTAACAATTTCCCATTGTATCATTCTATTCCGAGGTAGGTAAGTTGTTCTTGTATCTATGAGGAAGTAATTAATATTATATGGAAATATGTTTTTATAGAACATGCTCCCCAAGATTACCAAACATATACATATACAAAATATTGGTATTGGTGGTTGAGGATGATTTGGTCGATGGCATAATTTGTGTCATGGTTCTTTATTTTTTAAATTATATAGTCAAAAAACCATATATCTACTTGTTTGTATAAACCCTTTCTCATTCTGATATAGTGGTTGGATGATATTTTCATGGAATTATTCAATATATTACCAGGAACTCTTATTAAGAAGGATGTGATTTTATCAAATGATACTCAATTTAAAAAAAATAATTCATTTCCACCCAATTACGGAGTTGACAAAGTTGGAGTATCTCAGGCCCATGTATGCCAGAGAGGTTGTGAGACTTTATACTGATCCCTCTTTGATTGTTTCAAAATATGGACCTATGGTTTACATCCTTGTTTTTGAAATGTTTTCAAGAGGTGATTCATTCAATACAAAAATTTATCAAGACATGTCATTTATAGAAGGTTGGGAAGATAGAGATATATATTCATATTATTGTGGATATAAGCCAACCATGTGTTCTTGATTTTAGCACATCCGTAGAAATGAATCATCCTATGGTTGAATTTTCCTATAATTATAGTTATCAGGAATAAATTAATAAGTTTCCATTAAAATTATTGTATGGTTAACCATCTATATTACCTTTTTTGGGAAGGTTTGGGAGAGTGGTCCTTAGTTAGACCAAGCCTTATTATGTAGGCAACAAAAATGGTACAACTGATCCAAAAATTATTGGTCACAATATAAAGTCATACAAGATGATATATGGAACATAATTATTAGGCACAAGAGTTTGAGGTTGGTGATCTAATTTTTCTTAACTTTTTATCTCGTTTAGGACAATATCGGTTGTGTAAATAGGTTATGTTGGCATCGAGGTTATTTTTCTCATTTTAGAACATGGAAACAATATGAAAAGTGGAATATTAATTGGATATTCTATATTTATTAACGAAGATTCATGATTTGTTTGATGTTTCATAACTATGTTGGTATTGAAGAGTACCTTCCCATGTGATTTAATGGGAAGATGTTGAGCTGGATCCTAAAACCACTAAGGATTAGAAACCGGTTCAGATTATTTATCACCCAGAAAGGGTAATGCAGGTAAAAAAAATTACCCTAGTTTTTGTAATTTGAAAATG
Source organism: Viscum album (assembly GCA_963277665.1). NCBI lineage: Eukaryota > Viridiplantae > Streptophyta > Magnoliopsida > Santalales > Viscaceae > Viscum > Viscum album. Next base: position 458,808,211 of record OY728142.1, read on the forward strand.
TTGATGATATACAAATGATTTGTGGGAATGGTAATTTTTGGTGACTATGTAATGAAACTATCTCTTTTTGACTTTATAATATCGAGTATTTTCGACGTATATAAGGATTTTAGGGGGGCGAGAATTATAATTCCATCTAGGTCAAATGTTTGTTTTCATAAGAGCTTGGTTTATCAACAGGGTCATTCTAGAGTTTTTCTAAAGTCATAAGTTGAATACATGAGTTTATTAATGAAATATTCCAAGAGAATGGTTAGGTTTCGTAGTTAGTACTACCAATATCCAACCCATGTGGTGAATAACTATGAGGATGTAGATTTATTTTTCATTGTTTGAACATAATTAGTCAAACCATGCAAATTTACAAGGAGATCATGATGGTTTCTTGATAGTAGTCCAGGGTTTTTTTTAGGATGGAGAACAGTTTCCTAAAACATATGGCTCATATCCATGAAACATTGCACCCTTTTTTCAAGAGACTGAGGCCATGCATGATTAGAAAATGGGTTTTCTAACTATGGTGTCATACCATGTTCCCCGATCTGAACCATTAATTTATTTTTAAAATTTCATATTAATAATTAGTCTTTTATTTGTATAATCCCTTCATAATACCCATTAGTCATGAAATAATTTTTTCCCAGTGCACTAGAGGGTTTTCCGCTTGTATTAATGGTAGTTTTCCTTCATTATTAATAAGTATCTTCAAGGAATATTCCATTCCATTTCTAGTTTATCATATTATTCTTATATGTTCTCTTGATCTCTTATCCCTTTATCTCATTGGAATGTGATTCAGCTATGAATGAAAAAACTACTTGGTTTGACGGGGAATTTGTGATGTTTTATGTGGAACTAATCTCGTGAGGGAACTAACTAACCATTATTTTTCTACATGTATTAAGTTAATTTTTAGAACTCTATTCATGGGCAAGGTGTCTCTATATAAATGTTCTAACTCATTAATTATATGAATTAATTTTTAATTCATTTTTTTTGTTCTATAAAATATTTTTTTAAAATGATTTGTTTCAAGATATTCATGTTTTTAAGGGGTTTCTCTTTAAAATAGATTTTCACACCCTATACGTTAAATTTAATTATTTAAGGGTTTTTTAAATTATGAAATCAGTTTTTAATAATGGGATTGATAAGGATTTATTGATAAAATGATTTATAAAATGTTATCAGGGTTTTCAAATGGTTTTTGACAAGTATATCACATTATAAACCTTAGTGCATTAAAAAATGGATTATTCCACATTACTTTATAACACCACTAAATGTTTTAATATTGATTTACTATTATAGGACTCATTATTACGTGAATCCACATGATCTAGGTCTTAGTATTTTTATTATATGTCCACGTAAATGTTTCTATATGGTAGAGACAAGTATTGTGCTTTCTATTTTATGTTCTATTTTAATCATGATGGTATATTTCATGTTTTGTTGATTACTTTTTTATATTATGCAGTATTCAAGGTTGGTTGTGCTTATAATATTATTATTTCTATCATATAAGGGTTATATTTCTTATTTTTTTTGAATATTAAAAGCTTTTCAAGAAAACCCTAGAATGTTTTAGGAAATTATTCTCTTATTAAATAGATTTATAAATTGGTTTTGATTTAAATATAGAGATAACGGTTTCATGGTATAATAATTTTTAGAGATTCATTGGTGAATTCATACTAGGATTTATTCTCACACCATACTTTTACCTTTGGTAATTTTAAGATATGGTTTTGCAGGACTCAGTTAAATGGAATGGAATCATTTAGTTCACCTGCCACTCTTAGTTGTCTTCACCTTCATAGTGAGATATCTTGGTGGTGATGGATGGTCACATGATATTTTGTTTTATGATTTGTATTATTGTATATTCATGTTTATCCCTTTTTTCATGACATTTTATGTCTCTAGGATGTGTACCCTTTCTTATACTATTTACACTATTGGTATTCCTCATTCTTGATATAAATATGATTTATTTGGTTTCCTTATTTCCTTATAACTTTTTGTAGGCCTACATGAATGACCTGTCTGGTTGACCCCAGCTAGTTTGTTACATCTATACTCATGTAATATGAAGAAACCAGGAGGAGAATCTTGACTCACGGCATATATGAAAACCACAATGAAAACACCAACTCAATGAATATAAGGAAACAAGGAGGAGTATCTCAACTGATGTTATATGATTAAACCAAGTCGAGTATATTAAAGAAAACCCATAAGGAATTTTTAATTCCAATAGGTAATCATGTTTAAAATTTATAATACAATATTCTTAACTTTTAACTTCAATGGTGTACTAAGTGGTTGTCTAATGTTAAATCATAATAGATTAAATTTAAGAAAAACATTGTAGAATTAGATATTCTTGGATCAATGGAAAAGTAACATCAATATACTCAATAAAATAGAGCATACCAAGCACTGAAAATCCAAGTTCATTCACTAGTGTTGTGAGACGGATAATGAATAATCTATGATCTCTATGGAATTTGGGTCTAAAATAATCATTGGTCTTGTTACTCACTCTCTTTTTAAAATACTATTATATTTGTATGACAAATAATTCAGTTAACTGATGAAATATGTGTCTTAAACCCTTAATTAAACAAATAACCTTACCTTCCCAATGGTCTGGAATAAGTAAAAGTAATAGTATTTACATTAAAAGGAAACCCCTCACTCAAATCACAATGATAATGAAAGAGAGGTTAGTAGTATATATGAAAACAATGAATTAAAAATTTTTACTTGAATTAATAATTAACGATTAATTACCTTGATATAATTACCCTTAAATAAATTATTCTCACTAAAAAGAATTATCCACTCATTATAGTCCAAGCATGTGTAATAATAAAAGGAATCAAACCCTAAAATAATCATAATACTCTAGATGAAGGTACTCTAGATATACACATTATCCCTTTAAAATAGAATTATGATCCCCAAAGTAGTTTTCCCTATCCTTAATTTATAGGAAAACATTCCCATTAATATCTATATTAAATATCCATTATCTATTTTCCATCATATCCAACTCAAAATCCACTAAAATTGGTGTAGAGTATAAATTAAAAAATATTCTAAAACTCCCCAAAATATATCTTATAAACTATCCAAGTGAGAAAATATAAAAGAACTAATATATTTTTTGTAGATATAAAACTCATGATATGATGTTCCCTATAGTGTTGACACATTCCACTCATCAAGATTGTTTTTTTATGGTCATGGTGTAATCCAACTCATGCATTCTACAATTCTTCTCCAATAATTTGATTAAAAAATAAAAAAATTTCTTTATTAATATTCACTATGATAGAATCCCTAAAAAAATATTAGAATAATAATCATGAACTCCTCATTGACACTACAAAATCAAGACACAAACCCTTGCATACACAACATGAAATCATCCCCTTTATCTTTATTGAAAACCATCACCTCTACCTATGAATAGTCATATTGTAATAATTAGACATTTCACCATAAATAATTTCATTAGGAACTTTAATAACTCCAAATTTTATGTTTGATACCATAAAATATTCTTCTCATGGAACAAATATAATCATGCATCTAGGAACCCTATATGTCTCAAAGATGATGTAGTGTGAATAAATAATTCATGGGGAAATAATATTTCCATCAAAATCCGAATAGTAACTCGCCATTATGAAATGATCCTCTTTTGATGATCGTTATTTTGAAACCACCTAAATCCATTAAGGATTATTATAAAATTCCCATGACATAAATACTTTTTGGAGTTTCATGTAATAGTCTTCTGTATGATATCCTCTTTCTACTTCTCGGATGAAACTCACGACATGAGAACCCAACAACCATGGAGTGGAAACACATTAAATATCTCTAATCTATGGTTCCCCAAGTCTTATAAGTCCTTTTTATATTATGTATATTTTATTTTTGAGATCTTTATAGAGTTGTAATTGATCACTATTTATGGATCCTATACAATCCTTGGAGGTATACAACACTACTAAGAATAATGTATTATCATCTTACACACTGATAAATTCACTTGTATGATTTCTTCAACATTTATGTAGGTTTTCTTTTATCTTTATAGTATAAATAATGATCATTTAAAAAATATGTATTGGATTAATTATTGATATTTGTGTTACATCGCAATCATATCCTTGATGAACACAAGCATGACAGAAAATGAAAAAACACTAGCAGTGTGTGAAGAATATGAGTTGTATAACATTGTTTCATCCTGGTTCCCACCATGTTTTAAAATTTGAAAAGTTCCTCACAACTTCAATTCAACATCATGCATTCTCATGTATTAATTAGTTACTTATAATATTATGTTCTCCTCACCTCATCATTGTCCTCTCATGGTACCTCCCTACACTAAAACATCGTTTTACTCCTCCCTCATGGTGGCACACCACACTCGTCTCTTTCTCCAGTTATTTCATTCCACCAAGGATACCATTGTCATCAAGCTTGGTGCCTTAGGTAACTAGTTTTTGAAATGTTTCTTGATATGAATACCAATTTTTTACTCAGTTTACTATAAATTTCCTTCATCAAAATTTATCAAAAAATCCAAAATACACTATGAATTTTAATTTCCATTAATGTACAAGAAAAACCATTATATTTTGTAAAATATAATTATTTTAGTAATAAACTCTATGAATTTTATATTTAATATATTTTTTAAAAAATTATTATATCAAATACCACCCCAAATAAATTCAAACTTGTACTTAATTATAAAACCACTACATAATCAAAAATGACCACCATTTTACTGATGATTAATCCCTATAGCAAGGGAAATCAAAAAATTATCAATAATGATTAAAATTTCATGAAAAAAACTTGGAATTTTTTTTCAAATACAAATTTCATAAGAATACTAATTTATCATTCATTTTTCGTTCCTGCATAAAATGATGATACAACTCTAAAAATTCATTCAAATATTTCATCTTTTTACTAGTATACATTCCACTTTATGATCTACACTACTTATAAATTTCTTATCATCAGTCAAGGTAAATTTTAATCCACTTAAATTCACACTTTTAGAAAATTAATTTTAACTATAGTATTTCTAGGAATCTAAAACCTCCAACTAAAAAAGAAACAAAATAGTATTAATCATTATTACTTAAAAGAATGTATCAAATGACTCTGATCTTACGTGTTAGTATGCAATTTATTTGAAACATTAAAAGGCCCAAAAAATTCAGTTAAACTCTAAATTGTCATGCAAGATAAAAAATAAATATACCAAAAACCCTCTTTTAAAAATGATATCACCCATTAGTTATCATTCTCAACTTATATTATCAAAAAATCATATAAAATGTTTCATGTTATAAACAATTGATTTTGATATTTTTGATTAATTTTTCTATTCCATTCAATATTTATATTTCTCAACTATCTTTATAAAAGTTATTTTTCATTTTATCATAGAGGATTAAAAATGACACATAATTAATGTAACTCTATTAAACTTACCCCAAACCAAATTATAACCCCATGAGTCATAATTCATTCTATACAAATAATCTTCTTCACTTTATTTAACATCCTTTTCCCCGTATATAATTTATTTTTTAAATAAAGTGAGTGTTACCCGAGTATTGTAGGAAGGATAATTTTTTTTAATATAAATTACCTATAAATGTTCAATCGTGTAATCTATGGTATTACACGAAATATTTAATTTCAATGTATATTTTAAAGGAATACGTGGAATAAATAAAAAACTCACATTTATCTTATTTGAATTTTTTCCCTTTATAGAATGATTTCATATCAAAGAATTTTCTTGTACGGTTACATGTACCATGTTTCACTTATGAAAGGTATTACAAGAAATAATGTCTAAAAATTGAATATAACCCACACAAGGATTCAAAACATAAACAATTTTCAATCACTCATAGTTTTAATAATAATAAAAATAATCAACATAAACATCAAAAAGTAAAATAATAATAATTGTTAATGGAATTTCATCAACATAAATCAAATAATCTTCCAAAATAATAAATACTATAATATATAGTCTCATGATTATATTAACTTAATTATACCCCATATTAATCATTAAATATTATTAATAATTATATCTAAAACATGACAAGATGATATTCCTAAGGAACATTTTTATTAAATAAAACAAATTGAAAAAAATTTAAGTGTGGCCTAAAAATTCCACTCAACTCTAAAATCAACTAATAATATATAGGGTAGAAATGATATAAATAATTAAAAAACTCCCATAGTCAAAGGATAACTTACCTTTAGTCTTATTTATCTTGTTTACTTGTTTCATTATCTACATGGACGTTGAAAATAATTACAACCCTAGTGAATATAAAAGGTCACTACCATTTTATCTCAAAATAGTATAGGGAGTGAGTGAAAATAGAAAAAAATTCCTAAAATAATAATAAAAATGATAAATAAATAATTATCCTTGAATGAAATACAATTAATTGGGATTTATCCGAAAAATAATTTTATTAATGACATTGATATAGACATTAACTCCAGCCATCGAGTAATAGAATATTTGAAAGAAGTTACTTATTTAAAATAAATGAATGCCTGAAGATGATATTCATGCATATATACGGTTCTTATTATTTTATATGGAATCATTTTCCCACGTCCTTGATAAATTACAATCTCTACTTCCATTATTCTAATCTAGCAATATTTATTTAGTAACAAAAAGCGTAATGTTAAATTATGAACTAAATAAACATATTGGCCTTCGTGGAACTCCCCTTTCATATTATTTGTTCCGGCATCATTTTAAATATCATGAAGCTTTGTTATCACCATTCTCTATTCAATTTAACAATATTACCTATTTTTCATAGTAGATACTTTATTTTTTCACATTGATAGAAATGACATCCTCTATTTACAACTTACTATCTTCAGTTAAATTAATAAAAAAATAATCAAAATTGTCCATATTCTAATTAACATAAAACAACATATGATAACAACCTACCCTTATATATAACTCCCCAAATTGAATTTAAATGAATATCCTTACCATTTAAAAAATTGACTGTCAAAATAATTGGGGTTTTATCAACATTCATCATAAGGGAATGAAATTCCACAAAAAAATATTTTATCGTGTTTAAATAAATTTTATTGAATAAAACCTCATAGATATGTCATCGTGGTTCATGCCAATTGAATAAAAACTTCTTTAATGAATATAATCATTTAATATTGAGTTTGAAATGACGTTCACAGACACTCAATGGTCACAAAATGATTTTCCAATCACATAAGATCTAATATTAACCTGAATTTAAAAAATACCCCAGTTTTTTTATTCAATATTGGACTCCTTGAAACCAAGATTGGCCATTCCCCCATGTGTGGTATTTTTTATTTTCCCTTGATTTATCATTTTTCATAATTTTAAATGTGAAATTAAAGTGGTGGTATATATTCTTTATCTTGTTTTTCATATTCGTCTTTATTTTACATTCATCATTCCTCATTTGTTTTTATTTTTCTTTTTATTTCCCCAAATAATTCTAATTTCCATAGAATTATACTCCATGGTGTTTTCACATATAAAGGTGATTCCAATTACTTTTCCTCATGGGTGAATCTTTATGTCCCCCAGTACTGCCCTCTTAGGCATCTTAATGAGTTGGATTTAAATATATTTAAATTGGAATTCTATATTTTTCATGGATACATTTTTATATTTTTAATTGTTGTTAAAAATATTTATGACATCCCTGGTGGTTTTGATGTTTTTTGAAAATGATTCCTTTAATGAATGGATTTTAATTTTAATATATAGTCTTTATTATTGTAGAAACCATTTTAATCTATGATGGTACCTTTAAAATTTTTATGGACCCCAACCTTGAAAATTTCATCGGTTGATATAATCAAAATAATTAGTATATTCAGTATAAATAAATTAAAATTGGTTTATAAACATCATTTCATCCATTTTCTTTTTCATGTATTCTATATTGTATAGTTATCCAACTATTTTTATCAACCTTTTAGTTTACTCTTTTTTGGAATACTTCTATTTTCCATTAGAAACTATTTCTTAAAATACCATCTAATAAATCATATATTTCTTCAAGAAATATCTTAATCAGCAACCCCTTAATAGTGGAAAATACTTGTTACCTATTTAACTAAGATATATACTTATGAAATTTTTAAAATATCAACCACATTTTGTACTATAATGATTTTTTTTCATAAAAATTCTTTAATCCCCTCTCAGGTAGTTTATAGTTATTAATCATCAATCTAAATAAAATATAAAATAGTGAAGGGAACATTCAGTATAATTCATCTCATATAGTTAGTTATAGATTATATTTTTAGTCTTCAGATCTAATTCATATCTATGTATTTTAATGAAAATCCAAATAACATTTAAATTACCTCATAATTAGAAACATTTTTTAATTTGATAGTGTCACTAAGATTAAGGGAACATTCCATTTGTTTGTTGGGATATTCCTATAGTAACGTAGTGAACTACATATAATTTTAGATAATTTTTCTGATCACCATATTTATTTTTAAATGGATCTCATTATATAAGGTAATAAAAATCCTTGGTTGGCCCACCATGATTGAACATAAAATAAACACTATTAATATTATTTCCCTCATTTCTCTCTTATATAATTCTTTTTTAACACCTTTATCACTTTCTACCCTAGTATTTACTTCTATTATTTTTATTTTATCAATATTTTTCCAAATCTACATCATAGTCAAACCATTATATTTATTGTTATCATATTTTAATGCTTTTCCATCAATATGTTTTATCCTAAGACCACAACATGGGAAAAATAGACATTACTAAAAAATAAAAAATCAAATAAAAAATAAAAGATCAATTATATTATGTTTCCACAAATATGGTCCTTGAAAAAAATACAAACTATTGAAACCCATCAAACTTCTTTAATTCATATGGGTAATAATATTTATAATTCATAAAATAATTTTTATTAACACTATATATAATTGTGTGATATGTCATAGTTTAAGATCAAACCCACAAATATGAATTACTAGAAGAACATAAAGTAATTAGAAATTATAGAATCCATGTAAATATAATGTGAAACATTCAATAAAATTGAATATACAAAGTGTTGTAATCCATGTTCTTGCACTAGTGAAGTGCCAGTACTATGAATTAGCCATGTTGTTGTTAGAATTGGGTCTAATAAAATATTTTCTCTTGGAACTCAGTATATATATTAAATATCATAATTTTATTATGAATAAAAAAATATGTCATTCCATAAAATTGGTAACCCTAACCCATATTATAATATTTATCCTTACCTACCCAATTGTCTTGAATAATTACACATCCAAGTAATTGCGTTAGAAGAGCATCCACTATCTTAAAAGACTATTATTGTTATTAAAATGTGACATTTTTGTCACGGACCGTCAAATTGGTTTTTATTTAATGATTATTTTATAATGTAGGTTAGACCCCAGGACATCTCTTAAGGATCATTGAATGTTTAAATTGATTATTTTTAATAAAAATTACTAAAAGATGGTGTTTCTTTGAAAAAAATAAAAATTAATTTGAAATAGATAAGGGGTTTAATAGATGATAAATAAATGAAATATGTTTTGAATAATGAGAGAAGGAGGTAATTTAAATTTCAATAAATTTCTTGGTAAGTTCATCATTATGAAAAATACATATATTTTAGTGGAATTATTTGTTTTATGGTTTTAATGTATTTATTCCCCTCTTCCCTCTTGAAATTATGCATAAAGAACCACCCTTGGTTGAACAATAATTTTTTCAAGGTTTGGACCACAAGAATAGAGTTAGGGATTCCAAATAATTATGATATATCATGTATTATTGTTACAAAGTGGATGATTTCATTTTCTAATAAAAAGACCCATGATTCTTACTTGAAATATCAACCCAATAAGTTTTGAGATAATCACTATTTCACTTGAATAAACAAAAACAAAGAGTTCAAATAATATTTATGGTAATATAAAACAAATATAAAATGTTTCACGCACAAATTATACAAAGAAATAAGAAAAAAAGTGTTGAAACTCCCTCCCAAGTGTGTGCACGTTCTTTGAAGTGAACGTCAACTGTTTATCTCACCATTGAGTGGATGAGGAGGCCCGGGTTAAACTTATCCTTCATCCATGATCCACTTATGAAGAGAGGGGCCTCCAGAACATCTAAGATATGGAGAGGACTTATTTGGTTCTAAAAACTATTAGATATTTTATCCATGGTCTAACATAAAAATGGGGTTCCCAATTTGTCAATTTGATAGCAAAGCGGAATGTAGTTTTGGAAACCCAGATTTAATAAAACCAATTTCCCTAGAGTTTTAAACATCATTATATTGTTACATATATTTTAAAAAAAACTAGAAACATGTGTCAATGAACCTTAACTATCTTAATATAAAATTCTTCATCAATTTGAGTCCTAAATTTTGAGATATAGATGAAATACAATACCTAACTATTGACTTTGAGAAGAATATTTTTCTTGGACATATCTATTTGGTTGGACTCCATAATAGATATATTTTTCTTGGTTGCCTTCAAAATAGTTGTATCCCATTAAATTTTGGATCAGCCCATAATATTTCATCCTAATTTCATACACATATTAGTTGAGGTATCTATTTGATTCCATAGGTGTAATGGAATTTTACCCAGTTTGGCCCGTTTTTCTTCTACTTCATCCTAGGCCTTCCAAATCACCTCCCACAACAATCAAATTATCCAAAAATAAATAAATTATCATTTTTAGCATTTATAAAAACAACAAAACTGATTAATTTATAAGTTGATGTTTTCTAATTAAATTATGAATATTTAATACAAAACCAGTTTAATATTGTAATGTAAGGGTGAAAAAGAATAGTTAATCGCTATGCAATCACACCCCCTCACCTAAAAAAATTTACTCCATTGAAAAAATCACATTTCTGAAATTATGAATGTAGATATTCCCAACAGCATGAATATTTATCATTCAGGGATATAAATAAGACCAATTTGATCAAATAATTCTAAATTCAATAATGTCACTAACTCTCCATGTGTGTGTGTGACAACCATTTCATGTTATTCATTCCAATTTTTGTCCATTAAGTATTGGTTATTTTAGAAAAATTATTTTTAAATGATTCTGTACATTAAACCTTCCCTACATACATTTCCATCAATTTTTGAGACCCACACACTTTAGAATTCATAGATGTAAAACGTTAATCTCTTGACCTACATATCCCCATCTGTTTTACATTTTATCACTCCCTCATTTATTATTATTATTCTTATTAACATGATGATCTTGTAACTAATATCACACTTTTTACTCAACACTTTTTTTACATCTCACAAAACTAATTGTTATAGTTATACCATGATCAATGATACATGAATAGTGATTTTGGACCATCGTGTGACACAATACATATTTTTTTCATTGGTTTTTTACTTATTTTATGGAACACAATAGCTATATAATTGATACGCATGCATAGGTAAATTAGGTATAATAATGAAAAACATCATATTAGAAACAAAGAAATGGAAAAATAATTTTTTAAATTTGATAAATTTTTACCTAAATTATATTTCCCTTTTATTATTTAAGAAAAACGAAAAATTCATCGTTGGAAGGAAAGATGTGTGGACATACTAAGCGACATAATATTCCCATAAATTACTCACACAATGTATTCAATTATTCTCATTGTTTTCATTGATAAATTCCCATTAATATCTTTAAAAACAAAAAAATTTACTAGAAAAAGTCACTCATCAATTTTAATGCCAAACCAAAACACACATTCAATCAGTGAATTTTTTGTAATGTTAAAAGAACATGAAATGGGTATATTCTTCATTCATTTTTAATGTCTTCAAGACTAATTGGGAATAGAAAATCAACATTATAGCACAAACAGTGAGGTGAGAAATTAGGGGGTAGGTAACAATACTATTTAACAAGTGAAAAACAGAACCAAAAAATGATGATGAAAATTCATAACTAACCCAAGAATGTTCCTTGGATATAGGTGGGGAGGTAACAATACAATTCATCAAGTTAATAATAGAAAAATATTAATTATGAAGAAAATTACTAAATAACCCAAGAATTTACCTACCCCCCACCTAGAATATGAAATGTACCCACAGTAATTATATAGAATGTGGGAAAGAAGGATAAAATCAGAGGTGTGGGTCCATTCCCCAACCTATAAGGAGGAGAAAATAGTGAAAGGCATCCCATTTATTGAAGATCCCAAAACCAGCATGGCATTGGAAACAGAATACTCCCCTATGGTATATGGAATGGAGAATGTTCCAAGATCATTATATTTTTTGGGAAGTGATAGATCGATCAATGCTAAAAAATTACTCCATATGATAACCTTTTAATAACCACAAATTCACCATTGGTGTGTACAAATCTCCTTAAAAACATTGGGTATCATTGAATTTTGTCACACCATCAATCAAATGGATGTTACCATAAAATTTTATTAATGTTTCCAAATTTTTTATCATGCTCTATTTATATTTGCTTCCTTGAGTGGGTATACCTTGGATAAAATGAAATAAGAATGGCTTGGCATGGTTTTTCATCAATTTAAACACTCTTTTCATTTGTAGGGATTTTCTAAGGATACATTTTTTTCCACATTTAAACCATTATCGGTGTTTGGGATTGGGGTTTCTTTGGGAGGGGAAGACTCTAATGGAGGGTTCATTTGACTTTTATGTTTTTTACACTACTAAGGGTGATGGAATTGACATTTCCCTTATCCTTATTGTTGATTATGGATTGAGAAGGTAGTTTTCCTGACCCATGACTTTGGATTTACCCCCACCAAGTGGCCAAGATTCCCTAATCGGGTTTTTAGGTTCAGTATGGTTTCTGGTGTGGTTTTCTGGAATTAGAGATTATTAGTACCCATTTTTCCATCATGTCTTCTAGGATAGGCTCTTGTTTTGGGGGGTATTTCAAAGGAATTCATGAAATTTGTGGATTCCTAGGTGTTGGTGGTGGATGACTACTCTATCCCGGTTGGTTCCATGGGTAATGAGGTTGGTTTAAATACCCTATTTCCTATTGATATGGTATTCATTACACCCAGGGTTTTATGTATAGTATGTTTCATTACTAATGGGTTGGTTGTAGTGGCGGCCTAAGAATATTGCCTCAAAACTCTTAGAAGGTTTACTCAGTTGAAGGAATTAGTCAGAATGTTGGATTATGGCTAAATATATATCATATTAGAAGGTCTTATTATATTTGGTTTTACCTTGGGGGTGAGAATGTTGTTGGATAAGGGAAAGTAGTTCAAATTTTTTATCAACCTTCTTTTCATACTCAAAAATATATACCTCATGAAAACCTCAAATAGGTACACTAGACCTTTAAAAGAAGTGTTGAGTATTCTGTTCCATGTTCTTAATGATGTTCCTTACAGTGATTAGGGTTTTGTTAACTACAGAACCACCTATTACAGGATCAATCATATTTCTATCAATAGAAATTAATGCATCATAAAAATATTGTATTCAATGTTGATCACTTATTTGGTGGTGTGGGTAGCTTGAACATAACATTTTATATCACTACCAATATGCATGAATTTTCTCCCATTTTGATTACCTTATAACATATATTTCATTTCTTATTGTTTCAGTTTGAGAGGATATGTAATAGTTTTTAGGAAAAATATATTTCAGGTTCACCCAGCCTCTAAGATAGGATTTAACATAGTATAACCAATATTTCGTAGTGTCTTATAATGTGAATTGGAATGCTCTAATTTTTACTTTTTCTTTATCTATTTTTGTAGGTTCTAATGTTTAACACAATGTATTTAATAATTTTAACATATTTTATGGTTTTTCTCCATAAATACCATGGAATCTTGTAAATAAGTAAATTATACCCTAATTTAGTTCAAAATTATGTGCTTTACCTTGTATTTGAATGTATGTGGGTTAAATATCTAAATCAAGCAAGGTCGGTTACTTTAATTTCCAGTTATTTTCAAACCTACATTGAATGATTATTTCACTCTTTGTTTTGGTTTCTAAATTAGAATACGGTTCAAGAATTGTGTTGATGTTTTGGGTGTCCTTTTTCAAGGGATTGTCCAGTGATTTTTTGTGTAGATGATACAAGATCCACTCTGGTTCATGTTAAAAAATATTTAGTTCCCTAGATGAATATCATATCATTCAAAAGGCCTAAAAATGAATAAATTATAAATAAACATAAAATAATGAAGTATGAAAATAATAAGACAAATAATTACAAGTATTTTAAGATAAAATTTTAATTAAATGTTTCATAAAAAAGTACACCAATCAAGAAGAATAAAATGTGGTATAACTCCCTCCCAAATCTATGGACATTCCTTGAAATTATCATCCAACATTTCTCTAGCCATAGAAAGGAGGTGGTGGCTCGGGTGTAACATCACCTTCATCCCTGATCCCCCTATGAGGATTGGGCCTCAATAACTTCTAGGACGAGTATAAAACTTATTTGGGTCTCCAAAACATCAAATAATTTATCCTTGGTCTCACTCGAAAATTTGGATCCTAGGGATCCAATTTATTGGAAAAGTAGAATGTTGTTTTGGTCACATATACTTCATAAAACAAAATTTCCTAGAGTTTTTGATATCCATCTATTCTTATATCACTTTAAAAAACAAAAAACAAATTAAAATACCTATTGACTATCTTGACCAATAATTTCGAATCATTTTTTTGCTTAATGTTGATATATTTATGAAATAAAGAACTTATATTTTGACATTGAGAATAGTATTTTTCTAGGATATATAATTTTTGTTGGGGCCAAAATGGATTTAATAGGCTTTGGTGTCTTTAAAAGAGTTTTATCACAATTCATTTTGGATAACCCAAAAAACATTTAACCTAGTTTATTTCACATGTTTCCTTCAATATTCATTTGATTCCATAGGTATGCTTGTAATTTTTCATAAATTGGTCCATTTTTCTTTAACATCATCTTCGGCTATCCAAATCACCTACAACAATAATCAAATCATTAAAAAAAGTGAAATTTACATTTTTAAAAGTTATTGAAAATAATTAAAAAAGTAATGAGTCAACATTTGTTATTATGTTTTTTATTTTTTGATACAAAACAGTTTAATATAGTGGTGTAAGGGTGAGAAAGAATAGTGAATCACAATGAGATCAAGATTTAAGAAATATGTATAAAAATTAGTATATATGAAAAAAATTAAATACCAATCAATAAAAAATGAGTACTTCACTAGATATAATCACCCTAAAATACATTTTTTGCATAAAAATAATCACCCCAACATCAAAATCCTGAGATAGAATCAAAAAAAATGGGAACCCATGTTGGATAAATATAATCATGCCAAAGGAACTACAAATATAGATGTTATCCCCCCATGATTAAATGATTATCCTAAAAGTATAATCCATTTATATAATTTAAATGAAACCTTTCACCTTTATATCTGCACCATATCTGTTCTATTTATCCTCTCAAAAATGTAACTTAAACACCACCATGATATACATGAAAAAGTGAGTACAACATCACCTACATCTCACCAAAAATAAATCTAGAAACAATACATGGGATAATATAAACACAAACTAATATATCTAGTTCAAATTTCAAACTAAAATCACAATTTCTCTTTAATATAATGATAATAAACTCATAAAATCTATTTTTTCATGGATATGATGCAATGGAACACATGAATTCAATGGGATTTCTCAAATAACTTTTCGATAAAAATAACCTTTTTCCTCATGAGTAAATTTTCAGAAAAAATCCCTCCATAGTGAAAAAATAATCATCATGAAATTTTGTATACCTAAAAAAACCACAAGGAACCATCATGCATACACATCATGATATCCACTTATTTATCACAATAAAAAACCATCATATATACATTTGCATAGGTATAGTGTGAACACTAGATATCATGGTGTGAGTAACTTCACCATGAACGCCATTGTATCTTACTTTCATAGAGATGAACATAAACACATATTCCCATGATGATGATATAATCATGACACATAACACCCTTATAAAACATAGATGATATATTTTGAGTATATTTAAATCAAAATCTATAATGGAGGTAACCCATATGAAATTATCCGCTTCTTGATGTAGACACATATGAAATAACTAACATCATTTGTAACCATGTTACTATATTCACCGAGTGTGAGTGTTTACATTATTACATTGGTATATGATATAATGGTTCACAATTCATATGGATGATTGGTTTTGGAATCATAGGAGATAGGATACACACATGATTTCTAGTTTACATCAAAAATTAAAACACTTTATCAAAAAAAATATTAAATTCTCGAAGTTCATTTAATGATTCCTTCATCATATCCTAGGGTATGTAAAACATAATAAAGTGGGATATAATATTATCAGTAAAGAAAATTATGCCATAAAATCTATGAAGATTATAAAGGGTATAACAATATGGAAAATTAAATAATCAACATATTATCCAATTAATAAGTAAATTTATCCTGAAATACATCCATGACTGAATGTAAACATATGGATAAAGATTAATGAATTATCACTAAATGAAATTCATAATGTTATACATTCATTATAATATCAAAAAGTAAATCTTCTATGATTTTATAAATCTTACCATCCATCCATTTTTACAAAACACATTCAATAATCGAGTATAGATAGACCAAATACCCATATAATGATTTATTCCAACTAGATTGTGTCATTAGTCAGGTTGATGAATTGAGGGGAAATAAATAAATGGGCCTCACCCAACACTTTCAAATGAACAATTCAATTTTCATATATTAAATAAAAAATATAATATATAATAAATATTTCTTTTCAATCAATAAATATATATATATTTAATTAAGAATACAATACATTAATATTTACCTACTAAATGAAATAACAGTATTCATAAAATTCCATATCCTATTACATTATATTAAAATCGTAGAAGTTAAATAAAATAATAACGTAATAAAAATGATACAGAATGCATCCATGATATTAAGAATATGAACATTAAGGAGAAAA
Source organism: Viscum album (assembly GCA_963277665.1). Lineage (NCBI taxonomy): Eukaryota > Viridiplantae > Streptophyta > Magnoliopsida > Santalales > Viscaceae > Viscum > Viscum album. Next base: position 458,825,429 of record OY728142.1, read on the forward strand.
TTATTGTTCAGTGAACAATATATATTGATAGAAAACATGATCACAAGAACGTGACTGATTTCTCAATGAAGTATAATCCATAAATCAGAAAAGAATGGTAGAAGCACAACGATTCATTAGAAATCATGTATTGAAATAAATTCTATTATTTTGGAAAATATGGGGAAAATGTTAGTGAATCATTATAATTAACATTCATTAAATATTTTTTAACTTTTTTGTAAAAATTATTTTATAAATATATTTTAAAATCCCTTTCAACATTTTAGAGAATAATTCCTTTTTAATTTTAATAAAAAATAAAATAATTTTTTAAAAAAAATTACTTTCATTGAAAAATATGTAGAATGTATAAGATGAATTATAATAGTGAATAATTTTCATGTATAAAAAAAATTCATTCACATAGTATTTCTTAAAAAGAACATACCTTTTACAGTTTTGTAAAAATAGTGAAAATGACATTTTATGGGAACATTGAAAATATTCCTTTAAAAAATTTAATATAAATTAATAGGTATTATAAAAAGGCTGTTATTAAACCTTTATATATGTGTAAAAACATCAAAAAAATAATTTTAATAACATGGAAATTAATGAATAATATTATCGACCTAAAAAGGAAATAAGGTCAGATTATTTATAAAACATTCACTCATTCATTGAGTACAAAAGAAACTAAATTTTCAGAAAAAAATGAAAATAATAAAAATAAAACTCTATGATGAATATATATGGGGTTTAATTATATAAATACCACATATTTATTCCAATATAAATGTAATGATGAAAAATCATGAATAGGAGTGAAATTGTAAAAAAAACAAAACATCTTTATTATCTTCCAGATCAAACCCCATTAAAATGTTAAAAATGATTTAAATATTTAAATAAAAATTATAAATATTAATTAATTATATAATATTTTTATTTTTATTATTGAAACCATATAAAACAAATAAGTCCATAATATATAATATCAACTAATATATTGGAATTCAGATAGAAAACCATTACCTTAGTTTACTTCTTAGTCAAATGTTCTCTATCAAAATGGATAATAAGTTAAAATTTATTAAAAAATTTCATATGAAATTTTTATTCTATATAAAATTTGATAATTTCATTTTATAATAACATAAAATACATTAATTTTATATTTCTTACTTATGTTGACTACATATTGTCGTTCGGTCATCCCCTCTAAAACTACTACAATATGTTGACAATGATCAAAAGTGTTATTAAATTGACCATTCATCTCCAAAATGTTAATAATTCCAGGAATATAATTTTTATTTATTATATATAATTTATAATCATCCAGGAAAGATGGTAATATAACAAAAAATCACTTCTCTTTTTAGAAGAGGTAGTCTACAAGAAGAATGAGTGAAGTTATCAATCTATAACATATGGTATGGTAAGGTGGTAGACGAAATATTATATTTACATAAGAATATTTCTTTCATAAATAATATATATATATATATATATATATATTCATTAATTAAATATTTCTAACTATCCATGTCATATGGTTACTAATTATGATACACATCACTTCGTGGAGGTGGGATTCCACATGTATGCATGAGAGATGTTTTGATTTTCCATAGGATAGAAAGATGATATGAAATTTTTATATCACTATATAAAATAAGTATTTTAAATATAAATATATATTCATCTTATTATTTTTATTGTATATTTTTAGGAATAAGAATATTGGATGTAAGAAAATCTTAGTAAGATCATCCTTTGGATTCTACCTTAAGCCTTATTTAATAAATGTTTTTTGTGAGATAATGAACAATATATTACAGAAAAAGGATTTGATAATGTATTTTGGAAGATATTGTAAGATATATTTGAATCAATATGTGTGGGGAATATAGGATAGGAGTTTCCCTTTTATAACTGAGGTGGGTGCCAAACATGTAAATACTTAAAAATTTATTATATGATAGATGTATTTATCAAGTCCTGTGACCCAAAATATTCATTGAAAAGTACATGATTAGGTTATGTTCCAATTAAAACCATCCAATTAGAATTTATATAGTGGTTTTTGTTATCATAAATCCATATACCTTAATTTTAACCTTTTTAACTCATTTTACACTTAACTAATGTGATAAATATTCCATTCATTGTGACCAGAAATTAAGATAACCATATAACCAAATATTGAAAAAATTTATTAAAAACATGGAACCTATTTAAAAGGATAAATTCCAAGAAGATGGTAAAATTATCTTTAATATAAGTTATTAAAACGAAATTAATTTTTTTTAGAAAAATACTTATTTTACGCAAGAATTGAATTTATTGAAAAATAAATTAGAAAGTCTATTACCATGAAATTAATTGTATTATTTAAAATAAATATAGAATTATTTTATATATAAAATACTAAAATAATTATCTTTTTTAGTACTTGATTATGTGGGAAGAAGAAAACATTGTTTTTATGTGAGTAAAAACATTTCTTGTATTTCCAAACATAAATTATAATGTTATACAATATACATTTAAATGAGTAATATTAATTAATAATTTTATAAATAGGCTAGAGAAAAAGTTTCATAAACATTCATGTTTTTAAAATTTTTAATTATGTAGTAAAGGTGGTATTATTTGTAAAATCAGTATTTTTCATTATTCATCGAAAAATCAATTATTTTTAAAAAAACCAAATAGTTAACCTTCAGAATATTTTCATGGGATTATTTCAAATGTGATTACAAGTTAATAACATTAAAAAGATAAATTTTTTTATTTGACGTTATAATTTGATACTCAAATAAACCTATATGCATTATACTATATTTTTTTCAAATGACAAAGGATTAATTTTTATTATTGATTATCAAGTGATAAATTCACCCCCCCTTTAAAAATTGCATACTTGATATTTTCATAATTTCACACCATGAAAATATATGGGTTGTTATTCATTATGAATTATCAAGTATCCCACATTGAAACTTATATCTTATGATTTATCCAAAGTACATTTGTCCATCAATTTTTCTAATTCCTCAACACCTATAACCTAGCGTCAAGAATCAGGATAGGCTCTTCATAATAAGATAGACAAATATAAAATTCCAATTTTTATAGGAGAATACTAGGATTGGGTTAGAAAATGCATCCTCAAGAATGAGTTATAGAACACATTATCCACTTTAGAAATGGTGGGTGGCATTGTCAAACTATAATCCACATATCTAGTTCTCTCCAATATCTCAAAATGATTTAAACCATTGGACATGGACTATTTTCATCCAAAATCATATAACTCAAATCCATCGAGATAACATTGAGAAAAAATGATCCCCTACCAAAAATTTAAACTCTTCCATCTGCCATCATCATAACTATTTTTTATCTTTGTGTTGAATTTATAGGAATCTCTCACTTTTCCCTTGTCTCCTAAACAAGGTTATTCCCTAATGTATGCATTCCTCAAACTCATCCCAAAATGATTGTGTATGAAAAATTTTATTGTAAAACACTTGATATTGAGCCATATTATTGCTTAATAGAATCTATTATTATAATAAAATTAAACTATGGAAAAATAATGATCCCACATACCTTGAAAGACAACTTAAAAGTCATAAAAATGTTTTTATGGTCCATTCATATTTTCCTCCCATATAATAATGATAATTAGTGATCAAATTTAGATCAGTTTTGGGATCCTTCTTTAGACATTTCAAAAAATTTGATGTAAATCAGGGGTCATGATCAAATACAATTTAAAGGGGTACACCAGGGTGTTTCATAAATTCCTTAATATAGAGTCTTGTGAGGCACTAAATACATAGATCTTCCAATATTACCCAAATCATATTCCTCTCCTTTTTTATTTATTATTTATAATTTTATTATATTAATAATTTCAAAAAAAATTATATCATAAAGATTTAGAGTTTTATAGATCTAATATACATCATATCTTTCGAATTAAAATACCTATAAAAAAGGGACATAAAAAGTATTTTGATTTATAAGTGTTAAACTCCATAGAGGGTCCATGGAAACTCAGTCACTTCTACACATCATTAATTCCATTATAAAAGAATTTAAAAAAAAAATTGACTGATAAAAATCATAGTAAGGTGATTTAAAAATATAATGAAATTAGATAGTGTTATGAAATGCAATATAAAACTAAAACATGTTATAAGATTAAAAAATAGAAACCATATATAGAAATAATGCGTAGTTTTAAAAATAAACACATTTTATCTATAGATTTTAACACATTGAAACTTTGTAAAATCCATTTCATTCATTCAAGAAAGAATAAATATTTTTATTGAAAACTCACATGAATTCATAAATAATTCTAAATGTAACATTGAATAATAACCCAAGGTCACATCATAGTAAATTTACATAATTAAATGGAATACATAATGCATTAAAGGATTATGATTACTCTAAAATCACATAGAGTTTTTGGGATTAATACTCATTATCCATACATGAAATCTCAAGAGATTAAAAAATTACCATATTCATTGGAGGGATATATAATTCTAGAACCACCCATAATATAGTTGAAACAAGTCCCGTAAGGGTTTGGATTTACTTCTCATCCCCTACCTTCATTCGTATAATATTATTTTGTAATTATTTGTAATTAAAAACATAGAAACATATGTTTTTGTCCCAAATAACATGAAACATCATTTAAATCCATAGGAATTGATATAAAATTCATAAGGGTGGAATTAAATTGATATAAACACATGTTTATTTAGTTTGAAAAGACTCATGAGTGATGATTTAAATGGAAAATTAAATATTCCATAACATAAAACATATATATATTTTTTGGAAATAATGAAAACTTCGTTTAAATATCTATATGATTTTCATGCCTTCAAAAAGAGAGATGACATGAATAATAAAGATTCATATAAATGATATATATATATATACATATTTATATATGTATATAAATATAATATATTTTTACATAAAATGGTAGACATATATACATATATTTACATTTATATTAAAATTATAATAAAAACATATATACATTAAATGTTACATTTATATACAGATGTATAGATTATAGAATAAAAATAGTCTTACATTAAATAATATGTATATATATACAAATATAGGGATATCATAAAAAAATCTAATTTACATAAATTGATACATATATACATAATTATATATATATATATGGAAATTGGATTAAAACTAGTTTTATATAAAATGATACAAATATATTTATATAGGTATATATACCTATCAGAGTAAAATATTTTTTCACGAAATGATATATTTATAAATATATGTATATATAACTATTTGAAAATAAAAAAATAACTTAAAAATAATTTTTAAAACTCCACAACCTCCCTTTCATTAATAGAGGTGGAATTTTAAACATTACAATCATATTTATATAAAAGTTGTTTCATGGGAAAAAAATAATTTTAGTGTAAGAGACAAATAGTTTTGCATGATATGATTCATATACATAAAAAATATTTATATATATATACATGTCAAAATAAATGTTTTCTCATGATTTTGAATATACATATTTTTACTTATTTATTGATATAATAATAATAATAAAATCTCATAATAATTTCAATATATATATATAAGTGTATACATATATATATATATACAAGTTTACATGTATACTTATTTTAAAATAAAAAAATATTTTATACAGTTAACAATTATTTTCAAAATGTAGTAAATTCAATCACCTTAACAAACTCAAAATTTTAATTTATTCAATATATTTTCATTAATTTTAAGAGATAAAAATAGTTTTTGAATATAAAATCATATTTTAGAAACCATTTTAAATATTGAAAAAAATTATCATAAATATCATTATTATCATTATGAAATAAGTAATATTATTTAAATAATTAAAATACCTTTACAAAAAATATTATTGACATACTAAACCAGTTTTAATATAATATACTAAAATATGATTCTAATTGAAAAATATAAGCATAGTTTTAACATAAATTACCTTACATTCAATCCACTGTGGTAGACAAATTTGGGTCTCAAGATCATCCACTCCTAGTAGTAGAAATTGAACTCATGGATGAATATTTGGATAAAATTCCAACCTAAATAAATAGAACAAGGGTTTTAGATTATTAATAAAACAACTCTCATCATGGCCTCCTCTCAACAATATTGGTTATACATTTTTAGAATATATATACACACATACCACTTGAAACAAAAGATATTATCTCCTATGTAATCTTCCTCCATTCCCCTATAATAATACCACATGCTAAAAAAAGCCAATTTCAGAAACCATCTTGGTCGAAAACCATGTGAGGACACTAATAGAAGATGATCCTGATATAGTTATGTTTTATTCTCTGAAACCCAACTAGTTCGAGCCTTATTCACGTGATCCCCAGATTCTCCATGTCATTAAATTTTCAAGGAGGTCACTTATCACAAATGATGATTATACATATTCAGTCAGGTTTTATGGAATCTGTTATTTAAATAATCAACAATAATGTACCAGTTTATGTACAAGGTAACCACAAGGAAGATGATGAATGAGGTGGTGTGTTAGTTTTGACTAAAACAGAAAATGTGAGCCAACTTTTTTCCTCTAGGACATTATTTTAGTAATTATTATATCATATTATTATTTTCCAACATATTTTTTCATATATTATTGAAAATATTATAAAAATACATGAATATATATTTATATATATATAATTATAAAACTAAAAAACTAATTCTAACATATCATTGAAAATAGAAGATTAACCTTACTCATATATATATATACACAAACGTATAATCTATCATATAATTCATTTAATTTTTAAAAATTTATAGTCATTATCATTATCTTAGATATATTTATATAAATAATTTAATTCATTCCAAAATGATCTATTTTAAATTTTATTATAATGATTTTCCCAATGTATATTTGGTAGTGAAACATAAAAAGACAATAAAATTAATACTCAAATTTATCTTCTTATTGAATATTTACAAACATAATGAAAAGAAACCTTTTTTCTATAAATTTTTTTTATAATCATAATATTATATATTTCATTATAATGTATGTAATGTCCCCATATCGGGAGCCACTAGAAAGGTTTTCCAATCCGAGTTGGACACATGACATCATGTGCATATCCATGAATGCTAGAGGCTACCAACTAGTAGTGAAGACCTTTTTAATGTGTCTGTGGTGGAGACTATTCCAACATAGGTAATATATAATACCCTACTGATATAAACCAATTAATAACTAGTAGATAGAGCATATAAATAAACAAACTACTATAGATATAATAAAATAATCCCTACTGAATAAAAGAAATTTTCGGAAGTAGATAAATCAAACCAGTTAAACAATTATGTCATGTAATGGTGTATGTACTACTATAAAATTTATGGAATTCAGCATTAAAATCGTGCTATAACAACTACAATTAAAATGAATTAAAGTGAATCACCTTCATCTTGAGCATAGGATCGATCATCTACCTCCATGTTCTATCCAGAACTGCACTGCAATGAATCCCTGTGAGTTACATGCATCCATGTATCCATACATGCAGACATAAAGTCTAATTCAGTAACAAATGACACCCAAGCAGGGTGTGAGAAAAAATGCATGTAGTATAACACCCATATTATCTAACCTTTCAATTTTTTGTATTAAACAAATGAAATGTTCTAATATTTGATAAATGTATGAAATTAACTAAAAAATAAGTATAACTTGGTTTGGGTTCTCAACGGCACTCGTCCATTACCACCTGCTATGGCCTATGTGGGGAATATGAATAATATACCTATAATTTATAGGATATATATATATATATAAATGATGGAAAAAAGGTAGGTAAAAATTAATATACCCCCAAGATTGTGCTTTATCTTGGGTCTAATTTATGTGTCAAAAATGTGTGTTTCTAGGAATCAGAAAGGTAACCCAATTTAGAAGAAACCCATAGTTGATTAAAAAATAAAACATTCCATGCATTATCATTATTATTATATTAATGTTTATAGTTAGTGTTTGAGCTCATCTCGAAGGTATCAATATGGTATATCTTTCGATTTATCCAATAACCCTGAATGAGTCCAAATAAATGTTCTGAAAGACCATGTACCACTCGAGGCATGACATTATCATGAGTACATATTGGGTATCACACAGAAGGTGCCAAGTATCACCAATGTCATGTTGTGTCCACTTTCCCAATGGTTATATCCTCTATTGTCTCTTAATATACTGGTATCACTCTTGAATATATAGAAAATCCATGTAAAACCATGTCTAGAAAAGCCTTAGACATCACCTACCTGACACGTAGTGTGGTAGCCAATTAGAAAGAGAGAGTCCACGTTTATCAATTAAAATGAATCCCGCATTCTCTCACCACCATGAATTAACATATATTTCAAGGATGTAGATATCAAAGAGAATGTATTTATAATTTTGACAAAATAATTTATGCAACAAAGAGTCAATATATTTCCGATCAGTCAATCCTAATACTTATATTCAAAACACTGTATTGGAAAAAGAAAATAAATAAAATTTTATCTTTTTATAATAGAATAGTAATGTAGGAATTTTTAACAAGAAATCATTTGTCATAAAAAACCAAAAAAAATCAAAATACATAGTTCATATTTATAATAAATAATTTATTTGATTTAAAACTCAACCAAAGAGTGGTCACACAACACATGAAATTATGAAATTAATTATTTTGGGAAAATTGAATTTAGGTCAAATACTTTATCACACTCAATAGGGTATCCAATGATGTTATAACAAATTAAGTTAAATAGTTGATCTCAAACAATGTTTTAATAGTCATGGAAAGTAAAATAAATAAATTATAACAGAAAAATATGAACATCGCTGGTAGGTACTGACAAGCAGCAAAATGTTTCATCTAAAAGATACAATGAAATGATTGGAAAGAGACTAGACTCCCTACATTGTAATCATAGTGAATCATATTCTATACAAATACCATTGATTTAATATGTAATGAATGAAATTAGATGACTTTAGAAAACCCCCAATTTAGGTAAAAACCTTCCAGGAAGGATTTCATGATAGAGAGTGGATGAGATCATATGATTCATGGTTCATGAGGTTAGTATTATTGAGATATTCACAACACACAAGACAAAATTAGAAATGGTGGTGAATCATAGTCGCAATAGGCATACGAAGGGAGAGAGGAGGAGGATGAGGTGCACAAAATGGAGCACTACAGGGGGAAACATACCAAGGGTAGAGGAGATAAAAAAGTAAAGTAAAGATAGAATAAGGTAGAGGGAAAAAATAAAAGGAAACAAATAAGAGATAACAGAAAATAAATAAACTAAAATAAAAAATAATAATATAAATAAAAAGGTTGGGATGCAGGAAATTACTTAATAATATGGGTTAATGAATTTTTATTATTTCCACTCTTCCCCGACCAATTTTATTATATAATTTATTTTTGACCTTTTCATTTCTTTTAATATCTATAAAATTATATTTATTCCTTTCTAATAAATTTTTAGATATTTTTAATCAGAACACTATGCTAGGGAGCAATATAATATTTTACATAAAACTAATGCAAGTATGTAAATACTTGTAATAGATTCTTGGGACATGTAACCGAGTGCAAAAGAGCGTATCTAGGGTCACATTAAGTATTTGAACTAAAATAATTAAATATTATGAACCTTGATTAATGATATGACGATTCAACCTCCCAACTTTATGACAACTCTTCCAAGAGTTTCCCTTCTGTGGTTAGTGGAACGTCATTTGAGAAAAGCTACAACCATTAAAAATTGGCATCGGTCTCTCGCTTAGAGGTCTCATTTAGAACACATCCATCTTTTGACAACACCCTTACCAGAGGAACTGACCTCTATCGGAGAACCTACATGATATAATCGACAATACGGATAATAAACGTGTAAAATGAAAGATCGGTTTTTTCAAGACAAAATGAGTGAGTTGGGTCTGAATGATATTACATAAGTTAAAAACATGGAAGACATCGTGCATAGAATGATACCTTTGAGGTAATAGTAACCAATCAAATACTATCCCAACTCTGTCCACTATGTCAAATGGACCAACGTATCTTGGGGATAACATCCCCTGCCTCTTGATCTGCCTATTCCGAAACTTTGGCTAAACATGACGAAAGACTCAATGTCCTACCTCGAACACGCGAGGTATATAGTGTCGATCTGTATCAGATATTTTTCTGGATTCAGCTGTAGACATTTTATATTTAATCATCTGAACATTCTCAAATGTCTCCTGAATTAGGTGAGGACCAAATAGATCATCTCACCTGCTTCAAGATACCATAAAGGTGAACGACACCATTTACCATATTGGGCCTCATATGGAACCATTTTAATTGCCACATGAAATATGTTATTATTGGTAAAATAAATAAGAGTAAGTTTTTTCTCTCAAGAACCTCCAAATTCAATAATACGGGCCTATAGAATATCATCTAACACGTGTATGATCCGCTTGGACTTCCCATCGATCTAAGGGTGATATTAAGTACTCAAGTGTACTTGAAAACCTAGTGATTTCTACAACCCTTTCCAGAACTGTGACATAAAGACGACATGTCTTTTTGAGGTAATAGAATGGGTTATTCTATAAAGTCGCATTATCTCTCGGATATACTTCCTTCTGAACTCATCAATAGAAAAGGTCTCCTGGATAGGTAGAAAGTGTGCGTCCTTGGTCAATCTATCCAAAATCAACTATACTGAATCAAATACATGGGGATATCTTGGTATGACTATAATCAAATCCATGGTAATGTAATTCCATTTTCACTTATTAATTGATAGGGGATGTAGAAGCACTACCAGTAGTTGGTTCTTTTCCATCTCCTGCAGATCACTAGAGCACTTAGTGATGAAACCCTATATTTTATTCATCATACCTAGCCACAAGTACTAAAAAAATCTATCTTTATATTTATTGGTAATTATATGATGAACTACCCAAACTGAGGTATGAAATATCTTCATCAGTTCTTTCTGAATATCTAAAGGTACCCATACTAGGTCATAGTAGTTTAATGATTCACTACCATCAACAACCTAACTAGGAGGAGGGTTCTCTCTGCTGAAACCTTCCCTCAAAACGATCCCCTCAAGATCAGATGACTCTCACATAAATTATATCTCTATAAGAGTGGATTTCACCATAAGAGATGTTTAAATGAGTTATCCATGATTTTCCTAAACCTCTAGATTCATCTCAGAAAACATATCCATCACATGCCACTCACTACTGGAAGCATAAACAGTTTGTGTCTGTGTTTTGAGACACAAAGTGTTAGCCACTTTGATTCCATCACAATGGGAATAAGAATGATTAAAATCTCATGATTTTAGGTATTCAACTCATGTGAGAAACATTAAATTAATGTTTTTCTATGTGATGATATATTTCAAGCTTTTATGATATGTTTAATCAATAAACTTCTCACCCAACAAGTAGTGTCTCTAACAACGTAAAGTAATAACCAAGTATAATAACTCATTGTTGTGTGTAATATAGTTCCACTCATGTGGTATTATCTAGAGGTTCTATAATTTACGACCCGATCACACTGCATAAAAACGGCACCAAGTCTGATTCATAAAGCATCTTAAGAAACATTATAGCTTTTTCTTAGCTGAGGAAAATTGTGATCAGAGTTGAGGTAAGCCTCCCATTTAACCCTTGAAAATATTTTTCACATGATTCTGACCAGATTAACTATACACATTTCTTAATCTTTGTAGTAATAGGTGTTTATATATGGTAAAAATCCTAGATGAAATGATTTTAATATAAAAAAATACACAAGAAACTACGTAGTTTGAAAAAAATTTGTGGTTGTTCCCATGATACTATGGAGCTCACCTTTTTTTCAGTCTACTAATATGCCTACCTCAGATATTATATGACCCTTGAAGTGAATCTTATCGATCTAGATGTGGCATTTGATGAGATTTTCATTTAGATGGTGCTCTCTCAATGTACTCATCATGATCAAAATATTGGTTTCATTGTCATGTATGGAGTGAAAATACACCAATATGTTGCCAAAAAAACCCACCACGAAGAAATCAAGGTAACGATAAAAAACCTGATTCATCATAGTGATGTAGACTGCTAGGTCATTTGTGAGGATGAATGGAATAACCAGATAATCATATTATCAGTACCTAATCCATAATTTTGTATGTGGTATGTATGATGGTCTCACATGCACCCGATGATATCCCAAATGTAGATTAATCTAGGATAAACCAAATTTTCCTCGTATCTTGTCAAAGAGGTCTTATATATAAGGCAACATATATCAATTCTTTTTCGTAAATTGGTTGAGTGGACGATAATCCATGAACAATCTATAGGTACCATCCTCTTTCCGAGCAAAAAAGAACTAGTAAACCCCATAGTGATGTGATATTCCTAAAAAAACCCTCAGCCTTGAATTCTTCAAGCTTCTTTTTGAGTTCTTGTTGTTCTATAGGTTAGATACTATTAGGAGTAATAGACACCAGCACCTCACATTGAACTAGCTCGATAGAGAACTACACATACTTATTTGGTGGTAAGACCGACAAATCATGATGGAAGATTCCACAAAAAAATCCACAATGGGATGGAATTCCACCAGTTGTGTTCCTTAATCAATCAGGAACAGACTAGAAAATTCAGTTGTTACTCTTCCCAGTCCCGCATGTTTACATCCAGCTTAATCTTTCTGTATATCCCATTCTCCTTTGTATAGATATATGTCACCATCATGGGATGTGAAGGTCACATGAAGGTGATTAAAATTCACTTGGTCATGATATGGAGTGATCTAGTTCACACACAGAACGATGTCAATGCTAGAAATGTCAAGGATGTAAAACTCCCAAATAAAATGGTACCCACCTTTTTCAAATGTTTATTTATTGCCACATGTGTATTCCCTCTTTCCTGAATCCTAGTGATGTGTCGAGAGGCATGCAAATGAAAAGGTCCTCGATTTTAAAACCAAATCATTCAACAACATCATATGATAAAAAAATTGTGATGAACCATTATCTAAAATGGAAGAAACTAAAGTAGAGGCTACAAGAATAGTTCCTCTAACCATTGATGGTATTGCACTCTGTTTCTTTGGTTATGGTTGTGCTTTGTACATAATACATGTACCACAGCCTTGAGATTCTACCTGACTTTCCTATGGAGGTCTTCACAATTGACATTGATAATCTTGAACATGATTTCCTCAAACGTGACCTCCACCATTACCACATCCTGGTCGACCGGTGGAAAAAAGAATATGCATCATGCTATAGATTCATAGATCCCATACCTGATAGAGGTTTTGGTACGTATCCTCTAGCACAAGATGTAACGCCCTGACCCTAGTTACCTAGAGTTGGTGCATTATTACATAACATTGGCATGACCACGAGAAAGATCAAGTCTCAAAATACCGATTAGTTTAGTAGCCTTGGAATAACTAGATACATCCATAATTTTTTTTACATTACATCATAAAAAAAACATCTTGTCTTCATATCCCCTCATACTATCCCTGCAGGTCATTCATAAATTACTTCTTCATAATGCTGGGAAAAATAAAACATTGAAAGGGGTGAGCTCAGATGCTCAGTAAGGATAACATTATAGCAGAAGCTTTCATAAATAAGCGTAAACTCTTAAGGCAATTTATAACTAAAACAAAAGCCTTTTAAACTTGAACTTCAGCATAAAATGGAAAAGGTAAAATGAAATAATGCCATTTACTTACTCACATGGATATTCTAATAGTCAAATGATCAAATGCAATATCAATATCCACTTTCATAATGTTGGAATGCATAATGCCAGACTATCATAACCACTTAGCCAAGGCCTCGTGCCAAGACTACAAATAAGATTTTGTCAAGGCCTTGTGCCAAGACACTAGTTTGTCTCATGAGACCTACCGATGCATCGAGGAGCTATAGCGGGCTCCACCCGTCACTTATTAAGTCCAATGCATTCCTCATATGAACATGTTTAAACATAACATAAACATTAGTATTAAAACTAGCATACGAAATGTCAATACTTTTACCACAAACCATAAATGGTATAAAAACAGCGCATCCACAGTCAAACATGACTCATTAGATACAATATGGAAGATTTTATTGTATCACATTAACCTCAATCAAGAATAATGAATGATGTTGACATAAATGAAAATAATCATCAAAACTATTTGAGAGAATTATCCCCCTTTTCTTGAAAACAATTAAAAGTCACACTATTTGTCAAGAAGCCATTTAAAAGTAGATTTTTGAATCAAAGTGTCCCATACCACTTTGAAACTTTTTAAAAGGAGTTTTAATTTCTAAAACTTTAATGTCCGTATAAATAAATCCTTAAAACCATTTTTAAAACATGGATATTAATGAGCAAGATTTAGAAGAATAAGTCTTTAAAACATTTAAAAATGGTATTTTAGTTAGAGATTCTAACCAAAAGAGACACTTGAATACAAATAATTGAGGTAATCAAAACATTGTAATATCATGAGAATAAAGGGAATCATGATATACTATGTCAAAGTACATTATATACACCACATAAATGTGATTTGGTGTATATCAACAAAGAAGTCTCAATGGAATGTAAACTGAGATGAAATCTCTCATGAAGGCCGTATCCTTAGGTTAAGGATAAATCAACGACATAATTATGTGTGAAAAATATAAATACACTAAATATTATTGGATATTCAGTGTAAAAAAATCAAAGGATATTCACACATATTCTTGTAAAAACAACACCAACGAATTGGATGTTTAACTCAAAAAATGGTGAATGAGTTAAAATTACTCTTATCAAATTCATATCAATGACTTCAGAATTACCAATGAGTGATTATGTGTATCAAACTTATATCCACAGGAAGGGGAGTGGAAATTATGACATAATCAAATGAATAGTGATTCCACACATAATCATGGAGTAATATAATCAATGAAATATGCGTAAAGCCAAATGAGTGGGAATTGAAATCTCAAATTCCCTTACCGATTAGGTAACATATGAAACATACACCCATGAAAGAAGTATCATACCATGATGATGTAAATACCCATAAATTAAATTATATTACACAATGAATACAATCATGGGCTGTACACATACACCACATGCAATAATTAAGTGGTGATCAATGGAAATCTCACGAAATTAAAAGTGAGATAAGAAACCCCTTACCACGTTAATCAACCGAGTCATATGGCCAAAAGTTAATAACCACCAAATGATTTACAGAATAACATGAATATAAATATAATCATGAATATATATCAAATGGCAGTACACAATACACCACTTTCAATAATTTAGTGGCGAAAAATGGAAATCTCACGGAATTGAAAGTGAGATAAGAAATCCCTTACTTTGTACTTTTTCCTTGGTCGATGGTAGGTTTACCTCCTGTATAATGGTGAAATAATTGTTCTTTAATTATACAAGAATCATTTACTTTAATATGATATCATATATGATCTTTTAACATTGATTTGTTAATAATATCTTAGAATTATCGTCATTTCGGGTGTTAATGGGTTCATTTTACTTTATATTCTTTGTTATGTGAGCCATATTCGTTATTAATGGGATGTATATTATTCATATCCAGAATGATATCAAGTCCTTAGATACTATTTTTAAATCATCAAATGATAATTATACTTGAATGGATATGATGGACAATGAATCTCATCGTGTTCGTGGAGACGGTAGTCCGTACATACGCACGAGCGACAATATCATTCTTTTGATATTAAAATAATATATAATTGGATTTTATATCATATATACAGAATCATTATCATGATATATTTATTATTTAGATGAGTTACACATCATTATTATACCCATCCAAATAATAATATATTGAATAACAATTACACCACGACGTGGAGACGGTAAGCCGTACGTACGCACGTATGGTGACATGTTATTCAAATGATGGATAGAATAATGAATATGGTTGTACCATATTTATAATAACATCACAGTATATATATGATACTGCAGTTATTATTTTATAATGGAAATAACAAAGAAAGAGGAAGTGGAAGAAGAAAGGAACTTGAAAAGGGGTGGTGAAAACATTACCTCTTCTTCGGGTTCTTCCTTTTGATTTGATCAAAAGGGCTCCTTAGGTTGGCTTTATGATCAAACTAAGGCCTCTAGGTTGTAGTGAGGGAAGTTGATATGGTATTTGGGCAGGGTTTGGCCGAACCAAAGGGCTTTGAAGGTGTGAAGAAATGAGAAGGAGGAGTGCCCTTTTATAAGAGGGGTGAGGGGCACCTTTGGAAAAGCTAGAGATATTAGTTTATAATAAATTCATATTCGGTTTCCAATGGCTCCAAAGTTGACTATTCAAAGGTTAAGGTGGCGATGGGTCGAAAACAACTCATCCAATAGAATTTAGACAGGTTTGGGTACTTATATTAACCTTATCTTTAAGTATTAACTCTAAGTTAATTAGTTTCACTTTTACAATGTCTCTTTGTATTTTTATATTATATGGTTAATAATCTTACCATATACATACAATCGACCCCCAAGTGGTCCATTAATGATACACCTATCATTATATAAGTCTCTTGGCCGAACCTCAGATTTTTAGGAATTTAATATCAATTAATAATATAATATTTTTTTTAAAAACACTTTTATGTCAATTTTGACACTATTCAATAGTTGATTTTTGTGAAACTCATAACAGATTGATTACTTCGAAAAAAGTAAATTAAATCAATACTAATATATCATATTATCCTAGAAAATTATTTTAATTCATTAAAAGTGTCATATTATATTTATTTGGGTATTTTTAATATCAATTATTTTGTTTTTTCACTATTATAGTAATTACTGCATCATCATTGTGTCATAAATAAATTAAATTATTTAATTTCTAAAAATTATAAATAAAATATCATTATGTAGGAAATAGTTTTATCTTTTTGAGGAATATTTATAATCTAAAGTCTATCATATATAACCCTCTGTAACAATTTTTTTGTTAAAAGATATATGCTTGTGTCATTTTTGTATTTATTTTAACTTAATTAAAATAACGTGTCATTATCACTTACAAGTGGATCCATGGGGTCCCAAAATAGACCCGAAGATGCCCATGGTCGACCATGTATCAACCATAGGGTTAAGACACGTTTTAGGGTAATTTAGTATTATTATAATATTATTTTTTAGCCCTTATTTACCGGATTTACCCTTAACCATGGTAAATAAAATATTTACCGCAGTAATTATTCAAAATGTCTAAAAATAAAAGTTACCTATTTACACAATTTGAACATCTTGATTCCAAATATGGAATCCATTTTTCTAAATTCAAAACACAGAAGTGGCAGAAATTAATTTAAAATTAATTCCCGCTGTCAAAACAAAAAGCGTGTTTTTAAGAGATAATAACTATCAAAAGATTGACACTTGTTTATGTTCGGTTTAATTGTAAAATTATGTCCAATGACCAAAATTATATTAAATGGTAAAAATATATTCTAAATATACTTTAAAACAACTCAAATTCATAATTTATCACTATTAATTATTTTGATTAAAAAAGTTGTTTTTAATTAAAATTTAGTAATTTTCACTATTCATCAAAATATGAAAGTTATCCAAAAAGTACCAAAATTTCACCCTAGGCTAATTTCGATATTACGAATCAAAAAATGAAGTCCATTTTGAGAGATAGAATTTATAAAATTTCAAAAAGTAGGTATTACTATTCATAACGGCTAGTTTGATTGGTTATGGTGTGTTAAAATCTCGAAGTTGTGTACAATGCACGCCATTGCATTATTCGAAAGGGAACATACTGAGGAAACATGGGGTGTTACATTCTCCCCTCCTTCAATAAATTGTGTCCTCGCAATTTTTAAAATTTTTCTTGGGAATATAATGAAAAGTCCCACATCGGAAAAAGAGCCAATAAAACTATCACTTTAAAAGAAAGAAAGAGATGTATAAGGGTCATCCAAGATAACCCATACTAGGATTCCATGTAAGAAAACATGGATATGGAAGATAAAATAAGTGTCAAGTTCTGATGGAGAGGGATAGAAATCATGATCAGGAGAAAGTTAACAATGAGAAAACCACAATCTTGTGTTGGGACAAACGACCATTAGTCTCCTAGTAGGAAAGTAAACGGACAACATTTTTTTTAAAGTTACATTACATAAGGAAGAGGAATTAATTTATGATATTGACTAAGAACATTATGATATATACTTACATTTTAAGGTAATTTTCATTCTTTAATAAATTTCCACCACTAACTCAATTTTTTTTAAACGATGAGTATTCAAGAAGACTTGGTCACACTGGAAGAGATAGAATAAACTTCTATAGAATCACATGATCCATGCAAGATAAACCATATATTTACATTGTCTTTGAAGATTAATCAAAACCAAAATGGTTAGTGAATGATCTAATGATCCCCCAAAAGGATATTCATTGAGATAAATATGCACTAATCTTAATTTCTAAAATTTAACCAACAATACCCCAAAGTTAAATAGATACCATTCAATAACCAATTGTCCTTAAAATCCTTTAATATAATCCAAACTAACATTGAAACCCAAATCATAGAGGAATTTGATTATGTAGTCTCCCATGTTACATTGTATCTCCAAATGACTTCAAATACTCTTAAAGTCACATACTTAAAAGTAATTAACATCATCACATATTCTCTGTTATAGGTTAATAATTTCCATAAATAACCCAAATCACTATTAATCAACAATAAAAACGTAGATAAAAATCCACCATTACTCTACAAATGAAACCCCATTGTATTCTATTTTCCTTGGGCATATAGTGTTTCCAACAAAGCGAACATCTTCCAAAATAACATTTATCACTTAATCACCAAATCATTTTCCTATACCAAGGGTATTCATTTGATAAGACATAAGAACCCAAATCATCTTATTATTGATCAATAAAATCATTTAACAAAAAAATAGTCACATTAACCAGGGACTTCACGTAGTCTAGTGGTAGGCGATAAATCCCAATCGCACTTTGGTTGTGGGTTCGATTCCCACAGCTTTGTCCGACGCGACGGGTTGTCACACGGTCTACGTGTTGTCCTTTTTCAAAAAGTATATTTTATAATATTACCAAAATGAGATAAATTCCTCAAAATAACATAATTTAATCACAAATGTTATATCATACTTTGCATTTTTATCCCAAATTATAATAACTTATAATTTTCTCAAACCCCAATGATCATATAAAACCAAATGGTTATTTATACCTATATCCACAAGAGAAGAGACAATTCTTCTTCAAATATCATTCTCACATGGCAAACTGCGGGGTTACAAATACAAGAGAAAATTATTCCAAAGTACCCATCAACAAGGAGTGCTAATACTTTTTAAGTTTTTCTCCAACCATTTATTTCCACATATCTTCTTCTTTGACCAAGAAAATATCCTATAGAATAGGACATTCACTCGGGCAATGTCCAGGTCCCCTACATTTACGACAAATGACTGTAAATGGACTCTTGGGACTATTTTTATCTTCTTCCATAGTACTATTCATTTTTCTTCGACAATTCTTCACTTTATGTCCTTCCTTCCCGCACGTAAAACATTTCATTGTCCCATTGAGACACTTTCCTGGGTGTCTCTTTCCACATTTCCTGCATGATGAAAATTGAGGTTTCTTTTCTCCATGGTATCCATTACTGGAGATCATATCATTTATCACCTTTCTCTTCCTTGTTGAGTCTGGGAGTTGGTTAATATATATGTTGTTGATCATATTTCTGGAAAACTGATTTGGCATAAAGACGATATCTTTTACGCCTATCAACATTCCATTTTGTTGCTCATTTCCACCACCGTTCCCACCTTGTACATCATTCTCAAAGTCACTATGACTTCCTTGGAATCCATCCATTGACTAAAACCAGAAAGCATTGTGTGAGTAATAGTAGTCATAAAATCATTTAGAGATTAAAATGTCACCATATTCTCAATTTGAAACATATTAGGATTAACCAAGGTTATTTACTCTCATCTTATATACATATTACTTAAATCGGTTTGTAAAAAAAATGTAAATTATCCTAAGCATATCCCCCGGGAGTGTCGTAACCAAGAGTGCAGCAAGGCCCGTTGTCGTGCACCAGTTCCCGTTCGAGTCTAGCTCAAAGCGGTGTTTTCGGGTTTTACCCCTAGGTAAATCTGTGTCAGAGCCGCTTCTACCTGCTCGTATCCAGACAGGGATGTATTGCTCGGAAAACTCACAAAATCTCTACAATACCAAAATTCTCGGAAGTTCTTTTATACTAATCCTCAAAGTTCATCTTAGGTCTACGTGCTCTAATCAGAGTTTATCTAAATCTAGCTTCCAAGGTTAGTACTAAACTTCCTCTGATACCAACTGTAACGCCCCGACCCTAGTTACCTAGAGTCGGTGCATTATTACATAACATTGGCATGATCACGAGAAAGATCAAGTCTCGAAAGACCGATTAGTTTAGTATCCTTGGAATAACTAGATACATCCATAATTTTTTTTACATTACATCATAAAAAAAACATCTTGTCTTCATATCCCCTCATACTATCCCTGCAGGTCATTCATAAATTACTTCTTCATAATCCTGGGAAAAATAAAACATTGAAAGGGGTGAGCTCAGATGCTCAGTAAGGATAACATTATAGCAGAAGCTTTCATAAATAAGCGTAAACACTTAAGGAAATTTATAACTAAAACAAAAGCCTTTTAAACTTGAACTTCAGCATAAAATGGCAAAGGTAAAATGAAATAATGCCATTTACTTACTCACATGGATATTCTACTAGTCAAATGATCAAATTCAATATCAATATCCACTTTCATAATGTTGGAATGCATAATGCCAAACTATCATAACCACTTAGCCAAGGCCTCGTGCCAAGACTACAAATAAGATTTTGTCAAGGCCTTGTGCCAAGACACTAGTTTGTCTCATGAGACCTACCAATGCATCGAGGAGCTATAGCGGGCTCCACCCGTCACTTATTAAGTCCAATGCATTCCTCATATGAACATGTTTAAACATAACATAAACATTAGTATTAAAACTAGCATACGAAATGTCAATAATTTTACCACAAACCATGAATGGTATAAAAACAGCGCATCCACAGTCAAACATGACTCATTCGATACAATATGGAAGATTGTATTGTATCACATTAACCTCAATCAAGAATAATGAATGATGTTGACATAAATGAAAATAATCATCAAAACTATTTGAGAGAATTATCCCCCTTTTCTTGAAAACATTTAAATGTCACACTATTTGTCAAGAAGCCATTTAAAAGTAGATTTTTGAATCAAAGTGTCCCATACCACTTTGAAACTTTTTAAAAGGAGTTTTAATTTCTAAAACATTAATGTCCGTATAAATAAATCCTTAAAAACATTTTTAAAACATGGACATTAATGAGCAAGATTTAGAAGAATAAGTCTTTAAAACATTTAAAAATGGTATTTTAGTTAGAGATTCTAACCAAAAGAGACACTTGAATACAAATAATTGAGGTAATCAAAACATTGTAATATCATGAGAATAAAGGGATTCATGATATACTATGTCAAAGTACATTATATACACCACATAAATGTGATTTGGTGTATATCAACAAAGAAGTCTCAATGGAATGTAAATTGAGATGAAATCTCTCATAAAGGCCGTATCCTTAGGTTAAGGATAAATCAACGACATAATTATGTGTGACAAATATAAATACACTAAATATTATTGGATATTCAGTGTAAAACAATCAAAGGATATTCACACATATTCTTGTAAAAACAACACCAACGAATTGGATGTTTAACTCAAAAAATGGTGAATGAGTTAAAATTACTCTTATCAAATTCATATCAATGACTTGAGAATTACCAATGAGTGATTATGTGTATCAAACTTATATCCACAGGAAGGGGAGTGGAAATTATGACATAATCAAATGAATAGTGATTCCACACATAATCATGGAGTAATATAATCAATGAAATATGCGTAAAGCCAAATGAGTGGGAATTGAAATCTCAAATTCCCTTACCGATTAGGTAACATACGAAACATACACCCATGAAAGAAGTATCATACCATGATGATGTAAATACCCATAAATTAAAGTATATTACACAATTAATACAATCATGGGCAGTACACATACACCACATGCAATAATTAAGTGGTGATCAATGGAAATCTCACGAAATTAAAAGTGAGATAAGAAACCCCTTACCACGTTAATCAACCGAGTCGTATGGCCAAAAGTTAATAACCACCAAATGATTTACATAATAACATGAATATAAATATAATCATGAATATATATCAAATGGCAGTACACAATACACCACTTTCAATAATTTAGTGGCTAAAAATGGAAATCTCACGGAATTGAAAGTGAGATAAGAAAATCCCTTACTTTGTACTTTTTCCTTGGTCGATGGTAGGTTTACCTCCTGTATAATGGTGAAATAATTGTTATTTAATTATACAAGAATCATTTACTTTAATATGATATCATATATGATCTTTTAACATTGATTTGTTAATAATATCTTAGAATTATCGTCATTTCGGGTGTTAACGGGTTCATTTTACTTTATATTCTTTGTTATGTGAGCCATATTCGTTATTAATGGGATGTATATTATTCATATCCAGAATGATATCAAGTCCTTAGATACTATTTTTAAATCATCAAATGATAATTATACTTGAATGGATATGATGGACAATGAATCTCATCGCGTTCGTGGAGACGGTAGTCCGTACATACGCACGAGCGACAATATCATTCTTTTGATATTAAAATAATATATAATTGGATTTTATATCATATATACAGACTCATTATCATGTTATATTTATTATTTACATGAGTTACACATCATTATTATACCCATCCAAATAATAATATATTGAATAACAATTACACCACGACGTGGAGACGGTAAGCCGTACGTACGCACGTATGGTGACATGTTATTCAAAGGATTGATAGAATAATGAATATGGTTGTACCATATTTATAATAACATCACAGTATATATATGATACTGCAGTTATTATTTTATAATGGAAATAACAAAGAAAGAGGAAGTGGAAGAAGAAAGGAACTTGAAAAGGGGTGGTGAAAACATTACCTCTTCTTCGGGTTCTTCCTTTTGATTTGATCAAAAGGGCTCCTTAGGTTGGCTTTATGATCAAACTAAGGCCTCTAGGTTGTAGTGAGGGAAGTTGAGATGGTATTTGGGCAGGGTTTGGCCGAACCAAAGGGCTATGAAGGTGTGAAGAAATGAGAAGGAGGAGTGCCCTTTTATAAGAGGGGTGAGGGGCACCTTTGGAAAAGCTAGAGATATTAGTTTATAATAAATTCATATTCGGTTTCCAATGGCTCCAAAGTTGACTATTCAAAGGTTAAGGTGGGGATGGGTCGAAAACAACTCAACCAATAGAATTTAGACAGGTTTGGGTACTTATATTAACCTTATCTTTAAGTATTAACTCTAAGTTAATTAGTTTCACTTTTACAATGTCTCTTTGTATTTTTATATTATATGGTTAATAATCTTACCATATACATACAATCGACCCCCAAGTGGTCCATTAATGATACACATATCATGATATAAGTCTCTTGGCCGAACCTTAGATTTTTAGGAATTTAATATCAATTAATAATATAATATTTTTGTTAAAAACACTTTTATGTCAATTTTGACACTATTCAATAGTTTATTTTTGTGAAACTCATAACAGATTGATTACTTCGAACAAAGTCAATTAAATCAATACTAATATATCATATTATCCTAGAAAATTATTTTAATTCATTAAAAGTTTCATATTATATTTATTTGGGTATTTTTAATATCAATTATTTTGTTTTTTCACTATTATAGTAATTACTGCATCATCATTGTGTCATAAATAAATTAAATTATTTAATTTCTAAAAATTATAAATAAAATATCATTATGTAGGAAATAGTTTTATCTTTCTGAGGAATATTTATAATCTAAATTCTAACATATATAACCCTCTGTAACAATTTTTTTGTTAAAAGATATATGCTTGTGTCATTTTTGTATTTATTTTAACTTAATTAAAATAACGTGTCATTATCACTTACAAGTGGATCCATGAGGTCCCAAAATATACCCAAAGATGCCCATGGTCGACCATGTATCAACCAATAGGGTTAAGACACGTTTTAGGGTAATTTAGTATTATTATAATATTATTTTTTAGCCCTTATTTACCGGATTTACCCTTAACCATGGTAAATAAAATATTTACCGCAGTAATTATTCAAAATGTCTAAAAATAAAAGTTACCTATTTACACAATTTGAACATCCTGATTCCAAATATGGAATCCATTTTTCTAAATTCAAAACACATAAGTGGCAGAAATTAATTTAAAATTAATTCCCGCTGTCAAAACAAAAAGCGTGTTTTTAAGAGATAATAACTATCAAAAGATTGACACTTGTTTATGTTCGGTTTAATTGTAAAATTATGTCCAAGGACCAAAATTATATTAAATGGTAATAATATATTCTAAATATACTATAAAACAACTCAAATTCATAATTTATCACTATTAATTATTTTTATTAAAAAAGTTGTTTTTAATTAAAATTTAGTAATTTTCACTATTCATCAAAATATGAAAGTTATCCAAAAAGTACCAAAATTTCACCCTAGGATAATTTCGATATTACGAATCAAAAAATGAAGTCCATTTTGAGGGATAGAATTTATAAAATTTCAAAAAGTGGGTATTACTATTCATAACGGCTAGTTTGATTGGTTATGGTGTGTTAAAATCTCAAAGTTGTGTACAATGCACGCCATTGCATTATTCGAAAGGGAACATACTGAGGAAAAATGGGGTGTTACATTCTCCCCTCCTTCAATAAATTGTGTCCTCGCAATTTTTAAAATTTTTCTTGGGAATATAATGAAAAGTCCCACATCGGAAAAAGATCAATAAAACTATCACTTTAAAAGAAAGAAAGAGATGTATAAGGGTCATCCAAGATAACCCATACTAGGATTCCATGTAAGAAAACATGGATATGGATGATAAAATAAGTGTCAAGTTCTGATGGAGAGGGATAGAAATCATGATCAGGAGAAAGTTAACAATGAGAAAACCACAATCTTGTGTTGGGACAAACGACCATTAGTCTCCTAGTAGGAAAGTAAACGGACAACATTTTTTTTAAAGTTACATTACATAAGGAAGAGGAATTAATTTATGATATTGACTAAGAACATTATGATATATACTTACATTTTAAGGTAATTTTCATTCATTAATAAATTTCCACCACTAACTCAATTTTTTTTTAAACGATGAGTATTCAAGAAGACTTGGTCACACTGGAAGAGCTAGAATAAACTTCTATAGAATCACATGATCCATGAAGGATAAACCATATATTTACATTGTCTTTGAAGATTAATCAAAACCAAAATGGTTAGTGAATGATCTAATGATCCCCCAAAAGGATATTCATTGAGATAAATATGCACTAATCTTAATTTCTAAAATTTAACCAACAATACCCCAAAGTTAAATAGATACCATTCAATAACCAATTGTCCTTAAAATCCTTTAATATAATCCAAACTAACATTGAAACCCAAATCATAGAAGAATTTGATTATGTAGTCTCCCATGTTACATTGTATCTCCAAATGACATCAAATACTCTTAAAGTCACATACTTAAAAGTAATTAACATCATCACATATTCTCTGTTATAGGTTAATAATTTCCATAAATAACCCAAATCACTATAAATCAACAATAAAAACGTAGATAAAAATCCACCATTACTCTACAAATGAAACCCCATTGTATTCTATTTTCCTTGGGCATATAGTGTTTCCAACAAAGCGAACATCTTCCAAAATAACATTTATCACTTAATCACCAAATCATTTTCCTATACCAAGGGTATTCATTTGATAAGACATAAGAACCCAAATCATCTTATTATTGATCAATAAAATAATTTAACAAAAAAATAGTCACATTAACCAGGGACTTCACGTAGTCCAGTGGTAGGCGATAAATCCCAATCGCACTTTGGTTGTGGGTTCGATTCCCACAGCTTTGTCCGACGCGACGGGTTGTCACACGGTCTATGTGTTGTCCTTTTTCAAAAAGTATATTGTATAATATTACCAAAATGAGATAAATTCCTCAAAATAACATATTTTAATCACAAATGTTATATCATACTTTGCATTTTTATCCCGAATTATAATAACTTATAATTTTCTCAAACCCCAATGATCATATAAAACCAAATGGTTATTTATACCTATATCCACAAGAGAAGAGACAATTCTTCTTCAAATATCATTCTCACATGGCAAACTGCGGGGTTACAAATACAAGAGAAAATTATTCCAAAGTACCCATCAACAAGGAGTGCTAATACTTTTTAAGTTTTTCTCCAACCATTTATTTCCACATATCTTCTTCTTTGACCAAGAAAATATCCTATAGAATAGGACATTCACTCAGGCAATGTCCAGGTCCCCTACATTTACGACAAATGACTGTAAATGGACTCTTGGGACTATTTCTATCTTCTTCCATAGTACTATTCATTTTTCTTCGACAATTCTTCACTTTATGTCCTTCCTTCCCGCACGTAAAACATTTCGTTGTCCCATTGAGACACTTTCCTGGGTGTCTCTTTCCACATTTCTTGCATGATGAAAATTGAGGTTTCTTTTCTCCATGGTCTCCATTACTGGAGATCTTATCATTTATCACCTTTCTCTTCCTTGTTGAGTCTGGGAGTTGGTTAATATATATGTTGTTGATCATATTTCTAGAAAACTGATTTGGCATAAAGACGATATCTTTTACGCCTATCAACATTCCATTTTGTTGCTCATTTCCACCACCGTTCCTACCTTGTACATCATTCTCAAAGTCACTATGACTTCCTTGGAATCCATCCATTGACTAAAACCAGAAAGCATTGTGTGAGTAATAGTAGTCATAAAATCATTTAGAGATTAAAATGTCACCATATTCTCAATTTGAAACATATTAGGATTAACCAAGGTTATTTACTCTCATCTTATGTATATATTACTTAAATCGGTTTGTAAAAAAAATGTAAATTATCCTAAGCATATCCCCCGGGAGTGTCGTAACCAAGAGTGCAGCAAGGCCCGTTGTCGTGCACCAGTTCCCGTTCGAGTCTAGCTCAAAGCGGTGTTTTCGGGTTTTACCCCTAGGTACATCTGTGCCAGAGCCGCCTCTACCTGATCGTATCCAGACAGGGATGTATTGCTCGGAAAACTCACAAAATCTCTACAATACCAAAATTCTCGGAAGTTCTTTTATACTAATCCTCAAAGTTCATCTTAGGTCTACGTGCTCTAATCAGAGTTTATCTAAATCTAGCTTCCAAGGTTAGTACTAAACTTCCTCTGATACCAACTGTAACGCCTCGACCCTAGTTACCTAGAGTCGGTGCATTATTACATAACATTGGCATGATCACGAGAAAGATCAAGTCTCGAAAGACCGATTAGGTTAGTAGCCTTGGAATAACCAGATACATCCATAATTTTTTTTACATTACATCATAAAAAAAACATCTTGTCTTCATATCCCCTCATACTATCCC
The DNA here is from genome assembly GCA_963277665.1 of Viscum album. Classification (NCBI taxonomy): domain Eukaryota; kingdom Viridiplantae; phylum Streptophyta; class Magnoliopsida; order Santalales; family Viscaceae; genus Viscum; species Viscum album. The sequence continues at coordinate 458,853,314 of OY728142.1, forward strand.
TGCAGGTCATTCATAAATTACTTCTTCATAATCCTGGGAAAAATAAAACATTGAAAGGGGTGAGCTCAGATGCTCAGTAAGGATAACATTATAGCAGAAGCTTTCATAAATAAGCGTAAACACTTAAGGCAATTTATAACTAAAACAAAAGCCTTTTAAACTTGAACTTCAGCATAAAATGGCAAAGGTAAAATGAAATAATGCCATTTACTTACTCACATGGATATTCTACTAGTCAAATGATCAAATGCAATATCAATATCCACTTTCATAATGTTGGAATGCATAATGCCAAACTATCATAACCACTTAGCCAAGGCCTCGTGCCAAGACTACAAATAAGATTTTGTCAAGGCCTTGTGCCAAGACACTAGTTTGTCTCATGAGACCTACCGATGCATCGAGGAGCTATAGTGGGCTCCACCCGTCACTTATTAAGTCCAATGCATTCCTCATATGAACATGTTTAAACATAACATAAACATTAGTATTAAAACTAGCATACGAAATGTCAATACTTTTACCACAAACCATGAATGGTATAAAAACAGCGCATCCACAGTCAAACATGACTCATTCGATACAATATGGAAGATTGTATTGTATCACATTAACCTCAATCAAGAATAATGAATGATGTTTACATAAATGAAAATAATCATCAAAACTATTTGAGAGAATTATCCCCCTTTTCTTGAAAACATTTAAAAGTCACACTATTTGTCAAGAAGCCATTTAAAAGTAGATTTTTGAATCAAAGTGTCCCATACCACTTTGAAACATTTTAAAAGGAGTTTTAATTTCTAAAACATTAATGTCCGTATAAATAAATCCTTAAAACCATTTTTAAAACATGGACATTAATGAGCAAGATTTAGAAGAATAAGTCTTTAAAACATTTAAAAATGGTATTTTAGTTAGAGATTCTAACCAAAAGAGACACTTGAATACAAATAATTGAGGTAATCAAAACATTGTAATATCATGAGAATAAAGGGATTCATGATATACTATGTCAAAGTACATTATATACACCACATAAATGTGATTTGGTGTATATCAACAAAGAAGTCTCAATGGAATGTAAATTGAGATGAAATCTCTCATAAAGGCCGTATCCTTAGGTTAAGGATAAATCAACGACATAATTATGTGTGACAAATATAAATACACTAAATATTATTGGATATTCAGTGTAAAACAATCAAAGGATATTCACACATATTCTTGTAAAAACAACACCAACGAATTGGATGTTTAACTCAAAAAATGGTGAATGAGTTAAAATTACTCTTATCAAATTCATATCAATGACTTGAGAATTACCAATGAGTGATTATGTGTATCAAACTTATATCCACAGGAAGGGGAGTGGAAATTATGACATAATCAAATGAATAGTGATTCCACACATAATCATGGAGTAATATAATCAATGAAATATGCGTAAAGCCAAATGAGTGGGAATTGAAATCTCAAATTCCCTTACCGATTAGGTAACATACGAAACATACACCCATGAAAGAAGTATCATACCATGATGATGTAAATACCCATAAATTAAAGTATATTACACAATGAATACAATCATGGGCAGTACACATACACCACATGCAATAATTAAGTGGTGATCAATGGAAATCTCACGAAATTAAAAGTGAGATAAGAAACCCCTTACCACGTTAATCAACCGAGTCGTATGGCCAAAAGTTAATAACCACCAAATGATTTACATAATAACATGAATATAAATATAATCATGAATATATATCAAATGGCAGTACACAATACACCACTTTCAATAATTTAGTGGCGAAAAATGGAAATCTCACGGAATTGAAAGTGAGATAAGAAAATCACTTACTTTGTACTTTTTCCTTGGTCGATGGTAGGTTTACCTCCTGTATAATGGTGAAATAATTGTTATTTAATTATACAAGAATCATTTACTTTAATATGATATCATATATGATCTTTTAACATTGATTTGTTAATAATATCTTAGAATTATCGTCATTTCGGGTGTTAACGGGTTCATTTTACTTTATATTCTTTGTTATGTGAGCCATATTCGTTATTAATGGGATGTATATTATTCATATCCAGAATGATATCAAGTCCTTAGATACTATTTTTAAATCATCAAATGATAATTATACTTGAATGGATATGATGGACAATGAATCTCATCGCGTTCGTGGAGACGGTAGTCCGTACATACGCACGAGCGACAATATCATTCTTTTGATATTAAAATAATATATAATTGGATTTTATATCATATATACAGACTAATTATCATGTTATATTTATTATTTACATGAGTTACACATCATTATTATACCCATCCAAATAATAATATATTGAATAACAATTACACCACGACGTGGAGACGGTAAGCCGTACGTACGCACGTATGGTGACATGTTATTCAAAGGATTGATAGAATAATGAATATGGTTGTACCATATTTATAATAACATCACAGTATATATATGATACTGCAGTTATTATTTTATAATGGAAATAACAAAGAAAGAGGAAGTGGAAGAAGAAAGGAACTTGAAAAGGGGTGGTGAAAACATTACCTCTTCTTCGGGTTCTTCCTTTTGATTTGATCAAAAGGGCTCCTTAGGTTGGCTTTATGATCAAACTAAGGCCTCTAGGTTGTAGTGATGGAAGTTGAGATGGTATTTGGGCAGGGTTTGGCCGAACCAAAGGGCTATGAAGGTGTGAAGAAATGAGAAGGAGGAGTGCCCTTTTATAAGAGGGGCGAGGGGCACCTTTGGAAAAGCTAGAGATATTAGTTTATAATAAATTCATATTCGGTTTCCAATGGCTCCAAAGTTGACTATTCAAAGGTTAAGGTGGGGATGGGTCGAAAACAACTCAACCAATAGAATTTAGACAGGTTTGGGTACTTATATTAACCTTATCTTTAAGTATTAACTCTAAGTTAATTAGTTTCACTTTTACAATGTCTCTTTGTATTTTTATATTATATGGTTAATAATCTTACCATATACATACAATCGACCCCCCAAGTGGTCCATTAATGATACACATATCATGATATAAGTCACTTGGCCGAACCTTAGATTTTTAGGAATTTAATATCAATTAATAATATAATATTTTTTTTAAAAACACTTTTATGTCAATTTTGACACTATTCAATAGTTGATTTTTGTGAAACTCATAACAGATTGATTACTTCGAAAAAAGTCAATTAAATCAATACTAATATATCATATTATCCTAGAAAATTATTTTAATTCATTAAAAGTTTCATATTATATTTATTTGGGTATTTTTAATATCAATTATTTTGTTTTTTCACTATTATAGTAATTACTGCATCATCATTGTGTCATAAATAAATTAAATTATTTAATTTCTAAAAATTATAAATAAAATATCATTATGTAGGAAATAGTTTTATCTTTCTGAGGAATATTTATAATCTAATGTCTAACATATATAACCCTCTGTAACAATTTTTTTGTTAAAAGATATATGCTTGTGTCATTTTTGTATTTATTTTAACTTAATTAAAATAACGTGTCATTATCACTTACAAGTGGATCCATGGGGTCCCAAAATAGACCCAAAGATGCCCATGGTCGACCATGTATCAACCAATAGGGTTAAGACGCGTTTTAGGGTAATTTAGTATTATTATAATATTATTTTTTAGCCCTTATTTACCGGATTTACCCTTAACCATGGTAAATAAAATATTTACCGCAGTAATTATTCAAAATGTCTAAAAATAAAAGTTACCTATTTACACAATTTGAACATCCTGATTCCAAATATGGAATCCATTTTTCTAAATTCAAAACACAGAAGTGGCAGAAATTAATTTAAAATTAATTCCCGCTGTTAAAACAAAAAGCGTGTTTTTAAGAGATAATAACTATCAAAAGATTGGCACTTGTTTATGTTCGGTTTAATTGTAAAATTATGTCCAATGACCAAAATTATATTAAATGGTAAAAATATATTCTAAATATACTTTAAAACAACTCAAATTCATAATTTATCACTATTAATTATTTTGATTAAAAAAGTTGTTTTTAATTAAAATTTAGTAATTTTCACTATTCATCAAAATATGAAAGTTATCCAAAAAGTACCAAAATTTCACCCTAGGCTAATTTAGATATTACGAATCAAAAAATGAAGTCCATTTTGAGAGATAGAATTTATAAAATTTCAAAAATTAGGTATTACTATTCATAACGGCTAGTTTGATTGGTTATGGTGTGTTAAAATCTCGAAGTTGTGTACAATGCACGCCATTGCATTATTCGAAAGGGAACATACTGAGGAAACTTGGGGTGTTACACAAGAAGCTGATGAGAAAGAATAGTAGAAACATTGAAGGTGACCCATCTTCTCACATGCTCGACACTCCATTGGATTCATTGTGCATTGGGGCTACTTATGGAAGATCTGGATGCACTAATGACATATTATAGTTCTTTTAGTAAGGGTCGCCTATCTCACATTTTTCCTATGTTCAATCTAAAAGCGACACTTACAACTTCCTGATGAACTATCACCCTATCTTGGAACTGAACCACCTAGGCTCAAAGGTTTATCCTCCGTGACATATCATTCTTAAATTAGGACCTGATTCACGATCTATGTAATAGTTTTCAAAAAAAACTATTCCACTACAAGAAGATGGTATATCTGAGTATGTTCTTAATGTGTATCTTAGTAGTCTATGCATCAACAATTAGATATGGAGAAAAACAATGAAGCTCAGTGAAATGCGTATAATACTCTATAACTATTTTATAGCCCTTATGAATTTGTAATAATTACCTAGCATGATCATCTCTTAGAGTCTGTTGAAATATGTTGTCGTAGAAATTTGTTTGGAAGACTACCAAAACCATGTCTCTGGTTCGCTCCACCATAAAAATAATATCTTTCCAATGCTTGGTGGAGTCACAAAGAATGTAGACTACATGTTTGAACCTACAATCTATAATCCTCACAATATGGTTAATGATAGACATCATTTCTTATATCCATGACTCTAGAGAATGTGGACCACTACTCACCAATAAGGTTGGTAGGTGATGTTGTAGAAATTATCATGTAAGATCTTCCATATACAGGGATGGTCTGGGAAAATTCTGAACTAAGTGCATAAACCTGAAGATATTATCCCATAACTGAGCATCAGGGCCCATAGGAAGATCGGCATGAAGTGGTACCACAAAAGACACTACAGTTGGAAATACATGTAACACTATAGGAGACACTACAAGAGGAACTTCTAGTGGTTTGGAACCCACCATCACTGGAATATTCTCATCGCCACTCTCTTAAGGTAAACATGAATAATTCAAGAGAACATTGGTCTATAATAACCAAACACACACAATTATATAGAATATCATAGTTGAAAAGGAAGATAGGTAAAGGTGAAATATAGAGGGTAGGTACATAGCATGCCTTTGTGCACTACACAACAGATAGCCCACTCCAAGATCCAGGCCTAGATAAGAAAGAGAAAAACTATAAGGATCACTAAAATGATTCCAACCTCCTATTTCCCAGGTAATGTTATGTTAACATATAAAAACTATCACAATAGTATATTTAACAAACATGAACTTCAAATTAGTAAAACTAAGCATAACTGAACTCACATGAAAACAGACTGATGCACACTGAAATTATATATGACATGGAAATATGCTTGTCATTTAATCCTTACGATGCCTAATATGATGCATGTAAAGTCATTACCCTCATATCATTTGACTGAAATGTTAAAAACTATAATCTCATAAATACTGATATCAATAACACTACATAACATGTGTGTCACTCAACCGTGAAATCAAATCAATAATAATTGGCACAATCAATAACATTAATCCCTACCTATGAATTTCGGATTCCCTTATACATGGGTTAGCTTTTTCCAAGTATAGGGTATATTGAAAATTCATATATACTAGTCTCATGTGTATCCTAAAATATAAGACAAAAGGAAAATATAAAAAAATTAACAACCCTATGTTATAACGTTGAAACATCCCCATCCTGGGATCCACTAGAATGGTGCTCCGATTTAGGTTGGCCACATGACCTCAAGCACATCTCCCCAAATGCCAGAGGCTACCAACTAGTAGTGATGTCCTTTTTAATGCTTCATCGGGGGAGAATTTTCCATCATTTGTAATAGGTAATACACTATTGATGAAAAAATTATATAAATTAGTGGGATCATATAAATAAACAAAGTGCAGTATAAGTAATTAAATAAACCAAACAGAATAAATTAAAAGTTCATAACTTGATATATCAAACCAGATACACAATGATGTCATGTTATGATGTCTGTAAAAAAATTAAATTATAGAATGCATGAACAAAAACATGCTATCAAAACTATAATGAAAACAACACAATGTGAAACAACTGCGTCTCGAGCATAATCATGGTCCTCTTCCCATATTCCCCATCCAAAATAGCAATGAAATAGACCATTGGGAGCGGTATGCTCCCTATATCCATACCGGAGAATATAAAGTCTATTCATGTACTAGACGACACCCAAGAACAGTGTGAAATAAAATAAAAGTTTTTTGGCACCCATGGTGTCTAAATTATTCCATTCAATGCTATAAACACAATAAGTGTTCCAATTTATGATAAATTCAAGGAATCAACTAATGAAAATAAAATTATTATAACATGGTCTGAGATCTCAATTCTACCAGTCCCTTACCACCTTGTTTAGCCTATGTAAAAAATATAAATAAAGTACCCCTATTAAGAAGGATGTATATATATATATAAAGGATAAAAAAACATAAGTAAGACAAAAAGTAACATACCCCCAAGCTAGAGATTTATCTTGGGAGTAATTGTTATGCCCATGAAGTATGCTTCAAGTCACTAAAAGGGTATCAGGATTCACAAGGAACCCATAGGTGTATCAAATATATACATCCACACATTATCACTGTTATTATATTAATTTTAGAGTTGGATTTTGAGCCTATATCACATGTCTCTCTTTGGTACATCTTTCACTTTATCAAATACCACCAAGCGCATCCAAGGAAATATTTTGAAATACCATGTATCACTTGAAGAATGGATTTATCATGAGTCTATCTCAGAAATCACACATAAGGGGCAGAGTATCACACCAGGAATGGTGTAGCCATTTTTCTAATAGGTCCCTACTCTATTGTCCCTTAAGGAACTGGTATCAGTCATTTGTATATAGAAAACCCACGGAAACCATTGTTTGGAAAATTCCAAGACATTGCCTCCCCAGTGTGTAGTGTGGTAACCAATTAAGAATGGAGAGTCCATGTGTAGCCATTAATATAGAACCCACATTTTCTCCCCACCCTGAATTTAATTATATATCAAGGTAGTAAATATCACAGAGTATGAATTTATAATTGAATCAAAACAATTTAATAAATAAAGATCCATTTAATTTATAATCATTCAAGCCATAGAGTCATAGTCAAACAGTTTTTTCTTAAAATGCCGAAAGATTCAAATTTCACTTTTTATAATAGCATATAATTTTTAACAAGGAAATCATTGGCATTGAACAACCAAAAAACTAAAAATTTCTTTGTTCATATTTATCCTAAATAATTTTTTTCATATAAAACTCAACCAAAGTGGGGTTACAAAACACATGAAATTAAAAAATTAATTTTTTCAGAGCTAATGGAATTTGGGCTAATTACATAAGCAGAACAAAAATGGTATCCAATGATGATGTAACAAATTAAGAAATCTAGTTCAACTCAATAAAGGATTTATTAGTCATGCCAAGTAATTTGATTAAATTATAATAGTAAAAAATTGAATATCATCGGTAGGAACCAGGAAGAGGAAAAACTTGTATTCTAAAAGAAACAAAAAAATGATGGGAAAAGAGAAGACATGTTAACTTTTAATCATGGTGGATCCTACTCTCTGTGGTGACCTTTTTTTGACAAATAATGGAAGAAATTAGTTTGTTTTAGAAAAATCCCAATTTCGATTAAACACCTTTCGCAACAGATTGCGCAATGGAGAGTGGTTGAGATTATAAGGCCACAACCTTAAACATTACTTAATATTGAGTTACTTCAAGAATTCACGTTGAGGATCTTTTTACGTTTAGAGTTTTAGAAAATTAGACCATAAATCATGCATTACATTCCACATTTAAACAACGTGGTTACATAAAAGATATTACTCATTTTTTCCATCAACTGAAACATATTTAAAATAAAACATATATTCTTTCTTCACACTTCCTTGACACTATCATCACATCAAGTACCATTACCTTGACCTGTGAAAAACATTTCAAAAACATGGGATGCGCATAAAAAGCTCAGAAAGGGATATAAAATTACAAAATTAAAACATTAGTCCATGTATGAAATCATACTTTACCCGTAAAACATAAGCATTTTAACATACCTCATCAAATCATGAATAAATCCTAGAAATCGTAAGAATTAAAGGTAACTTGAGGCATTCATAACATTCTTACGTAGGGAGTAACCCTCATGGTTACGTTTGGAATACCCATCACAGTATATTCCCTAAATCTCTTCGGAGAAACCTTAACATTTAACCCCTTCGCGTTACCCAATGCATTGGAGAGCTATATCTGGCTAACCCTCCCTTAGTTTATTATGGAACCACCCGTCTTCATAAACAATTCCCAAGAACCATAACATAATCATATCACATAAAACATGGATAAAGGAAACATAACATTTCTACATTTCAATCACAAGATATCAATAATACATTGATATAATAAAAACATTATCAAAACCTTTTTAAATTCCAAAATTAAATATATGTAAAACATGGTATTTATTTTTCATTTAAAAAAAATTATGGCTTGTAGAGGAACCTGAAACTCAAATAATGATCCTGGCGGCGGAGAAGTCGTTGTCGCCGCATACGTACGACCAAACATTCCCTTTTGTCTTTTAGTAAAAATATTCGTATAAAAAATAATCCTTTTGAATAAATGTAAAAGTCAATGTGGTTTATACACCATATAAAAAAAATTTGTGTATAAAACAAGATATGCCTCAATGGAAGGAGATTGAGATGAAGTCCCATACCTCATATTCGACTTGACTCGATCATTATTTAATCTCATGAATAATAAACTTGAGTTAATTTCGACCTGCTTAAGAACATTTTTCAAGTTCATTAATCATTTTATATCACTTATTACCATGTCCTGAACACTATGTAATTTTTTATGTTAATAATGGCCGTTTTAATGATCATTGGTACTTGAGTCAAAAATAAACTCTTTATAATTACAAGTTGTTCATGTATCCATTATATCCCGAGTTATATTCATGATTTAGATATCATATATATCATATATATCCAGTATATACATGCATTTATAATATTACATAAAATTTAGTGGTAAGAAATGAAATGCACCTTTCGTGGAGACGGTAAGTCGTACGTACGCATTAACGCTACTTTCATTTTTATTTCGCATTTTATGGAATGGAATCATAATGATATAAAGGTATATTATAATTCCAGTATAATATCACATATAATATCATTAACTCCATCCTTTATATGTCCCACATAAGGCATTGAGGAATCAAATCACTTTGAGGGGGCGGTAGTCCGCACTTCCTAAAATGAAGATATCGTGTTTACCCATAATGGAAACCATAATGATATGCCAAAAATAAAAAATACAGAGGTTTAAGGAAAACATAAACATATTATATATTAAATATAAATGTAGTATCATCTTAATTTCCACCTTTTAAGGTGTTAGAATAATATTGAACAATCATTGTTTCGTGAGGCAGAAATTCGCCATCCAAGGAAACCGTATGCTCTTTAACCATTAGGTGAAGGTGTGTGTAAGTGTAGCTCGAATAATTATTATAACAACATCTTAGTATATTGAATATACTGGTGTTGTTTCAAAATAAATGAATAAAAAGAGTTTAGGGGGTTGTAGAAGCAAATTAAAACAAAAGAACATTAGAGAAGACTTTACCTTTAAATCGGGTAACTCTTCTTGGTTTGAACCAAAATGGTTTCTTGAAGAGAATTCTACCTAAGGAAACGATTCTAGGATGAAATGAATGATGTGGAGAGACAAAATAATCAGGGAGTGGCTGAGAAAAAGGCATGAGAAGTGTGGGTAAGGAGGTAGAGTTGGGGCCCTTTATAAGAGGAGAGGAGGGGAACTCTTGGAAAGTTATGAAATGTTACATTATTTTAACTAGAGTTTCGGATTTAAAAGGTCCCACATTGATATATTTCTAGGATAAGGTGATAAGGGTAATATATATACTCATCCAATACGTCTTTGATAAGTGTAAGTCTTAGATTTTACATTATCTTTTCATTTATTTTAAATCGATAATTAATGAGGTAATCGCTGCATCATCATGATGTCATAAATAATTTAATTTATTTAATATATAAATATTATAAAAAAAATACAATGATGTAGGAAATATTTTTATCTTTCCAATGACTATTTATTGTCAAATTGATCATTTATGTAGACAAAATTAAAAATGTTTTACTCTGGTGATATACTCTTTGATATATTTAACTTTCTTTAAAAATAAAAAGATAAAAAGTCATTACCACACATAAGTGATTCCATTGGGTTCCCATGTTTGGAACAAGGCATCCCATGGTTCGTAATGACACAACCAGTAGCATTAGGACACATGTTTGGGTCATCTGTTATTATTATGATATTATTTTATTATCCTTAACTAAGCGATTACTAATTAATCAAGATAATTGAAGATAATTATCGTCATTACTATTCATAATGTCAAAAAAAGAGTCTTAATTAGATAATTTGGACCTTATTATTCCAAATATGTAATACATTTTACCAAACTCCACACATATAAATTGTAATAATTAATTTAAAAAAAAATCCCGTTGTCAAAAAAATAGCGGGTTTTTAAACAATATCTATGAAATGTTTGGCACTTGTTTACGCCCAATTCGAAAGTGAAATTAATTATAATGACCACCATTGTATTATATGGTAAACATATATCCTATTTACACTTTAAAACTAATTAAAAAGATAATCTAACCATATAATTAAATTAGATTAAAATGTAGTTTTGATGTAAAATACAGTGTTTTTCACTATTCATTAAAAAATGAACATGGTCAGAAAAATACCAAAAAATTACCCAAGGTAAATTTAAATGTCCCAATAATAAAGAATAAGTCTATTTTGACATATAGAGATTATAAAATTGTCAAAATATATATTTAAAAATGGTTCACCATCAAAAGGCGGTAAAACAATCTTTTAAAAATATTAGTGTATTCCATGCTTAAGATTGGATTTATTCTTATTTTAAGCCTCTAAACACAATCTAATTTATAAATAGACAGAGATAAGAATTTATTATTATTCATTACTTACTTTGGATGTTACATCCTTCCCCCTTTAGAAAATTTCATCCCAGCAATTTATTTACTTATTGAATAAGTGGGGGTATTTATCCCTCACTGCATTTTCAGATTCCCATGTTGCCTCTTCACTCATGTGGTTTTTCAAAAAAACCATTACTTAAAGAATCACCTTATTCTACAACACTTTCTCCCTGTGGTCAAGAATCTAGACCGGTTGTTCCTCATAAGATAGATTCTCTTCCTGTTGAAATACCTCTGTACTCAAAACATGAGATGGATCTGGCATGTACTTCCTTAACATTGAAACATGAAAAACATTGTGTACCTGAGATAAACTCAAGGGTAAAGCCACTCGGTATGCAACTGATCCAACTCTCTCTAAAATTTAATATGGTCCAATGATCCTTGTACTCAGCTTTCCTTTATTACCAAATCACATCACACATTTCCATGTTGAGACTTTGAGGAAGACATGATAACCTACCTCAAAAGAGAGATCATTCCTCCTATTGTATGTATAACTCTTCTACCTGCTCTGATCTGTTCTCATGTGTCTCTGTATCAGCTGAAATTTTTCTACCAACTCTTCTACCAATTCTGGTCCCATCAACTTCCTTTCACCCACATTATCCCAGAAAGATGGAGTTCGACACCACTTCCCATATAATTCCTCAAATGGTGCCATCTGTATACTGTAATGAAAACTATTATTATTAGAAAACTCAAACAAAGAAAGATGTTGGTCCCAACTTCCCCGATAATCCATCGAACAAGCACATAGAATATCCTCTAAATTCTAAATCGTTCTTTCTGACTATCCATCTGATTGAGGATGAAAAGTTGTACTAAAATTTAATTCAGTACCAAATGACTTCTGAAGGCCTTTCCAAAAGTTATAAGTGAACCTAGGATCACGGTCAGATACAATGGAGAAAGGAACTTCATGTAACCAGACTATCTTGTTAAGATAAAAATGAGAAAAGTTGATCTAGAGGAAAAGTATCTCGTATATCAAGGAAATGAGTTGATTTTGTCAGGTGATCAACAATAAACCTGATTGCATTATTACCTCGAGGTGTCTTCAGCAATCCCACAACGAAGTCCTTGGATATATTCTCCCATTTCCACTCTGGTACTGGTAAAGGATGAAGCATCCCTTTCGGTAACTGCCTCTCTTCTTTAACCTTTTGACAAGTCAAACACTTCACAGTAAAATCAGTAATGTCTCTTTTCATTCTGTCCCACCAGTAATACTCCCAAAGATCTCTATACATCTTAGTACTACCTGGATGAACTGAAAACGGAGAACTATGAGCTTCACATAACAACTCTCTCTTCAACTGTGAATCAAACAGAACACACAATATCTTCCCAAATGTCAAAACACAATCATTATCAATGCTGAATTCCGGAAAATTACCCTTCTGAACTAGCTCTACCTTTTTCTACAACTCGTTGTCTTGCTTCTATACTTGCTTAATTCTATCTAATAGACATGATTTCACTGATACCTGAAAAAAAACATAAGGACATCCTGCACCAACAACTTCTATGCCAAAGTTCATCAAATCCTTAACTAAAGTATCACGTTCCAAACGCAACATTGTTAATGAAGCCTTACATTTTCGACTCAAAGCATCAGCCACTTTATTTTCTTTTCCCAGATGGTAATGAATTGTACAATCATAATCCTTGTTTAATTCTATCCATCTCCTTTGTCTCATGTTCAATTATTTTTGAGTGAATATATAATTTAAACTTATGTAATCGGTATATATTTCACACTTTACTCCGTACAAATGATGCCTCCAAATTTTTAAAGTGAAAACAACAGTAGCTAATTCCAAATCATGTGTAGGGTAATTTACCTCATGAGTTTTCAACTGTCGTGAAGCATAAGCAATTACCTGATCATTCTGCATTAGGACGCAACCAAGTCCTTTCAATGAAGCATCATTGTAGATAAAAATCTAACCATTCCTAGAAGGTAGTTCCAAAACTGGAGCATTCAAAATCTTCTTTTCAGTTCCTGAAAACAATCATCACATTCTTTTGTCCAGATAAACTTAACACCCTTCCAAGTTAGCTTTGTCATTGGACTAGATAACCGTGAAAAATTTCTAACAAACCTTTGGTAGTAGCCTACCAAACCATGGAAGCTATGAATCTCAGTTACATTTTTGGGTCTTGGACATTCTTCAACAGCCTTTGTTTTTGTAGGATCAATAGTTATCCCATCTTTAGAAACAATGTCACCAAGGAAAGAAATTTGTTGCAACCAAAACTCACACTTTCTGAATTTCCCATACAATTTCATTTCTTTTAAGGATTTCAAAATAACCCTTAAATGTCTTTCAGGATCCTCTTTATTTTTAGAAAACACCAAAATATCATCAATGAAAAAAACCACAAACTTATCCAAGAACTCATGGAAAATTCTATTCATAAGTTCCATGAATACAGCAGGTGAATTGGATTTCCCAAAAGGCATTACTAAAAATTTATAATGGTCATATCTGGTACGAAATGCAGTCTTTGGAATATCTGCTTTCTTTACCTTCAACTGATGGTACCCTGATCTCAGGTCAATCTTTGAAAAAAACTGAGCTCCCTGGAGCTGATAAAACAAATCATCGATATAAGGCAAAGGATATTTTTTCTTAACAGTGATGTTATTCAAGGCTCTATAATCAATGCAAAGTCTCATAGAACCATATTTCTTTTTAAAAAATAAAACAGGATCACCCCATGATGATGTTCTAGGTCAAATAAAACCTTTCTCTAATAAATCTTACAACTGCCCCTTCAACTCTAAAAGTTAAATTTGAGCCATTTGATAAGGGGGTTTTGAAATTGTCTTAGCCTCGGGAACTAAGTCAATAGTAAATTCAACTTCCCGATCTGGTATTATTCTAGGAAACTCATCAGAAAAAACATCAGGATACTCATTTACCACTGGCACATAATTAACCAAAACAGTTCCCATGTTTTCAATTATATGTGCAAGGTAACATTCATTTCCATCTTTTACAATTTTCTCGACCTCTTGATATGTTATCAATAGTAAGGGTAGATTCTTGTACACAAACTGAAATTATTTATGAAAAGAAACTTCTTTATCTCTACAGTCAATCTTAGCATGGAAAATAGGGAGCCACTCCATACCCATGATAACATAAAACTCTAGTAGAGGTAAATCAATAAGGTTTTCAAGTAGGTTCTTTCCACGGATAAGGAGAGGAAGATTCTTATAAATTATTTTTGCCTCAACATTTCCCCCAGTTTTTTTACCACAAGATCAGGAGTCATTTCTTGAGATGGTATTTCCATTTTACTAGAAAAGTTTTCAGAGATGAAAGAATGCGTAGACCCCAAATCAAACAACACAATGGCATAATATGAAAAAACAAACAAAGTACCTGATACCACTTCATTTGATGGCCCAACATCTACTGAAGTAGTTGTAAAGGATTTAACTACCCATTTTTTTCTTGTAGTCTAACTGCTTCCCATCGCTCGAGCTCTTTGTCAGACACTCATTTTCACAGTGACCATCTAATTTCACTTTAAGCATTTCACTAACTGTAAATCAAATTTTGTCTTACCAACACCCTCATCTTTTTCAGTACAATCACGAGCCTTATGTCCCATATTACCACATCAGTAGCACTTTCCAGAATTAATATGGAATTCCCCAGCATGACTTTACCACATTTATCATAAACTGGATACATAGTTTTCTTACCGTAAGACCTTTTTGAAGAATTCTTTCCTTTCTCCCTCCACCTCGGTCTCTTCTTCTGCTGGTTGTTATAGAACACTTGATCATCGGAAAACTCCATTTCTACCTTCTTAGCACATCGAACAAGCTTTTCATAACTCTTGAACTCGCGAGAAGGTAAAGCCCTTCAATATGTTGGCTTTAATCCTGAGTAAAAATGATTGATTTTACTATCAAGGTCTCATATAAAATTTGGAGCATACCTTGCCAAACGAGTGAACCTTTCTTCATAGGCAGCCACTGAGTCTTCCTCTTGCCTCAATTCCAAGAATTGTTTTTCCATTCTATGTCGACGAGCCTTAGGAAAATACATTTCAAGAAACATACCTTTGAATTCATCCCAGTCGAGAGCATCAATCTCATCAGCGTCCCCAATATTTTTAATCATCTACCACCATTGATCTGCCTCACCCTCCAAATAGTAAATATCAAGACTAACCCTTTGATTGTATGAACACCCCATGACATCAAAAATCTTCTCCAGTTCTTTAATCCACCCTTCAGCTAGCACAAGGTTAGATGATCCTTTGAATAATGGTGGATGTTGCCTCGTGAAATGTTTAACCACTGACATGTTCCTCTACAGTTGATCTGGCTGATCTCATGCATGGATACCACCACTATTTATCGCTTGATTCAACTACTCCATCACAACAACAAACTGTTCAGTTCCAATTCTGACCATCTCAGGATGCTGATTCGGAAGGTCATTTCCTTCTGTATGCCTTCCTAGCACTGCTTCCCTGTTTCCTCTATGGAAAACCATTCTGAACAAACATGTCTTATATGATGCAACATGGTAATCATCAAATTCTATATCATTTCAATTTGACGAAAAAAAAATTTTGGAATATAATTTAATATAATTATAACTCCTAAAGTTACTTAAATCGACCTCTGTTACCAACTATAATGCCCCATCATTAAACATTACTTAATCTTGAGTTACTTCAACAATACACGTTGAGGATCTTTTTAGGTTTAGATTTTTATAGAATTAGATCACAAATCATGAATTACATTCCACATTTAAATAAATTGGTTAAATAAAAGATAGTACTCATTTTTCCCATCAATGGAAACATATTAAAAATAAAACATAGATTCATTCTTGACACTTCCTTGACACTATCATCAAATCATGTACCTTTCCATTGACCTATGAAAAACATCTAAAAACATGGGATGAGCATAAAAATCTCAACAAGGGATATAAAAGTGTGAAATGAAAACATTAATCCATGTATGAAATCATAATTTACTGGTAAAACATAATAATTTTAACATACCTTATCAAATCATGAATAAATCAATGAAATCATAAGACATAAAGGTAAGATGAGGCATTCATAACATTTTTATATAGCTAGGGAGTAACCCTCATTGTTGCGTTTGGAATACCCATCACAGTATATTCCCTAAATCTCTTCAGAGAAACATTAACGTTAAACCCCTTTGCATTACCAAATGCATTGGATAGCTATATTTGGCTTACCTGCCCTTAGTTTATCATGGAACCACCCGTCTTCATAAACAATGCCTAAGAACCATAACATAATCGTATCTCATAAAACATGCATAAAGGAAACATAACATTTCCACATTTAAATCACAAGATATCATTAACACATTGATATAATAAAAACATTATCAGAAACTTTTCAAATACCAAAATGAAAGAAAAGTAAAACATGGTATTCAGTTTTCATTTAAAAAAATTATGGTTTGTAGAGGAAGCCGAAACTCAAATAATGTTCACGGCGGCAGAGAAGTCATTGTCGCCACATACGTATGACCAAACATTTGTTTTTTTCATTTAGTAAAATGATTTATATAAAAAATATTCCTTTTTAATAAATGTAAAATTCAAAGGGGTTTATACACCGTATAAAAGAAAGTAGTGTATAAAACAAGATATGCCTCAATGAAATGAGATTGAGAAGAAGTCTCATACCTCGTATCCGACTTGACTCGATCGTTCTTTAATCTCCTGAATAATAAACTTGAGTTACTTTATACTTGCGTAAGAACCTTTTTAAAGTTAATTATTCATTTTATATCACTTATTACAATGTCATAAACACTATGTAATTATTTCAGTTAATAACGGTCGTTTTAACGATCATTGGAACTTGAGTCAAAAATAAACTCTTTATAATTACAAGTTTTTCATGTATCCATTATATCCAGAGTTATGTTCATGATTTAGATATCATATATATGATATATATCCAGTATATACATGCATTTATAATATTACATAACATTTAGAGGTAAGAAATGAAATGCACCGTTCATGGAGACGGTAAGCCGTACGTCAGCATGAATGCTACTTTCATTTCTATTTCGTATTTTATGGAATAGAATAATAATGATATAAAGGTAAATTATAATTATAGTATAATATAATATATATAATATCATTAACTCCATCCTTTATACATCCCACATATGGCATTAATTAATCAAATCACTTTGAGGGGGTGGTAGTCCGCACTTCCTAAAATGAAGATATCGCCTTTACCCATAATGGAACCCATAAAGGTATAACAAAAATTAAAAATACAAAAGCTTAAGGAAAAAATAAACATATTATATATTATATATAAATATATTTTCTTTTTAATGGCCACCTTTTAAGGTGTTAGAAGAATATTGAACAGACATCGTTCCGTGAGGCCGAAATTCGCCAACCACGGAAACAGTATGCTCTTTAACCATTAGATGAAGGTCTGTGTAATTGTAGCTTGAATAATTATTATAAAAAATCCTATTATATTTAATATACTGGTTTTTTTACAAATTAAATGAATAAAAAGAGTTTAGGGGGTTGGAGAAGAAAAATAAAACAAAAGAACATTAGAGAAGGCTTTACCTTTAAATCGTGTAACTCTTCTTGGTTTGAACCAAAATGGTTTTTCTGAAGATCTTTTTGCCTAATGTAAGGATTCTATGATGAAGAGAGGGATGTGGATAGATAAAAGGAGAAGGGATTGGCTGAGCCAAATGCTTGAGAAGTGTTGATAAGGAGGTAGAGGTGGGGGCCTTTTATAAGAGGAGAGGAGGGGCACTCTTGGAATGATAAGAAATGTTACATTTTTTTAAAAAGATATTCGGATTTAAAAAGTCCCAAATTGATATATTTCTATTATAAGTTGATAAGGGTTCTAAATATACTCTTCCAATAGGTCTTTGACAAGTGTAAGTCTTAGATTTTACATTATCTTTTCATTTTATTTAAATCATTAATTAATGAGGTAATCGATGCATCATCATGATGTAATATTTATTTAATTTATTTAATGTCTAAAAATTATAAAAAAATACTATGATCTAGGAAATATTTTTATATTTCCAATGAATATTTATATTCTAATAGATAATTTATGTAGATAGAATTAATAATGGTTTACTCAGGTGATACATTCTTTGTTATATTTAACTTTCTTTAAAAATAAAAAGATAAAAAGTCAATATCACACAAAAGTAGTTCCATGAGGTCCCCAAGTTTGGCACAAGGCATCCCATGGTCGGGGATGACACAACCAGTAGCATTAGGACACATGTTGGGGTCATTTTTGATTATTATGATATTATTTTATTATCCATAACTACCCGATTACTAATTAATCAAGATAATTAAAGATAATTACCGTCGTTACTATTCATAATTTCCAAAAAAACAAGAGTCTTAATTAGATAATTTGGACCATATGATTAAAAATATGTAATCCATTTTACCGAATTCCAAACATATACATTTCAATAATTAATTTAAAAATAATTCCCGTTGTCAAAACAAATAGTGGGTTTTTTTGAAATAATATCTATGAAAAGTTTGGCACTTGTTTATGCCCAATTCCAAAGTGGTATTAATTATAATGACTAACATTGGATTATATGGTAAAAATATATTATATTTACACATTAAACCCAATTAAAAATATAATCTAACCATATAATTAAATTAGATGAAAAAACAGTTTTGATGTAAAATGCAGTATTTTTCACTATTCATTAAAAAAATGAACATTGTCAGAAAAATACCAAAAATTTACCCAATGTAAATTTCAATGTCCCAATCATAAAGAATATGTTTATTTTGACAAATAGAGCTTATAAAATTGTAAGAATATTGATTTAAAAATGGTTTGCCATCAAAAGGTGGTAAAATAATCTTTTAAAAATATTAGTGTATTCCATGCTTAAGATTGGATTTATTATCATTTAAGCATCCAAAACACTATCTAATTCACAAATATAAATAGATAAGAATTAAATATTATTCATTAATTACATGGGATGTTACAGAGATTCTACGATATTTTGAGTGTGAGGTTATCCATATAGATAGCTTCATAACACACCAAACTTTGTTAGAAATGTAGGTAAATTTTTGGTGCAATTGGCATTCCACGGGAGAGTGAAGGAGTACGAGGAGGTGAAACAAAGGGGGAATGCTACATGGGGGTGACGTAAGAAGATAAGTGGAAAGAAAAAAAATAATTAAAAAGGGAGAGGGAAAAGGGAAAATGAAAAAGATAAGGGAAAAGGAACATAAATAAAATTATATTAAATAATAAAAATATAAAGGTGGGGAAGGAAAATAATTAATAAAATGGGTTAATCCATTTTAATTATTTCCACTCTTCTCCAAGTACTTTTATTCTATTATTTATTATTACCTCTTTTCATTCTCATTTATTTATTTAAAATTTTATTTTTTAATCCATATTTAATTATTTTTTACCTGAACGATGTGTTATGGAGTGATGTAATATTTTACATAAAATCTGTGCAATTATTTTAATAATTTTAATAGTTGACTGAGACCCATAATTGGGTTTGTAACTGTGAGCCCTGGGATACATTAAAATTTTGGATTAAAAAAATAAATTTTCTTTACCTTGATTAAAGTTAAGATGTTACAATATATTTCCTCCAATATTCATCATTACGAATATTTTAATATTATTAAAAAGTAAAAAATTTATATAATAATTTTTCATTTAATTTTCACAAAATATATCTTATACATGACCTTGTTTTCAAGTAATCTACATTATTTATATTTATTTATGTGTTTTTTTATATTTCAAACCAATCTAATTCATTATAATTTTAAAAAATAATTTTATAATTCTAATAACATTCATGTTCAAAAGTAAAAACTATTTAGTGGAAATTTTGTTCTATATAAACTTATATATATACATTTTTATTTATAAAAACATTGTATTTAACTAAAAAATGATTAATATTTCAATAATATCCTCTTAAAAATATATTTTTAAAAAAATTACAATATTATGTTTTACACGCAAAAAAGTATATGTACATTTGATATGATGGAAACTCTATGAAATTTGATATAAAAAAATTAGTCATTTAAAAAAAATATTACCTTTATAAATATCAATATAGATCATTATATTTAATTTAAAAATCCTATTAATATACATATATATGAATATATATTTATATTTATATCATTTTTTTTATTTATGTTAATTAGTCATGAAATAAAAAAACATAAATTAAAAAAAAAATTTGAATAATAAAAAATTCAAATCATGAATACAATGTAAAACTGGTGTATTAACTAAGTGTCTTATTGTTTTATTTTGATTAATTAATTTAAAAATACCACACCAAAATAGAATTTTATAAACAATAGTCTAAATATACATATATATATTATTCAAATTATTATTTAATAATAATATTTATCCTTAAAGAAATTCATTAATATTTTACCCAAAAACATGCCTAAAAATTGAAAATATTATATTTACTAAAATTTATGTTGTTAGGATCTACTACCTTAAATATTTTCTTCCCCAAAATTCCTTCACCACACATAGATAAAATATGAATTTTAATTTTCATAATTAGAAAAACAAAAATAAGATCACTTGATATCTCTTCAAGGTAAACCCCTCTCAATTTTATGTATAGACTCTAAAGATAAAAGGGTTTCTATATATCCTAACCTCAATAGTTGTCTAAAACTTGGCTCTAATTCTAACTAATATTACACAAATAATGTTCCACTTATTTCTTTATTTATTATTTGATATTTTTTTTATTTTTAGAATTTTTATAAGACAACAGAAAATTAAAAAAAAATAGTTTTTTTGAGATTTGGGATACATCATAGAATTCTAATTACAACACATATAAAAGAAAATATGAAAAAAAATTATTCTTCTTCACAAGATTAAAATACCATAGAGGGACCTCAGCCACTCATTCCAATCTATGTATCCTTATGCTCTGTTAAAAGAGGATATGAAAACTGAGGGTGAGAAAAAAAGTTCAGTAAGGGGTTTTAAAAATATGAGGAAACCAGATATGGTTTTTCAATGAAATGTAAAAGTAAAACATGTTATAAAATTAAATTTTATAGTTCTTATATATAAATCATTTTTACATTGATAAATAAACACTTTTTATAAATATATTTCAATATATTGATCCTTTGTAAAATCCATTTCATTAATTCATAATACCATAAATATTTCTCTTGAAAACCCATAAGCTTTCATAAATAAATCTAAAACATATCAGGGATCATAACATATGCTTATGAATTAATACCTTGACATCATTACATGATTTACATAGTCCCTTAATGGATTTTGTTTACTCCCCAATCTCATAGTGTGATTATGATAACATCCCAAGCACCACACACGAAATCTCATGAGACAAAAAATATTATCCAATGCATTGGAGGTCAATATAATTCTAGGAACAGATTTCAAATAGTTGTAAAATGTCTCATATGGGTTTGGGTTTACTCTATATATCCTACCTTCATCCATATAATATCCTTGTTCCATTATTTGGAATTAAATGTAATGTCAGGACTTTTTGAATGGGTCATTTTCTAGGTAAATTTGAATTTCGGGGTTTCTTGTCTGACCAATTGATTTTATTGAACATAAATACCACATTATAGATGTTGGTTTTAATCAAGACAACATTTTAGATGTGTTTTATGTTTTTTTAGAAGTCCTAGGGTTTAAAGAAAACACTGGAGGAAGATTAGACAACCCATGTTTCTAAAAGGTATTATTGGCCAATTACATGGCATGCAATTATTTTTATTTTAAGAGGTTTCTTCTAAGACCAATGAAATACCTAAATTTATATAGTGTTTAAATATTTACATGGAATTTATATTCCAAATTCATTTTTAATGGGGCCAAGGGGATCCCCCCATTGGTTTCTTCCTTTATAAATAGAGGTAGTGCTCGGGGGGTCGCATACTACACCTATTCCACCTCTACCCGAGATCTCTATATCTTCTCTATCTAACCTCCATTTAGATCTCTATGGGGTGGGATTGAACAGAATCAGTGATTCTATATTATCCCTTGCAGCTCTTTTTTCTCCTTTTCCTCATGGACCACCTTATTTGTGCAGGCCGATTTACCATATTTTCAGTGCATTATCATACACTATGATTTCATCCAAACAAGTAAGATTTAGTGGATTGTATTAGACATTCTTATATCTACAAATCCACGGTATTAAGTGAATAATTTTATTTTTGATTTCATGTCTATTGTGTGGGTGTGGATGTACCATGTTGCGTTATTTACTGAGTAAGACCCCTTTAAATGAATGATTTCCTTTTAATTAATTAATTAGTCCTTATGAAATGTTGTTGGGCATTCCCAAACCTTGCATATTTGTGAAAGGACCTGAAAAATTCCATATGTCACATTGGAGGTTGGGCTGGTGGTGTTCTTTATATTAAATTTAATTTTTATATTTATTTTGAGTTGTTCAATTAAATAGTATTGAATTTTTTATTTAAATTGGAGTGGATTGTTTATATATAAATTGTTTGTGATATACTGTCTAGATACATGGGATCATAATGATAATGAATAGAGGATTGATATTGAAATGAATATCTAATTGAGGTGATGTATCGTCAGGTTGGGCTTGGCTCGGGTTATATGTGTGATGTGATCACCGGATGGGTGACATGGTCGACAGATGAGGTTTTAGGGCCGTCATGTTGAGGGTATGTTTCGTGATATTGGATGTCATGGCCATTGACCATGATTGAAATGGTCGCAGGGGCATGAGGTTATAGTGTAGGTATGGATTATGAACTATTTGGTGACTACATCTCACCTATGATTGGCCAAATCACCATTGGAGTTGTGTACACATAGGCTGACTCAATGATGATGTGTTTCTGACTAGTCGTGTTCATTGAGGCCCCTATTAGTGCATATTTTGTAATTGGTTGGGTGTTTTCTCCATATAAAACTACTGGGAAGGCGAGGATCCTTCTGATGATCATAATGAGGCTATCGGTTGGGGGCTGAGTCATGTCGGGCTAGAGGTCATTGAGCCATGATCATTTTTGAGGATGGGAATCGCTATTCCTCATAGCAATGTGATATGAGAATATAATGTTGTTAAATTTAAGAAAGATATCATTTTTCCTATAGAAGTCAATATATGAGTCAATAGGGGATTTTGAGAAGCAGTTTGAGGTACTATATTTGTATCATTTGGGAGTTAATTGAAGACTTTGATGACTTATTTTGTGCATGAGGTTTTAGATGTTACATGGTTTCGAGTTACATTGCAAGAGGTGGAACCTAAAGGTTCACCTAGACATTCTATATCAAGGGATGCATTAGAATATGGGATAAGGATCCTCTCTGCAACAACATTCCATTACTGGTTGTGTCATGTGACAACTTCTTGGGGGAAGTTGTGCTCCATAGAAACATGTTTTTATTTCTATACATGGGTGATATTTTATTTATTGATAGTTACACATTCCTAATAAAAAATTTCTGTTATGCAAACATCCATGGTACCCTACTGAAAAATGTTCTAAAACCCTACATGGGCACTTCAAGATGTGTGTAGTCTTTATTATTTTTCATTCATGTAACGGTTCAGGATCTAGATCCATATCATAGTAGATGATTTTTTATGGATAGAAGGAAAGGGGGAATTGTTTCTTCCCCATTTAGAGATTCATTTTTTGTATTCATTTCTATTTTAGTAAGCTTATATATTTATATATTTTGGTCATCCCTTTGGTTACCCTTTACTAGAATCTTTTTGTTATAACCAATTATGGATGTGTTCTAAGATATAAATGATTTTTTGGATTGTTTACTTATTTTTGCTGCTGATGTTGTATATTGCATTGACTTTTGCCTAATATTGATGGGGCTTATGTCATTGGCGGGTCATGATTGCGTCATTAGAGTCATTATTCCCAATGGATGTTATTAATATATACTCAAACTATAATATTACCAAAACCTGAGGATATATTCTCTCTACTATAACCCTTATTACACCCTCACTTCTAGTCAGCAGTATTTCGCATATGGGGAGGCACAACTTATGCCATTGTTACTTGGTTTAAATGCACTATTTGGGTGGAAATTTTGGATTTTACCCAACATTAAAAACATTGTGACTTTTTTTGTATCATAAATTTCATTAATAATCATTTGAAACCATGGTTATTAATATTCAATTCATAATGGAGGAATTACTCGAATATAATTTTTTTTAATTCCTTTCAAAAAACTCATGAGAGATAATTTTAAAATAAAATTAACCTTTTTATAATTAATAATATAGAATGGTGGTCTTTAAAAATAAATATTTCTTCCTTGAAATATCCATATTTTTTTCTAGCTTTCAATATGAGATATTTTAGAAATAAAATTGTTTCTCACAATATATATATATATATATATATATATTGGAAATTAAAATAGTTTCACATATAATTATATATTTATATATATAAATTTATTTACATATATGTATAATGATATTATAATATAAATAAGAGTACATAAATTGCTAAATTTATATACATCTGTATGGATAATAGAATAAAAATATTTTTACATAAAATTATAAGTTTATATGTACATTTTTATTCAAATATATATGCATATCAGAAATAAAATAATTTAACATAAATTGATACGTATATACATACATTTATAAACATATATATAGAGATATCATAGGAAACCCATTTTTAAATAAAATATTACATATATATTTACATAGATATATAAAAATGAATAAATAAATGATTTTCACCTAAAATTGCATTTTTATAAATATATGTGTATATATATACATATTTGAAAATAAATAATTGATCCTAAAAAATATATTTTAAATTAATTATCCTACCTTTCACTAATAAAGGGATAATTTTAATCATTCCAAATTTATTTCAATAATTCTTTTTCAAAGATCCTAATATTTTGTGGTGGAACATTCTTATATAAATTCTATGTTAACTCACAAACAAAATGGTTAATGAAATGTATTTTGAGAACATGTTGGAACATGGGAGGCGTCCTTGGGTTTGAGACCTGAAAGAGGAAATAAATATTCTATACAGTATAGGGTTAATGGTTGGATCATGGTTAGTACTAACATTGCAAATAAACTATGAAAAATTTCGGGTGAGGGTGAATGAATGAAAAACCAAACACGTGAATCTTGGAAAGCATAAATCTTTGGAAAGATCCAAATTCATGACGTCCACACATATTGTAAAACCATACGATATCCAAAGAGTCCATCTAACCTTGTCCATCTTGTATAGATAGTGTCAGATGGTTGGCAAATGGTTTTTCCAATTGGGCGAGCAAACCATGTGCCTCATTAAGTGGAAGAAATTATCTGTTTTTTACTATTGGGATTTATGAGCTGTAACCTGATTTTTATTCTCCTTCCACCTTCAGTGGCTATGGTGATGATATAATGGATACCTCCTCCAACAATTGTGATTATCACTAAATATTTGGCCATTTTAATCATTGTTAGTTTCAAAAAAAAATTCCATTTGACTCTTCCATTCCTCTTCCTTCAAATTTCCTAAAACATGGCTTTTATAATTGTTTTTCTCTTTCCAGATACTAAAAACCCTTTTTTTAAAAATATTATTAGATTGAAAATTTATTTAAATTTGGGACTGAATCAAGGGCCTTTATTGTAGGATCATTCATATACAAACATGATGTAGGTGGTCTATAAGTTATATCTTAAATTCTTGATGATTAATTTGTGTGTATGTTGTTCCCCATTTATTTTTTTGTGTCATTCATTTTATTCATGGGAAATAAATTATTAAATGGGTTTATAAATGGGGTTTTGAGCCTGTAATGATCCCTATTATATTCATTAACATCGATTAGACTAGGGATATTATCACCCATGGGGTGTGCCACTTCCATGTAAATGAGAAATTACTCAATAAATGATGAATTAAAGTGTTTAAGATATTAAACCAATTGTAATTATTATATGTATATTGGAATGGAATAAAGGGGTGTTAGGCTTGACATGAATAAGTTAAATGAATTACGCATTGTTACAGATTTAATCTGAGAAATGGTTAAATGGGGTTTTTATGTGGTTTCTGGGCTTGAAAAGGGATGATAAATGGTTTTAGTAGTGATTTAAGGGTGAATTAGGGTAACTATAGAAATTGAGAGAAAGTGGAATATAATGAACCCTGGAAATTTGATAAATATAATGGTTCACATGTGTTGTATTTATTTGTTAAAAGGAATAATAATGATGAAACCATGATGAGTTAAACTATTGGTCAGTGGAGTATTTTAATAATGCTCCTCTCCTTTGGTTGAGCTAGACTGATGCTTTAGGTGAACTTTTGAAGGGTAGTTTTGAGAGGAAGGACTGGTGATATTACAACCAATTATATGAACATGGAAGTCAATATCATGGAAGGGTTATTTCGAGATGGTGTTCTGGATCATAGTTTGATACATGGGATGATTCTCTTTATCATCCAACCTATGATCCCTTTGACACATGGTTAATATAAACAACATGGGAAGAATCATGTATGGTGATAATTGGTAAAACATGAAACATCTAATAAAAGATGTTATTTTAAATACTATTATACAATGGAACATTATTTATTTATATTTTATGTTTTTTAAATTACGTTCTCATACACTATATTAGACTAGATATTATGGTAGGAATCATTAATGGTGGCCCACTAAGTTGTACAAACCTTTATTAGTCCATCTTTGGTGACCCAAAAAAACTACATGGTTTCAGGTCATGACCAGGAAAAGAGATGTATGCTTGATTATTGATTTTAGGTTCAGGATAAAACTTGGATTAGGGAAATGGACTTGATATCAGTACCCTTACAGATTGTATTATTTTTTTCAGATGACCCTTGACACTCTTAACATGTAATATTTACTATATTTGTTAGGGGAATATTATTAATTTTTGGAATTGGTATCGGGATGTATGATTATTTATTATTAGTGATTTGTTTAATTTTTTATTGATTTAAAATGTTTTATTACTCTGTTAAATATGTTATAGATTCCATTTGTTTCTCATTAGAACCTTGATTCCACTTGGTATCATATGTCACATGTGGAGGTGCACTGGAGGTCATGTGGTGAACGAGCCTAGAGAATTGGTTTTAGATTAACTTGGGTTGGGGCGTTACCTATTGGTATCAAAGGGTGTTTTATTCTATTATCTAAATTAGTTTGGGAATGCAGATTGGATAATAGGAGGTTCCAATACTAATAAATAATATCATGTATGGGATTATCTAACCCATGTGTGGGAGAAATTCCAAGTACCCTGAGTGGTATTACTATTCCTGATGTTTTCTATTGAAGTTGGATGTTTTTTTCCTTGGGTGATGAACTAATTATTTGATGAAATTATTTCCTGATATTTTATTCATGAGATGGTATGGAATAAGGTTTTAATATGCATTCATAAATATATTCACTTTGGGACTTATGTTACATGAATCACATTATGCACATATGTAAAAGCAGGTTATGGTTGGGTTATAGGATGTGAATGTTATTTTATTTTGGTTTCCGATAAGATGGTTCCAAATAAAAGTTTGAATCTATTTTAATTGTGATTTCATATGTTTAAATTGATTAAATGGTGTCAAAGGAATGTCTTGTAATTATAAAAGTGTTTTACACTGTCTTAACAATGTCCCAAGATAGGGATGGTTGTGGGTATTAATGGAGTGTAATTGTATCCATTGGGATAGTTTATGTTTACTTGTATAGTTTCAGCCAGCTGTGAGCCTTCTTTTGTGTAAATTTTTAAATTTATCTATTATATATTTTTATTGATGAATTTTTAATTTTAGAGAGATGGAACCACAATGATGCTTATTAAATTGGTGATAGGAGAACAATATTGAGAATTATCTTCCTGAAGTAGGGCAAGAACCCTCATTGGTTTTGGAAAATAGGGGGAATATAATTTTTGTGGGAAATTTTCTTATTTTATGTTGTTTTTGGGGTGAAACCTTTTGTTTTATTCACTATGAATGTTCAACCTAACTAGAATTTTTTAGATACAACACCGTCTGATTTTTTTCCAAATGGAGTGGACTTGAGATGTCCATGTTGTTGATTGAATCTATCCAAATTATTTTGCATCACTTAGAGACCCCTCCCAAGAAATGTGTTTAGATAGAAACTTATATTTAGTGATGACTAATGATGTGATGGTGGGATATATATGCTAGAAATTAGATGATGGAATGGCATGGCATGAAAGGACATCCAGGATAAGTTTCTAGAATACTGTTACCCTGTGAACTTGAGGTAAAGAAAAGATGAAGAGTTTATGTGATTGACTGAGGGAATTATGATGGTGATGGATTATATTGGCTGGTTTATAGACTTAAAAAATGTTTCCCCAAAACTGATAGGTGATGAGTCGGCTATGACAAGACATTTTCAATTTTAAATTCAATTCAAGATAATTTACTTGGTAAATTTATTTTGTCTAAAGTGGTCTATTGAGGAAGTGAATTGGGATATCATATTTTAGTAAACCCTAATGGAGGATTCTATAGGTTTATATATTTCTTCTCTTGGGAGATCTAGTAGTATGTATTATGATTTCTGAAGTGTTGTTAGGATAATTTTCTTATAGTGGTGGTGTAAAATGTGGCCAGTGAAGATGAACTACCTATCAGGTAGGTAGTTAACTTCTTTTCTATTAGTGTGGGAGACAATTCCACATGTGGGGTACGTTTCCTCAACAAACAATGTAATGTTGAGATTTTCGCATGATTGGTCACATACAACAGATTTATAGGAAGCCGGATTATGCTAATAGTGGTGGTTAATCTATTCCTGTATAAAGAACTCATAGGGGGGTCTGCTATAATATTTCAGTCTGGTAGTTGGAGTTTCAATGGATTTAACAATTAGGGGAGGTAATGATGTAATTTAAGACAATAACATCCATATAATCATGGACGTGTTGTACTAGGAACTCAGATGAGAGCCCAGGGTAGTGGGGAATGTCATCTCTATGAAATTATGTCGTCACATGGAGATGGTGAGACTATAGGATTTACTATTCAAAGAACTATGTTTGTAGATTCCATGCTTGATATTGAGTTATTTATTACAAATACCTCAAATTAATTAATATTTTCATATATTTTGAATTCTTTGGGTCTGGTAGTGGAATATTTATATGCGGTAAAGATCACTGAAACACTACTTGGAGTACAAGAAAAAAAATTGTCCCAAGGAAAGGGGTGTTCCCTTGAGGTTGGTGGGTACCACCTTCTCTTGTACTTGTATGTGTTTAAGATTTATGTTTTTGTCCTAATATATGGGATGGACCCATTAATATAATAACAGGTCCATATTAACTTTTACTATACAAGAGTGAGTTTCACATCTCTAGTGGGTGAAACTTATAATCACCCTGGGGAATTTCATCTCCTAGAAGATCATTAAGGTCTATTTATTCCACAAATGGTAGATCTCACATACCATAT
The DNA here is from genome assembly GCA_963277665.1 of Viscum album. Lineage (NCBI taxonomy): Eukaryota > Viridiplantae > Streptophyta > Magnoliopsida > Santalales > Viscaceae > Viscum > Viscum album. The sequence continues at coordinate 458,883,421 of OY728142.1, forward strand.
TGTGAGTATTTTGTTAGATGATGGGGGAGTGTGGTAGAATTTCTTTCCTTCTTTGGTTTATCTATTTAATGATGTGTTTCATTAATTTATCTTAAGAGTCTCACTTGAGAGGGATTTTGATTTCATTATTTAGACGATGCATAGAGAAAATACTATTTCTTTTGTCCCATATATAATCAAACAACAAAACCTTAGGAACATAAGATTATATTGCAATAGTTGGAGGATAAGGCTTTTATTCTTTCAAGTATGTCACATCGGGGTTCAATAGTTATTTCTTCTAAAAAGGATGACAGAATTTTAAATTCATGTATTAAATATCAAAATTTGAATTGAATGATGATTAAGAGCCAACTTCCAATTCCACATATTGATGACATTTTTTATTTAAAAAGTTTTCATTATGTGAAAACCAAGATTGACATGAGGCGAGTGTGTCATCAACCAGGGAGAGACCATTTGATATATCAAGTACTGCTTTTAGAGTATGGTATGTGTTTTATGAGTTTTCCATGATGTTGTTCGGGTTGAAAAATCCCCCTACTAGTTTTATGTATTTAAAGAACTACACCTTTCACCAATACCTGGATCCATTTTTAGTTGTTTTTGTGGAATCAATATTAGTGTACTCCAAGAATCATGATGAACATTCAACTCATATTTTCATCATCACAACTGTATTGATAGAGCATTGAATATATTCAATATTAACAAAGCATCAGTTCTTGATTGAGAAGTTTCATTTCACATGTCACATTATCTCATAAGGAGGTATTTTAGTGAACATAGTGAAGGTTAAAGTGGTGGTTTCATTGGAGTATCCTAGTAATTGTTTTTATATTTAAATATTTTTAGAATTATTAGGTATCCCAATAAGGTTCTGTAAACACAACTAGAAAATGAATCATTTTTGACAGTTCATTTGTGAAGGTGTATTGTCTCAAAAGAACCATTATGAAAAATGGCGTCAAAAATAATATTTTTTTATGTTTTTTCGCATAAAACATTATTTGTGATGGGTAGGTATCCTGTCAAAAATAGTTTTTAAGATATATCATAAAGGTCAATTTTGGTGGGAAGATTTATAGGTCTCTAATAATTAATTGTGATTGGTGAATCTCCCCAATGCAAAAGTATAAAAAAAATTATAATAAAATAAAATAAATCAAATCAAATAATAAAAAATAAATGAATAATATAAAATAAAAATAATATAAAAAACACTATATATTACTGTAAATATATGAATTAATAATAATATTACAAAAATTATATATATTCAAATTTTTATCCAAATTAATGTGACAAAAAAATAAATCACTGACAGGGGTCATCTGTTGGAGGTGGTGGAGGGAACTTCATCCCTAGAACTTGAGCCAGACCTCACATGTACTTAATTTTTTAATTGTGATGTTGCATCTATAATCGATGCATCTCCTCCTGCTATTATTACTACAGTTGATGTAGCTCTTCTTGATCTCGACACATTGCCTCTATAAGTTCACCCTAACCACATAGGTTCTCTTCATACTATGAAACAGATGATCAAAACCCTCCATTATCTTCCTTCATGTAGGATTATGACATCAATGTAGTATATAATAACTCCAATAAATCAATCAAGAGCTGATATGAAAAAAATTACCTTTCATAAAGACATACTGAGTCATCAGTACCCATGATGTGTCCACAAATCCTACTACCATGGTGGGTTGCTCCTTAGTCTCACAAAAAATATCATCATGTATATGATAATTCATGACCTCATATGACTAATTAAATTTCAATTTAAATTTAAAATACTTGAAAAATTTTCAAGTTAATTTTTTTAAAATAATTGTACTGACCACAAGATGATGTTGAGGACCACCTATAATCTCCCTGGTGATAGGATCATTGTACATCCTTATATAAATTTCTAACTACATAATATCTAGATGTTTTACTTCTTATATGATTATAAAATTAAAATATCACATTTATAGTAATATAAATTATTAAAAAAAGTACTTACTAGGTGTCACAGATGCGTACTGACTGTATGACTACATGCTTGATGGATCAACTCATTCATCCCCCGGTTCTTTCTAACTAATGAACCTATCCTATAAAAACATTCTCACATAAAGTATAAAAATAATACATCCCAAACCTGAGATGATATGTAATATGATTGGTGGGAATATAAATATTAATAAAAAACTATTACTCCCACATTGCTCAAGGTTTTCATCCTTAGATTTTGTAGAAACTGATGGAAATCCCAAATATATAGACCTCACAGGCCTCCCAGATGGAGTTCCACACACTATCATTGATAGGATACCATAAACCCTAACAATAATTAATAATAAAAATTAAATAATTAAATAGTTTTTTTAAAAAATTATTATTTAATTATGTATCATCCAATGATGAAACATGTGGTGCCAAACATCAATGGGAATTTTATCCCATGTCACCAATGCTGAAGAAAAACAATTCTATAATAAGGAAATCCTCTACACAATAGGTATATGAAAACAATTGTTAAAAAAACTAATAATAAAAAATATATCATATAAGTAACATAATGAAAACTAATAAAAACTAAGTAAAATAAAAAATATAAACAATCCTATTCTGGTGTGGATCAAAATCCAGATGTGAACATCACTCATGGATAGAGTCACGAATCTGAAATCTAATTAGACTATGAGCACTCCATGTCGATGTTGAACCACCACTATCCTGAGGGTCAGATGATGAAACATCAGCCTCATCTCCATGTAGTGTAGTCTAATACAAATTATGAACTAGATCAGATAAATTTTCCTCGACCATTAGAAACACAGAATTAATCTTCTCTTAAAATAATTTAAAACTAGTTTTATATATAGATATATAATGTATATGATTATATCCAGTATTTAATTGTGTAAATATTAATCTCCATCATCATATTCATATATGAAGATATCAATATCATTATAGTCATCCTTAGTATTATCAATTTCTATTGTTTTTTCAAATTCATCATCTATTTCTATTTCAAATTCAGTTGTTACATCAATAATATCATCATCACCATCAACCAATAACATTGGGTTGTCACCATCGATATTCGTGTCTTTTTTATGGGAATGATTGATTTGGACTTATCTACTGAAATATTTGGATTCTTTATAATTAATAGGAACCAAATTTACATTGGATAAAATTATTTTCCTGAGATTTCTTTTTTATTATTATCCACCAATAATTTAACTCAATTAATGAAACAAAAATAATTTTTATAATAAACTTGATGTTCAGGATGAGCCAATAAAAAATTAATTTACATCCTAAAGACATTTATATTTAATATCAACTATTCTATGGTGAGGATGAACACTCAAGCCTCTATCAGTATCCATCCAATGAAATTTAAACATCATTATTTTATTCATTCCTAGATAACATTCTTTAATATTTCTTCTAGCATGACAAAAAATACCACTTGACTTTCTCTATGATGAGATCTTGTCACACACTGACTTAGTATCCTGTGGCCACAATAATTTTATATTTATTTATTTATTTTATTAATAATTGTGTTTTTGGTTTCTTAATGGATAAAAGAATTATTATTAAATTAAATTCAAAATGGAATAATAAAAAATAAATGGAAAACAATTTAATATTAATAATAATATTATTATGATTAGTAATAATATTATTATAAAGTTATTATGAACAATATTTTTTTAGAAAAGAATGAATTAGAGCTTTAATTAAAGGAAACAAATTAAAAAAGTCAAAAGAAGGGAATTTGACATTTGTCTTTATTAAGAGTGAAGAAAAAATCCTCTGCAATAGTGGTCACATGCACACTAGAGGCATCAGAGATACCTTGATTAGAAAGTCTATCAGCAAGATAGTTGTCTTCATAGTAAACGTCTGTGATGATAAAGTTCCTTGAGGCAAGAGTGTGAAGACATTCAATCCACTTCAAAGTAAGCTTCCAGGCATGATGGGGATTATTCTTTCTAATAGCTTGCATGATAGTTGAGGTATCACTTTCAAACTAGAGATTGTTCCATTTTCATTGATGAACTAACTCCATTTCTTTTTTTAATGCCATCATACCAACTTCACGGGAAGTGGAATGACCACAAGAGCCATAAAATCCATCCAGAAAGTCACTATTGTGGTCACGAAAAACAATACCATATCCAGCTAGTCCAGGGTTACCCTTACGGAACCATCGAGATTACATTTAATCCAACCTGTAAAGAGGGGAGTCCAAAAAATTTCCATATTTCCCACTGGTTTCGGAAAGTTACATGACAAATGAAGCCTTTATAGAAATACAACATATTTGATAGAGTTGTAACATATTCTTGTGTGATACTGATTTTCACATGGAGTCATTGAAAGAATATTTGAAATGGAAACATTATGATTGGAAGGAACATTGCCATGCCAACTTTTATTCATGCTTCTCCATAAAGTCTGAATAGTTTCAATACATGGGACATGGAAAAAGATGTGGATCTTCTTGGAGAACTATTCTGCAGAAATAAAATGTAAGAAATCTTTAATACCTCTTACATGATGGATCGAAATGCCAAAGAGATCAAATATAATAATCCATAGGGAAGTAGCAGTTTTTTAGGAAAGGAATAAATTGTACATGTCCTCTCTATGTTGGTGGAACAAATCACACCTTGATCATAAAGATATACCGACTTTTTGAAGGATGTTATCCACATGTAGTTTTTTATAGATGTATTCTCCAGTAAAGAGTAAAACAAGAAACTTGTACCCATCTTATGAATTTTTTGACAACATTGGAAGTATTGCCCTGCATTGAGTGATTGTAAAAGAATTTAGAGTCAGTCTTTCCATTTTCACTTGGTTCCCAAACCATGATGTCATCAGAATTTAGGAAATCATATTAATTGACAATTTGAACAATATGAGGGGGAAGGTTTCTACTCTACACGAGATGATCACAAATAGAGGCATCAAAATCAACATCCATTGTTTCATCATTAACATTTTCAATTAATGGAGGCTCTGTGTAGTTTCCCCCCATAATTTCATGATAGAGGAGGCATTCCAGTCCTGCATGGAATCTCTTTCATGAGATGTTTCATCTTGGTCCCATTTAAATTCTTTTTTAGTTTTTTCAGGTAAGACTGTCTTACCTTGTCTTTTCTATCAATTTGGTCAGTTTTCCCCTCTTTTCCACTCCTTTCCATTCGGTTGAACCATATGTATCTGATTAATCCGATTTCATTGTGGTTTTTACATTGTTAGGGTATGCGGAATGCCCCTCAGGTCGACTTCATGCGTATTCTAGTATCCATCACTAGTGGTGAGGCAGATTGGATTGTCTCAGCTCGTCGACAACACTTGGGGTGAGTGTTTTTTTCCAATGTTGTGTTTCCCACCTTTTATTTGGGTTCCTATGTGAATTTGGATTCCTATAGTTGTTGTAGGATGTTGATGAATTGTTGAGGTGTTTTTATCGCATGTATAGTTAAGTTTGTGTATATATATTCCTTGCACATTTACTTTTACATAATGGGAAAATGTCTAATGGATTAAGGGAATACATATATATATGAATACATTTGTGTTCAAGTGCGGAGTCATCTTCATCAAGGGTTTCACGTGTTAAAGTGTTTCATTTGGATCTAGACTTCATTGAGGTTGGTGTCACTATGAAATTTGTTTCTTATGGAATTATGATGTGCTTGTGATTAATTTTCTTTTGATGCATGTATGAATATTTTTGATACCCATTTGTTGATTTGAACCCATTTTATTATTCCTTGTCCTTAGCATAAATGGTTGATTTGTGAATCCTTGTTTTATGATTTAAATGGGAATGCTTAATTCTGCTAGGATTTTCATGAAATGCATTTGGGTCCTTTTAATGGTTTTAATGTGCTTCAATGGTTCCTGTACAATTTTGTTTTCATTGGGTGAAAATGAAGTCTTAAAAAAGATTTTTTTATAAAATCGACTTGCGACCTCAAATTATTTGAAATGGGGTTTTTAATTTTTTTTTTTGAAATGATAGATTTCTTTTCACAATAGAACATTGTTTTTAAATAGAGTTTTATCCATTCATTATGTTTGATAAAAAATCCAATAAAAGTTTTTATTGTGAAATGCACTTGATTGTTGGACTTTAGGACAAATGGGTTTTAGTGTGGGGTGTCTTTGTGTTTGATGGGCTTCCTTATTTAAAAATGGTTCTTAGATTTATAAAATGGTAATTGATTTTACTTGGATTTATGTGGGTACAGGTGAATTTGTTTATGCCTTCCTTTGGAATTGTGTTTGGAATTTCATATATTTCTTAGAAATGGATTTTCAAATGATCACGAAATGAGTGAAGGCCTGGTTGACACTTGTGATGGGATATTGATTGCCCTTTTTGAACCCTCCTGTTTCAGATGATGATTATGGATTTTGTGATTGAATATTGTGTTATAATAAATGTGTGTGATATTGGTTTAGACTATTGGTGTGTCATTCTTAAAAATTTTATTGACTGTTTAAGTGTATAATTGTTTTATTAAATTATTTGTGTAGTGCGCTGGACCTCGCTACGACAGTTTTGGGATGTGGGTGTTGAGGTATCCTACATGTACATGCATAGGATAAGGAATATATATATATATATATATATATATATTCCCTCTTTTTACATATTCCCTCATGGAATGGGGAATATGTGTAATGCAGCTAAGGGTGTATATATATATATGTGTGTGTGTGTGTATGTGTATGTGCGTGTCTGTGTCTGTGTGTATAAATGCTTGTGTGTGTATGCGTCAGCTGTTGGTTCAAGTGTTCGCCAAAACATAGCGACATGTTTCTGGTTATTCCCCTATGCATGTGCCTTTAATTTGAATTTCACAATTTATTTCTTGTTTTAAAAACACGTTTTACATTACTCTTTATACACATGATATGAAATCTAATTACGATAGCTAGAAACGATTATGCCTTTTTTTAGAAATTGAAATGTATTTTTAATGACATTGGTATTAAGTGAATTTTCATGAAAATTTATTTCTTATGTGGTTTTGAATTGGTAATTATTATTTTCAAAAGACTTTGTCCTTTCAACTAGTTTGTTATAAAAAGTGTTCCCTTTATTTAATAAAATGTATTTGGAACCTTAAGAATGTTTTATGGAAAATAAAAACATTTCTTGAGGAATGAACCCTTGATATTAAAAAATTATTTGTATGTTGAATGTATTATTTTAGGCTTAATGTTGAGGCTTATGCATTGTGTGACATCAAAGAGGGGGTATGTGCTTAAGGAAAGAGAATAGTGGTGAGAGGTGGAATATGTTTTTTATAAAGAAAATGTTATGTACATATATGTACACTTGATAAAGAAAACTCAACACCACTTGAAATAGAGCACAATGGGAAACCCATGAATCTTGGTGGTTGACTAGGACTTGTATGATAGATGACAAGATAGGGATTTGTCCAAGTTTGTCTAGCAGGATTTTCGTAACAACACTAACTAAAAAAATAAATTATAGAGGGTCGTGGTTTCTAAGACACCGTTATTGAGGGTTGTGTTTTCTATGCCACATTTTCTGAGTTTCATTATTCCTAAGCCACGTTTCACCGAGGTACAAGGTATCTAGGGTCCCAATAGTGTGAGTTACCTATAGGGATTACCCACAGTGCTCATTTGCGACATAATTATGGTGATGTAATTTTTCTCTTTAGTTGTTTCATATTAGATGTCTTATTTGTAAAAACCATATTTTAATCTAAGTTGGCATCCTTTTATTTTGAAACATCAATTCACGGTTGGTATAGTGGGATAAAAATTCATTAAGTGAAAAGGAAAATTCATTACATGAAATTGTATAGGATACAAAAATTATTTTGTTACATCGTATTTTCAAACTGGCATGTTTTGATTTCATATAAAAGCTAAAGGAATAATAATAAGTTGTATCTTGGTATTCCTACGGAGCATCTCAGTGATCATGCCTAATTTACTTTTCAGTTGTGGGCTTCAGTATTGGATCTATTTAGGGAGTGAGTGTAGTTTACATTCCATGGTGACCCGCGAGGTCACCTGAGGTATGTCATGTTGCTTCATTTATTCTTTTTTCCACTGCTAGCTGGTTTGGTTAATTTTTCTTTATTTATATTGTTATCCAGTTTATGATTATTTATCTTTTTTATGGGCCAACTCATTCCCAATGGGTTTATTTTGATTCCAGAAACTATTTTCTAGCCCGTGGGGATCATGAATGCCCTTCGGGCCATGTTGCGGACTAGATCGGGTGACCGGTTTAGGATCGACCCGTTTTGGTACGTGACATAAAGGTATCATAAGATGTTCTTTTTATTTGCGGTGTCAGTTATCATGGTGATTAGGTGTGTTGGGACTCAAGAGGTTGGAGTGGGAAGGACATCCTGAACCCTTTCCAGTCCCGAGACTCAAGTTTCCATGGATAGACTGGGATTTTATTTTATCTTTTGATTGGACTGTGTGTGTGAGGGATGACAAAGGAAGTGATCTGGTGTTACGGGGCGAGCTTCCATGGAGTAGCGACCCATGTACAACCCGAGTGTACAATTCAAGATACATTCAGTGTTGGATGGTTTCTCGGAGCATGGTCTTCTAATCCATGTTACAAGGTTGGCATATCCACTTGTCCATTATTTTGGGAAGTTTTTAAGTGAGTTATGTTTGGTATTAGTTTTGACTAAAATGAGTGGTTTTTAAAAAAATGTTAATGGTTCATTGAAAAAGTGATTTTCAAAAGGGAATGTGGTTTTGGAGTGGAAAAGTGGTTTTGAAGTGGAAATCGTTTTCTTTTAATGGAATGTGGTTTCAAAGGGAAAATTAAAGTTGTTTTGTAGTTGTTTTTGTATATTGGAAGTACTTATTGGAATATTAGTTGGAAAAAATGTTTGGGAATTTGGTTAATTTATTACTTTGATTATAAGTGTTATTTTCAAATTATTTGAGAATTTGTGCTTTACATTGAATAATCTGTTTTGAAAATGAATGGTGTTTTGAATTAACCCTTAGTGTTTCTATGAGGGATCACATATATTCAGGTACGCATGTGGAAAGTGGAAAAAATTGGTGGTATGTTTGGATGGCTACATGAGCTCTCGGGAGGGTATATTTATATTTGAGACTTCATGGGATACAAATGGTGGATATTTAATTTGTTTTGTTTGCTTAAAAAATATGGTTTTCAAAAATGTAATTTAAATGTTTTGAAAAGTGAGTGAGAAATTGTTTATAACTCTCTTTTCTTGTTGGGTATTTTTTTTTGGGTTCATGGTTTTGACATACTGACTTATGGTTGGAATATTGATTTGATTTTGAGTTTTAGTTTGTGAATGAAGTGTGGATCCTTGATTTATAAGGATTTTTTTGGCTTTGTGCCTCTTTTTTTTAGTATGCCACCCAGTGATGTCCTAGAGGGTTCTACTGAGTCACTTCTAGTTAATAGTCCTATCCAGAATATTAGCATAGGGGTGGGATTGAATTATTTTCTGTTTTCATCTATCATCCATGATGATCATGATCTATTAATGGTACTAGACTGGCTTGATGAAACAGTTGATGTTTTTAGGTTATTAGGAACTCCTAAAGCTATGAGTGGTCACATTGTTTCTATTTCTTTTGAGGGGTTAAATTTGGATTGTTGGGGGAGATAATCCCATCTTCGTTGCTTGATGGGATGTCTCGAAAGTTGTTTAATACCACTCTCATCTGATTGTTTATACCTGAGGTAGTGAAGGTTAAGAATGTGGAAGATATCATGAGTGTCTAGCAAATCCAACAAACAATAAATGCTTAGGTTGGGCATTTTAAGGGGCTGATTTCTTTTTCTTTTAATAAAGTGTCGTGGAATTAAATAAAGTTTCTCTTGTGTGGCGTATTCATCTAGGGTTTGAGGACCGATTATTTTTTGTTTTTGGGATGGTTCCCCATTTGGTGAGATCGAACAAGAGGAACCTGTCTTAGACAATTATTATTGTCAATTCCTTCTTTTATTATTCGGGCCACTCTCTTATTCACTTCTGGTGTGGAATGTTTTGGTAATTTAAGTCATCTTGTCACCATCCGTCAAAGACCTTCCATCGGTGTGGTTGTTTGGGAAACATAGAGTGGTTCCACTAGCAGCATTTTCAGAAAGAGTCTCGACAGGAGGATGTTAGCTCATGACTAGGGGTAGCAGTTACTTCAAGTCATCGGATCTCTATCCATAGGTATGAGAGTAAAGCCATTCATGAAGTCAAGAATCATTGGGTGTGGGGAACCCTGGTCTAACTATTGTCTGTGGTGATGGAATAGCGACTGATTAAATTTATCTATTCAAGCTTCCCCATCATTGAAGGATAAATTTTTCTATAAGAGGCCTTGAGTTTTCATTTCTTTATTATGGTCTCTATTCTATTAAAAACCCACTTGGGTTGTAGGAATGTGTGGTGATATTGTTTTCTCTTAATTCTAGCATGTGTGCCTCCTCAAATGTGATCTTCGAAGATTTTATCCTTTTGGTTGTGAGCCTCATGATGATTGTCGCTATGGTGTGGATAGATCCTTTGGTGACCCACTCTCATTTTAGGATGTGCTCGTTTATGAGAAACGTGTGTCTTGGGAAATAATGAATGGGGGTTTGGTCCGCCATTCTATTTGGGGTCTTTCATCTTGGACCCCCTGTGGTGGGGGTCTGGTTTGGGTGAAGAGTTTGTGGGTCTGTTTGTGTTGGGCTATATCTGTCTGTGCTAATTGGCCTAAGCTAGTCGGTTCTTATATGGTGGGGAGACCCACCACAAATATTTTTGTGCCTTCTTCTAGAGTTTATCTATGTAGGATTTTTGGCTATTGTTGGTGGTTTCTTCTTTGGTTCAACTTATATGTTCTAGAGTTGGCCCATGCTGTGAGTCAATTTTGGTTGTCCTAGTTGGGTTCCTGTGGTGGGGATAACCCTCCACATTTCTTGATGACTCTTAACTTTTCAATTTCACTTATATTTGGCCCGGTGTGACTGATAGAGTGAAAAATCACACCGAGGTTGTGAATTTTTTGGCCTCTTTTATATTCAAACATGAGTTTGATTCCAAGTTTGGATGGATGACTTTCTGGGGGTAGAAAGTGTTTTTTGGTGGGGAGATTGTCACACCCTCACACAACGTCTTGTGGTTGTGGTTATTTTTTATGTATTTATTTAATTTATATTTTTGTTTTTGGTTTCATAACGTTGAAAAAAATTATTATTAAATTAAATTAAAAATTAAATAAGATAAAATAATTGGAAATCAATTTAATATAAATAATAATAATAATAATATTATTAGTAATTATATAATTAATATGTTATTAAGAACAATATTATTATTATTATTGGAGTTTATTAATATTATTTTTATGTTTATTAATATTTTTTATTGTTTTATTTATTTTATCTTCTTTTATTGTATTTCCTTATTTACTATTTTATTTCTTTCTTTATTTTATATTTATTTTTTCTTTCCTCATTTTCTTCCTCCCCAGGTGTTTTGCAGAATGCTCCTCTCATCCCATAGCTGCACGCCTCCCATCCCACACAGCCTCTCCTTCGTGCGTCATTTCCTCCGGGTTCCTTCACGAATATTGTTCAGTTTTTCAAGGTAAAATTATATTCCCTTGTCTTGTCCTTCAATTTTTCTGCTTTTCCCCTCTTCATTGCTCTTTTCTATTCATCCAATTCATTGGTCTCATATTAATCAGATTTCATTGTTGTTTCTTTCGTCGTTAGGGTATATAAAATGCCCCTAGGGTCGACTTCGTTCTTATTACATCATCCACTGTCGGTGGTGAGGTTGATTGGATTGTCTCAGCTTGTGAATAATGCTTCGGGTGAGTGTTTTTTTCTATAGCTGTGTTTCAAACCTTTTATTTGGGTTCCTTTTTGATTTTGGATATCTATAATTGTTGCAGGATGTTGATGAATTCATGAGGTGTTGCACTCACATGTATTGGTACATGTGTGTGTATATATATATGCCTTCCTTAAACATTTTATCTCATGTCATGGAAGAAAATTATAATGGATTAAGGGTAACATATATATATAAGAATACATATGTGTGAAAGTGTGGAGTAGTCTTCTTCAAGGGTTTCAAGTGATGAAGGATTTCGTTTAGATCTTATCTTCTTTGAGATAGGTGTCACTATGAAATTTGTCTCCTATAGAATTCTAATATTCTTGTTCTTTATTTTATTTTTATGGTACTGTGAATATTTTAGGTAGCCTTGTGTTGATTTGAACCCATTTGAGTATTCCCTGTCCATAGAATTAATGCTTGATTGGTGAATCCTTGTTTTATGATTTATATTGGAATACTTAATTATGCTAGGATTTTCATGAAATGAATTTGGGTCCTTTTAATGGTTTTGATGTGGGGAAATGGGACTTGGCCAGTTTGGTTTTCATTGGGTGAAAATGAAGTCTTAAAACATAAATTTTGTTTTAAATTGATGTGCGACCTCAAAGGATTTGAAATGGGTTTTCCACTTTTATTTGAAATAGTGGATTTCATTGCACAATGGAAAATGGTTTTTAAGTGGGGTTTCAGCTATTATTTATGTTTGATAAAAATGACAATAAATGTTTTCCTTGTGTAATTCACTTGATTATTTGACTTTAGTCCAAATTGTTTTTAGTGTGGGTTTTCTTTTTGTATGATGGGTTTCATTAATTTAAAAATGGTGTTTGGTTTTATAAAATGGAAATAGAGTTTACATGTATTTTTGAGGGTACACATGAATATGTTTATGCCTTCATTTGTAATTGTTCTTTGAATTTCATATTTTCTTTTAAATGTATTTGCAAATGTTTACGAAATGAGTGAAGTTCTGGTTGGCACTTGTGATGTGACATTGATTTCCCTTGTTGAACACACTTGTTGCAGATGAGGATTATGTTTTTTGTGATTTAATCTTGTGTTAAAATAAATGGGTGTGTTATTGGTTCAGACCCTTGGTGTGTCATTTGGAAACATTTTATATATTGTTTAAGTGTTTAATTGTTTTATTAAATTATTTTTGTATTGTGATGTACCATGCTACGATGGTTTTGGGCTTCAGGAGTCGGGGTATCCTACATGTACATGCATAGGATAAGGAATATATATATATATGCGCTCTTTGTACATATTTCTTCATGAAATGGGGAATATATGAAATGTATCTAGGGTTATACAAATATATATATGTGTGTGTGTGTGTGTGTAAATGCATGTGCGTTTATGAGGAAATCGTCGGTTCGAGCGGTCGTCAAAAAATAACGCCATGTTTAATGTAGGTCCCCTATGCCTATGCATTTAATTTGAATTTCATAATTTCTTACATATTTAAAAAATACATTTTACGTTATGTTATATACCCATACTTTGAAATCAGATTTCGGTTGATAGAAATGATTATGCCTTTGTTTTGGAAATTGAAATGTATTTCTAATGCCATTGGTCTTAAGTGACTTTTCTGGAAAATTGAATTCCTATGTGCTTTTGAATTGGAAATGAGTATTTCCCAAGGTGGTTGGCCTTTTGGCCAATTTGTTATAAAAAGTGTCCCATTTATGTAATAAAGCCCATTTGGAACCTTATGAATGTTTTATGAAAAAGTAAAACCTCTCTTGAGGCACGCCCCCTTGGATTTAAAAACTGATTTGTATGTTTAATGTTTTTTTATGTCCATAATGTTGAGGATTATGCATTGTGTGGAATTAAAGAATGGGGATACACTTTTGTAACGAGAATGGTGGTGAGAGGTTGAATTAGTTTTTTATAATGAAAATGTTATGTACATATATGTTCGCTTGAGAAAAAACTCACCACCACTTGAAATATAGATAAATGGGAAACCTCGGTATCTAGGTGGTGACCAGGACTTGTGCACTAGATGACACTTCCAGGGTTCATCACGGTTTCCCTAGTATGATTGATGCAACAACACTAACTAAACATATTAATTACTTAGGGTCATAGTTTCTAATCAATGATTATTGAGATTAGTGGTTTATAAGCCATGTTTTCTATGTTATGTGGTTCCTAAGCCACGTTTCACCGTGGTATGATGTCTCTAGGGTCCCACTTGTGTTAATTACCTATAGGTATTACCCATGGTGCTCTTTTATAACATAATTCTTGTGATGTAATTTTTCATTTTAGTTGTTTCATACTCAATGTCTTATTTTCGATAACCATATTTTAATCTAAGTTGGTTTCCTTTTATTTTGAAATGTTAATGCTTTCATGGATCCTATTTTAAAAAAAAATTCGGAGACAAATTATTTACCTGAAAAGGAAAACTCGTTACTTGAATTTGAAAAGAATGAAAAACATTTTTTACAACCTATTTTAAAAATGGCATGTTTTGGATTTCATATAATAGGCAAGGGAATATGGCATTGTTGAATCTTGACATTCCTACTGAGAATCTCGGTGCTCATAGCTACTTTACATTTTAGTTTTAGGATCCATTCATGGATCTCTTTTGGTATAGAGTGTAGTTTACATTTGGTGGTGGCACACGTAGACACCTGTGGTATGTCACATTGCATCATTTATTTCTTTTTCCACTTCCAGGTTGTTTGTTTTATATTTAATTATTTATTTGCATGTCTAATTTATGACAATTTATCTTTTTTATGGTCCAAATCGTTCCATGTGGGTTTATTTTCATGGTTGACACTAGTTTTCAGCTTGTGGGGATCAAGAACGCCATTCGGGCCATGTCATAGACCGACTGGGTTGACTGGTTCAGTCTCAACCTAGGTTGGTTCGTGATATATCCTCTTAAGAAAACACAACTACTGATTAGTTTTTTTTCATTCCCCATACTCACATCTACGAAATCAAAATCCATTCACCACACATGCATTATAATATTTAACCCTTTGGGATGTTAGGGTACTCAATAGAGAAAATTAATTATAAATTTTATCAGTAAGTTGAGTTAATTGAAATTTTGAAAAATACATATCAATATATAAAGTAATAAATAAATTTTAAATGTTAAACCAAAAACAATTCACTTTACTCCTATGAAAAGTTATTTTTCTGATGTTTCTAAAGGGCAGATGATGTAATTTGAGGAAACTATTTCTTGATATGATTTTTATATAATATAAAAAAAATACTAATTTATTTTTTTAAAAAAAATATACAATAAATGATAGGGGATTTAACTGTATAAATGGATGCAGTTCCTAAAAGTTGAGAAACACGGATGTATGAGCATTATGATGTTTATCATATAAAATCTTTCATTCATTAACTCAACCAAAGATATGTTTGACCTGATTAAAAACTAATAATTTTTTATTCATTTCAACTACAACATTTCCCTTGTTACGGACCTTGTAGTTATGTTTTTAGGAATATTCATATTAAAAATAATGAGAGTAGTAAAAATAAATTTCCACCTATAAATAAACATTAGTAATTTATCCTTCAACTGATAATTTTTTATGTAACTTTGTATTCAATTTATACATGCATCTCACATGTGGGTACATACATCAAAATTTTACATTCCAACAAAATTTTTCTTCATTCGAAAAATGTTCCATAAAATGTTCCATTGAATCAAATGAATTCGGGTGGAATTTTTTTCCCAATTTAAAAAAAAATTAAACAACATCTTCTTACATTCTACATAGTGATCATAGTATATTGTCACTAAAAAAACGTCTTTGAAAAATTAAGATTTTTCTAAGAGCACAACCCTAATAAAATAATTATAAAAACCACCAAATCCAATTTGTAAATTCTTTTCCATTATAAAATTACATTCGTGGCATTTTAATCTCGTAATATGGAAATATTTCAATCATTTAGACAAATTGGAAAACTAACCATCATGAATCATCAAATCTATAATACACTAACAAAAAAATTAATGATATTTTTTCTAGAAACTGTATAATCCATTTTAGATTCATTAACTTATGGGATCTATAATTTTCATTTAATTCATGTTCTACTCACCTTAAAATTAGGGAAATATTAAATTTGGCCTTTACATTATATTTTTTCTCACTAGGTGTGTCATAAATGGTATGAAATATATTATCAAAATATCCATTTTCAATATGCATGACATCCAACATGTGATGAAAAAAAGTGTATTATGAACGATCCCATAAAATGCATCATTTAATCCTTTTTTTTCTTTCTCAAATCCATATAATTTTGATGGTTTATAGTTGGTACAAAAAAATGGGTGGTAATTAAGAGATAATAAATTTTAAATCAATACCTGAGATCATTTTTGGACTTCCATCATTTTCAATTTTACATTTTTTAAATGAAAACATTTTTTCTAATAAGGATGATTAGTATGATGAAATAATTTATGACAAGCCAAAAAATTTTTTCTTACATTGATGAGCATACACGCTTTCCGATCCCTCATACAGTATGGAATTGTTTTTTGAAAATGAAATCACCTACCAGATAATGTTCCATATGTTTTAAATAACAATTTTTCCACATTAATGCATATTTAATTATGAAATTTTGTTTCGCAACAAAACCATATGTTCTAACACCATTACACCATAATAAATTTAACTCAACAGTCAATGGAATCAAATAAACATTGATATTTTTTTAGATATCCTAGGTCAAACCTCCTAAAATCACATTTCATACATAGAAAAAAAAATTAAATTTTGAAAAAAATTCTTGTTTTGATATTGGAAATGATAAAAAAGCTTTAATACCTTCTATATATAATGTACTTATATTAAAACTGTTTGGATTATAGTGATGGGTTATCCAATCATGATAATGTCTTAAATTTGTTTTTATTCCAGGATCCATATTTCTCATAAAAACCTAAAATAAATAATTTTTTTATTAACAATTTGTTATAAAGTAAAGATGATCCAAAAAGTAGTAAAAATTTAAAAACATGTGATTTACTTGTAAATAATATCAATTGTATCTATTTACTACTTATTCTTACTAATTCGTTATTGTTTTTACTAATTAACATTAACTTCCTCTAATTAATATGATATAAATGCTTCGAAACTCTTAATGTTGACACAATTTTTACCAGAATAATTTGGAATTATTCTGATGATTTATAGAATCTTTATTTTAAAACAAAAAAAATGTTTTCCATTTACTAGTTCCATAATTATCCAAACCATTTATAAATATTTACTATATTAATTATATAAAAAGATAAAATTGTATTAAGGTAATTAAAAATAAAAATGTAGGGTAATTTTAATTTATTTATAATTTTTTACAATTATTGTAAATTATTTTAAATTCACCATCAATTTGTGTAAATTAAATTTTTCTATAAATTAATAAAATGTACTATAAAATAGTAAAATTTATTATAAATTAATATAATGCAATAATATATATTATGAATTATAAAAAAGGTGTAAATCATATAATTTAAAATATTCAGGGCATAATAAATGATGAAATTATGTCAACCATGCTTATATAAAGCTATTATTTCTTATTTTCAAAAAAATGATGACCTATTTCATTTTCACTTTTCTAATTTTTCATATTAATTTATATTATATCATAGTAATTTTTAATCATTTTTTTTAAATTTATATTGATCTATACTAATTTATAATTATTTTAACAAATTATTCTATAAATGTATAAATATATAAAATTATTTAAACCAACTTTTTAATTCATAATAATTTTTATTAAAATTTTCATATTTTTGTTAAATTTAATAATTTGAATTTATATATTAAAATTATTATTAATTTCCAATAATTTTTACCAGTTTCTATGAATTTATATTTATTTTTATTAATTTAGACAATTTTTACTAAATTTATTCAAATATTTATTAATTTTACTAATTTTACACAGTATAATGTATTTTTAATTAATTTATACTCAATTGTTATTTTTTATTTGTTATAGTAATTATAAATATTTATTACTATAAAATCATAATTACCACTAATTATTCATAATATCCACTAATTGACACTACATATTACTAATTACTGCTTATTAATGCTATTTATTGTTATTTATTCTTAATTAAAGCTAATTAATATTAAAAAGTGCTAATTAATGCTAATTATTTCTCAGTTTTTCTAATTAATACTAATTAATTTTAACATGCACTAATTACAAAGTAATAGTAATTATGGATACTTATTACAAATTAAAACTAATTATTACTAATTACCACTAATTATTAATAATTACTACTATTTATAAAAACTAACCACTAATTTTTAATTATTACCACTAATTTTAACTAATCACCTCTAATTTTTACTAATTACCACTAGTTACCGCTATTTTTTACTAATTGCAACTAATTTTTACTAATTTTTACTAATTACCACTAATTATCACTAATTTATAATAATTGATAATTATTATTACTTATTATAACTAAGTACCATAAATTATTACTAATTACCACTAATTATTACTAATTACCACTAATAATTAATAATCTTTATTAGTTCATAATAATTTATTACTAATTTTTATTAATTTTTACTAATTAACACTAATAATTATTAATTTTTTCTAATTATCGCTAATTATTAATAATTAAAACTAATTTTTAATATTTACATCTAATTATTACTAATTAACCTAAAATATTATTAATTATCATTAATTCTAACCCATTACCACTAATTACCACTTCTTTTTATGGAATTTTTAATAATTAACTCTAATTATTATTAATTAAAGCTAATTATTACTAATTACGACTAATTATTATCAATTCCCACTAATTGTTACAAACTAATACTAATTGTTAATAATTACTACTAATTATTACCAATTACTTCTAATTATTATCAATTATTGTAACACCCCATGGTTTTGAAAATAAATATAGAATGCAATTTTATAATCTATCCTCTTCCGTGTTTTGAATTTCAAGAAATGGTCATTTAGAGTTGTGTTTAGAAAGTCTTTTGCAGTCTGATATAACAAACTTGATTTTTGGTGAATAGTAACACAACCTTATGAATAGTAATATGAATAGTAATATGAATAGTAATATGACCTCATGAATAGTAAATAATATTATTATTTAATTTTCTTCAGTCAATAGGATAATGGGATCTTAATTAATTTTCTAATGTCACATAAAACTAATTACACTTCAAGATTGTTATTTTTCGAATTAACAGTTACCTTATTTAAAAATTATATTAATAATATTTAAAAAACTATATTTGAAAAATGGATTTCACATTTGAATTCAACATGTCGAAAAATGGTAGGGGTGAATTTTTGGGATTTTTCTAAAATACTAGAATTTTTCGTGAATAGTGAAAAATACATTTTTGAGTATTCAGTAGTTTAATGACATCACAATGAAATAATAATTAAAATAAAAGTCTGGTCGACTTGTGTATATTATGTTATTACAAGATGTGTCCAAAGTGGCTTAAACCATGGGCAAATACGATGGGCGAGCCCATCGTTTGGAAAAAACCACTAATGAGGTGTCCCTTGGAAATTATTTAAAAATTACATCGGTTTTTCAATAAATACCCACTCATCCATTCGTTTTCCTTCATTACAAATCCCTCATCCTCGAAGCTCTAGTGGTTATACCTACTTAAGAGTCCTCCCAAGGTTTCCTTAGGCCCCCAAGGTTCCAACCATCATGATCTAGGAGTTATTCTACATGGTAAGGGAATCATTCATTATCTTCTTTAAGTCGACACCTCATTTAAGTTATCTCTTTGAATTTCCATTATAATATTTTGGGGTTTGATTTTATGTATTCTTATTACTTTCCTTTTGATTTCAATATGATGAGGTACCCTGTTTATCTCATCATTTCATTTTATGAAATAATCAGCGACACCGTTAGGCTGCCGAATTTTCAGAAGGGATCTCTCACCTTTTCTTTTATTTTCAAGATCATCTCTATTATTTTTTACCTCATCAATCCAAATGATCATGATAACTCCAGTAACATCTATATACTGGAATTATACCATCTGAATGGAATAACCATCATAAATATTTATACTCCCTCTCTTTTATTTATATAAAAAATCAGCGTCCATGAGGTTCCAATTTATAGCCTTCGTGGACGACGAAGTAACGTTCTTCAATTTCTTCTTCATTATTGGTCATGAAACCATATTTATGGTGGAACTAGACTATAATATATTTATTATAACATAATCAATATTTATGAACCAGAATAGGTACATATAAATTAGTGATAAGACAAAACTAGTTCATAATAATCCAAATACCGCCAAATAATCGAAGTGGTTCTCATCTAATAATTCATCTTCATTCCATATAACCAAATGATAGAAATGACCATTACCATAAATTTATGTTCATATATAATATATAATTCCAAATCATGGAGATTTTTATAACCATTCCACATGAGCTCCATTACTTAGAAACAAGTGAACCGATTATGAAAATAAAGAAAATGAACACCCCAGAACAATGAAATTCAATTTAATAACATAGAAATAAGGGTATAAATGAACTAAAATTAATTTTGATAAAATAAATACATGTATAATATGTTTTTAAATAAGTTATTAATAATTATAATTTCTTATTCCAGGAGATTATGTTTTAGAGAAGAACATGTTTGGAGTTATGGTAAGAGTTTTTCACCTGAACATCCATTTTCATTCGTGTTACTTTTATTGCCTAAATTCCTCAATGAAATTCTTATATATTGTTATTCACTCCTCATAAATTATGTGTGAGTATTCTATATATGTAAACCAACCAGAATCATTCCTTATTCTATGGATAGTTACACGTTTTAAAAGGAACAATCAAATTTTTTTCTAAAATAGAAGCCTGATTCAAGGGAATTTCTCCAATTCATCTCTATTTACAAGGGCACTCTATAATTTGTTTTTGGAAAAAATTATATTTCTAAAAATACTCATTTTATTATGAAAATTATATCTTACTTCACTTCTGGTTTTATACAAATATTTTCCAAGATAACTCTTATTTTCAAATTAAAAGAGTATTTATCTAAAAATTGATTAATGATTTTATAGGAGTATTTTCATTCAATACTCTTGTTGATTCCATGGTATTATTGTGTTTAATCATTTATGAAGTAATATACCATATTTTATTTCATTATCTATGACTAACATTATTTTGGATGGTCTATCTTAAAACCATTCATCACATTATTCAGAATGGTTATTGTTTATGTTCAATAACAGTTGAAAGTTAGTTACAATTCATATGATAGTTTCAATATGAATATATATGTTGTTTATGTTGCTCACCGCTCATATGAGGAATGCATTGGACTTATTATGTGATGGGTGGGTCCATCTATATCCCCTCTATGCATCGGTAGGTCTCATGGGACAAACTATGGTCTTGTCACGAGGCTTTGACAAAATGATTATTTTTAATGTCCTAGCACGAGGCTTGGATGATATGGTTATGATGTCCGACATATGTACCTTCCTCATTATGAAGCTAGTAATTTAAAGTTCATGTGGTTATTCAACTATTAGAATACCCATGCTGATGTTTTATTATGGAATTATTCACTCAGCTCATATTCATGCCATAATGTGTTTCATGTTGATTATTAAAGGCATCTGTTTTCAATTATTCACCATGTCTAATGTTTATATTAACTTCCACTATATTGATTACTCTTACTAAGAATTTTAGCTCACCTCTTTCTTATGTTTCATTTTCTCAGTACATGAAGAAGTAATTTATGTATGACGTACAAGAATAATCAAGGAAACGTGATGTTTCTAGTGGATTAAAAGAGTCTTTTGATTCCCTTCATGTTGTAATGATAAACTTATGTATGTAATTTGTTTCCAATAATACTAAACTACTCGGTATTTCGGGATTTGTATTCCTTGTATGTATTCCAACGTATTCAAATAAGGCATTGGCTCTAGGAAACTGGGGTTGGGTCCTTAAATTTGGCATCATAGGAGGTTTAGTAGAATACATGGAAACAGGATTTAGAAAACATAGAATTATGGAAGAGTCCCTATGTTAGTCTTTGAGGAAATACATACAATAATATCCTGGAATTTTGGTAAGGAATGTATTATGTTGATATTTCAAGAAATACATCCCTATTTGGATACGAGTAGGTATAGGCAGCTCTGGCACAGATGTGTCTAGGGGTAAAACACGAAAACACTGCTTTGAGCTAGACTCGAACGAGAACTCCTGCACGAAAACGGGCCTTGCTGCACTTTTGGTTACGACACTCCAGGGGGATAAGCTTAGGATAAATCACATTTTCTTTAAAATCCATTGTGAAGGAGTTTAATGTAAATATTCTCTAAAGAAACCATATTTGTGAATATGACATTATCCATGCGTAGGATCTCAATTTTTCTGAGTATTTTTAAGTTAAGATTATACATTATGATTTATAACCTAATCTAATGCATGACATTATCTAGATATGGTGCCTAGTGGACGGAATGGAAATCGTACGAATGCACGTGTACCCTGTAGGGATTTTCCTCTGATGCAAGATAATGATGTTGGCTCTGGTGCTGTGATTGGTCCTGAGGAACTCATAACTATACTGGGAAAAATTATGAAGGTTATGAATAATAACCTCACCTGTATGGTGAATCCAGATCTATTACGTGGAGGATCCACGCTAGATCGCTTTATGCGACAACAGCCTCCATCATTCAACAGGACTCCAAACCAGTTCATAGCAGAGCAGTGGATATGTTCCCTTGAGATGATATTTCTCTCTTTGGGATGTAATGAAAGAGAGAAGGTTATCATGGCAGTATAACATCTATCAGGAGATGCGGATCAGTGGTGGTCATTAATCCACAACACAAAGGAGGAGGAAGAGATATGAGAGATGGAATGGATGGATTTTAAGGAAATATTATTTGAAAAATATTTCCCACGTGAGTAGCGAGCAGATATGGAGAGACTATTCTTGAATCTGATGCAGAAGGAAGATTATAAGGTTTCAAGGTACGAAGATAACTTTACAAGATTAGCAATACATGTTGTATACTATGTGTGAAATCCAAGGAAAAAAATTGATCTATTCTTTGATGGCCTAAATCCATTCCTCCAACAGGCACTAGTCTCCCAAATTTTTTCATCATATGAGGATATATTTTCATGTTCCATCAAGATAGAAAAATAATTCTCTATGTCTTATTATTTTAAGGGAACACATGAAAAGAAGAGGGTTGCTGAAAACCCTGGGAAAGAAAATAAGGAAACAGGGAAGAAGGGAAGAGTTGAATTTTCACCATGTGACAATTATGGAAAGAAACACCTAGGTTAATGATTAAAAGGAAAAGGTGTATGCTACAAATGTGGTCAGAAAGACCATCTTTCTGGTGACTACAAAGGGAAGAAAAAAGAAAATGATGTTTAATGTAATAGTTTTTAGGATATGGGACTCTATGCTAATGATTGTCTAAAATTTCAAGGAAATATCCAATAGAGAATGCCAAGGGATCGGGGACAAGCTTATGAAATCACAACTACAGAGGTTGAAGTTCCTAATGATGTGGTGGTAGGAACTTTAATTTTATCCTCAAGTTTAGCCAATGCTTTATTTGATTCTGGATCATCACATTGTTTCATATCTTCCCAGTTTTCTATAAAAATTATATATTTCCAATTTGATTTAACAACGGAGTTGTCAGTCAAAACTCCTAAGGTAAGTATCATTGCTACAAAGTTATGTGAATCAGTTCCCATTAGGGCATATAAAAGTTCTTTTTCTACTGATCTCATCATCATACCCGTGATTGAATTTTATATAATCCTCGGTATGAATTGGATTTCGGACCATGATGAAAAAATTTATTTTAAGAAGGAGGTTATGGTTTTTGATGACGATGATAAAGAACACCTTATCTTTAGAGAAGAATCATCATCACTTGATTCTTATCTAGATCCACCCCCAATAGCTCAACTAAATTCAATTACTAGGGAGGAAGAAAATAAAATAACTATGGGTGAGTAAGGGAATTTTAAAATAGAGGATGTACCTATTGTGAGAGAATATGTTGATGTGTTAGCAGAAGATTTACCTAGAAATTCTCTAGAATGAAAAATTGAGTTTTCTATTGATTTAGTTCCTAGTTCAAGGCCCATATCGAAGACCCCTTATAGAATGGCCACAGTGGAATTCTTGGAACTAAATATACAACTAGAGTAATTGAGTAATAAGGTATTTATTCGCCCAAGTGTTTCTCTATGGGGATCCCCTATCCTTTTTGTTAAGAAGAAAGATAGATCTAGGAGGTTATGTATCGACAACAGGGAGATAAATGCTATAACAATAAAGAACAATTATCGCCTGCCTCGCGTTGATGGTTTATTTGACCAACGTCATGGAGCTCAATACTTTTCAAATATTTACCTTATATCTAGATATCATCAGTTGAGTGTGAAGAAGGAAGACATTCTAAAAACAGCGTTTTGAACCAGGTACGGGCATTACGAGTTTATAGTAATGCCTTTTGGATTTACTAATGCACCCTCTGTCTTCATGGATATAATGAACATAGTTTTCAAGGAATTTCTCGATGATTTTGTTATGGTATTTATTGATTATATCTTGGTATACTCCAATAGAAACAAATATCATGAAAATAACTTGCACATTATCCTGTAGACTCTTAGAAGACATGAATTATATGGGAAGTTTAGCAAGTGTGAATTCAAAATTCAGGAGATTTATTTTCATGGCCGTATTTTCTCTAAGGATGGAATCCTAGTTGATCCTACAAAGAAAAGGGCATTCCAAGATTGGCCCACGCCAACAAACATAACTGAGGTACGCAATTTTATTGTCTTAGCAGGTTATTATCAGCGTTTCATACAGAATTTTTCCCGACTGGCTAACCTGATAACGAAGCTCACATGTAAAGGGGTTAAATTTTTTTGGACAAAATATATTGAAGAATGTTTTTAAGAACTGAAAAGAAGATTAATCAATTCCCCAATATTGACTCTACCATCGGGGAAAGACAGGATCGTTAATTATAATGATGCTTCAAAGAAATGACATGGTTGTGTCCTTATGAAAAATGATAGGGTTATTTCTTATGCATCACGAAAACATAAAATTCATGAGTAAAAATATCCTACTCATGATCTTGAGATATCTTCTCACTAGTAGAAAAAAGGTCTTTAATGTCGTTTTTTTTTATTTTTTACGTCGGTTTTTAACCAACGTTGAAGTCGTCAACGTAAAAAATATGACTTTTTTACGTCGGTTTTTGTAAACCGACGCAAAAAAAATTTTCAATTTCTTTTTTGCGTTGGTTTTGTAAAAACCCGATGCCAAATAAACTCATCCGTGTCATTTTTGGAGTTGGTTTCCTTAAAAACGGACGCCAAAAATTTTAAAAAATAATTTCGGCGTCGGTTCTTGAAAAAAACCGACGTCGTAAATGGAAAAAACTTATTTTTGGCGTCGTTTTTTACAAAAACCGATGCCAAAAAGCTATTTTTATTGTTCTGTGTTTTAGAGAATTTCATAATCTTCAATTTGACTGGTCGTGGAGATAAAACGGAGTTACAGATCAAACGTTATGGCCGTCAGAATTTGAACATGTCAAAGTATCGATTGATACAATTTGTTTTAAAGAAAACAAGATAAACACAAGTTAAAATCACATACACCAAATGATATAAAATATACAGAATACTTCAAACACATTTCGATTATTTTTCGATCTTTCATTGAAATGATATGTTTTTTATCATCATATCTCTTATATTTAGCGTAGATCTCATGTGATAATAAAAGCGACGATCGATAATTAAACTTACACCAAGCTTGGTAAATGTCATCCAAATGTTTTATATTTTTAACACGATAAAAAAGTAAATCATCATTATATGAAATTTAATCGAGTTTCTTATAAATGAAGGACATTAATAATAAAGAAAATGAATGAATAGAATACATACCGTATTCAAATTAACGATTGATGTCGCATGGAAAACTTGATTGAATCGAAAAGGATGAAAATGATGAATGAAGGAGAAACAGATTTATATATAGTAAATGAAAATATTTTCGATTGAGTTGTATGAAAATATAGGTGGGATCTTAAAAAGTTAAATGCGCGTTTTGAAAAAAATTGAAATTTTGATCCTGCGGATTAGTGAATACTATTTGGCGTCGGTTTTTAAATAAACCGATGCTAAAAAGATAAAAAAATATGTTTTGCATCGGTTTTTTTAAAAACTGACGCAAAAAGTAAAAATAAATTGTTTTTCTGGTCAGTTTTTAGAAAAACTGATGCGAAAAACAAAAAACAGTTTAGGCGTCGGTTTTTATGAAAACCGACGCGAAAAGTAAAAAAAATTATTTGTGGCGTCGGTTTTTTTAAAAACCGACGTGAAAAACAAAAAAAAAGAATTTTTGGCGTCTGTTTTTATAAAAACCGACGCCAAAACATTAAAAAAATTACCATGTTTTAGAAAATTTCTTAAGCTTCGATTTGACTGGTCGTGGAGCTAAAACGGAGTTACGGATTAAAAGTTATGGCCTTTGAAAGTTGGACTTAATTAAGACTTCTTTTAGAGAAGATCAACTTCCAATATCCATAACTTTTAATCCGTAACTCCGTTTTTGCTCCATGACCAGTCAAATCAAAGCTTAGGAAATTATCTATAGGAATGTAAATTGTTTTCACATTTTTGGCGTCGGTTTTCATAAAAACCGACATCATAACTTTTTATTTTAATTTTTTGTGTCGGTTTTTAAAAATACCGACGCCAAATCATTTTTTTCATTGTTTTTTCGCGTCGGTTTTTTTAAAAACCGACGCCAAAACAATTTTTTTTTGGGGTTTTGGCGGCGGTTTTTAAAAAACTGATGCCAAAACATATCTGCAAAATTATTTTACGTCGGTTTATAAGAAACCGACGTCAAATTAACGACGTTAAAAATGAATTTTCTACTAGTGTCTGTAATTGTTTCCTTGATGATGTGGAGACATTATCTCTATGGTAAAAAATGTGAGATTTATACTGATCACAAGAGTTTGAAGTATATTTTCTCATAGAAATAACTGAACATGAGGAAAATGAGATGGATTGAACTACTCAAAGATTTTGATTGCACAATACACTACCACCCGGAGAAGGAAAATAAGGTGGAAGATGGCTTGAGAATAAAGGATAATGGAGTTTTGAACAAGATGAGAGTTGAAAGGGATCCAATTTTAATGGATCTAGTAATTATGGATATGAGAATATGCACAGAAGGTGAAACATCAATGCTTTTTCAAATGGTTGGAAAACCATCTTTACTAGAAAGGATAAAAAGTTCTCAGGCTGATGATGTGGAGTTTCAATAGAAGATTAATGTTGTCAATGGTGGGAGATTGAGTGACTGCATATATGAATATGGAATTTTGAAATTTGGGAAGAGACTTTGTGTTCCCGATATACCTGATCTAAAAAGGGAATTATTGGATGATGCTCATAGTTCTAATTTCTCTATACACCCTAGAAGCACTCAGATGTATATATATTTGAAGGAACATTTTTGGTGGGAAAACATGAAGAAGGAGATTGCTAATTTTGTGTCAAGATGTATGGTTTTTCAACAAGTGAATGTTGGAAGGCAACAGCCTGGAGGAGTATGGAAACCTATTCACATACCTGAGTGGAAATGGTATAATATCACAATGGACTTTTTCATGGGACTACCAAAGACTCCTAGAAGGAACGATGCAATATGGGTCATTGTTGATCATCTTACCAAGTCATCACATTTTCATGCTATAAGATAATATCTACCACTTGAACATCTAGCAAGACTATATATTAATGAAGTTTTGAGACTTCATGGCGTACCCCTATCGATTGTTTCTCATTGTGATCCTTGTTTTACATCACGATTTTGGAAAAGTCTTCAGAAGGCCCTAGATACTGATATTAGTTTGAGCACTACCTACCACCCACAAAATGATGGACAATAAGAATGGACTGTTAAAACATTAGAAGACATGTTGAGGTCTTTTTCACTTTATTTTCAAGGCATGTGGGATCAGTATTTACCTCTCGTAGAATTTTTCTACAACAATAGCTTCCATTCAAGTATACAGATGGCACACTATAAAGAATTATATGGGAGGAGATCTCGTACACCAACTTGTGGGGATGATGTTGGTGAAAGAATGCTTGTGGGCCCAGAACGTGTTGAATAAATAATGGAGAATGTGAAGATTGTCCAGAACCATATCAAAATAACTAAAAGTAGGTAAAAAAGCTGTGCATATAACCAAAGGAAGGATTTGGAATTTCAAGAAGGTGACCACGTTTTCTTAAAGGTATCTCTATGGACGAGAGTTCTACGTTTCGGTAAGAATGGTAAATTGAGTCCTAGGTACATAGGACCTTTTGAAATTTTGGACCAAATAGGAGCCGTAGATTACCGTTTAGAAATTCCGCCAAGTCTCTCCAAGGTTCACAATGTGTTCCATGTGTCAATTTTAAGAAAGTACATGCCAGACCCAACACATGTACTCACTTATAAAGAAGTGGAACATGAGCCCGATTTATCTTACTGTGAAGAGCCTATCAAGATTTTTGATACTAGAGAACAAGTATGGAGAAATCGGATGACTCGCCAGGTGAAGGTTCTATGGAGGAACCATAAGATGGAGGAAGCAACATGGAGCCTGAGGAGCTTCTATTAAAGACATACCCGAATATTTTTAGGTAATATTATGTTAATTTTGAGGACGAAATTTTTTTAAGGAGGGGATAATGTAACACCCCAAGGTTTTGAAAATAAATATATAACACAATTTTATAATCTCTCTGCTTCTATATTTTGAATTTCAAGAAATGGTCATCTAGAGTTGTGTTGAGTAAGTCATTTGGAGTCTGATAGAACAAACTTGATTTTTGGTTAATAGTAACATACCCTTATGAATATTAATATGAATAGTAATATGACGTCATGAATAGTAAATAATATTATTGTTTTATTTTATTAAGGAAATAGGATAATAAGATCTTAATTAATTTTCCAGTGTCACATAAAACAAATTGCACACCAAGATTGTTATTTTTCGAATTAACTGTGACCTTATTTAAAAATTAATTAATAATATTTAAATTTTTTTTTTTGAACCATGGATTTAACTTTTTAATTCTACACGTCGAAAAATGGTAGGGGTGAATGTTTGGGATATTTCTAAAATACTAGAATGTCATTGTGAATAGTGAAAATACAGTTTTGAGTATTCAGTAGTTTAATGACATCATATTGACATAATAATTAAAATAAAAGTCTGGTAGACTTTTGTATAGTATTTAATGACATGAGGTGTCCTAGTGGCTTAAACCATGGGAAAATACCATGGGAAAGCTCATAGTTTGGAAAAAACCACTAATGAGGTGTCCCTTTGAAATTATTAAAAAATTACCTCTCTTTTTCTATAAATACCCACTCATCCATTCATTTTCATTCATTCCAAATCCCTCATCCTTGAATCTATGGTGTTTTAACCTCTCTATGAGTCCTCCCAAAGTGTCCTTAATCCCCCAAGGTTCCAACCTTCATGATCTATGAGTTATTTTACAAGGTAAGGGAATCCTTCTTTCTCTTCTTTAAGTCGACACTTCTTTTTTGTTATCTATTTGAATTTCCATTATAAAATGTTGGGGTTTGATTTCATGTATTCTGATTACTTTACATTTGATTTTAATATGACGCGGTACCCTTTTAATGTCATCATTTCATTTTATGAAATATTAAGTGACACCGTTAGGCTGCCGAATTTTCATAAGTGATCTCTCACCTTTTCTCTTATTTTCAAGATCATATCTATTATTTTTTACCTCCTCTATCCAAATGACCATGATAACTCCACTAACATATATATACTGTAATTATATCATGTGAATGGGTGAACCATCATAAATATTTTTACTCCCTCTCTTTTGTTTTTATAAAATAAATCAACGTTCATGAGGTTCAAATTTAAAGCCTTCATGGGTGAAAAAGTATCGTTCTTCAATTTCATCTTCATTACTGGTCATGAAACCATATTTATGGTTTCACCAGACTATAATATATGTATTATAACATAATAAATATTCAGGAACCAGAATATGTACATATAAATAAGTGATATGACAAAACTAGTTCATAATAATCAAAATACCGCCAAATAATCAAAGTGGTTCTCATCTAATGATTCATCCTCATTCTATGACAACCCTACTTTTATTACAATCTTAAACATGATTTATTACTTAAAATATTCACTTGATACAACATGTAAGATCAATATGTATAGTGTATTTGGGGCATAGTATCATTACATAAAAACATAAAACATGAAATACAACATCTTTATTGAAAACATCCTTTACATGACTACTACATTCCCTCGTACTTAGCATTGCATGGGATAACCTGAGGACATGCATAAGAAAAGGGGTGAGCTATAAAGCCCAGTAAGGGAATAAACATGGAATACATGAGGATTACAATACATGTTAGGCAATTGGCATATCAATAGATCATAAGGGAAAGATGAACATAAAGGCATGATAAAGCATGATAATCATTACATGGAAATGTGGAAACAATACATAACATGGAATTAGCATGAGCCAAGGCTCATTGCACATGGAGCATGAATAAATTCTCATTTCACATGAAGCACGAGTAAACCCTCATTGCACTTGAATTAGCATGAGTCAACACTCATTGCACATGACGTATCATGGTACTATACTTTTCCCAATGCATTGGAGTACTATAAGGCTGCACCCTTCTTAAACATTTCATTTCATGCATAAGTGTGCCACATGGATCATAAAACATGGATTCATAAAACATAATAATTTATTCCACGATAAAGGAATTTGGAATTCATACATGAAACATTATAATCAATAAGTAAATGTGCATAAAGGTGAATACCCTTGATGGAGAAATGGGCATGATATTCACTACACAATGGCATTGGCTTGGAAAATCGGTGTGATTTCAGCAGCGTAACGACGTGACATAAAAATTCATAAAAATGGTTTATGATAGAGAAAGGTGTTCTTCATCATATTTACATGTAATGGAAAGTAATTAGGTCATATAGATACGTGTCCCAACAATTGTAATGGAATTTAGATTCATGATACAAAAGTAGTGCTTGAATGTAAATGAGGAGAGAGAAGTTCCTTTCGGAATTTCGGCATAGTAACGGGTGTACATGGGAGGAATTTAATGATAGAGAAATGGGTCTCCCATAATTAAAACATAATGTTGGCTGTATGAGGGAGTTGCGAAACCATACCCCAACAATCATAATTGAAATTAAAAGGGCAAAACAGCTTAAAGAAAATTGGACAAAAATGAGAAAGGAAGAAAAAAACCATTACTTGGAAGTGTTATTCCAAAGGCTTGAGAGAGGCTTGAGATAGGCTTCTTGGGAGCTTGGGACACCTTGGGAGGATTCTATAGAGAGTAGGGAAGAGGTTGGACAAACTCCAAAGGCTTTTAGTGAGGAGTAAGTGGGATATTGGGTGCGTTTATATAGGAAAGGTGAGTGAATTATTTATTATTTAGGGCTGGGACCCCTTACATTAAACTAATCCAAACCACAAATCAGGTCATGGTTTTTGCCCATGGTTTTAGAAAAAGGGTATATAAATAGAATATTTTATAAGGACAAAGTCATAAAATCTTAAAATAATGGGGTTTCTTATGTGGAGGTGAGTCACACTCCCATGAAAAATAATTTAAAAAGACAAGATGTTTAATAAGCCTTGAGGGGTCCATTAATGCTTCCAAAAGTGAGTCAAACAAACCCAAAATCACATTATTTTAATGGGAAAACATATATTGGCCGAACATAAAGCTTATTGTGTTTTATTACATCACTATTGGTTCATTATGATGTCATAAAACACATTATATATTTAAAAGGAATTTAATTTTTACCCAAAAATTTGACTGTCTCAAAAATTTATGAAAAATTCACCATTGTATAATTTCGACATGCTGATTCCAGAAATATCATTTTATTTAATTTATTTTCTAAATATGTTAATTTTCATTTTTAAAATAAAAACCTACATTTATATAAAATTAACGAATTTTGACATAAATGGATTTCAAACCTTAATAAAAATTATAACTGCATTCATAAAATTATATGATCATTTATTTATAATTTAATTAATTTAATAATAATAATAATATATTGCTAAAATATTTTTTATTTCAAAAATCCCATATTTTAATAAAATAGATTTCTTAATTAAATAACAACTAAAAATAGTACTTGTACTTTAAAAAATATTTAAAATTTATCAATAATGAAAAGAATGTATATTCATTATTATATACAAAATTAATGTACCTGAACATAGTACTTGAGATTTGTTACATAACCCCTTAAAAAAGCCGCATAAGGCCTAAGGGTAAGGTGTGTGATGTTGACAGACTCTTGGGGTGGCTCAGATAACATTTCACGAGTGGTAATCTCTATCAACTTCCACTTTTCCCATAGACAGTCTCGTTTGATCTTCACATGATGAAGCTAAGATTGGGCTTGGTCAAGAGTGAATCCCAAAGACTCCACCTCTTTGCCAAGCTCTGACAAATGGGATTTGTATAGAGCAATTCTACTGGATGATGCCATCGCTTCCTTTGTTTGAGTAAATGGATTTGTTAAAAACCTATATTTATACTAATCATGTGATCACTGTTCAACGGCTATAAAAGCAACGGTCACAATTCTTAACATAAAACAAAAGAACTTGACATTTTATATAAACATTTTACAGTAAGAGACATTTAACTAGATCAAGGGGAATTTCCATTAATGAAACTTTGGGTCGTTACAATATTCCCCCCTTAAGAAATTTTTCCCTCAAAATTTCATTTTCCCACACTAAAAAAGATGTGGGTAACTCAGCTTCATTGTTTCCTCCGATTCCCAAGTCACTTCTTCAAACTTGTGGTTTCGCCACAACACCTTAAAGAGGGGCATTGTCTTATTTTGTAGAACTTTTTCTCTTCGATCTAAGATCTTCACTTGTTGCTCTTCATAAGAAAGATCATCCTCCAACTGTACAACCTCAGAAGAGAGTACATGTGAATGTCTAGTATGTACTTCTTTAAGAGGGATACATGAAAGACATCATGTACTTTGGCCATTGTAGGTGGAAGTGTTGGTCTATAGGAAAGAACCCCGAAAAAATCAAGAATCTCAAAGGGGCCGATGTACCTTGGACTTAATTTCCCTTTGTTTTCAAACCACATGACCTTCTTCTACAGAGATATGCGTAGAAAAACCATGTCTCCAACATTAAACTCATGGTCTCGTCGACGATTTTCTACATAACTCTTCTATCGACTATGGGCTACCTTGATATGCTGCTGAATGGTTTTCACCTTCTCCACCATTTCCTCGACTATTTCTGGTCCATGCAGCTTATGTTCACTGACCTCATCCCAACATGTCGGTGTTTTTCACCTTTTCCCAAACAGGGCCTCATAAGGTGCCATTTGGAAGCTCGAGTGGAAATTGTTATTATAAGAGAACTCAACCAGAGGAATATGTTGATCCCATTATCATTTAAATTCCATTGAGCATGATCTCAACATGTCCTCAAGTGTTTGGATAGTCCACTCAGATTGGCCATCATTTTGCGGTGATAGGCCTTATTGAAGTTCAGTTCAGTATTCAGAGCATGTTGAAGACTCTTCCAAAACATAGAGGTGAATCTTCGATCTCAGTCAAACACAATAGAAAGTGGTTCTCCATGAAACCTTACCACTTCCATGATATATTTCTGTTCCAGTTGATCCAATGAGAAATCTTCCCGAATATAAATGAAGTGTGTAGTCTTTGTAAGACGATCCACCACAACCTAGATTGCATTATTGCCTTTGGTTTTCCTCGGAAGTCCGGTGACAAATTCCATGGTGATGTTCTCCCATTTTCATTCTGGTATGGGTAATGGTTGCATCATCCCCTTAGACTTCTTCCTCTCTACCTTCAATTTCTGGAACACCAGGAACTTTGTTGTATAATCAGCGATCTCCTTCTCCATATTATCCCACCAAAAGTTTTCTTAGAGATCTTGATACATCTTTGTGCTCGCTGGGTGAATAGAGAAATTTGAACTATGTGCATCATCCAAAAGATACATCTTCAACTCTGGACTTGATGGAACACATAGTCTTTTCCCAAATCACACAATTCCTTCTTCAATGACATTAAACTCTGAGTATTTCCCTTTTTCGATATCTTCTACTTTTTCTTGAATTACCACACCATCCTTTTGTGCATCCTTTAACCATTCCAAAAGAGAAGGTTGAGCAATCATTTGTGAAAGTATTGATGTTGTTCCATCTTTTTGATTCCCAGGTCCATATTCATCAAGTCTAAGAAGAATGGATCCTTTTCAATTCTCATCATTGATTGAATAGCTGGGTCATTTCTACATAGGGCATCTGCCACCTTGTTTTCATTCCCAGGGGGGTAATGTATTGAACAGTCATAATCCTTGATGAGCTGTATCCATCTTCTCTGGTTCATATTAAGATCATTCTATGTGAATATATATTTAATACTCTTGTGGTTATTATATATCTCACATTTCTCCCCATAGAGATAATTCCTCCAGATTTTCAAGGAAAAGATCTCGACCGCCAACTCTAGATCATGCGTTGTATAGTTTAGCTCATGGATTTTCAACTGTCTTGAAGCATAGGATATCACTTTATCATTATGCATCAGCACACAGCCTATTCCATTCTTTGAAGCATCACTGAATACCATAATAAGTTCCCCACTTGTGGTTAAAGTGAGTACGGGTGCAGTGATAAGCCTCATTTTCAACTCCTTGAAGCTTTATTCACATTCATCACTCCAAGAAAACATTACTCCCTTTCGAGTAAGCTTGGTAAGAGGGTTGGACAATCATGGGAAATTTCTCACCAATCATCGATAATATCTAGCTAACCCCAAGAATCTACGGATATCCATTACCGATGTTGGCCTCGACCATCCCTCAATTGAATCCGTTTTAAAGGAATCCACAGATATCCCATTTCTTGTGATGATATGGACCAAGAATGAGACCTCCTTCAACCAGAACTCACATTTTCTGTACTTTGTATAGAGCTTATCCTTACGCAAAGTCTCTAGTACAATTCTTAAATACTCCTCATGATCCTCCTTTTTTTTGGAGTATATTAGAATATCATCTATAAAGACTAACAAAAATTAGTCAAGGTAATCTCTAAATACTCTATTCATCATGTCCATGAAGATATATGGAGCATTAGTGAGTCCGAAAGGCATTACTATGAATTCATATTGCCTGTATATTGTACGAAAAGTAGTCTTGGGGACATCTTCCTTCTTCACCCTTACTTGATAATATCTCGACCGCAAATCTACCTTGGATAAGTATTGTACTCGGCGCAGCTGATCGAACAAGTCATCGATCCATGGCAGAGGATACTTTTCTTTATCATGATTTTGTTAAGTTCATGATAATCTAGGAAAATCCACATTGAACCATCCTTCTTCTTGACTAAGAGGACTAGTGCACCCCATGGTGAAGCAATAGGGAATATAAAACATTTATCTAGATTCTACTGTAGTTGTTTCTTTAGCTCTTCAAGCTCCACGACAGCCATTTTATATGGAGTCTAGGATATTGGTAGAGCCCCTGGTATATGTTCAATTGAGAATTCAACATCTCTTTTAGGGGGAGGACCAGGCAGTTCCTTGGGAAATACTTTAGGAAATTCCCTCACAATAGGCATTTCCTCAAGGGTGGTTTGTTTCTGGGACTCAATCATCTGAGCAAGATACGCATTCTCATAAGGCAGTAATATCCATTCTTGAGATGATGTAGCTAAAGGAGATTCATCTTCCTCCTTACACTTGTAAGGAATCAGGGGTCGATTCTCAATATGGAGTGTGATTTTCCTCTCCTGACGATTTATGTTGGCTGTATATAAGGAAAACCAATCCATGATAAGAATTACATCAAATTCCACCAGAGGGAGTATGACGAGGTTCGCAAGGAAATTCAATCCACATTTTATAAAAGGGGAGGACTTATATTCATGGGATTCAATGATTTCTCCATTTGCCGTACTCACCGACATCTTCAATTACATGATTTGTGGTGGTGCTGGGATTGTTCTACTAATCATTAGAGATATTAAAGAATGTATAGAACCTGAATCAAAAATTATGTTCACTATTCTTGAATGAATAACTAGCGTACCTGTCACCACTTAGTTTTCGGGGTTTAGTTCGGAAGATGTGATGGAAAAAGCTCTTCCTTGCTAACTTGGAGGTTGTTGGTTGCCTCTGAAAACCCTTGGATTTGGGCATTGATTTGAAAAATTCCCCGGTTCATTGACGTTGTAGTAATGAACAATACGTTAACGTTCGAACGGAGCATTCCTCTACTCTGTTGTAGCCACGGGTCTTTCTTTCCGATAGTTAACAGCAAGGTGATCTTCTCTTCCACACCTAAATCATCTCCTCATCCCCTTGAGGAAATTTCTAGGGTGCTTCTTTCTACACTTTTGGCAAGTGGGGTGCTGGATCTTCTTAGCACCGTTGGATTTATCTATCGGACTACCAATATTGAAGTATACCTTAAAATTCTTGTCCCCAAGATACCCCTGTGATTCCCGGATCATTATATCAACCTTGAGGGAACATTGGATAATTTCCTCATTGTCGTCGAAGTTACGGATCGCTAATGCTTTCCGAAGGCTAGGCTTCAGCCCAAAAAAGAAGCGGTCAACCTTGCATTCGGGGGTAACGAAAAATCTGGAAGTGTATCGTGCAAGCCTTGTGATGTTTTCCTCATATGCTCCAATAGATTCTTCTTCTTTTTTCGTGAGGGAAAGGAAGCCCTGTTCCATCTTATGCCAGAGGGTTCCTGGAAAATATTTATCAAAAAACATCTTCCGGAAATCCTTCCATTCCAACGCCTCGATCTCCTCCTCAGGCTTCATATTTTTTATCAACGTCCATCATTGATCAGTTTCACCCTCCATATGATAAGACCCCAGAAGAACCTTTTATTATTAAGAACATTTAAAGATGGATAAGACCTTTTCAATGGAGTTGATCCATTGTTCAGCGATCGTGGGATCTGTTGATACATTGAAAGTAGGAGGCCATTGTCTCGTGAAGCTATCAAAAGTGACTTGTTCTTTCTTAGGGGGGTTTGGACGTTCCTCGTGAGCCGTGTTTCTATTAAATGTTTGAGTTATCTGAGAGAGAAGCATGACAATGTTCATGATTCCCGCTCCCATTGGATTGGGCATCTCATTTGTACAGTCATCACACTGATCTTCACATCAGATATTAGCCTGAGTCCTCCTATTACCAGCCATTGGCGGGAATAAAAGGAAAGTTAGGGGTAACACATAAAGGGTAATCCAAAAACAAAAATTGATTACTATCAAATAAACTATTAGTTCCTTAAATCATGATTCTATAGGATCCAATCTAGGCTTTTCATTGTCTACTTTCTAACATATATTCTTAAGGGATTTTTTTCAATTTCCATAATAAGGGTTCATACAAAGCTTGTGAATTTATCAAAACGTACCCCTGGGAGTGTCATAACCAAGAGTGCAGTAAGGCCCATTGTTGTGCAAGAGTTCTCGTTCGAGTCAATGTCAAAGCGGTGTTTTCGGGTTTTACCCCTAGGATACATCTGTTCCAGAGCCGCCTTTACATGCTCATATCCAGACAGAGATGTATTTGTTTGATAAACCACTAACTCAGTACTTACCAAAACATAGGGATGTTCGTATTATACGTAGTTTTGTATCTAAGACATTACTAGGATTTTCTAATCCTAATCTCAAAAATAACTAAACCTATCCTCTGATACCAACTATGACAACCCTGCTTTTATTACAATCTTAAACATGATTTATTACATAAACTATTCACTTAATACAACATGGAAGACCAAGAGGTCTAGTGTCTCTGGGGAATAAGATCGTTACATAACAAATTAAAACATGAAATACAACATCTTTATTGAAAACATTCTTTACATGACTACTACATTCCCTCGTACATAGCATCGCATGAGATAACCTGAGGACATGCATAAGAAAAGGGGTGAGCTATAAAGCCTAATAAGGGAATAAACATGGAATACATGAGGAGTAAAATACATGTTAGGCAATAGGCATATCAATATATCACAAGAGAAACATGAACATAAAGGCATGACAATGCATGATAATCAAGACATGGAAATGTGGAAATAATACTTCACATGGAATTAACATGAGACAAGGCTCATTGCACAGGGAGCATGAGTAAATTATCATTGCACACGAAGCACGAGTAAACCCTCACTTCACCTGAATTAGCACGAGTCAACCATCATTTCACATTATGTATCATGATACTATACTTTACCCAATTCATTAGAGTGCTATAAGGGCGCACCCTTCATAAACATTTCATTTCATGCATAAGTGTGCCACATGGATCATAAAACATGGATTCATAAAACATAATCATTTATTCCACGATAGAGGAATGTGGAATTCATACATGAAACATTATAATCAATAAGTAAGTGTTCATAAAGTTGAATACCCTTGATGGAGAAATGGGCATGGTATTCACTACACAATGGCATTGGCTTTGAAAATCGGTGCGATAACAGCAGCATAGCGGCGTGACATAAGAATTCATAAAAATGGTTGATGAGGGAGAAAGGGGTTCATCATCATATTTACATGTACTGGACAGTAATTAGGTCATATAGATACATGTCCCAACAATTTTAATGGAATTTATATTAATGATACAAATGTATTTCCTGAATGTAAATGAGGAGAGAGAAGTTCCTTTCGGAATTTTGGCATAGTAACGGGTGTATATGGGAGGAATTTAATGAGAGATAAAGGGGTCTCACATCATTCAAACATAAAGAGGGATGTATGAGGGTGGTGAAGAACCATACCCCAACATTAATAATTGAAATTAAAATGGAAAACAACTTAACGAAAATTTGACAAAAATGAGAATGGAAAAAATCCCTTACTTGGAAGTGTGCCTCCAAAGGCTTGAGAGAGGCTTGAGATAGGATTAATGGGAGATTGAGACACCTTGGGAGGATTCTAGTGAGTGTAGGGTAGAGGTTGGACGAACTTCAAAGGCTTTTAGTGAGGAGGAAGTGGGAGCTTGGGAGGGTTTATATAGGAAAGGTGAGTGAATTCTTTATTATTTAGGTTTGGGACCCCTTACATTAAACTAATCCAAACCACAATTCCGCTCATGGTTTTTTCCCATGTTTTTTGGAAAAGGGGAGAGGAAAACAATATTTTATAAGGCCAAAGTCCAAACATCTTAAAATAATGGGGTTTCTTTTGTGGAGGTGAGTCACACTCCCATGGAAAATAATTTAAAAAGACAAGATTTTTAATAAGTCTTGAGGGGTCCATTAATGTTTTGAAAAGTAAGTCATACAAACCCAAAATCACATTATATTAATGGTAAAACATATATTGGCCGAACATAAAACTTATAGTATTTTATTACATCCCCATTGGGTCAATATGATGTCATAAAACACATTATATATTTAAACTGTATTTAATTTTTACCCAAAAATTTGACTGTCTTAGAAAATTATGAAAAATTCACCGTTGGATAATTTCAACCTCCTTATTCTAGAAATATCATTTATTTTGTTTAAATAATTTTATAAATATTTTAATTTTCAATTTTAAAATAGAAACCGATATTTATATAAAATTCATTGGTTTTGATAGAAATTCATTTCAAACCTTAATAAAAATTATAATTGCATTCATAAAATTATATGATCATTTATATATAATAATATTAATTTAATAATAATAATAATATTTTATTAAAATATTATTTAATTCAAAAATCCCTTAATTTAATAAAATAGATTTCTTAATTAAATAATTACTAAAAACACTGCTTGTACTTTAAAAACTATTTACAATGTATTAATAATGACAAGAAAGTATATACATTATTATATAATAAAATAAAGTACATGAACATAGTACTAGGTATTTGTTACATAACACCATAAAGTGGCCTCATAAGACCTAAGGGTAAGGTGTGCGATGGTGACAGACTCTTAGGGTGGCTCAGATAACATTGCTCGAGTGGTAATCTCTATCAACATCAACTTTTCCCGTAGACGGTCTCGTTTGAGCCTGACATGATGAATCTCGGCTTGGGCTTGGTCAAGAGGGAAGCCCAAAGACACCACATCTTTTCCGAGCTCTGAATAGTGGGCTTCGTAGGGAGGAATTTCACTAGATGAGGCCATAGTTGCCTTTGTCTGGGTAAATTGGATTTGTTAAAGCCATATATTTATACTAATCATGTGATCACTGTTCAACGGCTATAAAAGAATCGGTCACAATTCATAACGTAAAACAAAAGAAGTTGACATTTTATATACACATTTTACATAAAGGGACATTTAACTAGAGCAAGAGGAATTTCCATTAATGAAAGATTTGGTCGTTACACATTTCATATAACCAAATGATAGAAATGACCATTAAATATCCTTTATATTCATATATAATATATAATTCCAAATTCTGGATCTTATGTTCAAGAGAAGAACATGTTTGGAGTTAAGGTAAGGGTTTTTCACCGGAACTTCCATTTTCATTCGAGTTACTTTTATTGTCTAAATTCCTCGATGAAATGTTTATATATTGTTATGTACTCCACATAAATTATGTGTTAGTATTCTATATATGTAAACCAACCAGAATACTTCCTTATTATACGGATAGTTACACGTTTTAAAAGGAACATTCAAAATTGTTTCCAAAATAGAAGCCTGATTCAAGGGAATTTCTCTAATTCAAATCTATTTACAAGGGAACTCTATAATCTGCTTTTGGAAAGAATTAACTTTCTAAAAATACTCATTTTATTATGAAAATACTATCTTACTTCACTTCTGGTTTTATGCAAATATTTTCCAAAAGAACTCTTCTTTTCAAAATAAAAGAGTATTTATCTCAAAATTGATTAATAATTTTTAAGAGTATTTTATTTCAATAATCTTTTTGATTCCATGGTATTATTGGGTTTAATCATTTATGAAGTCATATACCATATTTTATATAATTTTTTATGACTAAATTTATTGTGGATGATCTATCCTAAAACCATTCATCATATTATTCCAAATGTTTATTGTTTATGTTCAATAATTGGTGAAAGGTACTTACATTTCATATGATAGTTTCAATATGAATGTATATGTTGTTTATGTTGATCCCCGCTCATATAAGGAATGAATTGGACTTATTATGTGATGAGTGGGGCCCGCTATAGCCCCTAGATGAATCGGTAGATCTCAGGAGACAAATTGTGGTCTTAGAATGAGGCCTTCACAAAATTATTATTTTTATGGTCCTAGCACGAGGCTTGGACGATATTGTTATGATGTCCGACATATGCACATCCCTCATTATAAAGCTAGTAATTTAAATTTCATATGGTTATTCGACTAGTAGAATACCCATGATGATGATTTATTATGGAATTATTTACTCAGCTCATATTCCTTCCATAATGTGTTTCAAGTATATTATTAATGTCATGTGTTTTCAATTATTCACCATGTCTAAGGTTTATATTATCTGAAGTTGTATTGCTTACTCTTACTGAGAGTTTGATCTCACCTTTTCCTTATGTTTCATTTTTTCAGGACATGAAGAAGTAATTTATGAATGACGCACAAGCATAATCTAGGAAACGTGTTGTTTCTAGTGGAATAAAATAGTGTTTTGATTCCATTCATGTTGTAATGATAAAATCATGTATGTAACTTGTTTCTAATAATACTAAACTACTCGGTCATTCCGGAATTATATTCCTTGTATGTATGCCAACGTAATCAAATAAGGCACCGGCTCTAGGAAGCATGGGTCGGGTCCTCACAATTATTGTTAATTATTACCAATTATAGCTAATTATTACCAATTACAACTATTTATTACTAATTACTGCTAATTACCTATAATTTTTACTAATTACCTCGAAATTTTTCTATTTAACTCTAAATACCACTAATTTGTAATAATTATTAATTGTTAATGCTAATTATTACTAATAACCACTTATTATTACTAATTATAACAAATTAGTACTAATTTCTGTTAATTCATAACAATTTATTACTATTTTTTCTGATTACCTCTAATTATTACAAATTGCCACTACTTAAAACTATTTTTTTTTCTAATTATCACTAATTTTTAAAACAACTACTACTTTTTAATAATTATCACTAATAATTACTATTTAACACTAATTATAACTTAATTTCTTAAAAACCATTACTAAGTATTAATAATTATTACTAAGTACTAATATTTACAACTAATTACGACTAATTAAAACTAATTAATGCTAAATAAAATAAATTAGTAATAAATACATCTCATTAAACATAATTATTAATAACTAAAATTAAAAACATTTATTTAAAAAAAAACTAATATTACTTAAAAATAATTAATTGAAAATAAAACTATCTAATTTTAATTAAATCTCATAAAATATAATTATGGATAATTAATAAGATTTATTAATAATAAAAAATTAAAAAAATAAATAAAAAAACAATATTGAAATACCACAAAACTAAATCTTTTGGAAAATGAAAAGCTGGAATATTGCTTCTATTT
Source organism: Viscum album (assembly GCA_963277665.1). Classification (NCBI taxonomy): domain Eukaryota; kingdom Viridiplantae; phylum Streptophyta; class Magnoliopsida; order Santalales; family Viscaceae; genus Viscum; species Viscum album. The sequence continues at coordinate 458,926,192 of OY728142.1, forward strand.
AAACTTTAAAACATTGAAAACATTAAGCTGGAGAATATGAGAGCAGAGGAGGAGATGCGAGTTCAAAGGAGAAGAGAATGAAAATAATAAATGGGGGGTATATATTGGATAAATAATTTACAATGAGAATCCCATCCCAAAAAGAATTATTTTCAGAGAGTCTCGCCAACAATTAATATTTGTTATTAATTACGATAGAAGTAAAACGGTATTCATGATGGGACTCGTCGCAAATGCTCTCTATCGATATTTTTTTTTGTGACAAGAGATAATTTCATCACAAATAAAAAATAATGATATAAAATATTTACAATGAGTCCCTTTGAAAATATTATCCTACTCATATTTTATTTGCTACCGAAGTTAAATACTATCACAAATAACAATTACGGATGGAAGTTTTTACGATGAGTGCCTTCACAAATACTCTCATACTAATAGTTTATTTATGACCAATGATAATTACCATCCCAAATAAAAATAATGACATAAGGGTATTTGAGATTGTGGTATATTCCCACTGCAAATACCATTATCGGGGTTTGGCACACACCAGGCACCATTTTATTACAATGCGAAAATATTCTCATCACAAATAATGTTTTTTAACTACCATATGCGATGGGAAAATAATTGCACCGCAAATAGTTCTTTTCTCCGGGACTATTTGAAATGGACGATGGGCCCATCACAAAAGGTATTTTTGTCATATTGAAACACTTTTCAGGCTTAGAAGCACCAATTTTGGGCCTAAAAAAGATAGTTATACTGATTGAGTGATATGAAGAATGTGAATATTCTTTTCAAAAGATGATGAAGCTCTTGACTACTGCACCAATCTGGATCTTACATTATTATCTCAAAGATTAAACATTGTTTTGTAATGAATCTGGGATTGGAAACGATGTAGTGTTATTTTAAGGGGATCAAGTCATAGAATATAGATCACAATAGTCGAGGCTCCATGAAAGAAACAATCCTACACATGATCTTGAGTTTTTCATAGTTTTAATTTCTTTAAATGATGGTAGAATTATATTTTGGGTGGGAAGTTTATTATTTATATCGACCATGTAATGACCGAATATTTTTCAATGGAAATTCCATTCCTATAAACATGTCATAATAAAAAGAAATAAAAACATAAGGAACTAATAAGTCAAAGGTAATATTTATTCCTGATTTTATCACTTTTATGATGTGAATTTCAAAAATCAGACACACACATTTCTGATTAGTAAGTTATTTGGAGTCCGAGAAGAAAAACATAATTTTTTTGAATATTATCCTACTCGTATGAATAGTAACATACACTTATGAATAGTGACGTAGACTAGTTTATATTAACCTTACCTATGATTGTATATAAATAATATTCATGTGGAAGTACGATATACCTATGTTTGGAATAAGTAAAAAAAATATTTTAAAACCATTTTTTATAAAAAAAAATATGATTTTAATTAAATATTAAATTTTTCATATTTGGAAAATTATTTTTGATAAATTGACTTAATTTTTGGATTCTACATGTCAAAAAATACTTGGGGTGAATATTTTGGATTTTTTGAAATACAATGATTTTTGATGAATAGTTTAATACCATAGTTTACAAAATAAGCTAAATACACTAATTATATAGTAATGTATAATGTTCTTCTAATGTAATCCTAATTAATTCAGAATCACATCATAAAATTACTAGTATTGGTCATGGAAAACTCACTATTCCCTATTTTGTGTAGAAATAATAAATTAATGAATATAAAATGTAGAAATCCCTTCTCCCCTTGTGTATAAACCCCCTCCATCACTCCCTCTTCTCTTAACTCCTCTCAAGCATTGTTCCTCCTCCAAATTCTGTCCAAATATCCTCCCAACCTCCTCTACCAGGTCTAGTAATCCTTGGTCCCATAAAAAGACCAAAACCTCTCCCTGAGGAGGCTCTCAAGGAAATTTGGTTCAAGTGGTAAATTCCTCTATTTAATCCTTTGTCCTTCATTTCATGTTCAATTTTTTCATTTTCTATTATTAACTCTCCTTATCCAAATTTTGTGATTATTATTTCACATTACAAATAATATAATTTTTTCATGATAGTGGAAAAATTTATCATCATCTCTTTCTTATACATTTTTTTATACTAGTAGCAAGAACACCATTCATGATGTGTCAAATTACCACATTCAAGGATGATGGGATTTCAATTTCTATTATCATTCTCAATTATGGTCATGAAACAATTCGAGTTATTGTTGAACAAGATTATTATATATTTAATATACCATAGTCAAGGTTATTTAATCCCTTTTTACAAATGGTATTAATTAATAACGAAAAATGAGTTCATTGTAATCAAAACCCACAAATTAACCGAAAGAGTTTTCATTAAATTTATATATAATAATTCATCCTCGTTCCATGTAACAAAGTTATATAAATGACCAATAACACCTATGGATGATCATAAATAATATTCTAACTCAATTCGAGAGATTCACATCTATTCCATATGAACTCCATTACTTAAAAACAAGTGAACCGATTACAGAAATAATGAAAACGAACACTATCGAATGACGAAATTCAATATTATAACTTATCAATAAGAGAACAAATGAAATAAAAAAAATTATTATTATATAAAAACATGTATAATTTGTTCTTAAATAGGTTATTAATAAGTATAATTTCATATTCCAAAATCTTACGTTTAAGAGCGGAACACGTTTAGATTTAAGGTAAGGGTTTTCCACCCAAACTCCAATTTTCATTCGGGTTACATTGATTGCCTAATTACCATGATGAAATTATCATGTATTATTATCTAATCCTAATATATTTTGTGCGAGTATTATATATATTTTTACCATCTAGAACCCTTCCTTATTTTATGGATAGTTACATGTTTTGAAAGATATATAAAACCTGTTTCCAAAATACAATCCTCATTCAAGGGAATTTTTCAAATTCTTATCTATTTTCATGGGAACACAATAATATGTTTTTGGAAACCATTATCTATATAAAATCACTAATTTTATTATTAAAATACTATCTAACTTCACTTCTAGTTTTATACAATGTTTTTTCCAAAAGAATGCTTCTTTTCAAAATAAAGAGTAATTATCTCAAGAATTGTTTGATTATTTTATAAGAGTATTTTTGCCTATATCAATACTATTGTAGATTATGATGTATTATTGGGTTTAATAATTTAGGTTTTCATCTAATTTGTTTTGATTTAATGGTTTAGGACAAATTTTGTTGTCGGTGATCTATCGTAAAACCATTCACAATATTACTCGGAATGGTCATAGTTTTATATTTAATGATAGTGGAGAGTTAGTTATATTTCATATGATAGTTTCAATATGAATATATATGTTGTTTATGTTTATAATTTCTCATACGAGAAATGCATAGGACTTATCATGTGATGGGTGGGGCCAGCTATATCCCCTTGATGAATCGGTAGGTCTCATGAGATAAATAGCCGTGGAATGGGATGAGGCATTTCCCAATGTGATATATGGTTTTGGTCGAGGCCTTAATCATTTTTAGATGTCTTGGGTGAGGCCTTGTAAAAAATTTCAGAATGTCAGGCATATGAACTTCTCTCATTATGAGGTTATTAATTAAATTTTCATAAGGTCATTCATGTAGTAGAATACCCATGATTATGTTTTATTATGGAATTATTTACTCAGCTCATATTCCTTTCACAATGTGTTCAATTTTATTATTTTTAAAGGCATGTATTTTTAATTATTCGTCATGTCTTATGATTATTCCATCTTTCACTGTATTGATTAACCTTACAGAGCATTTGAGTACAACCCTTTCTTATGTTTCATTTTTCCTAGGATATGAAGAAGTAAATTATGAATGTATTGCTAGAATAATCTAGGAGGCATGGATGTTCCAAATAGAATAAATAAGTGTTTTATTTCCTTTCATAATGTTATGGTAAACTTATTTATATAACTTGTTTCCAATACCACAAAACTTCTTGGTCCATCGGTATTCTTATTCCTCATTTTTTTCCAATATAATCAAATAAGGCAACTTCTCTGAGCAACTGGGGTCGGTTACTTTCTATTGGTATCAATGAAAGTTTAGTAGAATACGTGGAAACAAGATTTTGAAAACATGGATTATGGAAGAGTTACTAAGATAGTCTTTAAGGATAAACATACATGAATGTCCTGGTATTTTGTTAAGTTATATATTACATGGATATTTCAAGAAATACATCCCTGTCTGGATACAAGAAGGTAGAGGCGGCTCTAGAACTGATGTACCTATGAGTGAAAGCTCTGACAAAGAGTTTCATGATTGACCTAGGGTATCCTGGTACATGGTAATGGGTCTTGTTGCACTCTTTGTTATGAAACTCCAAGAGCATATTCTTATGATAATTCACTTTTTCTTTACAAGCCATTATAATGGATTTAAATGTAAATTTTTCCTCAAAGAAACCATTTTTATGTTTATGGGATTAGTCATGCGTAGAAATTCAATTTAAGTTAATTATTTTTCTACATTGAGATTATAAATTATTATTCATACCCTAATCTAGATTATGCAATTATTTTGAAATAGTGCATAGTGGATGGAATGGAAACCGCATGAAAGCGCACGTACCCGGAAGGGATTTCCCTCCAATGCAAGATAATGATGTTAGCTCTGGTGCTGAGACTAGTGCTGAGCAACATATAACTATACTGGGACAACATACTCATGTTATGAATACTAACATTACCTTTATGGAGAATCTGGATCCACCATGTGGAGAAGATATGTTAGACCAATTTATGCGACAACATCCTACATCATTCAATTGGACTACAAACCCATTTTAATCCAAGTGTCAAATAAGTACCCTAGAGAATATATTTCTCACATTGTGAAGTAATTAAAGATAGAAGGTTGGCATGGCAGTTTATCATCTATCAAGAGATGTAGACCAGTGGTGGTCATTAATCCAAAACATAAAGGAGGAGGAGGAAATGGAATATATAGAATAGATAGATTTTAAATAAATACTCCTAGAGAAATACTTTCTACGCGAATAACGAGCGGACATGGAAAAGCAGTTTCTGAACATGAGGAAAAAGGTAGATGATAATGTTGCAAATTTTGAATATAACTTCACAAGGAAAGAAAGGAATGATATGGGATATAAAAGAAATCCAAGGAAAAAATTGATCGATTCTTTAATGGCCTAAAGCCATTCCTATTGAAGGACCTGGTCTCCCAATGTTTTTCATCACATGAGGATATAGTTTCATGTCATATCTAGACAAAAAAAAGAATTATCTTTGTCTTATGACCTTAAGGGAATGAAATAGATGAATAGGTCTACTGAAAACTCTGGGAAACAAAATAAGGAAACATGAAAGAATGTAAGAGTTATATTTCCACCCTATGATAATTTTGGAAGGAAACACCCTCATGCATTCTTAAAGGGAAAAAGAGTATGCTACAAATGTAGACAAAAGGGGAATAATAATGATTATTATAAGGGGAATAAGGATGTTTATACTGTTCAATTCTATAATTGATGGCAGATGGGACATTATGCTAATGATTTTCCAAAGCGTTAAGGAAACATGAAACAAAAATGGCCATGGGAGATGTGACAAGCTTATGTATCAAGAACTACTGATATTGATGTTCCTAAGGAAATGATGGTGGTTACTTTTATCCATTAGTCAAATATATCCACTGCATTATTTGATTATACATCATCACATTCATTTAAATCTTCCCATTTTTCCATGAAAATTAGATGTGTACAATTTCAATTAATAAAGGAGTTATCAGTTAGATCCCCCAGTAGATGTATCATTGCAACAAAGTTGTGTAAATTAGCACCCATAATTACTCATAAACATGATTTAGTTTCTAACACTATCATTATAAAAATTATTTAATTTGATATAATTCTCGGTATGAATTAGTTGTCAAATTATGATGTGATGATCTATTAACAGAATAAGGAAGATAAAATATTTAAGAATGGTGTAGAATCCCTTATCTTTAGGGAAGAAACATCACCATATAATTATCATCTAGATCCACCCCATTAGCTCTACTAAATTAAATTATATGAGAAGAAGATTACATGATATCTATGGGTGGTGAAAGATATATTCAAATTGAATATGTGCTTTTAGTACAAGAATATGATGATGTAATTCAAGAGGATTTACCTAGACATCCTCCAGAGTGGGAAATTGAGTTTCTCATTGACTTAATACTTGGTTCAAGGCCCATATCAAAGACCCCTTATAGAATGTCCACTATGGAGTTAGTGGAGATAAATAAACAACTAGAGGATTATAGTGATAAAGTATTTATTCACCCTAGTGTTTCTCCATGGGGAGCCCCTATTCTTTTCATTAAGAAGAAAGATGGTTCTTTGTGGTTTTGCATTTATTATAGGAAAATCAATGATATTACAATAATGAATAAGTATCCTCTACTATGAATTGATGATTTTTTTGATCAACATCATGGAGGACAATATTTTATAAAGATTGATCATTGATATGGATATCATTAGTTACATGTGAAGAAGGAAGACATTATAAACACATCATTTCGAACCAAGTATGGGAAATATGAGTTTAGAGTAATGCCTTTTGGACTAACTAATGAACCATTTATTTTAATGGATATGATGAATAGTGTTTTCAAGGAATATCTTGATGACTTTGTGGTGGTGTTTATTTATGATATCCTGGTATATTCTAAAAGCTATGAATAACATGAAAATAACTTGTGCATGATTTTGAATACTCTGAGAAGAAATAAATTGTATTGTATGTTTAGAAAGTGTGATTTTTGGCTCCAAAAAGTTTCTTTTCTGGGCCAAATTAACTATATGGATAGAATATCTGTAGATCTTGTGAAGACAAAGGATGTCCAAGAATGTTCTACAACAACGAACATAACCGAGGTATATAGTTTTACTGGTTTAGAAGGTTAATATCAGTGTTTCGTTCAGAACATCTCCCATTTAGCCAACCCAATGAAAAAGATCACATGATAATGGGTTAATTAGTGTGGAAAAAAGAATGTGAAGAATTTTTTGAAGAATTGAATTGATTGTTAGTGAATTCTCTTACCTGAACCCTACCATCGGGGAATGATGGTTTTGTAATCTATAATGATGCATCAAAGAAAGAACTTGGTTGTGTCATTATGCAGAATGGTCGAGTGATTTTATATGCATCTTGGTAGAAAAAAATTCATGAACAAAACTATCTAACTCATGATATTGAGTTAGCAGTGGTAATAGTTTCTCTGAAGATTTGGAGACATTTTCTATATGGTGAAAATGTGAAATATATATAGATCATCAGAGATTGAAATATATATTCTCACAGAATAAACTCAATATGAGACAAAGGAGATGAATTGATCTACTCAAGGATTATGATTGTATAATACACTACCACCCAGGGAATGAAAATATGTTAGAAGATTCTATGAGTAGAAAAGACCATGGAATTATGAATAAGATGGGAGTTGAAAGGGATCCTATGTTCATGGATCTAGTAAGAATGGAAATGGGAACTGTCAAGGAAGGTAACACAAAACTACTCATTCAAATGGTTTCCAAACCTTCTTACTGGAAAGGCTAAAATGTTCTCAGGCTAATGAAGGGGAGTTTGAAAAGAAAATTAATGCTATAAATAATGGAAATTTGACTGAAAACGTATATGAAGATGGCATTTTGAAATTCAGAAATAGGATTTGTGTTCCTGTTATTCCTGAGATAAAGAGAGAACTATTGGATGATGCTCAAATCACTAATTTCTATATACATCCTGTTAGAATAAATATGTATAGAGATACAAAGAAAAAAATTTGGTGGTAATGCATGATGAGAGAGATTGATGATTATGTGTCGAGATGTTTGTTGTGTCAATAGGTGAAGGTTGGAAGAAAACTTCCTGGAGGATTCAGGAAATCCCTTCCTATTCCTATGTCGAAATGCGATGATATTACAATGGAAATTGTGATGGGGATACCAAAGACTTCGAGCAAAAGTGATGTGATATGGGTCATTGTTGATTGTATTTCAAAATCAGCACATTTTCTTGCTATAAGGGAATATTTTCCACTTGAATGTTTTGAAAAACTATATATTAATGATTTTGTAAGGCTTCATGTTGTGCCATTATCAATTGATTCTGATCGTGATCCATATTTTACATCATAGTTCTGAAAAATCCATTAGATGTCCCAAGACACCGACCTTCATTTGAACACTTCCTACCACCCACAACTGATGGAGAATCTAAATGGACTATTCAATCATTAGAAGACATGTTGATATCTAGCACACATGAAATTCAAGGAATGTCGGATCAGTATTTACCCTTCATAGAATTTTCCAATAACAACAACTTCCATTCAAGTATTTAGATGGAACCATATGAATCATTGCATGGAAGGAGATTTCATACACCAACTAGTTGGGATGATGATGGTGAATGAAAGATCGTAGGCCCATAACGTGTTGAGAAAAAATCAAAAATGATGAAGATTATACAACCCCCTATCAAAACAGCTCACAGTTAGTAAAAGAGAAATTATGATAACTGAATAATGGATTTCTAATTTTAAAAATGATATCATGTTTTCTTAAAGGTATCTCCCTGGAATGGTGTCATATGATTCGGTAAAAAGAGAAAATAATGTCCAAGGTACATTGGGCATTTTGAAATTCTGAATCAAAATGGAGTCATAACTTACTGTCTCACAATATCGAAAAGTCTCTACAAAGTTCAAAATTTGTTCCACATATCAACATTAAGGAAATACTTTCCAAACACAACACATTCACTCACCATTGAAGAAATAGAACTTGCGCCTGATATGTCTTATTATGAAGAGCCTATCAGGATTCTTGATACCAGAGAACAAGTATTTAGAAATCAAATGACTCTTCTGGTAAAATTTATTTGGAGGAACCATTAAATTGAAGAGGCAATATGGGATCTTGAGGAGCATATGTTGAAGACATAACCAAATCCTTGTAGGTAACATTTTGTGAATATCGAGGATGAAATTTTTGTAAGGAGGGGAGAATGTAATGACCCGATATTTTTCATTGGAAATTACTTTCTTATAAACATGTCATAATCACATGAAATCGCATCATAATAAACTAATAATTGCTTTGTGACATTTAAACATCATTTTTTCACCTCGTTGATGTGAATTTCAAAAATCTGACATACACATTAATAAAGAGTAATTTATTTGGAGTCCGATAAGGAAAACGTAATTTTTGGTGAATAGTAACCTACCATTGTGAATAGTAACATACCCTTAGGAATAGTGATATACCCTAATGAATTTTAACTTTACCTATGATAGCATATAAATAACATTCAAGTTGAATTATGATATACCTATGTTATGGAATAAGTAAATAAATGTTTTAAAACTATTTTTTATAATATATTATGATTTTAATTAAATAATAAATTAATCAAATTTAGATAATTATTTTTGAAAAAACTGATTCATTTTTGGATTCTACACATCGAAAAATGGTTGGGGTGAATTTTTTGGATTTTTTGAAATACATGATTTTTTAATGCATAGTGAAATACCATAATTTACAAAATAAGCTAAATACACTAATTATAAAGTCATGTATGATGTTGGGATGATGTAATCACAGTTGATTCGGATTCACATGATAAAATTACCATTCTTGGTCAATGAATACTCATTATTACATTTCTTGTGGAGAAATAATAAATTAATGAATATAAATTTGTGAAATCCCCTCTCTCGTATACTATAAAACCCCCCATCACTCCCTCTTCTCTTCACTCTTCTCAAGGCTTGTTCCTTCCCCAAATTCTATCCCAATATTTTACCAACCTCTTCTACCATGAATAGAAATCCTTTGTCTCAAAAAAATTACAAATCCTCTCCCTTAATGAGGCTCTCAAGGAAGTTTGGTTCGAGAGGTAAATTCCTCTTTTTAATTCTTTGTCTTTCCATTCAAGTTCATTTGTTTTTTTTCTATTATTACCTTCTATATCCAAATATTGTGATGACACTAGTACTTGACATGCACTGAATGTTTTCATGATATTGGAATAAGTTGTCCTCATCTATTCCTTCTACCGTCTTTTATACTTGTAGCAAGAACACCATCCGAGATATGTCAATTTTCCACATTCAAGGACGATGGGCTTTCAATTTCTATTATCATTCTCAATTCTATTCAAGAAACCATTCTTTTTATGGTTAAACCCAAATATTATATATTTAATATACCCTATGTATATTTCGATAATCCATTTGTACAAATGTTTTTATGTGACAAATAAAAATGAGTTCGTTGTAATCAAAACCAAGAAATTAACCGAAACAATTATCATTAATGTTCTATATAATAATTCATCATCATGACATGTAAAAAAGATATATAATTTCCAATAACACCTATGGATGATCATAAATAATACTCTAATTCAGTACCATATATTTACACCAATTCCACATGAAAGCCATTACACAGGAACAAGTGAACCGATTAAAAAAATAAAGAAAACAAACACTGTAGAATGATGAAATTCAATATAATAACTTATCAATAGGGGAATAAATGAACTAAATTGAATTTTTATAGAATAAATACATGTATAATTGGTTCATAAATACATTATTAATAAATATAATTTCATATTCCAGGATCATAAGTTCAATATTAGAACACATTCATAATTAAGGTAATGGTTTTCGACCCAAAATCCCTTTTTAATTCTGATTACATTGATTTCTTAATTACCTCAATGAGATTATCATGTATTATTATTTAATCCTAATAAATTATTTTTTATTATTCTATATGTTTTTACCAACCATAACCTTCCATTAATTTATGTATATTAACATGTTTTAAATGAAACATTCAAACCTATTTCTAAAATACAAGCCTGATTCAAAGGAATTTCTCAAATTATTATCTATTTTAAATTGAAATCTATATTCTGTTTTTGGAAAAAAATTATATTTATAAAATCACTCATTTTATTATTAAAATACTATCTTACTTCACTTCTGGTTTTATACAAAGATTTTTCCAAAAGAACTCTTCATTTCAAAATAAAGGGTAATTATCTCAAGAATTGTTTGATGATTTTATTAACGTATTTATCTCTACTTAAAAAATCAGGTTGAATCTAATGTATTATGGGGTTTTAATCATTTATGATGTCATCTACCATTTTTATATAATGTTTTATGATAAATTTATTTGTGAGTGATCTATCTTAAAACCTTTCACCATATTACTCGTAATGGTTACTGTTTTATGTTTAATGATTGGGAAAAGTTAGTTACATTTAATATGATAGTTTCAATAAGAATGTATATGTTGTTTATGTTTTATCTCCACTCATGTGAAGAATTCATTGGACTTATTTTTCTATGGGTGGGGTCCTCTATAGCTCCTCGGTGCATCGGTTGGTCCCATGAGACAAATAGACATGGAATTGGATGAGCCCTTTCCCAATGTGATATATTGTTTTGGTCGAGGCCTTAATAATTTTTAGAAGAATTTGTTGAGGCCTTGAAATAATGTTTCAGAATGTCCATCATATTCACTTTTATCATTATGAATTTTGTAATTTAAATTTCATGCGGTAATTAGACTAGTAAAATACCCATGATTTTTTTATTATGGCATAATTAACTCATCTCATATTTCTGTCGTAATGTGTTCAAGTTTATTATTTTTAAAGGATTGTGTCCTCAATATTTCATTATGTATTATGATTATTCTATCATCCAATATATTTCTTAACCTTACTAAGCATTTGAGCTCACCCCTTTATTATGGTTCTTTTTTTCCAAGATTAGAAGAAGTAAATTATAAATGACTTTCAAGCATAATCATGGAGGCATAGATGTTTCTAATGGAATAAATTAGTTTTTTATTTCCTTCCTTAATGTAATGTTTAACTGATTTATGTATCTTGTTTCCAATTATACTACACTACATGGTCTTTTGGGATGCTTATTCGTTGTTGTATGCCAATATAATAAAATAAGACACCGGCTCCGGGCAACTGGGGTGTGTTCCTTACAAACTATAATAGAATTTAGTATATCCTTTACCAGTATGATTTTAATCATTGGTAACTGATATGGTTTGAGAACATATAGTCTTTCAACTTCGATTTATCTTACATCATAGATAAAGGAATCAATTTTGTAGATTTTATGAGTCATAAAAATAGACTCATCCGGTTCATGAGTCTAGTTCTAAGTGGAAGATGATAACTTTATTCACTGAGTTTCATTTAATTTTTTTAGAGGATGATGAGCAGATGAAACTCATGTCCTTTCCAGTTTATCCATCTATTTTTAACTGGGTAAAGATGATACAGTATGGGGATTCAAAATGTATGTCATTGAGAGACATTTTTTGAAGGTATAGAGACACCTTCCGATTGAACTACTGATGAGGATGGTATTATTCTAACTACTGGTCATGTTTTTGTCTCTACTTCTATGTGATAAGATCTTATGTGTGAGTTCCATGATTTAATGTGAGAGGTGAACCTTGGTTTGAAAAAAATTTACCACAATCATTATAGATAGTATTGGTGGCTGGGAATGAAAAAAAGGAGATTGCATGTTTTATGATGTGATGCCACACTATTCGATTTTTTATGGTCAAGAAATAGTGTCTTGATGGTATATTATAACCATTTCCATTTCTAGAATGTATGTGGGATTATGTTACCATGTATTTTTTTTAGGTCTCCTGAGGACACCTTAGAAGAATAGTGCAATTTCGGTGATTGTGGACCATTTGTCTAAGGTATACCATTTGATACCAAATTGAGAGACATTCAACATTGACCAGTTGTGGGACATGTATATCCGAGTGATAATACATCTACATTTGTTACCTTAAAGTATTTTTTTAGATTATGATCTGGGTTTTACTTCATGATTATGGAATGTTTTTTAGATGGTGTTGGGTACTCATATATTTCTGAGTATGACATTTCACCCATAGATTGTTGGGAAATTAGAATGTACTATTCACGTGTTATAAGACATATTGACGGAATGTGTAATAGAATTCATTAGATCTTGGTGGAAACACTAACCACTCATTTATGTCTCCTATAAGAATTGTTTTTATGATACTATTCACAAGTAAGCATATGTGGTTCTCTATGGTAGACTCTGTTGGGGAATCAATTTTGTTGGAACCGATTCTCATTCAGGTTACATTAAAGAAGGTTTAGTTGATTTGAAGGTAAATCTCTACAAAACAATAGATGAAATAAGTGTTATTACTATTTCTGTTTTTGACCTCTTGAGTAAACAATTGGTGACCATTTGTTCCTTTTGATGATTCCATGGTTGGGTCAAGAATGAATTCCAATGTTTTGTAAGTTATCTCTCAGGTGTGTGGGACTATTTGAGATTGTGGATAGGATCAGACTAGTCATATACTAATTGTCTCTTCTACAACGGTATTATGGAATGCATGATTTTTTTCATGTATCACAACTTCGACAGTATAACCTAAACCCTTATCATGTTACCAATGATGAAGATGTTGAGCTTGAAGTTGATTCATCCTTTAATGATAATCTAGTTCAATTGGTTGATTGTAGTGATAATGTTTTCTAGGGTAATACTATGTCATTGATCTGAGTTTTGTTGTATCATGGTTACTTTCAAGAAAAAACATTAAAAATGTATGTGGATATGTAGGCAATGTGTCCTGAATTTTTTTACCTTGGAGGATTTGTGATGGTTGAGAGATTAGCTTGACGACAAGCTGTTATATGGTGGGGAATATTGTAAAATACTGACCTTTTGAGGAGGTACGTTCTTGTTTAAATTTTGAGTTAAATCCCAAAAAAATTACTAGATAAATTTTTTCCAATAGTATGTTGGATATTATTGGTGTGATAAGGGTTTGAAACATTAATGAGTAAGAAATGAGGTTATACTATGTATGAAACATGTTTGGGGTGTGGTTAATACCAGTTTTACACCTTTTCTATACATCATGTTCCAGAGTTTGTATGGCTGAATGACCATCCAATTGGATCCTCAAAATTATATAGTTTAGGCAAAACCAAATGAACAACATTCATATAGATTATAAAACTATGTCGCCTCCCTAGGAGACTGTGTGACCTAGGCACCGTCTTGGGTAAAGGGTGTCACACAGTCGGTGCGTAGTTTTTCCAAACTATGAATCCAAACTATACAACTCATTAAATTAATAAAATTTCACATTCCCCCTAGTCTTTACAAGTTCTTACCCTATTTTTCCCTCATTCTAACATAAACATCTAGTTTGGTGAAACACGGTCTCCCTCCTCCATGAAGTGAAATTGTACCTCAATATTCGGATGTTTGAAGCATAGTTGGTCAAATATAAAATATTTTGTTGATTTTATAACTCATAATTCTTTTATTTTATAGAATGGTCCATGTATAATTGTTCCCGTCAATATGAGTCATCAAAACATTTATTTTTTAGTATATTATTTGATTAAGAATTGGGGGTTTTTGAGCTTGACCAAGACGTATGTTTTAGTGAGAGTTCATCAATGAAAATGAGGAATGTGGTTTATAAGTTATATCTAATAGACTTTATGGTTGATTTATGATTACATCGATATACCATTGTGTTTTTTCCTTTCAATTGAATCCATGGTATGAAATGGGAAAAATTGATGTGATAATTGTGTGTTGAACCCCTCACAATCCCTATTAGATTTTTTGAGGTTCAATATACTAGAAATATGGTCCCCCATGGGGTGTTACACTTCCATGAACATGGTAATTAACTTTTTAAATGATTAATTGGAGGGCTTAATAGATTAAACTGATTGTAATTTTTTTATGTATATTGGAATGGAATATAGTGGTGTTATTTCATGACATGAATACGTTAAATGGTTTATGGATTGCGAATGTGTAAATGTGGGAAATTGTTAGATGGGTTTTAATATGTGGTTAGATGGAATGTATGGGGTGATAAATGGTTGTAATAATTCTTTAAGGGTGAAATGGTCTAATTATGAAAATTGAGAAATTGATTAATGTATAAAAAATTGAAAATTGATAAATAAAAATAGTGCACATGTGTTGTATTTGTTCTTTATAATGGTTAATCGTTATAAAACCTTGAAAATGTGGACTAATAGTTGGTTGGATGTTGTACAAGTACTCTTCTCCATTGGAAAAGCAATACTGATGTTGTAGGAGTTCCTATACATACTAGATTTTATAAGAAAGACTGATGATCATAACTCCAAGGGTGTGGACAAGGTGCTTAATATCATGGTTGGGGTGTTCTGATTTGGCGTTCTAAATATGATGGGATACATGGAATAATGCCCATTTTTTCCATCCTATGACCCATTGGATACATGGTTTAGATTTCCGGCATGTGTTATGTTTTGTTTGATGAGTATGGGTAAAATATGAAACTGGGAAGAATAGTGGTTAATTTAAATTTTGGTAAACAATGGAACCCAGTTTATATTTCTATTATCATCACTTATTATACCTCATTATAGACTATATTATACTATATATTATTATATACACTATTTGTGGTGTCCAACCGAGTTTTACTGACACCCTAATTAGAAAACAATTGGGTACCTAAAGAGACATCATGGTTTCTTATCAAGATAAGAAAAAGATCCCTGTGATAAATGGTTGATTTTCGGTTCAGGATGAATCATGAATGAGGAAATTAGTATTAATTTTAGGAATTGTTTTGGGGATATCATTCATGTAATATTTCATTTTTTCCAATGATACTTGACACTAGTGACATGGAATATTTACTATATTGGTTGTGGGTATGTTCCCAAATTTAGTAATTGGTTTTAGATTGCATCTTTATTTATTATTAGTTTATCGGTTATTATTAAATTGATTTATTCTATTATATATTTTAATAATGTGGGTATATTCTCCCCAAATATTTCATTTGACCCCCACAAGTAGATTCAAGACTCTAGTTTATAGGGTGGTGTGCCTGTCGTCACGTGGCGAACTAGCTCGAGACACCAATTATAGGGGCACCAAGGTTAGGGTGTCACAATTTTCATGAGAAGAAACAAATTTAATGTTAATGGAAAATATTTTTCCAGGAAATGGTGCATAAATATTAAATATATATATAAATATATATATATTTCATAATAAAATACTTTTTCATGATTTTGTATACACATATATGTACATGTTTATATAATTAGATGAAAAAAATTCAGATAATACTTTATATATATGTGTATACATAAATATTTATATACATGTATACATATATTCTTATTTTAAATCAATACAAACATTTTACCTTAAAAAATAATTTGGAAAATATTATAAATTCACATGTCTTCTCAAATTCATAATAAAAATTTATTCAAAATACTTTAATAAATTTTTTGTGATAAAAATAAGTTTTTCATTTAAAATGCTTCGGGAAAAAACAATTTGAAACATTTAAGAAAGGTTTTTGACATAAAATATCTTGAACATCATGAATACCGGATTGAAAATTATTTAAAAAATTAAAATACATTTATAATAAAATATTACAGATGGAAAACTGCAATTTTTGAATAATATCATAAAATTTGAAACCACTTGAAACATTTAATAAGAGTTTTGAAAAAAATAATTTTACTTTCAATCCACTACAATAGACCAATGTGGGTCTCAAGACCATGTCCTCATTGTTGCTGCAATAGAACTCATGGAATATAATCTATAAAGAAGACCAACCTGTGGAGATAAAACAACGGTTTCATATTGTGAATAAAACCTCTCTCTTGAATCCCTCCTCTCGAAGCTAAGGGTTTTACATCATCAGAATATATATAAACCTATACTGTGTCAACTATAATATTTTCCCTCACTCATAAACATCCTGATTTCCCCTAAAATAATACTCTATTATAAGAAAAGATGATTTCACATATCTTCATGGTCCAAAATCTCTTGAGGCAATCGATAGAAGTTGATCAATGTATCTGATTTTATATTCATTGAAACCAATATATGTCAATCCATATTCATGTGATCCCCATCATCCATGGGCCATGATATTCACAAGTGGGTCGATTTACATAGACGATTCTTACCAATCCTTGGTGGGATGCGATGACATTGGGTGTTGCATGAATTGGGAATCAGCTACCTGCCGATGTAAAGGGTCACATTGAGGAGGGCGATGGCTATGGTGGTGTGTTAGTTTCGACTAAAACCAAAAACATTAGTCCCCATTTTTCCTCTATTATGTTTTTTTGTTAATATTATATCCTACTGTTAGTATTTCACATATATTTATTTCTATTATCGATAATATTATACAAATACAAACACACAATTATATATATATATATATATTAATATATAATTATACATATTTATAAAACATAAAAATCTAATTATAACACAACATCTAAAAAAGAAGATTAAAATTACACCTATATATATATATTAATATATTTTTACATAAATATACTCAGGATAAGTGTAGTAAATTATATTTCCCGAGACTGCATAGGAAACATTTCCCTAAAATTCATTAAGAGATACAATGAAATGGTGAAATTTTTTCTCTTGCCTCTGTATGTTTTTTCATTGAATGCTTATTACCCTAGCCCTAGGGGCTCGGGGGGCATACCCCAAGGTCGGATCTACATATACTCTTTTATATACTTAAATTCAATTATTTAATTTATCGGTCTTATCATTATCATATATATATATACTAAAACCTTTCATACAAAAATGATCTATTTTTTTTTCAATCATGATTTTCCCATTATAGATTTAGTTGTGGAAAATAAAAATAAAATAATAATGACTCACAAAATTATCTACATTTAAATTAAATTCAAACATAATATAAATTAATATTTTATTTATAAAATGTTAGTAATATTCATAGTCTTATATATTTTATAATAATATATTTCCTCTAATATTCTTCATTATGAAAATTCAAATATTATTAAAAAATTTAATATTCATATAGTATTCTGTCTCTTAATTAGCACAAAGTTTATTTAATACATTACCATGTTTTCCAGTATGATACTTAATGTACATATATTTATGTATATATTTTAATATTCTAAATATATTAAACTAATTATATATTAGAAAATATGATTAAAATTTTGATAACTTTTTTATTACAAAACAAATACAATTTAACTCAAATTATAAATTTGATAAAATTATATTTAAATTTTAATTTACAAAATGCAGTATTAAAAATAAATAGGTTAAACATTTAAAACATTATTTTTCTAAAAAAAATTAAAATTTTAAATCATACATTATTATCTATTACACAAAAAATAGTATTTCATTTTATGTTATGGAAATTATATGGCTTTCTAATAAAAAAACATAACTTTCTAAAAATATTGTTTACTTTTATAAATAAGAATATATATCTTTATACATAACTTAAAAATCTTGTTAATATATATATATATATATATAATTTTTTTTCTTTATGTTAATTATTTACTAAATAAAGATACATAAATTTTAAATATATATTTATGATACATAAATTTTAAATATATATTTATGAGATAATCATAAATTCAAAACATGAATAAAATGTAAAATTGATTCATTAAATAAATGTTTTCATTGATTATTTTAATTCAATAATGTATAAATACACACACAATAATAGTGTTTTAAAAACCACTATTACTATATATATGTATACATATATACATATATATATATATTATTTAAGTTATTATTAAATACAAACATTTATCCTAAATGAAATTAATTAACATTATGCCTAGTTTTTTAAAAAATTGAAAACATTATATTTACTAATATTTTGGATGTCACATCCTCCCATATAGTTAATAAATTTCTAGTCATGTTAATTGAATAAAAATAACCCATATGGAGTCATTTCTTTTTTGTGTATTAAGAAATCTAATGACTATGTATATATTAATATTATCCCACTTCATCATGGGTGTCACTACCCATATAAAATTAATTGTAAATAAATTTCATGATATATTATTTTTTCATGAATTATATGTTACATATTTTTATTCATTGTAATAATATTAGGTAATTTTTTATTTAAAAAGGAAAACATTATTTCTAACCAAACAGAATTTTCATGCATTATATTGTTTTATTTAAAAAGTTTATTTTATAAATATATAATATTAATTTTATATAATTATAAAAATTATTTAATTCATAATTTAAAAAATATATTAGGATTACTTTTTAATTTTTTTTAAATGCTTGATTTTTCAATGAATAGTCAAAATACTGATTTTTATTAAAAATGTATTTTCATTTAAAGATTTTGAAAAGGTAAATTTTGTTTTAAAATGTATTAAATGTTAATTTAGTTCAATTATGTATATAATAATACAATTATGGCTATTTTAATCAAAATTATAATTGAATTGGCATTAATATAATTTTATACATTTGAAGGCATTTTTTCTAAAAAACATTTTTTCATCTCATCTGAGGATTAATTTTAAATTATGTTCTTCCAATAAAATGAATAGAATTTTGTAAAATGGATTTCAAAATTGGAATAATAATAATTATTATTTTTAACATTTTCAATATAATTTTGGGTTATAATTAATAATAAAAATGGTAAATATTTATTAACACTATTATGGTTACTATAGGTTTACCGGGGGTTAATGTAAATAAATAAGTGTAAAAATGACATAAAAACATGTTTAAATTATATTTTAAATCCATTTTTAGAGACTAAAATCTAATATACAAAAATGGTCTTTTTTATCCCATCTGCTGGAGTAAGACATTAATATATTTTATTCTTCTAAAAACATTTATGTGTGTCCTCTCCACGACTTATAAAAGCAAACATCTTCTCATCTCCTCTCCACACTTCAAAAATATTTTTTTTTTAAAAATTACATCCAAAATAAATTCCCAACATCCCTTATATTTTCTTAGATTGAATTTTTTAATGAAGAATATCCTAGGGATACTTTAGAAATAATCCTAAAGAGGTAGTCCGAAGAAGGGGTAACATTCTTAAGTGAATTTTTTTTAATTTATTCACCTATCAACATAAAATATAATTAACAATTGATAAAATAAAAAACATATCATCTATATGCATATATTTAAGTTAATTTAATAACCTATATTTATCTCCTCTTCCATCAAATGGGAATTGAAATCATCGTTCGTGTGTACGGAAGACTACTGCCACACGAATCAATGTAATTCATATTTTATCATATTCTCTAGGGGATGGTTATATATATTTATATAATTTATATATATGATATTAATAAAATATTTATAATTACTAAAATAAAATATAAAATCCATTTTCATACCTTTCCATTCGTTGTAAAATTATAATTCTGTCCATGCTTATGTTTGGATTACCATCTCCATAATGCAATGTGATTCAATTTTCATCACCACAACACCTGGATGATATATATATAATATTATTTAATTATATAATATGATATTTATTATATAATACTAATTATATAAATATTAAATAATACTTACCTTCTTTCAATCATGATCGGCAAAAAATAGAAATGTTTCTCAGAAGTATGTATGACTTATCATCTCAATGATTATAATGTTGTGCATTTTTCAAAACCATGTTTGTTGGATGGTTTTAAATATATGATTGATGCATAAAAATGATAGTTTTTTCCTTATTATTATTATAGAAAGTAATAAATATTTACCATTTTTCTGTAGTCATCTAAATAAATTATTTTTTGAAATATAAGCATAATTTTGTCAAAACATCCCACTTGAACTAAATTGATAATGTAATTGATTATAAAATTTTTTTTAATAAAATTTAAAAAAAAAATTAAATTTTTACTATGGAAATTAAATAATTAAGATAAATTTATTATTCAATAAAATAACTAATGTATGTTGAAATTTTGACACAAGGTTTGGAAAACATTTACTTAAAACCTCATTTTAAATTTTTTAAATATTTATTTTTTTAAATATTTTTCGTCCATGTCATTATTCTGGAAATTATTTAATGGATTTAATTTTGTGGAAAAAAATAATTCTACGTTTAATTTTATTCCACTTTTAATTTATTGCGCATTTTTTAAAAAGGAACCATTCAACATATTTTATTTTGAAGTTATTGAATTTCATTATAAAAGATAAGTGAAATGTTCTAATTTTAAATATACAACATATATGGATTTCCTATCCCCACAAAATTTTTTTTATTCCTTTATATGATTCTTTGTTTTCATTAATGAAAACTCATTTTCCATTTTTTCTAGATATTTTTTATTGGAAAAAGTGTTTTTAAATAGAAATTGTATTTTTAAATCAGAAAAGGTCTTTCATATAAGTTTTAAAGTGTTTTTTAGAGGTATATAATGAAATGTTATCGGAATAAAATGTTTTATTCATGATATGTAACTTGAGAATTAGAGGATGTGATGAGAGATTCTAAAACAATGTATAATATCGGTGAGGCTGATAAAAAATATATAATGGGTGAGCCTGATATATATCTCTAAGGTATTAGATAATGTTTCTTGTCTTCAAAGGTAAGAAGTTAGAAGTTAACGAGGGATGTTTCATATATAGATTAAAATGGGATCATTTTATTTCAAACATGATTTAAATATTGGTTTTTAAAATAATTCTATAATATGTCTATGCTTTACAATTTCTACTGTCTAAGAGGCATAAGCTCTAAGTTTCATAAAATGATTTTATTTTCAGGATATGGGTTTTAAAGGTATTATTTGATAAAATGTTTTTATTTTATGATGTTATGATTTATTGCATAATCTCAAATAATATTATGTTAAAGGTAACTATTTTATGGGTTTTTATTTTTGTCACTGTTTCAATAATTTTCTTTATTTTATTTTCCTTATTGATATTTTTTTCATCATCCCATGTTTATAAATTTTTTTCATAGGTATTACGGATAATTAAGAAAAAATAAGAATTTGATTGAATTTCATGAATATTACTCATAAAAATGAAACATGTTTTACTTTAAAAATTGTTTATTGTTGGAAAAATTCATACAGAGTAGAAGTTTAAACTTTGTAAAATATGGGTTTTTATGTAAGATTTAGGTCAAAATTATCTAAAAACGTAAACTTATAATATATTTATAAATTAAATATAATGGATTCTATTATAAAGGCCCCGAATTACGTAATATTTAAGGTAGGGTCCCGATAGTTGATATCATATCAAATGATTGGATAATTTTTGAGTTTAGATACTGGAATTAAATACCCTTGAATGATTTTAATTTATGGTTATCATGATATATTATTTGAATATTAATTTGTAAATTCATATAAACTATGTGTATTTGGAATGGTTTTCCATAGAGTAAACCAGGATCCAGAAGTTGAAATGTACCAAAAGGATATTGTCCTTCCAAATTAGCTACCCAGAATGGTCGAAATTCAAATATAAAATTTTGTTCCAGTGATGGATAATTCGATAAATAGTTTAAATTTCGGTGTCATCAGTTTAAGTTATAAACTATATTTACTATAAATTAATATTTCTATAGTTGAGAATTTCATAAAACAATACCCTCGAACATTCATTGCAACCATAGATCCAATAGTATCTAAAGGATGTTATATAACAATCGTTCTCTTCATTTCACAAATAAAAAATATTTATTACATATAATTTTCAAATTATACAACAAAGAATACAGATAGGTCTAGTTTTTTTGGGTATTTGGAACATTACATAACAACTTAGAACATAAAACGCAACAACATTATTGAAAACATATTTTACATGGCCCCAACATTCCTTCGTACATTGCATTGCATGGGATAACCTGAAGACATACATAAGAAAGTGATGAGCTATAAAGCCGAGTAAGGGAGTAAAAAAGGAATAAAATGAATAATATAGAAAATTTTAGACAATATTCATACCAATGGAGCATATTAAAAACATAAACATAAAGGCAAGATATTTCATGATTATCATAACCTGGGAATGTGACATCAACAATTAACATTATATAAGTGTGAGAAAAACTAATTTTACCTGGAGCATGAGTAAAACATTATTTTAGTTGAATTAGAATGACTAAACCCTCATTTTACTTAACGTATCATGATACTAATTTTTACCCAATGCATTGAAGCACTATCAGGGTGCACCCATCATAATCATTTCTTTTCATGCATAAGTGTGCCACATGGATCATACAACATTGAATCAATAAATAGAATCATTAATTCAATGATAAAAAAAATGTCTAATACATACATGAAACTCTAAATTCAATAATTAAATGTGCATAAAGTTCAATACCATTGATAGAGAAATGGGTATGCAATTCACTACACAATTACTTTGGCTAGAAAAACGCAATGCAATTTCGGCAGCATAATGGCATGACATAATAATTCATACAAATGGATTATGAGAGAGATATAGTTATATCTTATCATATATAAATAAAATGGAAAGTAATTGGGTCATATAGATACTTGTTCCAACATATTTAATGGAATTTAGATGCATAATATGAAATAATTGCTAGAAGGTAAATGAGAAGAGCGAAATTCCTAACAGAATTTCTGCATTGTAACAGCTATATATGGGAGGCATTAGTGAGATATAAATAGGTATATAATCATTAAAACCTATGTAGGGAAGCATGGGGGAGGTTAAAAATTATACCCCAACATTTTTAATTGGAACAGAGTTTGAAATATTATAATGAAATTTGAACAAAAAATAGAATGGAAGAAATCCCTTACATGGTAGTATGATCCCAAAAAATTGGGAGTGACTTGAGATATTCTTATTGGGATATTGGGTAACTTTGAGAAGATTTTATATAGGGAGGGTAGAGTTTGGTCTTGATCCAATGTTTTTGAATGAATAGAAGTGGGATTTTGGTTGGGATTATATTGGAAAAGGGAGGGATTTATTTATTTTATAGGTTTTGGACACTACATATTAAACTAATAAAAATCACAAACCATCCCTTAGTTTTTTCCAATGGGGAGTGGAAAAAATTATTTTATAAGTCCAATCAACAAAATTATTAAAATATTAGGCTTTCTTATATGGAGGTGAGTCAAACTCTCAAGGAAATCATTTTAAAATGATTAAATGTTTTTTATGTCTTGAAGGGTCCACTAAGGCTATGTAAAATAAATCAAACTAATATAAAATCAATTAATTTTAAATTTAAAACATATATTGGATGAAAATTCCATTTATTGTATTCTATTACATCACTATTGTGTCATTATGATGTCATCAAACACATTATATATTCAAATGTAATTTAATTTTTACAAAAAAGTATCAAATGTCTCAGAAAATTATGAAAAAATAACAGTTGGATAATTTCAACATCCTGATTCCAAAAAATAATATTCTTTTTTTCTAAATAATTATATATATATTTTAATTACATATTTTAAAATAAAAATAGACATTTATCAAAAATTCATGGGTTTTGACACAAACAACTTTCAATCCTTAATAAAAATTACAGATTTATTCAAAAAAATTATACAATCATTTATATTTAATAAAAATTAATTTAGTAAAAATATTTTATTAAAATATATTCACATTTAAATATCAATTAATTCATCAAAATAGATTTCATATTTGAATATTAACTTAAAATACTCTTTGTCCTTTAAAAAATATTAACAGAGTAAATATAATAAAATTAATATATAATCCTTATTCTATAAAAAATAATGCACAAAATCATTTTTCCAAGGTATTGTTACATAAAGAATTATAAAACCTATATAATACCTATGTGTATGGTGTGCAATGGTGAAAGACTCTTAGGGAGGCTCAGATAATATTTCTTTGGTGGTAATATCTATTAACATCCACTTCTCATATAGGGGGTTCTGTTCAATATTAACTCATTGAAGCTCATCTTGATCTTGGTAGAGAGCAAAGCCCAGTGATGCTACCAACTTTCCAAGAACCAAAAAATGGGCTTTATATAAATCATTTCTACTGGATGAGTCCATCACTTCCTTTGTTAATGTAAATTGGATTTGTTAAATCCATATATTTATACTAATAATGATTTCATTGTTCAAAGACTATATTAGCAACAGTAACAATTCATAAATGTATTTCAAAATATAAAAACATAAAACGAAAGAAGTGAATATCTTTTAAACATTCATTTTACATAATAATACCTTTAATTATATCTAGAGGAATTTTCATTAATTAATTTTTGTGTCATTATATTATTCCCCCCTTAAGAAATTTTTTCCCTAGACATTTCTTTTGTCTACACTAAAACTGATGATCGTAACTCTGCTTCATCACTTCCTCTGATTCCACCACTGCTTCTTCAAACTTTTGGTTTCACCACATCAACATTATGAGGGTAATTGTCTTATTTTGTTGAACTTTATTCCTACGATCTAATATATTCACCGGCTTATATTAATATGATATTTAATTCTCCAATGGTACCAACTCTGGATTGAGTACATGAAATGGGTCATGTATTTACTTCCTCAAGAGTGATACATATAATATATCATGTACGTGATATAGGTTTGGTGGGAGTGATAGTTGATAGGCCACTGCTCCAATGCGATAGATGATCTCAAAAGGGTCGATGTACCTTGTAATAAGCTTTATATTCTTCCCTAAACTAATAAATATCTTATTTGGTGATATGTGGAAGAATACCATGTCTCCAACATCAAACTCTTGGTCTCGTCGATGATTATGAGCATAGATATTTTTTCAAATCTAAGTAGCTTTAATGTGCTGCTGGATGGGCTTAAACATATCAACCATTTCCTTGACCATTTCAGAACCCAAGAGTTTTCACTCCCCAAAATCTTCCCAACATGCTATTGTTATGCACATATTCCCATAAAGGTCTTCAAAAGGAGCCATTTGGATGCATCAGTTGAAACTATTATTTTAAGGGTACTCAACAGGGGGATGACGTTGATCCTATCCTCCGTTGAATCATATTGAGAATTCTATCAACATTTCATCAAGTGTTTGGTTAGTTTTCTCTGATTATCCATTAATTTGAGGATTATAAGCCATACTAAAGTTCATCTAAGTATTCAGAGCTTGTTGGAGACTCTTATCGAACATAGAGGTGAATCTTGGATCTCAATCAGATAAAATAAATAGTGGTCATCTATGCAGCATTACTATTAGTATGATATATTTCTTTTCCTTTTGATCCAATGATAAATCCTCCTGAATTTCAATGAAGTATGCAGTCTTTGTAAGATGATCCAAAACCACCTAGATAACTTTTCTCCCTTTGGATTTCTTCGGATATCCGGTGAAAAAGTCCCCAGTTATGTTATCCCATTTCCATGATGTTAAGGGTAATAATTCCATCATCCCCTTATACATATACCTCTCAGCGTTCACATTCTATTATACCAAGCACCATAATGTATACTCAATGATCTCCTTCTCTATGTTACCCCGCCAATAATTCTCTCAGATATCTTGATACTTCATTGTGATTCCTTGGTGAATATGGAAATTTGAACTATGTGCATCATCTAAAATTTTTTTCTTTTAAACCATATTTTATGGAACACGTAGACATTTCCAAAGTCACAAAATTCCTTCTTCATTGACATTTTACTCTGTGGATTCCCATTTTTTATAGTTTCCACTTTATTCAGAATTCCTAATTCATTATTTTGAGCATCACTGAACCTTTCCGAAAGAGACAGTTATGAAATCATTTGTGAAAGGATTGATGATGTTCCTTTCTTTATGATTTCCATGACCAAAATAATAAAATATGATAAAATTTTATCCTTTTCAATTATTATCAATGATATAATCGATGGCTCCTATCTACTTAGAGAATCATCCACCATGTTCACTTTTCGAGGGTGGTAATGGAATAAGCAATCGTAGTCTTCGATCTTCTCTAAACATCTTTGTGGGTGCATGATCAACTTGTAATGCCTAGACCCCAAAAACCCAAATCCAATGCATTATTTTAATACATTGGCATGATTATAAGGAATAAATTCCCTATGGACCAGTCACATTAGGATTCTTGTAGAATAGATTACATACATTAATTTCACATTACAGTTTCAAAAAAAATACAAAATAGATAATACTTTTAGAATAAAATTATTCTCCTCACTTAAACCTACATATAAATCATAATACACTTCTTGGAATACTATGAAAATAAAAATAATAAAGGGGTGAGCTAAAATGGTTTGTAAGGATAAACAATATAGAAGATGCAATCATAAATAATCAAAACCATTTATAGAAAGGTACAAAATTGAAACACAGTCCCTTTACACATAAACATCATCATAATATGGAAAATATAAATAAAATAATTCCATTTAATTATTCACATTGATATTCTACAATTCAAATAATCACATGTAACTTCAATAACTAAACTCATAATGATTAAATGCATAATATTGGATATCTTAACCACAAAGTCAAGGCATTGTGCCTTGACCCAAAAAATAAATTTTAACAAGGCCTTGTTCCAAAACACTACATAGTCTCATTAGACCTATCGATGCCTCGAGAGGCTATAGTGGGCCCCTCCCATCACTTACTAAGTCCAATGCATTCCTCATATGAAAATGTTGAAACATAGTACAAACATTAATATTAAAACTAGCATACGAAATGTCAATATTTCGACCATAAACCATGAATGGTATAAAAATATCATATCCATATTCAAACAAATCATAACTCATTAAATAAAATATGGAAGATTGTATTATATTAAATCAATGTTAATCAATAATAATATCTAGTAATGGATGCTGACATTGTTGAAAATGATCAGTAAAACTCGTTGAGAGAAATATCCTTTTTTGTCAAATCATTTACAAGTCACCCATTTATAGAGGAAGTCATTCAAAAAATATTTTTGATTCAAAGTCTCCCATAACACTTTGAAACTTTTTAATTCAATTAACATTTTTAAAAAATAATGTCTATATAAATAAATCCTTAAAATAGTTTTGAAGACATGAACATTAACTAAAAAGATTTAGAGAAAATAAATAATCAAAACATTTAAAATTATGATCTTGCTAAAGGTTTCCATCCAAAAATTCATAAAATATTCCTTTTGAGAACATTTTTAGTATACCTGGACATTGATGATAAATATGTCATGGTTAATACTTACACCCAAACAATCTCGATTAATAATTAGATTAAGGAATTAACCCTTATATTAAATTTCAATTAGTTAAGGGTACATTTAACATCCTATATAATTACTATAGTATGTTATTAAATTATACTAGAAACATATTCAAAATTATGATATCATATATGATTAATTTAGGATTTTATACTACCCATTTAATAAAAAAATTCATGTTAAAGTAACATTTATGGTAATAATCATTTTCTTTATCGAATGTGTTTTAACTTGTTATTCTGGATTGTATAAAATAGATCATTATTTAAATACTTCCATAATATAAAACATAATTTAAATATCATATATATTCTGAATAAATATATGTCTAATAAATTGATATATGAAATAGAAACATTGTTCATGGAGAAGGTAGTCAGTACGTATGCATGAACGTTGTTTATATTTTTTTATCGTATAGTATAGAAGTATGTAGACAAAATCTGTTGATCTAAATAAATATATACTGTTATCTTATAATTATTATTTCATATATATCATAATTAATATATATATATATATATTCTTGAATGGTGATCATTGAAGATGAATCTCATCACGTTGTGGAGACGGTAAGCTGTACCTATGTACGAGCGACAATTTCATTCTATTGATTGTAAAATCTTATGTAATTGAATGGTATATTACATTTACAGAATCATTAACATGTTATATTTATTATTTAAATCAATTATATACATTATTATACCATCCAAATAATAATGTGTTGAATAACAAACTACACCACAACATAGAGATGGTAAGTCATATGTACGCATGTATGGTGACTTTGTCATTCATTGGATCAATATAATAATGAATATGGTTGTAACCTATTTATAATAAAATCTATGTATATATAAATTACTGGAGTTATTATTTTAGTATGGGAACAACAAATAATGAAGATGTAGAATAAGAAAAGAATATTGAAAGAGGTGATGAAATAATTACCTCTTATTTGGGTGATTCCTTTTGATTTGAACAAAAAGTCTCCTTAGGTTGACTTTATAATAAATGTATTTTATCTAGGATGAATTCATAGTATTTGTGAGGAGATTTGATCAGTGTTTGTTTGAGACAAATGTCTTTGGATTTGTGAATTAAAATAAATGGGGATTCCCTTTTATAAGAGAGGTGAGGAGCACTTTAGGAAAATCTTGAAAAATTAATTTAGTATAAAAATATTTTCGTTTTATAATATCTCCAATTGATTTTATTTTGAGAAGAAGGTGGTATGGGTATAAATACATTCATCCATTAGGTTTTAAAAATGTTTAGGTCACCATATTAAACTTATCTTTTAGACATAAACCATTGTTAAATTTTATAATATCTTCTTGTTTTAGTATACTATATAGTTAATATATTTACTTTAAAATTCCAAGAGAACCTCAAGTGGTTCATTAATAAAATATATAACATTATCAAATAAATTTTTCTAAAATATTTGTTTTTTAGGAATTCATAAATCATTTAATAATATAGTATTTGTTTTAAAAACTAATTTATGTCAGTTTTGACACTATTTTGAATTTTGTATTTGTAAGAGTAATAACAACATTATTACGTAAAAAATATATTTAATCAACCCTAAAATGACATATTAACCTATAAAATTTTTGGATGCCATCAACAGATTCAATTGACATTTATTTTAAAATTTATAATATCAATTATTTTAATCATTCATTAATAAGGTAATTACTGCATCATCATTGTTTCATAATCAAGTTTAATTATTTAATGCACAAAAATTATAAATAAAATACCATGTTGTAGAAAATATTGATATAATTATTTTTAATAGTTATAGTCTAATTTATTTTATGTATAACCCTATATTAAAAATGGTTCAGTTATTCAATTATGAATTTATCACTTTTAACTCTTCTTTATATAAAATATAATAAAGGTCCTAATCGAACCCAAATGGATCAAAAAAGTCCATATTTTTGTCCTAAGATTTATTTTGTTCTAAAAAAACGTATCTGATATAATTATGAAATGTTTTTGGGTAATTTAATATTATGATAATACTATTTTTTCCATTAATTCCGTTATTTATTTTTAAATGTGGTAAATAAAATTCAAAAGTTACTATTCGCCAAAAAGTATATTCATCCTATTGAACCAAATTTTTTCTTAATAATGAAAATATTGACTTCTGGATTTCTGAAATTCAATTCAAAAATCGGTAAAATTATATTTTCTGCAAATTTTCCAAGGAGGGTAAAATACGTTAAAATTTTTAATAAAATTATATATATCTAATCTTATTATAAAAAGACGAAATTGAAATAAATTGTGCCAGTAAACGTATTTTTTATCTATTTTTAATTTGAAATAAATTTTAATGATAAATTATTATTCCAATAAAATGTCGATTTTAAACAATAGCGCAATGTTTTTCACTATTCATCAAAAATTGAATGTTTTCATAAAAAAACCTAAAATTCACCTTAGGAAAATTTTTATATTCAAAAATAAAAATTTAAGTCTATTTTACCATATTTTAATTTTATTAGTGTCTAAAATTTATTTTATTATTGTTCACAAAATACATAAATAGTATTTCTTTTACGAAAATAGTTTTTCTAAATATATTACTATTTTAACAAAACATATTCATTTCTTAATAAATATATTTTATTAATGTGAAAAAATTATAAAAAAAATTAAAATGTTATTTTTTACTTTTCATATTACAATATTTAATTGATAAATAAATATATCGTTTAAATAATTATAATACTAATGTGTTGTTTTGTAGAAACTCAATCGTGTGTATAACTCAAGACAAGTTGGTGTTGTGTGAAATATAAGCTATTAACTACTTTAAAGAGATAAGATAATATGAAATATTGGGGTGTTACATTCTCCCCTCCTTAAATAAATTCCATCAATGCAATTTTAAATTTCTCTTAATAAATAATTGATTGAAAAATAGAAAATTCTTTTGTGCAAAACCCACATCAGAAATAAGTTTAATAAAATTTATTTTTCATAAGGGGGGAAGGGAAATAAAGAAGTCACCAAAAAATTACGATTTTGAATAGGAGAAAATTTTCGAAAATTAGAGACACATAATTTGAGGATAACGTTATTATTTATAGGTAGTGATTGAGGAAATTTATCACACACAATTGAAAAATAAATTGAAAATTGAGGGGCTCAAACCCATAAATATATAATGATTTCAAGAATAATCGATTCAACAAAACCTAAGGTATTATGATGAAACATATTTTTAGATATTTTTGTTTTGAGGAGGAGGTTTTAATTTAATATCATGATAAGAACTCAAGAAAACAAACTTGAGTTCATTACATGTCATAATCATAATCTCATCATTTGGTTGTGTTTTGATATATTTTCACTTCATCCCTTACACTTGGAAACGAATGTTCAAAAAATAATTTTTCTACTAATGAAGCGCATTTGATAAATCATAAGGTCCATAATTATTTCATTAATACGCTATATGTTTATTGAAATCAAAAATGGTTAGGTCAAAAGTATCCAACAAATTAAACTTTAACCTCAAACAAAATATCAAGTGCACAACTTACACCATTTCATCATTTAGAAATATCCATAATACTTATGTCCAAACTCACATTTACTTTTTTTTAAGATATGTTTTTTCCACAAGATGACATGTGAATACCTTCATCATGTATTTTATTAAAACATGGAAATAACATGAATTACCATAAAACATTATTTTAATAAGTATGTACTTCATTATTCCTTCTTTAAAACATAGAATACTAGATATAATTTTTAAATCCAAAAAAGGTTTATTCTCTTACAACGATGGAATAAACAAACCATTAATTAGTTTCAAGGTAGTAAATAATATCCAATACACTTTGTTTAACATAATCATCTATTATTCCAAAATCATTACCTTAGACTCAAGACTATTTTAAGGTTTATCATTCTCTCAACCATATATTTTACTAAAAAATTAATCTACTATTGATTAAATTTTATTGGTACCACACTATCTCAAATACTTAATGAAATAGTAATACATGAAAATCCTTATATTATTTATAATTATTATAACATTTTCGTCACTAATACAATACTCAAATGAAACAATACATTAATTAAAATATAAGAACACTAATAATTCCGCTTCATCTGTGGTTGTATCATAACATGATTATTATTCAATAGTATCATTTGTGTTATACTCTCAAGATTGGTAAATTGATTCTCGTAGTGTCCCAACTCCTTGTAGATGAAGCATTTTTCATTTTAAACAGTTTTATTAACCTTGAAATCACATGATTTGTTTAGTTTTCTCCACACTTATATCAAACTCGCATTCCCTTCAATCATTTTCCTAGGTGATTCTCTCCACAATTATCATGTGTGGGAAAATCATTCTTTCCCTACTTCCATTTATCTATCATTTTCATTATAATCCTCTTCTTCTATTTCTTCCCTTTATAGCCATAGGACTCGGAAAATTCATTACATATCTTATTAACACATGATACTATTTCTTCATATGATGAGAATAAGTTGGAGACTATTTCGCTTTTAAATTTTGGCTTTATACCATGAAAGATATGATCATTCTTACTCTTCGGATCATGTGTAATACTGGATATATCATTCCTTATACTGGGTGCCATTTCTAAATGACAACATACGTCAAGTTAGAACATATGATAATGTATAATCCAAAAACTAGAAAAATTCTCAACATTAATTGAATATTTTCACACATGTAGTCTCATAATTATAAAAATTGTTTCTTTGCTGACATATTTACTCATAAATCACTCATAATGGTTTGCAAAAAAATTGTGAATTATCCTAAGCATATCCCATAGGAGTATCAAACTAGGTGTACAATAAGGCATGTTTCCATGTACTGGGATACCTCAGTTCAAGCCATAAACTCATTGTCATAGTTTTCACTCCTAGGTTCATCTATGCCAAAACCATGTCTACATGTTGTATCTTCATAAGGATGTATTGTTGGGAAACCCAAAAAATAACTACATTACCAAAATTTTGTAATGTTATTACATACTAATCCCCAGTGTCTATCATTGGGTAATGTTCCCTAATGAGAGTTTATCTAAATAGAGTTTCAATGGTTATTTCTAAACTTTTCTAATGCTAAATATAATTCCAAAACCCTAGAAGAACATATCTGGTGATTTATTTTAAAAAATTATCATGATTACAAGGAATCAGGTTCCAAAGGACCTATAATTTTTGTAGTCTTAGAAAATAGATTACATATATGAACATCACATTACAATTTTAAAACATAAAATAAAACATAGATAATACTTTTAGAATTCCATTATTCCCCTAGATTAAACTACCATATAAATAAAATACATTTCTTAAAATCATAGGAAAAAAAATATAAGAAGGGTGTAGCCTCCAATGCTCTGTAAGGATAAAAGATATATTGGAAGTTATCATAAATAATCATATAATTTTCTAGAAAGTTATAAAATTGAAACACAAGAATATTAAACATAAACCTCAGCGTAATATAATAAAGATAAATAAAATAATTCCATTTAGTTAATCCAATGAATATTCCACTAGTCGAGTAATCGAATGTAAAATCAATAACTAAACTAAATATGATTGAATACATAATACCAGACATCTTAACCACAAAGTCAAGGCCCCATGCCATGACCCTAAATTTAAATTTCTTCAATGAACTGTGCTAAGACACTATTTTGTCTCATAAGACCTACCGATGCATCGAGGGGCTATAGTGGGCCCTGGCCATCACTTAATAATTCAAATTAATTCCTCAAATAAAAATTTTGATACATACCACAATCATTTGTATTATAACAAGAATACGAAATGTCAATAATTTTACCATAAACCATGAATGGTATAAAGATATCACATAAACACTCAAAAATATCATAAATCATCAATACAATATGGAAGCTTATATTATAATAAATCAACCTCAATCAAGTATAATATCTAGTAAAGGATGTTCAAAAAGTTAAAAATGATCGGTAAAACTCTTTGAGAGAAATATCCCATTCTTTGAAATCATTTAAAAGTCACCCATTTATAAAGAAGTCATTTATAATATATTTTGGAATCAAATTATCCCATACCACTTTAAATATTTTAAGGAATTAACATTTTAAAACAATCATGTCCATATAAATAAATCATTACAATCATTTTGAAAACATCAACATTAATTAAAAAGAATTAAAAAATCATTAAAACAAATAGAATTATGATCTTACTAAAGATTCCCTTACACAAAAATTTAAAATATTCTTATTGAAAACCATTTTAGGAAACATTTATTTGGATGATAAATATGTCCCAGTAAATACCTACACATAAACAATATCAGATAATAATTAGATTGAAGATTTAACCCTTACCTTGTACTTTCCTTTAGTCGAGGGTATATTAAATCTCATCTATAATGGCCATAGTATGTTATTAAAAAAACCAGAACCATATTTATATTTATGATATCATACATGATTAATTTATGACTTTATACTACCCATTTAATAATAATTTCCATGTTAATGTAACATTTTAGGTAATAATCGCCAAATTTATTGTATGTGTTTTAACTTGTTATTATTGATTGTATCACATAGATAATGATTTAAATACATCAATAATAAAAATTTTGAATTAAATATAATACATATTAAGAATATAAATATGTATAATAGATAGATATATGAAATGGAGATACCGTTCATTGAGATGATAGTTTTTACATACACATGAACGTGGTTTCCGTTTTCATATAACATAATATGGAAGTAAGTGAATGAAATATATTTAACTACATAAATATATATTATTCAAGTAAAATTATTATTTAATATATCTCATTATTTATCAATATATATATATATATATATTTATAAATATTCTTGAATGGTGATCGTTGAAGATGAATCTTAACACATCGTGGAGATGGTAAGTTTTAAGTACGCACGAGAAATGATATCATTCTTTTGATGGTAAAATCATATATAATTAGATGGTATATTATATATAATGAATCATTAATATGTTATATTTATTATTTACATCAATTATACTCATCATTATACCATCTAAATAATGAAGTGTTGAATAACAAACTACACCACGACGTGGAGATTGTAAGCCGTACGTACCAACGTATGGTGACATTGTCATTCATATGATGGATAGAATAATGAATATGGTTGTACCATATTTATAATAACATATCAGTATGTATATGGTACTGGATTTATTACTTGATTATGGAAACAAAAAATAAATAGGATGTAGAAGAAGAAAAGAAATTTGAAAGTGGTGATGAAATAATTTCCTATTCTTTGGGTTCTTCCAATTGATTTGACAAAAAGGGATTCTTGGGTTGACTTTTTGATCAATGTATGGATTATAGGATTAATTTAGGGTAGTTTTGATGATATTTGATCAGTGTTTGGCCGAGAAAAATGGCTATTGAGGTGTGAATTAAATAAAATGGGGGTGCCCTTTTATAAGAGAGGTGAGGGGCTCTTTAGGAAAATCATGAAATATTAATTTATTATTTAATGATTTTCGATTTCTAATAGCACCAAATGAGTTTAATTTCAAGTATAAGGTGGTGATGGGTCGAAAAAATCTAAATAAATTGGTTTTAGAAATGTTTAGGACACCATATTAACCTTATCTTTTAGACATAACCATTAGATAAATAGTTTAACTTTTACCATGACGTCTATTATTTTAATAATACATGGTTAATATAATTATTATAAAATTTGAAGAGTACCTCAAGATGTTCATTAATGAATTCTATTACAATATAAATTTCATTTTGCAGAATCATATATTTTTTGTAATATAATATCATTTAATAATATTGCATTTTATTTAAAAACAAATTTACGTCGATTTTGACACAATTTCGTATTTGGTTTTTGTGAAAGTCATAACAACATGATAACTTCAGAAAAATATTTAATCAACCATAAAAAGTCATATTCACTTATAAAATTCGTGGATGGCCTAAAAAGTTTTAATTTGCATTCATTTAAATATTTATAACCTCAATTATTTTAATCATACATTAATAAGGTAATTAATTCATAAACATAATTTCCTAAACAAATTTAATTATTTAATGTATAAAATTATAAAAAAAATTACATGATGTAGTAAATAATATTATATTTCTAAATAATATTTATTGTCGAGTTTATCATATGTATTACCATTAATTAAAAATAGATTAGTTATGAAAATATGATTTTAACACTTTTAAGTCTTATTTAAATAAACTATAATAAATGTATTAATCTTACCCAAATGGATAAAAAAGGATCTTATTTTTGTCCTATGGATTATTTTGATCAAAAAAAAGTTATCCAATAGAATCATTACATATGTTGGAGTAATTTTATATTATTGTAATTTTATTTTTACCTTTATTTACCCTATTTTTTTTACCTTGGTAAATAAAATTTAAATTTTCTTATTCCCCAAAAAATATTTTAATCATACTAAAAAAATATTACTTACTGATGAAAATTGTGTCTACTGTATTTTTTAAATACAATTCATAGAAGCTGTAAAATTACGTTTCATGCAAAATTGTATATGTTCCTAGAAGGTGGGTAAAAAAGGTTAAAAAGTTCAATAAAATTTTATTTATATAATATTATTATAAAATTACTCAAATGACATAAACTAAACTAATAATGGTATTTTGTATCTATTTTTAATTTAAAATAAATTTAAATTAAAAAAATTATTTAAATAAAAAGTCATTTTTAGACAATAACACAGTGTTTTTACTATTCATCAAAAATTGAATTTTTTGAGAAAAATAACTAAAAATCACCCTAAGATAATATTTATATTAAAATTTCAAAAATGAGGTCTATTTTACCAAATTCAATTTTTATGAGTGTCTAAAACCAATTTTATTTTTGTTCACCAAAATACATAAAAAGTAATTCTTTTAAGAAAAAAAATTTCCTAAATATATAAATATTTTAACAAAACATATACAGATAATTATAA
The DNA here is from genome assembly GCA_963277665.1 of Viscum album. NCBI lineage: Eukaryota > Viridiplantae > Streptophyta > Magnoliopsida > Santalales > Viscaceae > Viscum > Viscum album. Next base: position 458,963,555 of record OY728142.1, read on the forward strand.
ATAGGTTTTATTTATGTGGAAACATTATAAATAACATTTACATTTTTTTCTATTCATATTACAATATTTCATGGATAAATAAAAATATCATTTAAATAATTATAATACTAATGTGTTGTTTCACAGAAAATCAATCCAGCGTATAATGCAAGCCAAGTCAAGGTTTCATGAAATAAAATATGTTAACTAATTTAAAGAAATAATTTCCTATGAAATCTTGGGGTGTTACACAAATCTTTCTGTGTTAATATATATTTGAGGCTTTTGTGATCTTGTATATATTTCACCCATCTCCCCAAAGAGGTAATGCTGCCAAATTTTCAAATAAAATATTAATGGAGCCCACTTTAGATCATGTGTTGGATATTTTTTATCATGAAAATTCAATTTTTTGGAAGCATAAGAAATGACTTGGTCATTTTTTTTCAACGCACATCCAAATACCTTCTTCGAAGCATCACTGAATACCACAAAATGTTCTCCACTAGTGGGTAATGTGAACACATGCATAGTGATAATCCTCCTTTTCAACTCCTTGAAACTCTCTTTGCATTCATCACTCCAAGAAAGCTTGAATCCCTTCGAAGTTATCATGTTAATATAGTTGGACAATCTTGAAAAATTTCTCCTAAATCGAAGATAATATCCATCTAACCCCTAGAAGCTATGGATATCCATCATCGATGTTAGCCTCAACCATTAATTAATTGCAGCTATCTTGTCGGGATCCACAGATATCCCATTTCATGTGATGATATATCCTAATAATGAGACTTCCTTCATCCATAACTCAAACTTGATGTACTTTTCATAGATCTTCCCTTTTTCCAAGGTCTCTAGTACATTTCTTAGATGCTCCTCAAGCTCATCCTTGGTTTTGGCTTATATTATAATATCGTCTATTAGGACCACCAAAAAAATTCAAGGTAATCTCTAAAAATTCTGTTCACCTCACCTGTTTTGATAATCCCAATCTTGTATTCACATGTTTTGACAATCCCAATTATGTGTTCATATATTATGATATTCACAACTACTGTTGATCTACACTTTAATTCCTTCAAATCGATGATCAAGTTAATAATAATGTTAAAATAATTTCTGATTTATGATTAATCTCGATTATCCATGTTTATATAAGTTTTGAAATGATTCTAAGTGAATTAGATGTGTTTTTCATAAGACAGTCAAGTGTAAGTATCACTGACCTGAATAGAGCTACCGATTTGCATAAATGCACAGAGCTACCGATGCACAGAGCTACCGATGCACAGAGCTACCGATGCACAGAGCTACCGATGCACAGAGCTACCGATGGACAGAGAGCTACTGATGCATAGAGCTACCGACAGTCAAGAGCAACCGATGGAACTAAGTTCATCATGCTACCGATAAGAGCTACCGATAAGAGACACCTATAAGAGTTTGAAGAGCTACCGATGGAAGATCCTGCACAGAGTCAACTGTACACGTCAACAAACAAACGACTACCTATAATGAACTGCGGAGTCAAATCCTATATCCCCGACACTATTTGTTTATTACACTAACGGATACATTTGATACTTTTGATGTATTTAATGTTATTAAATGATTTATGTTGCCATTTCAGGAAACCATACCAAGTACGATTTAAAAAAGTATAATCATTCCTTCTTCTTAGAATAATAAATGAATACAAGACAACCTGTATGAAGAGGTGAATCAAGACAAGAGACTAGAGGAGATTGAGCACACGGGAACACTCTTGCGACCAAGCTCAAACGTGCCAAGAACAACTGGAGAACATGCACTCACAAGACTACTACTACCAGACTCCAGAACACAGAGCATACATCGAGCAATCTATGCCAAAGAAGAACTACACAGAACACTCTTGCGACCAAGCTCAAACGTGCCAAGAACAACTGGAGAACTTGCACTCACAAGACTACTACTACCAGACTCCATAACACAAAGCATACATCGAACAATCTATTCTAAAGAATAACTACACAGAACACTTCATTTTCTGAGCCAATAACCAAGCGAAACATGGAAGCACTGAAAGAAGAAACGATACTCTGTTTTTCAGTCAAATACTAGAGAAGGACTCAGAACCATTTCTGATCCAATCCAAAGGAGTCCAGAGCTGCACTGCAATCACTAGAGCCATTCTAAACACTTTATCTTTCTCTAAGTGATTTAGTATTTGTATTACGAGCAGTGTGTGTAGCCTGTTAATTATTACACACACACTGTCTCCTAAACTATAACTGGAGGATTTGTAAATCCTCACTCACAATCTTTACATTCTTTATTTCCCACTGTGGATAGTGGTAGAGGTCGAGTGTGACCTGGATAGATTTGAGCTTTTGTTTGTTATCCCACGTATAACTGTGGTAGAGGTCTCTTGACCTGAACAGTGTGATCGCTGTTGTTAACCTAGATCCAGGGTGTGGATCACTTTATATAAATTTTGAGAGGACTAAGTCTTGGCTTGAGACTGAACCTCTTGGTTACCTCTTGGGTTTTTAGTTAAAATCTATATCCATACTATATACATTTATTTCATATTCCGCTGTTATTACTTTGAAATATAATTTATTTTCAAAGCTACTTTGAAAGTTAAACTCACAAGTGTTTATATTTATTATATACTAGTAAGTTAGTTTAAAATTTTAATTTAATCATAAGATTAAGTTAACTGAGAATTCATCAATCTTTTAGAAACTAATTGAACCTTTATAATCTATATAAATTCACTACAGTTTAATTTGTTTTTCAAACTGGGGGATTTAAATAGAAATTTTTTTTAACAGAAATTTTAATTGGACCTCAATTCACCCCCCCCCCTCTTGTGTGTCCACTTCGACCAACATTTGGTATTAGAGGGTTGTGTGTTTTTCAAAACTTCTTATTTACTCTCTGCTTTTCAACTGTGATTTTAGTTGTATATTAAAGTTCTTAAAATTTTTGTTATTTCTAAATTTTTATCTCTTTAAATTGTGTTTATAATGGATAGTAGACTTGAGGGTGCTGCTACTAACTGACCACCTTTCATTAATAGAAATAACTATGCTTAGTGGATACTTAAAATAAAAATTCATCTAGAAAGCATGAGTTTTGATATTTGGACTGCTATTGAATCTGAATACAAAATTACCACTACTGATAGATCTACTTGGGATGAACCTACAAAGACTTCTTACAATAATAATTGTAAAGCTATGAATGCTCTGTACTGTGATCCAGTAGATGAATAATTCAACAAAATTTCTGCATGCAAAGCTGCTTTTGAAATTTGGGATACCTTGGCTGTTTCTCATGAAGGAACAAATAATGTTAAAGAAATGAGATTGGACACTTATACTATTAAGTATGATTATTTTAAAATGAAGTCTGATGAACCTATTTCTGACATGTATCTCAGGTTTAATGAGATAGTCAACACGATGAATTCACTTAGAAAAGCTGTTCCAGCAAAGGAACAAATCATGAGAATCTTGAGATGTCTACCAGACCGATGGAGAGGAACATCTGTCTCAATCAAAGAATCATGTGACATTGCTGCTCTACCTGTCAAAGAGCTTATTGGAAAATTGATGATGTGTGAAGAAGAGCACAAGGTAAACAAAGAGGAAGATGATGAATCGAAAAGAAAATCTGTAGCTTTCAAGTCTACTGCTTTGAAGAGTAAGGAGAAGGAGAAAATACAGATGGAGGATGAGAGTTCAACAAGTGAAAACTCAGAGTATGACAGTGATGCAGAAATGGCTCAGATATCCAAGAGATTCAAGAAGTTTTATAGGAAAAAGAAATTCTTTAGGAAAACAAATTACAAATGAATGTATGATCAACAAGGAAAATGGAAAAAGGATTGGAAGAAAGATGACAGGACTGATGAAGTTGTCTGCTATGAATGCAAGAGAAAAGGACATATCAAAGCAGACTGTTGAAAGTTAAAATTCAAAAACAAATATGATTATAAAGACAAGAAGTAAAAGAAATCCATGAAGGCTACCTGGAGTGCATCAGAAGACAACACAAGTGAAGTCGAATCTTCGGACTCTGAAAGGAATCGAGCCAACATGTGTTTCATCATAAATACTTCTGAGGTAACATCTGACACTCCTGTTTTAATTTCATATTACTCTGGAGATGATTCTGCTTTGGAAAACATGTCAATATCTGAACTATTTGAATAATGTGATATGTTATAAGAAACCTGTAATAATCTTAAAGAAAAATACAAAGGTTTAAAGAAACAGTATGCTTTAAGTGTTAAGAATAAATAGGATCTCGATAAAGAAAAGAAAAAGAATGCTCAACTATTAATGGAAAATACAGAACTAAAACTGTCAAATGAGCAACTCAGAAAGGACTTAGAAAAATTCATAAATGGAAAGGATGCTCTAACTCAAATGCTAGGAAAGAAAGTTGCACCTAGATATGCTACTGGTTTAGGATACCAACCTGGACAGAGACAGTTCACCAGAACCCGATTTATTCCTAAGTCTGAATAAAATATTTCTAGTTCCAGTTTTGGAAATTCATATGCTTCAACAGGATATTCATATGGTTATAGACCAAATAAAGTTTATCTTTCAAAATCTTTTACTTCTGTTAATTGTATGAAACCAATAAAACAAATCGGGGTACCTAAAGCCCTGATTGCTAACCTATCTGGACCAAGAAAATCTGGGTACCAAAGTCATTTCCTGTTTAAATCTGTTTTATAGGAGACCTTCTTGAATAGCTGTCATAAGAAGATATGGTATTTAGACAGTGGGTGCTCAAGACACATTACTGGAGATTATTCTTGCTTCAAGAGCTTAATAAAGGTTGATGGAGGCCATGTCACCTTTGGTGACAACTCTAAAGGAAAAATCATCGGCCTAGGCCAGATTGGTAACACTGACTCAGTATTAATTTATAATGTCATATTCGTTAATGGACTTAAATATAACTTGCTTAGTATATCTCAACTATGTGATGACGGTTTCAATTTCTAGTTTGAAAATGATTCCTGTGATGTTTTTAACTCCAGAAATGCTTTAGTATTTTCTACTCTAAGGAATGAAAATGTTTATGCTGTTGATTTAAATTCTTTAGCAAAAAAATATATTCCCTGTTTGAATGTTGTTCATAAAGAATCTTGGCTATGGCACATAAAATTAGGACACTGCAACATTCACTCTCTTAGAAAACTGGCTAGGAAAAACTTAGTTAGAGACTTACCTAAATTAGAATTCCCAAATGACAAAGTGTGTAATCCCGGTCAAAAGGGAAAACAACACAAAGTTTCTTTTAAATCAAAGAAATAAGTCTCAAATTCTCAACCACTTGAGTTGGTTCACATGGATTTTTTTGGACCATCAAGAGTTTCTAGTTTAAATGGGAAGCACTATTTCCATGTTCTAGTAGATGACTTCTCTAGATATACTTGGGTATATTTCTTAGCTCACAAAAGTGAATCTTATTCTTCCTTTGTTAAATACTCCAAGTCTGTAGAAAATCTTAGTGGACTCAAAATTAAGACCCTGAGAAGTGATCATGGCCGTGAGTTTGAAAATCAAGACATTGAATCTTATTGCTTACACAATGGTCACACTCATAACTTTTCATCTCCTAGGACACCTTAGCAGAATGGTGTAGTAGAAAGGAGAAAACGAACCCTTCAAGAAATAGCTAGAACCATGCTCAATGAATATGAACTGCCTATTTACTTTTGGGCTGAAGCTGTAAATACAGCTTCTTATGTTATTAAAAGAGTCTTGATCAGACCTGTTCTTAAGAAAACCACATATGAGTTGTGGAATAATAGGAAGCCTAATGTTAATTACTTCAGAGTTTTTGGTTGCAAAGTCTTTATTCTTAACACAAAGGATAATCTGGACAAGTTTGCTTCTAAAAGTGATGAAGGAATTTTTCTGGGTTACTCTACTTCAAGTAAAGCTTTTAGAGTGTTTAATAAGAAATATAAATGTGTGGAAGAATCTGTTCACATCAAATTCGATGAAACCAATCCACATGAGCCTAAAACCTCTCTTGAGAATCTTGAAGAAGATTTGTCTTTTCTGGACCTTAATGATAAATCCAAAGAACCTGTTATAAAAACTTCCAGTTCTGGACTTTTTCCAGAATCTGTTTCGGTCGAACCCGAAACTACTGATGCACCTGAAGTGTCTAGTCCTACCTTTACTAGATCAACATGAATTCTAAAGAATCATCCTTTGGATTCTGTTGTTGGTAATCTTCATAGAGGAACACATACTAGAGCTTCTCTAAGATATCAGGTTGAACATAAAGCTTTTCTCTCCCAGCTAGAACCAAAAAATAGTAATGATGCTATCGTTGATGAATTATGGGTAATGGATATGCAAGAAGAGTTAAATCAATTTGAAAGAAACAAAGTCTGGGAATTAGTTGACAGACCTAAGGACACACTAACAATAGGCACCAAATGAGTTTTTAGAAATAATGTTGATGAATCATGAAACATAGTTAGAAACAAAGCTAGGCTAGTTGCACAAGGATATAGTCAAGAAGAAGGCATAGACTATGAGGATACCTTTGCACCTGTAGCTAGACTAGAAGCCATTAGGATTTTACTTGCATATGCTGCACATCTAAATTTCAAGTTATATCAAATGGATGTCAAAAGTTCATTTCTAAATGGTTTTATAATTGAAGATGTTTTTGTAGAAAAACCTCCTGGATTTACAAACCCCCATTTTCCAAATCATGTTTTTAAACTTTCTAAAGCTTTATATGGCTTAAAACAAGCTCCAAGAGCTTGGTATGATAGACTCAGCAATTTTCTTATTTCTAAAGGTTTTACTAAAGGGATTACTGATCCAACTCTTTTTATTAAAAGAATTTCTAAATATGTTTTAGTTGTACAGATCTATGTTGACGATATTATTTTTGGATCTTCTAAACATTCTTTATGTACTGATTTTTCAAAAAGTATGCAAAATGAATTTGAAATGATTTTAATGGGAGAACTTAAATACTCTCTTGGATTTCAAGTATTTCAAAATGAAAATGGTATTATTTTGAATCAAAGTAAATTTACAAAGTATCTTTTAAAACGTTTTGGTTTGGATAGTATTAAGGAGAGTGAAACTCCTATGAGTACAATCTATAAATTGGATACAGATGAAACTGGGAAACCAGTGGATCAAACCAATTATAGGGGTATGATTGGTAGTTTACTTTATCTTACTGCAAGTCGACCAGATATTATGTTCAGTGTGTGTATGTGTGCAAGATATCAAGCTAACCCGAAAGAATCTCATTTGCTTGCTATTTAACGAATTTTCAAGTATCTCAAACATACTGTTAACCTTGGTTTATTTTATCCAAAAGGACAATCCTTTGAGTTAATGAGTTATTCAGATGCTGAATTTGCTGGTTGCAAGTTAGACAGAAAAATCACTTCAGGAACATGTCATATATTAAGAAAATCCTTAGTATCTTGGTGTAGTAAAAAGCAGAATTCTGTAGCTCTTTCCACTACCGAAGTAGAGTATATAGCTGCTGGTAGTTGCTGTGCACAAATTCTGTGGATGAAACACACTCTCTTGGACTATGGATATGTTTTTAAGCATGTTTTGATTAACTGTGACAACACTAGTGCGATAAACATCTCGAAGAACCATGTATCTCACTCAAGAACCAAACACATTGATGTAAGGCATCATTTTCTGAGAGATCATTATCAAAAGGGTGACATTTCTCTTGAATTTATCTACACTGAACATCAATTGGCCGACATTTTCACAAAACCCTTAAGTGTGGATAGGTTATGTTACATTAGGCACGAGCTAGGGATGTTTAATCTTCACCGATAGAAAACCTCACCGATAGAAAACCTCCCCGATAGAAAACCTCACCGATAAAGCACTGTTTTAAATCCTTTGTCTACCGTCAAGAATCTGAACCGTTTTTTCTTTTATTTTATTTTTATTCATTTAACATGTGATTCCTAAATGATAAAACTAAGTCTAAGCTGCTTCTCACTCCACCGAGCCCAAAACCTTTCACCTTTGAACCTTAGAACCTGAACCCTCTACAAACCTGAGATCCCTCAAACCAGCGATGGAAAAAACCAAAATTCCTGTCATCTGAGAAGACTGTGTTGAGCCTAAAGCAAAAAGGTGGAAGTCCAATCCAGAATCAAGTAGTGTCGTTAGAACTAGGTCAGGAAGGAGACCAGTAAATCCTCATCTGAAAAATAGAGCTATTGTGATCGAAGAAGAGCTGTGTGTAGACTGGTTGCTGCCCAGCAAGTCCTTGGTGCTCGATGTTCTGGAAGCTCCGAGATGGGTCGACTGCTTTTTAAATAACAACAGTCCCTACTACCCAAAGTTGGTAAAACAGTTTTATGAATTCGTAAGCTTCGAGATGCTAGAGAATGAGAACCGAGTATCTTAGTTTGTAAATGGTAAATTGCTATCATTTTCATCAGTGGAATGGGCTGATTGCTTAAAAGATTCACATGAAGGTGTGTATGGATATGTATCAAGAACAATTCCACCTACTAGTGACATTTTTGATCATGAGACCGCGTTGAAATAACTCACTGGTGATGGAACTCCAAGGCAAGTGGTTGCTGTAGAAATGGATGGAGAGAAAAGATTACTGTTCAAGTTTGTTCAACATGTGTTGATACCAAGTAGAGGAGACTTTGCTAATTTGAGATATCAGGATATCTATCTCCTACATCTTTTGAGACATGATGTCAAAGTCAATTTGTGCAGATTGGTGATGAATCAAATGGAAGATATGACAAGGCCGAAATCAAAGACAAATGCCCTATTCTTTGCTAAGCTGATTTCTGAAATGATAAAAGTGAAAGGGATAGCTGAGTCTCAAGATGAGACAGTTGTAGTGAAGAGAACTTTTGTATCACTACTACAGTTTGCAAATATATGAAGATTAGTTGGAATCCGTGGAGAGGATAATGGGTCAATGATGACCAAAAGGTATATGATAAATTTAATCCTATGGATTATCCTTCAAGGCCAAAGGATAAAAGAGATCCAGTTCTAGGACCTGATGAAGAGGAACCTGAGTACAATGATGAGTCAGAAGAAGAAGAAGAGGAAGAGGAAGAAACTCCTATGGATGATGGAGGAGATCATGACTTGCCTACAATCCCTATTGCTGAAATATTATCTTTAGAAAAGGAAGTGCGCGCAGAAGTGGAGACAACTACTAATAAGGAAGACCAGTCGGTCTCTAAGCATGTAGAGGAAGAATAGAATGTCTCTGAATCATCTGATTCTACTGAATTGAGTCTGAGTCCAGTTATTGGAAGCTTGGTTGTACCTTCTATGGATGAAGAAAGAGAAAGAGGAGAATTTGTACATATTCCCGAAAATCATCTTGCTGCTGCAGAGATGGAAGTTGTTGTGGAAGATTCTAATGAAGAAAGACCAGCAGAGAATGTAGTTGCTATATATGAGAATGCACCCTTTGAGGGGGAGGATCACACCATGTTTGGAAACGTTACAGTGACTATCGAGTCTGAAGACTGGATAGAAGACCCAGGTTTTATAGTCTTTGGCTTGGATTATCTTGATTTGGATAATGAAGTATCTTTGAATAGACCAAAGATCAGCTATGACATCAATTCTGAATTTTTACCTGCTGATGTGGTCTGAGTACAAGATTTAGATGTGCTGAAAGAAAATCTCAAAGCCAGTTTTATAGAAGAAGTAAAGAAAATGGAATCTTTTTTAATATCCTCGATTCAATCAGTCATGGCTGACTCTGTAGTCAGTTTAGCTTCTGAAAGAGTATCTACTACGGTTTCTCCAACTGATTTTGTTAAAAATTCTGACCTTGAATCCCTAAATCATGAGCTGAAGGAATCCTTCAGTGCCTCTGTTGCTGAGATAAAGCACTGTTTTGGTGAATAAATGAAGATGTTAGAAAGGTCTTTTGAGCTTTCTCTTGGTTTCAATCTGTCAACTTTTGTGGGAGAGCTAATGGAAGAAGTCAAGGATTGCCAGACTCAAAATTCTAGGCTAGAAGTAGATTTTGAAGCTCTACGGATATATGTTGTTGCCTTAGACTCTTTCATGAGTTCAAAATCTCAAGCTGATAAGGATTTAGCCTATGTGAAGAGTGTTGTAATTCATCTGGTCTCGGTGTTTGAAGCTTTCAAAACATTTTTGAAGGATCATGTCAAAGATCAGGACTCTCAAATGCAAAATCTGATTAGTGGGTTGACCAGAAGCTTCAAAGAAACTGTATACTTCTCTCTTGGTCCTCTAGTTCCAAATCCTGCAATTGATCTGAATCAATTTCGTGCTCTGATGAAGGAGGAGCTTGGTTCTATTTCAACCAGTGGCTCTGTGGACTCATCAGATTTAAGTCGAGTTGTGTTGTCTACCAGGGATTCAGCCAGAGAAATAATGAAAATTTTCCAGGACTACATGAGAGATATAACGACCCATACTTTACATACATTGTTAATACTTCAAAATTGAAGCACACTTATTAAAACATATGACAAAACCACAAAGGACCGTATAGGTATAGTGTCTTTAGAAACTGGGAAACATAAACAACTGGTTCATAAATCTTCTACAGTGTCTCCCATTTATTTCATCATATTTAGGGTCCCTTTTAGCATATTCTACTTAATATCCATCTTCCTGGCTTGGGGAAAAGAAAACATAAAAGGGTGAGCTCAAATGCTCAGCAAGGGCAAATAAAGGAAATAAAAATCATATCATATCTTTTTGAAAATCAAAACCTGCAAAAGAGATCATAATATCTTAACATGGAATAAATCATAGAAGTGAAAATGAGATCCCCATAATCATGAAATAAAACTTGAAACTTTGTGGCATGCACACATAATCATGGAAAATCATTTCTTGTTAGTCATGACTCATTGCCAAGACTATCTTAGTGGACAAAGTCCCTTTCTGAACCGAGTCACCCTCGTTCCAGTCCTGTTTCACTGAACCGGTATAACCTACCATTCCAGCCTTGTCTATCTCATGAGATATAAAATCTTTACCCAATGCATTGGAGGTAGATATAGGTCCCACCCATCTTATAATGAATCCTTTCTTACGTGTGCCACATAATCACAAATCATACATCATCGCATAACCCATGTAATAAAAATGGGATTCTTAAACAACATGACATCATAAAACAATTCATATAAGATAATGGAATTCATAAAAATATTTCCATCACAACATAATCAAATCTATGTAATAATAGGGATAAAAACAGAACCCTTTTATTATCTTAGATGGAAAATAATTTTGATAAAATACTTGAACTCCATTGATGAGGAAAATATCCTTTCTACTTTAAAAACACTTTTCTCTTCTTAACATGTCATACAATTATAAACTAAAAGAAGTTGATTAAAAATAAACTTGAAAACTTGTAAATGAAGCTTCTTCGAAATAATGTTTTAAAAATCCATTCATGCCGTATAAGTTAAAAAAACATTCTTCGTACTTTTGTCTGAAAAGTCAAAAAGCACCTCGTATGAAAAACGTCAAAAGATTCCTTTCATAATTTTTACTAAAAACTCACCGAAGGGTAAAATTGGATTTAAACAATTTTAGTTGGATGGAAATAATATTACATATTGAGGAAACATGGATGTGGATGATAAAATACACCCCAGTAAATACCAAAGTATAAACAATCTCGGATAAAAATGAGATTGTGATATTTCCCTTACCTTAGGTCCGATTTGCTTTGTACGTGTCCGAATCTCCTGTATAATGGTTTAAATAATGTTATTGACTTATTCCAGAATCATACATATTGATATGATATCATATATGGTCATATTCTTAGCTTCTTGTTAGTAATATTTCATTGTTACTTGTTACTCGGGTCTTTATTGCCTTTTGTTCTTATGCGTGTTTTGCCGAATACATTCTTATTCTTCTTTTAAGGTTATAGATACCTTATATCCAGAATGTTATTAGTGTAACATATATCATATTTATTCATTCAATTCATTTATATAATAACTATGTAAAGATGATCATGTAGAACGAGTCACATCACATTGTGGAGACGGTATTCCGTACGTACGCACGAGTGATGATATCGTTCCTATGATCGTGGAATTGTATTGGAGTGTATATATATTATTTCAGTATCAATATTACTTTATAATAATCATAAATAGTTACTCATTACACCATTATACCCATCCTTGTAAAGTTATGGTGGAAAATAGATTACACCACGGCGTGGAGACGGTATTCCGTACGTATGCACGCGCGGTGATTTCATTTTTCCGTAGGATGGATAGAAGGTGAATTAGGGTTGTTTCATATTTATAATAACATATCAGTATGTAAGTAATACTGATGATATTACTTTATCATTAAAACAACTAAAGAAGAAGAAGTTGAAGAAGAATGAAATTGAAAAGATCGGTAATGGATATTACCTCTTCTTTGGAACGCCTCTTTGAATCCTCCACTTAGGGAACTAAGATTGGTCTTTGAAGAAGACCAGGACCTCTAGGATTATTCTAGGGAAGTGGAGAGAAGAAAATGGCATGGGTTGGCCGAGCTTGAGTGCTCAATTTGGTGTGAGGAGGAGGGGGAGGAGGTTCCCTTTTATAAGGGAGGAGAGGGGCACCTTAGGAATATCTCAAAATATTATTTTATATTAAAGTCAAAATCGGTTTATAATGGTTCAAAAGGGTCTTATTTCGAAGATAAAGTGGGGATGGGTCGAAATCCTATCAACCAATAGGATTTAGACAAGTTTAGGGTATTATTTTAACCTTATCAATTAGATTTAACTCTAAGTTAATTTATTTAACTTTTACCGTGTCTTTTTGTTTTCTTTCACTATATGGTTAATATACTTACTATAACATGCCAAACGAACCCCAAATTGTTTATTATTAATATATATATCCTTATCTAAGTTATTTGGCCAAACCATAGATTTTTAGGAATAAAATAACAATTAATAATATAATATTTTATTTAAAAACTATTTTGTGTCAATTTTGACAATATTTGATATATGATTTTTTTGAAAGCCATAAAAGAATTATATGTTCGAACCAAGTTGATTAAATCAACACTAATATATCATAGTAACCTAGAAAATTAGTGGAATTCATAAAAAGTCTCAAATTACATTTATTTCGGTGTTTATAACATCAATTATGTCAATATTTCATTAATAAGATAATTATTGCATCATCATTGTGTCATAAATAAATTAAATTATTTAATGTCTAAAAATTACAAATAAAATACCATTATGTAGGAAATCGTTTTAGCTTTCTAATGAATATTTATAGTCGAATTTATCTTATATATAACCCCATATTAAAAATGATTTACTTATTAAACATTGATTTTAACTATTTTAACCCTTCTTTAAATAAATTAATAATAAATGTCCTAATCTAATCCAAGTGGTCCTAAATGGTCATATTTTATTCCTAAGTTCGTTTTTGGTCGAATTAAACTTGTCCAATAGAATTAGGACATGTGTTAGGGTAATATTAATATCATATTTACCCTTAGTTACCCTATTTACTATTAACTGCGGTAAAAATAGTAAAAAGTTACTATTCACCAAAAAATTATTTTTATCTCATTGAACCACATTTTACTTACTGATATCGACCATGTCTGTCGGATTTTTGAAATTCCATTCACAGAAGCGGTAAAATTAAGTTTTATGCAAAATTCAGTTTTTAACCTACCACTTAGTGGTTTCGCTATTTATTAAAAATTGAAAGTTTTCAGAAAAATACCAAAATTTCACCCTAGGCTAATTTCGATATTCTGAGTCCAAAAATGAAGTCCATTTTGAAAAATAAAATTTATTAAATTTCAAAAAGTGGTTATTACTATTCATAACGGCTAGTTTTAATAATATTTTAATAGCATATCGTTGTTTAGTGAAACTCAGTATTGCGTACGACGCAAGCTATCGAGGAAGGTCGTGATTGCGTGTAAAGTAAGCCAAGAAAGTGTGTAGTGAAAGATTCCTTTGTTGATATAAAAACAAAATATTACTCATAAAAATCTCGGGTGTTACATTCTACCCCCCTTAAAAAGAATTTCGCCCTCGAAATTCGTCACTTTGTAACAAACAGATGAGGATACTTCTCCCTCATCATATCCTCAAGCTCCCATGTTGCTTCTTCAAGTTGGTGGTTCCTCCATAAAACTTTCACCAATCGAGTGGTCTTGTTTCGTAGGAGTTTTTCACTACGATCCAGAATCTCTATCGGTTGTTCTTCATAAGAATGATCTTGCTCCAGCGGTACAACTTCTGAGCTGAGTACATGTGAAGGATCTGGTATGTACTTTCTTAGGAGAGATACATGGAACACATCGTGAACTTCAGAGAGATTCGGTGGAAGCGCCAATCGGTAAGCTACCTTCCCAACACGATCCAGTATTTCGAAAGGACAGATATATCTAGGGCTCAAATTCCCCTTCATTCCAAATTTCATAACCCTCTTCCAGGGAGATATTCGTAAGAAAACTTTATCACCCACTTCAAACTCTAGGTCTTTTCTTCGGTTGTCGGCATAACTTTTCTGTCGACTCTGAGCTTCTCTTATGTGTTGTTGAATAGATCTGACCTTTTCTGCCATTTCATCAACGAGATCAGGTCCTGATAGCTTTCTTTCCCCAACTTCATCCCAGCAAGTTGGAGTCCTGCATTTCTTTCCATAGAGAGCTTCATAAGGAGCCATCTGAATACTGGTGTGAAAGCTATTATTATAAGAAAATTCCACCAAAGATAGGTGTTGATCCCAACCTCCTTTGGAATCCATAGAGCAAGCTCTCAACATATCTTCTAGGGTTTGAATTGTTCTTTCAGACTGACCGTCTGTCTGGGGATGATAAGCAGTGCTGAAACTCAACTCTGTATCCAGAGTATGCTGAATACTTCGCCAGAACTTCGAGGTAAATCTCGGATCCCGATCAGACATAATAGAAAGTGGTACTCCATGCAATCTTACCACTTCCTTTACATATATCCTGGAAAGCTGATCTAGAGAGAAATCCTCTCTAATAGCAATGAAGTGTGCAGACTTTGTAAGACGATCAACTATGACCCAAATAGCATTATTGCCTTTGGATGTTTTAGGAAGTCCTGTGACAAAGTCCATAGTGATGTTTTCCCATTTCCATTCGGGTATGGGTAATGGTTGTAACATCCCCTTAGACTTCTGTCTCTCAGCTTTAACTTGTTGACAAACCAAGCATCGAGAGACATATTCAGCAACATCTCTTTTCATGCCATCCCACCAGAAGTACTCTTTCAGGTCCATATACATCTTCGTGCTTCCAGGATGAATAGAGAATGATGAACTATGAGCCTCATCCAGCAGCTCCTTCTTTAATTCGGGTATGGGAGGAACACAAACCTAATTCCTGAACTTTATTATCCCATCACAATCAAGGTTGAATTCAGGAACATTTCTCACCTTCTTTTGTAACTCGACATCTTCTTTCTGTGCCTCTTTAATCTTCACATGTATAGATGGTTGAACATTCATTTTAGAAAGATAAGATTTTTCCCCTTCCATTATAATTCCAAGATCCATCCTTTGTAAATCCATAAATATTGGATCTTTTGTGATCCTCATCATGGATAAACTAGCATGGTCTTGTCGACTTAATGCATCTGCCACCTTGTTTGCTTTCCCAGGGTGGTAATGGATTGAGCAGTCGTAATCCTTAATCAGCTCCAACCATCTTCTTTGATGCATATTCAACTCCTTTTGTGTGAAAATATACTTTAAACTTTTATGATCAGTATAAATATCCCACCTTTCACCATAAAGGTAATGCCTCCAAATCTTTAATGCAAAGATTACCGCAGCCAACTCCAAATCATGTGTTGGGTAATTTTGCTCATGTATTTTCAACTGTCGTGAGGCATAAGCTATCACCATATCATTTCGCATAAGAACACACCCCAATCCCTTCTTGGATGCATCACTGTATATCACAAACCTTTCTCCACTACAAGGCAGTGTGAGCACAGGTGCACTGGATAACCTTCTTTTCAACTCCTTGAAATTCTCTTCACATTCCTCTGTCCAAACAAACTTTACTCCTTTCCGAGTCAACTTGGTGAGTGGATTAGATAATCGTGAAAAATCTTTTACAAAACGTCGATAATATCCATCCAAACCAAGAAAACTTCGGATCTCAGTTACTATTGTTGGTCTCGACCATCTTTCGACAACCTCTGTTTTTGCTGGATCTACAGATATCCCCTCTTTTGAGATTATGTGACCCAAAAATGCAACTTTTTGATGCCAAAATTCACACTTGGTAAATTTGGCATAAAGATTCTCCTTTCTTAGGGTCTTCAATATAATTCTCAAGTGATCTTCATGCTCTTCCTTGCTCTTTGAATAGACAAGAATATCGTCTATAAAGACTACCACAAATTGATCAAGATAGTCTCTAAAGACTCTATTCATTAGATCCATGAAGATAGCACGGGCATTAGTAAGACCAAATGGAATCACTATAAATTCATAGTGTCCATACCTTGTACAAAAAGCCGTCTTTGGTATATCCTCCCTTTTGACCCTTAATTGATGATACCCTGAACGAAGATCAATCTTGGAAAAGTATTGAGCTCCTCGTAGTTGGTCAAACAAGTCATCAATGCGTGGGAGAGGATATTTGTTCTTGATAGTGATCTTGTTAAGTTCTCGATAATCAATGTAGAGTCTCATTGATCCATCTTTCTTCTTAACAAATAGAATAGGTTCTCCCCAAGGTGACGCACTAGGGCGTATGAATCCCTTATCAAGATTCTCTTGGAGTTGCTTCTTCAATTCCTACAACTCAATTGGGGCCATTCTATAAGGTGTCTTTGAAATAGGCAAAGCACCCGGTATGAGTTCTATTGAAAAATCAACTTCACGATTTGGTGGAAGACCGGTAATTACTCCGGAAAGACATCATCAAACTCTCGTACAATGGGCATATTCTTAATAGTGAGTTTCTCACCAGCCATTTGAGATAAATAACCTTCATTTAGTGGAATCAATACCCATAAGATGGAAGAAATTTCCACTGGAAGGTTATATTCATCCTTGCATCGATAGACGATCGTAGATTGATCTGGAATATGAAATGTGACTTCCCTTCTTTGGCAATTGATATGAGATCCATGTAGAGAAAGCCAATCCATGCCAAGAATCACATCAAATTCCACTAAAGGAAGGATCACAAGATTTTCAGGAAGCACTTTCCCACAAACTTCGATCGGAGAAGAATTATAAACTTTTGATGCGACTGTTGTGCCATTAGGTGTTGTCACAGCTAACTCAACATCTAATTGTTGAGGTAATACGGTGATACCCTTAGAAAATTCTTTAGAAATAAAAGAGTGGGTGGATCCAGAATCAAATAAAACATTTGCTACTTTAGAGTGGATGGTAAGTGTACCTTTCACCACTTCGTTATCGTACTCCACATCGCTGATAGAAATTGCATGTGACTTTCCTTTGTCTTTAGCCTTAAGATTTTGTTGGCGTCGACCATCATCATCAACCCTTGGATTTGGGCATTGATTGGCATAATGCCCCATCTCCTTGCACTTGAAACATTGAAGTGTAGTAGGTTCATTCTGTGTATCCCTTCCTTTGTTTGCGTCATTAGACATCTTCTTCCCATTATCACGACATTCAAATGCCCGATGACCTTCCTTTCCACATTTAAAACATTTACTTGTCCCTTTAAGACAACTCCCTCCATGTTTCTTTCCACACTTTGAGCATAAGGAAAAGCTCATCTTCTTTTCCATGTGCTCTTTAGATTTTTCTTTGAATTCCATCTTCCTCTTCTTATCAAACCCATGTGACTGATGGGTTACTCCAATCTCCATCTCGACTTTGAGAGCACATCGAACGATTTCCTCGTAGCTATTGAAGTCCCTTATGGCTAACGCCCTTCGAAGACTTGGTTTTAAGCCACTAAAGAATCGATCGATCTTACTCTCAGGTTGGATAATAATACCAGAAGCGTACCTTGCAAGTCTTATAAAATTTGCTTCATAGGTACCAACAGATTCATCATCCCTTTGCTTCAGTTCAAGAAACTCTTTCTCCATCTTTTTTCGGAGAATACGGGGGAAGTACTTATTGAAAAATAAGTTCTTGAACTCGTCCCATTCCATAGACTCAATTTCATCCATTTGCCTTGTATTCTTAATAAGATTCCACCATTGATCAGCATCTCCTTCCAAACGAAACACTGCTAGGATAACTTTATCATGCTCAGAACATTGAAGAACTGAAAATATCTTTTCAGTAGTACTAATCCATTGTTCAGCAACTAATGGATTAGTAGACCCGCTGAAAGAAGGTGGACGCTGCCTCATGAAGGATTCAACAGAATGTTGCTCCTTCCTTTGCTCGTTTGGAAGTCCTGCATGATTCATAGCTTGAGAAAGTTGTGTGAGCATGGCTACAAGATTTTTCATTCCAGCTCCCATATCGTTTGGTTTCTCAGGGGGACAATCATTGCATTGCCCATCGCATTCCGCATTAACATGGTTCCTTCGGGTTCCAGCCATTGACTAAAACCAAGAAGAATAGTGTGAGCAACACTAATTATAATTGGAAAACCACATAATCAAGGATAAAATTTCACACTTAAGGTTTTATCCTAGGGTATTCATGGCCATTTCTAAAACACTAAGATTGTGTTCTATGCTTAGACTTATCCTTAGGGTTCTTACTAAGGCTTTCACAACCTAGTTTCCAAAGGTTGACTATACCTTTCCTCTGATACCAACTATAACGACCCATACTTTACATACATTGTTAATACTTCAAAATTGAAGCACACTTATTACAACATATGACAAAACCACAAAGAAACTTATAGGTATAGTGTCTTTAGAAACTGGGAAACATAAACAACTGGTTTATAAATATTCTACAGTGTCTCCCATTTATTTCATCATATCTAGGGTCCCTCTTAGAATATTATACTTAATATACATCTTCCTGACCTGGGGAAAAGAAAACATAAAAGGGTGAGCTCAAATGCTCAGCAAGGGAAAATAAAGGAAATAAAAATCATATCATATCTTTTTGAAAATCAAAACCTGCAAAAGAGATTATAATATCTTAACATGGAATAAATCATAGAAGTGAAAATGAGATACCCATAATCATAACATAAAACTTGAAACTTTGTGGCATGCACACATAATCATGGAAAATCATTTCTTGTTAGTCATGACTCATTGCCAAGACTATCTTAGTGGACAAAGTCCCTTTCTGAACCGAGTCACCCTCGTTCCAGTCCTGTTTCACTGAACCGGTATAACCTACCGTTCCAGCCATTTCTATCTCATGAGATATAAAATCTTTACCCAATGCATTGGAGGGAGTTATAGGTCCCACCAATCTTATAATGAATCCTTTCTTATGTGTGCCACATAATCACAAATCATACATCATCGCATAACCCTTGTAATAAAACTGGAATTCTTAAACAACATGACATCATAAAACAATTCATATAAGATAAAGGAATTCATAAAAATATTTCCATCACAACATAATCAAATCCATGTAATAATAGGGATAAAAACAGAACCCTTTTATTATCTTAGATGGAAAATAATTTTGATAAAATACTTGAACTCCATTCTTGAGGAAAATATCCTTTCTACTTCAAAAACACTTTTCTTTGCTTAACATGTCATACAATTATAAGCTAAAAGAAGTTGATTAAAAATAAACTTGAAAAATTGTAAAGGAAGCTTCTTGGAAATAATGTTTTAAAAATCCATTCATGCCGTATAAGTTAAAAAAACATTCTTCGTACTTTTGTCGGAAAAGTCAAAAAGCACCTCGTATAAAAACGTCAAAATATTCCTTTCATAATTTTTACTAAAAACTCACCGAAGGGTAAAATCGGATTTAAACAATTTTATTTGGATGTAAATAATATTACATATTGAGGAAACATGGATGTGGATGATAAAATACACCCCAGTAAATATCAAAGTATAAACAATCTCGGATAAAAATGAGATTGTGATATTTCCCTTACCTTAGGTCCGATTTTCTTTGTACGTGTCCAAAGCTCCTGTATAATAGTTTCAATAATGTTATTGACTTATTCCAGAATCATACATATTGATATGATATCATATATGGTCATATTCTTAGCTTCATGTTAGTAATATTTCATTGTTGCTTGTTACTCGGGTCTTTATTGCCTTTTGTTCTTATGCGTGTTTTGCCGAATACATTCTTATTCTTCTTTTAAGGTTATAGATACCTTATATCCATAATGGTATTAGTGTAACATATATCATATTTATTCATTCAATTCATTTATATAATTACTATGTAATGATGATCATGTAGAACGAGTCACATCACATCGTGGAGACGGTATTCCGTACGTACGCACGAGTGATGATATCGTTCCTATGATCGTGGAATTGTATTGGAGTGTATATATATTATTTCAGTATCAATATTACATTATAATAATCATAAATAGTTACTCATTACACCATTATACCCATCCTTGTAATGTGATGGTGGAAAATAGATTACACCACGGCGTGGAGACGGTATTTCGTACGTACGCATGCGCGGTGATTTCATTTTTCTATAGGATGGATAGAAGGTGAATTAGGGTTTTTTAATATTTATAATAACATATCATTATGTAAGTAATACTTATGTTATTACTTTATCATGAAAAAACTAAAGAAGAAGAAGTTGAAGAAGAAAGAAATTGAAAAGATCGGTAATGGATATTACCTCTTCTTTGGAACGCCTCTTTGAATCCTCCACTTAGGGAACTAAGATTGGTCTTTGAAGAAGACCAGGACCTCTAGGATTATTCTAGGGAAGTGGAGAGGAGAAAATGTCAGGGGTTGGCCGAGCTTGAGTGCTCAATTTGGTGTGAGGGGGAGGGGGAGGAGGTGCCCTTTTATAAGGGAGGAGAGGGGCACCTTCGGAATATCTCAAAATATTATTTTATATTAAAGTCAAAATCGGTTTATAATGGTTCCAAAGGGTCTTATTTCGAAGATAAAGTGGGGATGGGTCGAAATCCTATCAACCAATAGGATTTAGACAAGTTTAGGGTATTATTTTAACCTTATCAATTAGATTTAACTCTAAGTTAATTAATTTAACTTTTACCGTGTCTTTTTGTTTTCTTTCACTATATGGTTAATACACTTACTATAACATGCCAAACGAACCCCAAATTGTTTATTATTAATATATATATCCTTATCTAAGTTATTTGGCCGAACCTTAGATTTTTAGGAATAAAATAACAATTAATAATATAATATTTGATTTAAAAACTATTTTGTGTCAATTTTGACACTATTTGATATATGATTTTTGTGAAAGTCATAACAGAATTATATGTTCGAACCATGTTGATTAAATCAACACTAATATATCATAGTATCCTATAAAATTAATGGAATTCATAAAAAGTCTCAAATTACATTTATTTCGGTGTATATAACATTAATTATGTCAATATTTCATTAATAAGATAATTATTGCATCATCATTGTGTCATAAATAAATTAAATTATTTAATGTCTAAAAATTACAAATAAAATACCATTATGTAGGAAATCTTTTTATCTTTCTAATGAATATTTATAGTCTAATTTATCTTATGTATAACCCCATATTAAAAATGATTTACTTATTAAACATTGATTTTAACTATTTTAACCCTTCTTTAAATAAATTAATAATAAATGTCCAAATCTAATCCAAGTGGGCCCAAATGGTCATATTTTATTCCTAAGTTTGTTTTTGGTCGAATTACACTTGTCCAATAGAATTAGGACATGTGTTAGGGTAATATTAATATCATATTTACCCTTAGTTACCCTATTTAATATTAACTGCGGTAAAAATAGTAAAAAGTTACTATTCACCAAAAAAAATTATTTTTATCTCATTGAACCACATTTTACTTACTGATATCAACCGTGTCTGTCGGATTTTTGAAATTCCATTCACAGAAGCGGTAAAATTTAGTTTTATGCAAAATTCAGTTTTTAACCTACCACTTAGTGGTTTCACTATTAATCAAAAATTGAAAGTTTTCAGAAAAATACCAAAATTTCACCCTAGGATAATTTCGATATTCTAAGTCCAAAAATGAAGTCCATTTTGAAAAATAAAATTTATAAAATTTCAAAAAGTGGTTATTAGTATTCATAACGGCTAGTTTTAATAATATTTTAATAGCATATCGTTGTTTAGTGAAACTCAGTATTGCGTATGACGCAAGCTATCGAGGAAGGCCGTGATTGCGTGTAAAGTAAGCCTTGAAAGTGTGTAGTGAAAGATTCCTTTGATGATATAAAAACAAAATATTACTCATAAAAATCTCGGGTGTTACAAGAGAGGCCTCTGCTTCTCAAGAGAAAATCAAGAATAAGGTGGATACTTATTTTGAAAAGATTTATACCAAGCAACAACTGACCAACCATTTCAAACTTCTGCTTGAGAATCTAAAGTTACCTCCAGTGACTCAAGCCTTCAGAGAGCAGGTTAGTAAGCTCAGGGAGCTTACACCTGCTTTGGATAAATTCATTGAAAATAAAGACGATTTTGTGTCTGAAATGGAGTGAGGAGGAAGAATTATAATGGATTTCAGAAACCTGTTGCTGCCCTTCCTGCATGTGGATGCCAGACCGGTCATTGTACCTCCTGCTCTGCCTGCCTCTGCCTCTACTGTGTCTCCAGTTCAGATGACTCCTGCTCAAGCCATAAGAAGTCTCACACCTATGATCACTCAAAGGACTTCCCATTACAGGCCCGACACTGTATCAGTTGCTCAGCCTCCTCTGATCATTTCTGGAATTCCAAAGTCCTCCCCAGTATCCTCAACACCTGAATTCTCTTCTGATCCCAAGGGAAAAGCTCACATTGAAGATGTGGATTGCTGAAGTGGCAAGGATGTTTGATAGGAATCATTTTGTTTTTTCTATTCTGTTTATGTAATTTTTTGACTAATCTAATACAAATGCCTTTCTTTCCACTGTTTGCTTATCACAAAAGGGGAGAATTATCAAGAAGATCCTTTGATACTATTTCTTACATTTCCTTCTTTGGTACCAATTCATTCAAAACCTTATCTCTAATACTATTGTATTTAATTCTACCTATGATAATTTTTTATCTATGTCTTTCTATTACAATTTTCTCTTTCCTTTGATATTGTTTTCTTGAAAAAAATTGAATATTAATGTTATACTATCTTAAAATGGCCATATCATAAGTTGTGATTATCAAAAAGGGAGAGATTGTTGACCTCACCTGTTTTGATAATCCCAATCTTGTATTCATATGTTTTGAAAATCCCAATTATGTGTTCATATATTATGATATTCACAACTACTGTTGATCTACACTTTAATTCCTTCAAATTGATGATCAAGTTAATAATAATGTTAAAATAATTTCTGATTTATGATTAATCTCGATTATCCATGTTCACATAAGTTTTTAAATGATTCTAAGTGAATTAGATGTGTTTTTCATATGACAGTCAAGTGTAAGTATCACTGACCTGAATAGAGCTACCGATGTGCATAAATGCACAGAGCTATCGATGCACAGAGCTACCGATGCACAGAGCTACCGATGCATAGAGCTAACGATGCACAGAGCTACCGATGCACAGAGCTACCGATGCACAGAGCTGCCGATGCATAGAGCTACCGATGCACATAGCTACTGATGGACAGAGAGCTACTGATGCATAGAGCTATCGATAGTCAAGAGAAACCGATGGAACTAAGTTCATCAAGCTACCGATAAGAGCTACCGATAAGAGCCACCGATAAGAGTTTGAAGAGCTACCGATGGAAGATCCTGCACAGAGTCAACTGTACACGTCAACAAACAAACGGCTACCTATAATGAACTGCGGAGTCAAATCCTATATCCTCGACACTATTTGTTTATTACACTAATGGCTACATTTGTTACTTTTGATGAATTTAATGTTATTAAATGATTTATGTTTCCATTTCAGGAAACTATACCAAGTACGATTTAAAAAAGTATAATCATTCCTTCTTCTTAGAATAATAAAGGCATGCAAGACAACCTATATGAAGAGGTGAATCAAGACGAGAGACTAGAGGAGATTGATCACATGGGAGCACTCTTGCGACCAAGCTCAAACGTGCCAAGAACAACTGGAGAACATTCACTCACAAGACTAATACTACCAGACTCCAGAACACAGAGCATACATCGAGCAATCTATGCTAAAGAATAACTACACAGAACACTCTTGCGACCAAGCTCAAACGTGCCAAGAACAACTGGAGAACTTGCACTCACAAGAATACTACTACCAGACTCCAGAACACAGAGCATACATCGAGCAGTCTATGCTAAAGAAGAACTACACAGAACACTTCATTTTCTGAGCCAATAACCAAGATGAACCTGGAAGCACTGAAAGAAGAAATGATACTCTGTTTTTCAGTCAAATACCAGAGAAGGACTCAGAACAATTTCTGATCAAATCCAAAGGAGTCCAGAGCTGCACTGCAATCACTAGAGTCATTCTAAACTCTTTATCTTGCTCTAAGTGATTTAGTATTTGAATTACGAGTAGTGTGTGTAGCCTATTAATTATTACACACACACACACTGTCTCCTGAACCTGAACTGGAGGATTTGTAAATCCTCACTCACAATATTTAAATTCTTTATTTCCCACTGTGGATAGTGGTAGAGGTCGAGTGGGACCTTGAAAGCATTGAGCTGTTGATTGTTATCCCACGTATAACTGTGGTAGAGGTCTCTTGACCTGAACAGTGTGATAACTGTTGTTAACCCAGATCCAAGGTCTGGATCACTTTATATAAATTTTGAGAGGACTAAGTCTCGGCTTGAGACTGAACCTATTGGTTACCTCTTGTGTTTTTATTTAAAATCTATATTCATACTATATACATTTATTTCATATTCTGCTGCTAATACATTGAAATATAATTTATTTTCAAAGCTACTTTTATAGTTAAACTCGTAAGTGTTTATATTTATTATAAAATAGTATGTTAGTTTCAAAAGTTAATTTAATCATAAGATTATGTTAACTGAGAATTAATCAATCTTTTAGAAACTAATTGAACCTTTATAATCTGTATAAATTCACTACAGTTTAATTTGTTATTGAAATTGGGGGATTTTAATTGAAATTGTTTTTAGTAGAAATTTTAATTGGACCTCAATTAACCCCCCCTCTTGAGTGTCCACTCCGACCAACAAATTCTATTCGTCAATTTCATGAATATTACTAGTGAATTAGTTAGTGTGAAAGGCTTTACTATGAATTCATAGTGCATGTACCTTGTACAAAAAGCAGTCTTGGCGATATCCTCTTTATTCACCCTTTCTTGGTAACATCCCAACCGTAAATCCACAATGGATAAGTATTGTGCTCCACATAGCTTATCAAACACATCGTCAATTTGGTGTAGAGGAACTTGTTCTATATCATTATTTTTAAGAGCTCATGATAATCAATGAAAAGGCGCGTTGACTCATCCTTCTTCTTAACAAATAGGACTCGTGCAACACATGATGAAGAACTTGAGCATATAAACCCTTTATCTAGATTCTCTTGTAGTTGTATCTTTAGCTCCTCACACTTCAAAAAAGCCATTCTATATGGAGTCTTGGATATTGTAAACTACACAAGTATAAGATCAATCAATAATTCAACATCTCTTTTAGGAGGAAGACCAAGAAATTCCTCGAGAAACACTTCAACGAATTCCCTCACAATAATAAAGTATTCATGGATGGATACTTTCATAGACTCAATCATATATGAAAGATAAGAATACTCATAGGGTATTAATACCCACAATTGAGATTATGGTTCTATAAAAGAGTCATTCTCCTCCTTGCATTGTACATAATTGGGGGGGAAATTTTCCATATGGGGAGCGATTTTCATCTCACAGAAATTTATGTTTGATCTATATATGGAAATCTAATACAGGCCAATAATTGCATGAAATTTATCTAGAGGGAGTATCAAGAGGTTCTCTTGGATGTTCAAACCACAAATTGTGATAGGGGAGGAGTTATCTTCTATTGGTTTAAATTATTTCATCATTTTCTGTTCTCACTAACATCTCTACATCCATGATTTGTGTTGATGTTTTGATTATTTTACTAACCATTTGAAATATAAATGAATGAATGCAACAAAAAATAAATAGTATGTTAAATATTATTGAATGAAAAACTATTGTACCTGCCACAACTTAATTGTTGGTGTTCGCTCTAGCAGTAGTAATGGAAAAATATCTCCCCTACTGCCTTGGAGGTTGTTGGTTGCCTCAAAAAACCCTTGGCTTGGGGAACCAGTTTTCAATGACCCCTTGCTCATTGTAGGTGAAGAAATGAACAATGTGTCGAGGGTCGAATGGAGTGTTACTCTCATCTATCGCAAATACAGGTTTCTCTTGTCAATAGTTAGTGGCGAGGTTCCCTTCTATTCTACACCAAATTCATTTCCTCACCCCCTTCAAGAAATTTTTGGGGCGTATCTTTCTGCACCTTTGGAATGTGGGGTGCTGTATTTTATTAGAATTGTTGGATTTATCCACCTAACTGCCAGAATTAAATTCCACCTTATTATTATTATTATCTCTGTGATACCCTTGAGATTCTCTAATCTCTATTTCGACCATGAGGTCACATTAGACAATTTTTTATTGCTCTCAACGTCACAAATTGCAATGTATTTATGTAGTCTAGGTTTTATCCCCCTAAAGAAGTGGTCAATCGTGAATTTTGGGGTAACAACAAAGACAAGGTCATATCATTCAAGCCTTGTGAATTTTTCCTCATACGCTCTGAAAGATTTTTTATCTTTTTTTCTTCAGGTAAAGGCAGTCCCTTTCAATCTTATGTTGGGGGTGCGAGAAAAATATCTGTCAATTTTTTTTCCAAAAATCATTTCATTCCAATTCCTCGAACTCCTCCAAGGGCTTTATATTTTTTTAAAATGTTTTCCTTTGATCAGCTTCACCCCTATATGATAATCATCTTCAAAAACTTTCTCTTGTTTGGAATATTGAATGATAGGGAAGATATTTTCAATAGAGTTGATCCATTATTCGACAATTGAGGGATATGATGATCTATTAAAATTAAGAGGACTTTGTCTCATGAATCTCGTGATTAAAAATTGTTATTTCTTGGGGGGGTTAAAATTTCTCTTGACCCTTGTTTAAATTCAAAACTTGTGTTAACTATGAGTTTATCATGAAAAAGTATGTGATTCCCACTCCCATTGGATAGGGAATCTCATTACAACAGCTGTCACATTGACCTTCCAATTGATTGTTATCTAGAGTCCTCTAATTAATGAGCACTGTCTAGAATAAAAGAAAAGTTAGAGCTAACACATAAAAAGGGAATCCAAAGACAAAAACAGATTATGTATAAATTACTTTTATTTCCTTAACAAGTGATTTTATAATCTTCAATCTATGTTATTCATGATCTATTTCCAAACAGATTTTCATAAAAGATTTATTTTAATCCCTTAACAATGTTCTATACTATGTTTATGAATTTACCAAAACATATCCCCCCATGAGTGTCGTAACCAAGAGTGAATCGAGGCCTATTTTTGTGAACCATTTCATGTTCAAGTCTAGCTCATAGTGGTGTTTTCAAGCTTTACCCCTAGATACATATGTGCCAGAGATTCCTTAACCTGCTCGTATCCAGATAAGGATGTATTTTTTTATAAACCAATTAATCAATACTCACCAAAATTTAGGGATTTTTTTATTATACTTAGTATTATCCTCATGTCTTTCACTAGGGTTTTCTAATCCTAATACCAAAAATAACTAAATCTATCCTTTGATACCAACTATAATAACCATGATATTTATTTCACACATAAACATGATTTATTACATATAATATTAACTTGATACAACAATTAAGATCAATAGGTATTGTGTATTTGTGTCTTAGGAACATTACATAACAACTTAGAACATAAAACAAAAATATCATTATTGAATACGTCTTTTACATGACCAAAATATTCCTTCGTTCTTAGAATTTCCGGGTATAACATGAGGTAATGCATAAGAAAAATGTGTTATATAATGCCCAAAAATGGTGTAAACAAGGCATAACATAAAGAATAATATACATTTCATTCAATAATAATATCAATGTAGTGTTAGAAAAACATGAACATAAAGGCATGATATACCATGATTAGCATAACACGGAAGAGTGGCATCAACAATTAACATGATATTATCATGAGACAAGGAAAATTACACATGGATCCTCAGTAAAACCTCATTTCACTGGAATTATCATGAGTAAACAGTCATTTCACTTGAAGTATCATGATATTAATCTTTACCCAATGCATTGTAGTGCTATTAGGGTGCACCCTTCCTTATCACTTCATTTCATTCATCAGTGTACCACATGGATCACACAACATGGAATCATTCAACACCATCATTTATTACACAACAATGGAATGTGGAATAATTACATGAAACTTTATAATCAATAAGAAATTTTTTCTAAAGCTGAATATCCTTGATAGATAAATTGGTGTGGTATTTACTACAAAATGACATCAGCTTGAAAAAACACAGAACATTTTTTGCAGCATAATAAATTGAAATAATAATTCATAAAAATGGTTGATGATAGGGAAAAGAGTATCTCATCATATGTACATATAATTTATAATAAGGGTTTATATAGATACATGTCCAAACATATTTAATGGAATTAAGATGCATAATAAAAAATAATATCTTGAATGTAATTGAGAAGAGAGAAATCCCTAACAACATTTCGGCATGGTAAAAGTTGTACATGGGAGAAATTAATTAATGAGAAAGAGGTTTCTTATAATTAAAAAATACAAAGGGAAGTATAGGGGAGGGTAGAAATCATACCCCAACATTTTTAATTTAAAACACAATGGTGTAAAAATATAAATAAATTTGGGAAAAAATGAAATGAGCAAATCCCTTAAATGGAAGTGTGATCCCAAAGGATTGGGAGAGGATTGAGAGAGGATTATTTGGGTCATGGGAAGCCTTGGGAATATTATAAAGTGATTATAGATTAGGTTTCTCAAGCACCAACTGTTATTAGTGAAGAGAAGGGGGATCTTGGGTGGTCTTATATAGGAAAAAGGAGGGAATTATTTATTATTTTGGTTTTGGACACTACACATTAAACTTTTCAAACCCACAAAAAATCCCAAGTTTTTTGCCCATTTTTGAGTGGAAAACATTTTTTATAAATCCAATGTAAAAAGTAATTAAAATAAAAGGTTTTCTTATGTGGTGGTGTGTCACACTCTCAATGAAATCATTTTAAAATGTAGAAATGTTTTATAAGTCTTGGAGTGTCCACTATGGCTTTGTAAAATAAATAATACAAATCAAAAATAGATTTATTTTAATGGTAAAACATATATTGTCGGAATATCCCTTTTATAGTGTTTAATTACATAACTTTTGGGTCATTACGATGTTATAAAAGACATTATATATTCAAACATTATTTAATTTTAACAGAAAAATTTGACTATCTCAAAAAATTATGAAAAAATCACTATTGGATAATTATTAAATCTTGATTCTAAAAGTAATATTTATTTTATACAAGTAATTTTATGAATAAGTACATTTTTATTTTTAAAATCAAAACCGATATTAATAAAAAATTCATGGATTTTGTTAAAAATAGCTTTCAAGCCTTAATTCAAATTACAAATGTATTCCTAAAAATTATGTGATCATTTATATTTATTAAATTTAACATTTTTATAATATTTTATAAAAATATTATATAATTTAAAAATAAAATAATTTATCAAAATATATTTCTTAACTAAATATTAACTACTAATATTTTTTGTGCATTGAAAACCATTTACAAAGTAACAACAATAAAATGAATGTATATTCATTATTATATAAATAATAATGAAAATAATCATAATGATAGGGTCTTGATACATAACCCATTCTAACACCCCACATATGACCTAATGGTATGGTGTGAAATCGTGAAAGATTCTTGGGGATTCTTAGATAACATTTCTCAGGTGTTAATCACAATTAACATCCACTTATCTTGTTGGTAGTTCTATTCGAGCTTACCTTGTTGAAGATTGTCTTGGTCTTGGTCAAGAGTGAATCCCAACATTTCTACTTCAAATCCAAGATCTAAAAAATGGTCTTTGTATGTATCAATTCTACTGGATGATGCCATCACTTCCTTTTTCTGAGTAAATTGGATTCGTTAAAGCCCAATATTTATACTAATCATGTGATCACTATTCAACAGCTATATTAGAAACAGTAAAAATTATTAGTTGTATTTTAAAATCCAAAAACATAATACAAAAGAATTTCATATATTTTATAAAAACATTTTACATAATAATACATTTAATTAGATCAAAATGAATTTTCATTAATAAAATTTTGGGTCTTTAAGTGGATGAATGCAAAAGCAAAGATATATAAAGTCATGGGATGTTTAGAATGTAAAAAAGGTAACTACTTCTATTTTTTACTTTTAATGTGATGTAGATTGATGGTGGTACTTGGTTAAGAATATCAAAGAGAGATATGAGTTTAATTCTATCAAATGGGAATCATTTATGTGTATTTTCCTAAAAAATATTTCCCTATGATTTTGTGAATTATAGTGGAGAACAAATTATTTTACTTTATGTAAGAAGATAATGATTCAGTAGCTATGTATGAAGAAAGTTTTACAAGATTGTCTAGGTACATACCATATTTGTTTTCAAGACTATGCTAGTAAAATTGGTATATTTTACTCTAGATTTAAACTAATTTTTCTAATTGATTTAAACTCATGATAAATTTTCAATTATACGAATGTTTTTCAGTATGATGAGAAAGTTGAGATGGAGTTTCTAACAGTTATATTATATTTATGAAATACTAATATATGGTCAAGGTGGAAGGTAATGGACATAAAATTTACTAAGATATTTGCAACTAAGTCCCAGTCATGTCCCAAGTGTAGTAAAAAAATCATGGGTTTTATTATAGGATTGTGAATGTGTTATCAATGCAGTTAGTTCAATCATAGGTCATGTTTTTATAAATTAAATAGTATTGAACAATCTATGAATGGGGTAATAAATATCCAGTCAATAGTGAGATATTATAATTTCAATGAGTGGGGGTGTTATGTTAATGTGTATCCAAATTTAGTTACTCAAGGTGGGAATAATCATGATCGGAATAAAAAAGGTGTTTAAAAATCATTTTATACATCAAAAATTGATGTTGGGTCATCTAATTGAGTGGTAATAGGTATGTTACATGTTTATTTGAATTATAAAAATGTTATATTAGACTTTATATATTTGCATCACTTTATTTCTACAAAATATTCAAGTAGAGTGGGAATATAGCCTCATGAAAAAGTAAAAAACTTTTTTTGAAAACACTAGGTGGAAGTATTAATAAAGCCACGATTTATAATAATATTTCTGTTATTATCAATGGGATTATATTTCATAAAAATATTTTTCAATTACCCATAATAGAGTGTTATATTATTCTCGGTAAGGGTTGGATTTTTCTCTCATGAAAAAATATATTATTTTGCAAATAAAGTAACATTGAATGATTTCAAACCATTGATAACATACCAAGAAGATGATAAATTTATTAAATAAGGATGTGAAAGTTACCTAGATCATGTTATTGAAACTAAGGAAACTGTTCAAATTAGTGATGTGATAGTAGTGAATGAATATATGGATGTTTTTACTAATGAATTTTCTTATGTTATGTCTGGTTATGAGGATGTGTTTACTATTGAATTTGTATCTAATGCTAGGATGATTTAAAAACCCACTTATTAAATAGATCAAGTAAAACATTTAGAACTGTAAATTTAGTTGAAATATTTTCTAAAAAAATAACTCATTCATTATATCACTTACCTATGGGGATCCCCTATTCTATTTTATTATAAATAAATATGTTTCAATGAGAAATTTATTTTTTTATTTTGCCTTGAATAACAAAATTTTTAAGAACACATATCTTTTTTCTCATATTGATGTTTTTTTAATCATCTCTTGGGAGAAGAATGTTTTTTTGAAAATTGATCTTCGATCAAGATACAAAAAATTGAAGTTGATGGAGAAATATGTTACGATGAAAAAATATCAGACTACATACATGTATTATGAGTTTGTAATTATGTATTTTTGGTACTATAATGCACCATGTTTATTCATAGATCTTATTATTAGTGTTTTGAAATAATTTTTATTTAATTTTTTGGTTGTGTTTATTTATGATATACTCTAATATTCTAAAATTCATAGCGATCATGAAAAATTCATAATGTTCTTTTGTAAACCTTAAAAGAAAATAAGATATATGTACAATTTATTAAGTGTGAATCTTGGTTGCAAAAAATTTATTTCTTAGGGAATTTAGTTTCTAATGGAGGAATAACTATTGAACCTATAAAAATAAATTTATGAATAATTTCCAAGTCCTAAAAATGTCATAGAGATTCAATGTTTTATTGTTTTTGTGGGTTACAAATGTATATTTTCTAAAAACATTTCTTGGTTATCTAGCTCACTAACTATGATAACTCATGGAAGAGTTAAATTCATCATGAATAAATGGTGTGATGGGTTTTTTCCAAAATTGAAAAGATGAATGGTTAATTCCCCAGTTTCAGCCTTTCCCACTTGAAATGCTGAACTCTTCATCTGCAATGATGCTTCTTCTGTGTGACATGGTTTTTTTAGGAATAATTATTTGTTAATTTGTTATACATCATGTCAAATGAAACCTTATGAGTTAAATTATCCTTGTACTGACACCTACCCTAGTAACCCAAAGTCGGTGTCTTCATTATTACATTAGAATAACATATATAGAATCACATCTTGATGGACATAATATTTTAGTATTATTAAAAAACTATATACATATTTGAGTCTATCATTACAATTAGATACAAATGTTGTAATAATTTTTTTGAACAATATCATTATTCCCTCTAGAATATCTGTTCATATCAATTATAGTACAATTCATGGATTACTAGGATATGAGAAAAATAAAGGTGAGAACAAATGATCAGTAATGGTTACGTATAGTGGAGGATATCGTTGTTCAATATTAGTAATCATCATGAAATTTTAAATAACATAACACACGATCCAATTAAAAAAATTGATTATCTTGATAAAATAATGCATAATCAATATGGAAAAGTAATTAACTGGACAAATTACATTTATATAACATAAATATCATGATTATATAAGGAATAATATATATAGAAAGGTAAATAACTAAACACACATTCTATTTAATCAATAAAATGACTATCATAAATTGAGAAGGCATAATCAATATATAATGGTCAATAACTGCAAACACATGCCATTTTATAAATAAAATGACTATGAAATGAATCCAGATATAATATCATTAGAAAAATATCATGGATAAAAATAACTAAATTATCGATGAATGAAATGCATAATTACTAGATGCCTTGATTTCAGGCATCATGATACCACCATTGTCCAGATATTTCCGTAAGAATGTTTAAAACTCGTGGGAAGAAACCCATTTAACTAGGTCTATCCAACTGATTCATCTATTGATATTAATAATGAATCTATGGGTTATCTATAATTGGCCATCAACTAGGTTTTCATGTCCAAATCATTCCTCACATATCAAATAATCAATTTATTTCATAAATAATGTACCTTATCATACAAAAATCCTTATAGAGTAAATAATACATATTTAACAATATTTCTTAAGATAGAAATACAACATTCAATGTATAAAAATACATGTATAAATGATATATGTTTTTATTAACAAGTATATATATGATAAATAATATGGAGATTTGTTTAAAATTTAATGTATAATGATGACTAGTAAGTGAGTATTTCGAGAGAATGTTACACTACAAAATATTTCACTTTTTTTAACAAGGGAATATATGTTGGTAAAAGTGCACATTCTGTTGGTAAAAGGTTTTACCAATATAAATGTCCTTGTCACTAAACTGCTGGTAAAAACTCTTTCGCTAAATGTTTTTGCGACAGATAAAATAGTTCGGTTGCAATTATAATAATACCAATAGATTATATATATGTTGGTTAAAGTGTTTAAGAAACAGGTTATGGTGACAAATTTATCTATTGGTAAAAATATTACCATTATATAATATTTGTTTATAAATTACAGTTAAATAAAGAAACAAATTTTTATTATCAGTAAAATTTAAAATTATATTTATTAATTGATTATATATTATATATATGTTTTAATTATTAAACCGAAGATGATTTTAAGACATGTTCAAAATTAGACAATTAATTATATTAATAATTAAATTCATTAAAAATTGAACCTGTTGGATCCCCACTTAATATTGTTCCCCATTTCTTTCTCTAAACAACGCTGCACCCCCCCCCCCCCCCCCCGCAAATTTAGTTACTCCCCCCCCCCAAATTCAGTTGTTGGACAACCCTGCCCCCCCCCCCCCCCCACCATGTTGGATCCCCACCACCAAGTTGGACCAACCACTCCAATAGTGTAACACCCCAGGTAAATAAATAATATGACATTTTCATATTTATCCATATTTTTTAATAAAGTATTAATATTACTTTAAAGGGTTGCTATGCTCGATGGCGTACCCAACACGCAACAACGAGTTTCTTGGGAATCTTACGTTGCACTCTAATAATAAAATAATATTATTTTAAATGGTAGTTAACATGTAGCCATTGTAATGGCGGGAATGGATAGAAATAACTAAAATATGATTATATATGTTCTTAAATGTTTTTACATTTATACAATAAATGATAAAGGCTTAAAATACGGAAAGAATTCAATTTTAGGCGTATATGCCCTAGTTTTAACTAATGGTTCACTTATCACCTTTTGATGGCGAACCATCATTAAATATAGTTTTGAACACTCTTATACATTATTTTGGACCAAATAAAACTCTTATTAAGAATCGGGACATCAAATTTTACTTTGTGTAATTTTTTGATATTCTTCCGATAAAGTTCATTTTTTAAATGAATAGTGTAAAATGTTGTGTTTTAATTCAAAACTTCTTTTTAATCTAATTTATTTATATGATTAGATAATATTTTTAATTGGTTATAAAGTGAAATTAGAAAATATGTTTACCATTAAATCCAATAGTGGTCGCTGGAATTAATTTCACTTTGAAATCAGACTTAAACTACTGTCAATCTTTTGATACTTATTGTTTTATAAAAACACGCTATTTGCGCTGATAGCGGGAATTAATTATTAAATTAAAAAATGTGACTAATATGTTTTGAATTTTGTAAAACGGACTTAATTTTTGAATTCTTAATATCAAATATAGCTTATGGTGAATTTTTGGGATTTTTCTGAAAAACTTTAATTATTGATGAATAGTGAAACCACTAAGTGGTACTTATAAAAACTGATTTTCTGTTTAAATGAAATTTTTCCATCTTTGTGTTTTTATTTTAAAAAATCCGACATACATGGTTGTCATTAAGAAGTAAAATGTGGTTCAATGAGATTAAAATAATTTTTTGGTGAATAGTAACTTATTAAGTTTTTAATCGTGATTAGTGGTAATTAGTGTAGTTTAAGGTAAAAATAATGCTTTAATAAAATGAAATGAACTTGACACATGTCCTAACCTCATTGGATGTGTAATGGCCGACCAAGACAAGCCATGGGTCAACTTGGGGACCCCATGGATCCACTTTGGTTGGGAAATGACATAAATAACTTTTTATTTAATGTAAAAGTAAAAATGACACAAACATGATATGTTTTACTAAAACAATTTTTAAGTGGGGTTATACAAGTCATATTTTTGATTATAAATAGTAATTGGAAAGGTAAAAAGACTTCCTACATCATAGTATTTTTTTTATAATTTTTAGACATTAAATAAATTATGTTATTTATGACATAATAATGATGAAGTGATGACATCATTATTTGACGATTTAAATAAAATTGAAGGATAATGTAAAATCTATGAACTAAACATGTCCAAAACTTATTGGATGGGTGGATTTCGAACCCTTATCACCTTATCCACGAATTATATCAATTTGGGTCCTTTTAAAACCGAAATACATTTTCAAATAAAGTAATATTTCTTACTTTCCAAAAGTGCCCTTCCTCTCCTCTTATAAAAGGCCCCCACCTCTACCTCATTTCACACACTCCTCAAGCCTTTGGCTTGGCCAACCCCTGCCCATTTACTCTCTCCACATCCCTCTCCTCATCCTAGAGGATTCCATTTGGGAAGAATCCTTTCAAAGGAAGCCTTTAAGATCAAATAAAAATGAGTTACACTTTTAAAGGATGTTAAAGAACGATCGAGTCAAGTCGGACCCGAGGTAAGGGATCCTACAACTCTCTTTCTTTTTAAGTACACTCTTTTATGTCATTCCTTTTATGCTCATATTTCTTATGATTGGGGATGTTCTTTTATATTACTCCTACTGTACTTATTATGTTCATATGATGAGAGACCCTATTTCCTCTCATCAATACATTTTGGAAGTTTTGAGTGGCGCCGTTAGGCTGCCGAATTTTCGTAAGGGATTTTTCATCTAACTTTTATTCTCGTGAGATTTATGCTACATTTGCCACAAATTCCATTGAGTGGTGTATGTACTTCCCATTATTCTACTCTTTGTGTAATATACTTTCTTTTATTAGTATTTACATCAATGATCTATTGTCATTCTTTCATGGGGTGTATGTTTTGAAAGATACCCAAGTCGGTAAGGGAACCTTTCACCCTCCTCTATTTTTTAAAAGACTTATTTTGTTTGGTATTTTAATTTACATATTGTTATGTTGGGATATGTTATCATTTACCCTTATTGATGTAAATTTTATGTCCAAGGGATGAGATACACTTTTTATCTCTCATCAACACATTTTGATGTGATGCCGTTAGGCTGTCAAGGGAACTTTTTAACCCAATTTCGATTTATTTGGGTTCAACATGTAGTCATTGAATATGTCATCCATTGAATATGTGTGAATGACCTTTTATTGTTTTACACTTAATATCCACTTATATTGGGTGTATTTATATTTTTCACACATATTTTTGAGATTGATTTGTCCTTAATTTAAGGATACCTTCTTTATAAGGGATTCATCACATTTGACATTTCTATTGAGGGTTCATTGTTGTTATGAACCAATTCACTCTTATATGGTGTATATAATTTTCTTTGGAGTATTATATCATGAATCCATTTATTCTCATGATATTTTAAAGTTCTGACTAAATGTTATTCCTCAATTATTGTATTCAAGTGTCTCTAATTTTGGTAAAACCCCTTTAACCAAAATATCGTTTTAAATGTTTTAATTATTTGTTCTTATTAATATCCATGTTTTCAAAATGGTTTTAAGGATTTATTTATATGGATATTAATGGTTTAAAATTTTAATCTTCAATGTGGTATGGGACACTTTGATTCAAAAATCTCTTTATTAAATGTTTAAAATGGTTTTGGAAATGGTTTCTTTTTTAATGGATTCATTATTTCAATATACTAAAATGTTATATTGTGATTGAAATGTGGAAATGTTATGTTTCCTTTATGCATGTTTTATCTGATACATTTATGTTATGGTTCTTGGGCATTGTTATGAAAACGAGTGGTTCCGTGATAAACTAAGGGCGAGTGAGCCCGATATAGCTCTCCAATGCATTGGGTAATGCGAAGGAGTGAAACGTTAAGGTTTCTCCGAAGAGATTTAGGGAATATACTGTGATGGGTATTCCAAAGGTAACCAAGAGGGTTAATCCCTACGTAAGAATTCTATGAATGCCTCAAGTTACCTTTATGTCATATTATTGCTATGATTTTATGAGGTATGTTAAAGTGCCTATGTTTTATGGGTAAAGTATGATTTCATTCTTTTGTATACATGTACTCATGATTCCTTTCCATATTTTTATATCTCTTACTGAGCTTTTTATGCTCATCCCAAGTTTTTGAAATGTTTTTCACAGGTCAAGGGAAAGGTAAATGATGTGATGATAGTGTCAAGGATGTGTCAAGAAAGAATCCATGTTTTATTTTCAATATGTTTCCGTTGATGGGAAGAATGAATACTGTCTTTTATGTAACCACTTTGTTTAAATGTGGAATATAATGCAAGTTTCATAATCTAATTCTCTAAAACTCTAATCCTGAAAAGATCCTCAATGTGTAATCTTGTAATAACTCAAGATTAATTAAGGTTTAAGGCTGGGGCCTTATAGTTGGTATCAAAGGTCGGTTTAGATAACTTTAGAGGTTAGGGTATTCTTTAAGCATAAGTGACATTACCATAATGGTTAGGATTTCAGAAAGAGTCCTAGTTTTAGATAAAGTGAATGAGTAAGTATATCTTAGTGTTTATCTTACTCATTAGTACATGATGGTTTTGTTGATATACTCACACTGACATTTTTGGTTTTAGTAAATGGCTGGATCTAGCAGGCACCAATGTAACAGTGGATGTGAAAGAAATTGTGACAGTTTTTTGAGCAAGCAACTGAATGATATGGGAGATGCAATAAGAACTCTTGTGATTATCCTCAACCAACTATCTGGAGTCATGATTGACCACCAAAACCTTGGAGATTTCTCTAAAACATCATATATGCAAGAAACAAATCCCTACGGAAGTACAATCATAAAGGTAAGTGTGTTCAAAAACCTATGTGTCAAAGATGTGGAAAGAAACACCTAGGAAAATGTTTCAAAGGGACAGAAGTATGCTATAGATGTGGAAATGAATGTCATAAATCAAGAACCTGCCATGGAAAAAAAGCATCAAGTTGACTCGAGGAAAGGGAAAGAAGTTCTTTCTGAGGGATCAATTGAATGTTATAAATGTGGTGTACATGGTCATTATGCAAACACATGTCCTATGAAGAAGATTCATGAATGGGGTCACCAAGAGTGTACCAATATTCGTTTACCAATACCTAATGCCATTCCGATTGAGGATGAAGAAACTGAGAATGACCAATCAAAGGTATGTACTATTTCATGACTATTGATTTCCTATTTTGGAATCATAGGATATGATTCATGATTTTGTTTGTAGGAAAGAGTTATTTTGGAATAAGTTGGAAAGGAATGGATAATGGATCATGAAGAATGTTGAATGAGTAAGATGTCAACATATAAGGGCTTCAAGAGTTATGGTGAAATTCTTAAGAGTATTAAGTCTCTTTTGATGATGGGGTTACATTAGAAGACTTTTTATATTATGTGTAACCCTGATATTTTATATAGTCAAATTTTATTCAAGTAATAGTTATCTTTTCTTTTGTGGACATAGTTATAAAGAACCATTTGGGTTTATATGATCCTTACTTTTGAGGTAATTATGGGATACTATATGTTATGATGGAAAATGAAAGGGATGAGATAAACTTGAGGTTAAAATATGTTATGATCATCTTTGAAGATTTTATCTCATTTTGGGGAATGTTTTAAGAATTATATAGTTTTGGAAAAAGGACAACATGCAGACCGTGTGACTACCCGTCGCGTCGGACAAAGCTGCGGGAATCAACCCCACAACCAAAGTGCGAATGGTATTAATCGCCTACCACTGGACTACGTGAAGTCCCTGGTTAGTTTTACTGGTTCTTTTTAATTATATGATTTTATGAATTAAGAGTAAGTTGATTTTGGGTTATTTATGAAAATGATTAACCTATCATAGAGGATATGTGATTAGGTTAATTACTTTTCAATACGAGACTTTAGGAGCAACTAATGTTGTTTGGAGAGAAATGTTACAATTTAACTTGGAAGACTATGTGACTAAATCCTTCAAATATTTTGGTTTCAATATTAGATTGGTTTACTTTGAAGAATTTTATGGACAAATTGATTATAGAATGGTCCTCGTTGAACTTTGGGTTTTGTTGGACAAATTTTGGAGATTAAGAATAGATTTTCTTTTTATAAAGGGTTATCCTTTTCTGGATTATCTGACCTTGTACTAACCTTTTTGGTTTTGGTTTTGGTTAAAGCCTAAAGACATGGGATGTATATTGTTCTCTTTTGTGGATTAGGTGATTCTCTAGAAGTTGATTATAGTACTCTTAATGCGAACAAGTCTCCCTAAATACTCGCCTTTTGGAAAAAAATATGAGTTTGACTAAGGAATCTAGTAAAAGATGAAAGTCAACATGATAAGTGATTAAGTTTCCTTATGAATAAATTCCTCAACAAAAAGTAACTTAAAACGAAAATTTTGTCTATTAACTTTTCCTACTGGGGAATCGAATACCGTTTAACCCATCACAAGTTTGTGATTTTCTTATTGTTAACTTTCTCCTAAACATGTTTTCTATCACTGTCCATCAGAACATGACCCTATGTTTTCTCCTACATGTCCATGTTTTCCTACATGGAATCCTAGTATGGGTTAACTTGGGTGACCTCTGTACTTATATTCCTTTATTTTAAAGTGATTGTTTTACCGACTCTTGTTCCGATGTGGGACATTCAAGGATGTTTCCAAGCTCAATTTTAAAAATTGCGAGGACGCAATTCCCAAAAGGGGGGAAGGATGTAAAACCCCAGGTAAATAAATAATATGACATTTTCATATTTATCCATATTTTTGAATAAAGTATTAATATTACTTTAAAGGGTTGCTATGCTCGATGGCGTACCCAACACGCAACAACGAGTTTCTTGGGAATCTTACGTTGCACTCTAATAATAAAATAATATTATTTTAAATGGTAGTTAACATGTAGCCATTGTAATGGCGGGAATGGATAGAAATAACTAAAATATAATTATATATGTTCTTAAATGTTTTTACAATTATACAATAAAAGATAAAGGCTTAAAATACGGAAAGAATTCAATTTTAGGCGTATATGCCCTAGTTTTCACTAAAAGATCAGTTATCACCTTTTGATGGCAAACTGTCATTAAATATAGTTTTGATCACTCTTATACATTCTTTTGGACCAAATAAAACTCTTATTAAGAATCAGGACATCAAATTTTACTTTGTGTAATTTTTTTCTATTTTTCCTATAAAGTTCATTTTTTTAATGAATAGTGTAAAATGTTGTGTTTTAATTCAAAACCTCATTTTAATCTAATTTATTTATATGATTAGATAATATTTTTAATTAGTTATAAAGTGAAATTAGAAAATATTTTTTCCATTAAATCCAATAGTGGTCGCTAGAATTAATTTCACTTTGAAATCAGACTTAAACTAGTGCCAATCTTTTGATACTTATTGTTTTATAAAAACACGCTATTTGCGCTGACAGCGGGAATTAATTATTAAAATAATTAATGTCACTAATATGTTTTGAATTTTGTAAAACAGACTTCATTTTTGAATTCGGAATATCAAATATATCTTATGGTGAATTTTTGGGATTTTTCTGAAAAACTTCAGTTTTTGATGAATAGTGAAACCACTAAGTGGTAATTATAAAAACTGATTTTCCGTTTAAATGAAATTTTGCCATCATTGTGTTTTGATTTTCAAAAATCCAACATACATGGTTGTCATTAAGAAGTAAAATGTGGTTCAATGAGATTAAAATAACTTTTTGGTGAATAGTAACTTATTAAGTTTTTAATCGCGATTAGTGGTAATTAATGTAGTTTAAGGTAAAAATAATGCTTTAATAAAATGAAATAAACTTGACACATGTCCTAACCTCATTGGATGTGTAATGGCCGACCAAGACAAGCCATGGGTCAACTTGGGGACCCCATGGATTCACTTTGGTTGGAAAATGAAATAAATAACTTTTAATTTAATGTAAAAGTAAAAATGACACAAACATGATATGTTTTACTAAATTAATTTTTAAGTGGGGTTATACAAGTCATATTTTTTATTATAAATAGTAATTGGAAATGTAAATAGACTTCCTACATAATAGTATTTTTTTTATAATTTTTAGACATTGAATAAATTGTGTTATTTATGACATAATAATGATGCAGTGATGACATCATTATTTGACGATTTAAATAAAATGGAAAGATAATGTAAAATATATAAACTAAACACGTCCAAAACTTATTGGATGGGTGGATTTAGAACCCTCATCACCTTATCCACGAATTATATCAATTTGGGTCCTTTTAAAACCGAAATACATTTTCAAATAAAGTAATATTTATTACTTTCCAAAAGTGCCCTTCCTCTCCTCTTATAAAAGGCCTCCACCTCTACCTCATTTCACACACTCCTCAAGCCTTTGGCTTGGCCAACCCCTGCCCATTTACTCTCTCCACATCCCTCTCCTCATCCTAGAGGATTACCTTTGGGCAGAATCCTTTCAAAGAAAGTCTTTAGGCTCAAATCAAAAGGAGTTACACTTTTAAAGGACGTTAAAGAACGATCGAGTCAAGTCGGACCCGAGGTAAGGGATCCTACACCTCTCTTTCTTTTTAAGTACACTCTTTTATGTCATTCCTTTTAAGCTCATATTTATTATGATTGGGGATGTTATTTTATATTACTCCTACTGTACTTATTATGTTCATATGATGAGAGACCCTATTTCCTCTCATCAATCCATTTTGGAAGTTTTGAGTGGCGCCGTTAGGCTGCCGAATTTTCGTAAGGGATTTTTCATCTCACTTTTATTCTCGTGAGATTTATGCTACATTTGCCACAAATTCCATTGAGTGGTGTATGTAATGCCCATTATTCTACTCTTTGTGTAATATACTTTTGTTTATGAGTATTTACATCAATGATCTATTTTCCTTCTTTCATGGGGTGTATGTTTTGAAAGATGCCCAAGTCGGTAAGGGAACCTTTCACCCTCCTCTTTTTTTTAAAGAATTATTTTGTTGGGTCTTTTAATTTACATATTTTTATGTTGGGATATGTTATCATTTACCCTTATTGATGTAAATTTTATGTCCAAGTGATGAGATACACTTTTTATCTCTCATCAACTCATTTTGATGTGATGCCGTTAGGCTGTCAAGGGAACTTTTTAACCCAATTTTGATTTCTTTGGGTTCAACATGTAGTCATTGAATATGTCATCCATTGAATATGTGTGAATGACCTTTTATTTTTTTACACTTAATATCCACTTATATTGGGTGTATTTATATTTTTCACACATATTTTTGAGATTGATTTGTCCTTAATTTAAGGATACCTTCTTTATAAGGAATTTCATCACATTTGACATTTCTATTGAGGGTTCATTGTTGTTATGCACCAATTCACTCTTATATGGTGTATATACTGTCCTTTGGAGTATTATATCATGAATCCATTTATTCTCATGATATTTTAAAGTTCTGACTAAATGTTATTCCTCAATTATTGTATTCAAGTGTCTCTAATTTTGGTAAAACCCCTTTAACCAAAATATCGTTTTAAATGTTTTAATTATTTGTTCTTATTAATATCCATGTTTTCAAAATGGTTTTAAGGATTTATTTACATGGATATTAATGGTTTAAAATTTTAATCTTCAAGGTGGTATGGGACACTTTGATTCAAAAATCACTTTATTAAATGTTTAAAATGGTTTCGGAAATGGTTTCTTTTTGAA
This sequence comes from Viscum album, assembly GCA_963277665.1. NCBI lineage: Eukaryota > Viridiplantae > Streptophyta > Magnoliopsida > Santalales > Viscaceae > Viscum > Viscum album. Next base: position 459,007,311 of record OY728142.1, read on the forward strand.
TGGATTCATTATTTCAATATACTAAAATGTTATATTGAGATTGAAATGTGGAAATGTTATGTTTCCTTTATGCATGTTTTATATGATACATTTATGTTATGGTTCTTGGGCATTGTTATGAAAACGAGTGGTTCCGTGATAAACTAAGGGCGGGTGAGCCCGATATATCTCTCCAATGCATTGGGTAACGCGAAGGAGGGAAACGTTAAGGTTTCTCTGAAGAGATTTAGGGAATATACTGTGATGGGTATTCCAAATGTAACCAAGAGGGTTACTCCCTACATAAGAATGGTATGAATGCCTCAAGTTACCTTTATGTCATATGATTGCTATGATTTTATGAGGTATGTTAAAGTGCCTATGTTTTATGGGTAAAGTATGATTTCATTATTATGTATACATGTAATCATGATTCCCTTCCATATTTTTATATCCCTTACTGAGATTTTTATGCTCATCCCAAGTTTTTGAAATGTTTTTCACAGGTCAAGGGAAAGGTACATGATGTGATGATAGTGTCAAGGATGTGTCAAGAAAGACTCCATGTTTTAATTTCAATATGTTTCCGTTGATGGGAAGAATGAATACTGTCTTTTATGTAACCAATTTGTTTAAATGTGGAATATAATGCAAGTTTCATAATCTAATTCTATAAAACTCTAAACCAGAAAAGATCCTCAATGTGTAATCTTGTAATAACTCAAGATTAAGTAAGGTTTAAGGCTGGGGCCTTATAAATATCTCCAACCCATCATCGTCAGTGACTACAGTACTAGAAACTCTAGCCCATCATCGCCAGCAACTCTAAAATCTGAAGCTCCATCACATTCATGTCATCTCCAGCCCTAGCAGCTCCACGAATTCATGCCAACTCCAGTTCCATCCCATCCATGACAGGTCCAAACCCATCCATGCTAGCTCCAATCTATGCAAAAACAGATGATAAAAAAGATGAGAAAATACATCATATAGATTTGAGGAAGTGACATAGACAGATAACAGAAATACTTTTTTTAACAGTGACAAGAATTGGTCACCCAATTCATGTCCGAAGAAATTTATTAAAACCAAAAGTTTACAACAAAAAAAGAATGAGGTTCAATGAACTTACACCAGGTGAAAATTACAGAATTATAAAAAGAAATGAAGACCCAAATAAAAAACCTCAAACCTGCATCACCATCACTCATGGAGGCCACATGATACTACACCTTCCAGTGTTGTAAATTGATGAATAGGTGGTAGTGGATCTTCTAAAGGACTGTAACCATCCGCAAGATAGTAACTAGCTAGAAAAGACTGGAGCGTCAGATAATAACAGAAAAGGACTTATATATGTAATCGAGAAAGTCAAATATAGAAGGGATGGTCACCCCTAAAGGGACCTATAGTGTAAGAAGAAGCTGATGAAGCTTCAAACAAATGAAAACCCAAGAAAACTATAAAGAAGTGCAGTAAATATATAGAAAACCAAGTTACATTGCCTAAGATGAATGGATAAAAATAGGGTCTTTGTCAACCAGAAATGATTGACCATAATCTCAAATCAAATATATTTCTAAAATACATGGATGTAGTTCAACCAATCAACCCGAATCAAAAAAAATTTGGCTTTGGCATAATCTTGTTGAAGGTGACATTAATCCAGTCTTCAGTGATCAACTTGATACTTCCATAGAAATCCAATATCTTCATCGATATGTTTTTACCGCAGTCATTTCAACTCAAATCTCTTCGAACCATGAAGTGATATCCCTATCTTTCAAAATCCTTGCAATGTAAATGTAGTTCGGTGCAATCAAATGAGGAGGATGTACGAAGCCAAGGTCTGTCTTCTAGGTATCATTGACAATTCTCCAAATTGTTTGAATCATAATTGTATAATTCACCCCTCAATCTTGAAGAAATTATAATAATGAACGGTATTGGTGAAATACAAGCAAGAAATAGTTGATAGCTTCCCATATCATCATTTCCATTTCAAGTATTTCCTCAATACCAACAGTTTTTTCAAAAATTTTATGTTTGATTCCATTGTACCGCCATTATCCCATATTTGATTGACCCAGCACCTTTCCCAACTTTTTAATCGTCCCTATAAAGCAGCAGCTATCCCAACCGTTATAAGATAATCAAAGTACATCATTCAGTGCATAATAATATTGAATAAATTTAAATCACTTTTCTGAGAACTTCTAATAAAAAATAAATTTCTCTCCTAATTTATTTGTAAAAAAAATTATTATACAAAATAAAACCTCTTGAATGAATAGTATAAGCCTTGAGACCATTAAATTAATAAAAAATGCATCCTTCTCGTCAAAATACATGAGTTTGGCCACAATCATCTGCTGAAAAATTCAATCATAAAACATTAACAAGTGAAAATAAGATATAAAAATTTGGAAATTCTTTCCAAAGAAATAAACATTCCTGATAAAAAAATGCATGTAATAGTCATATAGGTGTTAAAGATACCAAAAAATAACAAAAAAATACATTTGATATTACCACCTAACATTTTGGATTCAGTACCAATAGAAAATCAAATATGATCCATAATAATATAAAATATCTACTGTAAATGAAACATCATGTAATACTTAAAAAAGAAGGGGCATAAAAGTGTGCCATTTGTTTTCTAGTTTAGTTATAATCCGGGATATGTGAGATCTTTTACAGGAGTGAAAATGAGTACTTTTCACATGCTACATGAAATATATTACATTTTATAATGAAGAATTCTTCAGTATAATAACATACAGATGGTGATATTCTTGTGATTTTTTTGAGGTGTATTTTTTAATGCTTATTCCAAGTAGTGGAGATGAACAAATCGAAACTACTAGTAGAAATACTATAATTATATTAATGAAACATTTTGAAGGCATGTGAAATGGTTATGTCCACATGAAATATATATCAAAGCTCCTTATAATGATATAATTGTAGTGTTCAAAAATAATATAGGTTAACTTGTTGGTATGATTTTTTTGAAACATTAAAATCTCAATAGAAAAGGAAGCATATTGGTGGTTGGTAAAAAACATTAAATTATGTTTAAATTGAAAAATTTAGTGAAATTATGAGAGAATGTCCTCCATGAGTGCATTGGTCACCTCAATAGGGAATCAAAACACCCTAGATTTTCCTTGTCTAGAAATAACTTTTAAGGGAAACAATATAGCCATGTAAAAATTATTAACATACAAACATTCATGAATTTATATAATCCTACAAAATATAAACCAAACCAGTAATTCTATTTAGCTTCCCACTCACAGTTGTCCAAAACCGACTAAGCAGAATACCCCTTTCACATTCCATCCATATCAACTAAAAAATATGACCACACATGGATGTATAAAATACCGTAATAGATTAAAAGGACGCTACACACTTGATGAATATCATCAAGTTGTTAAGGTACTCATTATTATACCAGATCCATATTTTCATCTATCAAAGCATTCTTAATTGAAATGAATACCCAGTTTGGATCACCAGTCCCTTAAAAATCATGGAACAAGAACATATATAGTGAATTAGGTAATATAAGTACGAATATAATATTAAAATTAATAATAGACTGTAATTTGGGAAAGGAGGAAAAGAAAAATTTGAAATGGGAAATTGGTCAGATGTAGAGCAATGAAATTTGAGAATGGAGGCAAGTAAATTTAATGATTCACTGAAATTAGGGATAGTAGGAATATTGATGATAAACTAACCTGATTAGTCCAAGCATAAAAACCCCTAACCCAAGATGATTTGGAGACGAAAATGTTCCATAAATAAATTCATGACCCTACCAAGGCTCATCAAAATACATACAAAAAACACCTCTCTTAGCATCCAAGGATCAAATGAATATCACGATGGGCCCTGAAATTGATCCAAAAACACTAAAATCAAGAAAGAAAACCCATTAATCAAGAATCATGAAGATCCTTTATAAGCATGAGTAAGAACATGAAGTTGCATAATATTATCAATTTATCAATCAGTGGCGATTCACAGTATTCTATAAAATCCAGCCGAGTCTAGGAGGTCCACCTTGTTTTTATTTGGATGAAAATCCGAACCTTCTTTACATTAATCATCCTCGAGGATGTCTAGTTAAAAAACAATTGATGTAGCTAATAATAACTTTTTGAATGTCAAGCCCAAGCTCATCCAAAACCCTCATGGTGGACTGTAGCAGACCAGGCTTGTGACCACAAAACATGTGTATGTACACAATTCATCCTTCCCTTTCCCTTACTTCAACCCTTCCAGGCTGCTAGGCATTCGGTCAAGGCATTGAACTGGAGAAATTTTCTCCCTTGATTCTGCATGGGTGGGACGGAAGTGTCATTTTTAATGGGTGGAAGCTTTTTGTAGGTGTCAATGTAGGGCCTGTAAGAGCTGACTCCAATTCATTGTGTAGATCATTGATCTTTTCGTTGAGTTAATCTATGTACTCAATGGCATCTTCAATGATTGAAGCACGATCCATCTTGTTGATCTTTGGGACAATAGATCGTAGAACGTAAAACATGTCATTAAGCATCTCCCGATGCTGCCTGTCTGCTAAAATATTCTTGGCCAGAAGAACCTTATTCTTCCCCTTTTCATATCCTTCCCTAACTGTATAGTTCTCATTCGATCTAATTCCACCTTTCTTCCTTCCACCATCTATCCAATAGCTATCGATCAGGTCATTGGAACCAAAATTCAGCCCCAAACCCCCAATGCTTGGTTCATCCACACTGTCCATGTTGTTGTTGTTCCTTATCATGGTAACCTTCTCTTATTCGTCTCCCTTATTTTTCCCCAAACCTAGAACCCCAAAATTGATTCTATCTTTATCAACCAAATGCTTACAAAATGCGGCCCGCTTTTAGAAGACTGTGGGTTGTTCTCCAACCAGTTGGAACATTTCTAGGGGTCTCAAAAACTTGTATCTATTCAGTAGGAGAGAACCGCTCATTACAACAGAAGAAACCTCCTTGAAAGTCCTAATTCGAACCATATCAAGAGAAATTTTGTGCACTGAGGGGAGCAGATGCATAGTCGTCATGAATACCTAGCTTGAGTTGAATTCATCAGTACACATGTGGCTATTTGAGCTCAGAACAGCGAAATTCATCAGAATCCCACTCCCCAAGCTCATTAGATTTGTGGCATGGGAATCAGGGAACTCCAATTTGCATCCCATATTGATGGTGTCTTCTGCTAAAAATGGGTCAGAGGCGACATTGAGGAGTAATGCAGAATCCCTAAGATGTATATCGGGGAAATAAGAAGTGCATAGGGGGAGGGAGATGAGGGCTGAAAAGAGGAAGGACTCTGAAGAAAACCCTAGGAGGGAGATGGATGTGGTAATCTCGGAAGCCGAGGTGCTAGAGGCTGGGAGGCGGAGGTGGTGAGGCGAGGGTGCGGGCGAAGATGAGGAAGGGGTAACATATTTTCCTTATATTAAAATATAACATTTCATCCAAATATTATAATTTACATAAATAAAATATCAAATTACATTTAATTAATATTTTATATTAAAAATATATTATGTTTATATGAAAATATAAAATTTATTAATTTTATAAAATTAAATAATTACAATATATAATATATATAATATATATAAAAATTCACTATCTAAAAAATTTTAACAAATAAATAAAATTTCAAAATGTAAATACTCATTACTAATTTTTTAAAAATAAATATAATAAATATTAAATTCAATATGTGAATATTATATTAATATTATAAAAAACTCAATATGTGAATATTATTTATCAATTACTTGTATTTTGATTATGTTGAGTGATTTTTGTATTGATTATCATGTTTATATTTATTATGTTTATTAAAATTAAATATCCAATTGATTAATTTTTTTTATGAAAAGTGTTGAAATGTATCTTAAATAGAAAACATTAGAAAATATCAAAAATATTGATACTTAAAGAGAACTAAAAATAAAAATCAATTAATAATAAATTTTTAATAAAACCATTAATATTAAATATTGAATTTGGTCATAAAAATAATAATATATAAAAAAAATTATTTTCTCTTAAATGTTATAATCATTGAATGGTGTATTGTGACAGATTTTATTGAAGGAAAAAATATTTTTTGGTAATAGTTATTATTAATAATATATTCAATTATTAGTAATAAAATTTTGGTATTAGTATCATAAAGTAATAGACTTAATTGTTGGTAAAATATTTGTTGGTGTTAAATAATCAATACCAATAGATATATCTATTGGAAAAAACAAGTGTTGGTATAAAAAATCAATACTAATAAAACTTAATATTTATTGGAATTACTCATTTTTACCAACAGATATATTATCTATCAATAAATTTCCATTGGTATAATCCATTTTTTTGTAGTGTTAATGACTATAAAAATAAATCAAGAGAGTTATTGTTAATATTTTCCTTGGTCAAAATTATAATAAACCATCACTACAATTATTAATGATATAACCAATCCAACATATACCCATTGGATTAATAATAAGGTTCTTATCACTAATAAATAGAAATACCATAAAATAGCATTAAAAATATTCCTGAGAAAAATATTATTTTCATAATGAAATTCAATCTTTAAAACAACAAGTTCAAAAAAAAGGAAGTAATTTCCTATTAAAATAATATTTTAAACATATAATTAAAGCATTAAATCATTTATTTTTCATAATTATAAGAAATTCCATACATGTTGAGTATGTTAAAACAAAAAAACCTTTAAATTGTTTTGTAAAAGACAGACATGAATTATTTTATAAAACATGAATATTACAGTATTTTTACAAAAAGTGAAAATCTAAAAGAATATATTTATTTAATCAATTTTTAATTATTAAAAATTGTTTTGGAAACCATTTTTTAAAAACACAGTTTTGGAAGAAAATGGATTACGTACTAAAGAGATAAATGAAGTCATATTTTTATAAAAAACGTTTGCTCAGTCATTTTAAATCCAAATTGAGGAAAATTTTACTATTACAAGAAAACCTAATGAATAAATATAGATTAAAAAAAATAAATTTTTTATTAAATAATGATTAAGTACTTTCCTTCAATGCCTATTCAAGTATACACAATCCTAATTAAAAATGAAATTATAAAGTAAAAACTTACAAATATCATAACATTAAAGTATGATATAGTAATTCAATCTATTATGTGTTTAAAATGTGAATATACATGAATCAATTGAAAATAAAACATTAGATAATCATAATTCATTACACACATTATCTTTAAATATTAAATACAATAAAGGAGTAATATAACCCAATGAAAATAAACTAACGTGCATAATTACTTACCACTTTGTAAATTTTTTGTCAAATCCACAAGGTAGAAATAATTAAAATTGAAATATAAAATACCATGAATTATTAAGAAATCGTGATATTACGTTTAATGGGGATTTATATAAACTAGATAAATGAAATTAGGTACAAAATATTACAATAATCCTCAATGAATGAGAAATTGAGATGAAGCCCCTTACCTCAAAATTTGATTTGGTTAAAAATGAATCCAATTACATTATAATAGTTTTAAGAATGTAATAAATATATAGCATAACGATAATAAAAATTATAATTTCATATATGATCATATAATAACATTTTGCCTCACATTGGTTAAAAAAATTACATTATTTTCATTTTTTGGTTATTAATTACCTTATTTTCTCATGTGTTTTTTATAATGAATGTTTTTGTTGTTGTACTAAGTATATAAGTAATTCAGATATAGAATTAAAATATTTTTATAAATAGAATTTTATTTAGTGGATGAATTATTAGAAACCCCCTTAAAATATTTCATTGTAAAATTAATCGCATCTCTTCATGGATATGGTAGGTCGTACGTTTGCAGGACTAATGATAACATTCCACTAACAAGTGAAAGGAAAGGAAGTATGTGATATATTAATTGTAAACAGTCAATATCATATAATATATATAATATTAATTATTTTTATCATTATTACATTCCATGTTAAACATAAGTAAAAAACGAATCAGAACAATTTATGAGGTGGTATTTTTCTATACACAAGATCATCATTATCATTTTTTAAATAGAGTGGAATGTAAACAATTAATACAAGATATGAAAATTATATATGTATATTAACATAACAAATATCATTTTCATGTTTTAAATCCATAATTATATATATATCCTTGAAAGGTGGTGATGGAAAATGAACTGTGTTGGTTCGTGAGGCAGTAGTATGTCACACACATGATCGATGATTTCATTTACTATTTTATGGAAGTGAACATAGATAATTATTATTAAATAAACATAATATAATATAATTATATTTTATATACTTTTTTTAGTATTTTTTAATTTTTGATACATAATTTATAATTGAAAAATAAGAATGATTATGAAAAATTATTCTTAAGATATTTATCTTCCCTAAGAGAAACCTACTTTGGATCTCCTCTTAAGGACTCTAGGTATAGTATTTTGGGAGGATAATAATATAAATAATGTGAATAAAAATATATAGAGAAAAATTCTCTTTTTTTCATTAAAAGTGTATTGGTAGGTGTGAATATGTTAAGGTAGGTAATTATCTTTTAAAAATGGTGAAAAGGGACCACCTTTGAAATTATTTAGAAATTTCCCAAAAGAGGCCAAAACGATAAATCAATTATCAAGAAAAATTATTAAAAATGACCCTATATTATTACTTGGGATAAATAATGTTTACATATTTCCATTAAATTATATTTTTACTTGTTATTATGTATTTTTATCCCTTATCTATGTACTTTAACTCCTCTGTAAACCCATTTTTACCTCAACTGCGATAATTAATTTTTACTTGTTTCACTATTAATTTTTGTAAAAAATTAATTTGACCTTATAATATTATAAATTTTATGTTTATTTCAAACATAGAATCAATTTTTACAAATTTCATACACTAAATTTTCAAAATGTAATTTCAAATGAATCTAGAAGACACAACAAGAAAGCTAGTTTTCAAAGAGAAAGTGTTCAAAAGCGTACAATGTTTGTATATCAGAATTAAGTATTAAATTGAATCCAATGAAATAAATTATATTAATAGATATATAATTTTATTATATAAGAACAATTTAAATTATAATTTAACTTCATAAACAATTTAAATGGAAAGGAAATTTTTAGTACAAAAAAATATTTTTTAATATTCATCAAAAAATGAAATATTTAAGAAAAATACCAAAAAATAACCAAGATAAAATTTTTAAATTTATATTTGAAAAATAAATTTTATATTATAAAATAAATTATCTAAAATTGGTATAAATTAATTTTAAATTATGGTCGTAGTGTGTCAGTAAACCGTCTTCTAGAAAAAATATATTTTATCAGAAAAAATTTCTTTTTCTTTTAAATAATTCATAATTTATATATAATAAATATATAACCATAATTTTTATAATTTATTTATTTATATTCATGTATTCTAATTTATGGTTTATATTATAATGGTATACTATAATATGGTTCATTTAGACATACGGTTACGTATTTCGCAACCAATTGAAGAGATTAAATTTAAATAAATATATTTCGTTGGTTGTTTAAGCTCATTGTTTCCAGTTGAATACGCTATCCAATAAAAACTATATTCTTTATAATTTTAGGGTGTTACATTATGACTACCTTAAATAAATTTTGTTCTATCAATTTTAACTTGATCTTGATAATATCAGTTTTACATTAAGAAATACCATTATTGAAAAACCCATATCATAAAAGGGATAATAAAACATCCTATAAATAAAATAGAAAGGGAATTTCAAATTCCATATGGTATAACACATAAATAGGATTCCTTGCAAGTGAAAACTGTTAACAAGTTATGATATGTACATTTAATAAAACTCTAAATAATTATATATATTGATAGAGGTCTTTGGTCACAAGAAACAAAATGAATAATTGAAAATTAAGGAACTCAAAACCATAACAATTTTTTTATTTAAAATACCATATAGTTCCTCATATATGAAGGTAACAAGATAAAATCATTGTTTCAATATTATTTTCATAATGTTGATAAATAATTTTATTATTTTATAAAATAATAAAATATAATTAATTGATATGTTTATATTTCATAAGAACAATTTCTTCCAATGGTTATGCTTCGATCAATTTCCTAATAATATATTACTCTAGAAAATGAAACCTCCAAAATGATTTTTTTATTCCTAAATCACTAAAACTAAATTTTAAATGTACCATATGATCTATTAAATAATGACAATTATTTTTGTCTATCCCTAAATATATTCCAAAAAAATATGGTTATCACATGTTATCTAATATAATAAAATAATATCTAACATAAACAGTAGCACCAATGGATCATTGTTAATTTTTATTCTTCAAATAGTTTAACTAAAAAATGAAATATTAAACAAGAAATAACAATGGCTAGTGGAAGGTTCTAATCCATTATCATACATTATTCATGGGTTCCTGCACCATTATTATGCCAGAAATGTAGGGTTATTACCTAGTATATGGGTAGTCCATTTTCTAAAACTATATTAATATAATTTTGATAAACATTAAAAGAAATTGTGATGGACATCCTTGAAAAAAAAGTATTCATCAAATAAACTTTTACATTGATTTTAAATACAAATTATTTTTTGTTTTATTTATCACACAATGTTTAATAAACATATTTAACTATTATTAAAAAGTCATTAATGATCAAATTAACCCTAAAGGTTATGAATAAATGTTAAATTATGTATATAAAATGGAATGGCATTATTTATCAACCAAATTTTCCACTAAAACATATACTAGACATAAATCTCTCCAAAAATATCCTTAATATTCGTAGACTCCTATCACATTAAACGTAAAAAGGGTGTTTATGAAATTGAACTTATGATCAATCTTAAACTCATAAACCCATTACTGTATCCAAAACACTTAATATAGTGAATACATATATGATTATAAAATTTTAGACAATCCATATATGTTTCCGGATTTTTTAACCAAGATTTCATTGGTAAAAAAAATATGTACTTTAATTCTTGATTCCCAGTAGATAAATAATAATACTATTTCATCTCAACATAGGTCCTTACTTCATCTAGGGGTTAACCTTTTAAAAAGGGAATTCATTAGTATAATTACTATGTCCCCAAAATTTAATATAATACACTATAATTGGATCCCTATTATGATATTATTTCCTTAAATTGTACTCTTTATTTTTAATCATCATTTCTTTGATTTCTACGCTTATTTTAAACACAAAAATCATTTCCATGTTCCATTAAGAAACTTCATTAGGGTTCTCTTTCAATATTTCTCTCATGAAGGAAATTAAGCCTTCAATTCTCTATGGTGTTGATCACTCAAGTCCTTACTAAACTACATCCTTATCTTCATTGGGAGTCTTGGAGTTAGATATGGTATATTTTTTTTATCATATTTCAAAGAAATTGATTTGGAATAATCATGATCTCTTTCATTTATGTCATCATCTCATTTTTTCTAATAGTCACTAATGTTTCCTTCATATTCAATATTAACATGATCCTTTCGGTTCCATTCACTGACTAAAACCAAGAAGTATAGTGTGAGAAACAATAATAATATGGGGAAATGATAAAATCATTTATAGGTTTAATAAATCAAGAGACATTATTTTCAAAAGAATATACCTTAGGATTAACCAAGGTCATTTAATTTTAACATCTATTCAAATACTTCGTAATGGTTTGTAATGAAAATGTTAATTATCTAAATCATATCCCCAACGATTGTCAAATTAGGTTCAAAATAAGGCAAATTATCTTACACCAGCAAAAGATCAGGTCAACTCCAATATACACTCTTCAGAGTTATTAATCCTAGGTACATCTGTGATAGAACCACATCTACTTATAGTATCAAATAATTGATATAATACCTGGAAAACCACATAATCCGTACTATATCAAAACATTATTATGTTTTTCTATACATAATATCAATGTCTATTATTGGGTTTTGTTCCATAAAATTAAATTTCCTAAATATAGATCCTACAGATTATATTAAAATTCATCTGATACCAACTGTAGAGACCCTAACCTCGTAGACTAGATCTAATGAATGATTTATTACATTAGCATTAGATATAATGAATCACATCTAGAAAATAATAATAGATTATTAGCCTTTATAAAATTCATACTCGAGTCTTGTATTATATTTGAAAACACAAATTACAAAAAATTGTTTTTTAAAATATCCTTAATCCCTCCATAATATACATTCCAATCAATAATATTAAACTTCATAGATTGTTGGGAAAGGAAACAAAATAAGGGTGGGATCAAAATCATAGTAATGATTATGTACAATAGAATATATCATGAATCAATAAGAATAATCAACAAGAAAAGGTATATAAATGAATAAACATTACATTTAAAAAAATTATATCATGATGAGAAAATTCATAATCCAAATGGAATGGTAAATAACTAAAAACAAATTCCATTTAAGCAACATAATTATTATAATATGTTAATAAATAATCAATATCTAAATTCAAATAACTGAACAAACATTCCATTTAATCATTAACATTGCAATCATAACTGGATAAGGCCTAATCAATATGGAGATGTAAATAATTCAAATCACATTCCATTTAATCAATAAAATGAGAATTAAATGCTTCTAGATATAGTATACTGTGAATATATCATTGATAAAATAACATAATTCTCACAAAAGGAAATGAGTAAATATTGGGTGTCATGATCTTATGCATCATGAAACCTCTATCACAAATATCATTCCTCGATATAGATTAATGATGATGGGTATAAACACATTTAACTAAGGATATCTAACTAATTCGTCTCATGAGAATACAGATGCATCGATGGTGTATTTATATCCAATCCCCACCCATGTCTGCTTGTCCAAAACATTCCTTAAATATTTACCAATGAATTTAATTCATGAACAATATATCACTTAATAAAATATATTTATTGATTAAAGAATATATATTTACCAAAATTTCCTAAGAATGAAGATAAATTTTAATGTATAACACCATATAAAGAAATTATTTATTATTTAATCTGTAAACATATGCATGATAAGTAATATATATTTTTATGGGATATTTAAGGTACAACTATCACAATTAATTGAATATTGCAAGGGAAAGTGAATCACTACAAAAATGAATTAGGAAAATTGAATGTTAATGCTTTCAATGGTAAAAATTATAATAAACCCTCCACATAATGAATAAGGATATTTTTAATGAATCATATGCCCATTGGAGTATGAATAAAGGGTTGATTTCATTGATAGATAAAATTACCATATTAATATCATTAAAACCATTCATGAGAAAGATATCCATTTAACTTTGAAAATTACATTTTTAAATTAAAATATCTCTGAACATTATGAAAATATTTTTCTTTTAAAATATTATTTGATACTTATAATTTAATAATTAAAAGATTAATTGGTCATGAAGGAGGGAAATTTTGTAAAGGTACATTATGTTAAAACAATGATTCATTTAACATTTTCGGAAAAATCCGAATGCGACATGTTTTTAAAATAACATGAATATTACTTTTAATTATTTAAAACAATAAAATGGGAAAAATGATATTAAATGATTTTTAAAATATTAAAAACATTTTTTGAAAACACGGTTCTAGAATAAAAGAGATTTCTAACAGAAGAGAGAAATAAACATAGATTTTCTTAAAACTTTTTCTAAATAATTTTAATCAACAATGAGTGGTAAAATGGTAAAATTACATAAAAATTCAAAATTAAATTAGTATAATAAAATTGAAGGGTTTTATGAACAATGATCAAATAATTTCATTCAATGAAAATTCACTATAAACAATCTCAATTAAAATAAGATTGTGAAATAAACCCTTGGAAAGATCATAACATTGAAGTTTGCATTAATCACCTTATCAATTATGTGTATCATTCGTAAATCATCTTGAAACTAGTGTAAATAAAATATAATATAATCTCATTTTATTACAAACATAATCAAAAAATATCAATGACAATGAAAAAGTAATATAACACAGTGAAAAGGCATTGAGTTATGAAATTCCTTACAACTTGCAAAATTTTATGTCAAATACTCTTGGATGAAATAATTAAAAATTAAAATTAAAATACTATGAAATATTATGTAATCATAATATTATATGTAAAGGGTATGAAGATACATAATATGAATAAAATTAGGTGCATAACCTTACAAAATACCTCAATGAAGGGAAATTGAGATGAATCCTCTTACTACATGATTTAATTAAGTTTAACATTATTTATCTGAATTTGTAATTTTTTAAGAATATTATAAATTTATAATGGAATGATAATAATATTTATAATATCACATTTGATTCTATTATAATATATTATCACCCTATTATTTTAAATATTTCCTTAATTTCATTTTTTCATTTTTAATTTTCTTGTTTTCCCATGAATGTTTAGTAATGAAATATCAAGTTATTGTAAATAGAATGTAATTACTTAATTTATGTAATGATGAAAACATAATAAATATCATATTTACTTAATAGATAAATTAGTATAACCACTCTTAAAAGTTGGGAATGGAAAATGAATCACATCACTTTGAAGAGATGATTGGTTGTACGTACACATGAGTGATGAAATCCTACTATTGAAGGGTTAAAGATAAATGAAGGGGGTGGAATATTAATTTTAAGGAATCAACTTCATCTCTTATATATCACATATATTCATTAATTTTATATTTACTATGTTTAATGTAAACTTTAGGTGAAAAATTAATCACATCGTTTCACGAGTCCATAGCCTACCTTGCACAAGAGTGTCATTATCAATTTATAAATTCAATATAATGTAAAAAAGGTATATGTTTTATTAAAATTACATAAGTAAAACTTTAATAACCCTTCCTAGGTTGAAAAAAACTAGTTCCTCAATTTGGACTTCTATAGGACATTAAGTGCTATTCTTTATATGCAAGCAACTTCTGACTAGTAGCGATGGTCTATAATGAAACTATGAGGAGACTATAACACCATATAAGAATAAAAAACTCGAGGAAAATTACCAACTATCCCACAAATAATAGAATGTAAAAATAATAAATACCTGAAACTAAAAAATGTTGTTGCATAATGAAATACATTAAGGGACTAAACAACCATGGCTTACGTAAAACCTACCACCCACTAGGGCAGTTACATAATATTAAAAATTATAAGAAACTACAAAAGGATACATGGAATCACCTAACTAAAACCATCCAACCACCTGATACCACTCACGATATTTTCGGCGATCAACCAATACATGGCATAAGACTCAACCCAACATGTACCTATAATAAATATGTGAGATCTGGTAAGGTACCCAAGTGCAATGGGGGCCTGACAAGGGTGCGAGTAAAACATAGTAGGCTACCACAGATGATGTATATATCAAATTATAGTCAATGTAACAGTTAATTAAATAAAAAGGGTAAAATAGTCAACCAAAAGGTAAATAAAATAGTTTACATTAAATAATTATGTTCAATTAATCACTATTATTATTTGTTTCAAAATATATCTATTTACATGAACCCACCTCATCCAAATGTGGTCATATAAGTTATATATCATAAGGTTCACTAGTTAGAAATCAAGGAGACTCAGTCTATGAATCTAATTAGATTCTTGAAATATCCTTCCTAGCAATCCCAAAAATTAGGTCATAGGTTGGAAAACAAAAAGCATTAGTCTATGAATCCAACCTAGATATGGAACACCATGCTCGACCATCCCAAACCTTAGTTCATTGGTCAAAAACACATATCATCAATCAATGAATTCAACTAGGAATCAGAACATCACGTCCAACCATCCCAACCTAGATATGGAATTCCATGTCAAAAACCCTTGGGTTCAGGAGTCTGAGTCCTTCCTATAAATAACTATTTTGCATTGGGGAACCTGAGAAACAATTAGGCCCTCCCAAAATCATGGGAGCAGAACATCAGTATGAAATCCCAAAACCATTAGTATCATGTTAGAAAACCAGGGGTATTAGTCTATGAATCCAACCGGACCCAAAACTCCATGTCTGACCATCCCCATCCTTACCATCACTCCATCGTTTATTTCTATTATATTCATCATTCCAATAATCAATTAAATTCAACACATTAAACCAAAAAAACTTAATCAAATTGTTTTATCAATTACCAATATATGCATTACTCAAGTGTTATTAAAAAAAAATAACAATTAAACACACCCTTTTACCATTTCCAATTCCTTTCAAATGTCATAACAAAAAACAAACCATTTTCACTAAACATATCAAAATAACACTTTAAAACATGGTTATTTCACTTTGAAAATTAAAAATGATCTCTGAACATCATATTCTAGGAAAAATATTTAACGTTTCATCATACTTCAATTTAAAATCAAAATTTGAGATCTATTTTAAATCCATTTAAATTCCCCCTGAGGTCAACACCTCACTTCAAAAAAAAATATTTTTGCAGAATGATCCTTCCATATGACATCCCAAAACTGGTTCAAAACCCAAATAATACATTGGAAACCATTTCAAATACTCATAGGAATTTTACTAAAATATAAATATCAAAACTTTCCATTTTTGTGGGTCGTTTACACCCCATGAGTGGCCCTAACTCTCACATCACCATGGATCCAGTGATATCTATGGAAGTTCCAAGGTGTCAAGGAAAGGATAATTTTATACTAAAACAAAGGATAAAGCATTACACAAATGCGATCTAATGAATATTCAACAATTCCATCGTAAAATATCTATTATGACTATGGGAAAATCTCTTATACCACATACCATGACGAACATTTCCAAATCTTGTCAGACATGCCAAGGCACGTCGAACTACTATTAAAACTTCTCAATGCCCAACTAAGATAAATACCAACACCCAAGACATTTCCTCATGCAAAGAGATCACAATTATTTAATTAAAACTATTAAAATTAATTAACTAACCAACACCCAACACGTCCTATTGCTAGAAAACTCACCGGTACGATACAATCTTGATGAAACTCTATGATTCCTTCATTGAAGGTTCACAATGTCTCCCCAATAAAATATTTATGATTATACATAATTGGGGATAACAAATACTCAATCTAACATTGGGAAACCCTAAAAAATTCATCGTGGTCACATATCTTATCTAAACGTCATGCAATAAAGTGCAGAATCCATCTGAGGATCTCTTATACCCAAGAATCCCAAAATACCTTTGGGAAATGGATGATTAAACAATTATTTTATGGAATAATTAACAAATAATAAGTTGGATAACCCTAAAAATATGGATAAATATAAATGGGAATAAGGAAGATAGACATGGGAAGAAAAGTCACCTAAAAATCCAAGAAATTTCCTTGAAAGCACTCCTATATCTAGGGGAAGAAGAAGGGGAAGGGTTTTGGGATCCCCCAAACCTATATACCTAAAGTGCGAGATAAGAATGGAGTAATGGTTGAAAAATACCTAGTTAAATTTTGGTAAAATATCTCTTTTAGTGTAATCTGTGCAGTTGCACAGTTTGGTCACATGGTTTTCCAAACCGTGCTCCAACAGTGTGGTTGATTCTATCTAGGACCACCTCTCTCATGGTTTGAATATATGGTCGGAAAAACCGTTTGCCTATTATGGAAACCACCAGTACCAAAAACCCAATCCCAGCATGGTTTTTCTACATGGTTTGAAAAAAAATACAAGCCATGCTTCCAACACTACCTCTCACATCCAGCAAGGTGCACAGTTTTTCTAAAACCATGTGTAGCAGTGCACCAAGTCTCAGATACTCCTCATCATTGTAGTGTTTACCCTTTTACAATGATTTTTCTCCTTAAACATGTGGTAACCATAAAATACAACCACTTTCAGTTCAAAATGAACTAAAACCTTCTTGATCATCAAGGTGTTCCACGGTTTCCCAAAAACCGTGCACACCAAACAATACACCCTTTTCAAAAAACACCAAAATCTGGAAACATAACTTGAAGCCTCAAAATATCCACTGAACACATAGAATATATTTTGAGAATAATTACTAAACTTAAAAAAACTTTTAATAATTATAACTCTCAAAATATCATTCTGAATCTTAATCTTGGATTTGACCCATCAAGTAACAAAAATTAAAATTCCTTTAGAAATTTTTGATCATCCCAGATGCAGGATCTTACAACCTCTACTACATAACCCTTATTTTCCATAAGAATAATTGGAAATCATATAACATCAAAACCATACCAAAATTATTTCCCGTATTTTATAGCTCACATCCTCATCCCACTTCCAACAACCCAATACATTACTGAGGCACACCATCTAACTCAATCCCCAAACCAGCCAAAAACATGGGCCTACTACTTTTATCAATTCAAAACACCTGGATAATGCTTAACTACTCTGATCCAATGGAAACAATTTCACAAAATCACTCAGTAAACCCTCATGATATGTGGTCCCCACTATTGGATTTAGCATACAACTCCCATCATCTAATACATAGAAACCTTTCCATTAGAAAATCCAAAATGAACCTAGACTAACGCTATCTCCAAGAACCTGGTCCATTTTTAAATCACCTTCCTCTAATTTAAAACACATATTCCTCTAACCTGGTCACAATTCCCTCACACTCAGTGTAATTACACAACCACCCAAACACAACCATAGGAGTCCAAACCCAAATGACATTCTAGAACAACTCAAGCCAAAATCCTGCACTCAGATTTATCATACATCACCATTGATCTCTTATTGACATTCATAATAGATATAAAAAAACACAACAATTGTTATTCAATGGAATCACAATTCCAAAATAACATATCCACAACCAATTCCACACGCCCATGACCCCTCCAGGACAAGAGTTCTGTCACCACAACCATACATCACTCCCCACCATACGAGTGTCATAATCATCCATTTACTGAAACAACCTCAGCTGTGTCATCCCAATATCCAACCACTTCTAACTCAAGAATTAGCCATTGGCCTATTTTCCCCACCCGAGAAACCCAAGAAATTATCAACTACCACCAATCACTAACATCTAATAATGGATCCCCTGGCATTCATCGACATATGGTCTTTCTTGAGGACCCTACTCACTAATACTATATAGTTCACATCCCAAAATACGAATCCATGTTTTTCAACCCCATTTAATTTCTTCCAAGAGGAATATATCCAATAAAAAAATAAATTAACGTATCATGGAGTATATATATTTCTCTCTCTACATTCCCAAGATGATGTCATGTTATTGGGCATGATCTACAATAACCAAGAGCATGTTGAGATTTCATCGATGAATGCCACCACCACCCATCCATTTCCATTGTCACCTCTCACTGTAGGTACATAAAACACCATTGTTTGTGGGCCCCTATTCCCATAAGCATCTCATCATATCCACATCATTCCTAGTACAATCAATATAACGAATTGAAAATTTAAAAATAATATTCCCTAAACGATTTAATTAAATTTCATATTAGGTAATATGTATATAAAAAACACATCCACGTCATTTGTTTTATTATACCATATTAGATTTAAATTAGCATTAATCATCATTACCTTTGATAATATAGTGATTGAACATTGATCTTATGATTATTATAAATATAGGTTTTCTAAAAACATTAATTGATATAGGAAAATGATGTATTGGACTCAACCAGTATGAATGTACCCTATAAAGCCCATTTTTCATAGATTCTAAGGTAGATATAATGATTGGTCTTTTCTCTTTATCATGCCCAATATGATATCCAACAAAATATGTTTGAGAAAAACTATATATGGGAGAGGTTCTATCTCATCAAAATCACATCCCATACCATGTCTGTCTAAACACCCCATTAAAGTCTTGTTGTCACACACCTAACTCTTAGGGAATTTTTGGTAGTATTAATGGGATATGTATCAATATACTAATAATTTAAATATTTATATTTTATTGAATAATTAATATATTTTCATTTTATTATTGTTACTTTATAAATGACATTGATTTCTATAGAATAAAACAAAAATGTAATTTCTTGGTATTATTAAAATTCAATTAAGGAACTCTTTTTCATGAATTAATTTATATTTGATATATATAATATTTAATTAAATTATTATTATTAAATATTATTTTAAAATATAAATTTTCATATAATTTTGAAGAATTGACATGTAATTTTTAAGGGTTCGAAATATGTTATTGTCAAAAAAATCCACATTTTCTTAACATATGGAAATAATTTTTTTAAGTGGAAATCAAAATATTTGGAAAATTATTTTAGTAAAATGATTATTATTTTTAGAATCATCATATCAAAATTTTCCAATGGTGAATGTTTCATTATTTTCTGAGATAGTTGAATTTTTAAGGAAAAAATTAAATAATTTGCAAATATATTATGCTTATTATGAAATCAAAATGACCCAAAATGAGGTAATAAATAATATAAATGGTACCTACACCCAAATATATTTTTTAAATTTAATATAATGATATTTTTTCTCATTTTAATAATTTTATAATGTCTTTAGGACACCACTAAAACCTATAAAATATTTTAATGTATTAAAATCATTTTTTATGACATGACTCACTTACACATAACCAAGGGTAATATTTTAAAATATTAGGCCCATCAAATTATAAAATAATGAAACCCACTCTTATTTGAATGAAACTATGTTAAAAAACCCTGGTATTTTTTTTGTTTTGGTTATTTTGTTATAAATTGTCTTAAACATATGTTTGATAAATAATAAATAATTCCCCACTAATTTCTTATATAAACCCACTAAAACAACCATTTATATTCACCCAAAAACCATGGATCATGTAATTACTTTTTCATCACCTACCTAGATTCCTCACAATGTACCTCTACACTCTCAATAATCTTCCACCAATCATTTGTATTCATGCTCTCAATGTAAGGGATACTTTCCTTCTCCTCTTTATTCAAGTATATTCTTCATCATATGTTTTTTATCTTTATATTATAATATTCATATCTATTCATCCATATCCAATATATAGTATATTTTATTTCCAAATTATGACATACCCCATTCTATCTCATAAACCTTTTTTTTAACATTATGTAACACTGTTATCCTACCAAAACATCTCCATGATTTTCCATGCTAGAAAAATGTGTAGTTAATTTACATACCCATTTCCTATCAAAGGTGTTAAAATTTATGAAATTTTACTTATTGATTAGGGAATTAAATTTATTTATTCCACACTCATTTATGGATGAATTTATTATCCTTTATGGATCCATGTTGTATGATCTATGTGGAATACTTACACATGAAACTAAAATGAAAGTGATGGGTGAGATCATAATTATATAGTTTTTCAATGCATTGGGTAATGTTTTGTTCTCATGAGATTTCGTGCAATGTATTACGGAGTGAACCTAATCTATCACAATATTTTTCCATCATGATTTCTTGGTAGTTTTCCATTAACTATTTTTATGATTCATTGTTTTACATTGTTTCAACATTTCCCAAGTTTCCTTTATGTTATCATGATATATCACATCTTATTGTTCATGTTTATGATTATCACAAATTTTATGCACAATTGACATTCCTATTTTCTAACATGTATTAACATCTTCATTTTATTCCACATTTACTCACTTTCCATACATAATATCCTAACCCTCTCTTATTTATGTCCCCATATTGTCCCATTCTGTTTTAGGTATGAGCATGTTAAGAATGTTTTCAATGAAGATGATGTATTTCCTATTTTAATTTGTTATAAAATGTACATATTTCCCAAAGAGACTATAATTTTCAATCCATTGTTTTTTATTATGTGTAATCAAATATAAGGAATCATGATTTAATCTGTAATAATGTGTAGGCTAATCATAGTTGTTATTAATGAAATGTTTAGATATAATTAAGATTAGGATTAGAAAAATATTATGAAATAATTATGGATCAATATAAGTATAAGAAAATATACAAAAATTTAGGTAATGTATAGAATAACTAGATTATAGAAAAAATACATCCTTTTATAGATACTAAAATTGGATGTCTCTCTAGAACATATGTACATAGGGGTAAAACCCCAAAACACCATATTAAGGTAAACTCAACTGATAACTGGTGCATGATAATGAGCCTTTCTACAGACCTGGTTAGAAACTCCTAGGGGATATGTTTTGTTTAATTTATAATCTCAAAAGGGTCCATTATTAAGGGAACAAAAAAATTCCCATAAGATTCTATTTTAAGAAATTGATCATTGATATCACTTACTGAATCCTATAAATTCATAAGATAGGAAAATACATGTAATAAATATGTTATCGCTTTAATTGAGATGGATTCCATTACATGTATTTAATTATTTAAAATAACCCATATATATTTTTTTGGATAAATTAATTAGTTAGAAAAAGAATAAATAATGTGAAACATAAGTTTATCGTCCATATTTATAAGCATTCATTCAAATCATGAAAGTTTATTATAACTATTCAACCAGCATAACAAATCATTTAATAAGAACTATAATTGAAAATTGAAGATGTGTAAATTATTTCATCCTAATTATTTAACTTCTAGCATACAGAAATATGTATGCTATAATTCCCAACAAACCTTCTGATAAACTATTTAATATAATTCCATGTAACTATGGGTATGGTTTTTCTTACTCTATATAGAGCCAACAAAAATTTCCCTAGTAAGGAAATATTTCTCCATATCGAGAATCATCTTGTGATTTTTTACAAATGCAAGGAAATGTATTAATCTATTCTAGCACAAACATCACATGAATAGATATTTTATCCATATGTGTAAGAATATCTAGCTGAAATGATTGAGTCTATGGAAATGGTCATCCTTGAAGACATTCCCATTGGAAGATAATACACTAAAGTGATTCTTGATGAATTTCTAGGTATTCATCATAGTCGAGAGGTTGAATTTTCAATCGATCATCTACATTGGTCCTTTCATTTATCCAAGACTCTATATAGAATGGTTGCTGTGGAAATTTAGGAGATAATGAAAAAACAATAGGACAATCTAGATAAAGTGTTCATATTCCCTAGTGATTCACCATAGGATGAACAAGTTATCTTTGATAAGAAGAAGGATGGGTCAATGTACCCTTTTATTGATTATCATGAGGTAAACAAGATCTTGATAAAGAACAAGTATCATCTTCCAAGGACTGATCACTTGACTGATTAGATACATGGAGCACAATAATTGTCCAAGGTGGATCTGGGGTTGGGGTATTACTAAGATAGGGTAAATAATGATGATATCCACAGGACTACATTTCATAAAAGTTAAATAAACTATTAGTTCATATTATTTCCATTTAAAATCAATAATGCTCTATAAATATTATTGGGCTTGATGAATAGATTCTTTAGAGAATACCGTGAATATTTGGGGTTGTATTTATAGGTGATATTCTCATGTAATAAAAAAGAATGGAGGATAATGTGAAGAATATGATAATTGTTCTAATGACCTTATGGAAGGAAAATATTTATCCCAAGTACAATGAATATGAGATCTAGTTAAAGAACGTCTCATTATTGGAGAATATTATCACAAGAAATGAGTTATTTGGGGACACTTCAAAGACAAATATAATTACAGAATAGATAAGTCCAATATATATGATATATAACCATAGTTTCCGAGGATTATCTGGTACAATCATTGATTTGTAAGAATGTTTTTACATTTTTTAAACCCTCTACCCAAGCTAACTCTGAACAAGTTCATGTTTTTTTTGGATTGATAAATGTGAATAGAACTTCATGAAGTTGAAAAATAGTCTTATCACAATACTTATACTTATGATACCCAAATGTGTGGAAACTATTGGGGTATATAATGATGCTTTGAAGTAGATATTGATGTATGTCTTAAAACAACATGGAAAAGTGATAGTCCATGCAACAATGCAATTGAAATTTCACAAAAAAAACAACCTAATTCATGATCTATAGTTGGATGTGGTGATATTATCCTGAAAATATGGAAGTGATATCTCCTTGCATAAAAGTGTGAAATGTAAATGGATAAGAATAACATCAAATATATATTCATATAGAAAGACATATATATATATATGCCAGTGATGGTGGTTTCAGCTGATAAAGGACTACGACTGCTCAATCCACTAATATCCCAGAAAAGATAATAATGTGGAAAATGATCTAATTACAAAGGATTCATCAATTTTATCATTTATGAGAATTTTGAATGATCTAATCTTCTTAGACATAAAAGGAATTGACATGGGAATCAAAAGGATGGAACATCATCAATTCCATAAAAAATTATTACTTAGCCATACTTTTGGAGAGGAAAAAGGATTCTCAAATATATAATGTGGGAATTCAGAAAAAATTGTAGGATATAAAAAAATCTATATCCTTGGAATTCAATGTTAATTAAGGAGTTGATATTCTTTAAAACTATAAGTACCATCAAGTATGATGTTAAAGAAGGATATGTTGGATTATGAACATAGGATAACTTTCTCTATCCATCAGGGAAGCACTAAGATGTATAGATGTATTAAACAGTACTATGGGTGGGAAAATATAAAGAAATACATCAAAGAGTATACCTTAATATGAATTTTATCTCATCCACTAAAGACAAAAAGAAAAAAATAAAAGGGGATAATGAATCCATTTTCCATACCTATGTGGAAATAGGAAAAAGTCACAATGGACATTATCACTGGACTTATGAAGAAAAGAAGTTGAAATAATTCTATATGGGTTGTGGATTATAATCATATAAAGACTTATCACTTCATTTAAATTTTAAAAGTCCTCCCACTTGATCAAATTACAAGGATATAAATTTGGGAATTGTTGATGCTTCATCGAACACAATTACCTATGGTATAAGATCAAGGCCCAAGATTTACCTCCATCATAAGGAATATTTTACTACATGCCCAAAATAATGAATTGAAATTCAACACAACTTATAATCAACCAAAAATATGTCCTTTATTAGTGGACTATCCGAACACAAGAGTTCATGTTCAAAAAATTACCAATTGACTTCAAAGTAGGATGGGATCAACATCTTCCCCTGATCTAGTTTTCATATAATAATAGTTTTCACTCAAGCGCCCAAATGGATCACTATGAATATCTTTACGAGAAGAGATGAAAACACCTACATGTTGGGATGAAGATGGGGAAGGTAAATTTTGAGGTCCTAAAATGGTGAAAGAAAATATTGGAAAAAGTTATGACCATTCAGTAGCATATCAAGGCTTATTAGGGTTGATATATGAGCTATGCTTTAAATAGTTGATGATACCTAGATTTTGATTATTGCGATAAGAAATTTCCAT
Source organism: Viscum album (assembly GCA_963277665.1). Classification (NCBI taxonomy): domain Eukaryota; kingdom Viridiplantae; phylum Streptophyta; class Magnoliopsida; order Santalales; family Viscaceae; genus Viscum; species Viscum album. The sequence continues at coordinate 459,032,850 of OY728142.1, forward strand.
ACATACATACATAAAATAATATCATGATATTTGGGAAGAAGGTAAACCTAATTTCAAGAGGCATAGGTCTCATTGATATCATTGATCACATTGGAGAGGTGTTATATCAACTAGAGATCCAACCCAACCTATATCAAGTACATGATGAATTCTATATATCCATTTTGAGGAAGTACATACCAGACACCTCACATGTACTCAATCCATAGGTGGCAATATTTTCAAATGATATATCATATGAGGAGCAGCTGATTAAGATCGTAGATCATAGATATAATGTTTAAAAAATAAGACAATTATCCTGGTAAAAGTGTTTTGGAGAAACCATAAGTTTGAAGAAGCAATGTGGGAACCATAGGAGTTAATGAAATGAATTACCATCATTTTTTAGTATGGGAAATAAAAATTTCAGGGGTTAAATTTCTAAAGGTGATAATATTTTAATTACTTGACCATTTTCAAATAAAATTCCCCATGAGATTTAATTAAATGTCATATTATTTAATATGGTTATAAAAAACATATGAAATTAATTGGTATTATTATATCCTATCATATTAAAAATACCATTAATCATCATTACAATTGATAATATAGCTTTTGATTAGTAGTGTAATGATTAGTGTAAATATTGGGTTTTACAAATCAAATTGACATGGGAAAAGAATGTAATGGCCTCAACCAGTAGGATCGTACCCTATAAAGCCCATTTATTAGAGATTCCAAGGGAGAAAGTGTCACTAGGATTTACCCCTAATAAATCACAATATGTGATCCAACAACTTAATCAATATTAAAACCATTTATGGATGATGTTCATGCTCATCCGGATCATGACCCAAACCATGTACGTTGAACCACCCCAAGAATGTCTCACCATCGCGCACCATAATCTTAAGGTGATTTCTGGTATATTAATGGGATATTTATCAAGAAAATAAGAATAAGAATATATATATTTTATATAATAATGAATATATTTTTATTTTATTATTTTTAATTTATAAATTATTTTTATTTATATGCAATAAAACATAAATTGTATTTTTGAGTAACATCCAAATTCAATTTAGGAATTTATTTCAGAAATTAATGGATTTTTTGAACAGATACTATTTTAATTAAATAATTTTATTAAATAATTTTTATTAAACATAAAGGATTATATAATTTTTAAGAATTCTAATCTAATTTTTATAAGAGTTCATAAACTATTATTGTCAAAATACCCAGAATTTATCAATAAATATCGATTAATATTATTTTAGTGAAAATTAACATAATTTGATAATTTATATTATTTTTGGAATCATATCATCAAAATTATCCTATGGCTATTTTTTCATAATTTTCAGAGATAGTTGGAGTTTTGGGTAGAAAATTAAATACAATATAAATATACGATGTGTATTATGACATCATATTGACTTGGAAATGATGTAATAAATACTATAAATTGTATCCAAAACCAAAACTATTATTCTAATTAAAAATAATTAAATTTTTTTTTTATTTTAAAAATGTTATAAAGCCTTTATGAATCCTCTAAAAAATAGTAGATTTAAATGTTATAAAATCATTTCTCTATGGAAATGACCCACTTCCATGTCACCAGGGGTAATATTTGAACAATTTCGTCCCTTGAACATATAACGAAATCAAAACTACCCCTAACTAGTATAAGACATGGGAAAAACTATGGATGGTTAGTGGTTTTGGTAATTTTTTAATATAATGTCCAAAACCATTATTTAAAAAATAATAATAAATTCACCCTCATTTTTTATATAAATCAACCTAAAATCCCATTTAACTTCACCTAAAAACCTTTTATAACATACTTAATTTTCACTCCACTCTCTAGATTCCTTCCATGGTTCCCCCAAGATCTCTAAAAAATCCACCCAAGCATTTGGTGTCACACTCTAATGGTAAGGGATCCTTTCCTTCTCCTCTTTATTCAAGTATCTTATTTATCCAATGTATTTTATCTTCATTTTATAATTTTGGGAAATATTCTTCCATAGACCCCATTATATCCATTATATTTTAAAATTATTATATAACACTTTATCCATCATTAAACCATTCTATGAATCTTTTATTAACACTTTTATGTTGCTGAAATTTCATCCTGGTTTTTAATGTTAAAAAAATGTGTAGTAAATAACCATACATATTTCTTATCAAGGGTTTATAACTTTATAAACCTATAATTATTGATTGTGTAGTCAAATTTAATTATTCCACACTGCATCATCATGTAATAAAATATGATCCATAATTAATAAATGTTGTATGATCAATATGTCACACTTAAGTAGGAGAATGAAATGAAAGTTATCAGTACACCCATAATTTTATAGCATTACAATTCATTATGTTATATCTTTGTCTCGTGTTAAGTAATTAAAGGGATTATTGAGTGAACCTAATCCATCACGAGACATTTTACATTTTTATGTATTAGTATTATCCTTGACCAATGTTTAGGATGAATTGTTTAGGTTTTTCCACATTTCTCAATTTCCCTAAATGTTATCTTGATATATCATATCTTATTGTTTATGTTTATTATTTCACCCATTTTATGGCCAATTTATATGCCTATTTTATAAAAAATACCTTCTTCGTGTTATTCCAATTTTATTTCCTTACAGAGCTTTATAGATCACCCATTTCTTATGTATATCCCCTGGTTATACCATGCTATTTAAAGTAAGAGCATGTAAAGGATGTTTTAAATAATGAATATTTACATACTATTTTCAGTTATTATGTATTGCACATAATTTCCAAGTAAACATGTATTATAGATCATTTAGCTTGTATTATGTGAAATCTTATACAATAAATCATGAATTAATATGTAATAAATACAAGGGTCATCATACTCAAGGCTATCTACACCACCCAATCTACTTAGTAATACATTCCCATAAAATTTGACCCATAAACCAAACAACACATTGTGTCACCACATGATCATGCCTCTGTAATCCCATTAACGCAAAAACATTACATACTCTTGTGTTAACCATCCAAAAAATAAATCCTTGACACTAGAAAGTCACATATAATGATATCCCAGCTCAAAAGCAAACCCACTAGACATGCCTACCATGAAATCCTATCTCAACTGTTTAAGAGAACCCTTAGTTCATTCCAACAAAAAAAATCATTATCCAAACCACATACATTAATACACGATACATGAGTTTTATTCAAAATTTTCTCAAAGATCATCCATACTACCACTATGTTCATAATGATTAACCCTAAGATAACTAGGTCATCCACATAACTGGTCCTCCCTTTAAAACCACACATTCCACTGCCACACCTGCACTTTATGTATTCCCCCCTCAAAAAAACTAGCCACCTCAATCTACCTCGTAGCAATAAAAAACTCACATGCATGGTCTCTACAAGAACAGAAATCATAATCAAGGAACCATGTTTCCTCGAGCACCTCATGTTTCCCCATTCCATATCACAACTTCTGAAAGCACTCATCTACTCAACCATCACCTAGGTTACACTCCCAACACTCTTACCCATCTTAAAACCAACCCCATAGATAAAATAATAGAAACCAAGTTATTTTTTACATCCAAATGAATCCAACATTCCAAACCTATAATATAGGCTGAAACCTTTGTCCAATATGGTCAAATTATTGAAGAATCCACATATTCCACTTGCACCCAAAGCACACATAACTCAGTCGAACTCTATCACGGGTCACCCTAAAAATAAATATGACATTGAATCCTAAGACTAGATTTATACAAATATGTTCACTAGTTACGGCCACATGTGGCCTATGCTAACCCATAGAAGGCCATAACTCATTGGTATTCCAAACATGCACCCGTCTCATCTCAAAAAACAATACCAATTAAAAACACACTCATTTTGGGTTTCATACAATAAAGATCCATGTACAAATATGCATCCCCCACAAGGGTGACTTTCCTCTCTCAGATTCAACACATCATACTACACCTTGGTGGACCAGTACATACAACCACCCTACAAAAACCACCCACAATGGGTCAAATGATTCTATACTCAAACCACAATGAATGACCAAAGTAACTACACTAGCCACAATTGAGGACTACACTACCTTCCTCACCACCAAAAGCCTAATAATTGATCCACCTAACCCGCCATCAGAAGATCATACATAAAATCTCACAATATAATATATTGAGACCCTTTCCTTTTAAACATATCATTAAATGATTTTAAGCATAAATAAACATCAAATAGTAAGAAAAGGAACATAAATTATTGTGTATTTGGATGAATAGGTGAAGAATTAAACATAATAAAAACTATTTTATTTAATCTCCATAATGATCTCCTAATTACCATTGAGCTCCACTAACATCATTGTACAACCTGGTGAATACATGAACAAAAGGGGTAAGCTAAAAATCATCCTATGGAAATAAGCATAGGATTAAAACACAATACATGGGTTAGATGGAAAAAATGATGGCATAAAAGGCTAGGAACATGAATATAGATAAGGAATAATAACATGTATGACATTTTAAAATATAATCCTGGCATAATAAGAATGTGGAAACATAATATAACATGACATAAATAAGATTTAATGTTATCTTCCAAGACGATGTCACATGGTGTACACAGTCCCATAAAGGAATAATGTTCACTCCCTGTCCTAATAAGATGTCTCAAGAGACTGAATATTACCTAAAGAATTTGATTTTTATCTGAGTGTACCGATCATAACATTCTCATTAATATTTTTTCAACATGAATAATCCTACATAATTAATCAAACACAAATACAAGGGTTCCCCATAGAAAGAATTGGGTATCATAACCATGTCAAAAGGCAGAACAAAAGGGAATATCATAATTGTGTCCTTCCAATAATGGATTGAAATCATAAATAGAAATTGATTTGTTTAATAGTCATATATCATGATAATTTATGTCAAAATGTAGTGAAAACATTTAAAATGAGTGTTTATGAAACTTTTTAAAACACATTTTAGTGTGTTTGAAGGAAGATATTAAAGAGTATTTAAAGAGGAAAAGTAATAATATTTTATATAAAATAATAATTTATCTATGATAGTATTTCATGATAAAAATATGGATTTTATAAAACAAATGGTTGATGAAGGTAGATTATTGAGATCACATGAATATGGGGATGAAATCAGGAAGATCCCATGAATCAGTTTTCCTTATCGAGAAGAATTGAAAAGGAAACCTTTCTAAAACATGTATTACTAAGTCAAAGAGGGATGATATGGTCAGGATACCTGATATTGGGAAAAAAATTATAAAATTTATATAAAAATAAATAAAAATTAAATTTCAGAAAATAGTGTTAAAGAGTAATATGATGAAAAAATAGAGGTTCAGGTAGAATCCCTTACCTTATTTCTGAAACGGTTCTTCACTTGATCTTAATTTCCTGGACAATAAAATTAGATTAATTATTTAACTATCCCAATACATTTATATATGTATTTAATTTATTATAATTGTATAAAGTTAATTTATGTACTTTTTGATGAGTTATAGAGTTCAATTTCATCATTCGAGAGTGATAGTTTACATAGTTTTCATGATCGATTCACTTCTATAAGAGTATGGAAGTTCATGTAAAATGGGAATAGAAATATGAATATGAAATTATAATTTATTAATAAACATATATATGTTAAAATTATCACATAAGTATTTATTTTTGTTTTGGTTGAGGATGAATCATTAGATAAGATGTCAGTAATAATCGTTTTGATTAATTTGGGTGGTTTTTCAATCACAACGAACTTGATTGCATTATTATAAAACACCATTGGTATATAATTATTCCAGAACATAAACTATAATTTAATAAATATATTATAATTTATTTTAACCATAAAAATGTTTTTATGGACGTCCTTGTAAGTGTTAATGGAAACTAAAAAAATTTCATCCTTTAAGGCAACAAATTAACACGTAACGAACGACGTTTCCATTTTTAGAATAAAAGGGATATGATAGTATATTGATGATTTAATATTGTATTAGAATAATAAAATTCCATTTTATGTGATTTAATGGAGTTACTTTACATTTGGGTGAGGGGAGTTGAGGTATAATAAGAAAATAAGAGGAAAATATATTTAAAAAAAGGAAAGATGAATTTACCAATTGAATTCTTCCTCCTTGAAAACCTCCTTAGGGAAATGTTTTTGAACTTTTGATGAGACCAAATTCTCATAGACTTATGGGAGGGGATTGGGAATAGTATTGGGTAGTGTTTGGACAAGGAAAAAATAATTTTTTTAATGAGTATTAAAGGTGTTGAGGGTGATATATATGTAGAAGATAGGGGTGTTTTCTCATTTTTTATTTCACTAGTTCGTTGTTTTGGCTCAAGACTAAAAATTATTTTAGTATTACCACTGAATATATAAAAATATTTAATTATGGTACAATATATTGGTCTTAAATTATCAATAAATCATATATGACTCCATAATTCATGTATTTACCATTTATCATAAATTATCTTATTTTAATATTCATAAAAACATCAATTATTTTATAAAAATCCCAAAAACTCACCCTGGCCATTTTTAGATGTATAGAATTAAAAAATTTACTCAATTTAATGAAAATAATTTTTTAAATATGAGAATCTTAATTTTTAATTTAAATCATTATTTACTCAAAAAATAAAAAATTTCAAAATTATAACTGATTTTATTACACTTTGAAAAATTAACTAAGGTATCATAAAATTATATCATAATAATGATAAAATAGAATATTAATCAATGAATACAAATTATGAAAATATATTTTCTTTTAAATTATAAAATTAATAATAAATTTCACACTTTATGACTTACCAAAATACCAACACTTAATAAATAAATTTTAATATGATTATTTACATATACTATGGCATAATTATATCATACTGTCACTTATATCATAGATTAATTTTATTTGTACCTTCATTAGTGAGGTTACTATTCAATTGTCTGGTTTACTATTAATAAGGTTCACATTACTATTCGAAAGGCCAAGTTACTATTTAATCAGAATTGGTTCTTTAAATTCTATAAATACTCTTTATGTCATTCATTCTATGTTTACATAGTTTTTATTCTGTTCTCAATGTGATTTTATGTGTTTTATAAAATATAAAATAATTATAAAATGGTAGCCTTCAATGATAATCTTTTGGGTCATTACATTCTTTCCCCCATTATAAATTTCATTGTAGAAATTTCTTTTAGAAAAATATGGTGAAAAGGTGACGGTATTTCTCCTACATCACCTCCTTTGGTTCTCATGTTGCCTATTTTTTCCTATGTTTATGCCATAATATATTGTCCAGGTGAGTAATATTGTTGTGTAGAACTTTATATCTCTAATCCAAGATCTTTAATGGATTCTCCTCATATGAGAGAAAATATTCCAACTATAAAACCTCTAAATAAAATATATTTAAATGATCTATTATGTACTTCATTAAGAGGGATACATTGATTACATCATGTACATGAGACAGGGTTGGTGGAAGTGCTTGTACATAGGCCACATCTCTAACATGATCAAGGATCTAAAAGTTGTCGATGTACCAAGGACTTGACATTACTTTTAACCCAAATCCCATGATCCTCTTCCATGGAGATATGTAGAGGAACAACATGTATCCAAAGATAATATCATGCTCTATTTAATTATTTTCTACATGGGAATTTTGTTGACTATGGGCTATCTTGATGTGATGATTAATGGATTTTACCTTCTCCTCCATTTCTTAAACCATTTCTAGTCCTAGAAGTCTATGTTAACTAACTTCATCCTAAAAAGACATTGTTCTATATATTTTTACATAAAGGGATTCATATGGATCCTTTTGAATGATTAAGTGGAAACTGTTGTTTTAAGAGAACATAACCAGAGGTATATGTTGGTTGTATCAACCCTTAAAATCCAGAAAACATTTTATCAACCTGGATTCCAGTTTCGGAAAATCCTCTCATATTTTCCCCCCATTTTGATAATGATAGTAATTACTAAATCATAGATCCATCCTTAGATCATGTTGGAGTATTTTTCAGAAAATTGTAGTCAATATTAGATCTCGATCAGATAAAATATATAGCCATACACAATAAAACCTTAACACTTCCCTGATATATATTTTTGAAATCTGATCTGGTGAGAAATCCTATCAAATTATGACAAAGTGAGTTGTCTTTATAAAAATACCCCCAACAAACCATATGTATTGTTTCCTTTGGAAGTCTTTGGATGTCCGGTAAAAAATTCCTTGGTGATGTTCTCCAACTTTTATAGTGATACGTGTAGTGGTTTCATCATCCACTTATACTTTTTTCTTTTTATAATTCACTTATTTATACTCCTAGATCATTGATGTATATTATGTTATTTACTTCTTTATATTGCAAAACTAATAGTTTTCTTAGAGATCTATATACATCTTTGTGCTCCCTGGGTGAATAGAGAAGGTTGACCTATTCTTTTTATTCAGAATATCTTTGATTATATCCGGATTGGATGGTACATATAGTCATAATCCAAATATTTTGTCTCATTCCCCCTTAATTTTAAATTATTAGGATTTCCCATTTCTGAAATATTCCACTTTTTTCTAAATTTCCACATCATTTCATTTAGAATCCTTTATTTCCTCCACAAGAGATGGTTGATAAAATAAATTGATGATGGATTGATGATGTTCCTTCCTTAATGATCCCCTTGTCCATCATTTGAAATTATAGGAATATTTGATCCTTCTTAATTCTCATCATTTATAATGATGCATTATCTTTTCCACATAGTGCTTCAACAACCATATTTTCCTTACCATGATTGTAGTGGATTGAGCAGTCATAATCATTGAGGATATACAACCATCTTCATTGGTGCATGTTAAGATCCTACTCTATGAATATATATTTGAGACTCTTGTGATCAATATATATCTCACTCTTCTTCTCATATAGATAATGTCAATATATTTTCAATGAAAAGATCAAAACTCTTAAATCTAGATCATGTGTGGGATAGTTTTTATCATGGATTTCTACTCTCTTGAGGCATAGGCTGTAACTTTATCATTTTAAATCAGAAAAAAAAACAAATCCCTTCTTTGAGGCATCACTTTACACCCCCAAAGATTTCCCCACTTGGTGGTATTGTGAGAATTAGTGTAGTGATAAGCCTCTCCATGAACATTTTGAAGAAGTCTTCACATTCACTGGTCTAGAAAAACATTTCTCCCTTCCGATTCATCTTGGTTAGAAAGTGCAGAAATCATGATATGTTCATAAAAAATATCCATTAATACCCAACTAGACCACGGAAACTATGCATCTATATTAAAGATATTTTCCTGGGCCACTCTTAAATTTCTGCTATCTTAGAGGGCTCTACTGATATACAGTTTAAAGTGATTACGTACCGCAAGAGTGATACTTCCTCATTCAAAAACTCACATTTATTGTACATTTCATAATTTTTATTCAATCAAAAAGTCATTATAAGAGTATTAAAATTATTCTCATGCCCATCCTTGCTCATAGAGTATATCATTATATCATCAATAAAGACTAGAAAAATTTGTGGAGGTAATCTCTAATGAATCTGTTCATTAAGTCCATAAAAATTTATAGATCATTAGTCATTCTAATGGGCATCACACTGAACTCATAGTGTCAAAACCTTGTTCAAAAGGAATTTAATGGTAATATATTCCTTCATCACCTTAAATTGGTGATATCCCAACTGAATATTCCCCTAAGAGAACTAAATGTCCCCATGTATCTAACCGAACAATTCATTTATCTGTGGTTGGGGATACTTTTTCATTATTGTGATTTTGTTGAGCTCATGATAATCAATAAATAAGAACATACATCTATCCTTATTCTTTAAAAATTGGATCGACACACCCAATAATGAAGAACATGGGCATATAAAACAGTTATCCATATTCTCCTGTAACTACTTCTTTAGTTCTTCCAGCTTAGCATTGTCCATTTTATAAGGTATGTTTGATATAGGAAAAGATACAAGAATAATTTCAGTTGAGAACACAAATGATCGATCCTAAGAATGACCAGAAAATTATTCATAAATTTGAGCAGGTTATGCTTCATCGTTAGGAAAAAATATCCACAATTGAGATGATGATTCTGAAAGAGATTCAACTTTCATGATACACTTGTAACAAATTGTATGATTATTCGAGATGTGAAGAGTGATCTAACTTTTTTGACAATTAATGTTGGCTATATATAAACATATCTAATCCTTGACCAATATATAATCAAACTCTTCTAAGGGAAGTGTGAAAATATTTATTGGAAGGTTTAGTCCACAAATATTAAATAGAGGGATTTATGAACATTGGATGCCAAAAATTTTCAATTTTCTATTCTCAATGACAAATCAATCTCCAAATTTTGAGGTTGTGATTGAATTGTACTACTAAATATAAAATATATGAAATAATGTGTAGATCCAAAATAACATAGTATGTTTTCTATTCTTGAATGAATAACTAGAATACCTTTCACCACCTCACTATCAGGCTCCACTAGAGTAGAAGTGTTAGAATATGCCCTTTATTTGAACCTTGATGGTTGTTGTCATTGATTTCCACAAAAAATCAATGGCTTATAGAAATGGTTTTCAGAAAACCCAATATCTATATAGTTGAAACACGAAAATACAAGAATAGTTTTGATATAAACCTTCATTACCCTTCAGAATTTGTGTGATTTTTTATATCCCATTTATAGTTATTAGTTATATGAACACTACATCTATATTTGAAGAATATAATGGTTCCCTTTATATATTATCTAGTATTCTTCTTCCTACACTTTTGATACATATGATGTTGGGTCTTCTTTCTATTATTAGAGTTATCACCAATATTAAACTCCATTTTCCATTTTTCATTAGGCCCATGAGATCACTGAGAATCTTTGATATCGATTTAAACATTGAGGTCACAATGAAAAATCTCTTTATAAATGTCAATGTCTTAAATCAAAAACTTTTTTCATAAAATCATCTATATTCTTCTAAATAATCGATCAACCATGCTTTTGTTGTTCATAACGAAGATGGAGGATTATCTTGTAAGCCTTGTGAAGTTTTCCATATACATACTGATAGAATCAGCTTCTTTTTCATTATGTCATTGGAATTCCATTTCCATTTTTATATAGACGTTTTATGGAAAGTAATTATTGAAAAATATTTTCTGGAAATCAACCCATTCCATGGAATTAATTTCCTCCTTTGACTTTTTGTCCATGACTACTGTCCACCACTGATCAGCTTCCCTTAAAAAACGATAGATCTCTAGTACAACTTTATATTCTTATGAGCACGAGATGATAAATAATATATTCTAAATGGAGTGAATCCATTGTTCTTATTGGAGGTTATCCTAATATCCACTAAACATGGGAGGCATTTTCCACGTGAAGAATCCAAAAAAAAATTCTATTTATTGAGAGGAGGGAATTCAACATGACTCAATTTATTATTCATTACATGATCCAGTTGAGAAACTACTATCATAAATTTTTGAGAACCCATTCCAATAGTATTATGAATATCATTAGGGAAATCGTCTCATTGCTTATCACATTGATTGTTGAAACAATTTCTTCTACTTTCAGTCATTAGCTAAGAAAAAGAAAGTAAAATTAGGGGCCTTGAATACTAATCTAATAAGAATATAAAAAGAAAACATTGAACATAGAAAAATTAAAATATAATGTTATGAATATCCTAAATTCTGATTCCAAACAATGTGCAATAGTTCGATAAACATAGAGTATCAATCCATGAATCCAATCAAGATCCAAAATTGCATGTACAACCACCGAAAACCATACCATTTATTCATCATTTAATTCCATTTCATTCATCATTCTTATAATTCATTACGTTCAATGCATTAAACAAAAAAATATAATTAAATCATTTCAACCTTTACCAAAATTCATTGTTTCCAAAAAAAATTTAATGTTTTAACAATCAAATAAATCCTTTTTCCATTTCCAATCCCTTTCATAATTTATAACACCAAAAACAATGATTTTAATTAACCATTTCGAAATGAACCATTAAAACATGGAACATTATCTTTATAAACCAAACAATTTCCTAGTTTCTCATATTCTATGAAAACTATTTCATGAGTAATCATACTCCAATCTCAAATCAGAAATTGAAATTCATTTCAACTCTATTTTGAATCACCTTGAGGTAAATACCTCACATCAAAACAAAAATAACTTAAAAACATGTTCATTCCCATTGACATCTCATAATTAGGTCAAAACCCCAAGAACCGATTGAGAACCATTTGAAATCCCCATAATAATTTTCCTAAAACCTAACTACTAAAACATATCATTTTAAATGGTTGGAACAGCCCATTGGTAGCCCTATGTCTGGTATCACATCATCCCTGATCCAATAATATTCGTGTAATGTCCAAAGTGTTAATGTAAATTCAAAAAATATTTTTTAAAATAAGGGATAAAGTATAAAACACATTATATCTAATGCATATACAAAAATTCACTTGTAAAACAATTATTATGACTATCGGTAAAGCTCATAGGATACCAACCAACTGGTGGTGATTTCAATAACATTTCGAAAGGATAGAGGCATTTCCAAGGGTTGTCCAATTATCGTCCATTCAATTAGGTACCTGTAGAGACCTGAAGCTTGACGTACATGAAAATTACATTACTTTGGTGGAATACTTAGTACATAACAAAAACACACACACGAGGACCGTAATAGTTTAGTGTCATTGGAAACTCGAAAAGTAATCTTCTAATTATGGTGAAAGATCTTCAACATCTCCCATAAAGATCTTCCACTTTTTTCTTACCTAAAACATTTCATTATATCCTGGGGAAAAGAAAACATAAAAGGGTGGGATCAAATGCTCAGTAAGGGTAAACTAATGAAATATCAATCACAACATATTTATAAGAACATAACTTTTGGAAATCTTAACCTGCAAAAGAGATCATAATTTCATAACATGGGATAAATCATAGTAGTGAATTGTAATCCCAATAATCATAACATAAAACATGAAACATTATGGCATACACACATAATCATAGCGAATCATTTCTTATTAGTCAAGACTCATTTCCAAGACTATCTTAGTGGATAAAGCCCCTTTCTGAACCGAGTTTACTCCTCGTTTCAGTCGTGTTTCACTGAGCCGGTATAACCTACCATTCCAGCCATGTCTATCTCATGAGATATAAAATCTTTACCCAATGCATTGGAGGGACATATAGGTCCCACCCATCTCATAATGATACCATTCTTATATGTGCCACAAAATCATAAACCATACATCATTGCATAACCCATGTAATAAAAATGGGATTCTTAAACACCATGACATCATAAAACAATTCATATAAGATAAAAGAATTCATAAAAATAATTACATCACAACATAATCAAATCAATGTAATAATACGGATATAAACAGAACCCTATATTATCTTAGATGGAAAATAATTTTGATAAAACACTTGAACTCTATTCTTGAGGAAAATATCCTTTCTACTTCAAAAACAATTTTCCTTTCTTAACATCTCATTAAATTCTAAACTAAAAGAAGTTGATTAAAAATAAACTTCAAAACTTGTAAGGTAAGCTTCTTGGAAATAATGTTTTAAAAATCCATTCATGCCGTATAAGTTAAAAAATCATTTTTTCTCATACTTTTGTTGGAAAAGTCAAAAATTACCTTGTACGAAAAACGACAAAAGATTCCTTTCATATCTTTTACTAAAAACTCACCGAAGTGAAAAATTGGATTTAAACAATTGTAGGTGGATGGAAATAATATTACATATTTAGGAAACATGGATGTGGATGATAAAATACACCCTAGTAAATACCAAAGTATAAACAATCTCGGATAAAATGAGATTGTGATATTTTCCCTTACCTTAGGTCTGATTTGCTTCCTAAGTGTCCGAACCTCCTGTATAATGATTTAAATAATGTCATTAACTTATTCCAGAATCATACTCATTGTTATGATATTATATATGGTTCACTTATGACTTTATATTACCCGTTCCTTTGTAAATTCCATGTTAAAGAGCGTTTTGGGTAAAATCGTTTCATTTGTCGTCCGTGTTTTGACTTGTAAGAATTCATATGATTACTTAGATCATGATTACATAATTCCAGAATATAAAACATGTTTTATATAGAATATATATTCTGAATATACATATATATAATAAATCAGTAAATGGAAAGAAATACACCCTTCATGGAGACGGTAGGCCGTACGTATGAATGAACTCTGTTTTCGTTTCCTTATTGAGTTGAATGGAATTAAGTAGATGACATACATATATATAAACATAAATCCAGTATCATTATTATGTCATATATTTCATGATTACTTATTATATGTACTTTATAATCATTCATGAATGGTTAATGTGGAGAATGAATCTCATCCTGTCGTGGAGAAGGTAGTTCGCACGTACGCACGAGTGATGATATAATTCTCATGATCGTGAACATGTGTTGAAGTGTATGTATACTATTGAAGTATCAATATCACTTTATAATAATTATATATAGTTACTCATTACACCATTATACCCATCCAAATAAGGTGGTGGCGGAAAATAGTTTACACCACGGCGTGGAGACGGTATTCCGTATGTACGCACGCACGGTGATTTCGTTTTCCGTAGGATGGATGGATGGTGAAATAGGGTTGTTTCATACTTATAATAACATATCAGTATATTAGTGATACTGATGTTATTAATTCATAATTAAACAACCTATGTAGAATAAGTGGAAGAAGAAATAAAGTTGAAAGAATCGGTAACGGACATTACCTCTTCTTTGAAGTGCCTCTTTGATACCTCCTCTTAGGGCACTAAAATTTGTCTTTGAAGAAGACCAGGACCTCTAGGATGTCTCTAGGAAAGTGGAGAGAATAAATTGGCAGGGGTTGGACGAGCTTTAAGGCTCAATGTGGTGTGAGGAAGAGAGGGAGGAAGTGCCCTTTTATAAGGGAGGAGAGGGGCACCTTAGGAAAATCTCAAAATATTATTTTATATTAAGGTCAAATTAGGTTTATAATGGTTCCAAAGGGTATTATTTCGAAGATAAAGTGGTTATGGGTCAAAATCCTCTCATCCAATAGTATTTATACAGTTTTAGGTTATTATTTTAACCTTATCAATTAGATTTGACTCTAAGTTAAATAATTTAACTTTTACCGTGTCTTTTTGTTTTCTTACACTATATGGTTAATAAACTTACCATAACAAGCCAAACGAACCCCAAGTTGTTTATTATTAATATATATATCCTTATCTATGTAATTTGGCCTAACCTTAAATTTTTAGGAATTAAATAGCAATTAATAATATAATATTTGTTTTAAAAACTAATTTATATCAATTTTGACACTATTTGGTACATGATTTTTATGAAATTAATAATAGAATTATAAGTTCGAACCAAGTTACTTATATCAACAATAACATGTCATATTAACCAATAAAATTAGTTTAATTCATAATAAGTCTTAAATTACATTTATTTTGGTATTTATAACATCAATTATGTCAATATTTCATTAATAAGACAATTACTGCATCATCTTTGTGTCATAATAAATGATAATTATTTAATCCCTAAAAATTCTAAAAAAATTCCTATGAAGTAGATAATTGTATTAGCTTTCTGGATACTATTCACGTTCAAAGTTTCATGAAGTTTATCACTGAAGTAAAATTATTATACTTATAAGATTTAAGAAAGTGACATGTTGTCACATTCTTTGGTTTTAATAATAATTAAATTATTTTCATGGAAACAAGTCCATTAAAGGAATATAATCCGACCCTTAGGTGATATGGGTCGACTTTTAGTCATCCAATAGGATTTTTTGCACGTGTTACGGTAATTTTATAATCTTATATTTACCCTTAATTACCCGATTTATCTTTAAATATGGTAAATAAAAATTACCGTAGTTACTATTCATAATTCCCAAAAATAAAAAGTAGTTTATTAACATAATTTGGATCCACTGATTCCAAATATGGAATCCATTTTTCTAAATTCAATACACAAAAGTTGCAGAAATTAAATTAAAATTAATCTCGTTGTCGAAAGAAAACGGGTTTTTCTTTAAAACATTGGAAAAGATTGAATTGATTTATCCTACGAATTCAAGGTAGAATCAATGCTAATGACATACATTATATTAAATGGTAAAAATATATTCTATTTATACTTTAAAACCATTTAATATTATAATTTATCCACATAAGATATTACGATGAATAAAGTTGTTTTTAATTAAAATATAGCGTGTTTTTAGTATTCATCAAAATATGAAAGTTACTAGAATAATATGAAAATTTAATCCAAATTAAATTTTTATTTTATGATTCCAAATAATAATTTTATTTTGTCAAATAGAACTTATAAACATGTAAAAAACTATATTTAATGTGGGTGCGCCATCAAAAGGTGGCAAAACTGCAGTTTTTGAAAAATACTTATTTTACCCGAAAAATTTATTTTGTTGTTATACCATGTTCTAGAATATATGTAAGATGAATAATAATGATATAAAATTCAAAATTTAGTTAATACTATTCATAATGACTAGTTCATGACAATATTATAATAATATATCGTTGTTTATTAAAACCCGATATTGCGTACACCACACGCTATCGAGGAAAGTCGCGATTGCGTGTAATGCAAGCCAAGTCAGGGTTCCGTGTTGTGAAAGAATCCTTCATTTTTTCGTATAACATAATCCAACCATATTTCATTTATACATTGAATATATATATCTATATACTCAATGTTGCGTAGAATAACTATTATCAAAATTGTGTGTAACACGATCCAAGAATAGTGTTGCGTATACTGCAAGCTAATACGGTGTTGCATATAGCGGAAGGTAATCTTGGTGTAGCTTACAACACAAGACATTAATGAAATTAAAAGAATATTTTTCATAAAATCTCGGGGTGTTACATTCTATCCCCCTTAAAATGAATTTCGCCCTCGAAATTCGTTGGGGTTATAAATGGTTTACTATTCGAATGTTTCTTTAATAGAAACCCACATCGTAAAAAGGAATACCAAAACTAATCTTTAAAAACAAAAGTATGAAACGTAATAGTTATCCAAATAAACTAATCACTGGGTTTCCACATAGGTGAAAATATGGATATGGAAGAAAAATTTAACCATCAAGTTCTGATGGAGAGTGGTAGAGAACATGGCTATGAAAAAGCCAACAATTGCAAAGCCATAAATTTGTGATGATCTAGGGTACCATCTGATTCATCAGATATAAGATCACTAGGAAAAAAATTTTGGTTTTCAATATCATTTCCCTAAAGTTGAAAATTTTGAATTAGAAGAAATACTTACTTGATTTTGGTACAATCTCACTGTTGTTCGTGCTTTGAAAAATTTCCACTTCATCTCTTAAAGAAGTGAAGTTGAATTTGTTATTCGTGAAGTGTTAACAGATCATGTGATAGAATTATGGGTCATTCCATCTATTTTAAACAAAAGTTTAGCAATAGTTATCAAATATACATATGTCCTTCTTTGGTAAGGTTAATCATATACGATTCCAAAAATGAACTTATACTTCATATATCATACCACTTAATAAAATAAAATGAGTTTCTACTAACCAGGGACTTTCTGTAGGCCAGTGGTATGTGATAAAGGCTCATCGCACATTAGTTGTGGGTTTGATTCCCACAGCCTTGGCCGACGCGATGGGTTGTCGCCCGTCCGGCAGGTTGTCCTTTTTCTAAAGCTATATTACTATAACATCCCATCAATAATATCGAAAAAAGTTCTATCCTAACTTATGTCCAACATAATCCATTCCAATCATTAGGCTTATCTAAAATACATCGGTCCAAGCTCATAGTATAAAGTAAATGATTACATAAAATGTCATCAACCAACCATCATTTATCACTCATTATCTTGTTGGTCACATTCCAATCATGTGAACACCGTAATCATGTATTCTCTTGAAAAATGAATACCCATTAAACCTTAGTGAAAACATGAATGCCGTCAAAAGTTAACTCTTTCCACATACCAAAATCCAAAAATTCTATATAGTCAAACCATGATATAACCTTCTCCTTATATCAGTCATGAGCTCATGAATACTATCAAACATTTAATTTTCTCCTTATCCCTTCATTATGCGCATATCATCTACTTTACAAAAATACTGGTACCATTCATCACATACTTTCAAAACTTAAGGAAAGACAACAGTGTAACAATCCTTAGATGTCTCTTTATTCCATTGTACCATGAGATTACTTATATAACATTACACTTGATAAACATGTAATCATTCCACTACATTCTTAAACCATGGACCGAGCTTCAACAATTCTTTCATTTCACATATCATTTGTAGTCTCTTCATCATCATCCACATAAATACCACCCATACGACCATACTGATTCTCTTCATGAGGCTTTCCCTTAGGGCATTGGTTTGCATAATGCCCGTACATTCCACATTTAAAACATTTAACCATTGTTGATGTCGTAGCAATACCATTATCCTCATCCTTGGTGTTAACTGAACCTTTTCCTTTGCAATTACTGGATTTTTGTCCTTCTTTCCCACACCCAAAGAATCTTCCAGTTCCTTTGAAACATTCTCCTTGATTCCTCTTCCCACATGATTTACATAGGGGAAATTGAACTTTCTTTCCTCTATGATCATCATGAAACTCCATCTTTCTCTTATTAGCCGAGTCAGGAAACTTACCAAATTTTACTTTAATGATCATATTATGAGATTTCTGATTCGGCATAATAATGATGTTTGGACCTCCAAATCCCCTTTCATTTGGTTTCTCATGATGAATATCATTCCATTGTCCATCATATCCACCGTTATCGTGAATCATCTTGTTTCTAGCCATTTTCTAAAACCCAAAAAGAATAGTGCGAGAGGCAAAAATCATAATAAAGGGGGAGTAACTTCAATATCTAACATATTTGGTTTAATCTAATATCGTTACCATAATTCTAGGAATATATACTATACGTATACTTATCCTTAGGGACATCCCTAGACATACCTTAGAAAAATCTCTAGGGATCTCACTAACCTTTTCGCATCCTAGTTTCCAAAGGTTGTCTAAATTTTTCCTATGATACCAACTGTAGAGGCCCGAAGCTTGAGGTACATGGAAATTACATTACTTTTTCGGAATACTTAGTATATAACAAAAACACACACACGAGGACCGTAATAGTTTAGTGTCTTTGGAAACTCGGAACATAATCTTCTAATCATGGTGAAAGATCTTCAACATCTCCCATAAAGATCTTCCTTTTTTTTCTCACCTAAAATTTTTCATTATATCGTGGGGAAAAGAAAACATAAAAGGGTGAGCTCAAATGCTCAGTAAGGGTAAGCAAAAGAAATATCAATCACATCATATTCATAAGAACATATATTTTGGAAATCTTAACCTGCAAAAGAGATCATAATTTCATAACATGGGATAAATCATAGTAGTGAAATGTAATCCCAATAATCATAAAATAAAACATGAAACATTGTGGCATACACACATAATCATAGCGAATCATTTCTTATTAGTCAAGACTCATTGCCAATACTATCTTTGTGGACAAAGTCCCTTTCTGAACCGAGTTCACTCCTCGTTTCAGTCCTGTTTCACTGAACTGGTATAACCTACCGTTCCAGCCATGTCTATCTCATGAGAAATAAAATCTTTACCCAATGCATTGGAGGGAGATATAGGTCCCACCCATCTCATAATGATACCATTCTTCTGTGTGCCACAAAATCATAAACCATACATCATTGCATAACCCATGTAATAAAAATGGGATTCTTAAACAACATGACATCATAAAACAATTCATATAAGATAAAGGAATTCATAAAAATAATTCCATCACAACATAATAAAATAAATGTAATAATAGGGATATAAACAGAACCCTATATTTTCTTAGATGGAAAATAATTTTGATAAAACACTTGAACTCTATTCTTGAGGAAAATATCCTTTCTACTTCAAAAACACTTTTCCTTTCTTAACATCTCATTCAATTCTAAACTAAAAGAAGTTGATTAAAAATAAACTTGAAAACTTGTAAGGGAAGCTTCATGGAAATAATGTTTTAAAAATCCATTCATGCCGTATAAGTTAAAAAACATTTTTTCTCGTACTTTTGTCAGAAAAGTCAAAAATTACCTCGTACGAAAAACGAAAAAAGATTCCTTTCATATCTTTTACTAAAAACTCACCGAAGGGTAAAATTGGATTTAAACAATTGTAGGTGGATGGAAATAATATTACATATTGAGGAAACATGGATGTGGATGATAAAATACACCCTAGTAAATACCAAAGTATAAACAATCTCGGATAAAATGAGATTGTGATATTTCCCTTACCTTAGGTCCGATTTGCTTCGTAAGTGTCCGAACCACCTGTATAATGATTTAAATAATGTCATTGACTTATTCCAAAATCATACTCATTGTTATGATATTATATATGGTTCACTTATGACTTTATATTACCCGTTCTTTTGTAAATTCCATGTTAAAGAGCGTTTTGGGTAAAATCGTTTCATTTGTCGTCCGTGTTTTGACTTGTAAGTATTCATATGATTACTTAGATCATGATTACATAATTCCAGAATATAAAACATGGTTTATATATAATATATATTCTAAATATACATATATATAATAAATCAGTTAATAGAAAGAAATACACCCTTCATGGAGACGGTAGGTCGTACGTACGCATGAACGTTGTTTTCGTTTCCTTATTGAGTTGAATGGAATTATGTAAATGACATACATATATATACACATAAATCAAGTATCATTATTATTTCATATATTTCATGATTACTTATTATATTTACTTTATAATCATTCATGAATGGTTAAAGTGGAGAATGAATCTCATCGCGTCGTGGAGACGGTAGTCCATACGTACGCACGAGCGATGATATCGTTCTCATGATCGTGAACTTGTGTTAAAGTGTATGAATACTATTTCAGTATCAATATAACTTTATAATAATCATATATAGTTACTCATTACACAATTATACCCATCCAATTAAGGTGGTGGCGGAAAATAGATTACACCACGGCGTGGAGACGGTATTCCGTACGTACGCACGCACGGTGATTTCGTTTTCCGTAGGATGGATGGATGGTGAAATAGGGTTGTTTCATACTTATAATAACATATAAATATATGAGTGATACTGATGTTATTACTTAATAATGAAACAACCTATGTAGAAGAAGTGGAAGAAGAAATAAAGTTGAAAGAATCGGTAACAGACATTACCTCTTCTTTGAAGCGCCTCTTTGATACCTCCTCTTAGGGCACTAAAATTGGTCTTTGAAGAAGACCAGGACCTCTAGGATGTCTCTAGGGAAGTGGAGAGAAGAAATTGGCAGGGTTTGGCTGAGCTTTATGGCTCAATGTGGTGTGAGGAAGAGAGGGAGGAAGTGCCCTTTTATAAGGGAGGAGAGGGGCACCTTAGGAAAATCTCAAAATATTATTTTATATTAAGGACAAATTAGGTTTATAATGGTTCCAAAGGGTCTTATTTCGAAGTTAAAGTGGGTATGGGTCGAAATTCTCTCATCAAATAGGATTTAGACAGGTTTAGGTTATTATTTTAACCTTATCAATTAGATTTGACTCTAAGTTAAATAATTTAACTTTTACCGTGTCTTTTTGTTTTCTTACACTATATGGTTAGTAAACTTATCATAACAAGCCAAACGACCCCAAGTTGTTTATTATAAATATTTATATTTTTATCTATGTCATTTGGCCGAACCTTAAATTTTTAGGAATTAAATAACAATTAATAATATAATATTTGTTTTAAAAACTAATTTCTGTCAATTTTGACACTATTTGGTACATGATTTTTATGAAATTTATAATAGAATGATAAGTTCGAACCAAGATACATATATCAACAAAAAAAATGTCATATTAACCAATAAAATTAGTTTAATTCATAATAAGTCTTAGATTACATTTATTTTGGTATTTATAACATCAATTATGTCAATATTTCATTAATAAGACAATTACTGCATCATCTTTGTGTCATAATAAATGATAATTATTTAATCTTTAAAAATTATAAATAAATTCCTATGATGTATATAATTGTATTAGCTTTCTGGATACTATTCATGTTCGATATTTCATGAAGGTTATCACTAATGTAAAATTATTATACTTATAATATTTAAGAAAGTGACATGTTGTCACATTCTTTGGTTTTAATAATAATTAAATTATTGTCATGGACAAAAGTCCATTAAATGAATATAATCCGACCCCTAGGTGATATGGGTCGACTTTTAGTCATCCAATAGGATTTTTTCCAAGTTTTAGGGTAATTTTATAATCTTATATTTACCCATAATTACCCAATTTACCTTTAAATATGGTAAATAAAATTTACCGTAGTTACTATTCATAATTCCCAAAAATAAAAAGTAGCTTATTAACATAATTTGGATCCACTGATTCCAAATATAGAATCCATTTTTCCAAATTAAATATACAAAAGTTTCAGAAATTAAATTAAAATTAATCCTGTTGTCGAAAGAAAACGGGTTTTTCTTTAAAACATTGCGAAAGATTGAATTGATTTATCCTACGAATTCAAAGTAGAATCAATGCTAATGACATAAATTATATTAAATGGTAAAAATATATTCTATTTATACTTTAAAACCATTTAATATTATAATTTAACCATATAATATATTACAATGAAAATAGTTGTTTTTAATTAAAATATAGCGTGTTTTTACTATTCATCAAAATATGAAAGATACCAAAATAATATGAAAAATTTATCCAAAGTAAATTTTTATTTTATGATTACAAAGAAGAATTTTATTTTGTCAAATTTAACTTATAAAAAAGTCAAAAACTAGATTTAATGTGGGTGCACCATCAAAAGGCGGCAAAACTGCATTTTTTTAAAAATACTTATTTTACCCGAAAAAATTATTTTGTTCTTATACCATGTTCTAGAAAATGTGTAAGATGAATAATAATGTTATAAAATTAAAAATTTATTTAATATTATTCATAACGGCTAGTTCATGACAATATTATAATAATATATCATTGTTTATTAAAACCCGGTATTGCGTACAACACACGCCATTGAGGAAGGTCGTGATCGCGTGTAATGCAAGTCAAGTCAGGGATGCGTGTTGTGAAAGAATCCTTCATTGTTTCGTATAACATAATCCAAACATATTTCATTTATAAATTGAATATATGTATATATATATATATACTCAATGTTGCATAGAATAACTATTATCAAAATTGTGTGTAACATGATCCAGGAATAGTGTTGCGTATACTACAAGCTAATACGGTGTTGTGTATAGGGCAAGGTAATATTTGTGTAGCATACAACACAAGACATTAAGGAAATTAAAATAATATTTTTCATAAAATCTCGGGGTGTTACAGTACCCTTACCAGATCTCCACTGACACCCATGACTTATCCTCACACCTAGAATCCAAATTTTATTAATTATGACAATTCAAATTAATTATCTATCAAAAAACCGACATATCATAATGCCGGAAAACTCTCCAAGTCCGTCAACTCTTATTGAAACTTGACAAAACCATCACGGGAGATCCATAATGGACCCCCAACACTACTTTTGGTTAAATACATTATAGGTTATTCCAAATCCTTAACAAAAATAAATTAAAATTTTGTCTAAAACATATGAAAATTCTTGACGATCACATACCTTGATGAAACACGATTAACAAATGTGATGAATCCTTATTGAGATATATTTTAGACAATACGACAAAAATACCCATGAAAAATGGACTATTAGAGCCTTATTTTTTGGAATCATTGAAAAAACATAAGTTATAGTTCCCAAAAACTAGATTGAAGAGAAAAAATAAAGATCACCATAGGAAGAGAACTCGTCTAAAAGGCCTAATAAATTGCTAAGAAAACATCCCTAAGTAGAGGAGGATAAGATTGGAAATAGGTTATGGAATCCATGAGTCCTTTAGATTGAAGTGGGTTGTAGGATTGTGGATTTTTTGAAAAATATGATTGGGGATTTTTTTAAAATCCACCTTTTTAATGAAATCTGGGCAGCTGCACTGTATGGAGGCATGATTTTCAAAACCATTCGAGAGATATGCTATTAGTTATTTCCAATACCACCTCATGCATAATTGGGATTCATATTTGGAAAAAAAACATTTTCCAACCATTTTCACCCATACATTCCAATACCCGTAACCACACACGGTTTTACCACATGATTTGAAAAACCATGGGCTAATCGTGTTGTCATCAATCCCTCCCACTTGTATTAAGGTACAATGTTTTTCTGAAACCGTGAAAAGCCCATGAGCTATGTCATAGAGCCTCCTCATACTCACATTATTTTCCCTTGAAAAAAACATGGGTTTTATTTAACCATGTAGAAACTTTTTAACCCAACCATGCTTAGTTCAATATTAACAAAAAACCTCATAAGCATCAAGGTGTCACAAAGTTTCCTTTAAACCATGCACGCCAAATCGCGAATCCTTTCCAAAAAACTCTTAAAAATCCCAAAACATATTTCAAATAATCCTTATATCAATATAGTAACACTAATACCTCCTTATAATAATTCCTCATATCAAAACACCACTTTTAGGAATTCCAACTATCAAAGTCTAATTCTGAGTCTTAGTCTATGATTCGAAAAACCTAATAACAAGAATTAATATTCCTCCATAACTTTTTGGACCATAAAAAAACATGATATTACATTAATAACATCATTAATTTTATATAAATTTGACAAATGATTCATTATATCCCTCCTTTAACAGTGGTGATGAAAAAAACTACATCTGTTCATGAGGTGGTATCCCTCCACACATACGATTGCTGATTTCAATTCCCACATGATGGAAGGGGAGATGGAAAATCATTACGTTATCTGCTTAATAATATATAATTTTATTAGATATATTGTTATAATTATATTGGATTTGTTAATTAATAATTTAATTTTTTAAAATAAGAAATAAAATGACTGAGATTTCTTAAGATAATTACATTATATATGAGAACCTAATTTGGATCTCCTCTTAAGGACCCTAGGGATGATATTTTTGGAGGGAAAATTCTCTATAATGTGACTATAGATATTATGGATATATCTTGGATGGGTTTTTCCCAGATAAATGTATTGGGAGGTGTGAGTAATGGAGGATAGAGTGTTCCCATTTTTAATTTGGGAAAGGGACCCCCTAATAAATTACATAGAAAACTCCCAAAAGAATGAAAAATGATAATGTCATTCACATGAAAAATGATTAAAATGACCCCATATTTGAACATGGGTAGTATAATGTGTAAATTCATCCATAAAATAATATTTTGACATGTTTCTATGTCATTTTAACCCTTATCTTCTTAGTTTAACCCTCAATAAGCCCATTTTTTCCATAACTATGGATTATATTTTTTTACTCTTTTTACTATCCATTTTGATAAAAAAAATTAAACTTTTTATATTATATAAAATATTGAAATTAAATATATATAATCCATTTTTCAAAATTCCCTACAAAAAATTGGAAAATTTTAATTTAAAATTAACCCCCCATACGTGATGAGAAAGTAAGGTTTCAACTAGAAAGTATTCAAATTTTTACGAACATTTTATATCAAAATTAACTATGATATTTATTCCCAATAACTAAATTTGATAAATAGATATATAATTGAACAAATATTACTTCAAAACTACTTTAAATTATAATTTTGCCTTGTAAATAATTTAATCAAAAAGATGTTTTTATTAAAAATTCGTATTTTTCACTATTAATCAAAAATAAAACATTTCAAAAACATCATAAAAATTTAACCTAAGATAATTTTGGTATTATTAATTAGAAAACTAATTATATTTTATTAAATATTTTTTCTAAAATTACTAGAATTTAAATTTGAATTATTTTCCCAAAGCATGACTAAACCGTCTTATAAAAAATACAATTTTTTTAGAAATAATTATATTTATTTCAAATGATTATTATATTATTTCTAAAAAATATATTATGATAATTTTGAATGTTTATTTATTACAATTCATATCATTAAATTCAATGGATATTTTATAACGATATACTAAATTACAGTTCATTTAGACATGGGTTTTCCTATTTTATAAGCAATCGAAAAAATTAAATTAATAGATATATATTTTATGGGTTGATTAATCTTGGTTTTGTGAGTCTGATATTTTATAAAATAGAATTTTATTTTATATTTATAGGGTGTTATAATCCTACATATGATATAGATATAACTTCTATATTTTCTCTTTAAAAATTTGGATGCATCATTTATAGAGTGTAATGTTTGAAATATATAATAATCACAAAATTTTGAAGTATATATTCACTCAGAAAGAGTTGAAAATGAGGTAGAGAAGATGGATAAAACTGATTAAGGATTATGACTACATGATTCATTATTATTTTGCAAAAAAACTAAGTATCTAATGCTTCGTGCCTAAAGGATAATTCTATATTAACCGTGTTAAAGTTATAACATAACCCATTAGTTAATGATTTGATGAATTTATGATTGGAATGTAAAAACATATTCTATTTTGTTTTAGGTCTCTGTGTAGTCAATTGTTTTTTGAAACAATTAATAAAGATCAGAAGAATGATCTTGTTTCATAAAAAAATATTGAATCTATTGGGAAGGTAACTATCAAGAATTTAATATTGATAAAGAACGTGTTATCAGATTTAGAAAGAGATTGTGTGTGCCTTATGATTCCCAGTGGAAGAAAAAAATATTGATAATGTCATTGTTCCACATTATTCATTCATCCTAGAATCACTAAATGTGCATATACTCTTGAGGGTATTACTACTGACATGGAATGAAAATGAATATTGATTAATTTTAATGGAAATGTATGAATTTTAAGTAGTTTAAATAAAAATGGAAATATTCAAAGGTGTTTCTAATGCATTTTCTAGTGCCAAAGTGGAAATGGGAAAATATATCCATGTATTTCAGGGTGAGAATGACAAATACATGTTGATTAATAATGAAATTTGGTTTTGGGTTGATTGAATAGTTATATCTATACATTTAATTTACATTTAATATACTATGTATTTAGTTCATTTTTATAGGATATAACTCAACGATATAGTTAGATTATATTGATTTTCTCTCAAAATTATATCTAACATTGATACTAATACCACACTATAATTTTATAGTGGCCTTCAAAATTTATTTGACATTGAATTAGATTTAATTACATCTTTTCATCCTCAATCTGATAGAAAATATGAGGGATTGATTCCAGCCATGGAATACATGTATCATGATTTTCAATGGAAATTTATTGAATTTGGTATTAGCATATTTAATTAGATGGTATTTCTTATAAATATAATTTTCAATCTATTAGAAAAATTTCACCTTCTGAGGAATTAAATTGAAATATATTTTAAATGTTGTCTTGTTGGGATGATGTTTGTGAGAGGATGTTGTTAGGAATATAGGTTGTAGAATAAAAAGTTGGAACGGTAAATATGAATCAAATACATGAGAAAAATATTCAAAGAAATAAAAAAACATTGAAAAAAACTATAGGAAATAAATTTTTATAGGTAGGTGATCGTGTTTTTCTCAATGTATCTCCATGTAATAAAGTTAGTATTTTTGTAAAAAGGGAATGATAAGTCCCTGATTCATTATATAATATTAAATCATTGATAAATTTGGATTAGTGTTCTATTGAGTGGATTTTTCTACTAGTTTATCATAGAAAAATATTGTATCTCAAATTTTTTTAAGAAAATATATGTTCGATTTGTCCCATGTTTTGATCCATGAAGTAGTTTTGTAACAGCCAAAGATTTCATAGTACGTTATCTCATTAATGTAATTCAATAGCTTGCGCTACACGTAACACCGAGTTCGAGGGCACCAAAACTTATTAAATTAACCGTTAAAAAAGTGGTTATGAATAGTATTAAATGTATATAGAATCTTATATACAATATATAATTTTAACTTCCATATAATGTGTTTCAAATACATAATATAAGAAAAAATTAATTTTTTCGGATAAAATAATTATTTTTCAATAAATGCAATATTGCCACATTTTAATAATGATCCCATTTGTAAACCAATATTTGAAAATGTTATATATTAAATTTAATTAAATTAAATTATTCTTTATAATCGGGACATAAAAATTTAGTTTGGATAAATTTTTGGTACTTTTCTGATAACTTTCATATTTTGATTAATAGTGATAATTACTAAATTTTAATTAAAAACAACATTTTTAATCGAAATAATTAATAGTGGTAAATTATGAAATTTAATGATATGGAAGTATAATTAGATTAAATTTTTATCATTTAATAAAATTTGGGTCATTATAAGTAATTTCACATTTAAATTTGACATAAACACATGTGAATCCTGTGATTGTTTTTACTTTTTAAAAACCCACTTTTTGGTTTTGACAAAGGGAATTAAATTAAATTTAATTAATATAATTTCTATGTTTTTATTTAGGTAAAATAGACATCATTTTTTAGTTTGTAATATCAAATATATCTTAGGCTGAATTTTTGGTATTTTTCTGAAAACTTTAAATTTTTGATGAATAGTGAAAAATACTACGTTATTGTTTAAACAAACTTTTTATTAAATAATTATTTATTTTATTTAAATTTATTTTATGTAAAAATAGATACATAATACCTAAATATGTTCAATTCAATTCATTGGAGTCATTTTATAAAAAGTGTAGAGATATTTAAATTTTATTGAACTGTTTACCATCTTTTACCCACCTCCTATGAGCATTTGCAAATTTTTCTAAAACATAGATTTACCACTTCTATGAATTAAATTTTAAAAATCTGAAAGACATAGTTGATATCAGTAAGTAAAATTTGGTTCAGCAATATGAAAATAATTTTTGGTGAATGGTAACTCTCAACTTCTATTTACCATGGTTAAAAGTAAATAGGGTAATTAAAGGTAAAATTGATATTATAATAACCCCACATATGTCTTAATTCTATTGGATAAGTGTAATTTCAACCAAAAACAACCTTAGGAATAAAATATGATCCTTTAGGTACACTAGTATTAGATTAGGACATTTATTATTATATTATTTAAAGAATTGTTAAAGGTGTTCAATTCATGTGTTCATAACTAAAAAATTTTAATATAGAGTTATATATAAGATAAATTCGACTATAAATATTAATTAGATAGATGAAAATATTTCCTAAAAAATTGTATTTTATTTATAATTTTTAGTCATTAAATAATTAAATTTACTTATGACACAATGATGATGCTATAATTAACTTATAGATGAATGATTAAAATAATTTATTTTTTAAAAACCAAAATAAATGTAATTTGAGACTTTTAATGAATTACACTAATTCTTATGTTAATATGAAATTTTAGAGTATATTTAATCAATTTTTTCGAAGTTATAATGTTGTTATGATTTAAAAAAACAAATACTAAATATTGTCAAAATTGACATAAAAGTGTTTTTAAAACAAATACAATATTATTGTTTGATATAATATTCCTTAAAATCTAAGGATCGCAAAAAGGGCTTAAATAATATTATATATTTAATTTTTGAACCACTTGAGGTTATCATTGATGTTAAGAGTATGTTTATTAACCATATAGAGTAAGAATACAAAAAGACATGGTAGAAGTTAAACTATTTAACTATGAGTTAAATGTAAAATAAAAGGTCAAAATGGAGACCTAAACTTGTTTAAAACCTATTGGATGAAATGATTGAAACCTATAACCACCTATGTCTCGAAATGTATTCATTTTGATCCATTGTAAACCGAGAATAATTATAGAATAATATAATTTTTTCAATGTTTCCTAAAGAGCACCTCCTCTACTTTATAAAAAGACTTAACCTCTAACCCATTATTCACACATTTAAATCCCCCTAACACTTCCAAACTTTTCCCAAATAGGCTCTAAAGATACATCCATTCCACCTTGAATCCTGACATTATGAAGAAGGAACTTCAAGAATTCATTTTGGGTCAAACCAAATGGAGTAACCCAATTTTAAGGTAATGTCTTCCCTATTGTTATCTTCTTTTATTTTACTTCTCCAACCTGATAAACTCTTTTTATTAATTTTTTTATAACACCTTTATCCTTAATATACTAGGTTCTTTTTTTGATAAGTATTCGAGCTACACTTACACACCCCAAAATCTAATGTGAAAATAACATATTGTTTCTGTAGACGGAAAACTACTGCCTCACGAAATGATGATTGTTCAATTATCTCTTACCACCTTTTATGGTGGCCATTATGATGGAACTGTATTTATATGTGATATATATTTTATTTATATTATTTATATGCATCTATATATTTCATTTATAGCATACCATTATGGTTTCCATAATGGTTAAATGCGATAATTTCATTTGAGGAAGTGCGGAATACCGCCCCCTCCAAAGGATATGACTCATTTATGACCAATGTGGAACGTATAAAGGATGGAGTTACTAAAATTATATATGATATTATACTGTAATTATTATAAACCTATGTATCATTAAGTATTCATTCAATCAAAACACTAACATGAAATAAATGTAATGTTCATGCGTACGTACAGATTACTGTCTCCATTGAACGACGCATTTCATTTCTTATCTCCAAATGGTATTTACATCTATAAATACATATATAAATATATGGTATATATAAGATATATATGATATCTAAATCATGAATATCATTTTTGAGATAATGTAATTTTGACCACATGGACATAATGTAATTATAAGAAGTTTAATTTTGACTCAATTACCAAATATCAACAAAACGACTGTTATTAACGTAAATAAGTATGTAATGATTATAACATTATAATAAGTGATATAAAATAAATAATAAATTGAAAAAATGTTCTAATGCATGTTTAAATTAATTTTATTTTGTTATTCATGAGATTAAAGAATGAACGGGTCAAGTCATATACACGGTAAGAGTTAATTTCTCAATCTCGTTGTTATTCGAGATTGTGAATGGGTATGTTTTTACTGGGACATATTTATTATCCTTGTCCATGTTTTATAAAAGAGTTTTCAAAGGGATTATTTTTAATGTACTCTTTAATTAAAACAACATTTTAATTTTTTTAATTATTTATTCTTCTAAATAATTTTCATTAATGTACATGTTTTCAAAATGGACTTTAAGGATTTATTTATATGGACAAGAATGTTTTTAAAATGTTAATTCCATTCAAAAATTTGAAAGTGGTATGGGACACTTTTTTTCAAAAATGTTATTAAATTTCTTTCATTTTAAATTTTTTTACTTTTAAATGATTTCATGTAAAAGGGATATTTATCTAAAATAGTTTTACAAATCATTTTAATCTATGTCAGCATCCTTTGATGGATTTTAAACTTACTTGAAGAGTATTTATTATTATACAAATATTCCATATTGTATTTAAGGTTTTGTGATATGTTTTAATGGGGATGTGTTATGTTTATACCATTCAAGGTTTATGCATAAAGTATTGACATTTCGTATGCTAGTTTTAATACGAATTTTTTTGTTATGTTTAAATCTTTTTATATGAGGAATACACTGGACTTAGTAAGAGACGGGTGGAGCCTTCTATAGCTCCTCAATGCATCAGTAGGTCTCATGAGTCAAACAAGTGTCCGGGCACAAGGCCTTGAAAAAAATCTTATTTTTAGACTTGGCACAAGGTCTTAACTACGTGGTTATGATGTCCGGAATTATGCATTCCTTAATTATGAAAGTGGGTATTGATATTTCATGTGATTATTAGAGAAGTAAAATATCCATGTGAATAAGTAAATTGCATTATTTTATTGTATCTTTTCCAGATTATACTGATTTTTATGTTTAAAAGTATTATGTTATAGTCTTATACATTTCCTTTATTGTTTATACATATTTATAAAAGTTTTCGCTATATTGTTTTCCTTACTGAGAATCTGAGATCACCCCTTTCTATGTTTTAATTATCAAAGATTCCATGAAGTGTATTATGATTTATAATAAGGATAAAGGTAGGGGATTAATGGTGTTCTTAGGGGATCATTTATGTTGTGTATTATTTTCAAACGTGTAATGTAATGTTCATGTATGTAATCTATTTTCCAAGACTACTAAACTGATCGGTCCTTCAGAACTTGATTCCTTCTAATCATTCCATAGTATTAAAATAATGCACTGACTATGGGATTCTGGGGTCGGGGCATTACATTTGGTATTAGAGAAAGCATAGACATGACCTTTGAAACATGATTTAGAAAAATTCTTATTAGATAAAACTAGCGTAAGATAGACATTAAGAATTAGTATAGAAGAACTTCTTATATTTGTGGTTTTGTAGAGATATTATGAGTTTTCTAAGAAATAAATCATTGTCTTGATATGAGTAGGTAGAGGCGGATTTGGCATAGATGTGCCAAGGGGTAAAATCTGAAAACACTGCTTTGAGCTAGACTCGAACAGAAACTAGTGCATGAGAATGGGCCTTACTGCACTCTTGGTTACGACACTCCAGGGGGATATTAAAATGATAATTCTCATTTTCCTTACAAACAACTATGAAGGGTTTATGAGTATATAATTCCTCAAAGAAAACATTTTTATGATTATCGATTATATAGATGAACATTTCAATTTATGTTAACTATTTTACATGTTTGGAATTATTCATTATGATTCATAAACTAACCTAGTGTATGCCATTTTTTAGAAATGGCTCCCAGTAGATGGAATAAGACCTCCAGCAATACAAATGATCCAAAGAGTAATAAGGATCATATCTTTTATCGTATTACGAAAACATTTATAATGAAAATAGTATCCCATGTATTATAATTATATGAAGAAATAGTATCATCTATTAATAACATTTTTAAAGAATTTTCTATGTCCTATAGCTTTGAAGGGAGGCCAGAGAAGAAAAATATTGTTGAGAGAAATATAGATAAAGGGAATAAGGGAATGAAGGATTTTATCATATGTGATAACTGTGAAAAGAATTATCGTGGTAAATTCTTGAAGGGAATTCTAGTTTGATATAATTGTGGAGATAAAGGACACCATGTACATGATTTTAAGGGTGAATAAATTGTTTTAAATGTACAATGTTTCATCTGTAAAAAGTTGGGACACTACGTGAATTAATGTCCGAATCTTCAGAACATACCCCAAATGCTGCTATTGGATAATAATCAAGTTATGATACCTCTAAAGATTAAGAGGAATGATTAAGTGCTTTATGTTGTTATTAAATTATTTTTTCATTTGGGTATTGTATTAATGATGTACATGTTATAAGAATTATAGATTATATAAGGATTGTAGTGTAGTACTATTTCATTAAGGATATGAGATTGTGTGGAACAATGAAATGTGACTCAATGGAAATTTAAATTTTTAGAAAATACATGGTTGAAGGAAAGAAAAAACATTAATATGGTATTGATAACGAGGTATTGATTTTGGAATAAGGGATGATTGATTTGGATAAATTATATTGGATATTATTGACATCTTTGGGACTAATTAATGATTTTTTTATTCCATCATTGTTGGAGTTCACAAAATTTTTGAATATAAGAAGTATATCTAGTATTCTATAAGGAATAAGGGAGCATGAATATAAACAATATGGTTATATGATAATTCAGGGTGTTACTATGTTTTAAAAGAATACATGATGAAGGTGTTCATATGTTATTATGTGGAAAAAATGATCTTTATTGTGTTTACCTTCCTTATAAATTTTGGATTGTGAGTTTGGACAGAAGTATTCTGGATAAGTCTAAATGTTAGAATATATTATGTTTGACATTTGGTACTATTTTTATGGATAAATCATTTCATGACATTACTTTTGGATTTTCATAAAAAGGAAAACCTCAAGGCTAGGTGATAACCGGTCACGTCAGGCAAGTCCGCGAGGCTTAAACCCACAACCGAAGGGCGATAAGGGTGGATCACCTACCACTGGCATATGTGATGTCCTAGTTTGTATAATGTAGTTTTTTAAATTTTCTAACAAATTAATTATAAATTCATTATTTTTGGAACCCTATACGATTTGGATAAATAGAACATTTTTGAATTCTATTATCTTTTCAATAAAATATGAGTCTGTAGTAGGAATTAGTTGAAGGATGAAAATATACTTTTAAAATGTATATTTTTTCCGCTAATTCTATGAATAAATTATTTTTTAATCTATAGTGAAGGGATCTTAAAACCAAAAATGTTTTTTCCTAATACCATAGGTTTTGTTGAACTAACAATATTTAAATCATCATAGATTGATGGATTTGAGGAGATCATTTTTACACTTGTTTGTGATTGATAACCTAAATCACTCCCTATAAATATTTATGTTTTTAATCCAATTATGTTTCCATAATTGAAACCAATTTTCTCATAATCGATATTATAATTTGGTGGTGACTTTTTCATTTCCCTTTCCCTCTTATTTAGAATAAATTTTATTCAACCAATTTCCGATGTGGGTTTTCCACAAAGATATTTTTCATATTTTTATCCATTTATTTTAGAAGAACAATTTTTAATTGAGAGGATAAAATTTAATGAAGGAGGGTAAAATTTAACACCCCATGATTTCATAGTATGTTTTATCATTAAATTAATTCAATAGCTCGCATTACATGCAACACCGAGTTCGAGCTCACCACAATTTATTAATCTAACCGTTCAAAAAGCGATTATGAATATTATGAACTACATTTTGAATATTAAATACTCAAAATAATTTTAACATCAATATTTCGTGTTTCAAATACATAATATTAGAACAAATTCTTTTTTAGATAAATTAGGTATTTTTCAAAAAATGCATCTTTTCCGCCTTTTAATGAAGAACCAATTTTAAAACCAATATTTGAAAATTTTATATATTAAATTTAATTAAGTTAAATTATTCTTTAGAATCAGGACATAAAAATTTTGTTTGGGTAAATTTTTGTTACTTTTCTGATAACTTTCATTTTTTATGAATAATGAATATTACAAAATTATAATTAAAAACAACTTTTTTATTTGAAATAATTAATAGTGATAAATTATTCATTTTAATGGTTTGGAAGTATAATTAGTTTATATTATTATAATTTAATACAATTTAGGTCATTATAAATAATTTCACATTTAAATTTGTCATAAACACATGTCAATCTTTGAATAGTTTTTAATTTTTAAAAAGCCAATTTTTGGTTTTGAAAACAGAAATTAAATTTAAATTAATTAATCAAACTTCCATATTTATAATGTGCTAAAATAGACATAATTTGTTAATTTGGAATACCAAATATAGATAAGGCTGAATTTTTGGTATTTTTTTGAGAACTCTCAATTTTTGATGAATAGTGAAAAACACTACGTTATTGTTTAATTTTTTTATTTAAATAATTATTTATTTTATATAAATTTATAATGGGTAAAAATGATACATAATACCTATATAAGTTCAACTTAATTCATTGGGTTCATTTTATAATATGTTTAGATATATAGAGATTTTTTTGAACTTTTTACCATCTTTTACCCACATCCTAGGAGCATTTGTAAATTTTCATAAAACAAAATTTTATCGCTTCTATGAATTGTGTTTAAAAAATACAAGAGACACAGTTGATATCAGGAAGTAAAATGTGGTTCAATAAGAAGAAAATTATTTTTGGTGAATAGTAACTTTTAATTTTTTTTACCATGGTTAAAAGTTAATTGGGTAATTAAGGGTAAAAATGATATTATAATTACCTTAACAGAAGTCCTATTTCTATTGGATAAGTGTAATTCGACCAAAAACAATATTATTAATAAAATATGATCCTTTATATCCACTTGTATTATATTAGGACATTTATTATTATTTTATTTAAAGAAGAGTTAAAAGTGTTAAATTCGAGTTTTCATAAGTAAATCATTTTTAATATACATTTATACAAAAGATAAATTTGACTATAAATATTCATTAGAAAGATGAAAATATTTCCTAAAAATTGGTATTTTATTTATAATTTTTATACATTAAATAATCAAATTTATATACGACGCACGGATGATTCAATAATTACCTTATTAATGAAAGATTAAAATAATTTTTATTATAAATACCCCAATAAATATAATTTGAGACTTTTTATTAATTAAACTAATTTTATAGGTTAATATGGAATGTTAGTGTGGATTTAATCAATTTTATTGAAGTGATAATGCTGTTATGATTTTAACCAAAAAACAAATTCCAAATAGTGTCAAAATTGACATTAAAGAGTTTTTAAAAAAAATACTATATTATTGTTTGATATAATATTCCTAAAAATATAATTTTCGTAAAAAGGACTTAAATAATTTTATATATGTCATTAATGAACCATTTGAGGTTATATTTTATGTTAAGAGTATGTTTACTGACCATATAGTGTAAGAATACAAAAAAAGACATGGTAAAATTTAAACAATTTAACTAAGAGTTAAATATAAAAGACAAGGTTACAATGGTAAACTAAACTTGTTTAAAACCAATTAGTGGAGAATATTTTGACCCATAACCACCTAAGTCTCGAAATAAATACATCTGGATCGATTATAAACTGAAATTAATATATACTAAAAAAATATTTTCAATTATTCTTAAAGAGTCCCTCCTCCCCCTTATAAAAATCCCTCACCTCTAACGCATTACTCACACCTATCAATTCCCATGGCTCATCCAAAAACTTCCCAAATAATCTTTAAATATTCCTCCCTTTTACCTAGAAACCATAATTTAGGCAGAAGACACTTCACAAAATCCTTTTGGATCAAACTAAATGGACTTACCCAATTTTAAGGTAACGTCTTCCCTAAAGTTCTCTTCTTTTAGTTTACTTATCCAACCCCCTAAACTCTATTTATTAATTTATTTTATAACAACATAAGTATCCTTAATTTACTAGGTTGTTTTTATGATAAGGATTTGAGCTACACTTTCACTCACCTCCTTTTAAAGGAAAAAAACATACTGTTTCTGTGGACGACAAACTAATGCCACATGAAATGATGATTGTTCAATTATCTCCTATCACATCTTATGGTGGCCATGAATATGGAACTGTATTTATATATGATATATATTATATTTATATTATTTATATGCTTATTTATTTTTCATTTATATCATACCTTGATGATTTCCATAATGGTTAAATGCGATAATTTCTTTTGAGGAAGTGCGGACTACTGCCCCTTTAAAAGGATATGACTCGTTTATGCCATATGTGGAATTTATAAAGGATGGAGTTATTAAAATTACTTATGATATTATACTGGAATTATAATATACCTATGTATCATTACGTATTCATTCAATTAAAATATGAAAAAGAAATAAATGCAGCGTTCATGCGTACGTACAGATTATTGTCTCCCTGAACTGTACATTTCATTTCTTATCTCCAAATGTTATGTACAGTTATAAATAAATATTTATATATTTATATACTGTATATATAATATATATAAGATATCTAAATAATGAATATCATTTTGGAGAAAATGTACTTTTAACCACATGGACATCATGTAATTATAAGAAGTTTACATTTTACTCAAGTACCAAATATCAAAAAAACGACAGTTATTAACTTAAATAAGTGTGTAATGATTATAAGGTTCTAATAAGAGATATAAAAGAAATAATAAATTTGAAAAATGGTTCTGAAAAAAATAGAAATTAATTTTAGTTTTTTATTCGTGAGATTAAAGAACAAACGGGTCAAGTCTGATACAAGGTAAGAGTTAATTCCTCAATCTCATTATTATTCGGGGTTGTTTATGAGAAAGTTTTAACTGGAACATATTTATTATCCATGTCCATGTATCATAAAATAGGTTTCTAAGGGATTTTTTTTAAGGTACACTTTAATTATAAAAACATTTTAAATGTTATAAATATTTATTCTTATAAATCATTTTAATTAATGTCCATGTTTTCAAAGTGGTTTTAAATATTTATTTATATGGACATGAATGTTTTTAAAATGCTATTTCCATTAAAAATTTTCAAAGTGGTATTGGACCCTTTAATTCAAAAATGTCTTTAATATTCTTTTGATCAATATTTTGTGACTTTTAAATGTTTTCATTAAAAAATTATATTCCTCTCAAAGAGTTTTACAAATCATTTTCATCTATGTCAACATCCTTTGATGGATTTTAAACTTGTTTGAAGTTGATTAATTATGATACAAATCATTAATATTGTATTAATTTTATTTAGATATGTTTGAATGTGGATGTGTTATGTTTATACCATTAATAGTTTATTGATAATTAATTGACATTTTGTATTCTAGTTTTAATATGAATGTTTATGTTATGTTTAAACCTTTTCATATAAGGAATGCATTGGACTTAGTAAGTGATAGGTGGAGCCCGCTATAGATCCTTGATCCATCGGTAGGTCTCATTAGACAAAATAGTGTCTTGGAACAAGGCCTTGACAAAATATTATTTGATGTCTTGGCATAAGGCCTTAACTATGTGGTTATGATATCTGGATTTCTACATTATATCATTATGAAAGTCGCTATTGTTATTATATGTGATTATTCGACTAGTAAAATATCTATGTAAATAAGTTAATGGCATTATTTTTTTTATAATTACCATAATACGCTGAAGTTTAATTTTAAAATGATTTTCTAGTCTTATACATTTAATTAAAAGTTTTTTCTTATTTAAGAAAGTTTCCACTATATTGTTATCCTTACTAATCATATGAGATCACCCCTTCATATGTTTTAGTGTTCTAGGATTCCAAGATGTGTATTATGATTTATAATAAGGGTTAAGATATGGGATTAATGGCATTATCAATGGATCATTTATGTTGTGTTTTATTTTCTAATGTGTAATGTAATGTTCATTTATGTAATCTATTTTCGATGACTGCTAAACTGATCAGTCTTTCGGGAATTGATTCATTGTAATCGTGCCAATGTATTAAAATATTGCACTGAATATGTAACATCCCAAGTAATTAAATAATTGTGGATTTTCATATCTATGACTATTTATGAATTAGATAGTGTTTTAGAGGCTTAAAATGAGAATAAATCAGATCTTAAGCATATAATACTCTAATATTTTTTTAAAGATCATTTTACCACCTTTTGATGGAAAACCTTTTTTAAAATCAAACTTTTGACAATTTTAGAAGCTCTATTTGTCAAAATAAACTTATTATTTAATATTGGGACATTTAAATGAATTTTGGATAAATTTTTGGTATATTTCTAACAATGTTCAATTTTTTTTAATGAATAGTGAAAAATACTGCATTTTACTTCAATACTTCTTTTTCATATAATTTAATTATATTGATAGATTATCCATTTAATTGGTTTTAAAGTTTAATTAGAATAAATTTTTAACATTTAATCCAATTTTGGTCATTGTAATTAATTTCTCTTTGGAATTGTGCATAAACAAGTGTCAAACTTTTGATGGATATTGTTTCTAAAAAACCTGCTATTTGTTTTGATGAAGGGAATTATTTTTATATTAATTACTACAATTTCTGTGTTTGGAATTTGGTAAGATGGATTCCATATTTTGAATCAAAATGTACAAATAATGTAATTAATAGTATTTTTTTTGGACATTATGAATAGTAATGACGGTAATTATCTTTAATTATCATGATTAATTAGTAATCGGGTTCTTAAGGGTAATAAAATAATTTCATAATAATATAAAATTACCCCAACATGTTTCCTAATGCTACTAGTTGTGTCATGGCTGACCATGGGATGCCTTGTTCCATCTTTGGGACCCCATGGAATCACTTTTGTGTGATAGTGACATTTTGTCTTTTTATTTTTAAAGAAAGTTAAATATAACAAAGGTTTGTTACACCTAAGTAAAAAAATTTAATTTTGTCTAAATAAATGATATCTTGTACTATAAATATTCACTGGAATGATAAAAATATTTCCTACATCATTGTATTTTTTTATAATTTTTAGACATTAAATAAATACATTTATTTATGAATGATGATGTAGTGATTACCTCATTAATGAATGATTTGAATAAAATGAAAAGATATTGTAAAATCTAATACATAAAATTGTCAAAAACCTATTGGATGGGTTTATTTTGAACCCTTATCACCTTAGTCTCTAAATATATCATTGTGGGGACTTTAAAATCCGAAACTTGTTTTATGATAAAGTAACATTTCAGGACTTTCCAAGAGTTCCTCTCCTCCCTCTTATAAAAGGCCCCCAAATCTACCCCCTTACCCACACCTCTCAAGCCATTGGCTTGGCCAAACTCTGCTCATTTTATCTCTCCAAATATCTCTCTTCATCATGGAAGCCTTACCTTAGGCAGAAAGCTCTTCAAGAAACCCTTTTGGTTCAAACCAAGGGGAGTTAACCGATTTAAATGTAATGTCTTCTCTTATGTCCTTTTGTTATATTTTGATTCTACAACCCCATAAACATTTTTATTCATCTCTTTTGTAACAAATCCAGTATATTCAATATACTAGGATGTTTTTTTGATAAGGATTTTATTTACACTTACACACACCACATTCTAATGGTTAAAGAACATAGTGTTTCTGTGAGTGGCGAATTACTGCCT
Organism: Viscum album; assembly: GCA_963277665.1. Taxonomy (NCBI): domain Eukaryota; kingdom Viridiplantae; phylum Streptophyta; class Magnoliopsida; order Santalales; family Viscaceae; genus Viscum; species Viscum album. The sequence continues at coordinate 459,073,866 of OY728142.1, forward strand.
CATGAAACAATGATTGTTCAATATTCTTTTAAAACCTTTCATGGTGGCTATTAAGATTTCACTCTATTTATATATGATATATATTATGTTTATGTTTTCCTTATGATTCTGTATTTTTCATTTATGGAATACCGTTATGGTTTCCATTATGGGTAAATGTGATATCTTCATTTTAGGAAGTGCGGACTACCGCCCCCTCAAGTGATTTGAATCGTTAATGCCATATATGGGATGTATAAAGGATGGAGTTAATGAAATTATATATGATATTATACTTTAAATATAATAAACTGTTATATAATTATTATTCCATTAAATTATATATGAAATAAAAATGAAAGTAGCGTTCATACGTACGTATGGATTACCGTCTCAATGAACGGTGCATTTCATTTCTTACCTATAAATTTTATGTAATATTATAAATGCATGTATATACTGGATATATATGATATATATTATATCTACATCATGAATATAATTATGGATATAATGGATATTTTACCACATGAACAACATGTAATTATAAGAAGATTATTTTTGACTCAAGTACCAAGGATCAACAAAACGGCCGTTATTAACATAAATGATTACATAATGTTCGTAACATTGTAATAAGTGATATATAAGGAATAAGGAAATTGAAAATGGTTCTTAAGCAAGTATAAATTAAATCTAGTTTATTATTCAGGAGATTAAATAATGATCGAGTCAAGTCGGACACGAGGTAAAGGACTTCATCTCAATCTCCTTTCATAGAGGCATATTTTGTTTTATACACAACTTTATTTTATACCGTGTATAAACCCATTTGAATTTTACTTGTATTCAAAAGGAATCTTTTTATATGATGTGTTTTAATAAATGACAAAAAGGATTGTTTTTGTCTTACGTATGCGGCGACAAAAACTTCTCCACCGCCGTGACCACTATTTGAGTTTCAGTTTCCTCTACAAGCCATAGATTTTTTTAATGAAAAATAAATACCATGCTTTACTTTTCATTTATTTTGGTATTGAAAATTTTTTTGATAATTTTTTGATTATATCAATGTGTTTTTTATATCTTTTGATTGAAATATGGAAATTTTATGTTTCTTTTATGCATGTTTTATGTGATACGATTATGTTATGGTTCTTAGGCATTGTTTATGAAGACGGGTGGTTCTGTGATAATATAAGGGCATGTGAACCTGTGATATCTTTCCAATGCATTTGGTCATATAAAGGAGTTAAATGCTAGGGTTTCTCAAAAGAGATTTAAGGAATACACTATAATGGGTATTCCAAACATAACCATAAGGGTTACTCCCTACGTAAGAATGTTATGAATGCCTCAATTTACATTTATGTCTTATGATTTCAATGATTTATTCATGAGTCTTATGATTTCATGAGCTATGTTAAAGTGCATATGATTATGAGTAATGTATGTTTTCAATGATTCTTATGTATACACGGACAATGGTTTTCTTTCCGTATTTTTATATCCCTTACTGAGCTTTTTATGCTCATCCCATGTTTTTGAAATGTTTTTCTCAGGTCAAGGGAAAGGTACATGATGTGATGATAGTGTTGAGGAAGTGTCAAGAAAAAATCCATGTTTTATTTTAAATATGTATCCTTTGATGAACGAAATACTGTCTTTAATGTAACCACATTGTTTAAATGTGGAATGTAATGCATGATTTATGATGTAATTATCTAAAACTATAAACATGAAAGGATCCTCAATGAGTATTCTTGAAATAACTCAATATTAAGTGATGTTTAAGGCTGGGGCATTATAGCTGGTATCAGAGGTTGGTTTAGATAACTTTAGGGGTTAGAATTCTATTAAATTATTATCCAAAAATATTTTTTTATGGTCAAATTGAAATGATATAGCATTTGAATATTACCATATCGCTTCATCTCAGACAAGTTTTTTCAGAATGGTTTTCCATATAAGAAATAGGGAAGCAGTGCTAGGAAGGGATAGAGAAGGAAATGACCTTCCATGTCAGCATCTTGAGATGGTTGAGATTGGAACTGAACAGTTTTTTGTAGTAATGGCACAGTTGACTCACGCAATAAATGGTTGTGGTATCCATCCACAAGATCATCCAGATCAACCGTAGAGAAACATGTTAATGGTGGGACATTTCATGAGGCAACATCCCCCATAATTTAGAGGATCATCTGAACCTGTACTAGATGAAGGGTGGATTAAAGCACTAGAGAATATTTTTTATGTCATGGGGTGTTCAGACAATCAATAGGTTTGTCTTGCTGTTTACCATTTGGAGGGTGAAGCATATCAGTGGTGGTCGATGGTTAAAAATGTCAAGGAAGATGATGAGATAGATGCTCTTGACTGGGATGAATTCAAAGGTATGTTTCTCGAGAAATATTTTCCTAAGGCTGTTCGACTTAGGATGGAAAAACAATTCTTCAAATTGAGGCAAGAGGACAACTCAGTGGCTGCTTATGAAGAAATGTTCGCTCAATTGGAAAGGTATGATCCAAATTTTATCTGAGACCATGATAGTAAAATCAATCATTTTTACTCAGGATTAAAGCCAAAATATCGAAGGGCTTTAGCTTCTAGTGAGTTCAAGAGTTATGAAAAGCTTGTTCGATGTTCTAAGGAGTTCAAAATGGAGTTTGTCGATTATCAAGTTTTCTATAACAACCAACATAATAAGAGATCGAGGTCGCAGGATAAAGGGAAGAATCCTTCAAAAAGGACTGATGGTAAGAAATCTAAGTTTTCAGTTTGTGATAAATGTGGTAAAAAGCATGCCAGGGAATGTCTTTTGAATTCTAGAAAGTGATATGGAGTTGGTAAGATGGGAGATAAGGCTTGTGATTTCACTGGAAATGATCAAGGTGATGGTAAGACCAAATTTGATTTACAGTTAGTGAAAAGTTTCAAGTGCAATGAGATGGTTCATTATGAAAACAATTGTTCAAAAAAGAGGTCAAATGATGGGAATCTGTCAGACTACAAGCAGAAAGCTATGGTGAAAACCTTTGCAACTACTTCAGCAGATGTTGTGCCATCAAATAAAGTGGTATCATGTACTTTGTTTGTTTTTTCATATTATTCCAATGTGTTGTTTGATTCTGGGTCTACACATTCTTTTATCTCTAAAAACTTTTCTAGTAAATTGTGAATTCCATCTGAAGAAATGACCCCGAAACTTGTGGTAAAAACACATGGGGGTAATGTTGAGGTAAAATGAATTTATAATAATATTCCTATCCTTATCAGTGGAAAGAATCTACTTTAAAACCTTATTTTTTTACCTCTATTAGAGTTTAATGTTATCCTGGGTATGGATTGGCTCTCCGTTTACCATGATAATATTTATTTTAGAGCTATAGAAGTTTCTTTTCAGAATGACATTCCATTTGGGTACACGAATGAACCCTTACTGTTGATAACATATCAAGAGGATGAAGAGCTTGTAAAAGATAGAAATGAATGTTACCATTCAGATATTGTTGAAAAGAAAGGAGCCATTCAGATTAATGATGTGCCAGTGGTAAATGAGTATCCTAATGTTTTTCCTGATGAGTTTCCTGGAATAATACCAGATTGGGAAGTTGAATATACTGTTGACTTAGTTCCTGATGCTAGGAAAATTTCAAAACCCCCTTATCGAATAAATCAAATTGAACTTTTAGAGTTGAAGGAGCAATTGCAAGATTTATTAGAGAAAGGATTCATTCGACCTAGCACATCATAATGGGGTGATCCTGTCTTATTTGTTAAAAACAATGTTGGTTCAATGAGAATTTGCATATTATAGATCATTTAATAACATCACTTTTAAGAAAAAATATTCTTTGCCTCACATTGATGACTTGTTTGATCAGTTCTAGGGAGCTCAGTATTTTTTAAAGATTGACCAGAGATTGGGGTACCACCAGTTGAAGGTAAAGGAAGCAGATATTCGGAAAACTGTGTTTCGTACAAGATATGTCCATTAAGAATTTGTAGTAATTCCTTTTAGGTTAACTAATACACCTACTGTATTCATGGGCCTTACGAATAGAATTTTCCATGTGTTTCTGGATAAGTTTTTGGTTGTTTTCATTGATGATATTTTGGTGTTTTCTAAAAGTAAAGAGGAGAATGAAAGTCATTTAAGGGTTATTTTTAAAACCTTAAAGGAAAATAAATTTTATGGAAAATTCAGCAAGTGTGAGTTTTGGATGCAACAAATTTCTTTCCCTGGTCACGTTGTTTCTAAAGATGGAATAACTGTTGATCCTACAAAAACAAAGGTTGTTGATGAATGTCCATGACCCACAAATGTAACCGAGATTCGTTGTTTTCTGGGGTTGGGAGGCTATTACCGAAGGATTGTTAACAAACATTCATGGTTGTCTAGTCCAATGACTAATCTAACTCGGAAGGGTGTTAAGTTTATCCGGACAAAATAATGTGATGATTGTTTCCAGGAATTGAAACTAAGATTGGTGAATGCTCCAGTTTTGGAACTACCTTCCATGAATGGTGAGTTTGTTATCTACAGTGATGCTTCATTGAATGGAATTAGTTGCATCCTAATGAAGAATGATTAGGTGATTTCTTATGCTTCATGTCAGTTGAAAACTAATGAGGTAAATTACCCTACACATGATTTGGAATTAGCTGCTGCTCTTTTTTCTTTAAAAATATGGAGGCATAATTTGTATGGTATAAAGTGTGAAATATATACTGATCAAAAAAGTTTAAAGTATATATTATCTTATATAGAATTCAACATGAGACAGAGGAGAGGGCTATAATTAATCAAGGATTATGTTTGTACAATTCATTACCATCTGGGAAAAGAAAACAAAGTTGATGATGCTTTGATTTGAAAAAGTAATTCTTCATTAACCATGTTACGTTTGGAATGTGATCCTCTGTTTAAGGATTTAATGAACCTTGGAATAGAAGTTTTTGGTGACAAATGTTCTTCTGTTTTGTTTCAGGTGTTAGTGAGATCTTCTCTATCATACACAATTAAGCAAGATCAGAAGCAAGACAGTAAGTTGTAGAAAAAGGTAGAGATGGTTCAGAAGGATATATTACCTGAATTCAACATTGATAATGATTGTGTTTTGAGATTTGGGATGATATTTTGTGTGCCTTCACATTTGAATAGAGAGTTGTAATGCGAAGCTCATAGTTCTCGATTTCCAGTTCATCCTGGTAGTACTAATATGTATAGGGATCTTCGGGATTATTACTGGTGGGATGGAATGAAAAGAGATATTTCTGATTTTACTGTGAAGTGTTTGACTTGTCAACAGGTTAAAGAAAAGAGGTAGTTACTGGAAGGGATGCTTCAATCTTTACCAGTGCCAGAGTGGAAATGGGAGAATATATCCATGGACTTCATTGTGTGGTTTCTGAAAACACCTCGAGATAATAATGCAATCTGGGTTATTGTTGATCACTTGACTAAATATTCTCATTTTTTTTATACGAGATACTTTTTACCTAGATCAACTTTCTCGTTTGTATATTAATGAGATGGTTAGGTTACATGCAGTTCCCCTCTCTATTGTATCTGATCGTGATCCCAGGTTTACTTCTAACTTTTGGAAAGACCTTCAAAAGTCATTGGGAACAGAACAGTATTTTACTACATCTTTTCATCCTCAATCAGATGAGTAGTCGAAATGAACAATTTAGAATTCGGAGGATATGCTATGTTCTTGTTTGATGGATTATCAGGGAATTTGGGACCAAAATCTTTCTTTGGTTGAGTTTTCTTATAAAAACAGTTTTCATTCTAGTATACAGATGGCAGCATTAGAGGCAATATATGGGAAGCGGTGTCGAACTACCGATTTTTGGGATGAAGTAGGTGAAAGGAAGTTGATGGGAACAGAATTGGTAGAAGCATTGGCAGAAATAGTTTAGCTGATACAGAAACACATGAGAACAGCTTAGTGCATGCAGAAAATTTATGCGAACAACAAGAGGAAGGATCTCTCTTTTGAGGTAGGTGATCATGTCTTCCACAAAGTTTCACCATGGAAAAGTGTGATACAATTTGGTAAGAAAAGAAAGTTGAGTCCAAGGTTAATTGGACCATATAAAATTCAATAGAGAGTTGGATCAGTTGCTTACCGAGTGGCTTCACCTCCGAGTTTATCTCAGGTACACAATGTTTTTCATGTTTCAATGTTAAGGAAGTACATGACAAACCAATCTCATGTTTTGAGTCCAGATGTAGTTCAGCTGGAAGAGAATCTATCTTATGAGGAACAACCGGTCTAGATTCATGACCACATGGAGCAAGTATTACAGAATAATATGATTCATCATGTAATGGTTTTGTGGAAAAACCACTTGATTGAAGAGGAAACATGGGAATCTGAAAATGCAATGAAGGATAAATACCCCCACTTATTCGATAAGAAAATAAATTACAGGGACGCAATTTTCTAAAGGGGGGAAGGATGTGACATCCCAATTAAGTAAAGAACTATGTATTCTCATATGATTGTCTATTTATGAATTAGATAGTGTTTTATATGCTTAAAATTAGAATAAATCCGATCTTAAGCATAGAATACTCTAATATTTTTTAAAAGATCGTTTTAACGCCTTTTGATGGAAAACATTTTTTAAATCAAAATTTTGAAAATTTTATAAGATCTAATTTTCAAAATAAACTTATTATTTAGGATTGGAACATTTAAATTTACTTTGGGTAAATTTTTGGTATTTTTCTAACAATGTTAATTTTTTATGAATAGTGAAAAATACTGCATTTTACTTCAAAACTTCTTTTTCATCTAATTTAATTATATGGATATATTGTCCTTTTAATTGGTTTTAAAGTTTAATTAGACTATATTTTTACCATTTAATCCAATTTTGGTCATTTTAATTAATTTCACTTTGGAATTGTGGATAAACAAGTGTCACACTTTTGATAGATATTGTTTCTAAAAAACCCGCTATTTGTTTAGACAACGAGAATTTATTTTAAATTAATTACTAAAATATATATGTTTCGAATTTGGAAAAATAGATTCCATATTTGTAATCATAAGGTACAAATTATTTAATTAAGACTCTTTTTTAGGACATTATGAATAGTAATGACGGTAATTATCTTTAATTATCATGATTAATTTGTAATCGGGTAGTTAAGGGTAATAAAATAATATCATAATAATATGAAATGACCCCAACATGTGTCCTAATTATAATGGTTGTGTCACGGGCGACTATGGGATGCCTTGTGCCAACTTTTTGACCCCATGTAATCACATTTGTGTGATAGTGACCTTTTATCTTTTTATTTTTAAAGAAAGATAAATATAGCAAAAGTATGTAACACCTAATTAAAAAAAATTAATTTTATCTACATAACTGATATCTTAGAATATGAATAGTCATTGAAAAGATAAAACTATTTCCTACATGATGGTAATTTTTTATCATTTTTAGACATTAAAAAAATAAATTTACTTATTACACCATGATGATGTAGTGATTACCTCATTAATGAATGATTTAAATAAAATGAAAAGATAATGTAAAATATGAGACTTAAACTTGTCAAAAACTTATTGTATGGATGGATTTCGAACCCTTATCACCTTATCCTTGAAATATATCATTGTGGGAACTTTAAAATCTGAAACTCATTTTATGATAATGTAACATTTCAAGACTTTCCAAGAGTGCCCCTCCTATATCTTATAAAAGGCCCCCACCACTACACCCTTACCCCCACCTCTCAAGCCATTGGCTCAGCCAAAATTTACTCATTTTATCTCTCCACATACTCTCTTCATCATAAAAGCCTTACCTTAGGCATAAATATCTTCAAAAACCCTTTTGGTTCAAACCAAGGAGAGTTACCTGATTTAAAGGTAATGTCTTCTCTTATGTCCTTTTGTTTTATTTTACTTCTCCAACCCCCTAAAACCTTTTTATTCATATCTTTTGTAACAACACCATTATATTCAATATACTAGGATTTTTTTATGAGAATGATTTTATTTACACTTACACACGCCTCCGTCTAATGGTTAAAGAACATACTGTTTCTGTGATTGGCGAATTACTACCTCACGAAATGATGATTGTTCAATCATCTTTTAACAAATTTCATGGTGGCTATTAAGATGTAACTATATTTATATATGATATATGTTATGTTTAGGTTTTCCTTATGATTCCATATTTTTTATTTATGTCATACCTTTATGATTTCTATTATGGGTAAACGCGATATCTTCATTTTAGTAAGTGCGGACTGCCGCCCCCTCAAGTTGATTTGAATTGTTAATGCCATATATGGGATGTATAAAGGATGGAGTTAATGATATTATATATGATATTATAGTTTAAATATAATAAACCATTATATAATTATGATTTCATTCCATTAAATATGAAATATAAATGAAAGTAACGTTTATGCGTACGTATAACTTACCATCTCCATGAATGGTGCATTTCATTTCTTATCTCAAAATGTTATGTAATATTATAATTTCATATATATACAGTATATATTTGATATATATGATATCTAAATCATGAATATAATTCTGGATATAATGGATATTTTACCACATTAACAACATGTAACTATAAGAAGTTTATTTTTGACTCAAGTACCAAGGATCGAAAAAACGACCGTTATTAACTTAAATGATTACATAATGTTCATAACATGGTAATAAGTGATATAAAAGGAATAATTAACTTTAAAATGTTCTTAAGAAAGTTGAAATTAACTATAGTTTATTATTCAAGAGATTAAATAATGATCAAGTCAAGTCGGACATGAGGTAAGGGACTTCGTCTCTCTCTCCTTTCATTGAGGCATATTTTGTTTTATACACAACTTTCTTTTATACGGTGTATAAAACCCTTTGAATTTTACTTTTATTTAAAAGTAATCTTTTTATATGAATCATTTTACTAAACGAAAAAAGGAATTTTTTTTGTCTTACGTATGCGGCGACAATGACTTCTCTGACGCCGTGACCACTATTTGAGTTTCGGCTTCCTCTACAAGCCATAACATTTTTTTAAATGAAAAATAAATACCATGATTTAATTTTCATTTATTTTGATATTGAAAATGGTTTTGATAATGTTTTGATTATATCAATATGTTTTTGATATCTTGTGATTTAAATGTGTAAATATTATATTTCTTTTATACATGTTTTATGTGATACGATTATGTTATGGTTCTTGGGGATTTTTTATGAAGACGAGTGGTTCTGTGATAAAATAATGGTGGGTAAGCCTGTGATAGCTCTCCAATTCATTGGGTAACATGAAGGAGTTAAACACTAAGGTTTCTCCAAAGAGATTTAGGGAATACACTTTAATGGGTATTCCAAACGTAACCATGAGGGTTACTCCCTACGTAAGAATGTTATGAATTCCTCAAGTTACCTTTATGTCTTATGATTTCTATGTGTTATTCATGAGTCTTATGATTTCATGAGGTATGTTAATGTGCCTTTGTTTATGAGTAAAGTATCTTTTCAATGATTCTTATGTATACATGGACAATGGTTTTCTTTCTGTATTTTTATATCCCTTACTGTGCTTTTTATGCTCATCCATGTTTTTGAAATGTTTTTCATAGGTCAAGTAAATGGTACATGATGTGATGATAGTGTTGAGGAAGTTTCATTAAAGAATCCATGTTTTTTTTAAATATTTTTCCTTTGTTGAAAAAAAATGTTGTCTTTGATGTAACCGCCTTTTTTAAATGTGGAATGTAATGCATGATTTATGATATAATTCTCTAAACCTCCAAACCTAAAAAGATCATCAATGTGTATTCTGGAAATAACATAATATTAAGTGATGTTTAAAGTTGGGGCCTTATAGACTATGGGATTCTAGGGTCGCAGCATTACAATTTTAGTAGGAAGAAAACCATTATTTCGTTAAAAATCTAGTCCACATTATTTAAAATAGAGAGTAATTATTTCATATTATATTAATTTATCAAGATTAGTTTTCTTTATAAAAAATATATGATTGAATATGTAATATGGTAATCATAAAATTCTATGTAAGAAAAATATCCCCACATTTTTAAGTAATGAAAAAATTGTAAGGACACAATTTCAAATTTTGGTGAAAATATAACAAACCAGGTAAATTTAATAGTAATTAAATTTCATTTCACATTAGTATTCGAGAATGAGATATTAAATATTTATATTAATTCAATTACTATTAGGTAATATTTCATTCATATGAAACAAATATTTATTTCATTCCAATTTTTGTTTTCATTCATTATATGGTTTTATATAAATATTTTATTTCCAGATTATACAATTTTAAATATATAAAATTATTTACATTATATAATTCATAATTTCATAATTATCTGAGGATTTGTTTTTAATAATTTTATGAAAACATATATTCTACAATGAATAGTTATAATATTTATTTTTATTAAAAAATTTCAATTCGTTTCAAGAGTTTAAAAACATAAATTTCATTTAAAAATTGTTTAAAAGTAAAATTATTTCATTTATAATATGATTTATAAAATTAATGCCATTTTAATTAACATTATACATTAATTTTTTATATTGAAAAATTTATAATTCCAAATGGAATTTTTTCTTAAAACTGATTTTTTGTTGCATTTCTCAGGTTTAATTTTAAATTAAATTTTTCCACTTCTTTGAATAAAATATGGAATTTTTTTTATATTATTAATCATAATAATTAATATTATTTAATAATTAGAACATAATTTTTTCTCATAATTAATTTTAAAAATAATAAAAATATACTACCATGGTTAAGGTTAAAATAGATCTACTATGGGGTTAATCGAACGATATAAGGATAAAAATGACATAAAAATTGTATAAATTTTATTTTAAGGCCATATTTAGACCACATATCATATAATATTTATAAAAGATCCATTTTTGCGACATTAGTTTTGATTAAGACATTGATATATTTTATAATTTTTAAAAATCCCAAGTGTGTATCTCCCCCATTTATAAAAGGAAACCCCCTCTCCCCTATTCTATACTCTTTAGAAACATTTTTGTTCATCACATATCTACCAAAATACCATTATAAAATCCATACCCATTTTATAGAGTCTTGGTTTTGATCAGACAAACCTATGATGTATTTTGGAAAAACCTATAGAGGTTTCTAGAAGAAGATATATCATTCTTAACCAAGAATTATTGTGTTTTATTTCTTATATCTACTAAAAATATTCATAAAATATGATAAAATAATAATTTTAGTACATTACATATACTTGAATTTTTTTATTTTAATTTCATAACCAGTATTCATTTCTCCTTCCATCAATTGAGAAATGAAGACGTCGTTTGTGTGTACGGTGGGCTACTACCTCACAAAATGATGTAATTCGTTATACATAACCGCCACTCATGGATGTTTATAATAATTTATAATATATATATATATAATCACAAAATATTTATCATTATATTACTATAATATTTCTTCTATTATCATACCACTCTATTCATTTAAGAATGATAGTGTCTTTCATTCGTACATGTGAACTACCACCTCCATGAAGCAATGTGATTAAGTTTTCATTAGCACATCACATGGATGATATATATAAGATTATTTAAATAAATAAAACGATTTTAATTATATAATAATAATTCATTAAATATAATATAATATTTACCGTCTTTACATTAAGATCATTTAAAAACTGGAAACATTACTCATGTGTATATATGAATTACTATCTGAAAGATTGTAACATAGTTAATTTTTCATAACCATATATCATGATTTTCTAAAATTATAGTTGATAAATAAATATAATAATTATTTCATGATGATTATTATGAAGATTACGGAATAATGACTACTTTGACAATATTCAACTTACCAAATACATTTTTTATATTTGATTAGAATATCATCAAACTATATGATGTGAGTTTAATAGATTAAGTAATTTTATATGACATGGTAAAAAATAAAATAAAAGGAATAATAAATTATAAAAGGGTTATTAAATAAGTAAATAATTGATATATTTTTATAATTTTTTAAGAAAAATAATATAAATGATGAGTGAGATTAACGGTATGGGACACTCGAACATAAATCATCATTTTAAATTTTTTGAGGATGTATTTTCTAAATTGTTTTCATCCATTTAAATATTATTAAAATAATTTTATATATGAATTCATATGATTATAATTTAATTGTAACTTGGATCTTATACCTCTTATAATTTCTATAAATTTTTTCAAAATTAATTCTTTTAAATATTTTATACAGAATGTTTTAACATTCTTTACAAAATACCAAAGGACTGTTAAATTTTAATGTATATTATGTCGATGACTTTTCGCACTTAAAACCCATTCCATTAATCTTTCCTTTAAAAACAACCATGTTTTCTTCAATGAAAATCCATATTTATCTTTTTTCTGGCTATTTACCTTTTGAATACAAATTTTTAAAAGGAATTGGTATTTTGATATCCCATATTTTTTTGGCATAAATTTTTAAAAGTATTTTCAAAGGGTTTTTTGATGAAAATTTAAAATATTTGATATTTTTTATTAATGATTTGGTAGTTGTTCACTATATATGGTTATAGTTGGTCCTAATATTTCTTATACAATGGGAGGCCCGATAAAACATGTAATTACTCATAATTCTTATATGATATTTGTTTTCAGAGAAAATATGTGTTATATTATATTATAGACAAAAAAATCATATCTCTTTAATAATGATCATTATAATAGTCTCAAAAATCAAAAAATATGGATTGCTTCATTCTATTAAAATCATCACCCAATCACCACATAAATAAATAAAATATTAGTAAACCAAACAACATCTTATAAAATAATTGTATTGAATATTGAATGAAATAAGGAAGTGGTATTTATTGAGTATAAAGGGAAAAGTGGCCATTAGTATTTAATCATTTATAACTATACCAATTTGTAATAATTATAACATGATAATTAGAATTTATAAGGAATAATAACAATGGCTAATTAATATAGAAGGGTAAAGCGATGAACTCAACCAGTATATGCATGCCATATGAAGCCTATTTTTCCAAAATTGGGAAGGTTGTATTGTCAATGGGTTCTCCCTTTACCAATACCAAGTCAATTATTAACAAGTGAAGTTGGAATGAAATCACCTAAGAGATTAGTTCATGTATGTAGAAATTAACACTTAGTTGATGTTAGGTATTCCACCCCATGAATCTATCACCATCACATACCCCTACCAATATGTCATCTGGGGGTGTTATAAGGGGTTATGTGCCCAGATAATATTCAATTAATTTGTAATTATTTTTTATAAAATAATCTTTTATTCCATCAATTAAATTTTAAGAATTGTTTTTCTTAATAAAATACATGTTTAATTAAGATGAATTTGAAATATTGATTTTTAGGAAAAAAATAGATTTCAAAAAAGATATAAATTTATATATTAAAATAATTTATTAGGAAAAATATATATATTCATTGAATAGTATGTTAAAAAAATTTAAATAAAATTATAAAATAAAATTTTTATGTCCTATGAAAATTTTATCTGTCATAAGCTTTACTATAACATACAACCAAATATTTATTTAAAAAAATTATAATTTTAATATATTAATGATTAAATTATCTTATTTAGAAAATTATTAAGATAAAATAAAAATCATTTTTTTAAATCATCATGTTCAAATTAGGTTAGGGTGAATTTTTGAGAATTTTTTAAAATTCAATAATAATTTTGTAAATAGTAAAAATAAGGTTTTGGGTTTTCAATATGAATAATGACATTAAAATTTATGTCGTGATGATCTAATTGTTAACTAACCACAATATCTGACCTAAAATATGTTATTTTATTAATATTATGAATTTTAATTGATTTTAATAAATTAAGAAAACCTATAAGTGACATTCTAATGTATAAAATGGAAAAATTGATTTAAAAAATGTTTCCTTGTGGAAACATATCTTTACCTGAAAAAAACTAATAAAATGTTATGTCTAGCTTTGGATGATTAAAATAACATAAAATTTTTCCCAAATTTCCAAAAACAAGGGAAAAAACCATTGGTAAGCCAATGGTTATTCATTTTCCACAACATAGATTTCCAAGGCCTATTTTCTGAAATTATTAAACAAATACTCCAATTTTTCTATAAATACCAAACCCTTTTATACACTTACATTTTATAATGACCTGAAAATTCTACATAATTTTTTTTCAATTATTTTTCATTTTTATGAGTCTGTGAAAATTTATAGCATGTGATTCTGAGGCCGGGTGTGCCTGGAATGAATTTCTAAATTTTTTTGAAGGTACGTTCAGTAAACAAACAAGTTGAATTTTCAATATATTGAATTGTTTCGTAGATTGAAACTCTGATGAAATCATTGAATCCAAAATGACAGGATTCTCCTAGAAATGATTTAACATCAGCCGCCATCTAGGGCCGAGTGGAGATGTTAATTTTTGGACTTTTCGAGAAAAATAAAAAAAACAATTTAACAAATTTATTTTATTCTTTTCTCTACATAGAGTGGTGGATGGTGACGTTATAGGGTAGGAACGATACTGTGATGAGGCAAATTAATTAAACACATGGATGACTCATATTCTGCAATATAATAGTTAATATAATGGTTCAAAATAGTGACGTTGTTTCAATAATGAAACAGTGTAACAACTCGAGGACACGTCATTATGGAAACACTACAGAATGGTTCTATAAGTAGTTCGACGTTTTGGGAAATATAATGAAGAAGGATTTGGTGGATTTTCAGGTGACGATCTGACACACTTCTACCCAAAAAAGATAGACGAATGATGAAAAACACCTTTCGAAGGTTGAACCAGGAAGTGTCATCGACACCGTAAACCCACAAGGATGAATGTGTAGCAAAAACATCATAAAGGTAGGGGTTTATGTCAGTTGATGTTTTTATTTTTTCCTTCTTGAAAAATATAATTAACGAAGACTATCCAACAAACGGGTTGATTTACATCTCACCAAGTCATGCGGGTGGTTGTTACTGGATCTTATTATCAGGGATTATTCTTCCTTTTGTTATTATTAATTTTTTCTCATGTTTGAAACGCTAACACAGAGGCCTCGGGAAGAATCCAACAAAGATATTACGCCCCTCTAAACTATTCCTTTGTGCGTTCTTCATGGAAATACAAAAAATGTGGTGGTGAGGCATTTGAGGGACACAAAATGAAGGAGGAATTTCGGTGGCCCAAGGAAACAACAGATGGCCCTCCATACCGGAAACGGCTAGCAGGGGCCAGAGGAGACCTGTGGAAACCAGCCATAGGTGGTGGAATGTGGAACACTATCATGCACTATGGTGGCCAAAGGTGGCCAGCCCGAGCCAGCCGCGTGAGAGAAGGGCAGCTCCCGATGGTGCTGCCGGTGGAAGCAGCAACGACCTACAGGCTGCAGCTGGAGGTGGCGGCGCGAACCTCATGTCACGCTGCATCTTAACAGACAAAACTGCCACATAATTTTGGGGCTAGCTGGGAGAAGCAGTCTACCTTCAGGCAGACCAGACTGGATACGGGCCAACTAAATGGGCTAGACCAATGGCCCAGTGGGACAGTGCGGGTGGGTCGAGCCCCAACTGGTGGTCTTGGCCAATAGCGACCCAGGCATGCAAACCAGAAGGGCTTACCCCAACGTACCAGACTTAGTGAACTAAGTCAACCATTAATGGTTCTGACCAAGGTGGGGTCAGGTAGACCCCAGAAGCAGTTGCGTTGGGCTGGCCTGACTGAGTTGGATCAGGCCTTGACCCAACCAAACCCTAAATAAATAAATTCCTATAACTAATGAACCAGGTGTCCGTTCGACACACCATTAGTGATATTTGGACCCCTTTTGGGATTTGGTCCCTTTGTAGTATTCTATCAATCCTGACTAAGCTGGGGCGGACCAATGGGCGATCACTCTCGTTCGCATAATGGTGTGTAACTAACAGACCGTGCATCTGATCGACACGTCGTCTATAGAATAAAGGCCATTTTGAAAAGATTGTAAGTTAGAGATACTCTAATTATGTTTTAAAATATTTTGATGTGATTCTTGAGTAATATCGGACTTGAATCCAACCGATCACTTCCTACAAAAGTTCCCATATCTCACATACCCGTCATTCGATCGACACGTTGTTTTTCATGTTGGACCCCCTAGTACAGGGCGGTCCCTTGAGTATGGGTTTTTCAAGAATTTTTACCAGTTGAAATATAATCATTGGCTAGAAGAGTAGATTTTTCAAGAGATCATGTGTTCTTCCTACGAGAATCCTGTGGTTGACGGCGACATGTGGAAGAAGAGAGAACAATGTGGTTCAGCATCAGAAATTCCTGATAGGGATGATCTAGATGTATGACTTATCCTCCCTAACACTCCATAATTCACCAAGATGGGTCAGAACCAGCTAAAAATATAGGTCAAGACCAGTGACCAATACCCGTCAGCACTAGTGACCAATACGGGTTAGCACCGGTGACCAATATGGGTCAGCACGAGCGACCAATACGGGCAGCACCAACGACCAATACGGGTCATCATCTAGCTACCAATACGAATTAGCATACAGTGACCTATATGGGCCAGCATTACAGTTTCTATATATATGATGATCTGGATTTATGACTACTCATTTCTATCTTATTAACCTAGATGTTATACTATTAGTGTGAGTTGTCTCTTTTCATTGTGCTTCATGATCTAGATCATTCTAGAGATATTAACATTGTGGAATTTCATGTGATGTTTTCCTTTGAGGATTACTGATATACCTTCATGGGTCTCGGGGTCCCTAATGTGTATTGTTATACTCACCCCTACACAGCCTCTACCCACACATGTGGGTCTGATGCAGACTACTGATGCTTCGAGGAAGACATTAGTGGTTTGGCACTTGGTGGATCATGGTGAGACAAGAGAAGTGGAGATCCAATTCTTCAACTACAGACTTATAGCTACTACCCTCCATGTATAACTCTAGGTAAGATGTGAAAACTTTTTACTTTCCTTCAGTTTTTGGGGCTTATATTCTAGGCCCCTATTTTCAGCTTATAGTTTTACTTGTTGTTGAACATTACTCTCGTGCTTATACCTTAATTTTTATGGTTTTTTTACTTTAGTTTTCCATTTTGTGTGTGTATAAATACATAAGTAATTGACTTCCATACTAGAGAAAATCATTCAGGTACTAGTCACCAACCCCTGGACTATGGAAGGTGGACTTGGGGTAGTCACGTCTAGGCCCCGTGGGACTGGTCATGAAAAGGTGGTATCATAGGGATTTAATTTCTACAAGATGAACTAAGAGTATAATTATAATAAGGCAGTGGTGTAATGTGTCTTGAGTTTGGTTTTCAGTATGGGGAGTCCAATGTTGGTGTTGTGGTTGACGTATCCACACACTAGAACCCTAAATTCTATTTTCCTACTTGGTACATGAAAACACATGTTTCTAGTGTTTTGAAATTTTTTCATGATCTTTCTTGAGTCATCTAACCAGGTATTACTTTTTGAACATGGAACATCTATTTCATACAGGATAACTCCATGATGACAGCCATCCATGATTCTAATTAGAGATCATGATAGTGGTCCCCTGAGTGATGAGGCATTAATATAGGGACCACTCACAATGATGGAACCTTTTGGTGGTGTATGAGCAGCACCACCACTTGTTGAGCAGTAAATGCTACTGGTAGATCTTTCACAGTAGCTTAGAGCATTCATGAGATCTAATGATAGAGGCATTCGAGGTTTCGAGGCGAGATGGACCCCTAGGTAGCAAATGAATGGCTTGAGGTAGTTTCACGAGCCTTTTTATTAGTAGATATACCCACCAAAAAGATGGTAATCTTGTCCACCAACCTTCTTCAGTGCTCGATAAGATGATGGTGGAGCTCGAAACTCCAAGTGCCTGAGGAGACGACCTCACTTTTCTAGAATTTGAGATCCTTTTCAGGGTAGAGTTCATACCAGCGATACTATGCTCTATGCATATTCAGGTGCAGCTTCATCTATAGTAGGGTATCAAAATTGTGGCTCATTACTTGATGAGGTTTACTGAACTCTCCTGATACTCCAATAAATCGGTAAGGGGCCCTTACTTTAGGGCCCAAACCTTTGAGTAGGGGCTCCGACAAGATATTAGAGCTGTGAGAGTTTCTCCCTGCATCCCAATGTATGCTGAGGTTCTAGAGAGAGCATTATTGATAGTGATCTTCCTTACCGAGAAGGCACTGACTGTGAGAGCTTCTTCCAGACGGCAGGTAGCAGAGTCATCTACACCTAGAAGTAGACAGATGACATAGAAGCACATGTAGTATATACCCTCTTGACGGTGACCTCGAGATGCATGGTTAGAGGTGCGAGGCTTGAGAGGCTGAGAGAGTCAACCACGAGGCATTATTTATTTTCCCTGTAGGGGACCTAATCTTAGAGCTTGTGATTGTCCTACGCCTCACAAGAATGATCGGTAGGCGGTGGAGGGGCCACCGAGGCACCAGTATCGGTAGGACCATCAGCATAATTTAGGAGGAAAATGACACAACAGAGCAAGATGTGCAGAATGAAGTGGTCGTGGTTACATGGAACAAGCACCAGCAACAACAGGTGGTCCACCAAGAGCTCTGGGATAAGGTGGATGGGGAAAAGCCCAACTACAAGTAGTAGAGGATCATGATCATGAAATACTTGAGATGATATGAGGTATGATCTGTGTCTTCTCTACATTATCTGAAGTGCTTATTGACACAAGTGCTAGTTATTCTTTCCATATCATAGACTTAGTTTGGGACTCTGAGATTCTAAATGAGCTTTTATCAGGACCCTTTCATTTGGATACTCTTACGGGAGGAGATTCAGCAGTTACAAAATGGTGCCGACATTGTGATCTTACTATCATAGGAGAGAGTTTCTGATGGGATCTTCTAATTGCGGTATTGAATCCATACGATTTCATTCTAGGTATAGACTTGAAATTTGAAGTTCATGCATATATTGAATTCTAGAGACATACAGTGCGAAGTATGCGAAAATATGTATCCCAGTTTTCTTTTTTTGGTGAGAAGGAAAATAGAGCAGCATGATATGGACATGCACTTACAAGGGTGAAACCGATTACATATCAGCTTTCTTGCATGACGTTCGACACGGTGGCTGAGACGAGTCCACATTTTTCCAATGGTGGTGGATGAGTATGAGGATGTATTTTTAGGAGACTTCCCTAGACTACCTCCTCACAAAGAGGTAGACTTCTGTGTTGACTTATAACTTAGAACATCACCAACATGTACACCAGCATATCAGATGGCCCTTATAGAGATCCATGAGGTGAGGGTAATGTTGGGGGGCTAACAGTGGAAGGGATTTGTAAGGTCTAGTGTTTCTCCATGGGCATCCTCATTGTTTTTTTCCAAGAAGTAAGACAGATGTTTGAGGCTATGTGTGGTCTTTTGGTGCCTAAACTAGGTGACTGGGAAGAACAAGTATCCACTGTCAACGATTGATGATCTGTTTGATTATTTGAAAAGAGGTAAGTGGATCATGAAGATAGATCTCAAGTCAGGCTATCATCATCTCAGGATACAGGATGAGGACGTATCGAAGACATCCTTCAAATATCGGTATGACCATTAGGTGTTATTGGTAATGCCCTTCGACGTGACCAATGCTCAAGCTGTATTCATGGGGCTCATGAATGGTATATTCCTGTCATACCTCGATTGTTTGTGGTAGTCTTCATAGATGACATCTTGATGTACTCAGCATCAAAGGATGGGAATTATGTACACTTGAGGATAGTTGTGGACACACTCTGGGAGCATCAGTTATATGGGAATCTCTCAATGTTTGAGTCCTGGATATGGAAGGCCCTCTTATTAGGACACATTTTCACAAAGGCTGGAGTTCTTGTGGATCCATCAAAGTTCAAGGTAGTAATTCCTTGTGATCCACCCAGAACTGTTACTGAGGTGAGGATCTTATTTGGATTAGTAGGCTACTATCGGAGGTTCATACCTGATTTCTCCAGAGTATCAGCACCTATGACTTTCTTGATTAAAAAGGGTAAACCCTTCTTGTGGTTAGAGACATGCTTGTAGAGCAGTCAACAGCTGAGGCCGAGCTTGACCAGTTCTCGCATCCTGAGGTTTCCAAATGAGGGCACTGACAACATGGTTTACTATGATGCATTAAAGATAGGACTTGGTTGTTTCCTGATGCATATGGTGTACTGATTTCTTATGGTTGATGAGAGATGAGGCCTCATGAGCATAATTATCTGACTCATGACTTGGATTTGGTAGTAGTAGTCTTCACAATGAAGATGTAGTGACACTACTTGATGGGTGTGTGCTTCATTGTTTACTTAGACCACAAGAGCCTCATATATATATCTTCACACTGGAAGATCTAAATCTGAGATAGTGGCATTGGCTAGAGTTTCACCAAGACTATGATTTTGAGATATTCAATACTCCTAGGAAGGGTAATGTAGTGGAAGATGCACTTAATCAGAGATCATGTTTGAGGCTTCTGAACATGGATTTAGAACAGTTATCCTCGAATCAGATATCCTACATGGATAGAGATGAGATGGTAATCCTCTATTCGATAGTAGTTTTCCATCCACTCCACTAGAAAGTCAGGGAGGGACAAATCAAAGATAGTAACTATGAGACTTCACATTCTTAGATATCCTCATGTCATACACCTGACAGATATTTTGAAGGTGGGGAGCACATTGTACTTCTCAGAGGAAGTATAGTTTTACCAGTGGTTCTATGAGAGGAGGTGCTGAGAGAGTTTCATACGCCCCCCTTGGTAGTAAATCTAGGCATGATGAAGATGTATAAGGACATCTGATGTCAGTACTGGTTGATAGGGATGATGAAAGTTGTGGCAATGTTTGTTTCTAGATTCCTCACTTTCCATCAAGTGAAAGGTGGGAATCAAGAACCCACAGGATTGACCCAACCCCTTGAGACACCAGAATTGGAGTAGGAAGGGATATCGATGGACTTTGTGATGGAGTTACCATGTATATCTATAGAGAATGATACCATCTTGGTGATCATTGACTGACTCACCAATTCATACCACTTCATTGTTATTCAAGAGAGGGGTTCTGTTATGACCATGGGACATCAATATGTTCAAAAGATCGTGTGAAATCACAAGGTTCCTTAGACGATAGTCTTAAACCATGACACACACTTCACCTCCTGATTTTGGAAATGATTGCAAGAGGTTATCGAGACTCATCTTCACCTCAGCACATCTTTTCACCCACAGACCGATGGTCAGACTAAGTGGACCATCTAGACCTTAGAGGGAATGCTTCATGAATGTGTCCTAGATTTTCTTCATAGTTGGGAGGACCACCTACCCTTGGTGGAGTTCAGATGCAACAAATTATATCACTCCACCATTAGTGTGGCCACTTTTTGAGGTGTTGTATGGACGACCATGAAGATCGCCCATGTGTTGGATGGATCACCGACAGTCAGCACTCATGGGCCCATAGATAGTACATGCTACCATTGAGAAGGTGCAGGTAATCAAAGAACATATGAAGACTACATAGATCTGAAGGATGTCATATGCTGATAGGCGATGGAGAACACACGAGTTCTTAGAGGATTTCCATGTATTCTTGTGAGTCTCCCCTCGACAGGGGCAATGGAGATTTGAATGAGGTGAAAAACTCTCAATGAGGTGTATCAGACCATCCCTGATACTTCCGAGGATTTTCAAGGTAGCGTACCACTTGGCATAGCCAATGCAGCTGGAGAGGGTGCACAATGTCTTCCATGTATCCAAACTAATGAGACACGTGAATGACCCATATCACGTCATCGACCATGGCGAGTTAGAGATTGATGATGGGGTGACTTTTGTAGAGTACCTCGTAGAGATACAGGATCGACAGGAGTGGATCCTTTTTGGGTGATAGGTACTTCTAGTGCGTGTTCTATGGTAGCATAGGAATCTCCAAGAGAGAACATGGGAGCGAGAGGCTCATATGCATGCCCAGTACCCATCTTTTTTTGTGTATCCATATTTGGATGTTGGGGACGTAAGTCCCTGAGGTGGGGAGAATGAACGACCAAATAATTCCATGTATTTTTTTAGAATTAATTTGAATTTTTATAAGTCTATGAAAATTGACGTCGTGTGATTCTGAGGCCTGGAGTTCCAAAAATGAATTTATGAAAAAGAATATGTTTATTTAGTAAATGCACCGGTGGTGTTTTCTATTTTTTGAACCGGTTCTCAGATTAATAATATGACGGAACTGTTGAATCTGGAACATTGGGATTATCCTAGAAATTACATAACTTCAGCCAGTGAGGGTCGAACCAGGAAGCATCGCCGATTCCATAAATCCACAAGGATGAACGTGCCACAATGAATGTCATAAAGGTAGGGTGTTTATGTGCTTTGTTGTTCCCTATCTTACCATTCTTGAAAAATATAAGGAAAAAAGACCACTTGAATAACCAGTTGATTCACATCTCGCCAAATCATGTGGGTGGTTTTTGCAGGATCTTAAACATAGTGATTATTCTTTATTTTATTATTATTAATTATTCCTCATGATTAAAATTCAAATGTGGGTGGTGTGGGCCGAAACCCACTTGGCCCGGACCCCTGCTAAATGTGTCTTTGGTACGGTCTTCGTGGTAGAAAAATAAACGTGGTGGAAAGGCATTTGAGGACTGTGAAACAACAGCGGCTTTTTGGTGGCCCACATAAACAACCACAGGTGCACCATGCCGGTGTCGACCAATGATGGAAGGAGGAGACCCCTATAAAATGACCATGGGTGGTGGAAGGTGGAATGTTTTCACGCGTCGCGGTGGCCAGAGGCGGCCGGACCAAGCCTTCCACATGGGAGAGGGGCGGTGCCCGCAGGCGCTGCCGGTGGGAGTGGCCCTAGCCAGTGGGCCACAGCCAGAGGGGGCGGCGCACTGGATGAAATGGTCCCACATTTTCAGGGCCTTCTGGGAGAAGTGGTCCGCCATCCGGCAGACCGAACCAGATGTAGGCCGGACGAACGGGTCGGACCTGCGCCCCAGCGGGCCAGTACGGGTGTGTCGAACCCCACTGGGCGGGCCTGACAAACCACGAACCAGATTGGCCGACCATTATGGGATTAACCTAGTGAACTGAGTGGACCCTTAACAGGCTGGTCCTGGGTAGGGTCAGGTAGACCCTGGAACCCGTTGCATCGGGGAGGACTGACCGAGTCAGACCGGGCCCAGACCCAACTGGCCCCGAATAAAGAAATGCATATAATTGAGGAACCGGGTGTCTGTTTGACCTGACGCCAGTAGCGTTAGCACCCCTATTGGGAATTGGTCCCTTCGACATATTTTGGCGGGTCTGACTGAGCTAGGCCAGACTGAGGTGTGATCACTCCCATTTCATAGAAAGGGGTGTAACTGACATACTGGGTGACTGATCGATTTTCCATCTGTGGAATAAGGACCCTTGTGAAAAGGTGGCCCTTTGGAGATACACAAAGTGATTTTTCAAAAAGTTTGATGTGTGACCTGCGTCGGATCATACTTGAATCCATCTGGGCCATTTTAACAAATGTTCCCATATCTCATAGATTGGGAATTTGATAGAGTCGTCTATCACGTTGGGACCCCTATGACAGGGAAATCCCTTGAGGATTTTTTTCTCAGGACTTAGTACGGGTTGAAATGTGATTGATGGATTGAGGAGAAGAGTCTTCAAGAGATCATGCATTCTTCGTGCATGAATCTAGTGGCTGGCTATGACATGAGGAAGAAGAGCGACCAGTGTGGGTCAACATCAGAAACTCTGGAGTGGGATGATCTAGTTGTAGGACTAATCATCCCAACCTATGCATCAATGACCAAGATGGTTCCACACCAGTGACCAACATTGATTAGCACCAGTGGAAAATACAGGTCAGCACTAGTGACCAATACGGGTCAGCACTAGTGACCAATACAGGTCAGCACCAGGGACCAATATGGGTCAACATGTAGTGACCTATATCGGTCAACTGTAGAGTTTCTATGAATATGATGACATGGCTTTTCGACTAGTCATCTCTATCCAGTAACCTTGAAGTTATACCGTCAGAGTAATTTGTCTCTTTTCTTTGTGATTCACGATTTAGATCATAATTGTGATATGAACATTGTGGTATTTTTTTTATTTTCCATTGTGGATACCCAAGAGACCTTTGGGGGTCTCAGGGTCCCTACTAGATATTTTTATACTCACCCCTGCATGGGCTCTGCGCAAATGTGTGTGTCTGGTGCAGACTAATGTTGCTTCGAGGTAAACATTGGAGGTTTTGGACTTGGTAGAGCATAGTGTGACAGGAGCAGTCGAGATCCTCCTCTTCTACAACATACTAACAGATACTACACTCCATGTAGAGCTCCAGGGTATATGCAACAATGATTTACTTTCCTTCAATTTCTAGGGCTTGTATTCTATCCCATGGTTTTTAGTTTTCAGTTATACTTGTGTTTATTCTCTACTCTCGTGGTTATACCTTACTTTTGATGGTTGTTTACTTCAGTTTCCATTTTGAGTGTGTATAGAACCTAGAGGAAATGCCTTATCTGTTCGTGAAAATCCTTCAAGTGCTAGTCACTAACCCATGGCCTTCAGAAGGCGGGATTAGGGTAGTCATGAATGGGCCCCATGGGACGGGTCATGAAAAATTCACTCTTAATACATCCTCATTAATTTTCTAGTAGTTTTTCTTCCATGGAACACCCCAACTATTTCCTCAATCCCCCATGGTTCAATTCCTCAATATTTAAGAGTAACTCTTTAATGTAAGATAATTATTATTCATTTCTCTTAAATTAAAGAACCATGTTTTGTATATTCCTTATCAATTTTATGGTTACTCACTTTTATTTACTTTTTGATCATACACATACTACAAAATTATGTTTTATCCATGGAAATCTATTTTTTCATTTCAGTTTAACCTTTTTAAAAATCATGTTTCATAACTGACACGTTACTGAATTTACTTCTCAAATTTCCAAATTTTAAATGAGAAAGTACCTTTTCCTTTTTATTTGAAAAAAATATATATAATATTTTCAATGGGTATCAATTAAATTAAATATTATCTTTCGACTTGGTAAATTACATATATGATACCTAGATTTCATTTTATGCATTTAAAATAATATAATTTTCTTGTGTTTAATCTCTTTTTTACACAATGTTTTTTATACAAAACCTGTTCATTATTCATTATGGGTTAGTAATAAAATTATTGATTATGATCTATCTGGATCACATTAGTTATTACATATTAATGGTGTGCATTAATTGTACGAGGAATTGTGTAAATAATTTAATCTTTTGAGATTATTTGTTTTATGATCCCTTGGGGAATAACCTTGGTAATTTGTATTCATTTTTACATCAATGGAATGCTTCTTTTAGTGGAACTACCAACCCATTTATTTGTGAAAAATTGATTATATGTATAGAAATGATCATTTTTATATTCCACAATCTAGAGTAAGATAAATTCACCCAAATAGTATACCTTTTAGATGTAGAAGCAGATTAGTGTGGTCATTGATTAAAAACATGAATCCAATAAGGGATATTGATGATATAGTGTGGGAAGATTTTAGGGTTATCTTTTCTCTATACATATTTTCATTGTTCTATGTGAAATGTAATAAATAAAGAATCCCTTAAGCTGAAGAAGAAGGAAAATTAATTAGTGGGAAGCTATGAGATGAAAATTACCAGACATTATCGATACACCTCTATCTTTGTTATGGAACCAAAGTGAATGTTTGATAGATTCATTGGTAAAAAATAACCCCATATGTGGTGGAATTTAGGAAATAGAGACTATAAAATCTATGAGGATATAATAAAGAGAGATATAAAGGGTGAATTAGAGTTTGGAGAAACACACTGGTCAAATAGGTCGAATTAAAAAAGATATTTATGGATATAAACATAGGGAGGAACACTTACCAAGTAAGAAGAAGAATTTAAGTTAAACATCCAATGTGCTACAAATGTGGGAATAATAATTTGGGTAACTTGATTTTTGGTTCTGGAAAACATTAAAAATGCGAAAAGAAATGTTCATATAGCTTAGAACAATCTAGATGAGGTGAAGCCTCATCTTCTCTTAACTAATAAAAAAGGTAATATAGTGTATGCCCATTATGAAGTTCAATGATTTATTTTTGGAAAAAATGGTAAATTTTCCAATAAATTACCAAATCAGAAGATAATAGATGTAAATCACCATCAGAAACATCATTGGCTAAGGGAGTAAGGTCGGGATTTTTCTATCATAACAACTGAATTTGAGTCCCAAAATTATTTGGTTATAGTTATACTCCTTTATATCTCAAAGATATCATGTACATTGTTTCATTTTAGTTCTACGCATTCCTCTATTTCATACATGTTTCAAATAATATAGAATCAATCCCCGATCTGTGAGAATTATAATTATCAGTCAAAACTTCTTGAGATATTATCAATGCATCAATAGTGGAAAGAAAATATAAAATTATTTTTCTAGATAATTATATCATCACAAATCTATTAGTCATTATCATTGTTTAATTAGACACTATACTAGGGATGGGATATATCTGAATGTATAGTGCTAAGAAAAACTATAGAAGAAAGAAAATCCTAGTTGTCTTGAATGGAAAACCAATAGTTATTGTAAAAGGAGATATATCATAGCATGATATTTTTTCTAGAAGAACATCCCATAGCTTTTGTTAGGGAGAAAATTGGTGGTGAGTTATATTGAAATGATTGTCTAAATATAGATAATTTCCATATTGTTCAAAAATACATTGATGTTTTTCCTTAGTAGTTACCTAGACCTCCCTAAAAAACATAGGTACAGATATACATTAAACTCATAACTGGATTCAATCTGATATCAAATTCCCTGTATAGAATGGATAATTTTGGAGCTAGATGAATTATATATATGGGTATTATTAATTTTTAGTTATGATCTTAGGCTTGACTAAATCTCATACTACATTTATGTATTTGGGGAATATTTTATTTTAAAACATCCTTGATAAATTTTGGATAGTTTTTATTGATGAAATTCTGATATATTCCTAATGTCGCAGGGAGTATGACGATTATATGAGTGTAATACTGAAAACTATGAGGACAGATAGGATATATGGAAAATACCTAAAATATGAATTTTTGTTACCAAATGTTTCTTTTATTGGGTACATTATAACCAATGAATGAATCATAGTTAACCATGGTAGACAATGGTTGTGGATGAGTGGCCTCATCATACTATAGTAATTGGGATTCATAGTTTCCTTGCTGTATAAGGATATTATAGTAGGTTTTTGAAAAACATTTCACGAATTTATAATCAGCAAACCAAGTTTACTTAAAAAGGAAAATGTTCATATGAATAATGAAATGTGAAGAAATTTAATAAGAACTGAAGAATAGATTGGATACTACACCTCTATTAACACTACTGTCTATTAAAGAAGGATTATTTATTTTTAATGATGCATCTTAGAAAGGTATTCGGTGAGTCCTCATGAAAAATGAATAGGCGATTTCTCATGCATATCAACAGTTAAATCCCCTTGAACTGAATTATCCTAAGCATGACATGAATCTAGTTGTGGTTAATTTTTCTAATACAATATAAAAGCATAGTCTTTATGGGGTTAAATTTGTTATATAATCATAAAACCTAGTTTTAATTATTTATTCACGCAAAAGGAATTGAACATGAGATAAATGAGATGGTTAGAACATCTTAAAAATTATGACAGTTCAATTCATTTTCACCCCGAATGGTGAAAATATCTCATTAATGCATTATATAATAAATACCCTATAGTGATGGAAATGATTTGGATTCAATGTAGCACCCAAAATTTCTAAAAAGAAGATCATTATATTTGATAGAGTGTATGACACACAACACCAAGAGCATAAGGGAATATCATATCCCAAGACATTTCAATACAATTACTATTTCAAATAAATTCAATCTAATATTTCGATTTGAATTCATGTAATATAGAGTTATATTTCATTAGAATTCAATATATACTTTCTTTTATAGCTTGCGTTATACACAAGACTAAGTTTTACCGAAAAAAGTATATTATTAACATACTACTATTTAATATAATAAGATATTCCAAACCTTTTAAATTAGTGGTTTTAAATAGGATTAAAAAGCATATTAAAATATATGGTTTATATAAATAAAATATTAGTTCATAGGTTACTAATTAATTATAAATCAATATAAAAACCAATTGAATATAAAGGAAATGTTTTTATGCTAACAAAGGGGTTTTATCATACAAAATAAATTAATTACTATTAGTGAATGATATTAATTAAATAAATATTTCATATATTCGATAAAATATTTTTCAATATTCATTCAATAGATTTATATGTATAAAATAAGAAAAATCCCATTTTTACACATAAAAATCCGTATTTTACAAAAATGCAATTTTACCACCCTTGAATGGAGGACCTATTTTAAATAAAATTTTTGGGACTTTTATAGAATTTATATTTCAAAATGAAATTAATTTATTATATTATTATATTATTATATTATTATATTGTTATATTATTATTTTAAACTTATGAAAATTTTTGTGATGTTTAATTTTTTGATGAATAGTGAAAAATACTTATTTTTAATTAAAAGTTTCTTTTAATAATAATTTATTTATGTAGTTTAATTATGTTTTTCTTTTTTAAATGTCTTCATAGAAAAATAATAAATAAAATAATAAAATTTATTTAATTTTATTCAATATCAATTTTATATATAATATAAAAACATTGCAACCTTTTGATCATTTTACTATAAAAACATGTTTTACCATCCCATTTATGGGATTTATTGTTAATTTATTTCTTCTAATTATGTGTTTGGAATTTTTAAAATTGACTGAAAATTTGGAATCATGATAATTTATAACATATAATAAGGTAAATATAGCTTTTGACCAAAAATATTAATAAAATTAATTAAAATTTATTTCAATAATTAAGAGAAACATTGTCATAACAATGGACTAGCCATTAATCTCAAAGAATAAATTACCCTATAAACATGTCCAAAATCCATTTAATGATTTATTTATGACCATGTGCTTAATTGTTACGAATTTGATTCATTATTGGATCTACTTGACATGGAACAAATGTGGGTGGAATTATTTTTCAAAAATTTACAAGAATGTCTGTCGTTATCCACTATAAAAAGGTGCTCACACCTCCCACTTATTCACACCTATCAAGCCTTTATGATCGCCCAAACTATTTAACAATAAGCTTCCAAAATCACTCCCCTCATCTTAGAAGCCTCAATTTGGATATAAGCCAATCCAAGAAATAATTTTTGTTTAATCCAAAAGGACTTACCCAAATATGAGGTAATATTCTTCAAGGATCGCTTTTATATCATTTAATTATCAACCCCATTAATTAATTTGATATTGTTATAACATAATATCATAAGTGTCCAAAATATACAGAGATTCTTTTTGGTTATGGTTCTAACCTACACCTTCACATACTTCTATCAAATGGGTAACAATGTTATTGTTCTTGTACAACAATATATCTCCTCACGATGTATTGTCATTCGTTTTTATATTACCACCTCTCAAGGATGTGAATTATGATAAGAAAACTATTTATATGATATATATTATATTTATTTTATCTTAAAAAATTATTATTCTTGATATAACACATACCTTAAGGTTTTTTATTTTTCTAAAATATGATAACATCATTTCTTGATTTCAGGAATATCGCCTCCTCAATGTGATTTGATTCATTCACACTATACATGGAACGTATAAGGGATGTTTTTAGAAAAATTATGTGACATATAAAAAATAAAAATTATACTAAAATTATAATATACATATTTATCATTTATTTTTTATTATGTTAAATACAACAACAAAATTAAAGTAGCGTTTATTCTAATGTACGACCTACTGTCTCCCTGAATGGTACATTTCACTCTCTATATCCAAATTTTATAAATTACTATAAATAAATATATAATTAGTATATATAAAATTAATATAATGGTATAAATTTTTGAGATTATTAAATCATGATCTATGTAAATTTAATAAAAATAAAAAGTTAATATATACTCAACAAACTAGGAAATTAACACCCATAATAGTTAAAATAATGAAAAACTATTAAAATTAGGTAATAAGTTATTTTAATAAGATATTATATGTTATTATAGATATTATTATGTCTTTTTTATTTTTTAGTAACTTTTATAAAAACATTATGTGGTATTTTTATGTATGTTCTCTCAAAAATTAAATGGAAGGTAAATGATTTTCATCTCACCTTTTACACTTTTGAGATAAATGTTATATTAACTAATTACTTATTTTTTTGTGTATATACAACCCATTTCGATATATTATATCATGAATTATTTTATAATCATTTTTGGGTGTTTTATATTTTATTATTTCTTCTAATAAGATTTGAATTAAAAGTAACCATGTGGTAAAGAGATTTCATAACCCAATTCATTTTATTTAGGTTATATTAATTTTTTTATTAACATTAATATTCTATGATTTTATGAATAATGTATATTAATATTTATTTATGTATTTACAACTATTTAATTTGTATTTATAGTTCATATAATTAATCAATTCATTGATTAATTCACGAATTGTATCGACCTGAATCTGGAAGCACTCAACTGCTGCCTCGTACACGGTTCGACACATGACCTCAAGCGCATTTCCCAAAATTCCAGAGGCTGTTGACTAGAAGCAAGGGCATTGGTGAGTAATTGGGGAAACTATCCCCTCATTTGGTAAGGTATACAAGGGGGAGGAAATAATAGTCAATAGTGGAAGTAGTAAACAACATACAATAACTAAAACTAGACAGCGAAAGCAATGAATATATATAGTAATGATGATAATGATGCTGCAGGTACAAGTATCTAAGGAAAGTAGAAAACACGAAAACATACTAAAATACAACTGAGAAACAAAGTACTGAAAGTAAACAGAAACTCTAGCAGCATCGCAAGCCTAAGCTCGGTCATATGCTCTCCAACTCCAACCAGTAATAATGTACCTGAAGTAGAAGGGACACAATCCATATCCACACCTGCAACCACATAACCTATTTGGGTCGAAAAGCAGAACCCAAACATGTTGTGAGACTAATCCCAGTAGGAAACCACCACACGATATGTGCCCCACTGTCAGTGAGAAATATAGAAAATTTAATGGAAATAAATGCAGCAGAGAAACAGGGGTACACTAAAGTAAAAAATCCTACCTATCTCAATTCACATTTATTTAACAATTAATTCATTCATTTAATTATCAACCAAGTAATCAAGAAAACCTCTCTATATTCCCAAGGTATAGCAAGTAACACAATAGGTATCTCACCAGACTACCTAAACTACAAGAAGTACAAAACCCAGGCTTGTTCACTGGCTTGGTGGACTCGTCACAACCAACCCAACAATATTCACCTCGACTCTATGGGTGGCTCATACTGGAAGACCCCTCTAGTCAAGTAATCATACAAATGAACAGACACTCTGGGAATCTCTCACCATCAATTCCCTTGCGGTCTTGTAATGATAGTGATAGACTCTCTGAGGAACCACTTATGTCTAATTCCCCATGTAGTCTCGATAAGTAACTAAGGACACTCTATGGAAGCAAAAAAGTTCCATTCTAATAGGTCTTTATAATGATGCTAAATTATTACAGACTATCTAGGGTAGTCCTTAATCATTAATTCCCTCTTTAGTCAACCACACCAGGTTCACATAGCCCAGAGCAGTCCAGTCCTGTGTAATCGACTATCAGCAGCCCTATGTAAGTTCAACAAACTACATGTCTAATAGCTACAATGCATAAAAAGAATTTTAATAGTAGGAAATACATGAAATCAATTATATCAAGGAATTAAATCAATGCAACAAGGTCTGCCTCACAGGAAACCTAATCCAAACGGTGATAAATAGGCAAAATAAGGGAAACACCCATGGAGTGATTCTCAAACATGCTAACACGAAATCATTATTCATCTAATGGGCTCAAGAATAAATGAAATCTAAGGTAGAAAAAAATGCATGATCAAAACCCTAACCCGAGATACTAGATACATGGGTATCCGTCACTTTTGCACAAAAATTCAAAGACGTTCAATGTAAGGCAACAAATCACCTACCTCGATCTTAGGAGATCGATATACTTGAACATCAGCCCGTGAATCGGCCTGCAATGGATTCGATCTGAAAAAACATCTAAAACATTCAACCTACGAAAACTCTCTTAAGAGAAAGATTATGAAACATGGCCAAAGAAGAACCAAGAACTCACCGCTGCGATTATATTGAAACTAACGGCGTTCAATTTGGATTACCGGTGACGGATCAGAAGCTCAGAGATGTTTTGTCATTCTACCCTCACTCTCGGTCAAAGAAGCTGGAGAATAAGATGTTTTTGGGGTTAAGATGCGACCCCTGTCCATTTAATGAAAAAAAGAAATTACACGGTGTGTACTTTTGGAGTACACTGCGTGTACTAGGATTTTCCGTACTCCACATTAAGTGGCCTCCACATCACCCCTACCTAGCCGTGTGTGTGTCCATGACACATCCAACACCCGGCCTTGAGTGGAATCAAAGTACATGGTATGTACTTATAATGTACACAACGTGTACTTAAAAAATTTCCAGAAACTCCACTTTTCTAAAAAACACCAGAAAAAGGAAAAACATACCTGAAAAGAAGATCCAAGTTATTTCAAACATCCCCCCTTAAAAAATTGTCCTCAAATTTCCCTAACAAGGTGGCGAAGAAGAAACCTCGAAAAAATCTGGCCACTATGATCACATATCGGCCTCCCTCTCCCAAGACTTGTCTTTTACATGGACGTGTTGCCATTGCACCCGTACCAGGGGAACAGACCGGCCACAGCGTACCTTTTCACTATGATCAACAATCCTGATAGGATGCTCCTCGAATGATGCATCCTGCTCCATATCAACCTCCTTGGGATGAAAAACATGAGACGGGTCTGAGAAATAGCGTCGAAGCTGAGAAACATGGAAGACGTCATGCATATCCTGGTACCTCTGAGGTAACTATAACCTATAAGAAACTAGACAGACTCTCTCTAGAACCTCAAACGGCCCGACGTATCTCAGTGAAAGCTTTCCCTGTATCCTGATCCTCTTTTGTCCAACCCTATGGGTAACACATAAGAAAAACTGATCTCTGACCTTCAAATCTATAGGTCGTCTCCACTGATATACATAAGATTTCTTCCAAGACTATGTCATTGCCATCCTTTTCCGAATCAAATCCACCTATTCTTTGGCCTCCTGAACAAGACGAGGTCCCAGCATAGCTGCCTCTCCTACCTCCATCCAATACAAGGGTGATCGGCACGGCCTTCCGTGCAAAGCCTTGTATGGTGTCATCTGAATAGTTGCTTGAAAACTATTATTTTAGTCAAACTCCACTAGAGGTATATGCATCTCCTAAGAACCACCAAAATAAAGGACGCAAGCTCGTAACATGTCCTCAAGCACCTGAATCGTGTGCTTTGACTGGCTATCAATCTGGGGATGGTAAGTTGTACTTAGATGTACCTATGTATCCAAAGCCCTCTGTAGGCCTTGCCTAAAATGTGATGTAAATCGGGCATCCCTATACAAAATGATAGTACATAGAACCCCATGCAAACGTACAATCTCACGGATTTACAATCATCCATTCTCATCAACAACGAAGGTCTCCTAAATCAGCAAGAAGTGGGCAACCTTCGTGATCCTCTTAATGACAACCCATACTGCTTCATTCCCTCGAGGCGATCTCGGTAACCTAGTCACGATGCCAATTGCGACATCATTACACTTCCAATCTAGAATGGGTAGCTACTGTAAAAGTCCTACTGGTCACTGGTGCTCCGACTTCACCTACTGAAAGGTGGAACACCTCATGACAAAACCAGCACCATCTATCTTCATACTTGGCCAACAATACTGGTGGTGTATATCACGATACAGCTTGGTGACGCTAGGATGAACTGCCCAAACTGAGGAATGAAAGTCTCGTATCAACTCCTTGCGTATATCTATTGGCACCCATATGCGTCTATAGAAACGCAAGATCACACCCTCACCTACAGTCCATCCTGGAAGAGGGTCCTCTCCTGACATGCTTTCTCATAGGACTAGGCCTTCAGAATCTGATAGATGCCTCATTCAAACTCGGTCACGAAGGGTAGAGGTAACGACTACTGAAGAAAGAAAATTATGTCCCTATCTGTCGTGCACCCCCAAATACATTTCATAGAATATAGCCAAAATCTTCCACTCACTACTGGCCTCCTGAACTGCCTGTATCTATGTCCTCCTGCTCAGTGCGTCGGCCACATCATTGCGTTTCCTTGGCGTATAAGCAAGCTCAAAATTGAAAGACTGTTGGTACTCCACCCACCTTCGCTGTCTCAGATTCAAGTCACGCTGCGTGAAGATATACATGAGGATCTTGTTGTAAAGACCCATAAATTTCAAGGAATTTTTTTCTTAATCTTCTTTGAAATTTTACAGGAGCGCAGTTTCTGACGGTACCTGATTCCGAGGCCCGGTGTGCCCGGAATCATTTTCCGAAGATTGGCTCGGGTACGTTCAGTGAACGGACGAGCGGGTTTTTCTAACATTTGAACCGGTGCCCGAAATCGAATTCTGAGGGCACCGATGAAATCGCAGCGCCGGTATTTGCTTAGAAACGCCTCTTTCGGAGTTGCGTTTGCTTGGTTGTGGTTTTTAATTTTTGGGCTTAAATTTAAGAAATAAAATAAATTGTTCGACAAACATTATTTTATTTCACTGAAGCCACTTGAAGACACTTGAAAGCCACTTAAACTGATTTGAAGCGGATATGATACTATCCAAAAATATCCTACCCTCTTGGTAGGATATTTGCGAGGTGGGGCCCGCACGAGCCCCGCCGTTTCTTTTCCTCTAAGTAACGCACCCGGGAAAACCCGTCATTATGAAAGTTAACTGACGCGTTTTCTTAAATTCTTAACGCACCATTTAATTGGGCGGTTTATTTCGTGAATTAAATGGGCGGTTTCCTTCGTTGAATTAATTTTGCGAATTGATGGGTCGTTACTTACATCTTTTTCGTTTGTTGGTGTAATAATAAAATAAGACCAACACAACATTTGGAGGATTACACGTTGATAGGTTTTGACTGAGTTCTTGAGCCTTCATCCTCCTTCGCGAATAACGCGAAGAATGCGAGGAACGCGAAGAACGCCATCACCCTTGGAGTCTGATGACACTTCATCCGAGACGTTCTTCCCTTCCTCGATCTCCAATCACCAACTGCTTGAGTTAGTCAACGCAACGCCGGATTCGGCGACGATGCGACTCCCTTCCGTGATGACGCGACGCCTTCCGCGACACGACGAACCCCTCCTTCCGCAACGAGCAATTCCTCGGAGAACACTCACGCGCGACGACTTGTCGATGTAGGAATTATATTTTGGAATGCCCTTTTTCCGTGAAAGTTCCTTTAAAATTAAAGAACCGGTTTCAATTGAACAATTTTAATTTATTAAAATTGTTGTTTCATGTGTTGAATTATTCTGCTCCCGTTGTTTTTATCTAACGCGGAGGGTGCGGGCCAAACGAACACGGCCCGACAACCCTCTGCCGTTCTTCGTTGTTGTGCGGATTTGATGGGTGATGAAATAACATGTCGCAACGGAAATTTGATGGTTCTGAAGTGAAGAGCGAGTCCCGGGAGGAGTAGCGGCGCAAACGGGAATAGAATCGGACCACTGGAGCGACTCCGGGGGCCCGCGGAAGCCGGCGGCGGCACGGGCCGCCAGACAGGGCCGCCGCGGCTGAAGCCGGGGTGGTGGCGCCCACGGACCCGTGGCCATGTGGGTCCGGCGCACTCGGACGCGGCAAAGCCGCATCCTTTGATCCAGCGGGGCCCCACACGGGGGGCCGCGACACCTCCAGACCGCGGGGGCAGCTCCCCGCGGCGCACGGCCATTCGGCCGCTCGGCCAAATCGAGCCATGCCTGTCCGACAGGCCAGGACGCGCCCTGGACGGACCGGACCGGGTCAGATCAGGTCGGGTCGACCCTGTTCGGCTGACCCAGGGGGGGTCGGTCCGGGTCGGCCTGGGCCTGAACCCCCCGTCTTCGGACCGTTTTCGGTCAAATGCCCGTTACATGAGCTACGGGCCTCCGAACGACGCGGCGTCAGAGGAAACGTTATCATTGGATCGAGACGGTCGTTTTGGTATATCTCACTCAAGGTTTCGGAATACTTTGAGTTCGGCCGGGTTGGTTCGTACACGAAACCAACCGGGCCCTCGGAGCGGAAACGCTCATATCTTCAGCTACGGACATCCGAGGGACGTGCCGTCTACTTCGTTGAATTCCTCTAAGTGAGACGGATCTTTTGGCATACTATGCCCGAGGTTTGGACGCAGATGGAGTATGGTCAGGTTGGTTTTTCCTCAAAAACCAACCGGGCCCCTGGGATGAAAAAGCCAATAACTCTCAGACCGGGCGTCTGATTGACGCGCCGTCTGCGACGTTGAGTTCCTGTTGACGATAGAGAACTTTTGGATACATCAACTTCGAACTTTGTGTCAGTTGATGTATCGGACTCTCGGCTCGTGGAGCGGACCCTCCTGAACGAGCTTGCTGTGTCCAGGAACCCTAGAGCTGGTTGCGACTGCTACTGCGATGATGACTGTGCAGAGATCCTCAGTGGACTGCAGCGACGGCTGTGCAGAGATCCTCAGTGGACTGCACCGATGACTGTGCAAAGATCCTCAGTGGACTACGACGACTACAACACTCAGCGATCCTGCGTGGATCAGTGCTACAGGTCCTGTGTGGGCTCGATCCTGTGTGGGTCCGATCCTGTGTGGGTCAGCGCTCAGCGGTTCTGTGTGAGCCAACGCCTACAGGTCCTGTGTGGGCCCGATCCTGTGTGGGTCTTTGCGGGGGTCAGTTACCTATCGATACTTTGTGGGTCCGACGACATAGATGGATCAGTGATCATCTTTATCGTCATCCAAATAAGTATAACTGTGTGAGCTGAATCTTGGTTTACTCTCCTTTGTGGATTGTGTTGAGCTATCCTGTGTGGATTTACTATTTACTCTCCTTTTTGGATTTTGTTGAGCTATCCTATGTGGGTTACTGTTTACTCTCCTTTGTGGATTGTGTTGTGCTATCCTGTGTGGGTATACGTTTTGCTTCCTGTGTGGACTGGGTTGCGCTTGGGCTCGGACGTTGGAGCCAAACGGGAATTGATGACTTAGGTATATGTATGGGCATATACCTAAGCAGTGTCGGTTGTTACTTCGTGATTGTATCTTTCCTCTGTGGATTATCCTTTTTGGATTTCAGGAGACCTTCGGGGGTCTCGGGGTCCCTACTGAGTATCTTATACTCACTCATGCACGGGCTATGCCCTCACTTCGTTGTGTTGGTTGCAGACGACGGACAGCGCTGATCGTGGTGGAGGCGTGCGGAGCAGGACGGTACCTAGAGGTGGACCACTGGGCGGGACGTACTCGGAGCGGACGGCTGGACCGAGGAGCTGTGGAGGCTATCTGTACCCACCCTTCAGGTGGGACCTTCAGAGGATGGCTCGACGCTGTGGCTTTTCTTTTCAGTTGCTGTTTTTCCCTTTCAGTTCTACTTTACAGTTGGGCTTGTATTTCCGGCCCCTTTTACTTTCAGTACAGCTTGTTACAGTTTTACTTAGTGTTTAATTTTTCGCTTTCTTACTCTGTGGTGCTAGTTTACTATTCAAAGGCAATGCCTTCCCTTTTCTGGGATTTACGCCTTGGTGCTAGTCGCCAGTCCCTGGCCTATGGAAGGCGGGCTTGGGGTAGTCACGGCACGAGCCCCGAGGACGGGTCGTGACACTTGTGTTCAATATATACAAAAAAATGATCTCCCAAAAGGTAATGTCTCCAAAAATGCAAATCAGGAAAAACTGATGCCAACTCCAGGTCGTGCATAAAATAGTTTCTATCATGTAGCATCAACTGTCGAGATCCATATGCAACCACATGATCCTCCTGCATAAGCACTACTCCATGCCCGATTCCATATGTATCAGAGAAAACTATATAACTCTTACACGGCTTTGGAAAAACTAGAATCAGTGTTGAAGTCAATCTCCCCTTCAGCTCCTGAAAGTATGAATCACAGGCTTCTAACCAAACATAATTCACCCCCTTCTTAGTCAAGCCCGTCAACAGTGCTTCTAAGTGTGAGAAGTACTGTATAAACTTCCTGTAGTAACCAACCAGCCCTAAGAAACTTCGTACATTAACGACATTATACGGCTGCTCCCAGGTAACTACTACTCTCACCTTATCTGGGTCTACCGATACTCTTGTCTTTGAGATGACATGACCCAGGAAGTGAATCTCGTCCATCAAAAAGTGTCACTTTGAGAGCTTAGCATATAACTGATGCTCCCTCAGTGTACTCAAAACGATCTCAAGATGGGTAGCATGGTCATGTCGATTGTGAGAGTACACCAAGATATCGTCATTGAAAACCACCACGAAAGAATCCATGTAAGGGTGGAAAACTATGTTCATCAGTGCCATGAAAACTACTGGCACGTTCGTGAGACCGAACGGCATAACCAAATACTTATACAGACCATACGTGCTTCTGAAGGCTGTAAGAGGTATATCAGATGGACTGAAAAGAAACTGATGATATCCGGATCTCAATTCGAACTTCTATAACACTATGGATTCCTAGAAACTAATCAAAGATATCATCTATCTGTGGAAATGGATATCGGTTTTTGACTGTCAACTAGTTCAGCTTCCGATAATCTGCATAAAACCTAAGGGTTCTGGCTGCCTTCTTCGCAAAAAGGACAGGCGAACCCCATGGAGATGTACTAGGACGGATGAAACCCTTTTCATGCAACTCCTCCAACTACTTCTTGAGCCCCTATAACTCGGGTGTAGTAATCCTATAAGGAGGAATGGACACCGGTGTCGCTCCGGGCACAAGCTTAATAGTAAAGTCTAACTCCCGCTCCGGAGGCAAACCGAAAAATTCTTCTGGAAATACTTCTGGAAAAACATTAACCACAGGAAGAAAATTTTTATGAGAAG